>OU342743.1:553585163-554821810 GCA_910589775.1 Avena eriantha
ATCATCTCGAAATTTTGAAGTGCTCAAATAATATTTTGAATGGCATAGTTGAATTCCTCACATTTTTATGATTCAAAAACATATATTATTTGTATTATTTGGATTTATAATTTGAAAGTTGTTTATAATCTGGTTTGAATTTGAATTTAAACAATTACTGAAATCATTTTTATTTAAACAGAAATTCGCCAGAACTTTTTACACTCAGAGGATTCTAGCCCAAGACACTGACAGATGGGGTCGGCGTTAACTGGGCCCAGCGGTCAACGTTGCACAGACGCAGGCTTTTCTCACCACGGCGCTACCTAGCCGCTGCGATTGACAGGTGGGCCAGCGGCTAGAGGCCCACGTGACAGTGGGTGAACCCGCAGAGGCTGACAGGTGGGGAGCATGCTGGATCGCGGGTTGGGTGTTCAAAACTGTAGGGGCATTTTTGTAAAATGGACAGGGAGGCTGACTAGTGGGGCTCGCGAGTACCGCGGGTTGAGCGAGAGTTAACAGAGGGGGCTATTTGCAAAAAGGGGGGGCACTGTGGATCTTCTCCTCTCGTTCTCTCACAGATCTGTCTGACGCGCAAGGTGCGCGGCGCGGCGAGGCGGGGACTCGATCCCGTGACCTGGGGCTCGCGCGCAGAGACGGTAACCAGTGCGGCTGGGTGGGTGTTGTTGACAAGGGAGGACTAAGCGGCCAGGTGAGGTGTGGCACGGTGCAGAGGCGGCAGACGCCAGCGGCCGACGGCGCACGGAGAGTGCCCGGCGAAATGCCTAGCATGGATAGGGTTTCACGGTGAGGCGGAGGATGTCTAGGCGGGAAAGGGACTCACCGCGGGGTGGTTGGCGGCGGCGGATCGGCTTGGGGAGCAGCAGGGCGACGTTAAGGCAGACGGCCGGCGAGATTAGGGTTTCAGCGACGTCACGGTGTTGCGGCAGACGTGGGGCTTCTCCTCCTCGCTGGCGCGTCCAGGGTGAAGCAGGGGGGTCCTCCTCGGTCTCCTCGACCACCTCCACGTCACCTCTCGTCGGCTGGATTGACGAAGTGGCGGTGGTACTGGCGGTGACCGGCGAGAGGAGCTGGCGTCGGTGAAGAAGAAGGAGGGGAGAGGGCAGGGTCCTGGCGTGGATCTGGCGATGCCAGGGCGCATGAGGCGATGGAGTAGATAGGGAGGGCCTGGGGTGACGTGCGGGAGTGGGTAGAGATAAAGGTGGCCTCGGCCACCTTTACTTCTCCTTCTCACGTGCTTGCCGCGGGCAGCCAGGGCAGGCGCAGGTAGGGCTGCCAGGTGGGGACAGCGTGGCTGTGGGGCTGGCTCGGTGTGGGGCTAGCTCGGCAGGAAGAGAGAAAGAGAGAGGAGAGAGGAGGCTCGGGCGAGCTAGGGCTAGCCTCGGCTAGGGCTTAGGAGTGGGGGTAGATGGCTCGGTCTAGGGCTTGATGCTAGGGCTAGGGTAGGAGGGTAGCTGAGGTGGGGCCAGCATGGTAGAGAGAGAGAGGTGAGTGAGGTTAAGGGTTAGGGTTTAGTTAAGAAAAATTAGGGTTTGGGGAGAGAGGGTAGGTGTTAGGGTTTGGTTTAGCCACACTAGGTCATACATGGGTGGAGGGTGAGAAGGAGATGAAGGAGAGGACATGGGGTAGGTTTTTTTGACAAGCCAACATGGGTTAAAACATGTGATGGAGGAGATGGTGGTTTATGTGCAAAAATCCCACATGACCATGCTTGGATAGATGTTGGATAAAGAGAGAGAGGGATGTGGTTTGGTGAGGAGCAAAGAATGGCCACCTTGAATTGAATCTCAAAGAACCATGCCACACTTCCAAAGGTACAAGCAAAATCCCAAAAGAAAAGGATGGTGATAATTTGTATGGCCCATGCATGGACATTAAATGCCATGTTTTATTTTGTGAAAACAACAATAATATAGCATGGCATGATTCCCATGCATTACCAAAATGTGGAGTAAAGGCCAAGCAAAAGAAATTAGAATTGGATCCATCCCATCCCACATGAGCTAAATTAAATGGCAAGAATAAATAAAGGCTCATGGGTAAATGGGATGGTGGGATTATAAGGTGGTGGCGAAGAAAGGTGATGGAGAGAAATTAAAAGATATGCCCCCAACTCAACTTGGGCATCAGGCATTTATCAAGATTCAAATACAATATATCAAGAGCCAAATACAATTAATAATGCATATGAGGGAAGAACCAAATCAAAAGGGTTTTATATGATGCTCAAATGCAAGGTGGCATGATGACATGAGCATGATATAATTATGATGCAACAATTATATATAGGAAGTAGCCATTATATTACTAGACCAAGTAGCATTACAATTGTTAGACAATTGGCATGCTACACCGAGGCACGCGCGTGGAGGCGGTAGCCACTGTGGTAGGTGGGGGTTGCTGACAGGACGGGGGAGCGCGGCTAGAAGTGCTCCCGCGATGCGACGGTGTGGAAACGAACGCGAACGCCGGCGCGTAGAGAGCGGTTCTCACGAATCTTGTTTAGGACACACCGAAGATGTTCTTCATGTTCTTCCTTTGACTTAGAATAGACTAGAATATCATCCAAATAGATCACAACGAACTTATCAAGATACTCCATGAAAACCGAGTTCATAAGCCTCGAGAAGGTGGCAGGTGCGTTGGTGAGACCGAAAGACATGACCGTGTACTCGTACAGGCCATAGCGGGTGGTGAAAGCTGTTTTAGGAACATCTTCCTTGCGAATCTTGATTTGATGATACCCACTTCTCAAATCAAGCTTAGAGAAAACCACAGCTCCAACTAGCTGATCGAAGAGATCATTAATCCGCGGAAGGGGATATTTATTCTTGATGGTTTTAGCATTGAGTGCCCGATAGTCAACACAAAGTCTATCAGTCTTGTCTCGCTTTTTCACAAAGATGGTTGGGCTACCCCAAGAAGAAGTACTGTGCTGAATGAAACCCAACTTCTCTTGTTCATCCAGCTGTCGTTTGAGTTCAGCCAACTCAGCAGGACCCATTTTATAAGGCCGCTTGGAGATAGGAGCGGTACCAGGTTCAAGCTCAATCACAAACTCAACCTCACGATCCGGAGGCATACCTGGCAACTCTTCAGGAAAAACATCTGGGAACTCACAGACTACCGGAACACTCTGAATAGCTTCCATAGCATCATCATTCAGAGCCGCCAAAGAGAAAAGCTGAATTACAGGAGTCAGACTTGGAGAATAGACTATATGGCCTTCAGGAATTTTCAGAGAAACCGAACGTTCAGCACAATCAATCACAGCTGCATTTGCTGTTAACCAATCCATGCCCAAGATAACATCAATATCAGAATTGCCTAGAATAATTAAGGAAGCCGGAAACGAAGAGCCACCAATCTCAATTTGATTGCCATGGCTGATCTTGGTAGATAACAATCTTTCCCCGAGAGAAAGAACCATTAACTTTTTATCCAGCTGGTCTATAGCAAGCTCATGCTCATTTGCAAATTTGTGAGACACAAAAGAATGCGATGCACCAGAATCAAACAAAACTCGTGCAGGAACTGAGTTAACAGGAAGCATACCCATCACAACTCCAGAAGCATTCTCTGCTTGAGCGACGTTGACACAGTTGGCACGAGCAACCGTAGACCCGGGCTTGGTGTTGATGTTGAGAGCCCGAGGTGGAGGTGCATGAACCATAGAAGAACTTGCCGCAGGTCTTGGAGGTGGTGGAGGAAGAGATTTGTTGCCCATTGGACAATTCCAGTGCTGATGCCCAGTGTTTCCACAAGTGTAGCAAGCACCAGGTGGGCGTGGAGCAATGTAGCCAGGGACTCCGCCAGGCGCTCTAGGGTAGTTGTGGTTGTAGCCCCTAGGAGCCGCAGTGAAGGAGTTTGGTGGCCTTGCCGCGTAGCTTGACGGTCTTGGTGGAGCCGGGAGCGACGGTGGGGTGTTAGGAACCCAGACACGACGCTTAGAAGGAGTTGTCATAGCTGAAGAGCTTGCTGCATCGCGGCTGTGTTTCTTTGACTCCTCAAACACTTGCCTACTTGCTTCTTCCTGCAGAGCTGTGTCTTGGAGTTCCAGAAAAGACCCCGGCCTTGCATGAGTGATTGCATATTTGATGGAAGCATTGAGTCCTTGCCTGAACCTCTTTTGCTTCTTCTTGTCATTAGAGATCTCATCGCCACCATACCGAGAAAGGTTCGTGAAGTTTCTGATATAGGTATTGACATTGTCATTGCCCTGCTTGAGGTTAAGAAACACTTCCTTCATCCTTTCCATGACAATTTCTGACAGATATTGCTCTTTGAAAGCCCCAGTGAATTGCTCCCAAGTAGGCTGAAAACCAGAGAGGTCTGCCTTGAGGTAATTTTCCCACCACAGAGCTGCATCTCCTTCAGAAGGTAAGTGGCACATTTGACCCATTCTTGTTCAGGAACATCCGCAGTCATCAGCAACCTTGATATTTCCCGCAGCCAATCATCCGCATCAAGTGGCTGATCAACACCTCAAATTGGCGTGGGTTGAACTTGAGAAAACTCTTGATGTCTCCTCGCTTGGGAGGTGGAGGTAGCGGAACAAACTCATTCCTCCTCACGCTTTCTTCGAATCGCTACTAGTTCTGCTGCATAGTGCCCAAGGCATTTGCAATACTTGCCAAAGCAGCCCCCGGTTCAGGTGGTATGTCCTCCTCAGAACGGCGTGGTGGTGCCATCCTGTGATTGATATAAAACACAAGTCAGTACTATAATGGAGAATAATAATAATCCAAAATAGTACCAAAATGGAATTAACCAAGATTAAAGGATACAATTCACTAAGATGATATTAAAATATCAACCAAGTTCAAGGCACCTAGAAGATATTAAGCATAACGCACACGACTGAATAAGGAGTGTGGTACACAAGCTAACCAAAGAAAACAATTCCGCAAATTTCGGCATTAAAATACCACTATATGCGCAAAACCACTTAACGAATCAAGATTAGTAACTCTACTGATTCAATATACAAGACCGAATTATAAAAGTAGTGGTATGGTCGCGACTCCATCCTGCACTCAAATCATTACTCCGCACATGAATCAGTAAAACACATATCCCAACACCTTCTTTTTAAGATGAACCTAAAGATTAGTAACTACGGAAACGAACACCCCAAACAAGATAACGCCGGATAACAAAGAGTAAGACAGATCGCATCGGTATACAACGAATCGGATAGATCACGTCAGTTTACAAAGGCCTGTCGGTATGGAATGTACCAATAGTTGATAACCAAAAGGCAGATAGTGATAACATTTGGATGCAACAGATAGACAAAGAATTCACACACACACACAACCTATGGTACTATCGTACCCAGAACACGTGAATCCTAGTTTGAATTTTAGAAGAGGATTGAAAACGTTACACTTCCTTACCAGAAAAAGGGTGGGTGGGTGGGTAAGAAGAAAAATGGAAGCAGTCCTACTCTCACGTTTTGTTTTTCCCTAGTATACATAACTACCAAAAATATTTGCTAGACTGACAACGACCATTTTGGCTGAGACCCTGAAGGGCGGGATGGCTCTGATACCAATTGTAACTACCTCGGTGAATTACGCTCTTAGTTACATGCCTGGATGAGCGAAAGTGGTTAAAATAGTACGGTGGGGCCCAGGGCCACTCACGGTAGACCTTTCGGCCATCCTAACCACTTTCAGATCATCGGGACAAGAACGAGCAGCGTAATCGGCAGGCGAAGGGATCAACTACATACACAAATGAGTATGTATGCAAGCCACATACAATAGTCCTCAGAGCCATTCCATCTAAAAGAAATAGAAATATTGCAACGCCATACGGCAAGATTCAGATATCCTAGATAGAGATAATATTTTAGGATAGCTCCTCATACATCAAACATCAGAGTATCAGGCGGAAGCAGAAAACAAGATCCAGGTTTGGATAAGAAGCAAATCGGCATAAGATGCCACATAAATAAACACATCCCGCCCACAGATCTCACTGATCCCCGTTCCCGGAATCTCTAACCGAGTGATCGTTGCCAACATCATCCGTCTCCTCCACCCAGTATCCATCTTGTGAGTACACCTGTTCATCTGAATCAAACAATTTATCGTGTGAGACCCTAGGGGTACTCAGCAAGTCTTTATGCCTCTAAAGGGGACACAACCTGGGTGACGCAATTGCAGCAAAGGATAATAACTAACAAGTCTATAGATACTCGCTAACCATCCGCCTAACCAATGATAGACGGATGTCCGTGAATTAAGAACAATAGTTATAACAATATAATTAATAGATCCATCCTCCTCCTCGCTTACCAACGAGGAAGCAGACGAACAACCCATCCGTTGGCAGTTTTATTAACCATTCCATGAGTATTGCACTATTTACTAGTCGGCTATTAGTCAAGTTAAAAGCGGTACTTTAGTTAGACTTGTCTATGATCGAGAAACTGTGCTCCAAGTCGTCCATAACCGCGGACACGGCTTTCAGAAAGATTTACCCTGCAGGGGTGCACAAATAGCAACACACACTCGATCAACCTCGGAAAAACCAACTCAAAACCCAACAAGGCATTCACGACAAAGCGATCACAGGATTCAGTAATATTTCAGGGGGCCAACCCATTAAGCTACCTGCAACGAAGCTAGCTGACTCCGAGGCGGACTCAAGGTTTGTGTGGACGGCGGTAAACGACTAGGAACCCGAAAATGTGACTGGGCTTGTCGATACAGCGAAAACGTGTCACAATCCAAAACAGTACAGGTGCTCCACGCACAATCGTAAATAAACAGTAAACATGGCATAAGTACAGGATAGTAATAAAACCCCAAACTAATTGTGGCCCCAAGAAATAGAAATGAATCAAGCTCTGGCTCAGGGGGGGTCCATAAGGCCTCCCAGATGTGGATAGTGCGAATAGTCAAGGAACAGGAATCAAGTACTCGGGGTCCTACGGGACACAAGTGAGCATGAAAAACCAAATAGAAGATATTGCCCACCGGTGCCTCTTTCATTAGTTATCCCATTACTACTCAGGTTAAGTTGTTTAGGTACCTCGTTATCCATCAGACACTCACATACCCTACTGATGGGTTCGTAGCATGGAAAACAAAAAAATTCTACCGCAAGAACGAACAAAACCTAGATCTAATCTTGATAAAAGTCAAGATCTAATCTATTAGACATGTGCAACGAGATGGATCGGTACTAACCCTCGTAGATCTGAAAGCGTTACGAGATTTGATCTTGTGGTTGATGTAGTCGATCACTTGCCGATCTCAAGATCGTGTGGACGATCCTTCCAGCGCTGCGTTCCAGCAGCGCTTCCGCAGTCGGTCACACGTGCAGAGTCGAAGCAGACCTTCCTCTCCTCGTTCCAGCGAGCAGCGGAGGTAGTAGATCTTCTCCACGGAATCCCAGCAGCACGACGGCATGGTGGTGTTGGTGCAGTAGAGAATTCTGCAGGGCTTCGCCTATGCCTGTGCAGAAGAAAGGAGGAGGAGAGAGGCGGCGGAGATTTGGAGTTATGGAGGAGGGCTTGGAGGTGGCGCCCCCACCCCTCTATTTAAAGGGGGGAGGCGCCATGGGAGGGGGAGTCCTTGTAGGACTCCCCTCCCTCCTATGGCCGGCGGATTGGGGAGGGGGGGAGGAGTCCTCCTCCCCCACGACTCCTTGTCTTGACCCACCAGGACTCCTTGATCCCTTTCTTGGTTTTCAAGCAAACTCCAAGAAATCTTCCAGAACCTTCCGGAACATTCCGAAACCTTCTAGAATCCTCATACAAATACTCCGGAACATTTCCTAACTCAGAAAATGATCCCCAATATATGAATCTTATTCTCCGGACAATTCTGGATCTCCTCGTGATGTCCTAGATCCAATCCGAGACTCCGAACATCATTCGGTCTCCAACACACATTCCATATCTACTTAAAACAACTTTGAACCTTAAGTGTGTCACCCTACGGTTCGTGAATATCTAGACATGACAGAGACACATCTCCTATCAATAACCATCAGGGGGACCTAGAGATCCATAATGGCTCCCACATACTCAACGATGACTTCGTGATCGATTGAACCATTTACATACGAAACCAATTCCCTTTGTCACGCGATACTATACTTATCCAAGGTTTGATCGTCGGTATCTCCATACCTAGTTCTACCTTGTTACTGATAAGTACTCTTTACTCGTTCCGTGATATGTCATCCCTTGTGACCCAGTCACATGCTTGCAAGCTAACTAGATGACATTCCACCGAGAGGGCCCAGAGCATATCTATCCGTCATATGGATGGACAAATCCCAATCTTGGTCCATGCGCTTCAACACATACTTTCAGAATACCCAATGACACCTTTATGACCACCCAGTTACGAAGCGGTGTTTGATATCATCAAAGTACCCATCCGGTGATGGTGATTAACACAACCTCATGGTCGAAGGATTAGGTTACTATGCATTTAAAAGCTTATAGCAATACGAACTTAATGACTTGATCTTATGCTACGCTTACTATGGGTGTGTGTCCATCACATGATTCTCCTAATGATATAACCTTGTTATTAATCACATCCTAATGTCCATGATCAGGAAACCATGATCATCAATTAATCAACAAGCTAGTTCAACAAGAGGCTTACTAGGGACTCTCTTATGTTTACAAAACGCACATGTATTAGTGTTTCCTCATAATACAATTATAGCATGGGATGTAAACATTCATCATAAACACAAAGATATAATAATAACCACTTTTATTATTGCCTCTTGGGCATATCTCCAACAGTCTCCCACTTGCACTAGAGTCAATAATCTGGATTACATGGTAATATACCGAACACCCATGGCGTTCTAGTGTTGGTCATGCTTTGCCCTAGGGAGAGGTTTAGTCAACGGATCTGCCACATTCAGATCAGTGTGTACTTTGCAAATCTTTATGTCACCATCTCGGACATACTCGCGAATAGCGTGGAAACGTAGCTTGATGTGCTTCAGCTTGCTATGTGACCTTGGCTCCTGTGCATTAGCTATGGCACCTGTGTTGTCACAGTAGATGGCCATCGGGTCCAACGCACTGGGAACCACGCCAAGTTCAGTAATGAATTCCTTCATCCATACGGCTTCTTGTGCAGCCTCCGAAGCAGCTATGTATTCCGATTCAGTTGAAGATTTCGCCACAACGCTTTGCTTTGCACTCCTCCAGCTCACTGCAGCACCATTCAAAATAAATACATATCCCGACTGTGACTTCGAGTCATCCGGATCGGTGTCCCAACTAGCATCAGTGTAACCGTTTACAACAAGTTGTTCATCACCTCCATAAGAAAGAACCATATCCTTAGTCCTATTTAGGTACTTTAGGATATTCTTGACCGATGTCCAGTGCTCCATTCCAGGATCACTTTGATATCTGCTAGTCAAACTAACAGCATGTGCTATATCCGGTCTTGTACACAGCATGGCATACATGATAGAACCTATGGCCGAGGCATAGGGAATATTATTCATTTTCTCTCTATCTTCTGCCGTAGCTGGACTTTGAGTCTTACTCAAGGTCTTACCTGACAACATGGGCACGAACCCTTTCTTGCTCTCTTCCATTCTAAACTTCTTTAGAACTTTGTCTAAGTATGTACTTTGTGAAAGCGCTATTAGGCGTCTTGATCTATCTCTATAAATCTTGATGCCTAGAATATATGCCGCTTCGCCAAGATCCTTCATTGAAAAACTATTATTCAAATAGGTTTTGACACTATTAAGAAGTTCTATATCATTCCCAATCAACAATATGTCATCTACATATAGTACTAGGAATTCTACAGAGCTCCCACTCACTTTCTTGTAAATACAAGCTTCTCCATAAGTTTGTATAAACCCAAAGTTTTTGATTACTTTATCAAAACGTTGATTCCAACTCCGGGATGCTTGCTTCAGTCCATAAATGGAGTGCTGAAGTTTGCATACCTTGTCAGCATCTTTAGGATCGACAAAATCCTTGGGTTGTACCATATACAACTCTTCCACAATGTCACCATTAAGGAACTCCGTTTTGACATCCATCTGCCAAATCTCATAATCGAAATGTGCAGCAATTGCTAACAAAATCCTCACAGACTTTAGCTTCGCTACTGGTGAGAATGTCTCATCATAGTCAACTCCTTGAATTTGTCGGAACCCTTTCGCGACAAGTCGAGCTTTATAGACGGTAACATTACCATCAGCATATGTTTTTCTCTTGAAAATCCATTTGTTCTCGACAGCCTTACGGCCATCCGGCAAGTCCACCAAAGTCCATACTTGGTTTTCGTACATGGATCCCATTTCGGATTTCATGGCTTCGAGCCATTTGTCGGAATCTGGGCTCACCATAGCTTCTTCATACGTCGCAGGGTCATCAGCGTTGTCCACCAACATGACGTTCAAGGCAGAGTCATACCAATCAGGAGTGATACGAACCCTCGTTGACCTGCGAGGTTCAGTAGTAACTTCGTTTGAAGTTTCATGATCATTATCATTAGCTTCCTCTCCAATTGGTGCAGGCGGCACAAAAACATCTTCCGGTGTTGCGCTACTCTCAAATCCGAGAGAAGGTTTGATAACCTCATCGAGTTCTACTTTCCTTCCAGTCACTTCCTTTGAGAGAAACTCCTTCTCAAGAAAGGATCCATTCTTGGCAACGAAAACTTTGCCTTCGGATCTATGATAGAAGGTATACCCAATTGTTTCTTTAGGGTATCCTATGAAGACGCATTTCTCCGCTTTGGGTTCTAGCTTATCAGGTTGTAACTTCTTTACATATGCTTCGCAACCCCAAACTTTAAGGAACGACAACTTAGGTTTATTTCCAAACCACAATTCGTACGGTGTCGTTTCAACAGATTTAGATGGTGCCTTATTTAAAGTGAATGCGGCTGTCTCTAAAGCATAGCCCCAAAATGATAGCGGTAAATCTGTAAGAGACATCATAGACCGAACCATATCTAAGAGAGTTCGATTACGATGTTCGGACACACCATTACGCTGTGGTGTTCCCGACGGTGTCAACTGCGAAAGAATTCCACATTTCTTTAAATGCATGCCAAACTCATAACTCAGATATTCACCTCTGCGGTCAGAACGCAGAAACTTAATCTTCTTGTTACGATGATTTTCCACTTCACTTTGAAATTCCTTAAACTTCTCGAAAGTTTCGGATTTATGTTTCATAAAGTAGACATACCCATATCTACTTAAGTCATCCGTGAAAGTGAGAACATAACGATATCCACCACGCGATGCTACACTCATTGGACCGCACACATCGGTATGTATTATTTCCAATAAGTCTGTAGCTCGCTCCATTGTACCAGAGAATGGAGTCTTAGTCATTTTTCCCATTAGACATGCTTCGCATCTTTCAAGTGATTCAAAATCAAGTGATTCAAGAAGTCCATCTGAATGGAGTTTCTTCATACGCTTCACTCCAATGTGACCAAGACGATAGTGCCACATGTATGTAGAATTATCATTAAATTTTATTCGTTTAGCATCTATGTTGTGACAATGTGTATCACTACTATCGAGATTCAATAAGAATAAACCATTCATCTCAGGTGCATTATCATAAAAGATATTACTCATATAAATCGAACAACCTTTATTCTCGGACTTAAAAGAGTAACCGTCTCGCAGTAAACAAGATCCAGATATAATGTTCATGCTTAACGCAGGCACCAAATAACAATTATTTAAATTTAAAACTAATCCCGAAGGTAGATGTACAGGGAGCGTGCCGACGGCGATCACATCAACCTTGGAGCCATTTCCAACGTGCATCGTCACCTCGTCTCTCGCCAGTCTTCGTTTATTCCGCAGCTCCTGTTTCGAGTTACAAATATGAGCAACCGAACCAGTATCAAATACCCAGGCACTACTACGATTACTAGTAAGATACACATCAATAACATATATATCAAATATACCTTTCTTCTTGATGTTGCCGTTCTTCAGATCCGCCAGGTACTTGGGGCAGTTACGCTTCCAGTGACCAGCACCCTTGCAGTAGAAGCACTCAGTTTCAGGCTTGGGACCAGCCTTGGGCTTCTTTGCAGGTGCGGCAGCTTTCTTGTCGTCCTTCTTGAAGTTGCCCTTGTTCTTAGGCTTGCCCTGTCTCTTGAAATTGGTGGTCTTATTGACCATCAACACTTGGTGCTCCTTCTTGATCTCCACTTCAGCAGTTTTTAGCATGGACGATAGTTCAGGCAACGTCTTGTTCATGCAGTGCATATTGTAGTTCATCACAAAGTTCTTGTAACTTGGTGGTAGTGATTGGAGGAGACGGTGAATCCCCAACTCATTAGGAATCGATATTCCCAACTCTTCGAGTTTGTTTGCGTACCCAGACATGGTGAGCACGTGCTCGCTAACGGAGCTTCCCTCTTCCATCTTACAGTTAAAGAACTTTTCGGAGGCCTCATAGCTCTCCATGGCCGCGCGAGTCTCAAAAATTAGCCTGAGCTCCTTAATGATCTCGAACGGGTCGTGGTGCTCAAAACGCTTTTGGAGCTCCGCTTCTAAACCGTACAGGATGGCACACTGAACTGTGGAGTAATGATTTTCTGACTGGCGTAAACATTCTTTACGTCATCGGTGGCATCATCTGCAGGTGGGTCACCCAGCGGTGCTTCGAGCACATAGGTCAACTGACCAGCCCTGAGGACGATCTTCAGTCCACGGAACCAGTCCGTGAAATTGCTTCCATTGTTCTTAAGCTTTTCTTTCTCTAGGAACGCATTGAAATTGATGGAGGGGTCGCCATAATCTACAACAAATTTGCAAGTAGTTTAGACTAAGTTTATGATGAATTGAGTTCAATTTTAATACTTAAGTTAACTAGGTGAACTCCCACTCAAAACAACATCCCTCACATTGTCTTAGTGATTACACGAACCAAGTCCACTACACCAAGTCCGATCTTCATGAGAGAAGATGTAGTTTCATCGGCAAACAATCTTCATGTTCATCATATCATTTATATGACTCATGCTCTACCTTTCGGTATTCCGTGTTCCGAGACCATGTATGTACATGCTAGGCTCGTCAAGATAACCTTAGTTTCCGCATGTGCAAATCTGGCTTGCACCCGTTGTATGCACACGTAGAATCTATCACATCCGCTCATCACGAGATGCTTCGAAACAACGAGTCTTAGCAACGGTGCCAACTAAGGGTGAACACTTTATTACTTGATATTTAGTGAGAGGGATCATCTTATAATGCTACCTGCGCGACCTAAGCAGTACAAGATGCATAAAGGATTAACATCACAGGCAATTCATAATTAGTGTGATATGATATGGCCCTTTCTTCTTGCGCCTTTGATCTCCATCTCCAAAGCACGAACATGATCTCCATCATCACCAGCATTGCGTCAAGGTCAGTAGCGCCGCTTCATGGTTGTCCATCATCACTAGAAACTATTACAACTACTTGGAATAAAGCTATTACAAGATGAATAGACAGGCAGGTCTTAACAGAATTAAAGACAACCATTAGGCTCCTGCCGGTTGCCATATTACAACAAGGATCATTGCATACATCAAATATAATCACAATCACATGATGGCCATAACACATCACAAAACCCCTGCAAAAACAAGTTAGACGCCTCTAATTTTCTTTGCATGTTTTACGTGGCTTGGGGCTTTCGAACAATAACGGATCTTACCTACGAAACTGAACCACAACGTTGATACAAGTGCTATCGAGTGCAAAGGGTAAATTGGATCTATACTATGGTGGGAGAGACAGACACCCGCAAAGCCACTTGTGCAAAGCAAGTTACACGTCAAGCGTGGAGCAAGTCTCATGTGCGATGACATGTAAGGTTAGCCCGAGCCGCTTCATCCCACCATGCCGCAAGATGCAAAGTACACAAAGCAAAAGACAGCACGAGCACCAACGCCCACAACACCATTGTGTTCTACTCGTGCAACAGATCTACGCATAGACACGGCTCTAATACCACTGATGGGTTCGTAGTATGGAAAACAAAAAATTTCTACCGCAAGAATGAACAAAACCCAGATCTAATCTAGATAAAAGCCAAGATCTAATCTATTAGACATGTGCAACGAGATGGATCGGTACTAACCCTCGTAGATCCGAAAGCGTTACGAGATTAGATCTCGCGGTTGATGTAGTCGATCACTTGCCGATCTCAAGATCGTGTGGACGATCCTTCCGGCGCTGCGTTCCGGCAGCGCTTCCGCAGTCGGTCACACGTGCGGAGTCAAAGCAGACCTTCCTCTCCTCGTTCCAGCGAGCAGCGGAGGTAGTAGATCTTCTCCACGGAATCCCAGCAGCACGACGGCGTGGTGGTGGTGGTGGAGTAGAGAATTCTGCAGGGCTTCGCCTATGCCTGTGCAGAAGAAAGGAGGAGGAGAGAGGCGGCGGAGATTTGGGGTTATGGAGGAGGGCTTGGAGGTGGCGCCCCCACCCCTCTATTTAAAGGGGGGAGGCGCCATGGGAGGGAGGAGTCCTTGTAGGACTCCCCTCCCTCCTATGGCCGGCGGATTGGGGAGGAGGGAGGAGTCCTCCTCCCCCACGACTCCTTGTCTTGACCCACCAGGACTCCTTGATCCCTTTCTTGGTTTTCAAGCAAACTCCAAGAAATCTTCCAGAACCTTCCGGAACATTCCGAAACCTTCTAGAATCCTCATACAAATACTCCGGAACATTTCCTAACTCAAAAAATGATCCCCAATATATGAATCTTATTCTCTGGACAATTCTGGATCTCCTCGTGATGTCCTGGATCCAATCCGAGACTCCGAACATCATTCGGTCTCCAACACACATTCCATATCTACTTAAAACAACTTCGAACCTTAAGTGTGTCACCCTACGGTTCGTGAATATGTAGACATGACAGAGACACATCTCCTATCAATGACCATCAGTGGGACCTGGAGATCCATAATGGCTCCCACATACTCAACGATGACTTCGTGATCGATTGAACCATTTACATACGAAACCAATTTCCTTTGTCACGCGATACTATACTTATCCGAGGTTTGATCGTCGGTATCTCCATACCTAGTTCTACCTCGTTACTAATAAGTACTCTTTACTCGTTCCGTGATATGTCATCCCTTGTGACCCAGTCACATGCTTGCAAGCTAACTAGATGACATTCCACCGAGAGGGCCCAGAGCATATCTATCCGTCATATGGATGGACAAATCCCAATCTTGGTCCATGCGCTTCAACACATACTTCCAGAATACCCAATGACACCTTTATGACCACCCAGTTACGAAGCGGTGTTTGATGTCATCAAAGTACCCATTCGGTGATGGTGATTAACACAACCTCATGGTCGAAGGATTAGGTTACTATGCATTTAAAAGCTTATAGCAATACGAACTTAATGACTTGATCTTATGCTACGCTTACTATGGGTGTGTGTCCATCACATCATTCTCCTAATGATATAACCTTGTTATTAATCACATCCTAATGTCCATGATCAGGAAACCATGATCATCAATTAATCAACAAGCTAGTTCAACAAGAGGCTTACTAGGGACTCTCTTATGTTTACAAAACACACATGTATTAGTGTTTCCTCATAATACAATTATAGCATAGGATGTAAACATTCATCATAAACACAAAGATATAATAATAACCACTTTTATTATTGCCTCTTGGGCATATCTCCAACACCTACACATGCGTTTCTACGACTCGCATGGCTCAAACAACTCCTGTAGTAATGGCTCATGGGCTGGAGGAACAAGCTTCGGTGGAGTTTAAAAGTAAAGGCTATGCGGTACTTGGGATTCAATTAATGCAATCGTGACTCAATGATGCAAGAATAAGATAGAGGCAATAGGTACTATATGTATGCAAGCATGTGATAGTGCTTTCCTGGTAGCTCAGTTGAAGCGAGAGATGGATCTGGGTAGAACTCCTGTGGTTCCTGATAATTCTCCAGTTGGGCGTCTATTCGAAAAAGAACCAAACAAACAAGGGCCAACATAAATAAAGGGCACAAGCATATGAATTACAATGCGACAAGAAAACAAGCATGCCATGATGAATGGTGCACAATTTACATGGCATTAAGGTAGCATGGCAAGGGTGAGGTGTGGGTACAAGAATAATGCATTTTATTCTTTATTTGGTCAAGTTTTATTGCCATAAACAATTCTGATTTTTAATAATGACATGATGCATGCTTCAATTCAGAACAAGGAATGCATAGCTAGAACGGGCTCGTCGCGCTGATCGATTTAGACATATTATTTGTCGAATTTGGAGTTGTAGAACTACAGTTATTAATTTATTAAGAAAAGGGCATTTTATTGTAATTTTAATCATCTCGACAATTTAAAGTGTTCAAATAATATTTTGAATGGCATAATTGAATTCCTCACATTTTTCTGATTCCAAAACATATATCATTTGTATTATTTGGATTTAAAATTTAAACGTTATTTAAAAACAGATTTGAATTTGTTTTTAATTATTTAAGAAAAATTTAAATAAAACAGATAAACAGAAAAACGTTTTCTACTCAGCTAGACCCAGCCTCAGTCGCTGACGGGTGGGACCGCCCTAACTGGGCGACGCAGCGCGTAGAAAACTTTTTACACCGCGGGTTTACCTAGCCTCTGTGACTGCCATGTGGGACCTGTGGGTTATGGGCCCACGTGCCAGTGGTTGAACCCGCAGGGGCTGACAGGTGGGTACGGGCTGGAGCGCGGGTTGAGGTTTACGAAAACCTTGGGGCCTTTTAGCAAAACGGCCACGGGAGGCTGACAGGTGGGGTTGGAGGGGAGCGCGGGTTGAGCAGAGAAAAAGTGTGGGGGGTTTTACGCAAAGTGCGCGCGGCACTGTGGATCTTCTCCACGTTCTGACGGACAGCGCGGCGTTAGAGAACGGTGCGCGGCGCGGGGGTTTGAACTGGTGACCCGGGGCACGCGCGCGGAGGCGGTAGCCACTGTGGTAGGTGGGGGTTGCTGACAGGACGGGGGAGCGCGGCTAGAAGTGCTCCCGCGATGCGACGGTGTGGAAACGAACGCAAACGCCGGTGTGCAGAGAGCGTTCGATAAAACGACCGGCGCGACCAGGGAATAGCAGCGACTGCGATGATGTCTAGGAGAGACGGAAGCTCACCGCGAGGTCGTCGGCGGTGGAGGATCGGCCGGAGAAGCAGCGGGGCGGCGGTGAAGCAGACGGCCGGAGCTAGGTTTTCCGTCGGCGTGCGGCGGTGGTTCTGGTAGTCCTGGGTCTCCTTCTCCTCGTTGCTGTGTTCAGGGACGACGCAGAGGGACGGCTGGTTCTTCCTCGACGCCCAAAATCACACCCGCCACCGTGTGTCGTAGAGGGGAGGTGGAAGCTGAGGTGGTGGTCGGAGTAGCTATGGGGTAGAGGGGAGGAAGAGGAGGTAGGGCACGGTGCGAGGCCAGGGGGATCTGGGGCACGGCAGAGACGGTAGGGGCTTGGAGATAAGGACGGGAGAGGGAGGGGATGCCGTGGGGGCTTGGGGTGGAAAAAGGTGGCTTCGGCCACCTTTCCTTCTCCACCTTCACGTGCTGGCACGGCTAGGCCTGGGAGGCGGACAGGGACCGCCAGGTGGGTCAGGACGTGGACAAGGAGAGGCAGGGGCGTAGGGCCAGCATGGCAGGTAAAGAGAGAGAAAGAGAGGGTCGGGTAGAAGCTAGGGTTAGAGTAGATGGCTTCGGCCTAGGGTTGGAGAAAGAGGGGCTGGTGGGGCCTGCTGGCAGGGAGAGGGAGAGAGGCCAGCCTCGGCATGGGGTTTTTGCATGGGATTAGGGTTTAGTTAGATATTAGGGTTTGGGGAGAGGATTAGAGAGAGAGGGTGATGACTTGGGGTAGGCTTAGGGTTTAAGGGGAAGGGGATTAGGGTTTAACCCCTAAGGACAAGCATGAGGTAGCAAGGGTGGTGATGGAGAGATGGGGTAGGGAGAGAGGTTTAGGGTTTGGGGAATGATCCACCAAGATCAAGCCCAAGGGAAAAGGGGATGGTGAGGTGGAGAGGAAAATGAGGAGAAAAAGTGGTGTAGGGTTTTTGGGAAGGGTTTGATATGATCAACACATGGCATGCATGGATGGGGATGGTAAGGAAAACAAGATCAAGGTGAAAAGAATTGAGAGAGAAAAGGAGAGCTCACAAGAAGGATCCACTCAAAAATTCCAAGCAAAACCAAGGGAGATCAAATGGTGGTGATTGTTGCATGGCCCATGCAAAGCATTAAATACCAGGTTTTAAACTTGTGAAAACAAAATAAATAACCATGGCATTTATACATATGCATTCCAAAATATGGTGTAGAGCCAATCTAAAGGAAATAGAATTGGATCCATCCCAACCCACATGAGCTAGATTAAATGCCTGAAGAAAGTAAAAACTCATGGGTACATAGGATGGTGGAATTATAAGGTGGTGACAAAGAAAGGTGGTGGAGTGGAATAAAAGATATGCCCCCAACTCAACTTGGGCATCAAGCATTTATCAAGATTCAAATACAATATATCAAGAGCCAGATACAATTAATAATGCATATGAGAGAAGAACCAAAAGGAAAAGGTTTTTATATGATGCTCAAATGCAAGGTGGCATGATGACATGAGCATGATATAATTATGATGCAACAATTATATGTAGGAAGTAGCCATTATATTACTAGACCATGTAGCATTACATATGTTAGACAGATGGGATGCTACAGCAGAGGGGCACGGAAGTGAGGAACGGCCCCAAGGGACGCGCCCCTCCCCTATTTAACCGCTCCCTCAAGGGAGTAGTGGGATCGCGTTTGCGGACGGGCCACACCGTGTGGCCGTGTACAATCCGGATTGACCAATCAGCATCGAGCCACACGGAAGGTCACAGAGCACAGCGGATCCCATGACGTGACGTTATGATGCAGATAATGAGGAGGCAGGCATGATGTGACGTGCGCTACAGTGATAACTGACATTTACTGCGGCGGTTACTATGGCTGGCCCTTAAAATAAGGTGATGTGATGATTAGCCTCCACATGGGGAAGCGTACGAGAGAAGGAAGAGAAACCCGGATGAGTAAGTGGTAACCCGGCCAGCAAGTAAAAACTTGGAATGTGCCAAGGGAAAGTAAATCCATAGAATCCGAGATAAGAGGTAACTCGGAAAAGGAACAGAGAGCTCAGTGAAGTTGAACCTACTGTGGCCTTAGCGGCTAAGGCAGCTAAGACCGCACCAGCTTCGGAGACTAATGTTGGGGGATACCCTCGGGTAGGGTCACGCCGGGGTATAAATGTCGAGTTAGCCGAGGTTCGGCAAGGTCAAAGCAAATGCTGGCCGAGTCACCTCAAGGCAGGCCAGATCACGGAGTAACCCGGATCAGGGACGTCCACCTTACGTGGTCTCAACCGACTTAAGCCGTAAGTCGGTAAGATATATCTAACTTGTATGCAGGAACAGGTATGTCCGGATCTACTATGCAGGATCCGGGTTATATCAAGCTTGCAAGAGAAGGAAGGTATCTCGTTGGTCAAAAGGTGGCTGTTGTACGCGGAGCGTGAGCGAAGCGGACAGAGACCGGACCACCGAGGCGTGGCCGACAAAGGTGACGAAGCCAATGTCGAGGCTCACATAGCCTCTGCATGGGTGACGCGGGGGAAAAGTAACCCGGTCGGCTTACTATTTTAGGAGGAGGCATATTCCCTGGAATATGCCTCCACGCATGCCCTAAGTGGAGACCTAGCCACCCCTATATAAGGAGGGCTAGGCTTCTGAAGAGGGGGTTGATTCTTGACTGATTGGTTTCTGGGAGATTACTCTGAGGGCTAGCTAGTGGCGAGAGTAAGAGAGTTTTTTCTTCCTCCTCTCCCCAATACAGCTCTAGGAGCACTTGTAACCTGTGAAGGAGAAACAAATACAAAGCTTCTGTGTGTGAAATCACCACACTATGCCTCCCTGGATTTCTTTAGTGCATTTAGTCCCCACATTTAGCTTATACATGGCATATGCCGTGTCACCACCACGACAACCAAAGCTAGACTACTACTACCACCTACTATACCTACTCCGGCGCCTGTCCTCCACCCATCTCGACCGACAACGCCGGCGAGAGGGGCTTCAGATCGGCCCGGCGATGACGGAGGCGCTCTGAGGAACTGTAGCTAGGAGAGAGAGAGAGGAGGGGGGGGTTGTGGGGGCAGTTGTTGCAAGGAACTAGTAAGTCCAACCATGAGTTAGGTGGCCTAGCGTAATTGCAGGCTTGCAGCCTCTGGTTATTTTTCACATATTCGTGTTGCAAAATTCGCCTCTGTCAGGCTCTCTTTTTTTTCTTTTTTTTTGCACAGCCTCTCGTTATCATTACACTCAAATACGTATTGTTTTCTAGAGTCACGAGGAAAAGGAGAGTCGGAACCAACAGATCTGTTCTGAAATATCGATGATAGGTCGGTACGTGACAGAATTCGTATCCATGTTTCATAGAATATCCAACGGTTATAGTTCATTGCTGCTCTTAAAGGAAACCAAGTCAAAAAATCAGGGTCCATTTTTAGGCCATGGAACCTTAATACAGATAGCAATTCAGTGTTTGCAATAAGTACAAACAAGAATTTCCATTAACATTTCAATTTGCTTTGTGGGGTTCCTCCCAATAAAGGAGAGTCCCCTCTAAAAATTAGAGTATGCTGCTAATTGCAGTGTGCACACGGTATTCTTTAGTAAAAGGCGAAAGAATAGTTCGCTCTGTGCCCGCTGCGCAGCTGCTTGCTCTTCAGACGCGGCCTTGGCCCTCATAATATACCCATTCGCTCGAGGCGCTCTAACATCGAAGTAGCGATGTGGGACTAATCGCTGGTAAACCTCACCGGCAGCCGCATGTTTGGATTTATTATGGAGCAAAAAGATTGAGAAGGCCCCGCCGGTGAACACAGCGGGCTTCTGGGCCGGTTGGACTTGGACGTCTCCCCTCGTGCCTCTCCACGCTGCTCAGTGCTCATGCTCACAGCCACAGCCACAGCCACAGGTGCAAAAAAAAGAATCAGATCTTCGTTTAGCTGTTTGCCTCTGGTATGGACCGTGAAGGGACATTCGCTAATACTCCCTCTGCTCAAGCCTCACTAATATAAGAAATTTTAGACATTTCAAAATGGATTCGATACATTCTACAATAAGTGAACATACACACTAAAATATGTCTACATACATATAAATGCATATTTTAAATATTTTATTTTATTGAACGGAGGGAGTCCTTAATGATCGGTCAAGGAGCATGCTAATTAAGAAGGTGTATATATAAAGGCTACCCGATCTCACGCATGTGAGTGGTGCACTTGATCAAGTTAATTTTGACTTCATATCAAGAAGCTGCAAAGAGCAACTTTGTAGAAGGGAAAGGAAACATAGATATAAGTTGTTGACAGGTTGATAGCAGGATCTATCGGAAGAGAACCAAATAAGGGGAGAAAAGACTCCACGAGAAGGAAAATAACAGATCTAAGAGGATCCAACAATATCGACAATGAGATGATTCCCTACACAAGATTCAAAATACTTCATGCATACTTCAGAACATTCTAGAACGTTCGTGAGCACTCAAAAATTCTTAGATATTTGCTATGGGCTAGAAAAAATCTCCATGCCAAAATAACAATATAGCATAAAGAATTTTAAATAAATTTTAGTCATGATTCATGCAAATGGTACTATTGATAAATCTAGAGATAAGATATCCGTAGGGTATGTTCCAGATATAATACGTGTTATAGACATAGGGTTATGATTTTCTTAGACGTGCCAAATATCCAACGGTCTCGCTATCCTATAGGGTGCCCTCCCCTCCAGTGCAACTAAGCAAGCAAGGCAAACAAATAAGGAATGGAGCTAACATGAGTACGAGAAGTTTAGATGACCATGAGATTGTCACACTAGAGTTAGATAGTCTTGATAAAAATAATGGGTTTGTACCAAGTTTAGTTATTTCATACTCCTCTGTTTTAAAATATAAGATGTTTTAGCTTTTGTGAAGTTAATGTATCTAGACATATTTCGGTGTGTAGATTCGGAGTAAATTTACACATAAAAGACATCTAGATATATTCGTTTAAAGCTAAAACATACTATATTTTAGAACGGATGGAATGGAGTACAATACGTATCAATATCAGTTTATACATGAGTTGGGTGCTTGCATTAAGAGAGAATAAGTTTTTCGCGCCTGCAGTTCCAACTCGATAAAATTACTTTGTCCTTGCTAACTGAATGCGTCGTTCATCATTACACGTTCTATAATAATCCCAAGTCGTGCATGCTACACGAAGTAGGTTGCTGCCACACAACTGTGAGTCAGATAGCCTACCGCACTTGCAGACTTGCAGCCTCTGGTTATCGTCACATGCGTGTTGCGAAATGTGCCTATGTCAAGGTATCAATGTTTCATGGAATATCCAACAGTTATAGCTCACTGCTCTTAAAAGAAAACCAAATCAAAGAATCAGGGTCCATTTTTAGGCCAAGGAACCTTCATACACGTAGCAATCCAGTGTTTGCACTAAGTACAAACTAGAATTTCCATTAGTAATATTTTCGAATTGCATTGTTGGGTTCCTCCTAATCTCTAAAAGAACTAAGCTCCCTAGCTTTGAGCCTCTATGGATGATTGGGATGTCACTTTCATGGGCCTATCTGCTAGTGGTTAGTCCTTATACAAGTCATGGTTATTTCTAGTGCTAAAAATTAAATTTGACTGCTTTTTTCACTTCAGACATGACTAATCAGTTGACTTTACAATATATAATTTTAAAAGCTTACTTGGTTTAAAACCTTCCCATATCCAATTTACATAGCCTCGCAACAAGTAAATAATTGGACCACTGGTTATTTTTTCCGGGTAAAAATTCCTGCCAAAGAAATATTTTGATTGTTAAAGACGGACATATTGACTCTATATTTAGATTAGGAATAGTATTTTTATTGGTCAGATAGGTTTTTGTCTAAATTTAACCGTATTGATAGTTTACTTGGTAGATACCACTCGACCAATTAGTTCTTTGTTTGAATTAAAATTATAAACTGAAACAAATTGTATTTTTCTACCATATACATTTCTAGGAATTTGGGGGCCATATATTGGTGCGTTACCAGTTTGCTGCTAGTGGAACTGTGACTGTGATTGCTTGGGCCATGTCCAGCTGGACGGGGCCCACCTGAGGAATTGGAACTCTCTGTTGCTTAGGTTATGTATTGCTAAAGGGGCGCACCCGTTTGCGTGTTGCTACTTCGCTACTCGTGAAAATGAGATCACGTGGTTGCTTCGCCTATTGGCCTTAGGTTTGGCTTACCTGGTAGCCTCTTATTGTTTCCCTTGCGGGCGCGCCTGTCTAGTGACTTTTGCGTCAGTGGCATTGTTGTTGGTCGCTTGTGGCTATGTGCTCTTTGTCGAAGGGAGACGCAGGCCACGGGGTCGGTACGCTGCTGTTTTGACCGTCGGAGCCGTCTTTTCCCTGTTCTGGGCATGAGTTGTCTGTTCCTCGCTCCAGTTTGCTTTCTCTTTTTCCTACTCTGATTTTTTCTTTCACTCTATTATGGTAGCTCGCTCTAGCCGGTTTTTTAGTTCACGGGCCGCGATCACTGTTGTCATAGTTGGTGTGGGGTATGCGGCGACACACATGTATATCGTGACCAAGACCAGACCACGGCAAAAAATCAAGAATTAAACAAGCAACCCTCATAAAAAATTTAAATACCAACGATAGAGGATGACGCCGCGACGCGCTAGGTCCATCTAGTACTATTGCCTATTCCTTCTTCAGTTTGCTTCTTCCTTTTGCTCGATCGTAGTGCATGTACTGGCCTATTCTTTCTTCAGTTTGCTTCTTCCTTTTTGCTCGATCGTAGTGCATGTACTGTACTGGCTCAGTGTTAACTACCTGCACCGGCTCATCTTGACAAAACAGGCCTCTATCAATGCTCCCGTACGTGCTCCCCATTGTGCACAAACATGACGCCATGGACAAGAAGAGCACCATAAAGGGGAGGAGCATACGGTCGGTGCAGGTACGCAGGACGAGCGCGGTGGAGCGCCATGAACGGCACGATAGTAGTACCACGCATGCTTCGCCATTACCAAGCGCTTGAATGCTCTTGAAGTTCACCGCTTCATGGACATGTGGGCAGCTCACGTCTAGGGACTTGCCTCGATCGTAGCAGCAGCAGCGGACTGCCTCGTGTGCATGTGGCTCGAACAGTATACTAGAACTACAGGCTGTTTGTTCTTTTCTTGAAAGGACCAGTGCATGGGAACCTGGCCATTCTACCGGCGCCACATCCACGGTCCGCTCGGTGATTTGAGATTGGTGAGACTTTTGACATTTGTCTACCGGTTTTGCTACTTCTTAGTCGACCGAGATTTTCTTAAGTCTCACCTAAGAAAAGTGCAATCATCTATTAAAAAAAGTGCAACTGAAACCCAGTTGCACTTTTCTGGCAGAAAAATAGAAAAGTGCAAACGAGTTGCACATTTTTTTAACTACGGCTGCACTTTTCTTAGGTGATTGAGACTTAAGAAAATCTCAGTCGATTGAGACATAGGCAAACCCTTTATCTAATATATTTCCGATATTTTGAAACGGAGGGGTTACTAAACTAATAATTATACCACAACTTAAGACTAAGCAAAAGCGGACCATCTGCGATCATCTGTTCGTGAGCGCGTTTTTAGCCGTCTGATTTTCACTCTGGCTCATCTCAAACGTGCAGTTTCAGGTGTTGACCGAAATCTTACGAGCTGGTCCCTCCCATCCTCGTCCCCGTCCCCACCCCCACCCTATCTCGATCCTGTTCCCCTCCGTCCGAGCTCTCGCCCATCCCAGCTCCTCCTCCGTCTCCCCCAGCAACCTGCGTTGCCCCCTCCGCTCCCGAGATATCCCTCTCACCTCCGTCCCGTCTACTCACAAGGCCACCGCCTCCTGTCCAGCTCCCGCATCCAGCGTCGGCCGCCTCTGCTTCCTCGACTCGAACTTGCCTAGTACCAATTCAATATCGTCCCTGACCTCGCGCACCCGTTCGCCACCACGCTTTGCCGGTGGTGAGGAAGATAAGGAGGAGGTGAGCGCGTGGGACGGGCGGGGTGATAGAGAGAGGGCGACATGGGTAGAGACGTTCCTATGCGGTACTAAGCGAAGATGCCGCATCATTCTCACCGCTTTGACTAGAAAAACCAGGGACAAAGGGCGGAAAAAAGAAATTGAAAAGGAGAAGGGCCCTCCGCTCCCGAGCTCTCCCTCTCACCTATGCTCCCTCCGCCCCATCCACTCATGAGGCCACCGCCACCCGTCCAGCTTCCGCATCCAACGTTGGCCGCCTCTGCTTCCCTGCCTCGAACCTGCCCAGTATTGATTGAACATTGCCCCCGACATCGTGCACACATCCACCGTCACGCTTTCCCTGTGGTGAAGAAGATAAGGAGGAGGCGAGCGTGTGGGACGATAGGGGTGAGAGAGAGGGGTGGCGCGGGTAGAGACGCTCCTATACAGGACTACGTGAAGATATCGCATCATCCTCACTACTTTGACTGAAAAAATCAAGAACATAGGCGGAAAAAAGGAATTGAAAAGGAGAAGACTCGCGAGGCATGTGATGACTTGGCGCAGAGCGATTGGCCATAACCTAGAATCTACCATAACTAACCATAAAAAACGTTGAACGGAAAATGTGGAGCGCTAACACGAGAAATGGGTGCGCCTTGTGAGAAACGATCGCGTTTCATATCACTTCAACAATTAAAATGTATGTATTCCTGAAATAATGCAGAACAAGCTGATTTTGACCCCTCTTAGACTCTGTAACTGAATTTTATTTTGAATATATACATGAGATTCTTATGTAAATTGATACATGTTCTACGTTGTTCTACAATTTCTACACGAGTTAACAAAAATTACAGTGCCCTTGACTTGGAGCATGCTCTATGATTAATGAACAAGCGGGTTCTATTGATTGTGGGTCCAAAACAAATGTGACAAGTTCTATTTTTTATTTTGATGTACATAAATTATCAAATTTGATTATATATTAGATCTTGCTTTTATGTAAATATTCATGACAACTTCCAGCCATATCTTCTCTTTTAAATTTTATTGAACCAATGAATAATTTAGTGTGTATGTTGGGTACTCGTATGTCAGCTTGTCTAGCAAGTTTGGTGTTGATTGGATCTGCGGTTTAAGAGCAGTTTGTTGATTACCGAAGGGGACAAAAACTGAGATACTCTGCTTTGATGTAATCTTTCTCTCAAGTGGTTATTGTTGTTGTTGCCGGTTGGCAACGTGTTGAGTGTGTTATATATCTCTAGATGTTCTAGAGAAGACTCTGTACCTAGGTTGCTCATAGTGAAGCTCGCGTGGACCGATTGGTCCGCACCCGTGGTTTTTTCCTCCTCACCTTGAGGAGGTTTTTCCACGTAAATCCTTGTGTCACATGTGTATGTGCTCGTTGTTTTATTTCCGCTACATATCTGTTGATTGAAACTATCCTCGAAGGTTTACCGCAGGCAGGAGCGTGGGAGGTTGTGTGTCTATCTCTTCCTCCCACCCCAACAAAGTGGTATCAGAGCTGAGATTCAGTTTTGTATTCAGTTTCAGAGCAAGGTTTATTTGGGGCTGATTGCATTTGCTTGTGGTGAAAGATGGAAGTGAATACCAACAGAATGATTTCTTTGAATGGTACAAATTATCAATCTTGGAAGTGCAAGATGAAGGACTTGTTATATGTGAAGGATTACTGGATGCCGTTATTCTCCACTGAGATGCCCAGTGATATGAAAGAAGATCAGTGGGAGGTATTTCATCTCCAAGCTTGTGGGTTCATCCGCCAATGGGTGGATGATAATGTTTTGAACCATATCATTGATGAGACACATGCACGTACCTTATGGCAGAAATTGAAGGAGCTGTATGCCCGCAAAGAAGGTACCAACAAGATGTTCTTGATCAAGAAATTGATGTGTTTGACGTACAAGGAGGGCACTCCAATTGCAGATCATGTAAATGAGTTTTAGGGCATTATAAATCAACTATCTTCAATGGGAATTACATTTGAAGATGAAGTCAGAGCCTTGCTGCTACTTGGCTCATTACCGGACACTTGGGAGACCTTTAAGGTCACCGTGTGCAATTCAGCACCTAATGGAGTTGTCACTTGGAACCTTGTGAAGACCAAGGTACTGAATGAAGAGTCCAGAAAAATTGCTGGTAAGGACGGTTCTTCCTCATATTCGGAGATGTTAGTGACCAAGTCACGGGGGAGAAGCAGGAGCAAAGGTCCGAGTAAGGGAGGAGAAAGAAGTAGAAGCAAATCAAGAGGCAAAGACAAGTATGCTGGTGTTATATGCCATAACTGCCGTGAGAAGGGCCACATCAAGTGTAATTGTGAACAATGGAAGAAAAGAAAAAGAAGAAAGTTCAGAAACAGACTGACAGTGACAGTGAGGGAGGCCGGATTGCTGCGGTAGAGGAGATCATGTTTCTCATGCATGAAGAACATGATGGCAGCAGTGTTTCCACCATTCAGGAGAGAATCACTATAGTTTCTGATGATACCATCAGCCTTGCAGATGGTGATGAGATGACTTGGATTCCAGACAGCGGTGCTACCATACATGCTACATCTCGTAGAGAGCTCTTCACCAACTACACAACAGGTGATTTTGGTGTTGTGGAGATGGGAAATAATGATAGAGCAAAAATCATTGGAAGAGGAGATGTGCACTTGGAGACTGAAAATGGTACGACACTAGTGCTCAAGTCGGTGAGGCATGTTGAGGCACTTCGGTTCAACCTTATCTCAGTTGGATTGCTTGATAGAGATGGGTACTTGAGCAGATTTGGAAATACATAGTACAAGCTCACCAAAGGAAATCTGATTGTTGCTAAAGGTAACATGGTTTCAGTTTTGTATCATGTTCATGCTAAGCTTTCTGCTGCTTGTGTAAATGCGTTGCAGAAAGAGGATGTGTGTGCTTTATGGCACAAGAGGCTTGGGCACATGAGTGACAAGGGGATGGCGGTGCTAGTGAAGAAAAATCTGTTGAAATGTGTGAAGGGTGTTCACATCAAGAAATGTTCAGATTGTCTAGCTGGGAAGCAACACAGAGTTGCGTTCAAGAGTCAACCTCCTCACAAGAAGCCCGAGGTGCTGTACTTGATACATTTCGATGTTTGCAAAATGTCGGTGAGGTCATTGGGTGGAGCAAAGTACTTTGTCACATTTATCGATGACTTTTCCAGGAAGGTTTGGGTCTATGTTTTGAAGAACAAACATCAAGTACTAAGTATGTTCAAGCAATTCCAAGTCTCAGTTGAGAGAGAAACTGAGAAGAAGATCAAGTGCATTTACACTGGTAATGGGGGAGAGTATATTGGCCCATTTGATGCCTATTGCAAGGAGCAGGGAATTAGGCACCAATTTACTCCTCCGAAGACACCACGGCTGAATGGTTTTGCTGAGAGGATGAATAGGACAATTGTTGAGAGAGTTAGATGCTTGCTATCGAGTGCAAAGCTGCCTAAACATTATTGGGGTGAGGCTTTGTCGACTGCAATTTATCTTATTAATCTCTCACCGAGTTATCCATTGCAGGGAGATGTTCCAAACATGGTCTTTTATGACAAGGACGTCTCGTATGAGCACCTGAAGGTTTTTGGGTGCAAGGCCTTTGTTCATATCCCTCAAGATGAAAGGTCAAAGCTTGATTCAAAGACACGACAGTGTATATTTCTTGGCTATGGAGGTGATCAGTTTGGTTATAAGTTGTATGATCCAATAGCAAGAAAGGTTGTGAGAAGCCGTGATGTTGTGTATGTTGAAGACCAAACAATTGAGGATATTGTGAAGACAAAGGTGCAGGCTCCGGTGCAAGTTCCGGTACATGTTCCTCCTCGAAATCAGCAGCAGGACAGATCTGATTCTGACCCAGTTCCTGCAGATTCAGTTGAAGAAGAAGCTGAAGATGATGATGCAGAAGATGTGCAAGGTGATGCACATAGTGGTACAGGTGAGGATGCTCCCCAGCAGCAAGAGTATGATGCTGAAGAAGATGATCATGATCAGCAAGCACCTGAACCAGATAGTCCACCAGCATCTCCACTCAGACGGTCCAGCCGAGACCGTGTTCCTTCCACCAGGTACGATTCAAACCAATATATGGTGTTATTGTCTGATGGTTCAGAACCTGAGTGCTTTCAAGATGCAATGAAAGATGAGAACAATAAGGAGTGGAATAAGGCTATGCAAGAAGAAATAGATTCCTTGCATAAGAATCATACTTATGAGCTGGTGAAGTTGCCCAAGGGCAAGAAAGTTCTTAAGAACAAGTGGGTCTACAGAATCAAGCAAGAAGAGCACACATCACATCCAAGGTACAAGTCTAGGCTAGTTGTAAAAGTATTCAGCCAGTGAAAAGGTATTGGCTTTGATGAAATATTTTCTCCGGTGGTAAAGATGACATCAATCTGTATGATCCTTGGCATGGCAGCAAGTCTCAAGTTGGAGGTTGAGCAAATGGATGTGAAGACAGATTTCCTTCATGGAGAGTTGGAGGAAGAAATCTACATGGAGCAACCTGAGGGGTTTCTTGTTAAAGGCAAAGAAGACTATGTGTGCAAATTGAAGAAAAGTCTCTATGGCCTAAAACAAGCACCAAGACAATGGTACATGAAGTTTGAATCTGTCATGGGGGAGCAAGGCTACAAGAGGTGTAGCTCAGACCATTGTGTATTCATCTAGAGGTTCTCAGGTGATGATTTTATCATGTTATTGCTCTATGTGGATGATATCTTGATTGTTGGCAAGAATGTCTCTAGGATTGCTAGACTAAAGAAAGAGCTGAGCAAAAGTTTTGCCATGAAATATTTGGGTCCAGCAAAGTGTATTCTTGGCATGAGAATTGAGAGAGACAGAAAATCCAACAAGTTGTACTTGTCTCAAGAGAAATATATTGAGAAGGTACTTCGCAAGTTCAAGATGGACAAGGCAAAGGAAGTGAGTTGTCCACTCGCAGCTCATTTCAAGTTGAGTAAAAAGCAATGTCCCTCCACTAAAGACATGGAAAAGGAAATGCAAAAGGTTCCTTATGCTTCAGCTATTGGGAGTTTGATGTATGCTATGGTGTGCACACGGCCTGACATTGCTCAAGCGGTTAGTACTGTGAGCAGATTTATGTCCAATCAAGGAAAACCACATTGGGAAGCCGTGAAGTGGATTTTGAGGTATCTCCGGGGCAGCACTAATATGAAGCTTTTTTTTGGTGGTAGTGAGCCCAAGCTGATTGCATATTCAGATTCAGACTTGGCTGGAGATGTTGATGGAAGGAAGTCTACTTCAGGTTATTTGATTACCCATTCAGGGGGAGCAGTGGCATGGCAAAGCAGGTTACAAAAGTGTGTGGCACTAAACACAACTGAAGCCGAGTTCATCGCAGTAACTGAGGCGAGCAAGGAGCTATTGTGGCTGCAATGATTGGCTTGTGAGCTTGGTTTTGAGCAAGACAAGTATGTGATGTTTTGTGATAACCAAAGTGCCATTCACCTGAGTAAGGATGCAAGTTTTCATTCGAGGTCGAAGCATATTGATGTTCGCTATCATTGGATTCGAGATGTGCTGAATTCTAAGCAAATGCAAATTGAGAAGGTGCACACAGATGACAATGGGGCTGATATGTTGACCAAGGTAGTGAAAAGAGGAAAGCTCGAGGTATGCCGTCGGCTCGCCGGCATGACTGCCGGTTGGCAGTGAGACCCTTCATGATGTCAGGAGGGGGAGTTTGTTGGGCCAGGTCCCTCCACATGGAGGTGTGTTGGCAGCCCAACATCAGCCCGTGAAGTCCAACACGTTACAACCGTTGATCGATGTTCGTATCCAACGGCTGAGGTGCTCCTTGGGAGAGGAGTAGAAAATAAAACCCTAGCCACCCTTGGTGGCGGTGTGAGTGACTCAATCAGAGGGTGAGCAAGTGTGAGAAGCAAGCCATCGTGGTTACTACTGAGAGAGGGTGAGAGAACACACAAGAATACCACAACCTAGTGAGAAGAGAGGAAGAAGAAGGAGAGGTGATTTCTGTCCAGATTTCTAAGATCTGACCGGTTTGTCTTCAAACTGGTGTTTGGAGGCTCAAAGGTGTTTGGATTGACTCCAAACTTGGTGAGCTCGTTCCTTGCTTTGAGTACTTCAATCTGGTTAGCTGGTTTGAGGTTTGGGTCAGTATAGCTTCAGATTTAGAAGCGGTTTATTCAGTTCGGACTGCTGCAGTTTTAACACAGAGCAGTTTTGGTAGACGAACAGTTTGGGCAGGCAAACAGTATCTGATTGACCTGAAATTTGGTGTGTATGTTGGGTACTCGTATGTCAGCTTGTCTACCAAGTTTGGTGCTGATTGGATCTGCGGTTTAAGAGCAGTTTGCTGATTACCGAAGGGAACATAAACTAAGATACTCTGTTTTGCTGTATTTCTTTCTCTCAAGTGGTTGTTGTTGTTGTCGGTTAGCAACGTGCTGAGTGTGTTGTATATATCTAGATGTTTTAGAGAAGACTCTATACCTAGGTTGCTCATAGTAAAGCTCGCGTGGACCGGTTGGTCCGCACCTGTGGTTTTTTCCTCCTCATCTTGAGGAGGTTTTTCCACATAAATTCTTGTGTCACATGTGTATGTGCTCGCTGTTTTATGTCCGCTGCATATCTGTTGATTGAAACTATCCTCGAAAGTTTACCGCAGGCAGGAGCGTGGGAGGTTGTGTCTATCTCCTCCTCCCACCCCAACATATATCAAATATAACTCCTGCATATAATTAGTATATATGTAATCTGATTGTCTATATTGACTAAACTAGTCATCAGGCCCATCGACAAGCCCGTGCGATCTGTGCGACCGCACAGGGCCCCAAAAAATATAGGGCCCCCAAATCGCAGGCCATCCACTAATTATGTTGGAAATCTCAAGCCTAAGGTTGAGTCTTGCCCTCAATCTGCGCAGCGGTAGCCTAATCTCTCCAAATCCAACTGTGACTAAATTTGATGGTAGTCCACACCAGATCGATGAGGGTATATCCAGGAATTGATCAAATGATCGATTGCAGTGAGGGCCCAAGGGTCTGACCTTGGCAGGCAAGGGACTCCTTGTCCATGGTGGTGGTTCTTCCATGGCAGAGAGGTGATCTTAGCCTCATGGATGGGGATATGATGGAGGCAGCGGGAGAACCTAGCAAGAACCGTAGGCCACCGCGCTCCCAGTCTCACTCATGGTGCGTCCAGATCCGTCCTCGTTTTCTGTTGTTGTCAATTGTCATGTCCGTTTATATGCAAGTTTGATTGTTGCTGTTTGGATGCACTTTGTTCGTTTCCCACTTTGCTGTGCTAATATCTACTCCCTCCGTACATTCCTTTCACAAAGCTAAAACATCTTATATTTTAAAACGGAGGGAGTAGATAACTTCTAAGGTTGTATTGAGGTTACTCTAAACATGAAAAGTAGTACTCCCTCTGATTCATCCGAACGTAGATAAATTAATTGATTTGGATTTGTGTAGATCTGGATGTACCTAGCACTAGAATATGTCTAGGTACATCCGAATGTAGATAAATTCGAGTCAATTAATTTGGATCGGAGGGAGTAGTATATATAAAGTACATAGGATCATTTTCATTTTTGCCAACAAAGCCTCCAAAGACAAATTGATCGATGAATTGACTCCATTCCGCGGGTTGCCCCGAGTCCCCGTCCCTTCCCGTGGCCTGCCCTATTTTGGCCTCCATTTCTCCTTATGCTTGCATCGACGATCAATATCCTGACTCTTGATAAATTCTTTTGTGGATCCATTCCATTATGGATTTGGGAAAACTAGTTCGACATATTTCTAAATAGTATGCGAATAATACATAAAAAAGTTATACCTGAAAGTATGCTTTAGCTATATTAATTACATGTCTTTTTGTTAAAAATAAATTAGGGCCACATTTGCCTCTAACACAAAGGCCTCATTTGCATCTCGCACAGGGGTCCTAAATTTCTGGAGACGGCCCTACTAATCATTTAATAATCCAGCCACTTATAAGTGTTGAATACAAAATTGTGCCTTTCATTGGAGCTCTGTCCAAATAGTTACGAGCATCGATTCTGAGACAGTCGAACAAGGTTATCGTGTGATCTTCATAAGTTAGCTTGTTTTGACATCATTAGTTTTTTACCTTGATCTTGAACATGCCGGTTTCTTGTGGTACTGAATTTGGTCTATTACTCGATATATTTTTGTTTGAAGTTTACTCGATGTACCTTTTTGTTTACTTGAAGAAACACTGATATCCCTATGTTTCTTATGGGTTTCAATATGAAATAAAGGTTCCCTTCTTGCGTCTAAGGTCAAATCTCTCAGTTTCAGACATGTCTAACACATAAATAACACATTTGTCTACCAATTAAATCACTCAACCCCGCACATACTCATATATTTAATTTAAAGTAACACAAACAAAACAAAATATGTTACCAACAATGAATACAACATATCTATCATACACTGACAAATAAACTGTAGACATGCTGCTGAAGCGCGCATGTCCACCTAGTAAAGGAGAATCCCCTCTAAAAATTAGAGTATGCTGCTGATTGCAGCATCCACACGGTATTCTTCAGTAATCAGTAAAAGGCGAAATAATAGTTCGCTTTGTGCCCGCTGCGCAGCTGCTTGCTCTTCAGATGTGGCCTTGGCCCTCGTAATATATCGCTCAAGGCGCTGTAACATCGAAGTAGCGATGTGGGACTAATCGCTGGTAACGCTCTTAGTGGCAGCCGCATGTTTGGATTTATTATGGAGCAAAAAAATGTTGAGAAGGCCGCGTCGCTAAGCACAGTGGGCTTCTGGGCCGGTTGATACTTCCCGGAGAGGGGGAGGGGGGAATGCTCATAAGCCTGTTTGAACGACATTTCCCCTCGCTCCTCGCTGCCCACAGGTCAGGTGCATCAACTGAATCAAAAGGCTTTGTTTGGCTGTTGGCATATTCATCTTTGCCTCTGGTATCTCAGTATGCGCACTACAAGTAGCCAGTAGGCAAGAAACAAAGTCTGAAAATTTTGCTCGCGCCGCGCAACTGGTACTGTACAGTTTTATCCTCCTCTTCGCAGCATGTGACCGTGCAACGGAAAACTGGAAAAATAATCATGTAATTTCAACTTTTTCTGAAGAAGCACCAGACTAATCTGTTCCACTAAAAAAGGTATTTCAGCTTGTTGATTGATCTCTGATGCAGATTTTTTCAAGTGTTTACAACCATGCTAATCGAGAAACTGGGGATGCCGCACATGAAACAGAAACCATAAATATTACGGCTTGATTTAGAATAGTACTACTAGGTAAACGTAGACTAAATGCAGAAGAAAAAAAGTTAAGAAAAAATAGGATTGAAACAAGAATGCAGAAAACCTAGCTAACAAACATATTGAGCTAAACAAGAGGAACGACTAAGATCCCTCGGACAGAAAAATCATGTTTTGCTATTCTACCTCTTACCAACCATTGCCCAAAAAAAACAGGCAAGAACTGAGGAGAAGCGATCCAAAATGAAAAGGACAAGGACACAGCAAAGAGCAAATCCTAGTACATGTAGTCAATAGACATATATTGAGTCAATTCACAAAGTGGGGGAGAGGCTCAGCGTCTATACATCAAGGAGTCAAGCTCCGAGAGAGAAAGGATTTTTGAACACCCCATATTTTCATCCACACGGCACCAACTGCTGCTACATGAGATGTTCTTACAATGGATTTCATAGTGCAGGTCAAAATGTCTCTTGTCTAATTTTCTACTCAAAACTTTTTTCAGCATTAGTTGCATCTTCTGATCTAGATTGCAACAGAACATTGAACCATTCAAGAGATCTGCATACAGCTGTAGTAATTGAACTGGCTACAATCGAAACATCTAACCAACTGAAATACACTTGAGATCAAGAAAACATCTCAAACTGGCAGGGTTTGCAGAGACTATCAATAGCATGAATTAATTTTCTCCGTGGTCCTACAGCAATAAAACCCATCTCTTTCAGCTGGTTCATTGTAAGAGAGACTATCTGATACATCCCCATCTTTTCCCTATCCAATATGTTGACAAACCATCCAAGACCACAAGTCAACAGCCAATTCCTCAGGCCACCAAACTGAGCAACCCGTCTCCGAAGAAGTCGTGCTCGCAATACCTTATTCGTGAGACGTGAAGAAATAATTGGCAGCCCAAGCCCATACATATTTTGAAGACTTGTTGCTTTCCCAGCAGCTTGATGAGATAGTCCTTCAACAGCATGATCTGCATGTTTAGGCCAGTCAGACTTTACAACAGGGGCAGCAGGACTTCGTGATGATTGCCCCCTCATCATTGCATCATCTTGATGGACAATATTTTCAGAAGGATTGGTTTGACATATCTGTATTCTGCCATCAACACTAAGGCCCTCCAGAGAGGACTCCTGGGATTTCTTCATAGTAACCTGTTCTTTTGTCGCAGCATTGTAGTTTCTCCTGCTCATTCCTGGCAGGCTAGTTTGTCTGGAACTTACTTTGGGCGTACCAGCTTGGGGGCTTGCAGCTGCAGGTGACAGTGGAGGGATCAATATGGTGACCCGCTGTTTCTTGACTATCACCCAATCATCATTCTCATCAATGATGTTCTGCGTGCGTGATGGATCAGCAGAAACCTCTGAAGGTGGTTCCATAGCATCCTTAGCTGACATAGCTAGTGCTCTGTCCATAAACTGCCTAACTTCGGAATGTGGTTCCTCACCAGGTCACCATCAACACTTGACAGGGCTAGTGCTCTGTTCGTGAACTATTTTTGATGCACACCTCAAAATCTTATTCAATGTGAAGAGGACCTAGTAAGACACAGAAAGAACAATTTTCAAACATTGTGAAATGTTGAAACGTGAAATACATGCAACCATGAAAGATTTATATCAAGAGTTCAAGACTTCCATATAGTACGTATGCAACAGTCAATTGTGAAACAGCATACCATACATAATAAGAAGGAAGAAACATACTGACAGTAAGGGGTATTTGCATCAAAATAACTTAAACTTGAAAGAAATTCACAGATTAAACTTTGGCCGAAAGAATTTTACTAAATCTAACCCTTTTTGCAGCGCCGTATAGAGTGGCGCCGCACTCTATAGTGCAACGCATGACTCACGGCGTTGCACTGTGTTGTGCAACGCCACGACAGGTGGCGCCACACTTTAAAAGTGCAACGCCATGAACCACGGCCCTGCACTCTGTTGTGCAACGCCATGAACGATGGCGTTGCACTGTAGAGTGCAGCGCCACTCTATACGGCGCTGCAAAAAGGGTTAGATTTAGTAAAATTCTTTCGGCCAAAGTTTAATCTGTGAATTTCTTTCAAGTTTAGGTTATTTTGATGCAAATACCCGACAGTAAGAGTGTAACATATTATGCAACAAGCAGCACCTGCGAAGGAATGAGGCACCTACAATGTCATCCAGTGTACAGAATAAGACCATTGCATCCAAAAAAAATACGCTCTCACTTCCACAGGTTAAAAAAAGGGACCAAAATGTACAAAGTCGGCACCGGTGCTATACTAGTACTTGATTTTACAAGATTCTTATCCCTCCCAATGCAAGGGGCTCTTCTGTTATTTTTGGGACGCGTCTAGGCAGCAATCGATGGCTGGTTAGTCTAAACCAGCCATCGCCCGATTAGGAAAATATTCCCAGCCCTAAGATATGAACAGTAAGATATGGATGGTAGTCAATATGCAACTTAACAACAACTAGTTGACAACTTGACATTGGAATTGGACAACTTTAGAAGAGAAAATACTATCAGGTTTCGATGCATCGGTCCATTTTAACCAAAAAACAACAACATCGGTATCTCATCAGATCTACAACTTAATAGCAGCCAGTAGGGCAACTTAGCATCAACCTATAGCCACATGCCAAGTGTCGTAGAAACTTGCAACGAAGTCAGGGAACTTCTCATTATCGTCCATTGCAAAACCTTTGAACTGACATGTAACTTTTCTACGACAAACGTCCATGAAAAACATGGATCCATCACGACGAGGAGATGGATCCATGGTTAGACATAAGCAACAAAAAAGAAACCTGCTATGTACATTGATGTGTGAGAAACTAAAAAAAAATTGTACCAAAACAACTTGGGTGATTGAACATGGGATAATGAACTTGATGATTGTGTGGGTCACATCAAACCCTTGTTTCATAGATTATGCAAGAATCAACACATATATGATGAAAATGCACTGATTGCCTGACACCTAGAAACCCTAAGAACTTCTAGATCTCCATGACTATTATATGCCCATGTTCCCAGTCTGATTAGAACAAGTGTCACTTGTGTTAACGTTCACCATGAAACTGCAAACTGAGGAAACAAGCCTGATACATCTTATGGGGGTCAACACAGCGAGATGAATCCGCGCTACCTCAGGCAGAAAATGGACATGGATTTTTTCTACAATATATGAATCACACATATCTGGGGGATTGTGTACAGGGGCTTACCTCATATACTCGATCTAGACACCCCCATCGTCGATCTCCGTTGTCGAGCTCCGCGTCCCTCACCCGTAGTTTGCTCCCTGCCCTCGCGTATGGGAGCCTCTCCGTTACCGTGTTCCCCGCCCTCAATCGCGGCTCGCTCTGCCACGACGAGTTAGGTGCACTCCCATGTGTGTGTGTCTTGCTCTCCGGCTACGAGCTACAAACTTAAGGGGATGGGATAAATAACTTATCCAAGTGAAGCAGTACTATGGATATTGCAGAAAAACAAAACTTGATAAAAAAATGAGCAGCAAACAACTTAATTCAAGGGTATGAGCAACTTAATTACCGGGGATTATCAACTTAGTAAAAGTGATTACCAACTCTAGTAATGTGAAACTTAACTAAACATGGATATTGCAGCAAGACAAAACTTGATAAAAAATGGGTAGTAAGCAACTTAATTAAGGGTATGCACAACTTAATTACTGGGGATAATCAACTTAACTAGAGTGACTAGCAACTCTACTAAAACTAACAACTCTGGGCATAAACACCAAAAACACTACAAAAAGGTGTATGATCGCCCCCTTACAAGGACCTAAAAAATGTCCATGCATGTTAGAAACACAGGCTTACTACACACTAAGCAACTTGATTACTTCTCATGTCTATGGAAAATAATTTTCATTCCTGAGAAAAAAGGGGTTGCTATACATACAACACATCTCTGCAAGAAAAAAATACCTACTACTACTAATTGGGCATCAAACCAATACTTGTGCCCCTGGACAAAATGTCTAGATCTACCCATCTGATTAGGACGAGAAAATAGCACCTCATTGGCTACCGACCCATGAGCGTGCAGTACGAAAATAAACAGCCCTCCTACAAAATTGGATGGGGAATCAGCCTACGATTTCACATTATCGAGTTTGAACAAGACTAGATCCTGAAACTACACTGATAAAATCCTGCGTTCATGGGTGGGCCTCTACGGATGACCTCACCTTCTATTTCCGTCATCGAACTCCCTTCACCGCTCCCAAAACTTACATAATGGATCAGTACACAACTTTAGAATGCTGGGAAAATAAGGGCGTGTTCGGCAAACCCCTGGCTCCCAGCTTCCTGAAAATCCGTGACAGAGCAGCACCGAACAGCCTAGCTCCGCGGAGTCAGATCCGAGAAGCGAGACAATTTTCCTTCACTAATCGCGGAGCACCACATTTGCCGATTCTCGGATCGGCGAAAGCATGGAGCAGCGCTTATTTACGAGATCTTGCCACCGCCTAGTGAAAATTACCTGTTCGCTGCCTCCACTATACGATCGACCACGACCTTATCCATTAGACCCACACCAACCGCTCACTTCCATGGAGACGGACGCAGACGTGCCCGTGACCTTGCCGCCGCCACCCGAGAGCTCGCCCGCGCCACAGACGGAGCCCTCACCGCCAGCGAGCACGCAGTCTCCTCGTCGCCCATCATCTCCAGACGCCTCCCGACCCCGCCGTTCCCCAACTCCAGCCACCGCCGCCCGCATCTCCGCTCCAACGCCACTTCTTCTCCACCTCCGGCCCAAGCTCTGCACGCCGAGCAACAGCGGCGACGGTAGCCGACTTCGTCCTCTACCCCGCCTCAAGCAGCAGCAGAAGCTGAGTCCCCTCCCCCCATCCCCGACCTCCACCTGACCATGTGGTCAAGCAGCACGAGGAGAAGCGGGTTCCCCGTCCCCGAGCTCTTCCGAATGTTTTCATTCTCGTGCTAATCCGTCGTCCTCGTCCAGTATTTGAGCTGAAACAGCTAGTGCCAAATGAATTTGGTATTGCTACTGTTTATTGAATTGGGCATTGATACTGTCAAAGACGTACAGCGATAGAGAAATAGTACATACAAGAAAAAGAAAAGATGATAAAGAAATGTTCCAGATGGACCAAGCTTGTCCGCCCCAGCAGGCCAGCCCAACTTAAATAGACCGCAGCCCAGCCGAGCAGGAGCGGAGGGATCGATCGTTGCCGAACATTTTCAGCTCTGAACCGGAAGCTGGCACGGGTTCCGGAAGCTGGATTTGAGGATTTCTGAGAAGCTGGACGATTGCCGAACACGCCCTAACTTTATTGAGGAAAAAGAGAGATGAAGCAGAAAAACTGTACCGCATTCAAAAACAAAACTTAAAAGAGGATCAGTACGCAACTTAGACTAATATGCCTAATCAATTTAATTAAGTGGCATAAGCAACTTAATTATGTCGGCTAATCAACTTAATCAAGAAGAAGCAGAACAGCTAGACTAAATCAGTGTGTATTGTATAAGAAACAGAATCAGATGTAATCAACTTCAATATACCTAAGTACAACTACCTTTGCAACAGACCTAGTCCATACATTGCGCAAATCACCCAATTCATAAGGGCACAAGTAACGGGTGCAACCATTGAAAAGTGGCTACAACATTGAGCGATCTTGAAGCTTCGCTATGATCCTCTTCTCTAACTTGGCTACCTAACTACAATTAAGGGTTCTACACATCTATGTTGAGTTTCTCTTCTCTGTCTTAAAAAGCCACACTGGCTAGGGCGACGTACCACGCAGCAGTACCTATATTCTCCATCCCAAAATCCAGTATGTGTGCAAAATGCATACAAAAATACTCCTTCGCGAGAAAATGTGAAATGGCATTATCCACATTCTAGTATTGGCATATTGCTATAAAGAATCTATGTAGTGCATAGCAGCTACATGAAGCATCTCATCTTCTAAGTCCCTAGTATGACACAAGGTTTTGTTTGAGACCATTGCTTATTGGCATGATTTTGTACAACTATACAGACCGGATTGTATTAAAGGAGGAAGGTTGAAATTGAGCAGTAAATTGTAGTACTAAACTATCTGAACCTATAATCCAATGCACGTTTAGTGAACAAATGAATTTTCACAAACATTTGGTACCATAGATCATCCATAGCTCGTTGATTTCAGGAGCCCCCAGCATAAACTCAAGTAAGAAACATTCTTAAGACTGCAACGCCCACCGTTTACTCAGTCACAACTAAATACTGTATTTCAACATCTGACAATGAATGCTCTGCTGCTGCTGAGCTCAACGGAAGATACAGGTAGTAAGCCAAATTTCACGATAAATTAGCAAGATGTTCAGATAAATTGGTGAGGGGAATAATAAGAGTTAGTTGCTTACGACCATCCTTGAGGTTCTCCTCCCTGAACTGCTTGGGGACACGGTCGCAGCTCCTGCCAGCGCCGTCGCCGTGGTAGTAGTGGCGTCGAATGCTCCTTTGCCCGGTTCCTCGTCACACGAACTACCTCGTGCGGCCACTCCGTGTCGCCCGAGCTCGTGCCCTCGCGCGTGGGTCGCCTCTCTGCCGCCTGAACCACTCACCCTCACACAGGAGATGCTCTCAACCGCTGCGCACGCCGCTGAACACCCCGCACTCCCTCGCGGGTCGCCCTCCGCCGGCGAGCAGACCCACTTCCGTGCAGGTCGCTCGCCGCTGACGAGCTCCGAGCCCTCGCGCTTCAGTCGCTCACAGATTTCGACCTCCACTCGCCGCTCTCCTCGCTGGAGCTTCACAAACCCTAGGGAAATTTTAATAAGAAATCGACTTGAGCCATTAATGGGGAATGGGGAATGGGGAACGGTGAATTGGAAAGATGGATATGTGTGCGAGTCAGTCTGGTAGTATGGTAGTCCCTCCATCCAGGTTTTACTCCCTCCGTTTAAAAATATAAGGTGTTTTAGCTTTATAAATAGAGTGTAACTAGACCTCTTTAAGTGTGTAGGTTTATCTAGATTTAAAGTGAACCTATACACTAAAAAAAGTCTAGATACACTTCTTTCACAAAGCTAAAACATCTTATATTTTAAAACGGAGGGAGTATATGATACCATCTTTATAATGCATAGTATCATATAGTAGTATCATAGTCATAGTATATTTATTGTTTTGTAAAATCTCAATACAAAATTGTGTACAAGATTTATTTGGGAATAATTTTTCTAGTTCTACGTGCTACGATACCGTATCTACCTATGATACCAACACAATCTTTTTCATCATTAATTAGCATGTCAGGTCAGAATTTTGCGAACATGGCATACATGATACTAGTACCTATGATTCCCTCACTGGGACTAGTCTTATTGGACTACTAGTAGAAATAGAATTTTTTAAAAAAAATTAGGCTAGATTTGCTTGGTTTAATTGTCTCGATTTCTGAAAATCAGTCTCGTGGCAACCTTTTGTGCATGACTCCATAAGACTATCCTATGCATGACATTGCATGTAACGGAGTAGTAATTATTAATGAGAGGAAATCAGCAATTACAATCTGTCTATCCGATTTTCCTCCACCAATAGAATCTCACCTTGATCGCAGCGCTGCTCCGATTAAGCCCAATAAACCTGGATAGAGGAAGTACTCCCTCCTTTCGATTGTAATCTAAGTTTTAGAAAAAAACATTTATTAGTATATGAACAACCAATCCAAACTGCGTTGAAAACGATGAAATCTAATAAAGAGGGTGGAATCATTTCGATTTTTAACTAAAAGCTGATAGATTATTTCAAAACAAATTTTAAAACTAGAACGTAGAGTATTTTAGAATGGAGGGAGTGTTTTTTCTAAGTGTTCTGCCTTTGCCTATTCGAAACTACTCCCTACTCCAGAGATAAGCTAGCTTTTGCTTAAGTCAAACTTTATAAAATTTGACCAAGCTTATAGATCAATATAGCAGCATATATTACATGAAAATATTATTATGAAACTAAATTTTAAAAAAACTATTGATACCAATTTAGTGTCATAATTATTGCTACGTTTTCCTATAAAATTAATCAAACTTTAGAAATTTTGACTGAGGACAAAACTAGAAGTACATTTATCTGTAGACAGAGGGGGGTAATTCTAGATCTATTTGAAAAATAAATGCAAATATAACCTGTCACCTCGGGAACTGGTCGGATCCGTGAATTCCACGTGAATCCATGCGAGCTATTCGCGCCCATCTGGTGATTTTTTTAGTGGCACGTGAAAATGCGAGTTAGATTGGTATATGTACCGACCAACAACAGCGGGTGGGGGTTGAAACCCTCATTTCTCCCCTTCTCCTTCCTAGCTCTGCCGCTAGCCGCCGCTGCCCAACTACTATTCCGACAAGCAATTCTGCTCGATCCGCCACCAGATCCACCGATGCATTGCCATCGCGGGATGTTTGGGGTAGGGGTGGCCGTATCGAAGGCGGTCGTGACGGAAACCAGCCCTCGCGACGCCATGATGAGCTGTCCGAGGAGGAGAGGAAGCGACAAGTGCGATCAGAGGGCGGCAGGAAGCGTGCGGCGAGGAGGTAGACCAACCGAGGATGTCGCACCGCCGTCCCTCCATCTCTACGCTTCGGCCGCGGAGAGGCACAATCCAGCGCCGCCGGAGCACGTCACCACGATCTACCGGTACACGCATGCCGGGGAGGTTGGGTCCTCGCACCTCACTTCTCCGTCTCCCTCTCCTCCAATGAATGGATATCCCCCTCTTCCTTGTGTGCTTCCGCCGTGGAGCCCGCGGACTTTGCGTAGTACTCCGACGAGGAGCGCCTCCCGATGGAGATGCTCACGCGCGAGTCGGAGCTCGACCGCGAAGCGGAGATTGTCCACGAGCAGCAGGAGAGGCGGAGGGCTGTCGCGCTCGTCGAGAAGTGCATGGCCAGGGAGCGGGAGGAGGCGCGCGCCTCGACCGTCGTCAAGCTGTAGGCGACGGACCTGATCGACCTCTCCGAGTACTGAGCGCCCCCACAGAAGCTCTCCGAGCTCGATTTTGGTCTAGGAGTGGCATTGTGTCATCTAGTATGTGTAATTAGGTGTGCAGATTTTGAATCACTGCAGTATGTATAAATTTAAGTACGATCGAATCTTGTTATTCGTTGAATTTTGCTATGAGTGCAAAATTTTGAAAACTCCAGTTTCCTTTACCTTTTCTGATTTGTGTGAACTAATTATGAACTGCAAAATGGGAGTTTAATGCCCTGTACTGCTAGTTTTTAGTTCGGCTATTTACAGTTAATGGTAGAGTTGCCCTTAGAAATATCAGTGCCAGATTTACTTGGCGCCGACTGTCGTGGTGATAACACGGCAGATGCCTGGAGTAGGTTTAAGTTAGGGGCTGATGGACACCGGAGGATCCTGGGAGGGATGATATGCTAACGAGCGCACGCAGATGAATAAAGATTTATCCAGGTCCAGGGCTCTCCTATTGAGATAACACCCCTACTCCTGCATGTCTGGCTGTATATAAATCCGTATACAAGAGTTACAATGGTGCTCCTTGAGCTATATCATCTATCTGCTCTCTGTTGAGTGCTAGTTAGAGGGAGGAAGAAGAGAGCTAAGTGTAAGTGTTTCCCCTGGTGCTCCTTATAAAGGGGAGCCCAGGAGACATATGGAGCACACAAGGTACCGTGCACTGTACGCTTTATACTATTGGATGTGACTATTGGAGTCTTGTTCAACTGTTCCTGCACCATAGTGGTACTGTACTTTATACTATAGCCACGTCCTAGGGATGGACATGACACGTCTCTGTCTGTCCTTGTCTTGTCCTTGTCGTATTTGGATTGGTCATCGTTCTTATCTTCTTGAGTTGGTATATGATAGCGGGTACGTGGTCGAGGTAGAGGTTGTTGGAGAGTGTTGAAGCTGCCGGTAGGGGAGGCGAGGGTGTGGAGCTGACATGAGGAGGTGATGCAGTGGGTCATGGTGTTGATGACGAACGAGGTATGTCGGCCTGGGTGCCTAGATGTCGGCCCAGGGGAGGAAGTGATGACCGGCTTGAGCCGAGATGTGGTGAAGTCAGCCCAAGACGTTGTATGTCGGCATGGACCGGGTTATATAGTATGCCGTCCCAGGAGGGGGATAGCGCCCCAGGTGTAGGCCTACTTAGGCCAATGTCAGCCCAAGATGCCTATAGGTGTTGAGGAGAGCTTTTCTATTCTATTTCTTATCTCATACTCCTTGATCCTCTTGAGTCACCAACTCGGGGTACCCAGGGTCATGCCCCCGACACCGACATAAACTGACATACGGTGCCACTACTTGCCTTTGACAACTCTAGGTTAAACTATAGGTGGCACTATAAATAAGATTTAACAAAAACCATACATGAAAATGATAGTACACTTTGTAGGCTTTATAAAATGAAGATTTTGGAATCTATACAAAACACTCAATAATATGAAATAATATGAAATGTTGCTTGTACATTTACATGAAAAACATAAATAAAAGTGAGATATTTCTCTACACGTGGGGATCGCATTTCTCCTACGCATGGCGCCCCGCCGCGGCTTCCAATCGGCAAAACCCTCGCCGACGTGATGCTTCTCCATTCAGGACGACGCGTCGCCATCGAGAAAAAAGAAGGAAGGGCAATTGTGCCGAGGAAAATACGTAGGGCAGGGCTAGATCGATTCTCCGCCTTACCAGAAGAGCTCCTGCAGGAGTCCTGGTCCGCCTCCCGGCCAGGTCAGTAATCCGTTGCCGTGTCGTGCGCCGCTCCTAGCGTCGCCTCGTCTCCGACCCCGTGTTCCTCCTAGCCCACCGCCTCCGCCAGCCGGACCTCCCTCTCACCAGCTCCTCCCGAACGGCCGACGGGGCTAACGGCCCGACCCCCCGTCTCGAAGCCGTCCAACTCTGGGGAGGCGAGTTTCGGCGAGTCTTCATGTTCCCTAAATTTAGCATCCGTGTTGATGCCTCCTGCGACTGCACGGTCATCATGGGCCGCAACATCTGCAACATGTGCAATTTGGTAGCCAACTACCCGTACGATTTATGACCTTCCGGTAGTCATTCCTCATAGGTGATGGCTCAATGCACGGCGTCCAGAAAAATGTTTGATAGCGGTGTTGATGTAGAGCTCATTGTGAACCCAGAGAGGAAGGTATGATGAGCATAGCAGCAAGTTTCCCTCAGTTATGAAATCAAGGTTTAATCGAACCAGTAGGAACAAGGAAATACCCCAAAGGTGTTACTAGCTGAGCTTTGGCAGGGCGCACTACCGGTGCTAGTAGCAACGTGGAGACCTGCACAACACAACTACAGAACTTTGTCCCCAACTTGCGATGAGGTTGTCAATCTCACCGTGTTTGACGGAAAACAAATGATTAAACGTATCGAATGGAAAGAAGTAAAAGTTTGCAGAAAGTAAACACAAAGCAGTAAACAATTTATAGATTGTATGTAAGAGACAAGGACCGGGATCCATAGTTCACTAGAGGTGGCTCTCCTTAGATAGATAACATGCTGGGTGAACAAATTACAGCGGGGCAATTGACAAACATCGAGAAAGCAATACATGCATATACTAATCATCTTGACTCCTTTGAGACTTGATTGGACATTACAACATTATACATAGACCGCCATCCAACTACATCTATGACTAATAATCCACCTTCAGGTTATCATCTGAACCTCCTCCAGTATTAAGTTGCAAGCAACAGATTATTGCTTTATGAACTGCGTGTAAAGTAAACAATACGATTGTTCTATGAACAAAGGATTATTGTTTTCTCCCTAGTAGCAACAACACATCTAGTACCTTAGAGATTTCTGTCACTTCCCAAGATTACCAGAGACATGAACCCACTATCAAACATAAATACTAACTCTTGGAGTTGCTAGCATCTACTTGGCCAAGATAGCTACTAACAACGGAAAGCATTAAAGATCACAAATAACAAAGACATGATAAAATCAATAATCAATCTGAAATAGCATCTCAATATCCATCAGATCCCCGCAAACACAACATGTATGAATACAAATAGATGATCTTGATCATGAACGGAGCTCACAAGATCTAGACATGAAAGCACAAAGGAGGAGAACCAGCCATCTAGCTACTACATGGATCCGCAGTCCAAGGATGAACTACTCACACATAACACCAGAGGCTTGCATGATGATGAAGAAGGCATCCAGGGTGAATTCCCCTCTCCGGCAGGTGATACGTCCATTTTGCATCACTATTCTATGTCTTAATTCACTATTATTCATTGATATATTTCGTATTGAGAGGTGATACTTATGTTATTTCATCTATTTTTGTATGGTTGATGAGTTTTGGAGCATGGACCGCTGCAGTCAGGATTCTGATGGAAAAGGTGCTGTTTGGAGACAAAATTCGCGGAGATCAGAAAATCCGGGAAAATATATGGAAAATCCTATTTTTCCAGAAGACTAAGGATGCCAGAAGATGGAGTGGAGGTGGGCCACAGGGGGCCCACACCACCCCATGGCGCGGGCAGGCCTAGGCCGCGCCTGGAGGTGGTGTGGCCGCCCTGGCCCACTCCAGCCTCTCCCCTCTGGCGTATATCATCCTCCCGAAACCCTAAGACTCGGGGAGCAACCACAGAAATATTCCGCCGCCTCTGTGGGGCAGAAAACATCAAGAGAGAAAGATCTCTCCGACAAACAGATTTCTGTCGGGGCCCAGAGAGGGGAGATCGTCGCCATCAACACCACCATCAAGCTAGACTTCATCGGGATCATCATCACCATCATCACCACCATCATCACCATCAGCACCCTCATCACCATCTCCATATTGCTGTAACAATTGCGTTGAATCTTGCATAGTTCATAGGGGAAACTTCCCGGTGTTGATTACTCTTTGTAGTTGATGCTATTGAGTGAACCATTGAATTATTGTTTATGTTCAGATTGTTATACATCATTATTCCATCTCTGATCATGATCCATATGATGTCTTGTGAGTAGTTCGTTTTGTTCTTGAGGACATGGGAGAAGTCTTGTTGTTAGTAGTGGAGTTGCGTTGAGAAAGATTCAATAGATTGTTATTTAAGTTGTGGTGTACTTCTTCTAGTGGTGTCATGTGAACGTCGACTACATGACACTTCACCTATATGGGCCTAGGGGAATGCATTGTGTATTTTGCTACTAATCGTAGGGGTTGTCGGAGTGACAGAAACCTGAACCCCCGTTAGGAAACCATTGCACAAGGGACGTAAGGGTCTTAGAGTTTAAAGCTATGGTTAGATTTCTACCTTAATTACTTTCTTGTACTTACGGATGTTTGCAAGTGGTATAATCACAAGTATGTATTAGTCTTGGATGGGGCGGTGCATTAGTACAGGTTCACCCACACAACACTTAGCAAGCTAAAGAAGATTAATCGACTATATGAAGTGAAAGCACTTGACAGTCTTCCCATGTGTCCTCGAGAACGTTTAGTCATCTTAAGAAATACAACCGGCTTGTCCTTTGATGCATAAAGGATTAGGCCACTTGCTGCATTTATTCCTACTGTCTTTTATTTACTCGTATTTTGTTTACTTGCTTTATCGAAAACCCCTAGAAATCCATTTGCTAAGTATTTGCAAACAATTCCTGATCCATACCACTAGCCAGCACCTTCTGCTCCTCGTTGGGTTCGACACTCTTACTTATCAAAAATACCACGATACACCCCCTATACTTGTGGATCATCAAGACTATTTTCTGGCGCCGTTGCCGAGGAGTGAAGCGCTATTGGAGAGTTATGGATAATTCGCTAGTTGCTTTTATGGATAATACACCCCCTCTACTGTGAGTATTGCTTACTTCTGCTAGTTGCTTTATTTTCGTTATGGATAATTCGCTGAGTTTCTTATTTGGTAATGCTACTACCACTGCTAAGGTAGTAGATAAGCCACCACCTGCTGAGAATGATGTTTTCAAAATACCTACAAGAATTATTGATCGTGTTATGGATAACTACTATGTTGGGGATGGAACTGTCCATCCCGGTAATAATTTACTCTTCATACATGAATTATGCGGGTTTTTCAAGTGTGCAGGTATTACTACAGATCAAGTTAAGAAGAAGTTATTCTCATTATCACTGAAAGGAAGAGCTGAGGAATGGTATAAGCTGCTGAAGAATGGTCAAGCTCTGGATTGGGAGGAAATAGTGCCTCTCTTTTATTCAAAAGTTTATCCTCCTAGTGAGATTCATAAAGATCGGAATCAAATATAAAACTTTTGGCCTCTTGATGGAGAGAGTACAGCTCAAGCTTGGGGGAGATTGAAGTTACTAATGCTCAAATGTCCCATTCATGAGCTCCCCAACAATATTATCAATAACTTTTATGCAAGGCTCCCTCTACATGACAAAGATTTATTGGATGCCTCTTGTGATGGATCATTCACTCGCATGGAAGAAGAAGCTAAATGGGACCTTCTAGATCGTATTCAAGACAATGCTGAAGCTTGGGAGAATGACAAAGGTAGAAAGTCAGGTATAAATTATGATTATGAATGCATTGAATCTTTTATGGGAACTGATGACTTTCAAAATATTAAAAATGCTTATGGTCTAGACTCTCAAGCTATTGCTTCTTATTTTAAGGCTTTTGCTTCCTACATTGAAGTGCCTAAAAAGAAGTGGAATAAGTATCATGAACCTTATAAAGATGTTGCTAAGAGTGTTCCTGCAAGAAATACTGAAGTTTATACTGCTAATCATGTTTTACCTGAACCTTACATTGAGAAAATTCCTTTCCCCATTAAGATAAAGGAACATTCTATGATAGCTAGTATGGTTAATGAAAGTATGAATAAGGCTGTTGAACCTGATAAACAAATGGTTGATGAACCTATTGTAGCAAATGTGAAAGACTTTGTTGCTAAATATGAAAAAGAGGGACACACTATCCTTTGTAAGGATACCTCTAATATTGTTTCACAAAGTAGTGTTATGAGAGCTAGTATTCCTGTGTTTTCTGTTAGAATAAGTGATCATTTCTATGATGGTTCTTGTGATAGATATGTTGTTAAGTTTATGCATGATACTGAAAGTTACTATGAGATATGGAAAAGTGTTCTTATGTATCTCAATAATATCAAGTTTCCTCGTTTTATGCTGAAAGTTTTTATATTGCGCTTCTTTTGCCTTCTTATACAAGTTGCCTTTGGTTTCAATAACTTGTTTGTTTACAAAATCCCCTTGCATAGGAAGTGGGTTAGACTTAAATGTGTGTGTTTTTTCTTCTTAATGCTCTCTTTCACTTCAATTCATATCCCTATGAGAGCTTCTTCAAATTATCATTCCCATCTTAATGGCTATAAAGAAAGAGCTTTATGGGAGACACTCCAATTTGTTTTTGCTTTTAGTTTGTTTTTGTTTCTTTGAGTCTTGGAAGTTATTACTTCGGTAATAACCGCTCCTTATCCGTTTTGTTTGGTTTTTGTGTCAAGTTCCACCTCTAATGAGAGAGAAGTAATATTTGGGGAAGTTGCTGTCCCGAAACAGATTTTTGTGCTTCACCGAAAAAATTCGTGAGAGATCTCTGTATGTCGGATTGAGCTGTAATGTTTTGTGCTTCTTCCCCAGGTTGTTATTTAACTTTCGTTAGTTTCGCACTTTTTGATTTGAGCAACATAAGATTTTCGAAAATATTGATCTTTACCTGCTGGTCTGTTTTGACAGATTTTGCCACTCTTGCATTTGCTTCTTTATTCGATTTCCTTTTTGAATTATTTTTGGGTCTTCGGAAGGAGTTGCTACAGTAGCTTATGTTTTGATGGTTTTCAGTTGAAGTTGGACTCAAAAGGTTTTATCACTTCACTTATACTAATGTTGCTAATAAGAACTGTGTGAAGTTTTGTGTGAAAGAAATTTCCAGGAAGTGGAGATAATGGTGTAATAAGGAAGAGAAAGGTTTTATGACTCCAATAATAAGAGTATGAAGATGAAGATATTGATGTTATTCAAGTGATGAATCCGGAAGAATCTACTAGATACCAAATTCAGAGACCTGCAGAGTCCGTTTCCAACTAGGTAACAGTTCTGGTAAGAAAAGTTCCGCGAAAATACAATCCAACTATATTTTTGCAGTTTTCAGTTAATAAGGAAAGCTATGAAGCGAAAAAGGGACGGAAACGGAGCCAGGGTGGCTCACACCACCCTGTGGCGCGGGCCCTCCCCTGGCCGCGCCACCAGGTGGTGAGTCCACCCCGGACTCCGCCTCCCAGTACCTTCCTTTTGATATGAAACTTCGTAATATATAACCCCCCAGATCCCCCGAGGTTCGTATATCGTGTTTTCGTCGTGTTTTTGTTTTGGTCTGTTTCTGCTAGGGCATACTCTTTGAAGGTTTAGAAGCATAATGGCTTCTGCCAAAGATAAAGGGAAGGAGCCTATAGAGGAAGATCTCCACGACCCCAAGCAGGGGCTGGTACCTTTAGTCTCTTGCCCTGCATCAATGGAAGCCCTACGAGTCACTAAGGAGTTCTGCGATAAGTACCGAGACTTGAGGAGGAAGGTGGACATGCTTCAATGGGAGAAAAATAGGCTTCACAAGATGCTGGAAGATTTCCTCACGTCAACTAAGAAAATATTACCACCACTACTGAAGGAGTAATTCGTCATCAGGTTTGGCATCCCCTTGGTTTGTTCCAAGCTTGGGGGAGTGTCGCGGTATCATATCACTATCTTCTATCTTTTTACCTTATTAGTAGAGTCATATCATGAATATAGGAGTTATTATGTAGGATGGTTTGCATTATGGAAGTGTCCCCTCTCTCGTTAGATATGTATCCCTTGGTGTGAGTTTCCGTTATGCAATATTAATGAGAAATTCTATCATTCACTCTTTTTCATAGCTTATATTAGTTTTCAATTTGTGGTTATATGATTTATCTTGTTGTTAGTATTGGTATCACTTTGGGATCATTGAGTTAATTTAGTTGGTTTTGGCAAACCTGGCTCGGTCAGTAGCAACACCTTTTTGAGACTTGAAAAGAAAAAGATAGAAGTACTCTAGAGAAAAAGTAATTTCATCATCTTTCTTTCTTGATTTGCTCATAAGTTTAGTATTCTCTAGTTAAGATCTTTTGTGCTTCCAAGGAAGATTGCATGTTTGTCTTTATCATTTGTATGCTTGTTTGTTTCCTTCAACTCTTATACTTGCTACCCAGCCTTGCTAGCCAAAAACCTGTACTGAGAGGGTATTGTTCTCGTGCATCCACCTCCTTTAAACCAAAACCCATGCCATTTGTGTCCACCATACCTACCTAGTAGCATTATTGCTGTTCCAAGTAAATTCTTGTTTTATCTACCTCCCAAATTAAACTTGTTATGTGAAAATTAGTGATTAAAGCTCTCACGAACTTGATGGCACACTTTACTTTCTTGCATTTAATAAACTTGAACCATTGGGTCCTTCTTTGTTGTGTATATGGTTGCACTTTATGAGTTGAAGTTAGCCGAACCATGTATCATGGGGACCGCTTTCAACACTTCATTTGGTACTTTGTACCTAGTTGATATCATGTTCTTTTGCTTATGGATCCGGGCGGTGTGAAATAAAAGTGGAACTTGTAAGATCATGGAATTATTATATGTGTTAGAGAAACGCCTGGGCCGCTAGCCTAAGCCATGCCTAATCATGGTGGAAACTTGCAGCATAACTATAGTGAGCATTCTATGAAGCATCCTCAATAAAAACCTATGCAAATAGCAAATAAAAAGATCGCTGAGATGCTCACTGTCTGCTTGCCTTGTCATTTTTATTATGGGATAGCTCCTGTGTCATGTGCAAGGGGTACCCCATTGGCGGTTATCAATGATACGCATGTATTTACAATGACAAGAGCTTGCCCGTGACTGAAGTTGAGTAGCATGAGGATCGGTACTCATAAGTAAGGGGCATGAGATTTCAACTTATAACTTGTCAAGCATATCCTCTTAGTTGTGTCACTTTAACCTTAATCACCTAAAGATGCCTATAATAGGGGCAATGAGAGCTGAAAGCTAGTAAGTAACATAATTTTCTGGAGCTCTTTATGAGACTTGCAATCCCTGCTTCCCTCTTTGAAGGGTCTTTCTTTTACTTTGTAGTTGAGTCAGTAAACCTATTCCCTTCTACCTCAGCAAGTATTTTGAGTTGATGTGTTTCATTCATTCATATGATGATTTATGCAATCATGTCTTATGTTCCTTGTTTTGCATATTGCTCTTATCTTGATGTTTACTACTTTGAAAGCTTTCATTGAAAAACCAGCTATTTGTGAACTCCAGCAAATTATCAACTATTCTTCGACCAAGAGCTAAGTTTGCCATTACCAATTATGATTCACTTTATGTATCTTTACTGTGTTTCCTTTACCTATTACAAGTTGAGTTATATAATAGTGAGTTGTCTTCTATTATTATCTATGTATTTGATGAATGTGATGCTTCTTGTCCGTATTCTTTTATCGACTCTTCACTCCATAAACCCGAGGCCATGTTTATTGAGCTCAGTTTCGCTTGGGGACAAGCGAAGTCTAAGCTTGGGGGGAGTTGATACGTCCATTTTGCATCACTATTCTATGTCTTAATTCACTATTATTCATTGATATATTTCGTATTGAGAGGTGATACTTATGTTATTTCATCTATTTTTGCATGGTTGATGACTTTTGGAGCATGGACCGCTGCAGTCAGGATTCTGATGGAAAAGGTGCTGTTTGGAGGCAAAATTCGCGAAGATCAGAAAATCCGAGAAAATATACGGAAAATCCTATTTTTCTAGAAGACTAAGGATGCCAGAAGATGGAGTGGAGGTGGGCCACAGGGGGCCCACACCACCCCATGGCGCGGGCAGGCCTAGGCCGCGCCTGGAGGTGGTGTGGCCACCCTGGCCCACTCCAGCCTCTCCCCTCTGGCGTATATCATCCTCCCGAAATCCTAAGACTCGGGGAGCGACCACAGAAATATTCCGCCGCCTCTGTGGGGCGGAAAACATCAAGAGAGAAAGATCTCTCCGACAAACAGATTTCTGTCGGGGCCCGGAGAGGGGAGATCGTCGCCATCAACACCACCATCAAGCTGGACTTCATCGGGATCATCATCACCATCATCATCACCATCAGCACCCTCATCACCATCTCCATATTGATGTAACAATTGCGTTGAATCTTGCATAGTTCATAGGGGAAACTTTCCCGGTGTTGATTACTCTTTGTAGTTGATGCTATTGAGTGAACCATTGAATTATTGTTTATGTTCATATTGTTATACATCATTATTCCATCTCTGATCATGATCCATATGATGTCTTGTGAGTAGTTCGTTTTGTTCTTGAGGACATGGGAGAAGTCTTGTTGTTAGTAGTGGAGTTGCGTTGAGAAAGATTCAATAGATTGTTATTTAAGTTGTGGTGTACTTCTTCTAGTGGTGTCATGTGAACGTCGACTACATGACACTTCACCTATATGGGCCTAGGGGAATGCATTGTGTATTTTGCTACTAATCGTAGGGGTTGCCGGAGTGACAGAAACCTGAACCCCCGTTAGGAAACCATTGCACAAGGGACGTAAGGGTCTTAGAGTTTAAAGCTGTGGTTAGGTTTCTACCTTAATTACTTTCTTGTACTTACGGATGTTTGCAAGGGGTATAATCACAAGTATGTATTAGTCTTGGATGGGGCGGTGCATTAGCACAGGTTCACCCACACAACACTTAGCAAGCTAAAGAAGATTAATCGACTATATGAAGCGAAAGCACTTGACAGTCTTCCCATGTGTCCTCGAGAACGTTTAGTCATCTTAAGAAATACAACCGGCTTGTCCTTTGCTGTATAAAGGATTGGGCCACTTGATGCATTTATTCCTACTGTCTTTTATTTACTCGTATTTTGTTTACTTGCTTTATCGAAAACCCCTAGAAATCCATTTGCTAAGTATTTGCAAACAATTCCTGATCCATACCACTAGCCAGCACCTTCTGCTCCATCAAAGACTTGATCAAAGTATTTGTAAAACATTCAAAGCTGGGATCATAGTACTTCAATCATAACATGAAAGACAAAGTTCTAGAAAAAGACAAAGAAACTATGATGCAACATGAAAAGGCACAAACAAAAGATTCATGAATAACAATGCTTTGCAAGACGTTTATTTGTTTCACATAAAGAAAACATAGCATAATAGTATTCAGCTTGTCCCTCAATAGAGTAGCAAATATAAATGCACAGGACACCTTCAAAGTTCATAAGAGTGACTAGATACAATACTTTAAAACAAGCAATAACAAGTTATGCATCAATCAACTAGTCTTGAGACAATGCACATGGAACTAATAATGGCCACTATGCTCTCAAAGTAGGTGCATAAAGGTAGAAGGTGGAGATTCAATATAATGGTGGAAGAAAGGCCTTTTGTATAAAAGGAAGTAGGGATTCAAGTCTCATAAAGAGCTTCCAAAAATTATGGTACTTATAGCTTTCAGCTCTCATTGCCCCTATCATAAGCATCTTTAAGGTGATTAAGGTTAAAGTGACACAACTAAGAGGATATGATTGACAAGTTATAAACCGAAATCTCATGCCCCTTACTTACGAAGACCGAACCTCGTGCTACTCAACTTTAGTCACGAGTAAGCTCTTGTCATTGTATGTACATGTGTATCATTAAGAACCGCCAACGAGGTACCCCTTGCACATGATACGGGAGCTTTCCCATAATCAAAATGACAAGGCAAGCAGACAATGAGCATCTTAGCGATCTTTTTATTTGCTATTTGCATAGGTTTTTATTGAGGATGCTTCATAGAGTGCTCATTTTGGTGATGCTGCAAGTTTCCACCATGATTAGGCATGGCTTAGGCTAGCGGCCCAGGCGTTTCTCTAACACACATACAAACTCCATGATCTTACAAGTTCCACTTTTATTTCACACCGTCGGGATCCATAATCAAAAGAACATAATATCAATGGGGTACAAAGTACAAGTGCAATGTTGAAAGCGTTCCCCATGAAACATGGTTATGCTAATTTCAACTTATAAAGCGCAAGCATATACGCAACAAAGAAGGACCCAATGGTTCAAGTTTATTATATGCAAAAAGTAAAGTGTGCCATCAAGTTCGTGAGAGCTTTAGTCACTAGTTTTCTCATAACAAGTTTAATTTGGAAGGTAAACAAAAGCATGAATATACTTGGAATAGCATAAGCTAGTAGGTAGGTATGGTGGACTCTTTGGAATAACTTGGTTTAGGGAGTTGGATGCATGAGTGGAACTCATACTTGGTTGTGGAGGCTAGAAAAAGACTGGGAGCGACAAACTAAGAGAGCAATAATGACCACAATCATGCAGAGTGACAAAACATCATTTATCAAAGCATAAAGTGATACTACAAGTTGAAAACTAAAGGATCATAAAGGCTATGGTGACTTGAGATAGTCATAACATGGTGTAAGCATGCGCCAAGTCAACCCAAATAAAGCATCAAAGGAGAATACCACTATACTATGCTTTAATATGCTAAAACAACGCATGATTTATCCAAGGCACATTAATCAATATCAATTTTTTATAACAAGTCATGCTACATCAAATAATACTAAGCATAAATCCAAAATAATATGAAGCATGGCATGACAAAGCATAGGCCACAGTCAAAAACAAGCTCTTTTTACCAGATAAGCATGAACTTTCCTACTCTTTTCCAAACCAAACCAAACTATTTGCAAACCAATGTATGAAAGAGGGGGTCCAACCAATTTATTCAGAAAACTAAGCAAACCAATCAAACTAAAAACCAAAACAAAAAAAAATAAGACGCTCCAAGAACAACACAATTGTGCATGAAACAATAAAAATGAAGCGTTTGGAAGAAACCTGGGATTTTTATTGATGAAGAAGGGGATGCCTTGGGCATCCCCAAGCTTTGACACTTGTACTTCTTGGATATTTCTTGGGGTGACACATGTGGTATCCCCAAGCTTGAGCTTTAGTCCATCCTTCATCTCATTACTCATTCCTTCCATACACCTGAAATTTTTCCTTCACACAAAACTTCACACAATCTTTATTAGCAACATTAGTGCACTCAAGATATATAAGTCTTAAGGTTCAGTTATAACACCAAATAAACTTCCATTAGAACACTAGATACTGCAGAACTTCCCTCAAAAAGCTCAATTCCCCAAAAGGACTCAAGAAGGAACCAACAAGAAGCAAATGAAGAAAATGGCAGAAATCTGTCAAAACAGACCAGCAGCTAAAGACGATTTTTTTAAGACGTTCTGTTGCTAAAATCAAAAAGTGTTGAACTAAAGAAAGTTAGATAACAGCCTGGGGCAGAATCACAAAAAATTACAGCTCAATCCGACATACAGAGATCTCTCACGAATTTTTACGGTGAAGTACAAAAATCTGTTTCGGGACAGCAACTTTCCCAATCATTACTTCACTCTCATTAGAGGTTACTCTTGGCACAAAAAGCAAATAAAAAGGATAATGAGAGGTTATTACAGAGGTAATAACTTCCAAGACTCATCTAAAACTTTTGGGTTATCTCCCAATAAGTACTTTTCTTTAACGCCTTTAAGTTAGGCATAAGAAGCAAGAAAGAATCAAGTGTTCTCGAATGAAGAAGCATTAAGACCAAATTTTGTTTTCATTGGAGAAGCAAAAGAAATATTTTCTCTCTTTTTAGGGAAGTGTTCTATACCTTTCTTGAGTGGGAGTTGATATTTAATGGTGCCTTCTTTCATATCAATGATGGCACCAACAGTTCTAAGAAAAGGTCTTCCCAAAGTAATAGGACAAGAAGCATTGCGTTCAACATCCAAAACATAGAAATCAACGGGGACATAGGCATTATTAACCATAATAAAAACATAATTAAGACTCCCCATGAGTTTCTTTTTAGCATTATCATCAAGTGGGACATTCAAATAACAATCTTCAAGAGGAGGCAAATCAAGCATATCATAAATCCTTCTAGGCATAATAGAAACACTACTATCAAGATCACACAAAGCTTTGAAATCAAAGTCATTCACTTTCATATTAATGATGGGTTCCCAACCATCTTCTTGTTTTATAGGAATAGAAGCTTTATGTTTCATATTTTCTTCTTTAATCTTTATGAGAGCATCAGTAATGTGTTTTGTAAAGGCCATGTTCATAGCACTAGCATTAGGACTTTTAGCAAGCTTTTGTAGGAACTTAATAACTTCAGAGATATTGCAACCATCAAGATCAAAGTCAAATTTATCATCTAAAGTAGTAGAACTATTACTAGCCTCAACACTAGTGGTGGTAATAGTAGAAACACTAATGTTTCTAGCAATTTCATCTTCTCTTTCCCACTTAGCATGTAATTCAGCTAATAGTCTAACATTTTCATCAATTCTTACTTGTATTGCATTGGTGGCTGCAAAGGGATTCTCATTAGTTTCAGGTTTAGCAGCCATTTTATTAATCAATGAAGATTGAGCTTCAGACAAAGATGATATATTTCTTTCAGCATTAGAGAGTTTTTCCTCAATAGTTTTATTGAAAGCAGTTTGTTTACTAATAAACTCTTTAAGCATAACTTCAAGTTCATAGGGAGCACTCTTATTATTGTTGTAAGAATTTCCATAAGCATTACCATTGTTGGGAGGATATGGCTTATAATTGTTGTTACCAAAACTATTCCTATAAGCATTATTGCCAAAGTTGTTATTTCTTATGAAGTTCACATCAACTTGCTCTTCTTGAGCAACCAAAGAAGCTAAAGGAACATTATTTGGATTAATATGGGTTTTCCCATTAACAAGCATAGACATAATAATATCAATTTTATCACTCAAGGAGGAGGTTTCCTCAACAGAATTTACCTTCCTACCTTGTGGAGCTCTCTCAGTATGCCATTCAGAATAATTAACCATCATATTGTCCAGAAGTTTTGTTGCAGCACCCAAAGTGATGGTCATAAAGGTACCTCTAGCAGCAGAGTCCAATAGGTTCCTTGAAGAATAGTTCAATCCTGCATAAAAAGTTTGGATGATCATCCAAGCAGTTAGTCTATGAGTGGGACAATTCTTAACTAAAGATTTCATTCTTTCCCAAGCTTGAGCAACATGCTCATTATCAAGTTGTTTAAACTTCATTATTTCACTTCTCATGGATATAATCTTAGCATGAGGATAGTACTTTCCAATAAAAGCATCTTTGCATTTAGTCCAAGAAGCAATACTATTCCTAGTTAAGAAATTCAACCACTCTTTAGCTTTTCCTCTCAAAGAGAAAGGAAACAATTTAAGCTTAATAATATCACCATCTATATCCCTATGCTTTTGCATCTCACAAAGTTCAAAAAAGTTATTTAGATGGGAAGCAGCATCTTCATTACCAATACCAGAAAATTGTTCTCTCATAACAAGATTGAGCAAAGCAGGTTTTATCTCAAAGAAAGTATTTTCAACAACAGGTGGAGCAATAGGTGTGCTCATAAAATCATTGTTGTTGGTGCTAGTGAAGTCACACAACTTGGTGTTTTCAAGAGTAATCATTTTTGGGGGTTTTCAAATAAGAAAGCAAACTTGTAAAACTATTTTCTTTGTATTTTTGAAAAGAAACAAGCAAACAAAGCAAAAAGAAACTAAGCAAAACAAAAATAACAAAGTAAAGAGATTGGTTATGAGGGACTCCCTTGTGAAGATGTCCTTGACTCCCCGGCAACGGCGCCAGAAAAATGCTTGATGGCTCAATGCACGGCGCCCAGAAAAAAGCTTGATGGCGGTGTTGGTGTAGAGCTCGTTGGGAACCCCAAGAGGAAGGTATGATGAGCACAGCAGCAAGTTTCCCTCAGTTATGAAACCAAGGTTTAATCGAACCAGTAGGATCAAGGAAACACCCCAAAGGTGTTACTAGCTAAGCTTTGGCAGGGCGCACTTTAACTACCTCGGTGAATTACGCTCTTAGTTACATGCCTGGATGAACGAAAGTGGTTAAAATAGTACGGTGGGGCCCAGTGCCACTCACGGTAGACCTTTCGGCCGTCCTAACCACTTTCAGATCATCGGGACAAGAACGAGCGGCGTAATCGGCAGGCGAAGGGATCAACTACATACACAAATGAGTACGTATGCAAGCCACATACAACAGTCCTCAGAGCCATTCCATCTAAAATAAATAGAAATATTGCAACGCCATACGGCAAGATTCAAATGTCCTAGATAGATATAATAATTTAGGATAGCTCCTCATACATCACACATCAGAGTATCAGGCGGAAGCGGAAAACAAGATCCGAGTATGGATAAGAAGCAAATCGGCATAAGATGCCCCATAAATAAACACATCCCGCCCACAGATCTCACGGATCCCTGTTCCCGGAATCTCTACACCGAATGATCGTTGCCAACATCATCTGTCTCTTCCACCCAGTATCCATCTTGCGGGTATACCTGTTCATCTGAATCAAACAATTTATCGTGTGAGACCCTAGGGGTACTCAGCAAGTCTTTATGCCACTAAAGGGGACACAACCTGGGGTGACGCAATTGCAGCAAAAGATAATAACTACAAGCCTATAGATACTCGCTAACCATCCGCCTAACCCATGATAGACGGATGTCCGTGAATTAAGAACAATAGTTGTAACAGTATAATTAACAGATCCATCCTCCTCCTCGCTTACCAACGAGGAAGCGGACGAACAACCCCCATCATCCGTTGGCAGTTTTATTAACCATTCAATGAGTGTTGCACTATTTACTAATCAAGTACTTAGTCAAATTAAAAGCGGTACTTTAGTTATACTTGTCTATGATCGATAAACTGTGCTCCAAGTTGTCCATAACCGCGGACACGGCTTTTAGAAAGATTTACCCTGCAGGGGTGCACGAATAGCAACACACACTCGATCAACCTCGGAAAAACCAACTCAAAACCCAACGAGGCATTCACGACAAAGCGATCACAGGATTCAAAAATATTTCAGGGGGCCACCCCATTAAGCTACCCGCAACGAAGTTGGCCGGCTCCGAGACGGACCCAAGGTTTGTGTCAATGGCTGTAAACGACTGGGAACCCGAAAATGTGACTGGGCTTGTCGATACCGTGAAAACATTCCACGATCCAAAACAGTACATGTGCTCCACGCACAATCTTAATAAAGCAGTAACATGGCATAAGTACATGATAGTAATAAAGCCCCAAACTACTCTGTGGCCCCAAGAAATAAGAATGAATCAAGCTCTGGCTCAGGGGGTTCCATAAGGCCTCCTGGATGTGGATAGTGCGAATAGTCAAGGAACAGGAATCAAGTACTCGGGGTCCTACGGGACACAAGTGAGCATGAAAAACCAAATAGCAGATATTTCTCACCGGTGCCTCTTTCATTAGTTATCCCATTACTACTCAGGTTGTGTTGTTCAGGTACCTCATTTTTCATCAGACACTCACATACCCTACACATGCTTTTCTACGACTCGCATGGCTCAAACAACTCCTGTAGTAATGGCTCATGGGATGGAGGAACAAGCTTCGGTGGGGTTTAAAAGTAAAGGCTATGCAGTACTTGGGATTCAATTTAATGCAATCGCGACTCAATGATGCAAGAATAAGATAGAGGAAATAGGTATTGTATGTATGCAAGCATGTGGTAGTGCTTGCCTGGCAGCTCAGTTAAAGCGAGAGATGGATCTGGGTAGTACTCATGTGATTCCTGATAATTCTCCTGCTGGACGTCTATTCGAAGAAGAACCAAACAAACAGGGGCCAACATAAATAAAGTGCGCAAGCATATGAAGTAAAATGCGACAAGCAAACAAGCATGCCATGATGAATGATGCACAATTTACATGGCATTAAAGTAGCATGGCATGGTGAGGTGTGGGGTACAAGATTCAAGCATTTTATTATTTGTTTAGTCAAGTTTTACTGCCATAAACAGTTCAGATTTTTAATAATGACATGATGCATGCTTCAAAACAGAACAAGGACTACATAGATAGAACGGGCTCGTCGCGCTGATCGATTTAGACATATTATTTGCCAAATTTGGAGTTATAGAATTAAAGTTATTAATTTATTAAGGGAAAAGGCATTTTATTGTAATTTTAATCATCTCGAAATTTAAAGTGCTCAAATAATATTTTGAATAGCATATTTGAATTCTTCACATTTTTCTGATTAAAAAACATATATTATTTGTATTGTTTGGATTTATATTTGAAAAGTTATTTAAATCTGATTTGAATTTGAATTTAAATCAATTTTGAAAAAGGTTTAAATAAAACAGAAACACAGAAACATTTGTTACTCAGCTGGACCCAGCCACAGCCACAGACAGGTGGGCCGCTGCTGACTGGGCGAGACCCGCGCGCAAATTTCTTTTTACACCGCGGTTTCTTCTAGCCACTAAGACTGACTGGTGGGGCTGGGTGTTGATGGGGCCACACGCGCGCGCGGTCAGCGGGCGACTGACACGTGGGCGATCCAGGGGAATGCGGGTTGAGAAATTACAAAGCGCGGGGGCTTGCTTGCAAGATTGCACCGGGGCTGGCTAGTGGGGCCGCTGGGGCTTCTAAGGACCTGAGCGTGATCGACGAAAGGTGAGGGGGGCCTTTTCGCGAAACGACGCCCGAGCCCTGGACTGAAACTGACGACTCAACTCTGATTCACGACTACGACCTGACGACGGCGAGGTCTTCCGGCGAGGATGGCGACGCAACCACGGCGAGATGGCAATTGCCGCCAAAACGAAAAATGGAGAGGGAGGCTCCAGCTAAAGATCTTGTGCAGGAAAGATCATCGGCGGCGGGCTGTACTGGACGAGGTGCATCGGGGAACAGAGGGGGAACGCCGGGCTGGGTCTGAGCGTCGGCGGGGCAGCTCACCGGCGAAGGGCCAAAATCAGGCGGCGAACGGCACACAGAGGGGGGAAAACGGAAGAGGGTCGAGGGGGAGCTCACCTCGTCCGATTCCCGCGGAATTCAGAGGAAGGGACGGCCGGAGCGGAGGGGACAGCGAGGTTGTGGCGGTGGTGCTGGCGGCTCTCTGACGTGGGGCAGTTGCGGGCGAGCTCGGCTCCTCCTCGCAGGCGGAAGCGACGCCTCGGACCACGGCGACGCTCCCCGGCGAGGCCTCGGTCACCGGCTAGGGCAGAAACAGCATCGTGGCTGCTCTGTCTGACGGCGGCCAGGGTACGGCGGTGCAGAGGAGGGAGGGGACGGAGAAGGGAGCTAGGGTTCGGGAAAAGACGCGGCTCGACGCGAGGATAAGACGGAGGGGAGGTGGCGTAGGGAGGGGCGCGAGCTGACGCGGCAGACGGCGGAGGACGGCCACCTGCCCGCCGCTGCTTTCCGTCTGCTGCCGAGAGAGAGAGCGGCCGAAACGACATCAGATGAGGAGGAAGAGAAACAGGGGCTGCGTCGGTGTGACGGCTAAGCGGTACGGGCTGGGGAGGTAGGTTGGGCCGCGGCTGGGGGAAGTGGGCCGGGAGAGGGCTGCGAACAGGTAAGGGCTGCTGCTGCTGAGCTTTTCTCTTTAACCCGTTTTTCTTTTTATTTTATTAACTGTTTTTATTTTTGTTTTGTTGCAGATTTAAACAAGCCCAAGAAATACCCCTTTTTGAAAGTTTTTGCAAATTTTGAATAATAGGACAGAGATAGCTATGGAGTGAGGAGAGGGCTTGGTGGATGAGCACAAGTTGTTGGTGAGGAAAGCACAAAAAAAGAGAGAGAGAGGTGGGGTCTAAAATTAAATAAAAAGAAGATCCCATATGAACATGCATGATGGAGAAATGGTTTTGTTGGGACAAGGGGAATGGTGGAGAGAGGTGGAAAAGATCCCACAAAGAAAGATCCACTAAACCAAAGGGAAAAACAAATGAGCTAAAGGTGGTGATGATGGTTGCATGGCCCATGCAAAATAATAACTGCCATGTTTTATTTTGTGAAAACAATAATAATATCATGGCATTATTCTTATGCATTCCCAAAAAGTGGAATAAAGGCCAAGCAAAAGAAATTATAGTTGAATCCATCCCATCCCACATGGGCTAGAATATATAACAAAAGAAAAAGAAAATACAAGCTCATGGGTAAATGGAATGGTGGAATTATAAGGTGGTGAAAATAAAGGTGATGGAGTTGAATAAAGATATGCCCCCAACTCAACTTGGGCATTAAACAATATATCAATAACCAACTACAAAATCAAGAGGCAAATACAATTAATAATGCATATGAGAGAAGAACCAAAGAAAGAGGGTTTTATATGATGCTCAAATGCAAGGTGGCATGATGACATGAGCATGATATAATTATGATGCAACAATTGTATATAGGAAGTAGCCATTATATTACTAGACCAAGTAGCATTACAATTGTTAGACAATTGGGGTGCTACACGCACTACCGGTGCTAGTAGCAACGTGGAGACCTGCACAACACAACCATAGAACTTTGTCCCCAACTTGCGATGAGGTTGTCAATCTCACCGTGTTTTGCGGAAAACAAAGGATTAAACATATCAAATGGAAAGAAGTAAAATTTTGCAGAAAGTAAACACAAAGCAGTAAACAGTTTATAGATTGTATGTAAGAGATAAGGACCGGGATCCATAGTTCACTAGAGGTGTCTCTCCTTAGATAGATAACATGTTGGGTGAACAAATTACAGCGGGGCAATTGACAAACATCGAGAAAGCAATACATGCATATACTAATCATCTTGACTCCTTTGAGACTTGATTGGGCATTACAACATTATACATATACCGCCATCCAACTGCATCTATGACTAATAATCCACCTTCAGGTTATCATCTGAACCCCCTCCAGTATTAAGTTGCAAGCAACAGATTATTGCTTTACGAACTGCGTGTAAAGTAAACAATATGATTGTTCTATGAACAAAAGATTGTTGTTTTCTCCCTAGTAGCAACAACACATCTAGTACCTTAGAGATTTCTGTCACTTCCCGAGATTACCAGAGGCATGAACCCACTATCGAGCATAAATACTAACTCTTGGAGTTGCTAGCATCTACTTGGCCAAGATAGCTACTAACAACGGAAAGCATGCAAGATCACAAATAACAAAGACATGATAAAATCAATAATCAATATGAAATAGCATCTCAATATCCATCGGATCCCCGCAAACACAACATGTATGAATACAAATTGATGATCTTGATCATGAACTGAGCTCACAAGATCTAGAGACATGAAAGCACAAAGGAGGAGAACCAGCCATCTAGCTACTACATGGATCCGTAGTCCAAGGATGAACTACTCACGCATCACACCTGAGGCTTGCATGGTGATGAAGAAGGCCTCCAGGGTGAATTCCCCTCTCCGGCAAGGTGCCGGGAAGAGCTTCAGATCTCTCCCGATCTAGGATGGAGATGACGGCGGCTACAGACTCTTTCGTGGATTTTTGATCGGGCCCTTAGGGTTTCCGTCCCGAGGGCATCATATTCGGAAGGGGGGCCGAGGGGGTGCCAGGGGCACCACACCACCCCCTGGCGCGGGCCAAGCCTGGCCGCGCGGCCAGGTGGTGTGGTCGGCCTCTGGCCCCTCTCCGTCTCGTATTCTGGCACTTGATGACTTCCGAAAAATAGGCACTTTGGCTTTTGTCCCGTCCAATTCCGAGAATATTTATTTTCTGACTTTCCTGGAACCAAAAACATCAGAAAACAGGCAGCTGACACTGTGGCTCTTGTTAATAGGTTAGTCCAAAAAATCATACAAAAAGTACTCCAAAGTTGGAACAAAACACAAAAAAGTGGATAAAACTAAGCATGGAACATCAAAAATTATAGATACATTTGCAATGTATCAATAGGCTCAAAGAAAGTTTTTGTTTTGCGAAAACAAAGAAAGTTTTATTCAGCTCACGTTTTTCCGAAAGGAGAATATCTGTGCGTGACTCAGCTGGATTCTTTTTTTAGGAAGAACACAAATATATTGAGCAGCAAGCCACCTTATTAAAAGTCTTCCAGTCCCCTTAGGTACCCTGGTAAGAAAAAGAGTGCGTAAGAAACTTGCTGCTCCAAGATTACATGGTGTTCTTCGAGGGAGACCAAATCCCAAACACAGTCAGGGACATAATTATGAGTGGAGTCTAACAAATCAGACTTGCCAATCTGAGCTAAGACACTCGTCACGCCATTACAGACTCTATCCACCTTCAAAATAGTGATATCCCGATAAATCTTCAGCAGCTCCCGCGCCTCCAAGATCACCGCCCAACAAGCAGACAGTTCCTCTACATTACATGTGACTGACTGGACAACCCGGAGGCGGTCAGATTCCAAAATAGCTGGCCAACACCGGAGCGAGATTAAATGGCGTAGGCCCTCCAGGCAAGCAATTGCTTCGGCTTCCTCCGCACTGCCACATGAAGGAATAAACTTCCATTCGACGAGAATGGGTATACCCTTGTGATCTCAAATAATAATGCCCACGCCTGCATTTTTGGAGATAGGATCCCATCCAGCATCAACATTTGCTTTAACTGCTTTTTCTAACGGAGGCAACCAAGAAGCCACACTGACCGCAGCCCCCCTCGAGTCACCTATAAAAGAAAGGTGATAATTCACCAAATATTGAACAGAGGCTGAGACCGAAGCTCTCCCATCCCCATGGACAACATTGTTATGATGGTGCCAGACGCGCCATAGCATAAAGATAATCTTCGGCCTTTGATCCTTCGTTGAGTGTAAACAACCACTCAATTTGATTACCTCGGAAGGCCGCCTAAGAGGGAAGCGCACAGTGCTGTCGTAATTCCTCACGAAGGGCACGAGCCATAGTGCATGTGATAAGAGCGTGATGTGCATCTTCAATTTCGTAGCCACAAATAGTACAGATTGAATCCACCATCGAAATATGTCTACTCAAATTCAGACGATCACCCACAGAGTCCGACGTGGCCCGCCAAGCAAAAATCCTTAGTTTTGGTGGAACATTTGATTTCCAAACAAGTTCCCAGATTTTCCTATCTCCCAACGCATTCGTACTAGACTGCCCTTCACTAAGATCCTGAAGTTTTGGCTGCAGGCCAATGCGATACGCGAAACGCACACTGAACAAGCCATTGTGCTCACCGTACCATGCAATAAAGTCATCAGTAGGTCGGGGCGCAAGTTTAATATTGAGAATCACCGCAGCATCATGGGGATAGCAACACTCACGCACAACTTGCTCATTCCACGACCTATCGTCCTGGTTAATGAGCTCGGAGACCCACTTTCATCGTGAAGAGCCCTTCTTACCATCCATCTGAAGTGCACCAGTTCTTGGTAGCCAATTATCTCGAAATTTTTTAACGCTTGAGCCCGTGCCAATCCTCCAAATAATTCCTCTTTTTAGTAAGTCAAGACTGTGGACAATCCCCTGCCAGGTTTGGGATTGATTCTTGATAAAAGTTGTGTCCAATAGGTGGCTAGAAGGATAATACCTTGCTTTTAGCAGCCGAGCACAGAGAGTGTGAGGGAAATGAATTAATCGCCACGCCTGCCTTGCAAGGAGTGCTTGGTTGAACACACAAAGGTCGCGAAAGCACGTTCCGCCATGGCTTTTTGGCTGGGACAATTTATCCCAGCCAATGCATCTTCCTCTTATTAACCTCATCACCCCACCAGAAAGTCCGAATAATTTACTCCAGGCCATAGGAAAATTTGAAAATCCCCATAGCATATGTCGAGATTGACTGCATAATGGATTTAATGAGGATGTCCTTTGACCCGGAGGACATGTACTTCTCGGACCAGTCACTAGCATGCTTTGAAAATTTGCCCTTAGTGGATTTGAACTTCCCTTTTGTCATTCTTCCTTCAGGAACTGGAAGTCCCAAGTATTTGTCCTCAAAACATGTTGTGTCATATGTCAGAATCTCTTTTATTTCCTCTTGCACATCAGGTGTACATCTATCCCCATACATAATGGAATATTTTCTAAGCTCACCAGCTGCCCAGTACCTTCTTCGTAGCGGTCAAGAATAGCCTTGATAACGAGAGCTTGTTCCGCAGAGCCTTCAAAGAATAGTAGGCTATCATCGGCGAAAAGCAGGTGAGAAATACCTGGGGCACGACGACAAATATGGAGCTCCCGTAGAGAATTAGCTTCAATTTCCTTTTGGATAAGACAGGATAAACCTCAGCAACAAACAAGAATAAGTATGGCGAAAGAGGATCACCTTGACGAATGCCACACGAGGGGGTGAAGGAGTCCAACATATTTCCGTTAAAGCGAACAGAGTATCGAATGGTGGTCACACATGCCATCACCCACCGAATCCATTGGTTATGAAAGCCCAACTTCGCTAAAACCCCTTCCAAAAAACCACCAGTCAGCGCGGTCATATGCTTTAGCCATATCCAACTTATATGCGCAAAAATTCTTCCGAACTACAGACCCTGTTTGTATAGAATGTATACACTCGAATGCCATTAGAGCATTATCCGTTATAAGACGACCAGGGATGAACGCACTTTGAGTGGGAGAGATGATGTCCTGGAGAAGAGGCCGCAACCTATTGGTCAGGCACTTTGAAACAATCTTGAATATCACATTACAGATACTTATTGGCCGAAAGTCCTTCAGGACCTCATGATCATTATTCTTTGGAATTAGAACAATTGCTGTGTCATTAACCGCCTCTGGCATGATACTAGAAGCAAAGAATAGCTGCACAGCTTGTACCACTTCAATTTTCAGCATATCCCAATTCCTCTGAAGGAAGCGAGCAGGAAAACCATCAGGCCCCGGAGCCTTTAAGGGGCCAATCTAAAAGAGAGCATCACTGATTTCTTTTTCAGTAAAGAGAGCACAGAGCTTCTCGTTCATCTCAGCATCAACACAGCTTTGCATGGCATCAATAACAGGGGTAGGATTAATATTTTCCTCCTGCGAGTAAAGTTCCTGAAAAAAAATCCCTAGCCATGTTCTCCATTTCCTCCGGGTCGGACGTCCAAGAGCCATCACCCCTCTTCAACCGCATGATTCTATTTTTCCGCCGTCTCCAAGACGCACGCCTGTGGAAGTACTTAGTGTTACGGTCGCCCTCTCTCAGCTAAGAAATTCTGGAGAGTTGCATCCACATAATCTCCTCCCTGTACAAAAGTTCGTCAATCTCATTTTCAAGACCGATACAAGCTGCGGTTAGAGTCATCATTAGAATTCCGCAGCTCATCCAGTAACGCCCGTTTCTTCTCTAATTCTTTAGAAACCGACTTGAAATGAGTCTTGCGCTAGCTCTGCAGATTACTCATAACAATGTTTAGCGATTCAGTATCGCCCAGATCACATCCTAGGATTCTGCGAGACCAGGCCTCCTCAACGGCCGCAACAAGGGTAGGCTCGCATTCCCACACGACCTCGTACCTTCGGATAGGTCTACTAGACATGCAGCTGTTCACCACCTCCATGGACAACAATATGGGGTAATGATCGGATCTAGTAGAAGCGATGTGACGCAGTCTATGCTCCGGGAACAGAGAAGACCACGCCGGAGATGCAACAACTCTATCTAAACGCACCTTGACATTACGATCGCCCTTCTGTTTGTTGTCGAAGGTCAAGGGGGTCCCAACAAAACCAATATCATGAAGATCACAGTGTGATAGAACCTCTCGGAAGTCCATCATCGGATGTTCAGAACGAGCATCCTGGGAAAAGTGCTCTTCTTGCTAGAGGGCTTCATTAAAATCGCCGAGCATTATCTAGGGCCTATCAGAGCGGTCCCGAATTTGCCTAAGCATAGTCCACACATGATGACGATCACAAGCCTTTGGTTCCCCGTAGATAAAGGTTCCTTGCCACATGCAATCATACAACCCACCGCAGATGTGAACATCGATGTGGTACTTACTGAAGGATAGAAGGTCCACTGTAACATCCTCAGTCCAATAGAGGGCCAGGCCACCACCCTTGCCAATACCTTTAACTTGAAAGCACTCCTTCATGCCAATTTGAAAACAAAGATTTTCAACTCTTTCTTTACTTTGCCTAGTCTCGCAGATGAAGACTAGACTGGCTTATACGTCTGTACCAAACAGACAAATTCTTGGACAGTCGCAGGTTGCCCCAGCCCACGACTGTTCCAGCCTAATGTTGTCATTGGGCGCGGCGGTCCTCCTAGGAGGAGGCTGCCGATGTTGCCAAATCATTAATTTTATCCAAGACTTTTCGGAGTTTCGTGCGATCACGGGGGTCAGTATACGATGGAGGAGGTGGTGGTGTTTTCCCAGCACTTGCACTAGGTTCCTCATTGCTTAAATCAGTCCCACTACCTGTGGATTCGGAAGTAAATTCTAGGGTTTTCCTTGCCCCCGCTTCACCTTCCTTAGCAATTTCCATTGGCATAGATTTCAGTGGGCTTACCGCTGAATCCTTTAGCTCCTCCCCATCATCAAGAGAGGCATCCTAGGAAGAGCGCTTGTGTGGAGTAGCCGTAGCACCCCTACCAACCATACCACCCCTGCCACGGTGGGGAAAGAGGCGGGGTTCCATAACCGGCTGGTTAGCTCGGCGAGTAGCAAGCATAAAATCACCATATTGGAGCTCTCTATCAGACCAATCTCCATCTCCACATTCCTCATGGTTAGGCCCAATCAAGCCACAGTGCTTACAAAAGTATGTGACTTTTTCATATTTAACCAACGGCCTTTTCTTCCCTTCTCCTTCCATGTTGAGAGAGACAACTCGTGTTAGGGAATTTTTAACCTCAACTAGAACTCGAATTCTGACATAATTTCTTTCATAAAACATCATAGGATTCATCTGGACCTCTTTAGTTTTGCCAATACGACAAGCTAGATCATCGATAACATGCACTTTCCGATATAGTTCTGGTATTCCGTGAATCTGAGCCCACACATACAGACCACCAAAGGAGACTTTTTCCGGGTCTTCCCAGCCATCGTAGTCCTCTATGAGCAAAGCCCAACCGCGGAACGCCCAAGGTCCCTGATGAACAACCTTTTTCCAGTCACCCAGGCAATGCATCTGAAATACAAAACGATTATCCCCAACCTCCTTGCAGATCGGATCTCTAGACAGGTTCCAGATTGCCTTCATCTTCCCAAATAACGCCTTTGCACTAAAATTCCTAGTGGTATGAACCTTGCCAATCGCCATCCATCGAGCCTCCTTTTGGAATTCCTTAACCTCAGCAGCACCGATCACCACATCATCCAGTTCGTCATCACGGAGATCCAGATGCATGAGAAGGTCGTCAATCCCTTGTTCTGACCCCTTTGTCGCATCCGAGGTTCCAGCCTCCGACCTTGAAGTCATGTCGCCAAACTCGCCAAACCCTAGATCGCCTAGGACAGAGACACAGACAACATCGAGAAGGGGTAGCACCAGCTAGACGGAGAGAGAGTAAGACGAGGGTAGGTCAAATCCAAAGTAGAGACGGTAAAGGACTTGTAGATCTCACGGCGGCGGATAATCGCCTCTAGAGCCGAAAACCCTAACGACGAGGGTAGTATGCGTACGTGTGTCAACTCTGATGGATTTCGTGCCATGCGAAATGCAAGTTACTTCTAATTTTTTATGTTAGATTTATATATAGATTGTGGCTCATCTAGGCAGTCTATTTAGTCTAATAAATCCTGAAATCTTAAGACTCATCTACTATGACAGCTTGAGAGCTGTGTCCCACATTGCTAGTTAGGAGAGAGTTGGACCAGTTTATAGGATGAGCTATTTCATTCCCACTAAGTGAGTGAGAAGATAAAGAGGCCACACACACTCCTCCTACGCCGCCACCTGCCTCGTCTTGTCCGCACATGTGACGTATTTCGTGAATCGATTTCGAGTTAGAAACTCGTTTTATGAAAGACTAAATTTTTTGCACGGTGCACTAGCTGTTGGTACGTGGCAACATTCGTGTGCATGTTTGACACGTGTCCTCGTCTTCCACCGTGTGGTAACTCGGTCGGCTCACCTCTCAGGCTATAGAGAGAGGCAGCAGATCTAGAAGTAACTTGTTCTTTCTCTGTCTCTCTCGCTTTGTTCCTCTTGCTACGCTGCTCTTTAGACTTCCCCATCCCGGCGACTACGTGCACTGCCGCCCGAGAGAGTAGTCCTCCGAAGCCCATCCGTTGAGATCCTGCACCAGGAGACGGACGATAAGGTTTTTGGGGAACGTCTTGGAGCGACAGATCGCCTTTGTTCGTGTGTTCTTCTTTATTAACCGACGACCTCAACAGCACCATGGACGACATCGACAATGACTAGGCTGCTGCTGCGGTGATGAACTTTCCGGTCAACTTGTACGTGATATTTTTCTCTTTATATGCACTAGTTCTTGGTAGATTTACATATCTACTAGATATGCTTGTTTGACTATATGTGTTTAGATCTGCTAGTGCTTACATGATATCGATTTCGACAATTAATTTCATGCAAAAATCGCTTAATAATCCAACATTGTATCATGGGAAATAAACTGGAATATGGATATAATGCAAAAGATAAGCTAGGCAACTATACTTATTCTTATGAGGTAGACATGTTTATAACATAGTAGTACTCCCTCCCTCCAGAAATAAGTGACTTAGATTTTGTTCAAATTCGTACGTGTCTAGAAATATTTTAGTGTGTACATACATTTGAATCTAGACAAAGTTAAGTCAATTATTTCTGGACGAAGGGAGTATTTGCCCAGGAACATAGCACACCAAATCTCATTAGCTCAAATATAGTAGCTTTTTATTAGTTACATTTTAAAAACCTTTTAAACTGCCTAAAAAATTGAATAAAAAACAGAACAAATCTTGAACAAGATAACTACTTGAGAAACAAACAGCTGGTCAACACGTGGTGAAAAAATGGATCTACATGGAACATGATGTTTTCGAAATCAATTCTACAGTCCACACATAACAAGCTCACAGCTGTTATGTTTCTTTGCTTGTTTTGTTCTTTTGCTTATGTGTTGTATTTTGGCTTTGGTTCTCTATATTTATTTTGACCATCACTGTATTGGAAGCTTCCTCTGTCTTTGTGTTTACCTGCCCCTGTGCCATGGCTGCATCATGGAGGCATCTTGCTTCTTGGGTCCTATTGTCATCCATAGTCGATGATATAGGTTGACATAACCACATAACCAATGTGTTTCTTTTGCGTTGGATCCAACCAGTACGACAATGCGGTAGTGCTTTTTTACAGAAAAATGTAAGCACTGGATACTTCAACATCACATGACATGACACACATAAATTCATCCCTCATGGTGTTGAAAATCAGACGTGCGATTGTACTTGGTCCAATTGGAGTTGCAGTTCCTCATGCGTTGAAGAAAACTAGTATGAATCCTTACTAAAAGCACAATCTTGATAATGGATAGAGTTTTTTCTAATTTGTTTCACTCTGATCTTTATCGTACTAGCCTCAGTATATCCTGATCCATCTAAGTAGGTGCTGATACATATTGGATATATTTTGTTGTGGACGCACACCCTACTATTCTTCTTCCTTGAATCAGGCTTTCGTCTCGCTATATTAATATAGCAAACACATGGTACAATGAACATGCTAGAGCCACAGCACAACAAAGCCCAATAGAAAAGAAAGAGAACAAAAAAGAACCAAATGCCAACATTGGCAGATCGATGAAACGAAGATGACCCTCTACCGCCGCGCCCTCCAGAAAGGTCCCACCGCGATCCTGTCATTCCGAAGCGTCGTGTTCAAAACATTGACCCCCGGGGAATGATCCCTCGCGGGCTACATATTGTTAGGTAGATGAGACCTCTCTAGCAGCGAATTATACGCGCTCGGATAACACCCGTTTAATTCGGTCCCCATGGGGACTCGAACCCGGGTGAGATGGCTGCGTACTCGCTAGCCTTACCACCGAGCCAACGCTTGGTTTTCAACCGCCATGTACCAAGCAACACCTTCAGCAAGGGATGCGACGACGACACCGCTGCCACCCGGACTGGTCCTAGGGTTCTTCTTCTGATGCAGCAATACCTACTGTTCTTCTTCTGATGCACCACACGCACTTCTGTGTGATTGGAGATATTTCACCAATTTATTAAAAACCGATTTAACAGAAAAATTGCATCTATTGTTATTCGCCGGAATTCTGAAACCTTTTAATTTATTTGTCCATGCGCTTTCTAACAAGTGAAGATAACCTTTAGGCCTCCTTTGATTCAAAGGATTCAGTTCCTGCAGATTTTTTTCTTCCAAACACGTTTGATTCATAGGATTGAAACCTGTAGGAACTAATCCTGTAGGAAATTGGCTGTGTGTTTTCACGGGAAAGAAAGCATGAGCTCCAACCTCATGGAAAAAATCCTCTGCTGTTTCCCGTGAGAATTCCTTTGTCCACAGGAACCGACTAGGCTGGACATTCCATTCCTTTAAGTTTCCTATTCCTTTCGTTTCCCTACCCTATGAATCAAAGGAGGCCTTACGGTGTTGAAGAGCAGATAAAAGCTGCGATCTGTTCTTGTGAAAAAACTTTTGTTTGTTTGTTTCCAATATTTAAGTTTGTTGCTATATTTTTGGCTGCTGAACTTCTTCCATCTGGAATTGCAGTTCTTCATGTAGGAAAGAAAAAACAATGAATTCTTACTGAAGCAACAATCAGATAATGGACAGAGTTTTTGTTCGATTTTTTATCCTCTGATGTTGATCGTACTTGTTGAGACCTTTTTTCCGAGCAACCATACTTGTTGATGGATCAAATCCTGTAATCCCCTCCAAATGAGACTTGAATAAGATAGGGACCTGTTAGGTACTTCCACTTCGCACTCTTATGGAAGATAGGGCCCTATTAGGTATTTCCACTTCCTCAGATCGGTAGGAAAAGTGATACATATTGGGTATATATGGTTGAAGATGCACCAAGTTGTTTTTATTATGGAGAACATGCATTTCTTTGCGATTAGACTCCATTCTATTAAAAACAAACGACTATATTTTTTATTTTGACGCATTTAGAATTGCTTAACCTGTCAATTCGTTTGTGCCTACGGTTCATGATCTGTCCGTGTGGGAGCACTGAGATCGCTGAGCGCACTACCATAAACTAGGTTGCTGTTCAGTTAGAATATATGCTGAAATTTGCATGACTTAACAATTTCGATGGATTTGTTCGAGTCAGCCTTTTTCAGAGGCTCCTGTGAAGTTGATGCCTCATGCATGTTTCAGCCATTTTACTGATATGTTCGGGTACATGTTGGGTTAGTGTCGTTATTCAAAGAATATAATGATTTAGTTATTTCTTTTGGTTACATTTGGTACCACTGTATGTCGCTTTAAGCATATACCCTGACACATCCATCCCATAGATATCAAATTAACTTCAAGTTTCAGTTTGTTGTTCTGTTTGACTTACGGAATTTCTTACTCTTGCTCTCTCTGCTCATTTCAGGCAGTGGTAGAGTACTTCAGCTGTTGCCCATGTTTAAGAGTATGCTGACACAGTGAGAAGATTGATTTTACCAACTGTTATGTCCTTTAACGCATATAAAAGTACATAAGCACAGGTTCGTTCTTCCGTACATGCCATCACAACATTGACAATTTGGACTCTAAAAACTATACACACATCGAAGAGCACACATTATTGCCAAACCACACAGGGATTAGAATGCTAACTACTAGTACTACTACTAGTCTACTACACTAAAATACCTATCACTAACATCATTGCAAAAACTGAACCTGCTTGTGTACTTTCTCCTAAACTCAGCAACAATCCTGAGAAACGAGGTCAATGAATCCTTTTCTTGAACATTCCTTGGAATGTCAAACCTATACTTCTCTCTTTGGCTTTTGATCCCTTCACCGTAATATGCTCCACACTTGAATCATCATCGGTCACGCAAATGCCTTTCCCCTTCTTCACGTCATGTGTTCTTGTGTTAGGCGTTCGTCTGCTGAAACTCTCGTAGAGATCAGGAGTACGCCGCATCAGCTCACTGGCTGAAGAGTACCCCATTAACCGATGAAGCTTAGACTCCTTGGTACTTCTTTCATCGATGGTGTTGAAAGATGAGTTCATTGACACATGCAGGGGTTCTCCTTCCTCGGTAGAATAGCTCGCACCAGCCCCGTATTCTTCCGAGTACGAGTGTGGGTCAGCTTGATGGGCACCAGCGTCATACTCATCATCTGCCTGGTGAATTTCGTAGTCATCTGTGCTGGACTCATCCCCCCCAAATGGTGACTGAAGTTTCTTTCTGCTCGGGTCTCTGTAAGAGTAGGAGAGGACTTGTGAGCAGGACCCACACTGTAGCCTGCGTGTTCCTCTGCTTGGAACGACAAAACCGGTGGGCAGCTGGACCAGCCTGAGACAGTTCGAGCAGAGGACGAATGGCGCGCCCCGTAGGACTGGACGACAGAGATTTTTCGGGGGAGGCCGCCGCTTCGTCTCCTTGGCTGGTGGCTTCCGTTGTGCAGGTTCTTGTTTCCAGGAGCTGCAACAAGGTGGCCCGCAGCTATGGTGGTAGCATTTGTGAGGGCATGGCCTCATCTCCATTTGCCCGCTGTTACCATATGAATAAGCACTGTGCCGACGATACCGTGGTAAGGGTAGCCCATGGCCATGGGAAGGAACTTGGCCAGACCTACTCAGGCGAGATGCGATGCCAGAGTGCTTGGCAGCAGGATGATAAGTTGTAAGAGGTTGGCTGGATGTCATGGCTACACGAGGCTTGTGACCATCTTGTTTCAAAGGACGTGGAGGGTGTACCCTTGGCTTGCAATCTGAAGGTTTACTGAAAATTACAGAAAGGTCATCTTTCAGTTCATCGACCGTCTTCATAATCTTTGATTCAAGGGGTTCACTTGCCCTGAAGCTTTTTGACTGGAATGAAGTCCGGGAAGAGTTCGCGTCAAAAAAAGTCCGGGAAGAGTGGAAATCAAGCGAGTCAACCGATACTCTAGGCCCTTCTCGGAGATCACAAGACCTAGAGTGTACCCTTACCAGCTTACTGCTTATCTTGCTTGCCGCAGCTTCAGTTTTGGATGCTCCATTCTGCCCAGATTCTGGCAAATTGACAGGCGATCCTCTTCCATCAGGTATGGGCTCGGAGGCTTTCAGACTACATTCCTCTTCATCGTCTTCTCTTACCGTGCAAGCCTCTGGACTATCTGCACTTAGCTCCACTGCGTTCTCCTCTTCATTGTCAGAACCTATATGTGTGTCATGTATTAAGGCAGCAAGATCTTCCAATTTTCCATCGGTGTCCTGGCCATCAGAAGTGTCGTCTTCATTGCACTCAGGATTTGCAACCTCCGTAACATTCTTCTCAGCTGACACAACATCACCATTCTCATCGCTTCCGCTGACATTGCTCTCGTGCTCAGTCTCAGTGCGCGGAGTATCAGGAGTGCAGGAATCACCCGCGGCAGCACCAATGGAACCCAGTTCCTTGCTCTGAGGAGACACCCCATTGCGCACAGAGGTAACAACAGAGTAACTGCCTGAGTCCTGTCGAACTTGTTTTGTGGACACAACATTGCTCACAGAGGTGACAACAGGGTAATCGTCAGAGTCCTGCTGAACTAGTTTCGCGGCCACATTCTGCGCATCGCCAGCACGGACTTTAGCTGCATAAGCATAAACACACGCAAAAAGAGAGTAATGAGCAAACCGGTTTGTGTTAATGAGTTCATAATCAGTTCAAGGAGAAGAACTAGCTAGTCCGCAATTTCTAATTAACCAGTGTACCCTGGATGGAATGTATTACCTCGAAGAGTGGTTTTGCATCCACCGCACTGGTAGACTGAAACATTTGCAGGTTCTGGCAGAACGTTGAGACACTTTGGGCACCTCACAAGGCGAAACCCTCCTGTGTTTGCGCTTGCCATCAGACAGAAAGGCCAAGGACATCACCCGCAGCACAAGATTTCCAGGCTGTAAGGTACCAATTACCACCAAAGTGCTATGGTTGCAAAGGCTGTGTTGTATATGTTGTAATACCAGGTACAAAATCCAGTATTCCTGAATCTGCAGAAGTTTAAGAGAAAAATGATCAGTTCCACTAGCAGATTAGCAACTCCTGGTTGGACTGAAAAACTTGGTAAAAGCCTTATTGAAGTAGTCCATTTGAGCGTGAATAACATGTACCCGTAAGATGAATATACTGATGGGAACAAAGATAAATGACAAGAAATACACATTTGTAGCGCCACATGGTAGCTGCTGAACAAGATCAAGAAATACAAGGGCAAGACTGTGTCGCCTTGATGCTACTAGCTAGTACCTTGGCAATTGAAAACAGTGAACTCTGTAGGCAGAGAGGCATTTTGTTCTATAGACAAATTGGGTGCAATTTTATTGGGGGCTTGGCTGGTTATAACACAAGAAATCAATGGCTCCTAGTACTACTAGTACTTTAGACTAGTAGAAAAGGTGCTGATTGTTCGGTCCCCTTTGTCCTGTTCATGAGATCATCAAAGAAGCTAGTTAATCTACCTGACCATGGACGTCATATTGTTCAGGTAGAAGTAGAGCTAATTCTGTCATGACGGTTGGTCGGTATTGCAAAAATCCAAAGTAGGATCACGGTAGAATCTTTCTTTCCTATGTCGTAGTACTACCAGAAAAACAAAAACAAAATATAGGTCGTGCTCGGGGAGTTGCAACCTACAAGGCTACAACGCGAAGAAGACAGGGAAATCGGTAGTACTTACTCAGGGAGCAGTACTAACACCTGAAGCCAGATTGAGATAGAGAGGCAGGAAGAGAGGATGAGCGTAGAAACTATTATCCACCCCTATGTGCGAATCGAAGCAACCAATCCACACGAAGAGACCGGGACCTCTTGTGTGGGCAAAAGAGAAAGAAGAGGAGGAGGAGGAAGAAGCCAACAACTCACCTTTCCGGCTCCCTGGATGCTTCCTCCTCGTTCTTTCCACCACTCCCTCCTTCCAGCTACAACAAGTAGTACAGGCTCGGAAGCTTGTGCAGCCCGTGGTCGTCGTCGTCTTCCCCCCAAAGTCTCTTGGATTCCTCCGCAACTCCCACCCAGTCTAGTTCTTGGAAGTTCCTCGCCGCGTTCCGGCGTTCGCCGCGAAGCTAAGCTAGTCAGGTCAAGCGGAACTGGGAGAAGCAGCGTTATATAAATAAAAAAACAGAGTCTCCCTCTCCTTCGCGCAGAGCGGGGAGTTGACCAGTAGGAAGCTTTAATGCCCCCAGATCCCCGGTGTGAACCTGAACGGGGCTGCGCACAGGGGTGAAGACTTTCCTCGCGCTCGCGCGCGCCAGCTAGCTAGCTTTGCGGAGGCAGCGGAGAACGATGGCGACTTGGCGAGGGAGGGGGAGAAGAGCAAGAGCACACGGGAATTTCTGTGGTCAAACCGTCAAACGTGTGCCCCGTATATAAATTAGTACTACAGCGCAACGGAATGACTCGGGAGAGGGACAGGTTGACCGGCGGGCGGGGTGTGCTGACTGCCGCGGCTTCTCTATCGCTAGTGCGTCCCGGTGGGTAGGCGCCGATGGCCGCCACGTCCACCGACCCCCTCCAGGCTTGTGGTTCTGGATCTTGTAGAAACGCCGTGTGGGGGCCGCACCCCTTATCCACGCGTGCTTTGCTTCCGCGGCTCCGCGAAAGTGTCCATCCTTGTGCAGGGTTTAAGCTCCAATTTTTTTCAAAATTCCACGGATCTATCAAATTAACAACAGTATAAAGAAAAAAGATGTCAAAAGATAATAAAAATACAAATAGACTAATCACTAGGGCGAGCCGAAGGCGCGCTGCCATCCTCGCCCCTCGAGCATCGGAACTGGACAAACCTTGTTGTAGTAGAGTCTGTTGCAATAGATAGACAGAAAGTCGTCGTGCTAATGTCACACCAATCCGACGCACTAAAGAACAACCATCATCAATGATAAAAACCCTAGATTGAAAGAGACTGACTTGAAATCTACACCAATGAACACGAAAAAGACTCGGTCCCAGGAGATCCGTCTGACACACAAACTTCACACGTTCTCCATTAGCACTAGATGGACCACCGGAGCGAGAATAGCAGGAAAAATATTATTCTGACTTCACGACGTAGCAGCCGCCTCAACATTCAGAAGATGACACTGAAACTGGAAGATTTTCAAACAATATTCAGTTCATATGATTTTTTTTAAGAAAATTCTCAGATCAAAGGAATGACATCTAAAAATTTTATACCTCAATCCATAGGAATTCTAACATTCAATCCAAAAAATTTACACTCCGCTCGTGTATGATTGGGACAGTTTTCTCATGTCCCATCCAAATGACTACTCATACTCCCTCGCCACAAATTAGATGGTCAAAGATTTTTTTTAGATTTGTATGTATTCATGTACTAAAACACGTTCACATATGCACGCGAATCTAGATAAACCTGACATTTAATTTAAGTCTTGGTAAAAACACATTTACATTTATTTTAGCAAAAAAAATACATATTATTTGAGATAATTTAACTCTTAAGCATGTTAGTTATATTAAAAAAAGGGCTAGAATTAACTTCCATTCAGGGACATTTCAGACAGTTCATCCTTAAAACAGTAGGAGTAGCCATAAAAAATACTCATGCTAAACATCAAATCTCATCTTACATTCCCACAGCTGCTTTCTAACAATCCACCGGCTAGGATTGTTACTCTCAGCTACAGCCCAAACAAACATACCCATACCACTTCAAGATTACTTTTTCCCCTGGTGCGAAAAGGGTAGACACTGCTTCTCAACGTCGACGGTGAAGCACGAGGGGGGCTACTAGTCAATTTGGACAATTGAGAATTGACACGACCTCAAGGTTAACCATCCTTGAAATAGGCCTACCCCGCTTTATAAATAAAGCAATATTTCGATACATCCAATATTCCACACTCAACACCACCAGAACGATGACGTCCGCTCGGGCCACAACACATCAAAACCCAAATAAAAAGAAAAGCTGGGACAACAACATCAAGCGACTGGACGCAAGGGAATCACGTGCGGTCCGGGGCCGAGAAGGGGAGCGCCACCATCCTCAAGGCCAGGATAATCCTGGCCCTCACCAACGAGGACCACTGCTACAGGAAGACGAGAAAAGAGAAAATGGAGTCAAAAACACAGATAGGGTAGATCCGCTCAATCACCATCTTGTTCCTCACATTCCAAAGGGTCCAGGCAAGAGCCGCAAACACTAGCCAAAAGAGGCGGCGCCTCCTTCCTGCACGGTTCGCCTCCGTTTGCAGGAACTCTCCAAGATCCTGGGCCAAGCAGGCCCAGCGCTTCCCGGACAAAGCTCCAAAGGAACTGTGCCGCCGTGCACGAAAACATAATGTGGGTGCGTGTCTCCGGAGTCCCACATAGGGGACATAAACCATTGCCCGGTCCGTTACGCTTCGCCACCTCCACCCCTGAGGGTAAGTGATCGCGAAGTAGTTGCTAGCCAAAATGCGGATACTAAGGGGAAGGGGGCCTTCCACAGGGAGAGGTCCACCGCAACTCTGGGCCTTGGAAGGCCTCGGCAACTAGTATCGATGGGAGGAGCTAATGGCAAACAACGCGGGGAATTCGTCACAAAATGAGGAGGCCAAGAGCCACGAGTCTAGCCAGAGTCGCAATAATTACCCGTCACCGATGCCAAAGGCGAGGCCTTGCCCTATGAAGGGTTTAATGTCCTTGATGGCTTGCCAGAATTGAGAGCCCTCACGATGTTCGCAGACTAAAAGGGGTCGGCCACAGAGGTACTTGGCTTTGATCAGCTGTAGCCAGAGATCGCCATCATCCCTAAGGATACGCTAGACCCATTTCAGCATCAGGGCCACATTGAAGCGGCACGAGTCCAGGATCCCTATGCCCCAAAGGATATTGGGGATGCACAAGTCAGCCCATTTAACCATATGGTACTTCTGGTCGCCGTCCCTAGCTGCCTAGAAGAACCGCGAGAGCTCCTTGGCGAAGTCTGCATGGGTCCCCTCCAGGAGCAGGTATATCCCCATTTGGTACATACGCAGGCTGGAGAGACATGAGTTGATCAGGACCGTCTTGCTCCCCTTGGTCATGAGTCTAGCACGCCAGGGTTCGGATTTTGACCGGACCCTCGTGACCAGGGGCACCAGGTCCTTGATCAAGACCCGTGTCTCCCGAATGGGCATCCCTAGGTAGGTAATAGGGAAGTCCGCCAATTTACAATTAAGGTTGTCGACAGTGCGCTGCCTATCCTCTTGTGAGTAGCCCAGTACCATAACCTCGCTTTTGTCGAAGTTGATCTTCAACCTTGACATGGATTCAAAGTAGAGTAGCAAAAACTTGAGATTAATAATGTCAAGGTCCGAGCCCTGGAGCATAATCATGGTATCGTTCGCATATTGGAGGTGTGTGATACCACCTCCAGGGATAAGATGCACAACCACACCCGAGATGTGGCCAGTGATTTTGGCTCTATCCAAATCTACCACGGAGTTAAATAGGAGGGGAGAGATAGGGTCTCCTTGTCTAACACCACGGGACGGCCTAAAGTAGGGGCCAATCTCCCCATTAATATTGATCGTTGTGCTACCGCTCATAACAAACTGCATAATCTAGAAGATCATCATGTCATTAATGCCCCTCCTCTCCAGGACTAACCTCAAGAAGGTCCAGTCCAACCAGTCATAGGCCTTCTAAAAGTCCAACTTCAGGAACACTCCCTTATGCCGGCATATCTGGATAGTTACCTAAAGTAGGAACACTCCCTTATCCCGTACTAGTAATTTCTAGTGACCAGACTTGTAAGGTTAACTATCCAGATATGGTGGATCTCACAAGTCTGGTCACTAGAAATTACTAGTACGATTTAGAGGATATAAAAGACTTAAATGCAGATTCAGATTTGAAACAACAGGTAATATAGTAGAGGTATTATGTAGTGCTTTTCCGAATGCCGGAGTGCTGGTTGGCTCTAAGAGCATTCCAAATGGATATCAACATTTACTCGAATTAGTGTTCGCGAGCGACCCAAGCAGCCGATGCTGCTGCACGGGCGATAGAGTCGCAGAAGATGGCCGAGGTCCATGCCCAGGCTACCAACGTGGCCCTCGCTGTCTAGGCCTAGGCCATCACCGAGAAGATCATCACACATAGGGTGCTGAGCGCGGCCATTGCTGCTAGCAACGCCTCCTTCCTCCACTCGACAGTCGCGAGTTCGGCAACGTCCATCACCCACCGCCTACGTGCTAAGATGATGAGCACCATCACACCTCCATTGGAGCAGGCGCCCGTCGGTGGAGCGCACAATGGCACCTCCTTGATTAAATCGCGCGAGAAATCGTCAGAGGTTGGCAAATCCGTGCCAACATCGTCATCTGGTACTGTAGCCCTTGACCTCAACAGGACGCCAGTGCCCGACGAGTCGTCGGTGTACCAACAAAGGCCATGCGCGGCTGCACTACTGGTGAGGCACCAGTGCCCCGCAACATGTTCGGCAACATGTTCGGTGATATGTCCAACCCGACATTGATCTGTGATGTATGAACTTTACCAACTCTATGTAGCGTGTTTGGCCTTTGTGTTAACGTATTTTTTGTAACATCCTGATTTTTTAGGGTTAATTTTTTCCCCTTTTCAAAGGATGCTGTGTCGAAATAAAATAATGTTTTATTTTGTGTTTCGTAAATCAATTCAAACTATATTGGAATTAGTTAGACTTATAAGAAGGAGAATAATTCTCTCAGAGTACTTCTTGTATTCTTTTATTTGAATCTTCTTTTAATTTACCGATTCACTTCTTATTAATTCTTTCCAAACAAAACAAATCGTATTGGCCCACTTATATTTACATGCAACGATGCATGAGCTAGTCTTAGCACACTGTAACATCTACGGGTATATATAATGTTATCTCTAGTTCTTTCTAAATTTATATATATACACAAAGTTGACCATGTATGCATGTCAGGCTAGTCTCTAGCTCCATTATAGCATATACTTATATATATGACACCCCATGTTATTCTCTCTCTCATCTCGTTTTATTTTTAGTGAGCTAGTGAGCTAGTATACGCATATATATATATCCCACTCTCTCTCTTCTCAATTAGTAGTCGAATCAGCTCTATAGCCCAACCAAAGCCTGCCTAGGGAGGCCAGCTGAAGCGCTTCATTCTTCTTCGTCTCTTCGCATGCACGGACAGCAGACTAGAGACAGACTAAAACCCCACCATAATCAATGCCATAATTTGAACTAGAAACTGCAGCCATTACACCACCGTATTTCAAGCCCCATACATCTTCCGGTGTCTCCCTCCTGCCATTCCACACTACCACCGGAGCCTTGGCTTCTATCCTAGTTCATTTTGGAGAGCTCGTTGGTCGCGCACGGGACGCCGGCCACACTTCCGGCAGCTCCAGCGAGGAGAGGGCGAGAGCGGGACGAGCTGCTACACCGCGACCGAGAGGAGGAGCCGGGCAGATTCTTCGGACTAGAAGGAGAAGTCCTTGATCACCGCGACGTACTTCACCGCCTTTCTAACTCGGTTCACCGCCTTCCTCGGACGATCGTGTCACACTCAGTGAGCACCAGCAGAAATCCTTGCACACACACGTTAATCTAGATGCGACCTACCTCCTAGACGTGGTTTCTAGCCGTAGTTTTTTAGATGATCACGGTGCCGGTGAACCGGATGTCGTCCGGTGGCATGAGCAGGTTATACCACCAAGCACACGTCCGACGAGTCTAATCCCAACCTGGAAAACATCCCAAATATCTCTAGGAACTTTTAGATGCGGTATCTTTTGCTTTTTATCAGTCTATTGTTTGAAAAGAGTTTGTATCGTTACTACCTAGCTATGCATATATGTACGTGTAGTGCCACATACCAGGGTACTGCTTCTAATTGTTTTCACATGTTTATTATGCCTAGTCTGAACTATGTACATCGCTTTGAACCGACTTGCCATATGCTATTTTGTTCATGCCTACTGTACGTTGCTTGCTGTTCATCATGCTTGCCTAGCTGTTGAATTTTACTTGTATTTTATAATTCCATCACCTGATTAGGGCGATTCGGGCGATGGGTGGCGATTCGGGCGATGGGTGCCGGCTTCCCTCGGCAAGGGAAGATATGCTGGGGAAGCGCTCCTCTGTGGCGGGGGCATCGACGACCAGTGGGAGATTTTGGGCGCTATCGTCTGATGGTGAAGATGGAGAAGAGGTCGATTCTTCTTCGGAGGGAGGATCGGCGGATCGTTATCTACATTCACCAAAGGTTGGAAAAGATCTCCTCCCTTCCTCCTCGAGGGTGGCCAAGAGAATGGATCGCCGCCGACAGCAGCGGATTGCGGCCATGGATCTCTGGGTTTCGCCTTCATCGGAGGTACTTTCTCGTAACCAATATGCCGACATAAGCAATTCTTTTTCGGGTTGTTCAGGTTCCTCTTCTTCGATTAGAAGACCGCCCCTCGATCCTACAGTGTTCTACGATGACAATTGCGAGGGCTGGATCATGGTCGGTCGGCGACGATCAACGAATGTGGCTTGTTCGCCGCATTCGAAGACGTCGAAGTCCAGATCTGCTGATCCGATTGATCCACCTTTTTTGAATTCTTCTTTTTGGTCCATAGACGGGCGTGGTGTGGGTCGCAACCTGTTGGCCCGGTACCTATGCAGGGATGGTCTAGTTTTGGCTATGTTTCGACGACCGACCTGTCCTTCAATCGGAATCTGCCAAGTCCCAGTTGGCATTCTAAGATACAGATACCTAAGGACACTAATCTCGGATCGTTCAATTTTCTATGCCATATCTCATCTCGCTCGAAGGCCGAAACCCTATCTGGGCGGCGGCTTGACGACGACATGAACAATGGCGGCGGAGGCGGAGGCGGTCCGGATCGGGGTCAGGGGATCGGTGGCGGAAGAGGGCAGCAACACAACTACTTTTCTTCGAATCCTAGGAGAGGCCGTGGGGCTAACCCTAGCTCTAACGGTGCTGGCAACTTCTTCCAAGGAGAAGGCAGTGGTGGCAATGGTGGCAGGGATACACAACGTTTTGAAGGCAATTCGAGAGGGGGCTTCTCCAATCCGAATGGTTTTCGGAATGGGGAGGCGGGTTCTTTTCACGTCGGGGCAGGTTTTGATAATCTCAGCGGTGGCTATAACAATGGTGGTGACCCGAGGTACCAGAACCGGCGTCGTTACGAATTTCGTGCTACTCATGGAGGTGGACACTCTTGGCAGGGTGGACAAGGCGGTGGTAGATTTAATCAGTGGAATAGGAACTTCACTCAGAATAGTAATGTTTCCCAGGCGGCTTTGGATCCGAATGTGCTAAAGCAGGTCGTCGATGCTGTGGCGGCCGCGGCTAAAAGTGGTTCTTTTGCGTTGGTTCCTGGTAGTTCTGGCGTCGGTGGAGCGTCGGTCCCTGTTGCTGGCCAAACACCAGTTACACAGACGCAGGCTCCTGTCGTGGCGCTGGTTCCTGCCGCGGCACAAATTTCGGCTGTCGTGAACTCTGGGTAGGCTGCCGCGGTGCCCCGGCAGAGCAATTCTGCTGTCGTGGCAGAGGCTGTTCCCATGGTGGCTCCAATTCCGCAATCAGTGACTGGGGTGGCTATCACGACTATGAGCGTTGATGGTGTTTCTGAGGGTAATGGCCCTGCGAAAAAACTGCGGAAGAACGACAAGCTTCGTTGTTTCAGGTGCAACCAAGCAGAACATTTCCATGAGGATTGTACTATGTTTGTGTGTGATCATTGTGAGTCTTCGCAACATATTTATTCATCATGTCCTTTGTTGACTGCCCCTAAACCCACTGTGATTGTTCATGGGCTTGGCAATGAGAAGCTGACTTTTCTTGAGCTACCAACAACTAAAACCTTCAGGCCGAGAGTTAAGAATTCAAGAGTTGGTAGGGTTTTTGTTTTGGGAGGATCTATGACCGTGGCTCAGGTAATTGAGATCCTTAAGCGTCTTGTCTTGGCACCAAACTACACTGGGAAGTGATTGAATGCCAGCCACAAGAGTTCAAGGTAAAGTTCCCAACAAAAGAAGAGGTACAACGTATGAAACTACTTAAACAATACCAAATACCAGATACACCAATTTTACTAAAATTTGAGGAGTGGGGGCTGGTAGATGAACCTATGTTCCTTCTTCCTGAGGTGACAGTACAGGTGGATGGAGTCCCCAAGGATGTCGGGGGGATTTCTTATCGCTCTGGGGACTTGGGTCTCTTCTGGGCAAGACAAAGATGGTTGATATGCCTTTCACTAGGCAGAAGGGTATTGTCAGAATTCAGATTTTCTGTGTCGATCCAGAATTTATACCACCTTTTCTTGACATTTGGATTAAGAGGGGCTTTTATCGGCTAAAGTTTTTGGTCGAGAAAGCAGACACTTTAGTTCAAGGTGGATCGATTCCACCGTCTAATAATAACAATGGGAATGATGATGTTAACAAGAAGAGTGAGGGAGGTGATACGTCCAAAACGTATCTACTTTCCCGAACACTTTTGCTATTATTTCTCCTCTAAATTTGTGTGATTTGGATGCAACTAACGCGGACTGACGCTGTTTTCAGCAGAATTGCATTGGTGTCTACTTTTTGTGTAGAAAATCAACTATCAGGAAAAATCCGGGAAACTATGCCAAAAATCCCATTTCACCAGAAGACTCCCGGAGCCAGAATACGAGACGGAGGGGGCTGGGCCTAGGCCACACCACCTGGCCGCGCGGGCAAGCCCAGGCCGCGCCAGGGGGTGGTCTGGCCACCCCAGACTCCCCCTGGTCTCTCTCTTTGCCTATAAGTTGCCTTCTGACCTAAAAACTCAGGGGGGTTCGACGTTTTTTCAGAAGGAGTTCCGCTCCGCTGCCACCACCAGATTCCACGAAACAGCACCAGAAACTCCGTTCTGGCACCCTGCCGGGACGGGGAATTGGAGGAGATCATCGCCATCATCATCACTATCGCTCCTCCATCGACCATCCATGTTTCCCCCATCTATGAGTGAGTAATCCCCCGCTGTAGGCTATGGGGATGGTAGGGATTGGATGGGATCGTTCATATAATGGCATCAGATTGTTAGGGCATGGTGCCTAGTATCTTCTATTAGTGCTTTATGACTTTGTTGTGACTTGTTGTGCTTAATGCTTGTCATTAGGGCCCGAGTGCCATGATTTTAGATCTGAACATGTTATTGATTCATTATGATAGTATTGTTTATGGTCTTATCTGCAAGTTGTATACACACGTTGTTTTCGGAACCAATGGCCCCGAAGTGACATAAATCGAGATAACCGGAGGGAATGGCTTTGATGTGAGGATCACATGTGTTCATGGAGTGTTAATGCTTTGCTCCGGTGCTCTATTAAAAGGAGCACCTTAATTGCCAGTAGTTCCCTTGAGGCCCCGCTGCAAACAGGCAGACAGGACAAAAGATGTTGTGCAAGTTCTCATTGCGAGCACGTATGACTATATATGGAACACATGCCCAGGATTATCTAGTACTTGGATGCTTTATCTTATTTATCTGCAATTGCCCTATGTTCTGATTGCTATGTGAATTGTCTTGTCCATGCAACGCCCGTCCATCCATCCCTATGCCTACCGCACACGAATCCCACTGTTCATTGCTATTGTTACTGCTGTCTTTACTTTACTACTGCTGCTACTTCACTATTCCTACTACAAAACTGTTGCTACTGATAAACTGATGTGAGCAAGATTGTTTCCAGGTGCAGCTGAATTGACAACTCAGTTGTTAAGGCTTCTAAATATTCTTTGGCTCCCCTTGTGTCGAATCAATAAATTGGGTTTCACTTCCCTCGAAAATACTACGATACACCCCCTATACTTGTGGGTCATCAAGACTATTTTCTGGCGCCGTTGCCGGGGAGCATAGTTTTATTTATCAAGTTCACTTGTATTCTCTATTGTTCGTTGTTATCTATCCATCATGGGTAAGTCTCGTGATGGCAAGGTTCTTACTTTACCATCCACTACAAGAAGAGGTACGGTTCTGAACACCTCTATTGCTCTTGATTCACCATCTGTTATGAGTAAGCTCGTTACACCACCACATACACATGCTACACACACTGCTACTACTGCTGAATCTGAAACTTCTGATGCTTATAATGCTGCTTCTACTGTGCTTGATAAGAGTGGTTCATTAGGTCCTTTCCTAGATGCTACGATTGCTAGAACTATAGCTAGAAATACTGAAACTCCTAATGAAGACACTACTACACCTGTTAGTTCACCTGAGTCTAGTGAAAGTTATGATATTGAAGATGGTTATGTTGAGATGACCGATGAATTTATTAAAGAATGTAAAAACACCCATGATAGGAGTGCTGCTAAGAGTCTCTTTGAGAGGCGTACTATTAGACCCAAGTTGTCTCCTATTGCTAAGTTTGCTGCTTCTCCCATAAACATTATAGATAAAGATTATGATTTCTCTCTCGATCTATCTTACATAGCTATTGTTGAGAAAGAACCTTTTTGTGGGACTAAGAATGAAAGTGCGGTAGCACATATGAATGAACCTTCTACCATGAGTGGCTTGTTTTCTGATGATATTCAGATGCGTACTCACTTTGTTGCTAAGATTTTCCCCTTTTCACTGAAAGGAGAAGCTAAAATTTGGTTTAGTAATTTACCTCCTGGATCTATTGATAGTCCTGATTGCTTGATTAGTACTTTCTTGCATAAATATTTTCCTCCTAGTGCTAGACATGCTATTTTTGCAGGAACTTTTTGACTTTAAACAGGGAGAAAAAGAGGTATTATCCGAATCATGGGCGAGGTTTTGTGCTTTGATTCACGCACAGGCTGGAAGTCCATTACCTAAGAATGAGCTTCTTGATATATTTTATAATGGACTAAATGAAGAATCTAGGACATACCTAGATAGTTGTGCTCTTTGTGTTTTCAGGAATAGGACTCCTAAGGAAACTAAGGAATTAATGGCTAAAATAAGTAAGAACTATGAAGATTGGACTCCTCATGAACAAGCTATACCTGAAGTAATTGTACATGAACCTACTATACTAGTGCCTATTCCAACATCAAAGAAGAGGGGAGTTATTGAATTAAATGATAAAGTGATGAAGGAAGGTAAGAAATGTCTTAAGGAGAAGGGAATTAAAGCTGCAGATGTCAAGAATTTACCTCCTATAGAAGAATTATGTAAGCCTATTCCCTACTCATCCACTATCAAGATACACTCTCTCCAACACTGTGATGAAGGTGATATCCCTTACTCTAAACCTCCTGATCAATGCTTAGAATAATTCGATATCTTTATTGTTAAGCAAGATAATTTTAATAAAAGGGTGCAAAATCATCTAATGGAAAACACTAGAGCTATTGTTGAGTTGAAAGATATTGTGGAAAGAACCTCTAATGATGTTAAAATGATTGTTAAACACTTTCAAATGGTTCAAACTCAAATAGACCAACTCGTTAAAGTGCAAAAAAGACTTGCTAGTTAATGCTGCTAAAGAAAAACATGCTTATGAAATTAGAACTAGAAGTGGTGCTGCTACCCAGGATCCTCTTTATCATGAGGGGCATCCCAAAATAATTGAGCAGGATTCTCAACAAGCTGAAAATAGTGGCTCTACTCGTAAGAAAAGGAAAAAAAACATAAAACTACTGTAGAGCCCTCTGAACCTGCTATAGATCCTAATAGTATATCTATTTATGATGCTGAAACTAAAAGTGGTAATGAAGAAAATGAAGTTCCTAATGAAGAAAAAGTTGAATAAGAACCTGAAAAGCACGCTAAGAATTCTAACTACACTAAAGAAGATTTTATTGCTAAGAAACATGGTAGTGAAAGAGAACCTTGGGTCTAAAAACCTATGCCTTTCCCTGATAAGAAACACAAGTCAAAGGAAGATGAACACTATAATAAGTGAGTGGATGAAACCTTTATTCTTGCAAATTCCTTTGACTGATGCTATTAAATTGCCTCCTTACTCAAAGTATATGAAGGATATTGTCTTGAATAAAAGGAAGATCCCTAATGAAGAAATTTCTACTTTGCTTGCTAATTATTCCTTTAATGGTAAGGTTCCTAAGAAACTTGGAGACACAGGGATTCCAACTATCCCTTGCTCTATTAAGAACAGTTATGTTAGAACTGCTTTGTGTGATTTGGGAGCTAGAGTTAGTGTTATGCCTTTCTCTCTCTATAAGAGGCTTCAACTAGAAAAATTAATACCAACTGATATATCTTTGCAAATGGCTGATAAATCTACCACTATTCCTGTTGGTATATGTGAGGATGTACCTGTTCAAGTGGCTCATAATTTCTTGATATTAACTGATTTTGTTGTGCTTGAAATGCCTGAAGATGATAATATGTCTATTATTCTTGGGAGACCTTTTCTTAATACTGCAGGAGCTGTTATTAATTGTAATCAAGGAAAGATGACTTTCAATGTTAATGACAAGGAACATACTGTCTATTTCTCCTAGAAGATTGAATGGACTTATGGTTTGAATTCAATTGAACATGTTGAGGGCATTCAAGTTAGAGAAATATAGTGTCCCATACCAAGAGAAAAATTTGAAACTATTATGATTGGGACCATTGCTATCAAGGTTGAGGTAACATAATCATTAGTGGAATACAAAGTTTTGTCTCATATGAAATTGTTTTGGTAGCAAGACCTGATCAACCTTGTTAACAAAAGGATTTCATTGAACAAAACAATGTTTTCACTATGATTATCTCCGCTTACTTCTATTCTACCCATTTTAGTTTTTGTTTTCGTTTAGTTTTCTTTTTGTTGTTAGTTGCTTGCATTTTAGAGTGTCTTAGAACAACTGTAGTTCTAGCCTTGTTTTGTCATTGCATCATTTCCAAAAAAATCTGTCTGTCAGAAAATCATTCTTCTATTCTTGAAAAATGCCCCAAAAAAGTGTCTCGAAAAATTCTAGAAAATTCATATTAAATTTTTACGTGAAAAAGGGGCAGAGGAGTGCCTGGGAGGTGCCAGGGGGACACACCAGGAAGGCTAACCACCTGGTGGCGCGGCCTGCCCTGGGTGGCGCCATGCCATGGTGTGGGCCACCCCTAGCCCTCCACTAACTCTCTCACATGCCACTTTCTTCTCTCTCCCGAGTAAGCTCCAGTTCATTGCTCAAAATCGCGTTCTTGCTATGCTTGCTCTCGATTTTTTCGATCTCCTTGCTCAGCCTATCTTTGTTGCTGAAATTTGGAGCATTTGTTCTCTGGTATGTGACTCCTCCCCTTATCGAAGTAGATTTGTGTTTAGTGGATTATATCTTGAGTATTTTGCTGCTGTAGGTGACAGGTTATGAGAGCTTGTAAGCTTGTTTGATGCTTAGAGATATAGTTTGATGCATGCTTAGGCCTCTTACAAGTCCCTATGAGTAGAATCCTTCATTATATTCACTTTGCAATCACTTGTTTAATAGGTGTTTAAATTTCAGAATATCAAACATGAACAACCATACCTTTGGAGAGATATTTGAGAGGGATGCACCTAGGAGGTCGAGGCCCTCAAGATCAGCCTCTCAGTTTAGGCCATCATACAACGAAGATCTCATTGCAACTCGTATTGGAAATGAAAGGGATGATGGGGATGCTCACCCATCTACTTTTCCTTGTTTTACTTTCTTACAAGCTGTAGGGATTCTTGATGATTTCTTGCTATTGATTGCGAGGGTTGGTTTGACCTCATATATGCAAGATGAGAGTGAGAAATATGCTATGCTCACCAAAACCTTTGTTGAGAGCTTCACGTTTACTAACACGCCCTATCAGTCAACTGTCTCTTTCAAAATTTATAATCTGCCCTTTACCATGCCATTGGAAAGAATTTGCAGTATTGTAGGTGTAAGCATGACAGGGACCGTGAAGAAAATTCAAGGGCGACCCGCTGATTTACTGGAGCTTTACCGAGGGGTGACCAATGATGATGACCGTGTGGCGCAACGCGGAAAGATAAGAAACATCCAACTCCCTGCTCTCAGATACTTTGCATATTATCTTGCTACTGGCATACTTGGTAGGGAGAACACAAGTAATATCTCCAACTATCATTTAGCCTTCCTTGCTGCTGCGCTTAACAATGATACTCGGTACAACCTTGGCTCGCTTATTGCTCGCCGCCTAGCTACTAGGGGGCCTATCTATGGGGGCATCATTGCCTCACGTATGGTCAATGCATTAGGTCTTTTAGTGGACCCCAATGATATTATATTGGCACCACAAAGGCTTGACCTTGTTGCTATGAAAACTCATCACTTTGTCACTGCTGCTTCTGATTTGGACAGTCTAGTATATAGGATGATGTTTACTGACGGGGATGAGAGGGAGATCCCTTTGCCACAGTCTTCTTTGTTTAGTGTTCACAGGAGACCGTGGTTGCGCTCCAAGGAGGAGGTGGACGAGCAGCTTCGCTTGCTGGGTTTCCACGAGAAGCACCAGGAGGATGTACCCTCCTACGATTACTCCGCACACTACGGAGGGACGTACTCGAGATCGCACTAGGACGAGGCTACCTCCTTGTCATACTATGGTGACACGTCATCCTGGCCGGCTTGGGATTGATACCCACTTAGGCCAAAAGCCTAAGCTTGGGGGGAGGTACGCCGACACCGCACTCATCTCCTTATCATGTTGCGTCGATACTTTGTATATTCATGTTTCGTTCTCTTTTTGGTTTTCGTTCTTTCTTTGCTTTTGCTTTCTAAAACACAAAAAGACCAAAAATATTTCTATTGTTTCTCTTTGGTTTGCTTCTTCTTCTTTTTGCCTTGGTTTGTTTTTCCCTTTTTGCTTTGTTTGAATTATTCGAAAAACCCAAAAAGATTTTGCTTGCTTGTTTTTCCTTTTTGGTTCTTGTTTTAAAAATCGAAAATAACAAAAATATTTGTCGTTCTTCTTTGGCTTTGTGAGTTTGTTGCAGGGTTCAACAGTCCTCAATAGATATTGGTTTCATATTATTATTCAAGCCACACAAGTGAAGAGCAATAATGATGATTAACGACAACTTGAGGCGTGGTAAGAGGCTGGTAACGAACTCTATTTATTTTCATTTTTGTATATATACTCATCACTGTGGGCATTCTTAGTCTGTTCGTGTAAGGTGTATGTTATCTTTGGATGCTTAGTAGTTCTTGCTTTCGTATGATTAGTTCCAGCTTGCTAATAGTTTGTTGCATGTCTTATGAATGTTTGCTTGCATTACTCTACTCATAATTTGGTATGACACCGTGATATCCTCCTCTGAATGTTTTATTTGAATTGACTTGACACATGCTCACGCATGCACATGACTGTAATAATCAGTTAAGCCTCGATGAATTATTTTGCCTTGAGGATCTTGAATTACTTTAATGCCATGATTAGTCCTGTTTTGTTGCAAGCATGATTATGACAGCTATTGCTCTCTCGTTTGTCGCTCCCTTACTATTGCTAGCCTTCACTTTTAGAGTATGTTTTACTCATGTTTCCAACTCCCTAAAACCAAATATTGCCAAAGTGTCCACCATACCTACCTATTAGCATCATTTGCTACTTCCGTGCATATTCAATATGCCTTGTTTTCTTCCGAATAAAATGTTTGCTTGTTATGAGAAACTTAGTTAGTAAAGCTCTCACAAACTTGATGGCACACTTTATTTTCTTGCATTTAATAAACCTGAACCATTGCGTCCTTCTTTGTTGCGTATATGCTTGCGCTTTATAAGTTGAAGTTAGCAGAACAATGTATCATGGAGAACGTTTTCAACATTGCATTAGTACTTAGTACCTCATTGATATCATGTTCTTTTGCTTATGGATCCCGGCGGTGTGAAATAAAAGTGGAACTTGTAAGATCATGGAGTTTATAGGTATGTTAGAGAAACGCCTGGGCCGCTAGCCTAAGTCATGCCTAATCATGGTGGAAACTTGCAGCATAACCATAATGAGCATTCTATGAAGCATCCTCAATAAAAATCTATGCACGTAGTAAATAAAAAGATCGCTGAGATGCTCATTGTCTGCTTGCCTTGTCATTTTGATTATGGGATAGCTCCCGTGTCATCTGCAAGGGGTACCCCGTTGGCGGTTCTCTATGGTACGTATATACTTACAATGACAAGAGCTTACTTGTGACTGAAGATGAGTGGCATGAGGATCGGTCTTCGTAAGTAAGGGGCATGAGACTTCGATTTATAACTTGTCAAGCATATCCTCTTAGTTGTGTCACTTTAACCTTAACCATTTAAAGATGCTTATGATAGGGGCAATGAGAGCTCAAAGCTAACAAGTACCATACTTTCAGCATTTGGAAGCCTTTCAAACTATTCAAAACCTTTTTTTTACTTGTTGAGTCTCCACATATTCTTTGAGCATCTTCTTGAGAGCATAGTTGTCATTCTTTGTGCTTGTCTCAAAACTTGATTATTTGTGTTATGACTTTAATGCTTGTATCTTTGATATCTTTACTTCTAGTCTTCACCTGAACTTCAGAGGTGCCTTAAATCAAAGGCAAGCGAGATACCACTCTATCATACCTTTTTATGAGCATTGTAATGTTGCTTATGTTTATACTTCATGCTACTTATTATTTTTGAGTTGGAATCTCTTCATAGCTTGCAATGCCTATTAAGTAAACTCAGTTGCATACTTCTTATTATGAATTGTCTAAGTAGTTGATCACATGCTGAGAATATATACATCATATGAAGCAAATGTATTCATAAAAGTTTTTTTATCGCACTTAGTTTTCAACTGAATTTCTTGAAGACAAGCAATAAGCTAAGCTTGAGGGAGTTAATACGTCCAAAACGTATATACTTTTCCGAACACTTTTGCTATTGTTTCTCCTTTAAACTTGTGTGATTTGGATGCAACTAACGTAGACTGATGTTGTTTTCAGCAGAATTGCATTGGTGTCTACTTTTTGTGCAGAAAATCAACTATCAGGAAAAATCCCGGAAAATATGCCAAAAATCCTATTTCACCAGAAGACTCCCGGAGCCAGAATACGAGACGGAGGGGGGATGGGCCCACGCCACACCACCTGGCCGCGCGGGCAAGCTGAGGCCGCGCCAGGGGGTGGTCTGGCCGCCCCATACTCCCCCTCGGTCTCTCTCATCGCCTATAAGTTGCCTTCTGACCTAAAAACTCAGGGTGGTCGATGTTTTTCTAGAAGGAGTTCCGCTCCACCGCCACCACCAGATTCCACGAAACAGCACCAAAAACTCCGTTCTGGCACCCTGCCGGGACGGGGAATTGGAGGAGATCATCGCCATCATCATCACCATCGCTCCTCCATCGACCATCCATGTTTCCCCCATCTATGAGTCAGTAATCCCCCGCTGTAGGCTATGGGGATGGTAGGGATTGGATGAGATCGTTCATGTAATGGCATCAGATTATTAGGGCATGGTGCCTAGTATCTTCTATTAGTGCTTTATGACTTTGTTGCGACTTGTGCTTAATGCTTGTCACTAGGGCCCGAGTGCCATGATTTCAGATCTGAACATGTTATTGATTCATTATGATAGTATTGTTTATGGTCTTATCTGCAAGTTGTATACATACGTTGTTATCCGGAACCAATGGCCCCGAAGTGACAGAAATCGGGATAACCGGAGGGAATGGCTTTGATGTGAGGATCACATGTGTTCACGGAGTGTTAATGCTTTGCTCCGATGCTCTATTAAAAGGAGCACCTTAATTGCTAGTTCCCTTGAGGCCCCGCTACAAACGGGCAGGCATGACAAAAGATGTTGTGCAAGTTCTCATTGCGAGCACGTATGACTATATATGGAACACATGCCTAGGATTAGCTAGTACTTGGATGCTTTATCTTATTTATCTGCAATTGCCCTATGTTCTGATTGCTATGTGAATTGTCTTGATCATGCAACGCCCATCCATCCCTATGCCTACCGCACTCGAATCCCACTGTTCACTGCTATTGTTACTGCTGTCTTTACTTTACTACTGTTGCTACTTCACTATTTCTACTATAAAACTGTTGCTACTGATAAACTGTTGTGAGCAAGATTGTTTTCAGGTGCAGATGAATTTACAACTTAGTTGTTAAGCCTTATAAATATTGTTTAGCTCCCCATGTGTCGAATCAATAAATTGGGTTTCACTTGACTCGAAAATACTGCGATACACCCCCTATACTTGTGGGTCATCAGGAGGCTCAACCAATATGGAGGAGGATAAAAGGATGGAAGATTCAACTTCTATGAATGGGAATTCTAATGTTGGGGGTGGAGGAAATTTTCCTTCTAGAGGAATGCAATCGACAGCGTTGCCAACTTCTCTAGGGGTTAATATTGGATCCTTCCAAATCGAGATGAATGAGGTAAAACATAATGATGATATATTCGTTTCTCCATCTAGAGGTTGTATGCAATCTTTTAATTCGGTTCATGTTATAAATGTCTCTTCTCCATTTCAGGGTTTATCTCTCCCTTTTGTGGTTCCGCCATCTCGCATTGATGCTATAATGGCTAAACAGAATATTTGTGGTAAGGAGGAGGTCGCGTCGAGGCTTGTTGGCGCGGAGGAGGCGGCACCTACACCTATGTGCATTGGTGTTGACGTGGTTCCTACTGCCGTGCCGCAGACCCCTGTCGTGGCACATTTTTGTGCTATCGTGGGGCTCGGGCAGGCTGCCGCGGGCTTTTCCTCTGCCGCGACAGAAGAGGATAGCGTGGGAATTGATGTCCCTATGGAGACCATGGGTGAGGCTGGTTCTCTATCGCTGGAATACCCAAGCACCCCAAAGAAATCACACATGCGTACGTTGGACGTCGAGGCTGTTTCGTTTGTGCCTAAAGCCGCAACGACTGGGGGTGTACTCACAAGACCAAAACCATCTCTAGCTGAGGTGATTGAGCTTGGTGGCATACGCAAGTCCGCTGCTACTGAGGTTAGAACAAGTGATCATGTGAGGGCGCAACAAAATGCTAACGCCACACAGTGGAGCGTGCGGTGGACGTGGTACATCTCCGGAATGATCTCAAAGGTAAAAACTTAAAGCCAACTTTTTCAATAATGTCTTTTTCAAATATTGATATAATAGAAAAGGCTAGATCGATTGGGGCTTCTTTGGGGGAAACAGAGTCACAAAAATGTGTTGCAGCTAATTTGATTAGGGACAACGAACTAAACAGAACATTGACTTTACTTGATCGCCACACTAAAACAAAAGAGGGTGGGAAAGAAAGTTTAGTCGTCTCTAAGATGTCTAACTTGTGCGATGATTTTGTTGAGGAGGAATTGCTTGGATTAGAGGATCTTGATGAGAATCTAATCAAAAAGCCTACTCAAAAATGTGGTAGAAAAAACAAACATTTCGACCCCGCGACGGTTCGTCGGGGCACCAGAGTTAGAGTTAAGAAAACTTTTTGAGATGCAAGGTCTACGTGGGATGTTTTGGAATAGTGAAGGCTTTCGGGATACGGCGAAACATTGTTTTGTTTCGGAGACTATTAGGGAGAGGAAACTTGATTTTGTTGCTCTGTTAGAAACAGGCCGATCTAATTTTACTGTCCCTTTCCTCAAGCATTTGACTCTAGGATTGGATTTTGCTTGGTTCTGCCTACCTCCTTGTGGAAGGTCGGGAGGCATCCTCGTGGGTATTAACACTGAAACACTTATAGTGAACAAGGTTGACTCAGGTGATTTTTGTATTAGGATTCATATCAAGTGTCGACTTGATAGTTTTCTTTGGATCCTGGTTTCTGTATATGGGGCTGCTCAAGATAACTTGAAACATGAGTTTCTTGCCGAGTTAATGAGAGTTTGTGAAAACGAAACACTACCTTTGCTTGTTGGAGGTGATTTTAATATTTTAAGACGAAAATAGGGTAAAAATAATGATAACTTTAACACACGCTGGCCTTTTATGTTTAATGCTATTATTGAAAGTCTGAATCTTCGAGAGATAGTTCTCTCTGGCAGACAATTTACTTGGGCAAACCGTAGAGATAAGCCTACCTATGAGAAGCTTGATCGTATACTGGCCACTGTTGAGTGGGAACAAAAGTTCCCTCTTGTGACAGTGCAAGCGCTGACACGGTCGGGATCCGATCATACTCCTCTATTGATTGACTCAGGGATTCAGGCTCATAAAGGGAATAATCGGAGATTCTGCTTCGAGCTTTCATGGCTAAGACATGATGATTTTTTAGCATGGTTGCTAATGAATGGACATCGGTCACTCATGGGGACTCACGCATTGAACGTTGGTAAAATAAGGTTAGACACCTACGCCAATTTCTACGTGGATGGGCAAAGAATCAGAGTGGAAAATACAAAAAAGAGAAGGAAATACTTCTTTCAATTATTGATGAACTAGATATAAAGGCTGAAAATACTCAACTTAATGAGATCGAAAGAAAACAATTAAGGTTTGCGAATGAGCAAGTGGCTATATTAAGACGTGATAAGGAGTCTAAATGGGCACATCGGGCTAAGATTAAGCATATTCAAGAGGGAGGTAATAATACTAGTTACTTCCACCTTATTGCAAATGGTAAACATAGAAAGAAGAAGATTTTTCAGCTCGAACAAGTTGAGGGGACTATTGTGGGAGAGGAGAATTTGAAAATATATATCTCTGAATTCTATAAGAAGCTTTTTGGGGAGCCGACTCCCAATAGCTTTTCCCTTATGGAAGATGTGATTAATGATATCCCACAAGCTTCACCCGAAGAAAATGGAATTTTGACCTCTAATTTTGGTGAACAAGAGGTTTTAGAGGCTATTTCTTCAATGGAGCATAATAAGGCGCCTGGGCCTGACGGGTTTCTAGCAGAATTTTATCAAACATTTTGGCAAGTAATAAAAAATGACTTGATGGCTTTGTTTGCACAGTTGCACTTAGCTAATCTACCTCTTTTCAAACTTAACTATGGTGTTGTCACCTTGTTACCTAAGAAAGAGCATGCAGTACAAATTCAACAATATAGACCTATTTGTCTCCTGAATGTTAGTTTCAAAATTTTCACAAAGGTTGCGACAAACCATATTTCCACGATTGCTCATAAAGTCATTAGACCCACTCAGATAGCCTTTATGCCTGGACGGCATATCCTCGAAGGGGTGGTGGTATTACATGAAACAATTCGTGAGATTCATAGGAAAAAGTTGGACGGTGTACTTTTCAAAATTGATTTTTAAAAGGCTTATGATAAGGTTAAGTGGCCTTTTCTACAGCAAGTCCTCTGCATGAAAGGTTTCGACCCATTATGGTGTAAATGGATAGACAATTTCGTGCGAGATGGAAGTGTGTCCATTCGTGTTAATAATGACATAGGCCATTACTTTCAGACTAAGAAAGGCCTTCGACAAGGTGATCCTCTGTCCCCCATGCTCTTTAATATCATCGCGGATATGCTTGCCATTCTTATTGCTCGAGAGAAATAAAATGGTCAGGTGGTGGGACTAATTCCTCATCTAGTCGAAAGGGGAGTGTCAATTCACGCGGATGATACTATCTTGTTCATGGAGCACGATCTTCAAAAAGCAGTAAATATGAAGCTCATTCTTTGTATTTTCGAACAACTTTTCGGGCTCAAAATAAATTTCCACAAAAGTGAGATTTTTTGTTCCGAGCGATCGGCGGAACAAGAACTTACATATAAGGAGATTTTTGGGTGTGAGTCGGGATCCTTACCGTTTAGGTACTTAGGAGTACCTATACATCACAGGAGACTTCGTAACTCTGAATGGAATCCGGTTGAAAATAGATTTGAGGTTAAGTTGGGTTGTTGGCAAGGAAAGCTCCTGTCCTATGGTGACCGACTTGCCCTTATAAATTCAGTGCTGACGAGTATGCCTATGTTTATGTTGTCTTTTCTGGAAAATACCAAAGGGCGTAAGGAAAAGACTGGACTTCTACCGTTCACGTTTCTTTTGGCAAAGTGACGAACACACGAAGAAATACAGGCTAACTTGTTGGAATATTACTTGTAGACCTAAAGATCAGAAGGGTTTGGGTATTGAGGTGTTAGAGATCAAGAATAAATGTTTATTAAGTAAATGGTTACATAAACTTTTGTCAGAAAAAGGGGTATGGCAGGAGCTATTACACAACAAATATCTGACTAATAAGACTCTAGCACAAGCTACATCCAAACCAACCGATTCACCTTTCTGGAAAGGCCTTATGGGAGTAAAGAATGAGTTCTTTGCTAGGTTTTTTTTCAAAGTAGGCGATGGGAAACGTACTAGATTCTGGGAAGATGTTTAGCTAGGGGAAACATCTCTCACCCAACAATATCCTTCCCTTTATTACATTGTTCATAGGAAGCATGTTTTAGTCAATTCAGTGCTATCACAATCTCCTATAAACATTAATTTTAGACGAAGTTTAACAGGAGATAAGTGGGATGCATGGTTGCATCTTTGTGAGAGGCTAATGGTTGTATCCTTATCTAATGAAAAGGATCTTTTTGTGTGGAGACTTTCGGATAATGAGACTTTCTCGGTCAAATCTATGTACGAGGACCTGATAAATAATCATACCCAGTTTCCGTCCAGATATCTGTGGAAAGTTAAAATTCCGTTGAAGATAAAAATATTTATGTAGTTCCTCAATAATAAGGTTTTATTAACTAAAGGTAACTTAGCTAAGCGCAATTTGAATGGGTACAAAAATGTTGCTTTTGTGACGAAGACGAATCAATAGAACATTTATTTCTCACTTGTCCTTTTGCTAAAATTTTGTGGCGAATGATTTTCTGTACTTATAATCTACCACCCCCACCAATATCTCTGATATGTTTGAAAATTGGCTGAATGGAGTGGAAAAAATAGATAAAGGTAGAATTCATATTGGTATTTCAACGCTATGTTGGTCCATATGGAAGTGTCGTAACAATTGTATTTTTAACAAGGCAGGAGTTCCATTTTTTTGCAGGTTATTCATATGACGGCGTATTGGATCCAACTTTGGGCTTTTCTCCTCCCGGAGCATTTGCGGCAACCCATGGTTACTGGGTGCACCCGTCTTGTGACGGTTACTTCGTATTTTTCAGCCAGCCTTCGTGGCGTCATTCTAGTAGATTGACTAATGTCTAGCCTGAGTTTATATTGCTCTGTAATGCTTTTATCTTTTGTAAGATGGTTGATTTGCATATCAACTAAGCGGACCAGTGACTTGTAATACTACTGTCGAATTGGTTTTAATAAAGGGTTGTGTGCATCCTTGGATGCAGAGGCTGGGGATCACCCCATTTCGGAAAAAAAGCTGTAGTTTGTTCTTCTCCTAGTGTACTGATGCCGGTGCTAGTATTAATCGTCTGACTTCCAGCTGCTCATCATGCTTAGTTAGTACCAATTGATCATCATATTTAGTATTATTTGCTGAATATTTTTTTTACTTGTTACTCATCGTTACGAATATTAGATTAGAGGGTATTCTTTTGTTAGCATAATACTACTATTCATTGCACTAAATGTCTTGCTGTAACGTTGCTTTACTTGGTTCATAACCATGGAGGTGTAGATGTGATTGATATTGCATGTGTAAAATATTTTAATTCTAGATTATTCATTCATACTGGTGTATGACTAGTCAGTATAGACAATGTTTGTGCATTACATATCGAGGCTAGGTCATTCATCTTATTTTGCTATATATGTCAGTCTAAAATATTTTGTTAGACAAGTGGAGCGGTCGCCATGCTGTATGTCTTAGTAACCAAAACCCCGTTACGTTCGTGTAACCCCGATCACGGATGCACACTTTCTATTTGGATCTTTTATTTGATCTCTCTATTTGGATTTTATTTGTGTTTGTTGGAATTTGTATTTATGTGTGTTTCATCGTTATGACGAGTAGGGAGTGACGGGTTCGAGCAGAATCAAGATTACAAGGAAGAACACTTTCACGACAATGAAGACATGCCCCTTTCATAATTATCCCATGTTTTACAAGTGCATGTTATTATTGTTTTATAAATATCTGCTATTTTGGTTACCCACATACCTTGATACATCTGTCGCCATACACAACCCTGAGTAGAGATTATATATTAATCCAGTAGAGTAGAATTGCTTAGCCATGCTAAATAATATTTAGGATCCTTGATCTCTCCTCTTCGGAGGAATTGGATGACCCTCGGGTCACATATATACTTTTGAAACTTGTTGAGCTTGCTGAGCTAGCCGTTGTTGCTTCCTCTACTCTATTCTACTCTGGGTGAAACTTACCATCTAAACACTAGCGCGGGCGACAACTGGATCAAAGGAAGGAGCGATTGGCTGCCCTTCACTAGTTGAAGGGGCAATCCGTCGTCCGTGCCGCATGAGGGCCTAATAAGTCTTAAATTTGAAGATTGTGACCAACGTACAACCACATGCTATAATGGGCACTGGCTTGGTCAAGTAAGTTAGTCAGCCTTAGGTGTCGATGTCACCGTACCGCTGATGAGGTGTCTGCCTGCGGGGGAGCCTTCGGCACAGATGGGGGAACCAGTTTGGGGACGTACTCTCAGTTCCGTGCACCATACCTAGTGGGCATGTCACATCTTTGGGGGATCTAGCTAAAAGACCCTGTCACAATCCCTCTGCCGGTACACCAATTGGTGTGTATTAAACCAGCGACGACTGGTGGACGTCAGGACGAGATTGTGCCGTGTGGAAAAGCGTACAACCTCTGCAGAGTGTAAACATATTCGAATAGCCGTGTCCACGATCATGGACGACACATGAATCTTTCTTGACATACGGGAACCTGTCTTGCTACTTGCCTCTTTACCCCTATCCTTATGCTGGAATCTATGAACTGTGTGAGTTGTCGTGGACAATCACACTATTGAGAAATACCACATCGATGATAAATATGTTTTCGTATAAAATCGCTTTTATCAAAACAATTACCATGTTGCAAATAAAATTGGCTTTTATGCAAAAGAACCATATGACCTCCACATAAAGCTACATGTAGATGTATCAGGTTTTGCATAAGGGGTATGTTGAGTATGTCATGTACTCATGGCAATACTTTTGTTAAATTCAGAATACTATGAAGGGGAGGACTATGACTACTATGATGACACTGATGAGTGAGGCCTCGTGGACTACATCGACTGCCTGTGGCTGAGATGGAGTCGCTAGGCGTTTTATATTTCCGCTGTGCTTTCTGGATGTAATAAATGTCACTAGACATTTTACTATGTTGTTATCCAGACTTTGTAATAAATTACTTTTGTACGTCTGCAATGATATACATTTCGATGTGTCGTCAACATTGATCTTGGGATTGACGAATAAACACATGGGGTCTGGAAGTTAAGTTCCGATCCTCACAATTTTTGGATATTATATGTAATGGAGACTCAACAAGAGAGAGTCTCGATTGACCATGAGCCATTGTTTGAGGAAGAGCTCACCAGTCAAGCTCTAGATTGTTATAGGAGGACCGGGGCATACACGGATGATGAGTACATAGTCCTTTGCAATGCTTGGATGGAGATAGGCCAAGACCCAATATGTGGTGCCCAACAAAAGGGGACCGCATTTTGGAAGGGGTTCATGATCACTTACATGAACACCGTCATTTGCCTCCCTTCAATTTTTTTAGTGATCGCAATGCAAACTCTCTTCAAAAGTGGTGAGGGTATATCTCGGCGGAGACTAGCAAGTTCCAAGCCGCCTATAATCATGTGAAAGGCGTGGAGTAGGCGTGCAATTCTTGGTGGTCAATGCATTGCTTTACTTCAAAGAGACAATTGAGAACAAGCCATTCACATTGGTGCATGCTCGAAAAGAAATCAAGGATTGCCCTAAGTGAGAGGAAATCTACGAGGTTTTCAAGAGAGACCGCAAGAGAGGAAGGACCGAGAACAACTCCTCGGTGGTGGATCTTGAAGAGGCTGAATGAAGTGAGGCCCCAAAAGGCAACCGCGCGGGAGGGCCAAAGGGCCAAAAGAAAGCAAAAACGAACTTGTCCGTGGGGCAATGCCATGGCCTTGCAATCTACCTTGAAGGTAATGATAGCCGACAAAGAGGTGGCTAGTGAGAGGAATCACAAGGAGAGGGAGGACCAAATAAGAGCTTCATGGGCTATCAATCTAGGAAGCTAGAGCTTGATGAGAGCAAAACCTGAGCCAAGACCATGAAAGCAGAGCTTAAATTCTAACTTAGGCTAAAAAGAGACCGAGATAAAACCCAAAGAAGTTGAGGGTAATGCTCAAGCAAGGGCCAAGGAGGTTGAGCTCAAAGAAAGGGAAGTTGAGCTCAATGCCCTTGCAATAACAAAGGATTCTGAGCTCAAGCAAAAAGAAGTTGAGGTCAAGATACTCACCGAGGAGAACCATATCATAACGGTCGATATAACCAACATCGATAAAACCCAAAAGGTTTGGTTCAAGAGGAAGCGGGAGTTGATCCTCGAAAGGGATGCATGATCATTCCTTATCTATCATATTTTGTGTTGAACTTGAACAACTGTATGTTGGATGGATTATAAGTTAAACTATTGTATGCTCACATATTTGTGTGTGAATCGTGGACAAAAATCTGTGAAAATGGTCCTCTTTGAGGCCAAAAACCGTGAAAATAGCCTCAAAACTGTGCAAAATGACCGCCGCGCGAGCAAATCCTAGACCGAATTGGCGGGAGAAACGCACCCTGTTGGGCGACGCACGGGACATGACCGGACACAGCGTCCATGAACCATTCCAAACGAATCGAATCGAACAGATTCGGTATCCAATTTGCGGGCGGGCGCTAGGATGCCCTGCGATTTCAACTGGCGGTTAACGCTAGCACGGCCACCGCCCACAGACTGCACAAATGGTGCAACTGAGAAAGGACACCGTGACCCAACCCTGACAATATATGCTTGGGGAGAAATTCGGAGGTAGGTGAGAAATCAGGGTGTAGGTGAGCTCTCTGATCATATGGACGGCTGCTTCTAGAACAGAGAGGCCCGTACTAGCGTTGTCCGTTTTTCAGTTCTCATCCATGCATGAATGAATCTTCTCGTCTGATATGAGTGCCTTCCCCCGGTCCTCGCTAAACTAAACCCTGCCGTAGTCAAAACATATATGCGACTTTGACAAAAAAAATGGCCACATCACCAATGTTTTAAAACACACGAATATTACCACCTCGATCGGTCAAGTATTAACGAGAATGAGATGGCCATGCGTTCATCTCCCTTTTACCGCCCACCACATTTACCGGAGTAATTCCATGGAGCCGTCTGGATCCAGCGAACGGCTCGAGCAGCGGCACTGTTGAGCAGTGATGAATGCTCTTATAAAACTTTTTTGAGATGGCGATGAGTGATCTCTGATGGGGTAGATGTCAGGGGTCATAAACATGGCCAGCACGGTCCGGTGCCGATAAATGCGTCAACGGTGTCAATCGTGCAGTCCATCGATACAGTCCCCGGATTGTTGAAACAAAAAAGTACGTTCTCGTAGGGACACTCTGATTTAAGACGTCCGCGAGCTGGGTAGGTCGCCTGAATAAAACTGTAGGGTCGTGTTTAGGTCGACCGTAGGTCGCTCCGCGACATGCTGCACGTGAGGATGAGGGGTCAACCACGGGCAGGGTCCGGGTCTCGCAGCCACCAGGGATGGTCCTTCACTGGCTAGTCGTCCAAGGGTAGAACAGAAAACAGAAAAGAGCAGACTGGTAGTTGAAGTGGCCAGAACCTCACTTTCAGAAACAGAACTGTTTTTCCTCTTTTGAACAAAGAATACCAGGAATCTTGACATTCTGGGTAGAGCTATACTGATAGTCCAGTCTCCGGTGGTAGCAGATCACTACATGATTACACGCATATACACTTCGGTGTCAGTGAAAGTCAAAAGAGGCTTCATCATTACATGACAAAACGAACTCGCCCAGGGCCCTCGCTCCCCACAAACGAGTCATTTTGTGGCAGAACTGGTAGGAGGACGTCCGAGGTCGGCAGACATGCTCGCTTTTCCACTAACCCACCAAGCCAGAGCACGCCGAAGATGGCCAACTATTTCCTTTCTTGTTCGATCGTGATCCTCCAATATGTACAGCCATGGCAATATACTATTGCTGTGGCCTAACTAGAACAGGCGGGGCAGCACTTTTCTCTGAGAGATGCGGATAGAGCTAGTGTTGTGTGCGTGTCAGTATTCCATTGGCAGCTCCCACTCATCATCCAGACCCTTCGTGAGTTTTCGGGCCACGGACTTTCCCTGACTATTTTGTCTCTTGATAGGCCTAGCTCTTCGCCTCCCATATCTACTGTACTCGCCCCTCTGATCTCCAGGCCCTTGGATATTTTGAGTACCCCAGATACCCTAACATTAAATTAAAGAGTATTTTTACTCAGTAAGGTTGTTGCTCCAACTAAGATTTAAATTGATCTCCAGGTATTTTTATGTCAAATGTTGTACGTACCAGAAACCAATCAGTAATGCATACCTGTGTCAGCCGTTGGACTCGAGAGACTGCATCTTCATGCACCACTATTGTATCAGAAACTATATCAAGCACATCTTCAACAAATAAACAGTATGTGCTTACCTGCAAGGAAAATAAGTGCTATTATACTGAGACAGGATCTAGAAGGCTTATAAGATGACGATGAGGTCTCCAGTCCAATTACCAGGCTAGCAGGGACAATAGTAAGCCCAAATGAATCAAGCTCAAGAGACTCCACAACACCTGAGTTAATGTTAAAGGTGAAGCCACGCACCTAAAGAATTAAAAAGGTCGCTTAGAACCATCAAAATTAAGTGAACTCTTGAACTGCAAATGAGAAATTAAATTCAGTCGGATATAATCAGATTACCTCTCTTAAAGGCCAGATAGACTCACCTTACCGACATTGCGCCGCCTGGAAGTTACAACATTGTAGCCAACCTAAAAATAATATTGCAGAATGGTAAATAACAAAGCATGTAAGTACTGCTCTGGTGCTCTGTTCTGGTAATGCCAAGAACATAGATCAATCATTCTTTTTATGGGTTGGGGGAGAAAACTACACTAAGAGGAATTCCACAAAATATGATACAAATGTATTCCCTGTCAATGAGTATTATAAGATCTTGTAGCATAGGGTTTAGCTTCTACGCTACCTGCACTGGCCCACAAATGCAGGTTACTTTAGCCATGGGCACATGAATTAAGGATTGGTCTAAATTTCCCTTGTCTTGCCCCTATGCAGTCTAGTTATTCTCTCAACTTCCGTGTTCACTCTCAAATGAGAAACATTGGAAGTAGATTCACAGATACTAATGAGATTAATGGTAGTGGGGTATAACAGGAAGAAAGGAGGAAATAGTGCTTACAGTTGTAAAATGACCTACATTTGTGGGCAAAATGGGACTTACAAACGGCCTATTTTTGTACCGAGGGAGTACCTTACATTTTAAGGCTGATATTCAAGCTATAAATATGTAATAGAATCTGAACAACAAAAACTTCTTCGAAACTAGAAAGGTTACATACCAAGCCATGCAGTCCAACTAACTTAAATTCGTTCTCAACCACAGATTCATTCTCAACAAGCACAACATCTCCAACCTACAAAAGCAGTTGGTACTCTGCATATCATTAATACTGGAGTATCTGCTGCACCATCGATAAGGTACATGCTTCATTATATCAAGGTGGATAACAAGAATAAAGGTACATTGAAAAAAATCAAGCATCCTCGAACATTCAACCTGATATATATCCTCAAAAAGGAATTTCTCAGCTTCTCCTGAAAGCAAGCTTGGCCTCACTTCAACCAAGGTAACAACCCACTGGAGAAAATGAAACAGAACAAAATCAAGAAAAGGTGTTGTTGGTCTTACAAAATGATTATTACCAGAAAAGAGATAGGAGGATTGCTTCCAAAAAAAATAAGATAAAGGTGGAGTGTGCTCTAGGATAGTAAGCTAGATCTCCTAGGCGATTTGATCTGTGATTGTAAACTAGGATTAGACCCACAAGGTCGGGGACGACCTAATTGCAGCGTTATTGCTGGTTGCTTATACTTGGAAAAATAATGTACTCCCTCCGATCCAAAATAAGTGTCATTGTACTAAATCAAGGGCACTTATTATGGATCGGAGGGAGTAACATTTATTAATATGCATCAACACAAAATAATATACTTGTAAAGTTACTTCAGCTAATTGTGGACTCTTTCACAGAAGTTCATGTTTTCCACACGCATAAGTTGGCATCAGCACATTCTTGGGTCATTGGGCCAGCAAGTCGTCAATGGCAACAAGGAAAAAAAAGTTTTCCAGTTGCTATGGTAAGCTGGGATTTTTTCTTTAATAAAGGAAAAGAATATGCACTGAGCAATCTTAGGTTAATTGGGTTTAGCTGGGGTATGAAATCTAGTACTCCCAACGATCCAAATTAATGGTCTCAGATTTGTCTAGATTCAGATGTATGTAGCACTAAAACATGACTAGATACATCTGAATCTAGACAAATCTAAGGCCATTAGTTTGAATTGGAGGGAGTATAAAAACTGTCTACAGGAGAAGGTAATGGTGAAGCTTTGTCAGACATCCTAGGCCAAAATCTGACTCAGACCCCTTCTCCGTACTCACGTTCCTAACTGGTGTTATCCATTTCTTGGCTTCTTGCAGCATCCTTATCTAGAATATCCAGTAAAGGACAACATATCAACCTCCCTAGTGCTAGCGCTGACCACAGGGAAATTTGAAGACCATATCAGAACTTGCTCTAAGATGTACATTGTTGGCAAGATATCTTTATTCAGCCATTATATTTATTTATAGTAAGTTAGTAACGTATCATCATATCCAATGCACTCACCTTTTGGTATGGGTGCTAAGCCATCATGAAAAAAAATCCATTATGTACTTCTCAGTTCGCTACACCTAAGTCTACAATTATAAAAGTAGCATAAATGAGAAAAATCTGATAAATGATCGACGAAAAGATTCTTTCTCCTGACGCATTTATAATTTGAAGTTCAAAATTTTAAAGGATGCTAAAGCACTCTAGAGGCTACATACATCATCAAATACTTCCACAAAAATCACAATGATTTGGTGCCCAAACCAAATAGTCGGTGAATGAGTGCACCATAATGGACAAATGTACATGTTTCCTGCTCAGTTATTTTTTAGTTCGCTATTCATAATACTAATTGGACTCTCTGAACTAAAAAAACGCCTAAGCAAAGATATAACTGACCATATTTACATCACAGTTTACGTCATTATCAGCAAACATCCACAGGTAGTTGATCTGATATATGAGAGCAGAATCCACACATTAGCAGCTAGGAAATGTGTCCTAAGAAGAAAAAAAAGGATACCAAAATTTACCAAGGCAGCTCTAGGCTAGATCATTATTCTTAACACATTACACTAAACATACCACAGTTAAGAGTTACGACTTAAGACCAAACATAACAGTATAAAATGTGTCTCGTGGTCGGGATGATTGTGTCGCCATGGTAGATCGTGCCATCCTACAGAATGCAGAAACAAAACAGAAGGATGCGGACCGTAATTCGCAGTCGACACTCGTGAACTAGCCAAAGTGACAGCATCACAGCAGATAGCTTGGGGAAATGAACACAAGTGCAGGTTCAGTCCAAAAAAAAGTGCACGGAGGAGCATCCCGTACCGACGCAGGGTCGACCCAGAGCTGCGACACAAACCCGAGGCTCCGCGCTGAGCTGACGCTGATCACCTGCTTCGCCAGCAGCCCCGACCGTCTCGCCATTTGTCTCCTCGTCCTCCTCCCGCCGCTACCAATCCTCTTCGCCTCCCTCTCGCCATGTTCCTCGTTAGCAGCCCCGTACCCTCCTCCCGCTCTCGCATCCACGGCTACCACCGCCTCCTCCTGCTCCTCGAGTTCCCGCTTCAACGCAAGGAAGTCGAAGCTGGACGGCGCCGGCGCCGGCGCGTCGTCCCGAGCGGCCGCGCGCGCGACGAGGGCGCGGCGGAGCGGCGTTGGCCCATGCGCGGAGGTGGCGTTGGGATTTGGGTTTAGGTTTGGAGGGGGCGCGGGCGCGGGTTTGAAGGGTGGATGGGGAAGGGGTGCGCAGGAGCACATCGTTGGAACGATTGACTGGTGGAGGAAGCGGGGAGTTCGAAGTTGGAGACGATGGGATTGCGTTCGTGGAATGGAACCAAGAAGTGGTGTCTATTATGCGAGAGGCGGTGAAACGGGTGGGCGCTTTCTTGATAACGAAAACAACAAGATACAAAGAATACACTAATACGTCACCTTAAACTGCAGGTGTATCCATCGATATCGAGAGATTTGGAACTATGGAGATTTGATCATGTAGAGTCAAAATAATTTCAGTGCTCTTGCCAAATTCCACCAAAGGGGCTCTTTTCTATTTTCTCCCTTTGGTGCCTCGCAGACCGGAAGAGGGAAAAAACTCAGCCCAACAACATGACTTAAACGGATCCGAGGCTCTATACCAACGCATTACTTGTTCAAATTTGGGCACAGGATGCCGTTTATTTGCGTCCACGCATGTCCTCCTCTTGACTGGGGCGGGCCTGATGGCTCAATGCACGGCGTCCAGAAAAATGCTCGATGTCGGTGTTGATATAGAGCTCGTTGGGAACCCCAAGAAGAAGGTATGATGAGCACAACAGCAAGTTTCCCTCAGTTATGAAACCAAGGTTTAATCGAACTAGTAGGAGCAAGGAAACACTCCAAAGGTGTTACTAGCTGAGCTTTGGCATGGCGCAGTACCGGTGCTAGTAGCAACATGGAGACCCGCACAACACAACCACAGAACTTTGTCCCCAACTTGCGATGATGTTGTCAATCTCACCGTGTTTTGCGGAAAACAGAGGATTAAACGTATCGAATGGAAAAAATAATAGTTTGCAGAAAGTAAACACAAAGCAGTAAAAGAATGTAGATTGTATGTAAAGAAAAAGGACCGCGATCCATAGTTCACTAGAGGTGGCTCTCCTTAAGATAGATAACATGCTGGGTGAACAAATTACAGCGGGGCAAATTGACAAACATAGACCGCTATCCAACTGCATCTATGACTAATAATCCACCTTCAGGTTATCATCCGAACCCCCTCCAGTATTAAGTTGCAAGCAATAGATTATTGCTTTACGAACTGCGTGTAAAGTAAACAATACGATTGTTCTATGAACAAAGGATTGTTGTTTTCTCCCTAGTAGCAACAACACATCTAGTACCTTAGAGATTTCTATCACTTCCCCAGATTACCAGAGGCATGAACCCACTATCGAGCATAAATACTAACTCTTGACGTTGCTAGCATCTACTTGGCCAAGATAGCTACTAATAACGGAAAGCATGCAAGATCACAAATAACAAAGACATGATAGAATCAATAATCAATCTGAAATAGCATCTCAATATCCATCGGATCCCCGCAAACACAACATGCAGAATTACAAATAGATGATCTTGATTATGAACGGAGCTCACAAGATCTAGACCTCAAAGCACGAAGGAGGAGAACCAGCCATCTAGCTACTACATGGATCTGTAGTCCAAGGATGAACTACTCACGCATCACACCGGAGGCTTGCATGGTGATGAAGAAGGCCTCCAGGGTGAATTCCTCTCTCCGACAGGGTGCCAGGAAGAGCTTCAGATCCCTCCCGATCTAGGGATGGATATGACGGCGGCTACAAACTCTTTCGTGGATTTTTGATCGGGCCCTTAGGGTTTCTGTCCCGAGGGCATCTTATAGTCAGGAGGGGAGGCCGAGCGGGTGCCGGGAGCGGCCACACCACCCCCTGGCGCGGGCCAGGCCTGACCGCGCGGCCAGGTGGTGTGGTGCCCCCCCTGGCCCCTCTCCGTCTCGTATTTTGGCACTTGATGACTTCCAGAAAAATCGGCACTTTGCCTTTTGTCCCGTCCAATTCCGAGAATATTCATTTTCTGACTTTCCTGGAACCAAAAACAGCAGAAAACAGACAGCTGGCACTATGGCTCTTGTTAATAGGTTAGTCCAAGAAATCATATGAAAAATACTCCAAAGTGTGGAGAAAACACAAGAAAGTGGATAAAACTAAGCATGAAACATCAAAAATTATAGATACATTTGCAATGTATCAACATCCCCAAGCTTAATTCCTGCTCGTCCTCGAGTAGGTAAGTGATAAAAAGAAAGAATAATTTTTGAGGTGACATGCACCATCAAAGACTTGATCAAGATATTTGTAAAACATTCAAAGCTGAGATCATAGTACTTCAATCATAACATGAAAGACAAAGTTCTAGCAATAAGACAAAGAAACTATGATGCAACATGAAAAGGCACAAACAAAAGATTTATGAATAACAATGCTTTGGAAGACGTTTGTTTGTTTCACATAAAGAAAACATAGCATAATAGTATTCAGCTTGTCCCTCATAGAGTAGCAAATATAAATGCATAGGACACCTTCAAAGTTCATAAGAGTGACTAGATACAATAGTTTAAAACAAGCAATAACAAATTATGCATCAATCAACTAGTTTTGGGACAATGCACATAGAACTAAGAATGGCCACTATGCTCTCAAAGTAGGTGTATAAAGGTAGAAGGTGGAGACTTAATATTATGGTGGAAGAAAGGCCTTTTGTATAAAAGGAAGTAGGGATTCAAGTCTTATAAAGAGCTTCCAAAAATTATGGTACTTATAGCTTTCAGCTCTCATTACCCCTATCATAAGCATCTTTAAGGTGATTAAGATTAATGTGACACAACTAAGAGGATATGCTTGACAAGTTATAAACCGAAATCTCATGCCCCTTACTTACGAAGACCGAACCTCATGCTACTCAACTTTAGTCACGAGTAAGCTCTTGTCATTGTAAGTACATGTGTATCATTAAGAACCGCCAACGGGGGTACCCCTTGCACATGATACGGGAGCTTTCCCATAATCAAAATGACAAGGCAAGCAGACAATGAGCATCTCAGCGATCTTTTTATTTGCTATTTGCATAGGTTTTTATTGAGGATGCTTTATAGAATGCTCATTATGGTGATGCTGCAAGTTTCCACCATGATTAGGCATGGCTTAGGCTAGCGGCCCAGGCGTTTCTCTAACACACATACAAACTCCATGATCTTACAAGTTCCACTTTTATTTCACACCGCCGGGATCCGTAAGCAAAAGTACATGATATCAACGGGGTACAAAGTACAAGTGCAATGTTGAAAGCGTTCCCCATGAAACATGGTTCTGCTAATTTCAACTTATAAAGCGCAAGCATATACGCAACAAACAAGGACCCAATGGTTCAAGTTTATTAGAGGCAAGTAAAGTAAAGTGTGCCATCAAGTTCGTGAGAGCTTTAATCACTAGTTTTCTCATAACAAGTTTAATTTGGAAGGTAAACAAAAGCATGAATATACTTGGAATAGCATAAGCTAGTAGGTAGGTATGGTGGATGTAGCATCCCACTTATCTAACATCTGTAATGCTACATGGTCTAATAATAATATGCTACATTCCTACATATAATTGTTGCATCACAATTATATCATGCTCATGTCACCATGCCACCTTGCATTTGAGCATCATATAAAACCCTTTTAATTTGGTTCTTCTTCATATGCATTGGTATTCTTATTAATTGTATTTGACTCTTAATATATTGTAGTTGGTTCTTGATATATTGCTAGATGCCCAATTTGAGTTCAGGGCATATCTTTTAAACTCATTCCACCTATTAACTTGTCCATATCAACTTCCTTGTGATCATATCCTCCTTCCACCATATACATGTATGTGGCACATCCTTTCATTCTTAGGTTTAATTCATGCCAGATATATTCTTATGGTTCTTTTCTTATTCTTCTACACCTTGATTATTATGGGTTGCTCCAAACTAAGCTAGATATACCATGGGCACATGCCCATCCGAAAAATCTTGGTTTATTTGCATCTTTATTTTTGGCAAATCTTCTCCTCACACATATGTGCAACATATTTTGTTTTCACAAAATATGCCCACATGCATGCATGCATGTCCCTTATTGCATATCCCATGCAATCATAACCCTTGGCCTTCTTCTCTTTGTTTTATTTTATTTTATTTGAGCTTTGCTTTTAAATTCAAACTAGATGTTCTTTTGTTCTTGCATCTCTTAAACTCTAATCTAAACCTACCTCTTTGGTTTGACTAAACCAAACCATCCTCCTCACTCTAATCTATCTTGTCCACCCACTAATCTATCTAGATAAAACCACCTAGAACTAAAAAAAATTCCCTCTCCTAATCTATCTTGGAACCGAAGTGACCAAAGACATCTTTTTTTTTCACCATCTTTTTCTCTTGCTATTTTTTTCCAACCGTGGAGCAATACAAACCCAACCTAGCTAGCTCAAAACTGTCGGCTGCACCCTGTCCAGACCCGTGGTCATCCCTCCCTCTCGCTAGCAGGCGACCCGTAGCGACTCCAGCCCACCAACATGCGTCCTCTCCCGGTTGTGGTTCGACCAGACCCAATGGAGACGGTGCACGCCTCCTGTTTCTCTTCCCCGCGGTCTCACGTGCCGTTGCCTCTTCTCCTCTCTCCTTGGCATAAAGCGATTACCAGCCAGCTGCCTTCCTATCCTCTCCAACCACTCCCAGATCGAAATCTGGGAGGAAACCATCCCCCTCTGCAAGCAAACCAGCCCAGCCCCTCCAGCCACACCTTGCCATGGTCATGGCCAACCAAAGCCCTAGACTCGGCCTCACCTGCTAGCCGGAGTAGTCGTGGAAGCCAGAGGCGTAGGTGTTCGTGGATGCTTTGTCGCCTTCCTCCTCCATGCCACCCAGTACTAGGACATCGTCGTCAGGACCTCGCCGCCGTCTCCCAGAACCCGCGCGCGCTATTGATCTCTACCTCGCCCCAGTCCGACACAAGCTCGAGCTTGCGGCCCTCGCGGTGAGCACCACCTCTTCCCTGCCTTCCCAGCATCTTCTCCATCTCGCTCGCCTCTGCATCGCCTGCACGTGTTGTAGCCGCCGCGTCGCTTGCCGCGCGCCCGCGTGCACCGCAAAAGCCGCGCGCCGCGCAAACAATAGCAGCCTCGCGCATAGACAAACATCAGCATCTGTAGCCCGTGCCTGCCCCTGTTCGTCGCGTCGGTGTTGTCTTTGTGTCGCTCTTCTTCGGACGATGCGTGAACGAAAGATCTAGCCGGATGTCCCCTCTTCAAAACGAGCTTTATCACCCCCAAAACCATCTAGTAAATCGATCAAGATCATCTCGCGAAAACCAGCGGAAAACGTCGGTTTATCTGCATCTCGTCCGTCAGTCGCGGTCACCGTTTTCGTCTCTGAATCTCATCGATTTCCTGCGCACACAGTCTCCCGACGAAGAAACTTTGTACACGAACATTGTAGAGCTAAGTGAGATCTACACTTTTCGTTTTTACATCATCTCCAAATTATCGCTAGATTCGTCGCCATCTTCCTCCGAACTTGGCTTCAGCTAGCTGTTTTCGCGAGCGTTTTCTGTTTTCGTCAGAGTTTCAGAGAGAGAGCAGTAGCCGGCAGCTTTTACAGTTCACCCCTGACGCTTTTGTTTTTTCCACCCGTGGTCCGTCCCTGGCCCACTGGTCAGCCACAACGCCGGTGACGTTTTTGCAAAAAGCTTCCAATCCTTTCCGAAACTTCTCCCGCAGCCCCGGTCGGCCACGTGGTGCTGCTCCTCTCGCCCGCCCGCGCGTGGCCCCGCCAAGCACCCGGTCCACCTGTCATTCCCTAGGGCTAAGCACAGCTGAGGTGAGAGAAGTTCCCGCGCAGACGTTGCATCAGCTGGCGCTGACTCCGCGTCTGGCCCACCCGTCAGTCTCCCTGGCTAGGTCTGTCTTGGTGCAAAAAGTTGATGTGATCTTTTTCTAAACGATAAAAATTTCAGAAATTTCTTAATATGTTTTTAAATCCAGAAAACAATATCTTTTAGTTGACTTTTCCAAATAATACAAATAATATATGTTTTTGAATCAGAAAAATGTGAGGATTTTAACTATGCCATCCAAAATAATGATTGACTAATTTAAATTTTCGAGATGATTAAATTTGCAATAAATGCTTTTATCTTAATAAATTAATAACTTTAATTCTGTAATTCCAAATTTGACAAATAATATATCTAAATCGATCAGCGCGACAAGTCCGTTCTGTTTATGCATTCTATGACAGGAATTGAAGCATCCATCATATAAATATTAAATAATCAGAACTGTTTATGGTAATAAAACTTGGCCAAATAATTAATAAAATGATTTATTTTGTCCCCACACCTCACCCTTGCCATGTTACATTATTGCCATGTAAATTGTGCATCATTCATCATGGCATGCTTGGTTGCTTATTGCATTTTATTTATATGCTTGTGCACTTTATTTATGTCGGCCCTTGTTTGTTTGGTTCTTCTTTCGAATAGAAGCCGAGCAGGGGAATTATCAGGAATCTCAGGAGTACTACCCAGATCCATATCTCGCTTCAACTGAGCTACCAGGCAAGCACTACCACATGCTTGCATACATATAGTACCTATTGCTTCTATCTTATTCTTGCATCATTGAGTCACGAATGCATTAAACTGAATCCCAAGTATTGCATAGCCTTTACATTTAAACCCCACCGAAGCTTGTTCCTCCATCCTATGAGCCATTACTAAGGGAGTTGCTTGAGTCATGCGAGTCGTAGAATTGCATGTGTAGGGTTTGTGAGCATCTGTTGGATAACGAGGTAGCTAAACAACTTCACCTGAGTAGTAATGGGATAACTAATGAAAGAGGCACCGGTGGGCAATATCTGTTATTTGGTTTTCCATGCTCACTTGTGTCCCGTAGGACCCCGAGTACTTGATACCTGTTCCTCAACTATTCGCACTATCCACATACGGGAGACTCTATGAATCCCCCTTTGTATGAGCTTGATTTGCACTTTATTTCTTGGGGCCACAAAGTAGTTTGGGGCTTTATTACTATCCTGTACTTATGCCATGCTTTACCGCTTTATTTACGATTGTGCGTGGAGCACCTGTACTGTTTAGGATCACGGCACGATTTCGCGGTATCGACAAGCCCAGTCACATTTTCGGGTTCCCAGTCGTTTACAGCCGTTCTCACAAACCCTGGGTCCGTCTCGGAGCCGGCCAACTTTGTTGCGGGTAGCTTATTGGGGTGGCCCCTTGAAATAATTTATGAATCATGTGAATGCTTTGTCGTGAGGCCTCGTTGCGTTTCATTTGGTTCTTCCCGAGGTTGATCGTGTGTGTGTTGCTATTTGTGCACCCCTATAGGGTAAATCTTTCTGAAAGCCGTGTCTGCGGTTATGGACGACTTGGAGCACAGTTTCTCGACCATAGACAAGCATAACTAAGATACCATGTTTAATTTGACTAGATATCTGACTAGTAAATAGTGAAATACTCATGGAATGGTTAATAAAACTGCCAACGAATGGGTTGTTCGTCCACCTACTCGTGGGTAAGCGAGGGGAAGGATGGATCTGTTACTTTATACTATTATAACTATTGTTTCTATTAACGGACATCCGTCTATCATTGGTTAGGCGGATGGTTAGCGAGTATCTACAGACTTGTTAGTTATTATCTTTTGCTGCAATTGCGTCACCCCAGGTATATGTCCCCTTTAGAGACATAAAGACTTGCTGAGTACCCCTAGGGTCACACACGATAAATTGTTTGATTCAGATGAACAGGTGTATTCGCAAGATGGATACTGGGTGGAGGAAACAGATGATGTTGGCAACGGTCACTTGGTGTAGAGATTCCAGGGATGGGGATCTGTGAGATCTGTGGGCGAGATGTGCTTATTTATGTGGCATCTTATGCCTATTTGCTTCTTCTCCATACTCGGATCTTATTCTCCCGCTTCCGCTTGATACTCTATTGATTGATGTATGAGGAGCTATCCTAAACTATTATCTCTATCTAGGATATTTGGATCTTGCCGTATGGCGTTGCAATATTTCTATTTCTTTTAGATGGTATGGCTCTGAGAACTGTTGTAAGGTAGCTTGCATACATACTCACTTGTGTATGTATTTGATCTCTTCGCCTGTCGCCTACGCCGCTCGCTCTTGTCCCGATGTTCTTGGAAGTGGTTAGGGCGGTCGACGAGCCTACACGTGGGTGGCCCTGGGCCCCCGCTGTAAAATCCCTTATCCACTTTTGGTTCATCCAGGCTTGAACTTAGAGCGTAGGGTCCGAGGTTGTTACAATTGGTATTAGAGCCATTCCGCCCTTCAGGGTCTCAGCCAAAATGGTCGTTGTCAGTCTAGCAAATATTTTGGTAGCTATGTGTACTAGGGAAAAACAAAACGCAGAGTAGGACTGCTTCCATTTTTCTTCTTACCCACCCACCCACCCTTTTCTGGTAAGGAAGTGTAACGTTTTCAATCCTCTTCTAAAAATTCAAACTAGGATTCATGTGTTCTGGGTTCCGTAGTACCATAGGTTGTGTGAGCGTGTGTGTGTGTGGGTAATTCTTTGTCTATCTGTTGCATCCAACTTGTTGTCGCTATCTGCCTTTTGGTTATCAACTATTGGTACATTCCATACCGATAGGCTTTTCTAAACCGACGCGATCTATCTGATTCATTGTAAACCGACGCGATCTGTCTTACTCTTTGTTATGCGACGCTATCTTGTTAGGGGTGTTTGTTTTCCGTAGTTGCTAATCTTTAGGTTCATCTTAAGAAGGAAGAGAGTCGGGATATGTGTTTACTTATTCATGTGCGGAGTAATGCTTTGAGTGCGGGATGGAGTCACGACCATACCACTACTTTTATCATTCGCTCTTGTATATTGAATTGGTAGAGTGCTAATCTTGATTCGTTAAGTGTTTTTGTGCATATAGTGGTATTTTAATGCCGAAATTTGCGGAAAATGTTTCTTTGATAGCTTTGTGTACCACACTCCTTGTTCAGTCGTGTGCGATATGCTTACTATCTTGTAGGTGCTTTGAACTTTGTTGATATTTTAATATCATCTTAGTAATTTGTATCCTTTAATCTTGGTTAATTCCATTTTGGTACTATTTTGGATTATTATTATTCTCCATTATGGTACTGACTTGAGTTTTATATCAATCACAGGATGGCACCACCACGCCACACTAAGGATGACATACCACCTGAACTGGGGGCTGCGTTGGAAAGTATTGCTAATGCCTTGGGAATAATGCAACAGAACCAGCAACGCTTTGAAGAAAGTTCCAGGAGGAATGAGTTTGCCCCACTACCTCCACCTCCCAAGCGAGGGACATCAAGGACTTTCTGAAGTTTAACCCGCGCCACTTTGAGGTGTCTGATCAGCCACTGGATGCTGATGATTGGCTTCGTGAGATGTCAAGGTTGCTGATGAATGCTGATGTTCCTGAACAAGAATGGGTAAAATGCGCCACTCACCTTCTGAAAGGAGACGCAGCTCTATGGTGGGAGAATTACCTGAAGGCAAACCACTCTGGTTTTCAGCCTACTTGGGAGCAGTTCGCTGGGGCTTTCAAAGAGCAATACCTGTCAGAAATTGTCATGGAGAGAATGAAGGAGGTATTTCTCAACCTCAAGCAGGGCAATGACAATGTCAACACCTATATCAGAAACTTCATGAATCTTTCTTGGTATGGCGGTGATGAGATCTCTGATGACAAGGAGAAACAAAAGAGGTTTAGGCAAGGGCTCAATGCATCTATCAAATATGCAATCACTCATGCAAGGCCGGGGTCTTTTCTGGAACTCCAACATACAACTCTACAGGAAGAAGCCAGTAGGCAAGTGTTCGAGGTGTCCAAGAAACACAGTCGTGACGCAACAAGCTCTTCAGCTATGGCAGCTCCTTCTAAGCGCCGCGTGTGGGTTCCTAATACCGCACCGTTGCTCCCGGATCCACCAAGACCTCCAAGCTACGCGGCAAGGCCACCAAACTCCTTCAACGCTGCTCCTAGGGGCTGCAACCACAACTACCTTGGAGCGCCTGGTGGAGTCCCTGGTTACGCTGCTCCACGTCCACCTGGTGCTTGTTACACTTGTGGGAACACTAGGCATCAACACTGGAATTGTCCTATGAACAACAAAGCTCTTCCTCCTCCACCTCCAAGACCTACTTCGACTACTGCGGCTCGCGCACCTGCACCACGGGCTCTCAACATCAACACCAAGCCCGGGTCCACTGTTGCTCGTGCCAACTGTGTCAACGTTGCTCAAGCCGAGCATGCACCTAGAGTTGTGCTAGGTACGATTTCTTTTAACTCAGTTTCTGCACGAGTGTTATTCGATACTGCTGCATCGCATTATTTTGTGTCTCAGAGGTTCTCTCAGCAACAAGGTCTTCCGATTCAATCCTTGTCCAAGGTCCTTAGGGTGCAATCACCGGGGACAACTATGAAGGCTTCTCAAATAAGCCATGGGAACCAAATTGAAATTGGCAACCAAATTTTTCTAGCATCCCTCATTGAATTGGGTAATTCGGATATTGATGTCATATTGGGCATGGATTGGTTGAAAGCCAATGAAGCTATGATTGATTGTGCTGAACATTCGGTTTCTTTGAAAATTCCTAAAGGCCACATAGTCTATTCTCCAAAGCAAACTCCTTCTATTCAGCTCTACTCTTTGGGTGTCCAAGACATTGATGTTATGGAAGCCTTGCAAAAATTTCCGGTAGTCCGTGAGTTCCCAGATGTTTTTCCTGAAGAGTTACCAGGTATGCCTCCTGACCGAGAGGTCGAGTTTGTGATTGAGCTTGAACCGGGTACCGCTCCTATCTCCAAGCGGCCTTATAAAATGGGTCCTGCTGAGTTGGGTGAACTCAAATGTCAGCTTGATGAACAAGAGAAGTTGGGTTTCATTCAGCACATCACTTCTTCTTGGGGTAGCCCAACCATCTTCATGAAAAAGCGAGACCGCACTGATAGACTTTGTGTTGACTATCGGGCTCTCAATGCTAAAACCATCAAGAACAAATATCCCCTTCCGCGGATTAACGATCTCTTCGATCAGCTAGCTGGAGCTATGGTATTCTCTAAGCTTGACTTGAGAAGTGGATATCATCAAATCAAGATTCGCAAGGAAGATGTTCCCAAAACAGCTTTCACCACCCGCTATGGCCTGTACGAGTACACGGTCATGTCCTTCGGTCTCACCAACGCACCTGCCACCTTCTCGAGACTTATGAACTCGGTTTTCATGGAGTATCTTGATAAGTTCGTCGTGGTCTATCTGGATGACATTCTAGTCTATTCTAAGTCAAAAGAAGAACATGAAGAACACCTTCGGTGTGTCCTAAACAAGCTTCATGAGAACTGCCTGTATGCAAAGTTCTCCAAATGTGAATTTTGGCTTCCCGAAGTCACCTATCTTGGTCACGTCATCTCTGCTAAGGGCATTGCCATCAACCCAGAAACTGTTCGGACAATTGTTGAGTGGCTTCCACCCAAAAATGTCAGAGAAGTCCAGAGTTTCCTTGGTTTGGCTAGTTATTGCCGTCGCTTCGTTCAGAACTTCTCGAAGATTGCGAAGCCTCTTACCGATCTCCTCAAGAAAGCCAAGAAATACCTTTGGTCTCCTGCATGTCAGGCTAGCTTTGAGACACTCAAAGAGAAGCTCACTTCCACACTAGTATTGATTCCTCCAGATACATCAAAGCCTTTCCAGATCTTTTGTGACGCCTCATTGCAAGGATTGGGTGCGGTCCTCATGCAAGAAAAGAAAGTCGTTGCTTATGCTTCCCGTCAATTGAAAACTCATTAGCTCAACTATCCAACACATGATCTGGAACTTGCAGCGGTTATCTTCGCCTTGAAAGTATGGAGGCACTACTTGCTTGGAAACCGTTGTGAGATCTTTTCTGACCACAAAAGCCTGAAGTATATCTTCACTCAGCCGGACCTCAACCTTCACCAAAGGAGATGGATTGAAACCATCAATGACTTTGATCTTTCGATCAACTACACTTCGGGCAAAGCAAATGTGATGGCCGATGCCCTCAGTCGTAAGGCATATGTGAACAACCTCATGGTGGAAGAACAACAACCTCTCTTATGCGAGGAATTCCGCCAGCTCAACCTTGAGATTGTGCCTCAAGGGTATCTTCTGAATCTTTTGGCAACCCCTCTCTTGGAAGAAAAAGTTCGCTCCATTCAACTTGGTGATCCTTACACTAAAAACATCATCTCCAAGATTCAACTTCCGAAGTATGAACCTTTCCACCTTGACGACCAAGGCACTCTATTCTTTAAGCACCGGATGTTCATTCCGAAGTATCCGGGTTTGAGAGAGCAAATTCTTAAAGAAGCTCATGATTCTGTTCTTTCTATCCACCCTAGCAGCACTAAGATGTACATGGACCTGAAAACACAATATTGGTGGCCTGGATTTAAACGATATTGTGCCAAGTATGTCTCCGAGTGTGATGTCTGCCGCAGAGTGAAAGCTGTTCATCAAAAACCTTCTGGCCTTCTTCAGCCATTGAAGCCTCCGGAATGAAAATGGGAGAAAGTAGAGATGGACTTCATAACTGGGTTTCCAAGGTCGCAGAAAGGCAACAATGCAATCTTTGTTGTCATCGACAGGCTCTCTAAAGTAGCTCACTTCTTCCCCGTCAAGGAAAAAATTTCGGCAATTCAGTTGGCTGAGCTCTATATCAACAGAATTGTCTCTCTGTATGGGGTTCCTCTTGAGATCAGTTCAGACCGTGGAAGCATCTTCACTTCCAAGTTCTGGGGAAGTATCCAAAATGCTTTGGGAACAAAGTTGAACTTCAGCACAGCTTACCACCCTCAGTCACAAGGGCAAGTTGAAAGGATCAATCAGATTCTGGAAGATATGCTCCGTGCTTGCGTCATCTCTTTCGGCATGAAGTGGGAAGAATGCCTTCCTTATGCCAAATTCTCCTACAACAATAGCTTCCAGAAGAGTCTAAAGATGGCACCGTTTGAGGTTCTCTATGGCTGCAAATGCAGAACTCTGATTGGTTGGTCAGGCGCAAGTGAAAGAACATTATTTGGCCCCGACATTGTAACTCAAGCAGAGGAGAAGGTTCACATCATTCTCAAAAACCCGAAGGTTGCTCAAAGTCGCCAGAAGAGCAACTACGACAGAAAGCACACGTACATGGAGTATGTCCCTAGTGATCTCATTTACCTTCGTGTCACTCCCATGAGAGGCACACACCGGTTTGGTATCAAAGGGAAGCTGGCTCCTAGATACATCGGTCCTTTCAAAGTTCGTGGAAGAAGAGGAGAAGTCGCTTATGCTCTTGAGCTCCTTGAAAAACTCAAGGTTCATGATGTTTTCCATATCTCTCAATTCAAGAAGTGCTTCAAGGATCCCGGCAGGACCGTGGACCATGAGCTCATCAATCTCCAAGAAGATCTGTCTTATCAAGAACACCCCGCAAAAATCCTAGAAGTCGCAGAAAGAAAGACTCGCAACAAGTCTATCAAGTTCTGCAAGGTGTAGTGGTCGCACCATTCCGTTGATGAAGCCACTTGGGAACGCGAGGATGAGCTTCGTGCCAAGTATCCTACCCTCTTCGTTTCTTCTTCTTCTTCCTAGAATCTCGGGGCGAGATTCCTGTTTAGTGGGGGAGAGTTGTAGCATCCCATCTGTCTAACATCTGTAATGCTACATGGTCTAATAATAATATGCTACATTCCTACATATAATTGTTGCATCACAGTTATATCATGCTCATGTCACCATGCCACCTTGCATTTGAGCATCATATAAAACCCTTTTAATTTGGTTCTTCTTCATATGCATTGGTATATTAATTGTATTTGCCTCTTAATATATTGTAGTTGGTTCTTGATATATTGCTAGATGTCCAACTTGAGTTCAGGGCATATCTTTTAAACTCATTCCACCTATTAACTTGTCCATATCAACTTCCTTGTGATCATATCCTCCTTACACCATATACATGTATGTGGCACATCCTTTCGTTCTTAGGTTTAATTCATGCCAGATATATTCTTATGGTTCTTTTCTTATTCTTCTACACCTTGCTTATTATGGGTTGCTCCAAACTAAGCTAGATATACCATGGGCACATGCCCATCCGAAAAATCTTGGTTTATTTGCATCTTTATTTTTGGCAAATCTTCTCCTCACACATATGTGCAACATATTTTGTTTTCACAAAATATGCCCACATGCATGCATGCATGTCCCTTATTGCATATCCCATGCAATCATAACCCTTGGCCTTCTTCTCTTTGTTTTATTTTATTTTATTTGAGCTTTGCTTTTAAATTCAAACTAGATGTTCTTTTGTTCTTGCATCTCTTAAACCCTAATATAAACCTACCTCTTTGGTTTGACTAAACCAAACCATCCTCCTCACTCTAATCTATCTTGTCCACCCACTAATCTATCTAGATAAAACCACCTAGAACTAAATTTTTTCCCCTCTCCTAATCTATCTTGGAACCGAAGTGACCAAAGACATCTTTTTTTTTCACCATCCTTTTCTCTTGCTATTTTTTTCCAACCGTGGAGCAATACAAACCCAACCTAGCTAGCTCAAAACTGTCGGCTGCACCCTGTCCAGACCCGTGGTCATCCCTCCCTCTCGCTAGAAGGCGACCCGCAACGATTCCAGCCCACCAACATGCGTCCTCTCCCGGTTGTGGTTCGACCAGACCCGATGGAGACGGTGCACGCCTCCTGTTTCTCTTCCCCGCGGTCTCACGTGCCGTTGCCTGTTCTCCTCTCTCCTTGGCATAAAGAGATCACCAGCCAGCTGCCTTCTATCCTCTCCAACCACTCCCAGATCGAAATCTGGGAGGAAACCATCCCCCTCTGCAAGCAAACCAGCCCAGCCCCTAAACCCCAGCCACACCCTGCCATGGTCATGGCCAACCAGAGCCCTAGACTCGGCCTCACCTGCTAGCCGGAGTAGTCGTGGAAGCTAGAGGCATAGGTGTTCGTGGATGCTTTGTCGCCATCCTCCTCCACGCCACCCAGTACCAGGAAGTCGTTGTCAGGACCTCGTCACCGTCTCCCGGAACCCGCGCGCGCTGCTGATCTCTACCTTGCCCCCGTCCGACACAAGCTCGAGCTTGCGGCCCTCGCGGTGAGCACCACCTCTTCCCTACCTTCCTAGCATCTTCTCCATCTCGCTCGCCTCTGCATCGCCTGCACGTGCTGCAGCCGCCGCGTCGCTTGCCGCGCGCCCGCGTGCACCGCAAAAGTCGCACGCCGCACAGACAACATCAGCCTCGCGCATAGACAAACAACAACATCTGTAGGCCGTGCCTTCCCCTGTTCATCGCGTCGGTGTCGTCTTTGTGTCGCTCTTCTTTGGACGATGCGTGAACGAAAGATCTAGCCGGATGTCCCCTCTTCAAAACGAGCTTTATCACCCCCAAAACCATCTAGGATCAAGATCATCTCGCGAAAACCATCGGAAAACGTCGGTTTATCTGCATCTCGTCCGTCAGTCGCGGTCACCGTTTTCGTCTCTGAATCTCGTCGATTTCTGGCGCACACAGTCTCCCGACGAAGAAACTTTGTACATGAACATTGTAGAGCTAAGTGAGATCTACACTTTTCGTTTTTACATCATTTCCAAATTATCGCTAGATCGTCGCCATCTTCCTCCGAACTTGGCTTCAGCTAGCTGTTTTCGCGAGCGTTTTCTGTTTTCGTCAGAGTTTCAGAGAGAGCAGCAGCCGACAGCTTTTACAGTTCACCCCTGGCGCTTTTGTTTTTTCCACCCGTAGTCCGTCCCTGGCCCACTGGTCAGCCACAGCGCCGGTGACGTTTTTGCAAAAAGCTCCCAATCCTTTCCAAAGCTTCTCCCGTAGCCCCGGATCGGCCATGTGGGGCTGCTCCTCTCGCCCGCCCGCGGGTGGCCCCGCCAAGCGTCCGGTCCCTCCTGTCATTCCCTGGGGCTAAGCACAGCCGCGGTGAGAGAAGTTCCCGCGCAGACGTTGCATCAGCTGGCGCTGACTCCGCGTCTGCCCCACCCGTCAGTCTCCCTGGCTAGGTTTGTCTCGGTGCAAAAAGTAGCTGCGATCTTTTTCTAAACAATAAAAATTCCAGAAATTTGTTAATATGTTTTTAAATCCAGAAAACAATATCTTTTAATTGACTTTTCCAAATAATACAAATAATATATGTTTTTGAATCAGAAAAATGTGTGGATTTCAACTATGCCATCCAAACTAATGATTGACTAATTTAAATTTTCGAGATGATTAAATTTGCAATAAATGCCTTTATCTTAATAAATTAATAAATTTAATTCTGTAATTCCAAATTTGACAAATAATATGTCTAAATCGATCAGCGCGACGAGCCCGTTCTGTTTATGAATTCTATGGCAGGAATTGAAGCACGCATCATATAAATATTAAATAATCAGAACTATTTCTGGTAATAAACTTGGCCAAATAATTAATAAAATGATTTATTTTGTCCCCACACCTCACCCTTGCCATGTTACATTATTGCCATGTAAATTGTGCATCATTCATCATGGCATGCTTGGTTGCTTGTCGCATTTTATTTATATGCTTGTGCACTTTATTTATGTCGGCCCTTATTTTTTTGCTTCTTCTTTCGAATAGACGCCGAGCAGGGGAATTATCAGGAATCCCAGGAGTACTAACCAGATCCATCTCTCGCTTCAACTGAGCTACCAGGCAAGCACTACCACATGCTTGCATACATATAATACCTATTGCTTTTATCTTATTCTTGCATCATTGAGTCGCGAATGCATTAAACTGAATCCCAAGTATTGCATAGCCTTTACTTTTAGACCCCACCGAAGCTTGTTCCTCCATCCTATGAGCCATTACTACAGGAGTTGCTTGAGCCATGCGGGTCATAGAATTGCATGTGTAGGGTTTGTGAGCGTCTGTTGGATAACGAGGTATCTAAACAACTTCACCTGAGTAGTAATGGGATAACTAATGAAAGAGGCACCGGTAGGCAATATCTGTTATTTGGTTTTTCATGCTCACTTGTGTCCCGTAGGACCCCGAGTACTTGATACCTGTTCCTGGACTATTCGCACTATCCACATACGGGAGACTCTATGAATCCCCCTTTGTATGAGCTTGATTTGCACTTTATTTCTTGGGGCCACAAAGTAGTTTGGGGCTTTATTACTATCCTGTACTTATTCCATGCTTTACCGCTTTATTTACGATTGTGCATGGAGCACCTGTACTATTTAGGATCGTGGCACGATTTCGCGGTATCGACAAGCCCAGTCACATTTTCGGGTTCCCAATCGTTTAGAGCCGTTCTCGCAAACCCTCGGTCCGTCTCGGAGCCGACCAACTTTGTTGCGGGTAGCTTATTGGGGTGGCCCCCTGAAATAATTTATGAATCCTGTGAATGCTTTGTCGTGAGGCCTCGTTGCGTTTCATTTGGTTCTTCCCGAGGTTGATCGTGTGTGTGTTGCTATTTGTGCACCCCTGCAGGGTAAATCTTTCTGAAAGCCGTGTCCGCGGTTATGGACGACTTGGAGCACAGTTTCTCGACCCTAGACAAGCATAACTAAGATACCATGTTTAATTTGACTAGATATCTGACTAGTAAATAGTGAAATACTCATGGAATGGTTAATAAAACTGCCAAGGGATGAGTTGTTCGTCCGCCTACTCGTGGGTAAGCGAGGGGGAGGATGGATCTGTTACTTTATACTGTTATAACTGTTGTTTCTATTAACGGATATCCGTCTATCATTGGTTAGGCGGATGGTTAGCGAGTATCTATAGTCTTGTTAGTTATTATGTTTTGCTGCAATTGCGTCACCCCAGGTATATGTCCCCTTTTAGAGGCATAAAGACTTGCTGAGTACCCCTAGGGTCTCACACGATAAATTATTTGATTCAGATGAACATGTGTATTCACAAGATGGATACTAGGTGGAGGAAACATATGATGTTGGCAACGATCACTCGGTGTAGAGATTCTGGGGATGGGGATCCGTGAGATCTGTGGGCAGGATGTGCTTATTTATGTGGCATTTTATACCGATTTGCTTCTTCTTCGTACTCGGATCTTGTTCTCCCGCTTCCGCTTGATACTCTGTTGATTGATGTATGAGGAGCTATCCTAAACTATTATCTCTATCTAGGATATTTGGATCTTGCCGTATGGCGTTGCAATATTTATATTTCTTTTAGATGGTATGGCTCTGAGAACTGTTGTAAGGTAGCTTGCATACATACTCACTTGTGTATGTATTTGATCTCTTCGCCTGTCGCCTACGCCGCTCGCTCTTGTCCCGATTGTTCTTGGAAGTGGTTAGGACGGTTGACGGGCCTACACATGGGTGGCCCTGGGCCCCCGCTGTAAAATCCCTTATCCACTTTTGGTTCATCCAGGCTTGAACTTAGAGCGTATGGTCTGAGGTTGTTACAGTGGACTCTTTGGAATAACTTGGTTTAGGGAGTTGGATGCATGAGTGGAACTCATACTTGGTGGTGGAGGCTAGCAAAAGACTGGGAGCGACAAACTAAGAGAGCAATAATGGACATAATCATGCAGAGCGACAAAACATCATTGATCAAAGTATAAAATGATACTACAAGTTGAAAACTAAAGGATCATAAAGTCTATGGTGACTTGAGATAGTCATAACATGGTGCGAGCATGCGCCAAGTCAACCCAAATAAAGCATCAAAGGAGAATACCACTATACTATGCTTTAATATGCTAAAACAACGCATGATTCATCCAAGGCACATTAAGCAATCTCAATTTTTTATAACAAGTCATGCTACAACAAAGAATACTAAGCATAAAGCCAAAACAATATCAAGCATGGCATGACGAAGCATAGGCCATAGTCAAAAACAAGCTCTTTTTACCACATAAGCATGAACTTTCCTACTCTTTTCCGAACCAAACCAAACTATTTGCAAACCAATGTATGAAAGAGGGGGTCCAACCAATTTATTCAGAAAACTAAGAAAACCAAGCAAACTGAAAACTAAAACGAAAACGAAAAAGAAGACGCCCAAGAACAACACAACTGTGCATGAAACAATAAAAATGAAGCGTTTGGAAGAAACCTGGGATTTTTATTGATGAAGAAGGGGATGCCTTGGGCATCCCCAAGCTTTGGCGCTTGTACTTCTTGGATATTTCTTGGTGTGACACGTGTGGCATCCCCAAGCTTGAGCTTTAGTCCATCCTTCATCTCATTACTCATTCCTTCCATACACCTGAAAATTTTCCTTCATACAAAACTTCACACAATCTTTATTAGCAACATTAGTGCACTCAAGATAAAAACGTCTTAAGGTTCAGTTCTGACACCAAATAAACTTCCATTAGAACACTAGCTACTGTAGCACTTCCCTCAAAAATCTCAATTCCCCAAAAGAACTCAAGAAGGAACCAAAAAGAAGCAAATGCAGAAAATGGCAGAAATCTGTCAAAACAGTCCAGCAGGTAAAGACGAATTTTTTCGAAGACCTTCTGTTACTCAAATCAAAAAGTGTTGAACAAACGAAAGTTATATAACAACCGACATACAGAGATCTCTCACGAATTTTTATGGTGAAGCACATAAATCTATTTCGGGACAACAACTTTCTCAATCATTACTTCACTCTCATTAGAGGTTACTCTTGGCACAAAAAGCAAATAAAAAGAATAAGGAGAGGTTATTACAGAGGTAATAAATTCCAAGACTCATCTAAAACTTTTGGGTTATCTCCCAATAAGTACTTTTCTTTAACGCCTTTAAGTTAGACATAAGAAGCAAGAAAGAATCAAGTGTTCTCAAATGAAGAAGCATTAAGACCAAATTTTATTTTCATAGGAGAAGCAAAAGAAATCTTTTCTCTCTTTTCAGGAAAGTGTTCTATACCTTTCTTGAGTTGGAGTTGATATTTAATGGTGCCTTCTTTTATATCAATGATGGCACCAACAGTTCTAAGAAAAGGTCTTCCCAAAATAATAGGACAAGAAGGATTGCATTTAACATCCAAAACATAGAAATCAACGGGGACATAGGCATTATTAACCATAATAAGAACATAATTAAGACTCCCCATGAGTTTCTTTTTAGCATTATCATCAAGTGGGACATTCAAATAACAATCTTCAAGAGGAGGCAAATCAAGCATATCATAAATCCTTCTAGGCATAATAGAAACACTACTATCAAGATCACACAAAGCTTTGAAATAAAAGTCATTCACTTTCATATTAATGATGGGTTCCCAACCATCTTCTTGTTTTATAGGAATAGAAGCTTTATGTTTCATATTTTCTTCTTTAATCTTTATGAGAGCATGAGTAATGTGTTTTGTAAAGGCCATGTTCATAGCACTAGCATTAGGACTTTTAGCAAGCTTTTGTAGGAACTTAATAACTTCAGAAATATTGCAACCATCAAGATCAAAATCAACTTTATCATCTAAAGTAATAGAACTATTACTAGCCTCAACACTAGTGGTGGTAATAGTAGAAACACTAATGTTTCTAGCAATTTCATCTTCGCTTTCCCACTTAGCATGTAATTCAGCTAATAGTCTAACATTTTCATCAATTCTTACTTGTATAGCATTAGTAGCTGCAAAGGGATTCTCATTAGTTTCAGGTTTAGTAGCCTTTTTATTAATCAATGAAGATTGAGCTTCATACAAAGATGATATATTCCTCTCAGCATTAGAAAGTGTCAATTGTAAACTAGGAATTTCCCTATTTAGACTCTCAAGTTGATGGCTAATGTTTTTCAAAATGGGAGATTGTTCTTCCATAGTTTTAGTAAATAGTTTATTTTGCTCATATTGCATTTGCATGAAGTTTTTAGTGGCTCTTTCAACTTCTAAAATTCTTCCTTCACTAGGTAATCCAGGTTTACCATTATAGCCATAAGTATTATTAGGAGGGTAAGGCCTATAATTGTTATTACCATAAGCATTGTTGCCAATATTGTTATTTCTTATGAACTTCACATCAACTTGCTCTTCTTGAGCAACCAAAGAAGCCAAAGGAACATTATTTGGATCAATATGGGCTTTCCCATTAACAAGCATATACATAATAATATCAATCTGATCACTCAAGGAGGAGGTTTCCTTAACAGAATTTACCTTCCTACCTTGTGAAGCTCTCTCAGTATGCCATTCAGAATAATTAACAATCATATTGTCTAGAAGTTTGGTTGCAGCACCCAAAGTGATGGTCATAAAGTTACCTCCAGCAGCAGAATCCAATAGGTTCCTTGAAGAATAGTTCAATCCTGCATAAAAAGTTTGGATGATCATCCAAGCAGTCAGTCCATGAGTGGGATAATTCTTTACCAAAGATTTCATTCTTTCCCAAGCTTGAGCAACATGCTCATTATCAAGTTGTTTAAACTTCATTATTTCACTTCTCATAGATATAATCTTAGCAGGAGGATAGTATTTTCCAATGAAAGCAACTTTGCATTTAGTCCAAGAATCAATACTATTCCTAGGTAAGGAATTCAACCATTCTTTAGCTTTTCCTCTCAAAGAGAAAGGAAACAATTTCAGCTTAATAATATCACCATCTATATCCCTATGCTTTTGCATCTCACAAAGTTCAACAAAGTTATTTAGATGGGAAGCAGCATCTTCATTACCAATACCAGAAAATTGTCCTCTCATAACAAGATTGAGCAAAGCAGATTTTATCTCAAAGAAAGTATATTCAGCCACAGGTGGAGCAATAGGTGTGCTCATAAAATCATTGTTGTTGGTGCTAGTGAAGTCACACAACTTAGTATTTTCAAGAGTAGTCATTTTTTGTGTTTTAAAATAAGAAAGCAAACTAGCAAAACTATTTTTTTTGTATTTTTGAAAAAGAAACAAGCAAACAAAGCAAAATAAACTAAGCAAAACAAAAATAACAAAGTAAAGAGATTGGTTATGAGGGACTCCCCTTGTGAAGATGTCCTTGACTCCCCGGCAACGGCGCCAGAAAAATGCTTGATGGCTCAATGCACGACGCCCAGAAAAATGCTTGATGGCGGTGTTAATGTAGAGATCGTTGGGAACTCCAAGAGGAAGGTATGATGAGCACATCAGCAAGTTTCCCTCGGTTATGAAACCAAGGTTTAATCGAACCAGTAGGAGCAAGGAAACACCCCAAAGGTGTTACTAGCTGAGCTTTGGCAAGGCGCACTACCGGTGCTAGTAGCAACATGGAGACCCGCACAACACAACCACAGAACTTTGTCCCCAACTTGCGATGAGGTTGTCAATCTCACCGTGTTTTGCGGAAAACAAAGGATTAAACGTATCGAATGGAAAGAAGTAATAGTTTGCAGAAAGTAAACACAAAGCAGTAAAAGAATGTAGATTGTATGTAAAGAAAAAGGACCGGGATCCATAGTTCACTAGAGGTGGCTCTCCTTAAGATAGATAACATGCTGGGTGAACAAATTACAGCGGGGCAATTGACAAACATCGAGAAAGAAATACATGCATATACTAATCATCTTGACTCCTTTGAGACTTGATTGGGCATTACAACATTATACATAGACCGCCATCCAACTGCATCTATGACTAATAATCCACCTTCAGGTTATCATCCGAACCCCCTCCAGTATTAAGTTCCAAGCAACAGATTATTGCTTTACAAACTACGTGTAAATTAAACAATACGATTGTTCTATGAACAAAGGATTGTTGTTTTATCCCTAGTAGCAACATCACATCTAGTACCTTAGAGATTTTTGTCACTTCCCCAGATTACTAGAGGCATGAACCCACTATCGAGCATAAATACTAACTCTTGGAGTTGCTAGCACCTACTTGGCCAAGATAGCTACTAACAACGGAAAGCATGCAAGATCACGAATAACAATGACATGATAGAATCAATAATCAATCTGAAATAGCATCTCAATATCCATCGGATCCCCGCAAACACAACATGTATGATTACAAATAGATGATCTTGATCAAGAATGGAGCTCACAAGATCTAAACATGAAAGCACAAAGGAGGAGAACCAGCCATCTAGCTACTACATGGATCCATAGTCCAAGGATGAACTACTCACACATCACACCGGAGGCTTGCATGGTGATGAAGAAGGCCTCCAGGGTGAATTCCCCTCTCCAGCAGGGTGCCAAGAAGAGCTTCAGATCCCTCCCGATCTAGGCATGGAGATGACGGCGGCTACATACTCTTTTGTGGATTTTTGATCGGGCACTTAGGGTTTTCGTCTCGAGGGCATCTTATAGTCGGAAGGGGAGGCCGAGGGGGTACCGGAGGCGGCCACACCACCCCCTGGCGTGGGCTAGGCCTGGCCACGCGGCCAGGTGGTGTGGTGGCCCCCTGCCCCCTCTCCATCTCGTATTTGGCACTTGATGACTTCCGGAAAAATAGGCACTTTGGCTTTTGTCCCGTCCAATTCCGAGAATATTCATTTTCTGACTTTCCTGGAACCAAAAACAGCAGAAAACAGGCAGCTGGCACTTTGGCTCTTGTTAATAGGTTAGTCCAAAAAATCATATGAAAGTACTCCAAAGTGTGGACAAAACACAAGAAAGTGGATAAAACTAAGCATGGAACATAAAAAATTATAGATACATTTGCAATGTATCAGGGCCCCATTAGCGATATCCCCCATTCCACCCTCTCCCCAACCTCGTTCCACCCCTCCCGCGACACCATTGTCAGATCTGCGCCTTTGGGCATCAATCAACCGCTTCGCTCGCCACTAGCCATAAGAGCTCGGCGCTCTTGCAGTCGTTGTTTGCACGTTGAAGTTGTCTAGACCTTGAGCCAACAACGCCGTCATAGGAATATGTCCGGTGTCTCTGTCCCACTCACCACCGTCATTGCTAGAAGAAGGTCACGTGCTTGTGCTTATGATGTAGGATCCGACCAAGGGTAGCTTGATTTCAGCAGTCATTGCCTAGGACACAGACACAAAATTTCCTGCCCACGACATGTTCGCCCAATTGCACGAGCTTGTACTAAGCATAGCTTCTGGTCACATCGTTTAGTTTGTTTGCTATCTCTTTCTGAATATGTCAAATATAGTTTCCTTAGACCATGAGATCTGTTACTCCCAGACATCGGAGGTCTACCTTGTGGACATCCAACATCACACTCCATAATTGGGTGATTATAAAAGTGGCTTTTAAGTATCTCCAATGGTATCTGTTGGGTTCCATGAATCAAGATTGGGTTTTTTCCTTCGTATGACGAAGTGTAAGATATCTCCAAGCCCTCTCGGTAGTATAGTGTTGTGGCTTATAACCACTATTGTGGTCCGGTCTTCATATATTCGAGGGGATTTGGGGAGGGAGGGAAGAACACGATGAACACAGAAGGGAAAATCGATACAAACACACACCACATCCGATACAATACGGTTTGCTCTAGTTGGTCCGAACCACCAACCCAATAGAATCACAAGGGAGAGACAAAAGGTAGGCTAGCACTTGGTAGAATCACACATAAGGAGAGAGTAGCTCCAAGTAGAATCCAACATGGGAGATACCTAGAGGCTACTAGAATCCATACATGCGAGAGATCAAAAACTAGAAGAGGCCATTGATACAACTCATAGATTCAATTTAGAGAGGGGGTCCCCATCCAGGGTTTGGCACATGCCAAGAGTCTCAACCCAATTCATCATATCTACCTAGATCTGAGACACAAGGGAGATATTTATAGTACTAGAGACAAAGGTGTAGGTGGAGGGAATATTCCAGGGCATCGAACTTGAAACTGTGTGTAGACAGGTTCAGTGGGACCAGTTCTTAGACCGGAATGGTTTGGCGGGTTCCATGATGGGCCGGTGAGCGCCGGAACGGTATACTGGGGCGGGTTTCGGCATGGCACCAGAATAGATCGGACTGGTCCCAGCGATGGCTTCGACGCGCCAGGTGTGGTGCCAGGATGATCTGGCGGTCGGTCCAACGGCTCCAGGGTTGTCGCTGGCATTCTTCTTCCGTCTCCTTTTCCATGCTTCTTGCTTGGGCGTCTTGGTTCCTGGGGCATCCTTGTCTCCTCCTCTTGGAATCATGGTCATGGTCCTAGTCATACAATAGGCACTTGGATCAAGTAGGATCTCATTCATGTGATGCCAACGGAAGACAAGAAATGTAAGGGATTCATCTTTGTAGGAATACCCCGCGCATTGCAGCGGGTATCTTTTAAGAACCTCTATTGTATAAATAAAATGGTATAATATGTATTAAATATGGAGTTTTCTATACAAATTATTCAATTTTATAAACATAGACGATATGCTAAATTTAATTGATATGAAACTATTGTATATTAGATGGATATAAATTGGTGATGTGGACAATTAGATGATATGACATGGGTAACTTGCATGTAAATAAAACTGCTATAAGAATGTTAGTGGAATGACATGGATACTTGATTGGCTAATGGAGTAGATGATGTGGATGGCTTGCATGTACAAATAGACTAATATTAATTGGAGTTAGTGGGGTTTTGCTTTATAATAAAGTATAGATGGTTGGTGTAGGATGATGTGGACCAATGATGATTGTTGTATGTTTGGCTACATCATACAACATCCAAGAGCTCAGTGACTAATGTGGTTATTCACAGGGATCCTATACCATGGTATGGTTAAGAGAACTTGTCGGTAACGATATTGAACTAGGTATAGTGATACCGATGATCGAATCTTGGGCAAGTAATATATCGCAATACAAAAGGAACCCTATACCAGATTGTTTGAATCTTTGACATTGTGGTTCAATCGAAAAGAACTTCATTGAATAGGCAGGAGCCACTATGGGCATCCTGGTCCTGTAATGGTTATTGTTAAGAGAGGCATCTCGATCATGTCTGCATATTCCCGAACCCATCGAGCCGCACACTTAACCTTTGTGTGCCTTTCTTTCAAATAAAATTTCCAACAAGGACCATTGAATGATTTTTTAGCAATACTTTGCACAACTTTCAAGAGTAACAATATTTTTACCCATTATGGTAACAGTTTCAACCCATGTTGTCAACTCAATAGCCGAAATCAGGGGTTGTACCATTGATCGTTCGTAGGCTAGCAGAGTTGTTGGCATCCCAAAGGTGTGCATCAAAAATTTATAAATAAGCAATAACATACTTTGACTCACAACTTTTAGCTTTGGCATGCATCTCAATTACCACTAGACTTCATTTCAATCAAACAACTCCTTTCAAGAGTGTCATCAAGTCTATCAATATATCTATGGGGTCAAGTATTTCAAAGGTAAACTCCTGAGACAATCACTTAACATACAAGTCATAAATTGGAGACTTTTCTTGTTATACTTGTTTGGTAACATTATTTCCAAGGTGTAAGGGTAACTGTCCCTATGTGTGGTTTTGGTAACTAATGACAATCCCTATGGACTAATGTTTTCATTGAGTTTATATGAAGGAATATTTCATAGGACATGCTTGTAGTTCATGTGTTGGATTCGAGTATGGATGCCATGAAGATAAAGCTATACATTAAGTATTGGCATCAAGATCATCGAGTTGAAGAGAGGAATATGATATGTTCAACATCTTGAGAGCTTGATCTTAATATAAGAATTCTAGTTATAAAATAGCCTCATAACACTACAAGAAACGTTTCCTTTAACAATGACTTGGTCCGACGGTCGTCGTAGAAGGCGCGTCTTCCGCGATGAAATTCTCGGCTCGACCGTGGCTAATGGAAAACTTTTTTTCCTGGTTTCGTGGCCCTCTACTACGATGGAACCACTAAAAACATGGGGGAAGCTTCGCCAACGCATGGTAGAAGCAAGATTTTCGTTTCCTCGCGCGATGTTGACTCGCTGAAGTCTTTTGAGGCGTGTGAGTCTCGGACGTCAGTGTCTCTAGTGGACCATACTTTTTGGTCGCGCCTCCCAGATTTGAATTTGATAACATTGCTCGATGCGTTTGCCGTTTAGTTAGGCTGCTAGGTCCCACATGTCAGCCTCTCATTAGAAGAATCGTGTGTATGATGGAATTTTTTCCTTCGCTCGCGCTACCCTTTTCCGAAGTTGATAGCGTTACTCGATGCATCTACCAGTTTATCAGGCTGCTGGACCCACATGTCATCCTCTCATTAGAAGAAACGTGTGTATGATGGAATTTTTCCTTCGCTCGCGCTACCCTGTTCCAAAGTTGATAGCGCTGCTCGATGCATCTACCGTTTAATCAACCTCCCGGGCCCCACATGGCATCCTCTCATAGAAGAACGTGTGTATGATAGAATTTTTTCCTTCACTCGCGCTACCATGTTTCGAAGTTGATAGCGCTGCTCGATGCATCTACCGTTTAATCAACCTCATGGGCCCACATGTCATCCTCTCATTAGAAGAAACATGTGTATGATGGAATTTTTTTCCTTTGCTCGCGTTACCTTGTTCCGAACTTGATAGCGTTGCTCGATGCATCTACCATTTAATCAACCTCCTGGGCCCCACGTGTCATCCTCTCATTAGAAGAAACATGTGTATGATAGATTTTTTTGCCCTCTGTCGCGCCTTCATGTTCCGAACTTGATAGCGTTGCTCGCTGCATCAGCCGTTTATTTAGGTTGGTGGGTCCCTTATATCAGCCTCACATTAGAAGAATCGTGGGTATGATGGATTTTTCCTTCTCTAGTGCTACCTTGTTCCGAACTAGATAGCGTTGCTCGACGAATCTGCCGTTTGCTCACGTTGTTGGGTCCCTCATTTCAGCCTCTCATTACAAGAAACGTGTGTATGCTGAACTTTTTTCTCGCTCGCGCCCTATTTCGAATTGGCAACATTGCTCGCATGACTGGTTGCTCAATGCAACATATGTATAAGGTCGTGTTGATGGGTCCCACATATCAACTTCTCTGTAAATGAAACATTGATTGCTCAATGCAACATCTGTATAAGGTATCTGCTGGGCCAACATGTTAGTGTCTCTACAAATGCAACGTGTGTATGATGGACTCTGCTTTTTTGACCTTGGCAACGTTGCCGAGTCCCAGATGTCAGCATTCTCTGTGTAAGAAACGTGTGTACTGGAAAAAATGTAAAAGAACGACATAGATTATATTATATATTATATATTGATAAACATAGGAATCAAACTCAAGACTTCAACAAATGGGAATCGCGTGCGCTTCCACTACACAAGAACCATCTATGCCACTACTAGAAAAGATTATATTTAGAAATGTTGAAATCACTTAAAATGAAAAGGCAATGACCCTGATGACTTGCAGAATGCTGAATGCTCTATATAAATACAACATGGGTAGGAGAAGCCTGTGCTATACTTTATCAAAATGGCACAGAAATGCTAAATTAAGATAATTTTGGGCGATACAAAAAATAACTTGGGTCCAATCTTGTGAACCAATGGGCTTCTTATCATGGGATCCTTAGCGGAACTTCTTCGGTGTGGTATGCTTAGAAAACCAAGTAACAATGTGTTGAGAGTTGGCGGCCCACGACCGACCTGAACCCAAAAGGATAAATTCGCGAGGTTTTGGGCCACAGTTGGGTAGAATGTAGTACTATTTTCTAATAAGCTCCTCACTAAAAATTCAATGTACTGAATATGTGGGGGGTCGGCAGTCCACCTGACTCGGTAGGCTAAATTTGCAAGGTTTTGGGCCAGTGTTGGGTCGAATGTGCAATCTTTTTGTTAGGTCCTTAGTAGAAATTCAATGTAGTTGGTACCCCATCCTCAAAAAAATGTTGTTGGTACCCTAATATATATATACTGGGGTTTGGCAGTTCTGCTCACCACGAAAGGCTAATTAAGGGATTTTTTGAAACAAGATTATGAGAAGTTTTTTGTCCGAATTGGGGTTGAAATATTCTTTTTCATAGGCTGAGAAGTAAAAATACATTGTATTGAAGGTCGATGGTCTACCTGACCTGGCTGTACCTACGCCGGATCCAAAAGAATGAAGTTGGAAAGGGAGAAAAGTGACCGATATTGCGCCTTATTAAGAGTTTTACATAGCGAGGAACTTGGGCAATGCAGGATTCAAACATGGAAAGTACTAGAGGGAGTTTGCCTAATTAACATAAAATCGTGTCATATCAAGTCTTATAGCACACAATCATCTTTTCAGCAAAGGATATATTTTGAGATGGTTTGGGTGGCTTTGAATCTACCTAAGTGCCCAATCGATTTAATGTACTCAAAACCTTGTAATCATGCCATATAAACTATAGGTGATAGAGACACAGTGACCTTGACTTGCCTAGCTTCAGACAACTCAGGTAAGCACTAGCTTATACTGATCGCTCAAAGTTGTATGCTTTCGTACGATCAAATTAATACATGCCGCAATTAGCGCCAACATGTGACATTGTCATCATGCAAAAAGGCTTAGAATTCGCACATTTAGTTCACAGTTTCGAATACAATAATATAACCAGTTTGTACACTAGCACATGACAATACAATGTCAACACATCAGAGCTTAACTTGTTCATGTCACATCAGAGCTTGACTTGCTCATTTAACATATGATACATACTATATTGAACAAGTAATTTCATGGTAGCACCAAAATTATGCCATATATCAGAGACAATATGGGATCTGTGTAAACAATTTTTGTTTTTTGGAAGGGTCTGCATAAACTATTTTTTTTTAGAAAATCGGCATAAACATCTGCGGCTATCATCCTAGGACGTCTCGACCTGCTTTGGCGTACCGAGCCATGATCAATTATAGCCTAGTTAAGGCCTGTTTCCTGTCCCTATAAGAAGCAGTGACCTACTTTTCCCTATTCGCTAAGAGGAAAAAAGGAACATTCCTCTCAAAACACAAAGCTGCACGAGGTGCGATGGTTCAAAAAAAGCTGCACGAGGTGCGTATATACAAGCCAGTAACAGTACTAAAAACTATAGTATAGAAATCACGCTATGAAATAAGCACCGCTATATGGATTATACCGTGGAAGGCAATACTAATTACAAAAGCATGGCAGGGCTCATATAAATTGATTCAAGCTGGCCACAAAAACCAGTGTACTAAAACTCAACTATTGAACCACGATGCAAAAAAAGATGACACAACGATACACCAGAAAGATCCACAACTCAGTCTAGGGATGGAGCAACAAGCCTACCACACCTAAACTAGGCCTAAACCAAATTGCCGCCTATCGCACACTGTTTCAACCATCTTTGGTAAGGCTGATAACTCCCACAGGATCACCTTTAGTTGGCTGCAGGTTGTAGCATTTAATCTGAGGGAATTGTATTCCACGAAACCTCCTGTATGTTATGTACACATAGTTTTTCCTCATGAATGGGAACAATATGCCATCAGGAGCCTTACATCCGCGTTTCTTCATCATCTTGTCAATGATTGGATAATTGAGACCAAGAAACAGAGAGTTGTCGCCCAGGCTGTTAACCTGCCTCCAAACGATGACCCCTGGAGGTCCAGCAGAGCTATGATCCTCTTAAAAATGTAGACATGAGAGACATGATATAGGCTTAGGTTAGTCCCATTTTGAGCATGGGGAATGATTTCACCCTCTTCGCCATGGGCAACCCTCATGCCATACATCGTAATTATGATCATCAATCGTTCTCCATCAGCCGATCGAGTGAGGAACCACATTCCTAGTCGATCATGCAGAATAGGTGCTGGGATTACAAACAGAAGCTCCATGTTTCCTACAACATATGAATTGGAGACAAAAAGTGCATTACTGGCATACATATTCTAACACCATCATTGTTCATTGTTCATGCTAACAGTGTGAATAGGCAAATCTTAACAATAATATTACTCAATGAATTAACAACATTAGAAATTGCATTTCTTATTTTGCTATTCCGAATATTTGGATTTCTTGCTTATCTTAGTTTCCTAGTTATTGTAAGTTTCGAAAGAGGAAGGGCCACTTTTTATTGATATAGAGGCATGTCCACTTGAATTCTATAGGATTAGATGCCTACAGTATTTTGGATCAAGTGATGTTTGATTGCACAAGAAAACCAAAGGAATTGTACAAAGTGGTTGGAGTGGATGGAAATTTTTCTCCAAAATAGAGTGCAAAGGAATCCTTTGAAGGAATTCCTAAGGATTATACTCTTTCGAATCAAACAACATTTTATAGAAAAAAATCTTAAGGATCCAAATCCTACAAAAATCCTACACAATTCCTCTGAATCCCAAGGCAAAATCCAAAAAGAAAAGATTGGTGCCCTACAAAAATCCTATGTGATTCCTACAATCCAAGGAGGGCCTAAAAGTACAAAAAGTAAAGAAACCCGGCTTCATTGTGTTGCACTCACATTTGAGATGCTAGTTAATAATACCTTCCCTATTCTCACAATGAACAAACCTACTAGTGCAGGGACGCCGTCATACACTATATTTTTGGAAGTGGTTCATTCATTTTTAGGACATAAAGGGTGTGCTCATTCAGTCATATGAAATGTAAAACATAAACAAGGTAGTTAAAGAACAACTTTACTGAATCACTCACAATATATCATGGAACTACAATTACCTTCCAATGTGGGATCCTAGTAGTAGGTGTAGCCTTGACTTGCGACCACAAAAATGAGGCCACCATGTTCAATGACACCATAGTACTGTGGTCTTCCATGACCTGAATGGTCCAGACATCTCCAAACTTCGCTACCGCCTTCCAGGTAGGCGATTTTAGCGTCAAACAACGCGAGGAGCTTATAGTTTGTGTAACCCCCAGCTTCTGTGGGCACCCTGTAGATTACGATCTTCAACAGGTCAGGACATCCATCCCACGACTTTTGGAACTTTTTTCCATAACTGCGAATTTGCCAAAAAAAACTTTTGAAATATGCATGAGTTTAGAAATGAGTACATGTAACTAGGGGAACCCTGGCTGGCTAGTAGCATTACATGTTTTATAATGGATGTGAGGCGGCCTGAATGCCACAAGTATCTGTCGATGGAAGGTGATACCTGTGAGATTCGACACATTTTTGATGGTTTTTATTGATGGTTTTCTCCCGGATTTGATCGTTTTCTATCTTTACCTAACGCTTATACTTTGGTAGCAAAGAAAACTTGGTTTTTAATGTGTGTTTCAGGTTCTAAACGTCAAAAGAAGGTTTTAACTAGAGAAACACAATATTCAGGCAAAAACAAGCAAGTCTCTCGAAGCAATCGAGGGAAGCACACTGACGCTTTAACGAGCAACTATACGACGGGAACATTTTTCTGGCCGTATAGTTGCTGCCGTATAGTTGTCGCCACCTCCATCTTGTAAAAAGGGACAACTTCCATGAAGAGGTCAGACGCGAAATCATAACATAGTAGCCGCCATCCAATCCAGAAAGGAGATAGACGAGATCCGGAGAAAAAGGGGGAGACGTTCTTCATCTCGCTCCACGATCCTCGACCTCCTAGCAATCATACCCCCATAGCCATTACTTGTACTTGAGAGAGGGATAGAGATGTTCACCTTGCAAGATTAGGGTTTGAGATTGTTTCTTCCTATCTTGAATTGTGTTGGATTAGTTTTCCATTCTTATTATGGATTTCCATGGTAATATCGAGAAGAACTCCCTTTATTTAATTATATCGATGATGCTTTCTTCTCTCATGTGTGAGTAAGTTTCTTGGGCGTGGGAGATGTAAGGGATTGGTGAGATGTGATGTGCCTCCATATATTTCCATTAGCTGTGATTGATTTTAATTACTATATTATGTGTGCTTGACTATCTATGGAATGCCTAATGCTTGTCCAATTAAGGGCCCAGACAACATGATGCTTTGTTCTACATAGATAGGATCTTGTTCGCTAGCAGACCGGCGACCCTCGAGTGACACGGGGATATCAATGGGAAACTAGTAGACTCGAGGATAACGAGTAACCACCATTCTTATTGCATTAGTCTGATCTAAGGAGCTTAATTGCTAAGCAACCTGACGGGTCTTAATCGTCTAGTGTCTGACCATGGTTTTGGTAACAGTCTAGTAGGATTATTGAAGTTGGGATGAAATATACCAAGAGGAGTTCCGGCTAATTATGGGTTACTCGCCTACACATGTATTTATACGATTACAATTATTACATTTATCACTCGTCCACCTGGCACAGTCACTATCACCATGAACTGTATCTCCTCGCGCCTTTTAAGTCATCTGCAGAAAACAACAAACAACCGAATCGTTCTTTACTTTTATTATTTTTATTTCTGAAGTTTACATTTTAGTTTTATTTAAATACATCCAGTTCAATCCAAATCTTATTCTTATTTCTACACTCACAGTCAATTCACTTGAAGACCTGTGACAACTTTGAGTGCACTAGAGACTTCACCCATAAACACTTACCTTTGGGCTCCCTATGGGATCGATATCTATACTTCGAAACTAGCTACAAACGATTTGTGCACTTGTAGATATCAAGCTATTTTCTGGCGCCGTTTCCGGGGAGCTAAGCGCTAAGTGTTTGTCTCTTGACATTTTAGGAGTTACTACTACAAAATGTTCTCCCTAGGAGACAAAGGGTCTACACGCTCTGGTAGGACCTATTTACCAGATTATATTGAGCGCGTGCCTTCTCAAAGGCGCGAAGAAATTATTAAAAAACTTTTAAGATCGAATAAAGTTGAAGTTGAAAACTTGAGTGATTTTATGGAAATCATGTCTATTTACAGGAAAACTCTCAAGAAACCTGAGAAAACTCTTAGAGAATATGATGCTCCAAACTCTGCTGTCCTTAAACAACGAATAGAATTTCCTAATCCTGGAGTTAGAGAATATCGATTTGATGGTGGAATTATTAAAAATTTCCAGGAAAAAGCTTTTAGTGGAAGGGAACATGAAGACCCAGGAAGACATATTAGAGAGTTTGACGATTTGATGAAGACACTTGGACCAAAAGGTTTGCCAAGAGATTTTTCTCATCTAATTTTTTTCGTTGGTCTCTTAAAGGTAAGCTCTAGACTAGTTATATTTTGTCCCTCGCCATTAAATTAAATGTTGGGAAAACTGCATTGTTAAATTTATAAACAGGTTTAATCCCTTTAAAAAGGTAACTGAAACTAGAAAGAGCATAGGTAACTTTAGTCAGAACGTGGGAGAAAACTACCCACAAGCCTGGGATAGATTCTTTGGAATGATCAATAAAGTTCCTAATCATGGATATTCTGAATCAACTATTTGCCATTTATTTAGCACGGTCTTAATCCTCAAAGCAAAGAGTTGCTTGATTTATCAGCAGGAGGATGGATAAATACTTTAACTGTTAAAGCATGTTTGGAATTGATGTCTACTAGGGCTACGAATGATTATGTATACAATCCTGATTTCGACACTAAGTTGGAAAAAGGTATACCTGCTTTGTATAAATCCTGATCTTATGCCTGAAGTACGCAAAACAATGAAAGAAAAAGGTATACCTTCTGAACTTGTTAAGGAAAACAAAGTAGACTTGTTACAAGTTTTACTGAAGAAGATGAAACTAGAAAAGTTTTTCAAGAATTAAAACATTGACAAGCAAAATCTCATAACAACCTACATAAACATTTTCAAAAACATAAAAAGATTTTGGCAAAACTCATGGAAAATTATGATGAGCTTGGCCAAGAAATACAATTATTTCACAAGTATCTTAGTATGATTGAAACCCAATGCGAACAAATAGCATATGGTTATCACATTTTTCTTCGAGGTGATATAGATATTCCTGTTTCTACTAATTTTGTTACAAGAAGAGGTGCAGTTGTTACAGGACCATTAGGACCACCCGAATATGAAGCTGAGAAAGAGCAAAAAGAAAAAGCCTTGCTCAAAGCAAGCCAAGAAGATGATACACTGGTAGATCCTCAAGATTGAAAGAACATTTCATGGTTCCCTATGTTTTGAGTGTTAGATAACAATACCGTGGAGTTTTCTCATGTGTGCTAAGTATGCAGGGAATCATTTTGTGTTTGGGGGACCGGATTATCTGCCCACATTAAGGGCCGGATAATCCGGCCTAACTAATTTGGCAAAGGCAGGCATGGCGCGTGGCTCTGTTTGGGGACGGATTTTCTCCCGGAAAATCTGAACAGTGGCGGATTTTCTTCCCCTGACCGGATAATCCGACCCTCGCCTTGGGCCGGATAATCTGGCCCCCATAAGACGATCAAAGGCAGGCAAGGCGCGACGCTCTGACTGGGTTCAGATTTTCTCCCAAAAATCCAAACAGGGGTGGATTTTCCTTCCCTGACCGGATAATCTAGTCCTCACAAGGGGCCGGATAATCCGGGCCCCAGGAGACGATCAAGGGCAGGCTCGGCGTGTCGCTCCGAGTGGGGGCGGATTATTTGCCGGATAATCCTAGTATGGGGTGGAGTTTTCCCCAGGCCAGATAATCCGACCCTCACTTGGGCCGGATAATCCGGCCCCAAATGGCTCCAACGGCTCAGTGGGTGCAGGGTGTATAAAAGCCCCTTCACCCCCTCCATTCAAACTTCTTGATTCATTCTAAAAAGACCAGACCTGTTGCAAGTTCTCTCTCTCTAGATCTCCCACTTCAACCAACCGAAGGCTTCGATCTTTGGTGAATTGAAGGAGGAGACAAACTACATCATCATCATGAATCAAGCGCATGAACTCCTCTCCATTCACTTGGAGAAATCCCCGATCTAGTATTCTCGTTAATATCTAGATCTTGTGTTTCGTTATTGATAACTTGTTCTTGTGGTATCTTGTTGTCATTACGGGAGCCTCCAATTTGGTTGTGGAGTTGTGCCCCGCTAGTTGTGTAAAGGCATCGGTTCCCGCCTCGAAGGGTTCCTATAGTGGAAAGGTGGATTAGGCCTTTGGTGGCGGGATCCATCGGAGAACAGGGTGATGCCTATTGTGGCGTGGTGGTCTTAGTATCGCCCACTCCTCCAATGCAGATGTACTTCCCTTAACAAGGAAGGAACTACGGTAAAACAAATCCTGTGTCTCCGCGCGCTCCACTACGGTTTACTCGTTCCTCTATCTCACTCGCCTTTACTCGCTAGTAGTTAGGTTTGCATATAGGGAAATTCTTCTTAATAGCTTATCTAGAGAATTTACCTTTTGTGTCAGTCCTAAAATTGAAAAAGCATTAAAATTTTAAGTAACACCTATTCACCCCCCTCTAGGTGCCCATACGATCCATTTCAATTGGTATCAGAGCCCCAGCTCATTTTTCGGGCTTAACCGCCTAAGAGAAGTATGGGTACCAAGGAGAATGGGAATGGGGCTGTGGGCAAGGTCACAATGGATGACCTCAAGACGTTGGAAACAACCTTGTTGAAATCCTTTGAGACCAAGATGGATGAGATGCAACAAATGGTTGCTCGCCTCACATCATCCGTAGCCCCATCTCCATCCTCCATTGAGGCTACCACTCTTTCATCCAAGGATAAGGCTAACACCGGATCTAAGGAAGATGAAGTGGTAGGTGAAAAACATAATGGTTCCGCCTCCAAGAAGGGAAGTAGTAAGGAGGACTATAGTGAGGTTCATCACCTATATTCTCCCGACCCACCTATCCCTCATCCTCATATAAACAATAGGGGTGATCCACCCAAGCTTACTGCATCTTCATTTAGTCAATGGCAATTCTTAATGAAGTCTCATGTATGCAGTTCGCCAATTGAACTTTGGAGGATTATCAAAGAGGGTCTTTATATTGAAGATCACTCCAACTTGACAAGAATAGAAGTTGTGGATAGTCAATTGAATGCAACGGCTCTCCGCATGATACAGCTCGGAGTGGGTCCCAAGGACATGCCCCACATTGAGCATTTCAACACCGCTAAGGAGGCTTGGGATGCTCTCACCGATTTCTTTATTGGAAATGAAAGCATGAGAAGGAATAGGTACGATGCCCTTAGCAATGAAGCTGACGGATTCTACATGTTGGATGGTGAAAACCATGAAGATATGTATGGGCATTGCAACAACATTTAGAAATCATGGAGCCACTCAAATTGATGATGCTTGGATGAAAAGGAAATATGTGAGTGCTCTAATGCCTTTTGAGCCAACGGACTTGAAGAGCTTGCAAGGTAGACATAATTACCATCAAATGACTTCCAATGAAGTCATGAATGGCATCGTCCAAGGTTGCAGCTAAGAATGTGAAAGATGCATGTGCCCGAGCCATTGGAATGCAAAAAGGGGTCAATGTTGCTCTAAAGGCAAATGTTGTCGAGCAAGATGAGGATGAAAGAGGATTCGAGGGTGTCTCCATGGGCTGCCCCAAGGAAGTCAAGCATTCTCATGGTGAGTACATGGCCTTCTATGCAAGGAACTTTTGGAAGGATCCAACCAAGGCCAAGTCAGAACTCGAGCGCAAGAGTGGGTCAAGTGGAAGAAGAGAGAATGGCCCAAAACTGAGAACTTGCTACAATTGTGGAGATAGGCTACACTTTGTGGCTGATTGTCCATATGAAAATAGAGAAGACAATGGTGGCAGGCTCATCCTTAAAGAAAATCCAAGGCACCTCGAAAGAAGCCATTTATCAAAAAGAATGGCCCTTACAAGAAGCAACCCAAGATTGTCTTGGTGGCGCAAGAAGAATATTCCTCTGCAAGTGAAGATGAAGAGGATGAAGATAATACTCGTGAGGTGGCTGCTATAGCCACCACATCTACTCCATCATCACTCTTCGACTCTCCAAACGAAAACGTCATCAACAACAATGTCACCTGCCTTATGGCAAGAGGGTCCGAGGTATGATCTTATATTTCTTCATTTCCTAAGACTAACATAAATATGGATATGGATGATCATACTAGTCTTACATAAAATAAGAAGTTATTGCTTTGGACACCTTTTTCACTAACTTGCAAGGTGAGCACAAACTTCATTTTGATGCTCTTATGAGTCAACTTGCCCAATCCGAGGATCTTCTAGAAGAAAAGGGCAGAATTGAAAGAGAACATGCCTTGGAAATAGCCTCCTTGAAGAATGCCTTGGAAGAAGAAGAGGAAGCTCGAGTATCCTTGGAAGAGAGACTCGAGTCAATTGAGGAGTCCCATGAAGAGGTTGTTGCTCAGCTCATCAAAGAACGTGACAACGCTCTTGCTAAGGTAAAGAAACTAAAAAGGGAAAAGATTGAATTTGGGGTTGCTCATGCTAGACTCTTGGAGAAGTTTGAGAAACTTGACATTGCTCACAAGGCTTTGGAGAGTGAACATTCTACTCTAAATGAGTCTCGTGACCAGCTCCAAACTCAATTGGAGAAGTATGATATGCCCAGCACCTCCACACCATCTTGTGGACAAGAAGAACTTGCAAAGGAATCTCAACACAAAGGTAAATAAGTTCTAGATGAGGTACTTAGCAAGCAAAGGACAAACAATGGAAAGGAGGGTCTTGGTTATATTCCCAAGACAAAGAACAAGAAGAACAAGAAGAGCAAGACTGCTCAACCAAAGACTAGCACCACTACTAATGACAAGTCTAATTATGATGGTTTTGTAGGGGCTAATAATCCTAACTATGAGTTATATTGGGATTATTATGGTGATGTTTATGCTAGTTATGTAGGTCCTTATGATTCTTACATTCCTTGGTCTATTTGGGTTCCCAAGACCCTTGTCACTAACATGAGAGGACCCATTGAAAAATGGGTACCTAAAACCAAGAAGTAACTTTCTTGCAGGGCTATGCTTCGGGTGTGTCTAAATGGGTACTCGATAGCAGGTGCACAAGTCACATGACCGGAAGCAAGGAGATCATCACGGAGATGCGGCCAAATCATGATCATATAACCGTCTCCTATGGTGACAAGTCAAAATCTGAGGTATTGGGTCTCGGCAAGGTTGTGGTTGCTCATGATATCTCTCTCGTGGATGTCATGCTTGTTGAGACCCTCGGTTACAATTTACTTTCAGTTCGCGCCCTTGGTAAGGTGGGCTTTGTAGTTTTTATTGATGCTGATTTGGTGGTACTCTCGTGGAGCAAGTCTCTAAAAGTCACTTTCGTGGGATATGTCAAAAATGACCTGCACATGGTGGACTTCTCGGGGAAAACCACTACAGGCCCGATGTGTCTTTTCGGAAAGGCTGACGCGGGTTGGTTATGGCATCACTGACTAGCCCACGTCAATATGAGAACTTTGCAAAGTCTCCACAAGGGTGGCCACATCCTTGGACTAAAGGAAAATGTTTCCTTTGCCAAAGATCATGTTTGTAGGGCTTGTGTTGAAGGGAAAATGCATGACTCTCCTCATCGAAGGAAGACCATTATTTTGTCAAAGAGGATTTTGGAGCTCCTTGAAGTGGACCTCTTTGGACCTCCATCACATGCAAGCCTCGGTGGGAAGAAGTACCGCCTTGTGATTGTTGATGATTATTCAAGATACACTTGGATCTATTTCTTCAAGTAGAAGAGCGAGACTCAACAAACGGTCATCGACTTTGCCAATGAGGTTCAACGTCAACACAATGTCCCTATATTGTCAATAAGAAGTGATAACGGCTCCGAGTTCAAGAACTACACCTTAAATGAATTTCTAAGTGAAGAGGGGATAAGACATCAATATTCCGCTACGTACACCCCTCAGCAAAATGGTGTTGCCGAGAGGAAGAACCGGACCCTAATGGACATGGAAAGGTCTATGCTAGCTGAATTCAAGTCTCTGGGCTGAAGCAATCTCTACCGCTTGTCATTCGTCCAACCGGCTATACCTCCGTAAAATCTTGGACAAGACTCCGTATGAAATACTTACCGGTAACAAGCCAAACATATCATACTTCCGGGTATTTGGTTGTAAGTGTTTCTTTCTCATTAAAGGAGTTCGTTTATCTAAATTTGAGTCTAAGGCTTTAGAAGGCATTTTTGTTGGATATGGTGCCGAATCCCACACTTATAGAGTCTACAATAAGCTCTTCGGAACTGTTGTAGAATCTTGTAGTGTGGTGTTCAAGGAAAATGTTGGCTCCCGTGCGGGGCAAGTTGATGTTTGTGATGCAGATGTTGAAATACCCCAAGATGCCATAAGAAGAATGGGCGTGGGATTTTTCCGCCCCATTGAGGAACCCCTTGTGGCGGATCGGGAAGGTCAATGCTCTACTCATGTAGAGCCCTCATCTACACAAACTCAACATGCTCCAACCACGGGAGAAACTTCTACACCAACTCCACCAAATGCTGTAGGTCAACATGCTCCTGAATGCTCTAGGCCGGATTATCCGGTCGACACCAGATTATCCGGCCACCACTCCACTGATGACCAAATTGATCATCATATCGAAGAAACAACTACAAATCCTAGGCCGGATTTTCCGGCTGACCCTGGATTATCCGGCCACTCGCCAATTCGAGCAAGTTCCAATCAAGCTAGTTAGATGCTTCAGGTTCTCCTAGGCCAGATTATCCGGCCCCACCCACGGCCGGATTATCCGGCCCTGAAACTCCTGAAGAGCAACATCCTCCTGTTACGGTTGTTGATCCACCTCAAGGGCAAGGTTCATCATCTCCTACTCCTGCTAATCAAGCTACAGATCAAGGCCAAGCCAACGATTCCAACGAAGACTAAAATGATGAAGTTATTCCCCCAAGATACAACAAGCTAATTGAACTTCGTCGCAAAGCTCATGCCGATAGGAACCTTGAGTTAAGGGGTCACACTCTTGACAAAGTTGTAGGTGATCTTCGATGAAGGGTTTCCACAAGAAGGGAGTTGGCAAGTTTTGGTGAACATCAAGCCCACATCTCAATGGTGGAACCCAATAAAGTGTTTGAAGCTCTTGAAGATCCATACTGGGTTGTTGCTATGCATGAAGAGTTGAATAACTTTGAACGCAACAAGGTTTGGAAATTAGTAGAGAAGCCCAAGGATTGCTGCAATGTTATCAGCACTAAATGGATATTTAAAAACAAGCAAGATGAGAATGGCATTGTTGTGAGGAACAAGGCGATACTCGTGGCACAAGGCTATTCCCAAGTTGAGGGCATTGACTTCGGTGAGACCTATGCTCCCGTGGCTCATCTTGAGTCCATCTGTATCCTTCTTGCTTATGCTGCTTATAATAATTTTAAATTACAGCAAATGGACGTTAAGAGTGCTTTTCTTAATGGTCCTCTACATGAGTTGGTATATGTAAAGCAACCCCCGGGATTTGAGGATCCTAACTTTTCGAACCATGTCTACAAACTCGATAAGGCACTCTATGGCCTTAAACAAGCCCCACGTGCGTGGTATGAGCACCTTAAAGAGCTCTTGTTAGACCGTGGCTTCGAAGTTGGGAAAATCGATCCAAATCTTTTTACTAAGAAGGTTAAGGGGGAGCTCTTCGTATGCCAACTATATGTAGACGACATCATCTTTGGCTCTACTAATAAAGCTTTTAATGATGAATTTTTGAAGCTTATGACTGACAGGTTTGAGATGTCTATGATGGGGGAGTTACGGTTTTTTCTTGGATTCGAAATCAAGCAACTTAGAGAAGGAACCTTCATGAATCAAGCAAAATACATCCAAGACATGCTCAAGAGATTCAAGATGACAGATCTTAATGGCGTCGCCACTCCGATGCAAACAAAATGTCACCTTGAACTCAATCCTCACGGTAAAGATGTGGACAAAAAGGTATACCGATCCATGATCGGCTCTCTTCTTTACCTCTGCGCATCTAGACCCAATATTGTGTTGAGTGTGGGGGTGTGTGCAAGGTATCAAGCAACTCCTAAAGAAAGCCACTTAGTGGCGGTCAAGAGGATTTTCTGATATTTGGTTCATTCCCCTAACTTTGGTCTATAGTATCCCAAGGGCTCCAATTTCTCTCTATGTGGTTATACTGATTCAGATTGGGCTGGTGATAAGTATGATCAGAAATCAACTTCTGGAGCTTGTCAGTTCTTGGGAAGATCTCTAGTCTATTGGTCTTCTAAAAAGCAGAATTGTATATCTCTCTCTACCGCCAAAGCTGAATATGTTGCTGCTGCTAGTGCCTGGACTCAGTTATTACGGATGAGGCAAACTTTAAAGGAATATGGTGTCAATTGTGATAAAGTGCCTCTTTTAGGCGATAATGAAAGTGCAATCAAAATTATGTACAATCCGGTACAACACACAAGGACAAAGCATAATGAGATTCAGAACCATTTTATTCGGGACCATGTTGCTTGAGGCGATATTGATCTATCTTTTGTGAGCACGAAGAACCAACTTGCTAATATTTTCACGAAGCCACTTGACGAAGCAAGGTTTGTTACTTGAGGAATGAGCTAAATATCTTTGATTCAAGGAGCTTGTCTTGATTACCCATGTACTCACTCTTACATCTCAGCCTTATTTGGTCTAGGTGTGGGCATGGACATAGGGGAGTGTGGTCCTAATTGATTGGGCTAACCTTTCCCCATAATGCCGAAAGCAAGTCAAATCATTTCTCTTAATATCATTTTGTGATATGTGAGCTTACTGATGAGTATTGGTCATGAACCCAAGATATATCTTCACGGTGTCATACCATCCAACCCAACAAGGTGGCTTCGGCCACCACCCTCTTCCATGAGAAGAGTTGGATTTTTGTGGATCTTTTTGGTTGTTTTAGCTCATCTCATGTTCTTATGGGAATCACACCCAATATTGGATTTTAGTTGATTTGTTTCTTGCAATTTTGAGTGTGTAGTACCATCTCAGTTTGGAACTCTTAATCCTAAGCCTTTCCCTACCCCTAAGCCATCCATTCTTGCACACAAGTCCCTTGTACACCTTGTGGGGGTTTTGTTTGGGGACGCGCGGGCCTGAATCTATGTACAACAGAAATTCAGAATTTAGGACGGATAATTGGGCTCAAATATAGGCCGGATAATTCGGCCCTGGTGGATATAGTCGTTAAGGGCTAGGGTCGGGGGGAAGGGCTCATAATGAGCATCGCTTCTCCCCCGACCCTCTCCCTAGCCGTCGCCTGCCGTCCCCCACCCTCCCTGGAGCCTCCCCAGATCTTCTTCTCCGTGCCTCCAGGTACCTTCTCCTCCATGGTCTTCCTCCAATGAGTGAGGGTAACTCCCTCTCTGCCCATCTTTGGCTAGATGTGTTACTTGTTGGGTGGAACGCTGTCTAGAAGGGTGTTGTTTCGTGTAGAAATTGTAGTATTGTAGTATCTCGGCCCGATCTACTCTTTTGCATTCAATCTAGGCGATTCTGAAAATTTCTGCCAGGGCCGGATTATCTGCCCCTGGCCAGGACGGATAATCCGGCCTGACAGACTCAAAACTGGTTTAGTTTCGTATAGATTTGTGCATTGAGTAGGATTGGACTATGAACTATTTGCCTACTTTTTTCTATGTTCTATCTTGGACTTGTGTGTATGCTTATCCCCATTCCATCCATCTTGCTCACTTCATAGGTGGTTCCAGTGCTCCCCAGACCTACAAGTGCCGTCCTCATGCTAAAGAGGATGAGGACGAGGATGGGGACGAGGACGGGGATGAGGACTATGAGTGATCCCTTGGGGCGTTAGCATCGCTCTTCTTCCTTTTTGGCGTTTCGATGCCAAAGGGGTATAAGTAGTTCTATTAGGTCTCCGAGGGTTTGCATGGGTCGGGCGCAAGTTCTGCTCTTTAGCGTTTTGTTTTTCCTCGCTTGTGCCCTTTTAGCGTCAAACTTTTATGTGTGTTTTATGCCGTATGAGACTATGTTTGTGTGGCTGTGGATTTATCTTGTGGACTATTCAGAAGGAGTCATCTATCATATTGGATATTCTTATGGCTATATTGGATATCTACATCGAGGGAGGCGCTCACTATGGCTATCATTGGATATTCTTATAATGTTTTGAGGACGCATCTATCTCCCTACCGGTGGTATGAGCTTTTCACATATGTTTCAATGAATAGACTTATACCCTCTTGTGTGTACTTGTAATGAAATGCATTTTTCTGGTATGCACACTTTGAGGGGGAGTCTTATTCATTCATTATTTTTTCTTGTCTTGAGAACTATCTTGCAAATCCTAGTATTGTCATTGCTGACTCGTGTACTAACGAGCTCGTTAGGGAACCCCAAGAGGAAGGTATGATGAGCAAAACAGTAAGTTTCCCTCAGTTATGAAACCAAGGTTATCAATCCAGTAGGAGCAAGGAAACACCCCAAAGGTGTAGCTAGCTAAACTTTGGCAGGGCACACTACCGGTGCTAGCAGCAACGTGTAGACCTGCACAACACAACCACAGAACTCTGTCCCCAACTTGCGATGAGGTTGTCAATCTCACCGGTTTTGCGGAAAACAAAGGATTCAACATATCGACTGGAAGAAAGTAATAGTTTGCAGAAAGTAAACACAAAACAGTAAACAGTTGATTGTAGATTGATAGTAAAAGAAAGGACAGGGGTCCATAGTTCACTAGAGGTGGCTCTCCTGAAGATAGATGACATGTTGGGTGAACAAATTACAGCGGGGCAATTGACAAACATCGAGAAAGCATACAAGCATATACTACTCATCTTGACTCCTTTGAGACTTGATTGGGCATTACAAAATTATGCATAGACCGCCATCCAACTACATCTATGAGTAATAATCCACCTTCAGGTTATCATCCGAACCCCCTCCAGTATTAAGTTGCAAGCAACGGATAATTGCATTACGAATTGCGTGTAAAGTAAACAATATGATTGTTCTATGAACAAAGGATTTTTGTTTTCTCCCTAGTAGCAACAACACATCTAGTACCTTAGAGATTTCTGTCACTTCCCAGATTACTAGAGGCATGAACCCACTATCGAGCATAAGTACTAGCTCTTGGAGTTCCTAGCATCTACTTGGCCAAGATAGCTACTAACATCAGAAAGCATGCAAGATCACAAATAACAAAGACATGATAGAATCAATAATCAATCTGAAATAGCATCTCAATATCCATCAGATCCCCGCAAACACAACATGCAGAATTACAAATAGATGATCTTGATCATGAACGGAGCTCACAAGATCTAAACATGATAGCACAAAGAAGGAGAACCAGCCATCTAGCTATTACATGGACCCGTAGTCCAGAGATGAACTACTCACGCATCACAACGGAGGCTTGCATGGTGATGAAGAAGGCCTCCAAGGTGAATTCCCCTCTCCAGCAGGGTGCTGGGAAGAGCTTCAGATCCCTCCCGATCTAGGGATGGAGATGACGACGACTACAAACTTTTTCGTGGAATTTTGATCGGGTACTTAGGGTTTCTATATCGGAGGCAACTTATAGGTGGAAGGAGAGGCCGAGGGAGTGCCTAGGGCGGCCAGACCACCCCCTGGCGCGGGCCAGGCCTGGCCACGCGGCCAAGTGGTGTGGCCGAGCCCCAGCCCATCTCTGTCTCGTATTCTGGCTCCGGGTGTCCCTCGGTGAAAAACTGACTTTGGCTTTTGTCCTGTCCAATTCCGAGAATATTCATTTTCTGACTTTCCTGGAACCAAAAACAGCAGAAAACAGGTTGCTGGCACTTTGGCTCTTGTTAATAGCTTAGTCCAAGAAATCAGTTGAAAACTACTCCAAAGTGTGGACAAAACACAAGAAAGTAGATAAACCAAGCATGGAACATCAAAAATTATGGATACGTTAACAACGTATCAACATCCCCAAGCTTAACTCCTGCTCGTCCTCGAGTAGGTAAGTGATAAAAAGAAAGAATAATTTTTGAGGTGGCATGCACCAACATAAACTTGATCAAAGTATTTGTAAAACTTTGATAGCTGGGATCATAGTACTTCAATCATAACATGAAATACGAAGTTCTAGCAATAAAACAAATAAACTATGTTGCAACATGAAAAGGCACAAACAAAAGATTAATGAATAATAATGCTTTGCAAGATGTTTGTTTGTTTCGCATAAAGAAAACATAGCATAGTAGCATTCAGCTTGTCCGTCATAGAGTAGCAAACATAAATGCATAGGACACCTTCAGAATTCATAAGAGTGACTAGATACAGATAGTTTAAAACAAGCAATATCAAAGTTATGCCTCAATCAACAAGTCTTGGGACAATGCACATAGAACTAAGAATGGCCACTATGCTCTCAAAGTAGGTGCATAAAGGTAGAAGGTGGAGACTCAACATAAAAGTAAAAGAAAGGCCTTCATAGAAGGAAGCAGAGATTGAAGTTTCATAAAGAGCTTCCAAAAATTATGGTCCTTAATAGCTTTCAGCTCTCCTTGCCCCTATCATAAGCATCTTGAAGTGATTAAGGTTAAAGTGAACAAACTATGGTGTATATGTTTGACAAAGTATAAGTTGGAAATCTCATGTCCCTTGAATACGAGGGCCGCTCCACATGTTACTCAAGTTTAGTCACTGGTAAGTTCTTGTCATCATAAGTACATGTGTATCATAGAGAACCGCCAACGGGGTACCCCTTGCCCGATGATACGGAAGAATCCCCATATCAAATGACAAGGCAAGCAGACAACGAGCATCTCAGCAATCTTCTTATTTACCATGGGAATATGGTTTTTTTCTCTCTTTCCTCTTTTCTCATATTTTTTTCTTTTTTTCTCTTTTTTCTCAATATCCAACTTCTTTTTTATAAGCAGAATGCTTCATAGACAGCTCATTATGGTTACGCTATAGGTTTTCACCATGACAACATTGATTAGACCAGCGGCCTAGGCGTTTCTCTAACACATATACATAACTCCATGGACTTACAAGCTCCCCTTTCATTTCACACCGACGACATCCATAGACAAAAGAGCATGATATCAACTAGGTACAAAGTACAAATGCAATGTTGGAAGCGTTCCCCATGACAACATGGTTCTGCTAATCCCCAACAAATAAGTGCAAGCATATACAACATAGACGACACAATGGTTCAAGTTTATTAAGGGCAAGAAAAGTAAAGTGTGCCATCAAGTTCGTGAGAGCTTTAATCACTAGTTTTCTCATAACAAGTTTAATTCAGAAGGTAGATAAAAACATGAATATACTTGGAATAACATATGCTAGTAGGTAGGTATGGTGGAATCTTTGGAATAACTTGGTTTTAGGAGTTGGATGCATGAGCGGAACTCATACTTGGTTACGGAGGCTAGCAAAAGGGTGGGAGCGACCAACTAAGAGAACAATAATGGCCATAATCATGCAGAGCGACAAAACATCATTGATCAAAGCATAAAGTGATACTATAGGTTTAAAACTAAAGGATTATAAAGGCTATGGTGACTTGGGATAGTCATAACATGGTGTGAGCATGCGCCAAGTCAACCCAAATAAAGCATCAAAGGATAATACCACAATACTATGCTTTAATATGCTAAAACAACTCATCATCCTTCCAAGGCATATTAAGCAATCTCAATTGTTCATAACAAGTCATGCTATAGCAAAGAATACTAAGCATAAAGCCAAAACAATATCGAGCATGGCATGACAAAGCATAGGCCACAGTAAAAAAATAAGCTCTCTTTACCACTTAAGCATAAACTTTCCTACTCTTTTTCCAATCCAAACCAAACTATTTGAAAACCAATGAATGAAAGAGGGCATCCAACCAATTTATTCAGCAAACTAAGAAAATCAAGCAAACGAAAAACCAAAACAAAAACGAAAAAGAAGACGCTCCAAGAACAACACAATTGTGCATGAAACAATAAAAATGAAGCGTTTGGAAGGAACCTGGGATTTTTATTGATGAAGAGGGGGATGCCTTGGGCATCCCCAAGCTTTGACGCTTGTACTTCTTGGATATTTCTTGGGGTGACGCGCGTGGAATCCCCAAGCTTGAGCTTTAGTCCATCCTTCATCTCATTACTCATTCCTTCCATACACTTGAAATTTTTCCTTCATACAAAACTTCACACAATCTTTATTAGCAACATTAGTGCACTCAAGATAATAAGTATTTAGGTTCAGTTCTAACACCAATAAAACTTCCATTAAAACACTAGCTACTGTAGCACTTTCTTGAAAAATCTCAATTCCCCAAAAGAACTCAAAAAGGAACCAAAAAGAAGCAAATGCAAATAATGACAGAAATCTATCAAAACAGACCAGCAGGTAAATACGAATTTTTTCGAAGACCTTCTGTTGCTCAAATCGAAAAGTGTTGAACTAACGAAAGTGAGATAACAACATAGGGCAGAAGAATAAAAATTCATGCCTCAAACGGACATACAGAGATTTTACACGAATTTGTATGGTGAAGCATAGAAATCTGTTTCGTTACAACAACTTTCCCAATCATTACTTCTCTCTCATTAGAGGTTACTTGGCACAAAAAGCAAATAAAAAGGATAAGGAGTGGTTATTACTGAAGTAATAACTTCCAAGACTCATCTACAACTTTTGGGTTATCTCCCAATAAGTATTTTTCTTTAACGCCTTTAAGTTAGGCATAAGAAGTAAGAAAAAGGATCAAGTGTTCTCAAATGAAGAAGCATTAAGAGGAAATTTTGTTTTCATAGGAGAGGCAAAAGAAATATTCTCTCTCTTCTTAGGAAAGTGTTCTATACATTTCTTGAGTGGGAGTTGATATTTAATGGTTCCTTCTTTCATATCAATAATGGCACCAACAGTTCTAAGAAAAGGTCTTCCCAAAGTAATAGGACAAGAAGCATTGCATTCAACATCCAAAACATAGAAATCAATGGGGACATAGGCAATTTTAACCATAATAAGAACATCATTAATACTCCCCATGAGTTTATTTCTAGCATTATCATCAAGTGGGACATTCAAATAACAATCTTCAAGTGGTGGCAAATCAAGCATATCATAAATCTTTCTAGGCATAATAGAAACACTACTATCAAGATCACATAAAGCTTTGAAATCAAAATCATTCACTTTCATATTAATGTGGGTTCCCAACCATCTTCTTGTTTTATAGGAATAGAGGCTTTATGTTTCATCTTTTCTTCTTTAATCTTTATGAGAGCATCAGTAATGTGTTTTGTAAAGGCCATGTTCATAGAACTAGCATTAGGAATTTTAGCAAGTTTTTGTAGGAACTCAATAGCTTCAGAGATATTGCAACCATCAAGATCAAAATCATAATTATCATCAAAAGTAGTAGAGCTATTACTAGCCTCAACACTAGTGGTAGTGATAGTAGAAACACAAACGTTTCTAGCAATTTCATCTTCTCTTTCCCACTTAGCATGCAATTCAGCTAATAGTCTAACATTTTCATCAATTGTAACTTGTATGGCATTAGTAGCAGCAAAGGGATTATCAATAGTTTTAGGTTTAGCAGCCATTTTATTAAAAGAAGATTGAGCTTCAGCCAAAGATGCTATATTTTTTTTAGCATTAGAGAGTTTTTCCTAAATAGTTTTATTGAAAGCAGTTTGTTTACTAATAAAATCTTTAAGCATAACTTCAAGTTCAAAGGGTGCACTCCTATTATTGTTGTAAGAATTTCCATAAGAATTACTATTGTTGGGGGGATATGGCCTATAATTGTTGCTACCAAAATTATTCCTGTAGACATTGTTGCTAAAATTGTTATTTCTTATAAAGTTCACATCAACTTGCTCTTCTTGAGCAACCAAAGAGGCTAAGGGAACATTATTTGGGTCAATATGGGCTTTCCCATTAACAAGCATAGACATAATGACATTAATCTTATCATTCAAGGAGGAGGTTTCTTCAACAGAATTTACCTTCTTACCTTGTGGAGCTCTCTCAGTGTGCCATTCAGAATAGTTAACCATCATATTATCCAGAAGCTTTGTTGCAGCACCAAAAGTAATGGTCATAATGGTACCTCCAGCAACATAATCCAATAGATTTCTTGAAGAATAGTTCAATCCTGCATAAAAAGTTTGGATAATCATCCAAGCTGTCGGTCCATGAGTGGGACAATTCTTTACCAAAGATTCGATTCTTTCCCAAGCTTGAGCAACATGTTCATTATTAGATTGTTTAAACTTCATTATTTCACTTCTCATAGATATAATCTTAGCAGGAGGATAGTATTTTCCAATGAAAGCATCTTTGCATTTAGTCCAAGAATCAATACTATTCCTAGTTAAGGAATTCAACCATTCTTTAGCTTTTCCTCTCAAAGAGAAAGGAAACAATTTAAGCTTAATAATATCTCCATCTATATCCCTATGCTTTTGCATCTCACAAAGTTCAACAAAGTTATTTAGATAGGCTGCAACATCTTCATTACCAATACCAGAAAATTGTTCTCTCATATCAAGATTGAGAAAAGCAGGCTTTATTTCAAAGAAAGTAGTTTCAGGAATAGGTGGAGCAATGGGTGTGCTCATAAAATCATTGTTGTGGGTGCTAGTGAAGTCACACAACTTAGTGTTTTCAAGAGTAGTCATTTTTTGTGTTTTTAATAAAGAAAGCAAACTTGTAAAATTAATTTTTGTGTGTTTTTGATAAAGAAACAAGCAAACAAAGCAAAAGTAAACTAAGCAAAACAAAAACAACAAAGTAAAGAGATTGGTTATGAGGGACTCCCCTTGTGAAGATGTCCTTGACTCCCCGGCAACGCGCGGGAAAAATACTTGCTGACTCGTGTACTAACGAGCTCGTTGGGGAAACCCAAGAGGAAGGTATGATGAGCACAGCAGTAAGGTTCCCTCAGTTATGAAACCAAGGTTATCAATCCAGTAGGAACAAGGAAACACCCCAAAGGTGTAGCTAGCTGAACTTTGGCAGGGCGCACTACCGGTGCCGGCAGCAACGTGGAGACCTGCACAACACAACCACAGAACTCTGTCCCCAACTTGCGATGAGGTTGTCAATCTCACCAGTTTTGCTGAAAACAAAGAATTAAACGTATCGAGTGGAAGAAAGTAATAGTTTGCAGAAAGTAAACACAAAACAGTAAACAGTTGATTGTAGATTGATAGTAAAAGAAAGGACCGGGGTCCATAGTTCACTAGAGGTGGCTCTCCTTAAGATAGATGACATGTTGGGTGAACAAATTACAGCGGGGCAATTGACAAACATCGAGAAAGCATACAAGCATATACTATTCATCTTGACACCTTTGAGACTTGATTGGGCATTACAACATTATACATAGACCGCCATCCAACTACATCTATGACTAATAATCCACCTTCAGGTTATCATCCGAACCCCCTCCTGTATTAAGTTGCAAGCAGCAAATAATTGCATTACGAATTGCGTGTAAAGTAAACAAAATGGTTGTTCTATGAACAAAGGATTGTTGTTTTCTCCCTAGTAGCAACAGCACATCTAGTACCTTAGAGATTTCTGTCACTTCCCCAGATTACTAGAGGCATGAACCCACTATCGAGCATAAATACTAACTCTTGGAGTTGCTAGCATCTACTTGGCCAAGATAGCTACTAACAACGGAAAGCATGCAAGATCACAAATAACCAAGACATGATAGAATCAATAATCAATCTGAAATAGCATCTCAATATCCATCAGATCCCAGCAAATACAACATGCAGAATTACAAATAGATGATCTTGATCATGAACGGAGCTCACAAGATATAAACATGATAGCACAAAGGAGGAGAACCAGCCATCTAGCTACTACATGGACCCGTAGTCCAGAGATGAACTACTCACGCATCACACCGGAGGTTTGCATGGTGATGAAGAAGGCCTCCATGGTGAATTCCCCTCTCCGGCAGGGTGCCAGGAAGAGCTTCAGATCCCTCCCGATCTAGGGATGGAGATGATGGCAGCTACAGACTCTTTCGTGGAATTTTGATTGGGTACTTAGGGTTTCTGTATCGGAGGCAACTTATAGGTAGAAGGAGAGGCCGATGGGGTGCCTAGGGCAGCCAGACCACCCCCTGGTGCGGGCCAGGCCTGGCCGCATGGCCAGGTGGTGTGGCCGGGCCCTAGCCCTTCTCCATCTCGTATTATGGCTCCGAGTGGCCCTCAGTGAAAAACTGACTTAGAATATTCATTTTCTGACTTTCCTGGAACCAAAAACAGCAGAAAAGAGGCAGCTGGCACTGTGGCTCTTATTAATAGGTTAGTCCAAGAAATCATATGAAAAGTACTCCAAAGTGTGGACAAATCACAAGAAAGTAGATAAAACCAAGCCTGGAACATTAAAAATTATGGATACGTTAACAACATATCAGTCATCTAACACCAAAAAGGGTGAGATTGAAAGAACATTTCATGGTTCCCTGTGTTTTGAGTGTTAGATAACAATACCGTGGAGTTTTCTCATGTGTGCTAAGTGTGCAGGGAATGATTTTGTGTTTGGGGGACCGGATTATCCGCCCACATTAAGGGCCGGATAATTCGGCCTAACTCATTTGGCAAAGGCAGGCATGACACGTTGCTCTGTCTAGGGACGGATTTTCTCCCGGAAAATACGAACAGGGGCGGATTTTCTTCCCCTGACCGGATAATATGGCCCTCGCCTTGGGCCGGATAATCCGGCCCCCAGAACACGATCAAAGGCAAGCAAGGCGCGACGCTCTGACTGGGTTTGGATTTTCTTCTGGAAAATCTGAACAGGGGCGGATTTTCCTTCTCTAACCGGATAATCCGGTCCTCGCAAGGGGCCGGAGGTGATCAAGGGCAGGCTCGGTGCCTCGCTCTGAGTGGGGGAGGATTATTTGCCAGATAATCCGAGTCTGGGGCAGAGTTTTCGCCAGGCCAGATAATCCGGCCCTAACTTGGGCCGGATAATCTGGCCCCAAATGGCTCCAACGGCTCAGTGGGTGCAGGGGGTTTTAAAACCCCTTCATCCCCTCCATTTAGACTTCTTGATTCATTCGAAAAAGAGCAGACCTGTTGCAAGTGCTCTCTCTCTAGATATCCCACTTCAACCACCCGAAGGCTTCGATCTTTGGTGGAATTGAAGGAGGAGACAATCTACATCGTCATCACGAATCAAGCGCATCAACTCCTCTCCATTCACTTGGAGAAATCCCCGATCTAGTATTCTTGTTAATATCTAGATCTTGTGTTTCGTTATTGATAACTTGTTCTTGTGGCATCTTGTTGTCATTACAGTAGCCTCCAATTTGGTTGTGGAGTTGTGCCCCGCTAGTTGTGTAAAGGCGCCGGTTCCTGCCTCGAAGGGTTCCTATAGTGGAAAGGTGGATCAGGCCTTTGGTGGCGGGATCCATCGGAGAACAGGGTGAGGCCTATTGTGGCGTGGTGGTCTTAGTACCGCCCATCCCTCCAACGCAGATGTACTTCTCTTAACAAGGAAGGAACTGCGGTAAAACAAATCCTGTGTCTCCGCGTGCTCCACTACGGTTTACTCATTCCTCTATCTCACTCGCTAGTAGTTAGGTTTGCATATAGGAAAATTCTTCTTAATAGTTTATTTAGAGAATTTACCTTTTGTGTCAAGCCTAAAATTGAAAAAGCATTAAAATTTGACGCAACACCTATTCACCCCCTCTAGGTGCCCTTACGATCCATTTCAAAGATGAAACTGCTCAAGGCACGCAAGATCAAACCAGGGAGGACCAAAATGATGCACATGATGACCATTATGACTCAGATGCAGAGACGGTTGATCCAAGAGAAGAAAACACAAGCAATGAAGATGAAGTTGTTGTAGTAGAGAAGAAGAAAAACAACAAGCAACAACAAAAGAAAGCAACCAAAGAGCCTGATCGCCCACAAAAGGTAAAAGACAAAAAAAGAAAGGTGAGCAAAAGATCCCTTATCCAAATCGAAAAAAGAAAGCACTGGATCAGGTAATCTATGACTCTTTCAAAAAAAGAACTTGGTGATCTTCGTCTAGAAATTCCATTTGCATATGCAATAAAAGTTCCCACCTATTCAAAATTCCTCCATGATATTCTTAGTAGAAAGAAATAAACAAAACCATTGCCATGGTGACTAGTTATCCTGCTAATGGGAAGCTATTGTCTAAATCAGGAGATCCCGGAATACCAACTATTTCATGTTCAATTGGCAAAACTGATATTCACATTACCTTGTGGGATTTAGGTGAAGGAGTTAGTGTAATGCCATATTCCCTCTATAAAAGGTTAGGATTAGGGGAGTATTTCCATACTACGATCACTTTACTGATGGATGACAAGTCCACTAAACAACCTATTGGTATGATTGAGGATGTTCTACTTAGAATAGATAAGCATGTTATTCCCACTGATTTTATTATTCTTGAAATGTCAGAGGATGAAAAATTATCTATAATACTTGGAAGACCTTTCCTTAGCACTGTAGGGGCATCAGTTGATTGTGCTGAAGGAAAAATAATCTTTAATGTTTATGATGCTGAAATCATCCAGTATTTCGCAAAGAAGCTAGAAGCAGGAGAAAGATATATTCCACCGGCAAAATGAGCTTATCTGGTAAGTGCCTTTGATAAGGGGCAACCTAAGGTAAGAATTTGAGAACAGAGGAGGGGTTGAGTTATTCAACCATCCTTAATAAAATGTTTAATGGGAGTCAACCCATCACATTAATATAATAAACTATAGAATAAAGTGTTCATCGCGTTCCTACAACTTTTTCACAGACATTTTTGCGGAAGCGCGCCCGTGAAGATGCAGTTGTCAAGAAGTAGTAGAAATATCGATTGAACAAGTGTAGAAGAAGTATAAAAATAAAAGTTTGAGTTTTTTCTACGAAAACTAGCTTAATCATTTTTGTTGAGATCAAAAAGTGAACCTCCGATTGAGGAGAAGAAGATAGGTAGAGCTAGAATTTCTGCTCTAAACATGTTGTTTTTGGTCGATAATTTCAACTGTCATTTTTTTGGTCAAAAACAAGGTGTTTCGCTAAGTTTCAAGATAAGAAGGTATTCTTGAAGAAACATAATTTTTTTGATGAGTACTGATGGTTTAACGACCAACTATACGGCGAGAATAAAAATTCTGGCCATCAACAATTTTTTTTGCATGGGCACAGAGAATTTAACGACTAACTATACGGTCTGAATAAAAATTCCGGCCGTATAGTTCTGGTCGTATAGATATCGATGCCTTCATACAAATTTCTTCTCAAAAGTACTGATGGTTTAACGACCAATTATACGACGGGAATAAAAATTCCGGCTGTATAGTTCTGGTCGTATAGATATCGATGTCTGTTTTAGAAAATTTATCTCGAGGATACAGACGGTTTGACTACCAACTATACGGCGAAATCATTATGGTCCGACCATATAGATGCGTCCGTATAGCTGTGGTATGCATAAAGAAACCCTAGTTGGCGGCACCGCCGCAAGTATACGGCCGGAACTACATATCCCACCCGTATAGTTCCGGCCGTATAGTTTGGTGCGACCTCAAAATCGTGCCGGGGTGGCTAGGTTTTCCTCCCTCCTCACTTTTTTCTCTCATATTCTCTCTCCAAACCTCTCCAAACCCACCTAGAACTTTTGATTCTTCATGGATTTTGTTTTTTTGAGTGCGGGAATCAATAGATCAGTATGTTTCTCTCCGTATCCATGCTTTATTTTTAGATTTCCATGGTTGAAATTCTCACATTGATCTAGTGGATGAACTCAAGCTTCTCTAGCTTTTCGTCTTAATTTCTCACGTTAAGATTAAATTTTTCCACGTAGAATCATTCGTATATCATGTAGAAACTATATGCCTAAGGTTTTATGGTAAAAAATTTCAATGCATCAAGATGAAAAAAATCGGTAATATTTTTTGTAAGAGCAAGCGCCAACGTGGCGAGAGCTTGGGGCAAAGGGCCAAGCTCAACCCCAAGCTGGCCGTAGTTTCGTCAAGGAGGATGCTGCCCACACGTTGGGCCGATGATAACTTTCTCACCGCGGCAGGGTTGACAGCGGACTTTGACCTCATGTGTGCAAACTCAAGACTTGAAGTAATCGCTAATGCAAACCACAACACCTACGCCGAGCTCACCTATGAGTTCCTTTCCTCCTTCTACGATGATCACAGGGAGAAAGGTAATGCGTGCACAGTAAGCTTGACCATGAACCGACAACCTTATGAAATAACTTTTGAACAATTTTGCAATGCTTTCGGCTTCCCTCTCGATGGGGAGGCAAATGTTACTAGCCTATACAACGTCACAAGTGGAGAAACTTGGGAGGTTGTTTCTGTTAATGGTGGCACGAACTTCTATCAGAAGAAGATGTCCACCATTCAGAACCCAACCATTCGCTACTACACCTTGTTCCTCGCCAACGCACTTCTAGGAAGAGGAGATACCGGTTCCATGGCCAATGCAGACATAGAAATAATCACCAAGGCACTCTTCCCTAATGCACCACAAAGTCCCAATCCAGGGGCTCTACTCATCCAGCACTTCCATCACCAGAGAAACAAGATGAAAGGTGACGTTCGCATTGGTGGATTGGTAACCCACCTTGCTCATCAATTAAACATTGTATTGCATGTGATGCAACCTGTCGATGGCTCCAAACTTATGGATTTCAAATACTTGACGGCTCGTGGCTTCCTCGGTGTTTACCAAGCTAACAGGAGGCTCCGAGCATATCGGTTTGGTTATCTAGGTGATGCGTAGGTTGAGTAGGTTTTGTTGCCCTGTCCCCAAGCCTTTTCGATTGTGGAGAAGGACACCTGGATCCTCACCAAGTATCAGGTGATGGAGATCATGGATGAAATCTAGCCTGATCAAGAGGAAGATGAAGGAGAGGAGCAAGATGAGGACGAGCAGGAGAAGCAATACAACCCTGCTTGGGAGGGACAGCCGCAGCAGCAGCAGGGGGACCCTAGGGCCCATGGCCCAATTAGCCATAGCAGGGGTTCAACTATGTCCCCTATTAAGAATTTCAGAAGCTCAACTAGCGCGTTGGGGATATTGACCACACTCTACAATGAGTGAATGACGACGTGAGTGCCTTAACTCACACATTCAGTCACTTCATGATCCGCCTCCCCGACTACTACCAGCAATATCCGCACTAGCCGCCGAATGACAGCAACAACTGAGCCTGGCAATAACCTAAGCTTGGGGGAGGTTTGAAAACCTCCAAACTTTGCATTCATATTTTTATTTCTTTTTTATTTTATTTGACTTCTTCAAAACTGCATGTTTACTTTCAGTTTGCATTCCTAAACAAAAATACAAAAAAATTAGTTGTACCTTTATTGCAAATTCATTTTTTGTTTCTCTCGGAGATTGCTCAATTTCAGGTGGCTTGGCAATAGGGGAATATAGAGGGGGTTCGACTCAAGTACGAGAACAAAGCAAGCAAGAGGAGGTATCACATTCCTTTCATCACCCTTTTCTGCAACCTTGAATTGATCCTACAATTATTTACTCGCTTGCACTAGAGTCACTCCCCACTTAGCTTGCTATCCTATAAATTATTCCTAGTGTCTCCTTTTTAGCTTTGAAACAATGAGCAATGAACTTGGTTAAACATATTTCCTACATATTTACAACAATAAAAAGCATCTAAAAGATGACTTGAGTCCATGTTAATCCCAAAGGATTTGATTTTAGAACTACTTCATCCCATTTGAGCTTAATGTAAATAGACTCGATAGTACCCTTGAATGAAATTATTTGATAAAATGAATGCTTCGAAGTAGTAGAGATTATGCCACTGCCTTTTCTAATAATTATCGTAATTTATTGCTTTACGTGTGTCATTACAACACTGTCATGCTCCATGGGGAGCTATTAACTCCGCTTGCCAATGAACGATCTAAATGTGGGAAACCACTTGATTTCGGCTATTGAGTTATGTAAACGTCTATAGCAGCAATGCTATGACGGGTAAAATTTTAGTCTCCTCGTGGTTTCACATTCCAAGTGAAGTTGTAGTACTCCTCTAACCCACTGTTGCTCAACAATTATTTATTGGCATGGTCACGAGTGCACAACACAGTCCCAATTAACATGTTAAACATAGTGGCATGATTTCTCTATGAAAGAGCTGAAGTTTTTGAAAGGAAAGGAAAAATTTCTTTGAGAGTCTTGAAATTTTGACAGGGGAATAGATGAGTTGTTCTTAAATTGAATATTTTGGTGCCAACTTGAGTACTCTTAATTGATTAAAGAAACAAAAAGCAAAAAGTTTTCATCTCTCAACAAAGAGTGACACCAAAAGAATTTATCTCACCTTCCTAGCTAAACTTTTGACACTTGCTCGGGCATATGATTTATTTGCTAGCAATATATACGTGGTTAGGAAGTGGACTCAGTGCAATCTTGTGAATACTTGTATGATCATGTTTAAGATTGCAGGAATTGTGAAGAGAAGAATTGGACACCAATTCAAGCTTGTAAGTTCTTTTATTTTAGTCTCCGCTATTCTTCCTTATTTCCTTGTCACGCGAGGGCGAGCAACACCTAAGCTTGGGGAATTGATAGCTGTGAGATTCGACACATTTTCGATGGTTTTTATTGATGGTTTTCTCCTAGATTTGATTGTTTTCTAGCTTTACCTAACGCTAATACTTCGATAGCGAAGAAAACTTGGTTTTTAATGTGTGTTTTAGGTTCTGAACATCAACAGAAGGTTTTAACCAGGGAAACACAATATTCAGGCGAAAACAAGCAAGTCTTTCTTTGGAAGCAATCGAGGGAAGCACACAGACGCTTTAACGAGCAACAATACGGCGGGAATATTTTCTGGCCATATAGTTCCCGCTGTATAGCTGCCGCCACCTCCGTCTTGTCAAGAGGGACAACTTCCATGAAGAGGCCATACAAGAAATCATAACATAGCAGCCACCATCCAATCTAGAGAGGAGATAGAAGAGATCCGCAGAAGAAGGGGGAGATGTTCTTCATCTCGCTCCATGATCCTCGACCTCCTAGCCATCACACCCCCATAGCCATTACTTGTACTTGAGAGAGAGAGAGAGAGAGATCTTCACCTTGCAAGATTAGGGTTTGAGATTGTTTCTTCCTATCTTGAATTGTGTTGGATTACTCTTCCATTCTTATTGTGGATTTCCATGGTAATATCGAGAAGAACTCCCTTTATTTAATTATATCGATGATGCTTCATTCTCTCATGTGTGGGTAAGTTCCTTGGGCATGGGAGATGTAAGGGATTGGTGAGATGTGATGTGCCTCTATATATTTTCCATTAGGTGTGATTTATTTTAATTACTATATTATGTGTGCTTGACTATCTGTGGGATGCTTAATGCTTATTGTCCAATTAAGGGCCCAGACAACATGATGCTTTGTTCTACATAGATAGGATCTTGTTCGCTAGCAGACCGGTGACCCTCGAGTGACACGGAGATATCAATGGGAAACTAGTAGACTCGAGGATAACGAGGAACCATCATGCTTATTGCATTAGTCCGATCCAAGGAGATTAATTTTTAAGCAACGTGAAGGGTCTTAATCGTCTAGTGTCTGACCATGGTTTTGGTAACAGGCTAGTAGGATTACTGAAGTTGGGATGAAATCTAACAAGAGGAGTTCCAGCTAATTATGAGTTGCTCGTCTACACATGTATTTATATGATTACAATTATTACATTTATCACTCGTCCACCTGGCACAGTCACTATCACCATGAACTATATCTCCCCGTGCCTTTTTAAATCATCTTCAGAAAATAACAAACAACCGAATCATTCTTTGCTTTTATGCTTTTTATTTCTGAAGTTTACATTTTAGATTTATTTAAATACATCCAGTTCAATCCAAATCTCATTCTTATATCTACACTTGCAGTCAATTTACTCGAAGACCTGTGACAACTTTGAGTGTGACAGAGACTTCACCCATAAATACTTACGTTTGGGCTCCCTATGGGATCGATATCTATACTTCGAAACTAGCTACAAACGATCTGTGCACTTGAAGACATTAGTACCTCCAAAAGCCTTTTTTGTAAAAATTTCATAGTAACATATAATTTACTTGTAGTAGTTCAAATTTGACCTATTTTCAATAAATCGACATAAAGTCATTCAAGTGGGAGGAGTTAGGTAGGGAGTTTGAGAACTCATAAAACACGGGAAACCAGAAGTACAATATGCTGGTCCACAATATATATATATATATATATATATATGTGTGTGTGTGTGTGTGTGTGTGTGAAAACTTTGGTTTGTGGCATTTAGATCAATATTCTTTGGACTTCCTTTACGGGGAGAATAATCACGACATCACTCAGAAAATTGAGAATGTCCTTTCCTGATAGTTGGAAACTCACACCTACGACATTGTTTACTACAAGAAGATGTACCCATCTACCTCCGAAAAGACATTTAATTAAGAGCAGTCTATTGCGCTTACTTGTAGCTCAAGTTGAACTTAATTTCATTAAATTGTTGTTAAATCTTAGCAAGAAGTTGAACCGTACCTATCGTCAAAACTCTCGGTGGTTTCTAATATATTAATTGACCCCCTTCCCTCGATGGGTACCTCCAAGAGAGATCTTTCGTCAAACTTTCAAAGCAACCTACAATTTACTTATGGTTGTTCAATTTTTACCTAATAATTTTGATAAATCGGCATAAAGTCAATCAAGTGGGTGAAGTTAGCTAGGAAGTTTGAGAACTCATAAAACATGGGAAATCGTAAGTACAACATGTTGGTCCACTATATATGTCTGAAAACTTGCCTCGTGTGTCATTCAGATCCATATTCTCCGGACTTGCTTTATGAGAAAGAACACAATCTCGTCATCACTCAAAAAATTGAGAATGTTCTTTCCTGAGATAGTTGGAAACTCATACTTATGGAATTGTTTACTACAACAAGATGCACCTATCTATACCTCCAAAAAGACATTTAATTCAAGAGAAATCTAGTGTGCTTACTTGTAGCTCAAGTTTGACCTAATTCCATTAAATTGTCAAGATGCAAAATCTTAGCAAGAAGTTGAACCTATCATCAAAAATCTTAGTGGTTTCTGATATATTAATTGACCCCCCCAATGGATACCTCCAAAATCTTTTTCATAAAACTTTCAAAGCAACCTACAATTTACTTGTAGTTCAAATTCGACCTAATATAACTTTGAAAAGACATTTAGTTTTGTTAAATTTCTGGCTCGTGACATCACTCGAGAAATTGAGAATGTTCTTTCCTGATAGCTGGAAACTTACACTAGCAAAATTGTTTATTACAATTATATGCACCCATCTACCTGTGAAAAGACATTTAATTCAAGAGAAATCTATCGTGCTTACTTGTAGCTCCAGTTTGACCTCAATACGTTAAATCGACAAGAAGTCTCTGAAGTGTGCAAAATTAGCTAGGAAGCTTGAAAATTCCTAGCTAGTACTAAAAACTTGGGTATTATCTATAAGAAACCGTGGTCCACTTTGTGTGATATATAATTGGGGTGGTTGCATTTTCTCTTAACTATGGTTAGTCCTATAGGAGCAAGGTTCTTGAGTTAATACGGTCAGTGGAAGTACAAGTTACATTAAGGACCTCATAATAAATGAAAATTGCATCCAAGTCCATGTATTTAGCACAAGGACCATAAACCCTAAACCTTAAAACACTAAAACCCCAAACCCTAAACCCTAAACACACTTCTACTCATTTGTATAAAAATGGGCGGTGGCAACCTCTGGCGTGGGAAGTTTAATGAGCCTTCGCTCGTGTAGTCAACTTGTTTGAGCTTGGTTTGCTTCGTTAACGAACATGTGTGAGCAACATTTTTTGCTTGTTAATGTTAACGTACTAAACAATATAGTTAAAGAGTTTCCTGACCTACTCGTTAAGAGCTCGGTCACAATAAAGAGCTTAGAAAGTGTGTTTGCCTAATTTCTTGTATGACAGTTATTTAATTGGATACTGTGTACTGCATATATGAGAGAGAGAGAGAGAGCTAATAACCCGTGGTTGGATGGTTCTTGAGTGAAGTGGTAACCCCTAGCCCACCAGAGTTCAAACCCCATCAGGTTTGGCACTTTGGTGTCTCATAAAAGGCAGATTATTATTATTAAGTGGGAAGCGAAGTCCCGGTCGATATATAGCTTGATGTGTATGGTGACTTCGTCAAGCTCAAGTGCCCCACCATGGATTAGTATTAAGACATAGTCTTTTGTAGGTGGTCATATAGAGGTAGTGTAACATCACAAAACTTTAATTAAGGTTAATCAAGATACAAATCACCCAATTTAGGGTTAACAAAAACTTTGATTATTAAAAACAAGTATGAATGCATATGTGTGTTTGCATTAATATAGAATTGTTTAGAAATGCCATGTTTGATTGTTCTAATGGTTGTACAATGATTCAAAGGTGAATGCCACATCATCTAGATCATTTACAAAATAAATCCAAAGAAAAAGAAATCAAATAAGAATAAAAAGACCAAATGGTCACTTTGACCATTTTAATCCACTAGGCCACTTTAGGTGTTCCTAGAAGTCAAATTCAAACAGAAACAATCCTAGATATTTGCTCCCCTTGCTAGTACAAGTAAATACCTACCAAGGCCCACTTTGAAATCTTACAAAAACATTTAACCACTAATTTTAAATGACATTTGAAAATTGAATCCATTACATATGCATAGATCCCACTTTTTCAAAAACCACTCAAATGAGTTCACCTTGACAATCCCAAGCAACCACAGATGATCAAGCTTATGACTAACACACCCACCAAAAATCTTTTCAAAATTCAAAACTAAAATTCTTGCGGCCATTGTGTCGAACACCTTGTGATCATCAAACAAACTGCCTAACTAATACTATTGATTAATCAAAGCTTTGTCCCCCATTGACCCTCTCATCTCTCCTTTGTCCCCCTAGCATCTAACCCAGCCCCAGACAACAACCCTTCGCAGCTAGCAGCAGTGCCGCGCCACCCCGAGGCCATGCTCGCCGGTCGAGCATGGACAACTCGCAGGAGACCACCCAGCCCCCTTCCGCCGTGCCTGGGAGGTAGGCGTGATCACACCGCCGCCCATTGTCCCTTCCCCGAGCAATGCTAGGAATTGGACCACCGCAGGACGCCCGCGCTCTCCACCTCTGCACCATGCGCAGATCGCGCTAGTGCGCCACCCCCGACAGCCTCGCACAGGCCACGTCTTGCCCTCAGCTTGCACGCACCGCTTCGCCTTAACACTAGCACGCCCCCAGACATCCCCGTTCGTCGCCGTTTGACCCGCAGCCACCACACGCCACGTCGAACGCCGCCTCTACCGTGCGGAGCATCAACCTTTCCCGACCGATTGCCATGCCCCTAGCCACACCATTACGCCGTAGAGGATTGCCAGGAGACTGCACATCGATCGCCGCTCGCAGCCGCACCTCTAGCGACCCGTAGCCATGTCGCCACCGTCGCCGGACCATGCCGCTCTGCCCCTTCGTCGAACCTATAAAGGGAGGCCTCCTCCACCCCAATTATGCACACCACTCACCTCCCCTCTCGCCACTGAGCTTTCCCCACTTCTCCCCGAAGCAAGGCGAGCAGCTGTTGGCTGGAATTTCACCGGAGCTAGCCGCCACTAGAGGAGAAGGGCCCCGCTGATTGCGACCACCCCAGGAGCCGACGCGACCCCGCCTGAGATCGCCGTCGTCCACCAGTTCGATCGCCCCCACCGCCACGTTAGCTAGAGCCCTGGTAAGCCCCCAATCGACCCCCACCGAGCCGCTAGGGTTCATTCTCGCCTGCGACCTGTTCGTCGTCGATGATGAACCATAGCCGTTGATCCACCTTCTAATCATAGCGCCTAGATTTCTCCATACCGTTTCGGGTTTTAAGTGCCGCTGACATGCGGGACCCCCTTGCCAGTTGTCCTCTATGCTGTGGAGCGCCACTAGGCCGGCCCGTTTAGTTTCCCGCGCTGGCCCTAAGATTCAAATGAATGTTTTTCTATTTAAGACTTTGGACTAGTACCAAAATAATGCTATATAGGCATTTCTAGTCACTTTAAATCATTTAAATAATAAACTTAAACTTATTGAAATATGAGCCCACATTTAAATCACATTCCCATGCATTAGAATATGTGGTGATGACATGTGTCCATATGATCCCATATTTTAATCGGAGAATATTAAATCTTAATTATTTTCAATGAGTAGAAATTACTTTTGTCAAATAAAATAAATGAAACTAGTCCATTAAATCTTGTGGTGATTGTGATGATGCTAGATCCTCAAGTATGGGCCTTAGTGTTTTAAATAGACTAGTTAAGTATTGTTTGGTGATTGTGTATTCCGTATGTATTTATAGTCGATAGTACTGACCAAGTCTACAAAGAGGAGGAGTTCTACCCCAAAGAAGACGGGGAGAATTTCAACCCCTGCACCAACCAAGGCAAGCCATCATTAACAATGCAAGCTAACCCTTGCAAGCTTGATAACCTAAGAAAAATGACTTAAGCATACTTTGGTCATACCTTTTGATTTATACCCATCCCAATTTTTACTTGCAAGCTTTACTTTCTTTTACTTTACTAAAGTTCTTTACTTTATTTATAGATAGCATAAAGAGTATAAAATTTGGCCTATCTAGTTAGACTTAGATGTCATTCTATAGCATGAGATTGATATTAGCATCCCACCTTAGTGAACACTCTTAACTTAGTAGTTAGAGCTAAACCAAAAACTTGATCACTTTAGATGGGAATACTTGGTGAAAATGATTATGAAAACCTTGGAATGATGAGTCATTCTATTGAGATGTTTTGACATATGTTGAGAAACACAAAAGGTTTATGATGATGAAAATGTTGAGGCATGAGCCTTAGCCCTTTATAAAAACTAATGGTTGGGTTCGGATGCGATAACATTCCAATTTTACCGTACAACCACAATACCTGAATTGGGTAAGGCTTAGCCGGAAGTTTATATGCATTAGTATGGGTTACCTCGCGGGAGAGGTTTGAGCTGAGGATACCTCTCAATGTTGTCCACCTATGTAGTGCCCAGGATGGCAGATGGCCATGGCTGGGATGCCAAGCTCATAGGAGATGTGCTTATACTAGGGTGTGTAATTGAAAGGTTATGATTGGTTATCCGCATACTAAGTATGATGATTCAGGGTTATCCCTGACGGATGTATCGAATGTTGTGGTGAAAGTGTACCACCTCTGTAGAGTGTCAAACTATTCGAATAGCCGCGTCCGCGGTCATGGAGAGTTGGAGTGGCTATACTATTCCGTTGTCAGATGTTTTCAAAATGACTTATGAAATGAATGGTGACGTGACTTGACCACAACAGGGTTGTGACTATGAAAACTATGTTCCCACTTAGGTGATTTAGAACTTTATTATATATTTTTTGTTTCTGAACTAAGCTTAGGTTTCAAACTTAACTTTGCAAATAAACTTAGAACTTAGCATTCCTACTAGAACTACCTTACTTGTTAGTGATAGTTTGCGAGTACTTAGAGAGTACTCATGGCTTTTGTAGGGGTTCCGCGCATAAAAACAATAAATTTTACTCTATGCCCCTGAACCCCTAAAGCTGTCAGGACCTATCTATTAGTAATACAGTAACGGGAGGGGCTTTTCGCGAACTTATCCTAGAAGACCGAAAAGCGTTGTCAATGCTCAGGAGAGCGTGGTTGATGTAGACTTTCCGAAGCCGACCTCAAGGTCGTGATGAAGTCCTTGCGCTCCTTCTGGCTCCAAAGACTTGAGTGCCTCAAGTGCGACACCTTGCGGGGAGTTACACACGTCCGGTGCCTGACGATGAATCCCACTTCACCGATCCAGCAGCAGTTGCGGAAGTAGAGCTCTCGGATCTGAATCCCGCAGCACGACGACGCTCCATGGTGAAGATGGCTCTCGCTCGCGCAGTCCAGACTTGGGACCACGGTCACGAGAGAGAGAGGGGGAGAGAGAAAATATCAATTGGAGGTCCTCCCAAAAGTGGGGAGACCTTTATTGATTATTGGTGTATTTATCTTGGCCAAATACCCCCACTATATATAGGGGGAGGGGAGGTACTACCTCCCTCAAAGTCCCGGGGTGGGACTAAAGGAGAGGAGGATGTGGGGGGAGGCGCCGCCGGCCACCCCCTCATGGGCCCCACGTGGGGGGCTGGCCCAATAGGGCTACCGGCCACCCCTTGGCCCTTCTCCCCTCTTGCCTTTCCCTAATGGGCCCTCTCCCCTCCGGGAATTGGCCCATTAAGACTTTGACCATTAAATTGATTTTTCTCTTTATTAAATAATTATGAATAAATGATTAAATCAATATTTAACATTCATTCACATATTATTCAACCTCCATGGTTGTGGAACACCTTCCACCTCCACTCCGGACATCCTCCGGACTTACCAAAACCCTCCGGTTTTCTCCCTATTAATCTTCGGTGATTCTACCGATCGTATAAACACTCTCTAAGCATCATCAAGCCCTTAAGCGTGATACCCCACGGTTCGGGAACACTCCATACATGGTCGGGACACTCCCGCACCAATGATCGACAGAGGGACCTAGATGGCCATGTGACCCCTGTGCGTTCCACGAAGATCTTTCGTCGTTTGAAACGGGACAGTCGTGTCTTATTCCCTTTGTCACTCGATACTTGCATTGCCCGAGATCTGATCATTGACATCACCATGTCGTGTTCAATCTCGTTACTGAACAATGTTACTTAACTCATTCCGACAAGTGATATCCCCATGATCCAATCACACGCTACACAGCTATTGGATATAACCTCTCCGAGTGGGCCCTTGAGTATCTTCCCGTCACATGGACGGACAAATCCCGCTCTTGACATATATTGCCTCTACGGTTTCCTACGAATACCTGAAAACACCTTTATAGCCACTATTTTACCAGATGGTGTTTGATGCTATGTAAGCACTCTCGGGAGACAGTGATTGATATAGCCTCACGGTCTAAGGAATAGTCTACGAGGATCCATTTCTAATCATCGTAACTTGAACTTCATGACATGATCGGGTCACTATGTTTAGGTTGGGTATTTGTTCATCATCTCATTCTCCGAATGAGATGACCTCATTTCCAACTGGCATAAATGCCACATGATCAGGAAACATGATCATCTGTTGACCAATGAACTAGTGACTAGGGTTTCACTGGGAACCCCTGGTTGTTTGTATATCACACGTGTATTGATGTTTCCTCTCAATACAGTTATAGCATGATATAAAACTTAATCATAAACTCTATGAAATATGATAATAGTCCTTACTACTATTTGTCTCTAGGGCATATTTCCAATAGTCTCCCACTTGCACTAGAGTACAAATACACTAGCTGCATTTTGTTCTCAATCATTGGCACCATATACCTGGTACCCTGAACATGCTTGCTCATGGAAGAGGTTGAGTCTTGGGTCTGTACTTTACAGTCCCAAATCCTTTGCAACTTACTAATGTGACCTTGATTGACACTAATATTCTATCATCATATGGTAGCATCTGTGTGTATGCATCATCGCTATGGCAGTAGAACGAGGCCTGATTCCAGGAGCCTACAGTGACGTTAGATCAACCTCGAGGGCTTTCTCATGGGAGCTATGCCCTGGGACACATCATTCTATGTTAAAAGCGAACTAGCCCCGCCATAACTTATACAACACTTTAGATGGTACCCTTATCTATTATTATAAATGTATTCACCGAAACACTAGTGCACTCTGTGCAACTTTCGATGTTTTGTTCACCTCGCTTCCTACTTGACTTTAATTGGTATCTACAAGAGTTTCCAACATATTCCCTTATAAGATATGTTATCCTTTATGGATTTGGAAAATATGTCCACAGTTCTCTACTAGACACTGCGGACAAAACGCAGCTCAACATTCTGTGATTCGAACTTAATCACTTTCAAACGTTCCTTATTGGGATCACATATTACGCTAAGTTATCATCATGGTTTACTAAGATAGAATCTATGTTTTAACATAGTGGATGACGATCATCCTTTTCTTTCTTTCAACCATTGATGTTAAACTTAATACTATTCCTAATTTGAGTTATTAAGGATTAGTTCCTTAATTAACTTCTATTCTGAAACCCCTTTCAGAATCCCTTAAGGAATACTACATAATATCATAATACACTTATTATCAACTTCTACACCTTATAAATCATTATTTATAAGTATTTGCACTTTCATCCTTAACATACTTAAGAATTACTCCTATAAGCTCCTACTCAAAATATGTGCCTACATATTTGAGTTTGAGACTCATATTGCTCCCACTTAAAAATATGTCAATCACATATTGTTTTAGGAAAACTTTTATAGCTCCCACTCAATTTTATGCAAATTGCATATCCACTCACTATTTTGAACAATTTCAAAATCCTTTGATCAAATATCAAACTTGGAGATTTACTATGAGATACTAGTACTTTACTAGTTTTTTTAAATCCACCAGACATTTAGCATACATGAATCAAATTCATTTGAATTTATTCAACACTTGAAAAATTGTGCTTTTGTCATTCACCCCTTTTTCCACTATGGCTTTGCAGTCATTTGGGAAAATTCCAAATGAACCCTTTTACTTGTGAGATTCAACAATGAATTGCTTTCTAATCTCAAGGGAATTTTACTTCTAGGATTTCTCATAATTTAGTTTACCATTATTTCCTTTGTAGTTCGTAGGTATGTCACATTTCAAAAATCATGACAAGTGATTCACAAATGTCTCCATACTAGATATGGATTGCATTTGAATCCTACTTCATGTAGTGAAAACACTAGTGGGGAAAACACAATGATCAAAATCATTGATTATTTCCTTCTGTGAAGAGAATCATTCAGGAACGCTGTCTGTTGCGCTTCTCAACACTCTGATGCAGGGTTTTGAATCCCCATCGTGTTTTACACTATTTTCCATTTGCTTCATGATTGAGAAACATCACTAAAAGTGAGCTTTCTCAAGAATGCACCAAAATCCAAGCAATACAAGTTTTGCTTTCCTTTTGGTCTCAGCTATGGATTTCATATTCAAAGTTTCCAATGAATACATTACAAGGACTTATTCGCTATTGTTTTGGTTATATCGAATAACCCCAAAACTTTCACGAATTCAATGGTTTACTACGTTCTAATTGAGTGCTAACTATTTCTAACTAATGGTCTCTACATCTACACTACAAGATTTATTTGGTGCCTTCTATTCAACCCCTTTGATATCTAATATCACATTGTGATGCTTTGATGTTTCAAAACGCTTTGCATTTCACAATTTCTTTTATGCCGTCCTTATAAATTCAAATTTCATTACTTTTGTTCAAATCATAGCAATTTGATTCCCTTTTATATTTATACCCTTTTATTGATGAAACACTTTGATCAAATCAAATAGTTTCATATTCATGTTTCCTTTGGCAAACTACTTTGCACATTTAAACAATCATATAATGATAATTACCATTTTCGTTAAAACACAATACATCGAATATGTATTTACTTTTAATAATTCATTAAACACTTTGTATTCAAGTAATACATGGTGTTCAAGTTATTTTGCCAAACTTTGGCATGATTTATATGTGATAAGAAATCGAACGACTTTCACATATTATCACATAACTTTGAATTCAAACAATGGTTTCATTCATTAATGAAATATCATTAAGTTGGGTATTTTAAACAAGGAATTTTAATGTTTTACAAATGTTCATGCATTATCAATTAGTTTCAAACAACAAGGATTATTCACACATAATCAAACAAGATATGAACATGAATAGAAATCATTCATAAAAGCAGAACAGCTATTTGTTACAAACTCATATGAATAACCATCTCACGAAGTGTGAGACACACTAAAGAAGTTCAAATCTCTCGATTACATTAATCATCCTAAAACACAAACTAAGTGATAAATGTCGAGGGAGAGTGTCGTCGGCCATCATCATCATGCTCGCCATCAACACGCAACGTCACCTCCTCTCCAGCAAGCACCTCTCATGCATAAGGACCTGTTTTCATCAAAACAGAATAAGTATCAGATATACTTAACACTACAATGTGTTTGCAAGATTATAACATTTATAAAACTGTATATCAAATATATACCTTTGTCGTTGACGACCTGAGCGACATCTGGTTCAACCCACACATTCCTGAGATGTGTCATGAACCGGTGGAACTCCATTTCCGTGTCGCCCCTCATTACGCAAGTCCTGACTTGTGCTTGGTAGCTGGGTGGCAGCGACCACAGCACAACAGCATTTGCAAAAGATCCTGTAATCTAGACGTCCATGAAGTATGCTAGCCTCATGTACACATCATGCATGTGCAGCAAGTGGTTGTCCAGTGATGAGTTCTCCTCCATCTTAATGGAGAGGAAGTCTCCCATCAGCTCATTCTCCCAAATGCGTGTCTGCTCCACGAAATGTGTCCTGAGCTGTAGCATCCCCGAACGAGGGTTGACATCACCCACGAAAGGCCACAACTCATCCACCATTCTGAAATGCATCACAACTGAAATATAGGAGGCCATCTCACGACAGAGATAGCGGTCTTTCCGCTCCTCTGGGGTCTCAAGGTCTGTGGGCTGATCCATATCCATCCCGTCGAGTATGTAGTCAACCACGTCGTTCTCGCTAAGGAGAACATGGAGACTGGTAACCCAAATGGAGAAGTTCGATCCATCTAATCTAAGCTTCTCTCCTTCTAACCATTCAATTGTCAACACGAAAGGTCCCATCTACATTTATAATTGCAAGAGGAATTTAGACTTAAGTTTATAATTAAATGAGTTAATAATAACTCCACTCAGAAACACCTATCCCCAGTGAGGGTTCCTAGTGATAACACGACCCCTATCAGCCACATCTCCCCCGATCATCACGGCCATCAATGTGGGTTCAAGGGTGGACGCTAAATGTCGGTCACATCATTCATGCAACTCGTGCTCGATCTTTCGACCATCCGCGTTCCGAGGCCATGTCTATACATGCTAGGCTCGCCAACTCAACCTTAGTGTATTTTCTATGCAACATGGCTTACACCCACTGTATGCGAACATAGATATGTCTGACACCCAGGCCTGTAACCCTAGATTGCCTCATACCGAAGAACTTTCTTGGTGGTGCACACTAAGGGGGAACACAATTGTTGGTAATTTTAATAGGAATCATCTTATTAGGCTACCGTCGAGTATCTAATACTAGCACACAATAAGACATACAAACAATAAGATTGAATGTAAATGCTATGTGATACGGTCCTTCACGTCGTGATCTCCATTCGCCGTCACCGGGTTCCGACGCCAGGGTTCCAGCGCCGTAGAGAACAGGGTACCGGTGTCATTCCGGCGTGGTAGTTCATCACCTCCGTGATTATCTACTACTATGTAACAAAAGGTAATCACTTTACCTTTGCCACAACCATATCACAAAGCAACGCCCTCCTGCAAAACAAAGTTAGACGCCTCTACTTTATCTTTGCATCTTTTACGTGGCTGAATGGGCTTTTGCACAAGAACTGTTCTTACCTACGAACTTTCAGCACAACGCTGATCAAGTAGTTGTCTCTACTACACATCTTTCGGGGTCCTCCGTTGTAAATGGTATACCAACTAATGCGAGAGAGACATACACCCCATAAGCCTCTTTATACGGTACAAGCCGTATGTCAAGTGTGGACCAGTCTCGCGAATGAACACGTAAAGTCGGTTGGGGGCCGCTTCATCAAGCATTACTACGGTATACACAAGTACATGTGGGAGGGTAACAGCTAAAAGATCAACGCCCACATGCTACATCTCGTGTGTTCTACCCGTATTAGCATTACTACGCATAGATCTAGCTCTGATACCACTGTAGGGGTTCCGCGCAAAAAACAATAAATTTTATTCTACGCCCCTGAACCCCTGAAGCTGCCAGGACCTATCTATTAGTAATACAATAACGGGAGGGGCTTTTCATGAAGTTACCCTTGAAGACCGAAAAGCGTTGTCAACGCTCAGGAGAGCGTGGTTGATGTAGACGAGCCGAAGCCGACCTTAAGGTCGTGTTGAAGTCCTTGCGCTCCTTCTGGCTCCAACGACTTGACTGACTCAAGTGCGACACCTCGCAGGGAGTTACACACGTCCGGTGCCTGACGATGACTCCTGCTTCCCCGATCCAGCAGTAGTTGCGGAAGTAGAGCTCCCGGATCCGAATCCCGCAGCGTGACGGCGCTCCGCGGTGAAGATGTCTCTCGCTCGCGCAGTCCAGACTTGAGACCACGGTCACGAGAGAGAGGGGGAGATAGAAAATATCAATTGGAGGTCCTCCCAAAAGTGGGGAGACCTTTATTGATTATTCTTGTATTTATCTTGGCCAAATACCCCCACTATATATAGGGGGAGGGGAGGTACTACCTCCCTCAAAGTCCCGGGGTGGGACTAAAGGAGAGGAGGAGATGGAGGGAGGCGCCGCCGGCCACCCCCTCATGGGCCCCACGTGGGGGGCTGACCCAATAGGGCCACCGGCCACCCCTTGGCTCTTCTCCCCTCTTGCCTTTCCCTAATGGGCCCTCTTCCCTTTGGGAATTGGCCCATTAAGCCTTTGACCATTAAATTGATTTTTATCTTTATTAAATAATTATGAATAAATGATTAAATGAATATTTAACATTCATTCACATATTATTCAACCTCCATGGTTGTGGAACACCTTCCACCTCCACTCCGGACATCCTCCAGACTTACCGAAACCCTTCCGGTTTTCTCCCTATTAATCTTTGGTGATTCTACCGATCCTATAAACACTCTCTAAGCATCATCAAGCCCTTAAGCGTGATACCCCACGGTTCGGGAACACTCCAGACATGGTCGGGACACTCCCACACCAATGATCGACAGAGGGACCTGGATGGCCATGTGACCCCTATGCGTTCCACGAAGATCTTTCGTCGTTTGAACCAGGACAGTTGTGTCTTATTCCCTTTGTCACTCGATACTTGCATTGCCCAAGATCTGATCATTGACATCACCATGTCGTGTTCAATCCCGTTACTGAACAATGCTACTTAACTCATTCCGACAAGTGATATCCCCGTGATCCAATCACACGCTGCGCAACTATTGGATATAACCTCTCCGAGTGGGCCCTTGAGTATCTTCCCGTCACATGGACGGACAAATCCTGCTCTTGACATATATTTCCTCTATGGTTTCCTCCGAATACCTGAACACACCTTTATAACCACCGTTTTACTAGATGGCGTTTGATGTTATCTAAGCACTCTCGGGAGACAGTGATTGATATAGCCTCACGGTCTAAGGAATAGTCTACGAGGATCCATTTCTAATCGTCGTAACTTGAACTTCATGACATGATCGGGTCACGATGTTTAGGTTGGGTATTGGTTCATCATCTCATTCTTCGAATGAGATGACCTCATTTCCAACTGGCATAAATGCCACATGATCAGGAAAGATGATCATCAGTTGACCAATGAACCAGTGACTAGAGTTTCACTGGGAACCCATGGTTGTTTGTATATCACACGTGTATTGATGTTTCCTCTCAATACAGTTATAGCATGATATAAAACTTAATCATAAACTATATGAAATATGATAGTAGTCCTTACTACTATTTGTCTCTAGGGTATATTTCCAACAGCTTTGTACCTGGCTATTCCTGTGGCCAGACTATGAGGAGGACTATCAGGAAGACGGACAGCAGGACGACTACGACAACTAGGATCATCTCCCATCATCAGCATTGCCTGTGACACTGAAGATGGAGCCCACCACTACACTTATTATTCCGCTACTTGTTTGTAGTAAGACTGGATCATGAGATCCTTTATTTGTGTAAGACCTTATTATGATTTGTAATGGATGATGTACTATGATATCCAATCTGCTATGTCTCATAAAAGTGGTAATCCTAGGCATGACAGGCATCTGGGATTAAAAATCCGGGTGTTGACAGGTAGGGTGTGTGTGTGCGTTCATTGGGTTGAGTGTGTATGGATTTGTGAGTGTCTGTGTTTTGTATTGGGTTTTTGCAAAAAAATGTGTGAGGCCTTTGGTTTGTATTGAGTTTTGCTCAGTTATCCAAAAGTACCTATCATGCAAGTCAAACTAGGTCACTAAGAGCATGGTGCATCGTTGGAATTTTGGGGTGTACTCTAATAGAATATTTTTCTTAACTAGTAAGTTGCACGTGCCCTACACGTGATGCTCAGATAATAGACATCGGACATATCATTACTATATAAAATTATAATTGGTAAAGTAGAAAAATATAAATTTGATCAACATCTATAAAGTATGGGTGTATATTTGGTTCTTCTACTTTGTATCATCATGTGTAGAAGTCAAATATTATTAGCTACCTAACACTTGAAATTTTTGGTAACATGGTCTAGAGAAATGAGTGAGAAGATTCTAGTATGATGGAGAAGTGTGTTTTGAGGTTTGTGCATATCATTAATTATGCTGAAGACTATTAATAGAATCTTCTAGATGCTAGAATGGAAAAGAAGATCCAACAACTGGAAATGTTTGGATTCACGAGTCTCGATCCAATGGTCAATATTCAAAGTTATTCGTACACTATATAGTGGCAAGATTACTAGACCTAGGTCTAAACAACGGAGAGGGTGAGTCTAGCTAGGTTTTTTGGACCCTAGGTCTATACATTTCTAAGGGAATCAAATGGCAGTCTGACCCACTCGTTAGTGTCTAGAAGGTTTTATTTATTGTTTGTTTCTACTCAGATGAGTGGGTCCCCTATATGGTCTAAATGCTAGAGCAGATTTTTATTTTCTTAGACACGAGGCTAGTAAATTTCTAAGCTACGTCTAGTAAGGGCATGTGTAGTGTCTAGAAGTAGCTATGAGAACTACTTTTGCCCCAACGTTTAGAACTGAAGTGGGTCCACGCATCCATGCTAAAAAGAAAAAAGACAGACTATTATCCACTAACTAGTGGGCCCTCCTGCCAATTGATTCTCTTAGACATAAGTCTAGCACTAGACTCACCTTGAAGAATATTTTTGTTAGAACCACCCACTCCACCGTTTAGACATATGTTTAAGACTTGACGCCGTGCTTGCTATGATGTCTGGGGCCTATGGGCTCACTATCGTGGGGCCCCGTTGTTATTAGTGGTCTAGTTATATCCTATAGCACCTAACGAATTTTAGCTCTAACTCCTCTAGCTCTTCCTTCTCGATGAAGCCTCGATGCTTGACTTTGAAGGATTGTTACGAGGGCAGTAAGAGGCGACATTCCCACCGATAATTAGGTGCCTATGGTGACTTCGTCAAGCTCAAGTCCCCCACCAGACAGTTTGAAGAGACGATCTTTCGGAGGTGCTCATAGGGGTAGGATGTGCATTCATGCGTTCATAGGGGTGAGTGTGTGTATGCATTTGTGAGCGTGTGCGTTTTGTACTGGGGTTCCACAAAAAAGAGAGAGATGGGCCTTCTGTTTATATTAAGTTCTGCGCTGTTTTCCTAAAGTAATTGTAATGGTCACTGGTGTCTAGGGTCTATGGGCTCACTACCTGGGGCCACATTATTAGTGGTTCAGTTACATCCCATAGCAGCCGGCGAATGTGAGATCTGACCCCCTAGCACTTCCTTCTCCATGAAGCCTCGCCGCTCGGCTTTGAAGGATGGTTATGAGGGTAGCGAGAGGCGACGTTCCCGTCAATATATAGCGAGGTGCCTATGGTGACTTTGTCAAGCTCAAGCCCCGCCGCATCAGTCTCAAGATCTAGTCTTTCTGAAGTGCTCATGGCTGTAGGGTGTGTGTACCTGCATTAATAGGGGTGAGTGTCTGTACGCATTTGTGAGCATCTCCATTTTGTAGTGGGTTTTCGCTAAAAGAGAAGGGGGACTTTGGTTTATTTATTTATTAATTTTGATCTCTTTTCCAAAAGTACATGTAATGCAAGTCAAACTAGGTCAGTGATGTTTGGAGGCCCACAGGCTCCCTAGCACGGGCCCTAGTTATCATACAAGAAAAGTTGACTTTTACAACGGATGATTTTCGTGGTTGAAGGCTCGTTTTTTGTGGCTAAAAAGTCTTCTACAACGGATGCCCTTTGTGGTAAAATCCCCGTAACAAAAGAATCTACAACGGTTTTTTCTGACCGTAGCGGATCGCACCCTTCAAGAAGCCTGGCCCAGAAAAGGCATGCTAATTGTTAAGTGGGTCGGCCCACGAGGAGAGCCCAATAAGATTATAGCCTTTACTCTCACGTTGTGTACTATTTGACGTGACCCATTAATGAATCCATCTAGGGCCCGTACGATTTTAGGCCCTCTATAGTTTCAGCCTAAAGAAGACCCACTTTGGTAGAATAATATGCAGCCCATTAGGAGCCTGCGCTAGAAGGTCAGGCACTGTTAAGGCCTGCAGACGGCCCATTACTGTTCCTACGGCCCGTGGGGTCCGCTCCTGTTCTACCCATTTACTGTTATGGCCTTTTACATTTCTAGGTTGCCAATGTTAGGATCCTTTACTGTTCTCGCCTTTCACTATTCTGGCCTTCTACAGTTCCATCCGTTCACTGTTTAGACCTTTTGCTCTTATGGCCTTCTACTATTCCGTCCATTTACTGTCCAGGCCTTTTTTACTCTTCTGTCCATTTTGCTGTGCGGGTCCTCTACTGCGTGCGATTTTTACTTTTCAGGCGTTTTACTGTTTCAGCTCTTTACTGTTTGGGTATATCAATATTCGAGCCCATTATAGTTCGAGCCCTTTACTGTTCTGGCCTGTTGCTATTCAGCCATGTACATTTTCAGGGCCTTGGCCTCTTATGAGGCCCACCAATATTCTGACCTGCCACTTACAGCCTTTTAGTGTTTATTTGGCCCATCTGTTGGCCAGCATATTTGCGAATTCTATAACTATGGCAAAATTCTGGTTTGAAATAGTCTGTTAATATTTCGGCCCGCTAATGGCCGTTCTAGGATCACCCTATTACATCAACATATATTTTTTGAAATTTATTACAGACCAGACTTTCAACAAAAATAAGATGAAGCATTACAGAGACATCGCGAGACATGTGTTGGAACAAAGTTTCTACTACGGAACTTACATCCCCATACAAGTAACAATTGGCATACCATGACAGTTGCAGAAGAGATTATCAAGTAGACGGTCCGTCAAATCTTGTCAATCTTTCAGTTCTTGTATCTGTTCACGTGTAATCGTGATTATTCCATCTATTTTCTCTATTTCTTGTTCGATTAAATCAATTGTTTTGAGTGCAGTTGTAACACCTCTTTCTGCTGGAAAAACTGAAACTGTGGGCCGATGCAAGCAATAATCACTGTCACTACTGCTTTGTGAAATGACCTCAATACTTAACGTAGGATTCCTCCCTTCTACCCCCATAGATTCATGTGTAGCTTGAAACAAGGAAAACAAGTCAGCACCGCGTACTAGATAACTGACGGCCATCTTATATGTAAAATAATTCAAATTCATCATTGGCCAGGAACAATCAATGATGTGCCTCATACATCTCTTTCCGGAATAACAGGGACTGTCAATGTCCTAGACCGATGCGTACATGTGCCAAGATCATAGCCACTCTGGAATAAACACTACAAGTTATTTGCATGCTGAAACTAAGACATATTAAGTTAGAGCAGCAAAGCAGGCGGAAAAACACCATGTTTGTTGTCAAAGAATTTCAAAATTGGAATTGTCCTAATATAACAAATCAAGCCATCAACATGTCTTTCTCATGCAGACTAACTGAACTAGCATTTGTAATGAATGTAGGGAATAAAGCAACTCGACTCTTTCCCTCATAAACTAATCATATCACTGCATAACAAAAATATAGAAATATAGCAAAAAGAGGTGCATGAGATTCCTTCAGCTGCTTAGAACTGGTCAGGACAACAACGCATTAACCTAAAATATAAGAATAGCGTTTAAAAATGGTCTATAGTATGAACTAGCCAAAAAAGTGACCTCCAACCACATGTGGCATTGCTTTAATCATCAAGCAACTATGATAGTACCTTGGAAAAACAAGCAATAGATCAAGTGTCTTAAATAGACTCCCAGAATCATTTCAGAGAAACAAGATATCAACCATTCCTTTTCAGTAGCCAAATCATTCAAATATTTTGATCGTCGGTCCAGTAAATAAAAAAAGAAGAGAAACAAAGAGATGGGTCATTTGCTGCCAAAACAATAGTTGGATGCATCCAAAAAGTAGCACAGACCTTCTCTGTAATGCCTATAACTATTGTATTTCCAACTGCTGATAGTATCATTGTACATATAACCAGGCAAGAAATTCCAGTAAACAAACAAGCAAATGATACATTGTGCACCTTGCAAGGTCAATGAAGTATTTAAACAATGTATGTCTCGGAACCACGTCAGAATATAGCATTGATGCAATCACAAGTCAACTAAAAATTCAGAGGAACCATAACCAATTGAACCATATGGTGGCTAATATTAAACTCGCAAGATCATTTGATCATGTATAGATGAAAATCCCTTGTTTATTATTATTCAAACATTGTATTTCTCACAGAAATTGCCATCCCTAGTTTGGAACTGATGGGGCTCAAACCCACAGCTTCGCCTTAACAGGGCGGTGCTCTAACAGTTAAGTTAAGAAAATCATTACATTTCTTTAATCAAATTGGCAATAGACTCTATATGTGCATCATGTAGAGTAGCTATTGAGGTAATGAATTAAGCAATCAAACAACAGGTGCACAATAGACTTCCAGATCATATTAAGATGGTTATAGTACATATATATATATATAGTAACTGGGGATCGTATTAGATGATAATAGCTATGGAAATCTCACTATGAGTAGTCTAGATAGAACTCCCTCTGTTTCAAAATATAAGATGTTATGGCTTTTGTGAAACAAATGTATCTAGACACCCTTTAGTGTTGGTAGAGTAACTTGGACTAGTATTGTATGCTATTTTACTAGTCCAAGTTACTCCCCACCAAGACCAAGTAATTTATAGTAGTCTCATACATATAACACTAGACTATGTTACTACCTCCAGAGTGCATATAAGCTCAATCATGGTGGCGATCTCTAATATTATAATAGAATATAGATTAGCATAAAAGTGGATATACTTCAATCACCACCACCTAATCATGGTCTAGTTAACGTATATATATAGATAGAATATCATTAGTCAAATATAGCAAAAAGAGATCTCCAGATTGAGTGAGCAAATTGAATTATAAATCAAGGGATTTACGTTCGGTCTTTGTGCAGTACCGTTAAAGGTCATCTTGTTCTAATCATTGGACAACTCATGTGGTGCCGACACTAGACAATGTGACTACCTCCAGAGTTCATACAAACTCTTAATTATAGCAGAAAATACAATAATAGACTATAAATTAGCATAAAAGTAGATATACTTAAATTACCACCACATAATCATAGTCTAGTTGATGCATATGTAGATAGATAGATCAATAGATAGATAGATATGATGATGAGTTAAATATAGCAAAGAATAGATCATCACGATGATTGTGTGAGAACAATGAATTATAAATCGAGAGATTTACAGTTGGTCTTTGTTACATAGCAGAAAAATATAGCATAAAAGTGGATATACTTAAATCACAAACACCTAATCATGGTCTAGATAACATATAGATAGACAGATAGATAGATAGACAAATAGATAGATAGATAGATAGGTAGATAGATATATAGATAAATAGATAGATAGATGAACACAAGTCAAATATAGAAAGAATAGTTCATCACCAAAATGAAGTGAGCATATTGAATTATAAATCACGGGATTTACGTTTGGTTTTTGTCCAGTCTTGTTTAAGTTCAACCTTGTTCTAATCATTAGCCAGATCATGTGGTACCTGGTACAAACAAGCATCTGACACTAAGCACATCTCAGTAAAAACAAGAGACTTACTATTTCTTTTTGTGAAGTCCCGTTGGAGGACATCCTGTTGTCAGTTTGTTCTTTGAAGACATCCATCGCATCGAGTACTTGGATAGACGATCCATCTATTTTATTGTTGCTCCTCTATATAAAGGTTTAGGCCACTCATTCACATAAAATAGGTTTGCATTCAGCAATACAAAGCAACATGTACTTACAAGATTTTAGGGGTGATTCACTCTATAATTCTTCGTGTTCCCTGTGAGTGGAAATGATATCTGATAGTGGCTGTTGCTGTTTACAAAGAACTAGATAGACATTATAGTATAATCACTTGTGAACACGTAGAACAGGGAATGGCGGAATATAAACAAACATTTAAATGACATAAATATTGCCATGGCGACAAAATAGAATGCAGTTACAGTCACTCCATAGCATGAACAAGAGAGAAATTACAATGATTTAACTTGTCAAATAGGATTGCAAACAAATGAGAAGTGCCATAAAAATTGTCACCATCTACAGAGCAGGCAGTTACTGTACTAACATTTAGACCAATAAGATATACATTACAATGGTATATCTCGTGAACTTATAGAGTAGGGAATGTTAACCCATCTGTGAAGTGACTTAAAATGCCATGAACTACATAATAGAAGGTAGATACTGCTGCTACAGATATTATAATTGAGAAACTTCAATTTATAGAGCAGGGCATGCAGATAACCATGTTAAGTGCCTTAAAACATGCCATGTAATACTACATCCAATCCAAAGTAAATAAGGCGTATAAATTTTTCGCAAGTCAATCGATGCAAAATTGGACCAAGTTTGTAGAACATACTAGGAACATCTGCCATACCAAACCAACACCATTCGATACATTGGGGCATATATTTTCATAGACGCAAATGCCACAATTTAACGATTAATATGTTTTTCTATGAGCTTGGTAAAAGTCATCATTGTTTGACTTTAAAGTTGTATAGGCCTTCTTTTACGGAATGGATGTACTCCCTCTGTTTCAATAAGTATAAGTCATCATCTAGACCACTTTTAGTGTGTAGGTTCATATAGGTTTGGAGTAAACCTACTCACTAAATGGTGTCTACATACACTCCTATCACAAAGCTAAAACATCTTATATTTGAAACGGAGGGAGTAGTACACAATAGGCAGCAACTACTATCGGAGCTTAATTGAAACAAATAATAATGGCATAACTTGCAGAGGGAGTGCAAAACCAACAAGTTCAATGACATAAAATTACATAAGAGAAGACAGTTACTGTGTTTGCTTAGAACAACCAGATTGAAATTAAAATAGCATAAATTCTGAACTTGTAGAGTAGGGAATGTTAACCTACATGTTCAATGGCTTAAAAATACCAATGAACTCCAAAATTACATACAGTCAGTATTGTAGCAACAGACAAAGCAAGTGCACATTATGATGACATAACTTGTGAACTTGTTGAATAGGTAGGCAGCTTCAGATGTTTAGTGAATTAACATTTGCCATGAACTGCATAATACCAATGAACTCTAATGATTTCTGTTTTGTACTACCAAAATTGTTTATGTATATTAAGAGTAATTGTTGGTCAAAGAAAAAACACGCATAACAAGGATGCCTTATACCTCGAAATAGAAGGAGTAGTTTAACGCCCAGATTTAACATAGACTACACCGAATTTATCAAGGGAGAATGGATTTCAATTAAGCCAATATTGAGGTAGGAATTTACCACCAATATAGAAATGCAGTTCACTGTCGCAGGCTCATACCTGCTATATTGAAACGAATGAACATGTAGATCTAGTTTACCTAGGCCACGACATCGTTTACGCATACACAACATCTTTGCGGGTGACGTCAAGGACGCCGAGGGTGCCTGGTAGTGGTGAGTTGGGCTAAAGCAGATAGATCTCGGCGGCGTCTGTGAAGCAGATATGTGGAGGTTGTTGATGGGTCTAGCTTGCTTGACAAGATGGCTGGTGGAGGAGATCCGGTGTAGTGCATGGCATCGTCGGTGAAGAAGATTTGTTACGACCGATTATGGATTCGAGGCGCTGCACAAGAGCGTCAGTGAAGCAGATCTGGTGTAGTGGACTGTTGAGTCCGTGAAGCAGATCTAATGCAGCGCACACCGGCGTAGGTGAAATAGGTCAGGTGTTGTGGACTAGGGAATTGACAAAACTAACACGGTTGTATGGAAGATGCTGTCAGGCGAACTAGGGTTCAGTAAGGTGGATGTCAGCTGATCCCGTAGACTGTTCAGGAGTATATGGTATAGAGGTATGGCGTGCAGGCCGGCAAAGTGCGGTGGTGCAGGAGCCGGAGGTGGGATAGGGGGTTTGGGGTGGCGTGTGGGCCGGCGCAGTGCGGCGGTGATGTTCCGATGCGGTGGTGCAGGAGCTGGAGGTGAGATAGGGGTAGGGTGGCGTGTAGGCGGGCGAAGTGCAGCGGAGATGATTACGGTGTGGTGGTGCAGGTGCTGGAGGTGAGAGGGGGTTGGGTAGCGTGTAGGCCGGCGAAGGGCTGTGGAGATGGGCCGGTGCGGTGGTGCAGGAGCCGGAGGTGAGAAAGGGGTTAGGGTTTTTCGGAGTGCTTTGGGTCAAATGGCGTCGGTGGAAGGTGGACTACCCAGCTTCAGAGCTGTGGGGACCTCTGGCCCCCCTCGGGGAGGGGGGGATTACGAACCATACCCACACCCCGACATTAGTAGATAGGCCATTGTTAGGGGTAGAAAAGGAATTTCGTACGGCTACAACTTGGGGCGTATGACCACTCGAAATATTTCGGTGGAGGTGAGGCAGGAGAATTTGCCGCTCTGGGATTTTGAATTTGGCTATACAGTTCAAAAGATATAGAATAATAATATCCTATCCTAGGAGTATCTATAGTCCAATGACTAGAAAAAATAGTTTACTGTAATGTCCTAGCCTTTCTAGGTACAGAATATTTCCGGAGCCATTTCTGCAAAAGTAAGGTCTCTGCTTTCTAGATAATTAAGCCTCTAAACTTTGTATGAAATGAAAAGAGCTCTGCCTGATTGCAGAAGTTCTAGACTCTTATTTTGTATGTGCTGGGAGACAATAAAAGTAAACTAAACTTGTCCTGATTGTCTAAATATTTTGTATGAAATGAAAAGAGCCATGTCCTGATTGTCTAAATATTTTATTCTGCGTGGTTACAATTTGTAGTGATAAAATCTTCTGGACATGGAGTGATAATTTGTGTGGTTATAATCTGCTTATAGACTAATGAAATCTGGGCACGCTGCAGCTACCCACACTGCCACCGTGGTTCTGACAAGTAGGCCCAACAATTTAATCAGTTATCAAATGAGCTAATACCGTTTTCCATGTTTTGTGCAAAAGATTACCACAAAAGTTGGTGTTTTGTGAAACAAAATGTAAAGGTTGTGGTTCTGTGAAAAAAAGACACCAACATTTGGTGTTAAGTGATAAAATCTCGGACTGGAGGGAGTAGGAAAGAGCTTACTTTATCAATTTGTTTTCACCCATCAACTCAATCATCTACGTAGGGCCCATAGATGGGGGAGGTCGCGGTCGCCTTGGACGCACCACAAAATTATGACTAGGCCATCGAGTGCGGGAAGCAGAGTCAGCATTCCGTCCAATCGCTTATCCTAGTCATCGTCATCGATATTTGCCACACGCATCAGCTTCATCAGCAACATTGATTGTCCCCTCGCTTTGATAATCTGCCACATTAATATTAGATCATCTTCTTCCTATCTATCCTCTCCACTTCCCCACACCAATCCATCTCTAATCCCCCGCTTCCAGCAACCATCTCTGTCCTTGTTTGTCATCCATGGCCACCTTCCGCCTGCCGCCTGCCGTACTGGAGTGCAAAGACCCTTACATCGCCACACAGGAGGAAAATTCCCAGTGCATTTCGGCCTTCTCCCCGTGGAGAACAAAGTGGCAGCTGGCGTGCGCCTTCCTCGACACTGGGTACGGTCACCGCAAGTACCGTATGTATCACCTCCACGACAATCCGGACGGGACGTTGAAGGTCAAGTTCGTCAACTTCAGGGGCACCCATCTCCTCTATGGCCATGCCTTCCTCTACGGCTACGAGATGGTGGTGTTCACCGACGCTAACATTTTCACCAGCTATTGGGACCGGTTCCCCAACAACGGCAATTTCTTCCATAGTGTTCTCCCGGAGCTGCCGATGGCTCCGGAGGTACCGCCGCCATATCCGTAGGTGCCGCTGATGACTCAGGAGGTACCGCCGTGTTATCCGAAGGTGCCGCTGATAGCTCAGGAGGTGCCGCCACATTATCCGGAGCTGCTGATGAGTCAGGAGTCGGCTGTGTCACTGGAGCTGGCGTCGGTGCCAATGTCACGAGCTGCCTCTGGCGGCGCGGACTAGGTGCTAGGAAGCGCCGGACCTGCACTAGTTCAGCAGCGAGTCCTTTATATGGAAACTCGTGTTGTTATGTTAGGGGTGTTTGGTTTAGAGGATGTTATTTAGGGATGAGGATATCCCCAACCAGCTGGTTAGGGGTAGCCTTTTTGTTTGGTAAAGTGGGATAAAAAGTGGTTAGGGATAGCCAGTCAAAATCTATGGGCCCAACTGTTTTTTTCATTTTCCTCTTTCACCTTGTCTTCTTCATCCACGTCACCACTTCCCTAGCAGCGACCACGACCGCCGGCAGCTCACCACCCTTTTGCCCCTATCAACCCAGTGTCAACCTTCCTACCTGCGCCCCCTCTACCTGGCCACTCTGCCTGGCAGCCTACGCCTGCGTGCGTATTCGAACACCCGCTCTACCCGATGGCCTACACTATGGCCTCCCTCGTGTCAAGCCCATAGGCAAGAAAAGATGGTTATTTTCTCTCGAGAGGAAGGGTGAACAAACAAGAAAACGCTTCGGAGGAGCTATCCAAAAGTGGTTGAGCTCATCCAGCTCTTTTTGTGGGATATGCTCAACCACCATTTTGAGCCAAAAGGGGTTATCCATATCCCCTCCACCCTCTAAACAAAAAAGTAGATAACCAAAAAAAGTGGATATCCCGTGTTATCCACCAGATAGCCACAGAACCAAACAACCCCTTAATGGTGGAATGAAGTTTCTTTTGCGACGTCGTTTGTTTTGGTACTATTGTCAAAAAAAGTTTCTTTTGTTACTACTCAATGTACCCTATAGTACTAATAGTACTGTGAATGACGGTCTATTGAATATCCCCCCCCGATGTTTGTGAAGGAAGTGAAAATTTCGAAACTCGGAAAGTTTGAATTTCTACTCTATTGTACTCCCTCAAATTACTTGACTCGAATTTGTCTAGATTCGGATGTATATAAACATGGTCTAGTGCTAGATGCATTCGAATCTGATAAATGCAAGTCAATTAATTTGGGCCGGAGGGAGTAGTAGTCGAGTTCGGCTCCTTCTCGAGAGAGCAGTTGATCAAGCCATACGTTTCATACTACTTCCTCTTTGATTGTTTTACAAATATGACCAAATCTGTCACCATTGAAATTCTTGGATATGGGATCATAAAGTATGATGTAGAGATATGGACTTGACCTTGTGGTCATTTGGCTTGAAATCCAAGAAAGTTCATACTCGTTGATAGCTAATCTTAAATTCATTTAAATTTCACCACTTACTTTTAGGTTAGCATTTTACACGATTGGTGGGAGCATATTTTACATCAAAGACCTAAAATGGAAATTTACATGGAGGTCCATACATTTGGCCCAAAGTACCGTAAAAGGAAAACTTTCTGGTTCGGCTCCTTCCTGTGAGATCAGCTGATTTGAGCCACACTCTTCATACTACTTCCTCTTCAATTGTTTTCATAATATGGCCAAATCTGTTGCTATGCAAATTCTCTCATATGGGGCCATCAGCATAAAGTATGATGTTGATATGGCCTTGACCTTGGTCGTTCGGCTTGAAATCCAAGAATGTTCGTACTCCTTGACATGTATGCTTAAATTCATTTAAATTTCACCACTTACACTTTTTGGTTAGAATTTTACACGGATGGTGGGACTACATTTTACATCAAGGACCTAAAAAGGAAAAATTACATCAAGGTCCATACATTTAGCACAAAGGACCCTAAAACCAAACAAGGAATTGAAAATAGTCAGGTAGGACTCCTCGAGAGAGCAACTGATCGAAAAAAATCTTCTTACTTGCTTTTAAGAAAATAAATTCCCATCACTTGGAAAAATGAAATTGATTATTTTTTGTTTTTAATATCTTCAATTGTTTTCAAAAGATGGCAAAATTTGTCAGCATGGAAATTCTTGGATATGGGATCATAAGCATAAAGTACATTCTACATAAAGGACCTAAAAAGGGAAAACTACATCGAGGTCCATACATTGAGCACAAAGGACCCTAAAATTGAGCAAAGAAAACAGTTGGGTTCGGTTCCTTCTCGAGAGAGCAGCTGGTTGAGCCATACCCTTCATACTACTTCCTCTTCGATTGTTTTCAAAATATGGCCAAATCTATCAGCATGCAAATTCTTGAATATGGTATCATCAACATAAAGTATGATGTAGAGATATGGCCTTGACCTCGTGGTCATTCGGCTTGAAAATCCAAGATTTTTTCATACTTGTTGACAACTATGCTTAAATTCGTTGAAATTTCATCACTTACTTTTAGGTTAGCATTTTACACGGTCGGTGGGAGTACATTCTACATTAGGGACCTAAAAAGGGAGGAAATTACATTGAGGTCCATACATTTAGCACAAAGGACCCTAAAATTGAGCAAAGAAAACAATCGGGTTCGGCTCCTTGTCGAGAGAGTAGTTGATCGAGCCATACTCCTCATAATAGTTTCTCTTTGATTGTTTTCACAATATGGCCAAATCTATCGCCATTTAATTTCTTGGATACTCGATCATCAGAATAAAGAATGATGTAAAAATATGGCCTCGACCTTGTGGTCGTTTGGCTGGAAATCAAAGAATGTTTATACTCGTTGACAACTATAAGCTAAAATTTGCTTAAATTTTACCACTTTTAGGTTAGAATTTTACACGGTCGATAGGAGTAAATTTTATAACAAGGACCTAAAAAGGGGGAAAATTACATCAAGGTCCATACATTTAGCACAAAGGACCCTAATATTAAGCAAGCAAAACAGTAGGGTTCGACTCCTTCTCGAGAGAATAGCTGATCGAGCCACACTCTTTATACTACTTCATGTTCGATTGTTTTCAAAATATGGCCAAATTTGTCGATATGCAAATTCTTGAATATGGGATCATCAACATAAAGTATGATGTAGATATGGCCTTGACCTTGGTCATTCGTCTTGAAATACAAGAATGGTTCGTACTCGTTGATAACCAAGCTTAAATTCATTTAAATTTCACCACTTACTTTTAGGTTAGAACTTTACACGGTCGATCAGAGTACATTTTACATCAGGGACCTCAAAAAAGCAAAAATTATGTCAAAGTCCATATATTTAGCATAAAGGACCCTAAAAGGAAAATTTTCTAGTTCGGCTCCTTCTCAAGAGATCAGCTGATCTGACCCAAACTCTCGATACTACTTCCTCTTCGATTGTTTTCAAAAGATGGCCAGATCTGTTGCCATGCAAATTCTCTGAGATGGGATCATCAACATATAAAGTATGATGTTGATATGGCCTTGATGACCTTGTTCGTTCGGATTGAAATCCAAGAATGTTCATACTCGTTGACAAGTAAGCTTAAAATAATCGTCTAAATTTCACCACTTACACTTTTAGCCCTAAAAAGGGGAAAATTACATCGAGGTCCATACATTTAGCACAAATGACCTTTAAATTAAGCAAGGAACATTACATCGAGGTCCACACATTTAGCACAAAGGACCCTAAAATTTGACCACTTACACTTTTAGGTTAGAATTTTACACGGGCGTGGAAGTACATTTTACATAAAGGACCTAAAAAGGGAAACTTACATCAAGGTCCATACATTTAGCACAAAGTACCCTAAAATAAAGGAAGGAAAACAGTCGGGTTCAGCTCCTTCTTGAGAGAGTAGCTGATCGAGCCATACTTTTCATACTACTTCATCTTCGATTGTTTTCAAAATATGGCCAAATTTGCCGGCATGCAAATTCTTAGATATGGGATCATGACCTTGGTCGTTCATCTTGATATCCTAGAATGGTTCATACTCGTTGACAACTAAGCTTAGATTTGTTTAAATTCACCACTTACTTTTAGGTTAGATTTTTACATGGTTAGTCGGAGTACATTTTACACCAGGTACCTGAAAAAAGAAAAATTACATCGAGGTCCATACATTTATCATAAAGCTCCCTAAAATGAAAATTTTCTGGTTCGGCTCCTTCTCGAGATATCAACTGATCTGAGCCAAACTCTACATACTATTTCCTCTTCGAATGTTTTCAAAATATGGCCAAATTTGTCGCCATGCAAATTCTCTCATATGGGATCATCAACATAAAGTATGATGGTTGATATATATGGCCTTGACCTTGGTCGTTCCGCTTGATATCCAATAATGGTCATATTCGTTGACCAGTAAGCTAAAAAATCGTCGAAATTTCACCACTTACACTTTTAGGTTAGAATTTTACAAGGGCATGTAAGTACATTTTACCTCAAGGACCTAAAAAAGGGAAAATTACATCGAGGTCCATACATTTAGCATAAAGGACCCTAAAATTAAGCAAGGAAAACAGTCAGGTTTGGCTCCTTCTCGAGAGAGTAGCCGATTGAGCCATACTCTTCATACTACTTCATCTTCGATTGTTTTCAAAATATGGCAAAAATTGTCAGGGTGCAAATGGTTGAATATGGGATCATGACCTCGGTCGTTCATCTTGATATCCTAGAATGGTTCATACTCATTGACAACTAAGCTTAAATTCCTTAAAATTTCACCACTTACTTTTAGGTTAGAATTTTACACGGTTGGTCAAAGTACATGTCGTGGTATTGCCGATGAGTACGCCATGGAGGGGTCCTCACTGTGCGTGTTTAGAGACGTGGGGTAAGGCGGAGAGTTGACGGGTACGAGGTAACACAACTTACCTAGGTTCCAGTCCCACAACGGTGGCAGAACTCTACTCCTGCTATAAATCACTATAATGGCAATACGCCGAGTTACAGAGATCGGTTCGCTGCGCAAGGTGTTGCGTGCTCTGCATTGAGTGTTGCCCTAAAGGCTCCCGCATGCCGGCTTATAAAGGCGCCAAGACCTAGGGTTTAAAGGGAAAGGTCCTTGCTGGACAAGGTAAAGAGTCCTACACTAACACGAACTAGTCTTCCATGTCTTGTACTCCAAGGCTCCGAGTATGTCGGTGACTCCTGCATAGCCTTCCTTTATCCGACATGGGCCTCCCTTCTGGATCCGTCTAACTAGGCCGCCCGGCAAGCCATGGGCCCTGCTACCAACTATGGGCCATCCGGGTTAGGCATATTGGTGACATGCTATGAGGATACCCATATAGCATATCCCCAACAGTAGCCCCTGGAGGACTTTGAAATCTTGCACCGTCTTGCCCGTTGATCTCTGAATGTCCCGTCTAAGTGATGCCGGCAATTCGTCAAGCAATATCTCAAAGGTCTCCCAAAGAACCCTGCAATCCTCTCCGGCTTCGCAGTGTAGCCACAGATTCCTTGAGTCTTTATTTCCAGAGTCAGACGATCTCCGTCTTCAATGGAATCTACGGACGTGACCCTTTACTGCAACTGTCAGGAGGATGACGTAGGGTACAACCTACGCTACCTTGACACTCATAGAAACATAGAATTAATCATCAGCTATTTTCACGTGCACGAAATCCGAAACAGCGAGGTGGCAAAGACGGAGGACGTGGCAAAATTACCGCGCACGTACACTTCCACGTCGGCAATGTTCCATCCATTAGATCCCTTTGCACGAATCTTGACGCGGGGTCTATATATTTTCACCGTGGTTAATTTATTTCTTTTTCACCCGCATTCCTCTTCGTCATTGGCTTCCTATAGCCATGCGACCGTTCGAACTCTTCCTACGAAAACCCTAGCCAGAGCCCTCCCTTCCTTCACCTACTCCCCATTGCAAATGGCTTCTAGCAGCTCCATCCCTTCAACGACGGCGACCCCTGAGGCTATGTCAGAGCCATCCTAGGAAGTGACCATCCCACCGGAGGGGGTGGTTGTCCCTGTCAACACTGTCATGGAGACCACCGGGCAATGACCAAGAACGAGCGGCGCCCAAAGCTGCCGAAGAAGAAAACGACTCCCATAAGGGGATGTGGAGGGGCTCTGACCTCTCCGCCAAAGATCTGCAGGAGCTGGTCACCGAGGGGTATCTCCCCATGGTGAAGGAGTTGCTCTGGCTGGCGGCACTGACCGACGAGGTGGCTCCTTCTCCCCAAGCCGGAGAGAAGGTATACCTTAAGGCCCATCTGGTGCGAGGCGTAAGCCTGCCAGTCTCTGACTTCTTCTTGGATGTCCTCCGACACTTCTGGTACTCCCCCACAACCTCTCTCCCAACAGCATCCTAGTCCTTAGCAACTTCGTTGCCTTATTCGAAGGATTCCTAGGCATAAAACCTAGGTTAGATCCGTTCGTCTACTTTTTTACTGTCAAGAGAGAGTCCGTAGAGTCCAAGGACAAATTGCGGATCTGCGGAACCATTAGCTTCAAGATCCGACCTAGCCGGTGCTTCCCCAACATCGTAGAGCATGAGTCCTATAAGAACTGGCAGCGCACATATTTCTACGGCCTAGATGTCCCTCTGCCTGACCGCCTTGAGACTTAACCTGACTTTGTCGATCGAGCTGCCACCGAGGTGCCCGCATGGTGGACCCCAGCCTCCCTTCCCTCCATTGACAAGGCCAATCGCGTCGTAAGGCGGATTGAATGGCTCGTAGACGGAGGTCTGATGGGCTTGGATCTTGCCATGTGCTGGTTCGTCAGGCGGATCTAGCCTCTGCAGCACCGTGCCGAGTTGATGTGTAAATACATTCAAGACAGGAGGGATCATATGCGAATTTCATGGGATAACTTCTCTACTGACTCCATCAAACTTCGGCTAAAAGATATCGTCAGGATGAAAGACAAGAAGTGCGGCTTCAAGATCACCTACGATATGTTTGATTGTGGCAAGTGCCCAGAGGTAGCTTTTGTTTCCTTTGTTGCTCGTTATATACTCTAAGGTTTTTCCGACTTGAAGTTGTCCATCTAGCACTCCTTTGTATCCCAGTTGATGACCTTGGCGGCAGATCAAATGGCCTCCTAGGACTATGATCCAAAGGTGAAGGATATCCAGGTGGTGTCTGCGATGACGCCCCAAGGAGCAACCAACTCCGACTGCATGAAAGCGGAAGAGCTCCACCTCTAAAGCTGCTGCCGAGGCCAAGAAGAAGAAATCGGGGAGTGGAGTCTCCAAATGATCCACGACCTCCTTAGAGGTGGAGAAGAAGAAGAAATCCATCGGCATTCCCCTCACCAATGCTCCTGCCGTGGAGTAAGTACTTTCATTCTTCGGCTTGTATTTTTCAGCTCACACTTTTTTGAACTCTTGTACTTATACTTAGTACGTTTCAGGAGGAAAGCTGGTGTTAGTTTGAAGCGATTCTCCAAAGATGCTAGAGGGTCAAAAAACATTCATGACATGCTGACCAAGGACATGGCCACCAAGCCCTCTCCCTACTACTCCCCTACTCCTGCCACCAAGCCTTTTGCTGGCCCCGTTGGGCCGTCATCCCCCGTCATCCCTCAGATCTCCGCCATGGAGACATATATCAATCCAAACCTTGACATCTCAGGCTCTGTCGAGGCAGACGTTACTCCCAGTGGCCAGGCGATGCAGGAGAGTGTTTTTTCTAAAGTGGATGAAGCTCCGGCTAAGGATGCCACCGAGAAAGGGAAACAAGTGGTGGAAGAGGCGGATGCAGAAGCAATGGCTAAGGCGGGAGCCTCTGCGCCATCAACTGTTTTGAAGATGCAACAGGTGGCTAAGGCATCCTCCACACCTCCGGCTTCAACAAAACCTTTGGCCGCGACTCCTCCGACCTTGTGCCTAGATGATCTCATAGCACAGGTGGATGCTATTTATAACAACGCCCGGACCTTCCATGATTCCTATGCTCATCTGGTCAACTATCTTAAGCTTATTGCCATCGTAAGTCTTTTGATTTTCACTTTGTTTTACTTTGTGTAGTATATCCATCTGTAGCCCCCGAGCTCTTAGGCGGATAAACATAGGTTATTGGCCTGAGTGCTCCGAAGAACTTTTAAGAGTAGAACTTGATAGTGTAGCCCCCGAGCGTCTAGGTGAAAGCTTAGCAAAATTCCTGCTAGATGCTATAAGAGTAGCATACTTGTTGATTGAAAACTTGTGTTGTAGCCCCCGAGCGTGTAGTTGAAACCATATAGTTCCGACTAGATGCTCTAGAGAAACTAAACATGCTTGTTTGTTTATAGAATGAGAATAGGCAGAGGATCACGACCAATGAGAGGTTTGCTGCATTGCAGAAGGAATTGGACCTTGAATAGGGTAAAACAGCCTTCCTGAAGCAACAGATCAAAAATGGCCAGTCTGTTTCTTGTAACAGCTCCTTGCTTTTCTTCATGGACATGACTCTGCCGTCTTATTATAATACTTTCTGATTTCCGTCTTACAGAAGACATTGCCAAGGCCAAGAGCATCGTCGAGCAAGCCAACCATATTCGGGAGGTCGATGATGAGAATAAAATTCTGAAGAAGTACCTGGCCGATGCCGTCAAGGGCCATGAGGTAGCGATGAAGGTGCTGCAAGAATCTTCCGACTCCGAGATGCAACGCTTGAAAGACGAGATTGCACAACTCAAGGAACATAACCAAGCTGCCAAAGAGCAGAACGCTAGGAACCTTTAGGTGTACAAGACAGTCCAAAAGGAGCAGGATGCATTGGCGGAGTCATGCTCACAAGCAGAGACGAGCATCTTCAGTAACGTTTCTCTGTCTTGGTCATTTTTGTATTTTGGATGATTCTTTGATTGGTTTGTACTCATGGTCCTTGTTTCTTTTGCAAACCATAGCCCCTATTGGCTTAGCCAACTTGGGTGAAGGTGCTCTAGACCTCAAGGAATGCATGATTCTTGCTGGCAACTTCGTCAGCACCGCCATTGCTCAGGCCAAGAAGATATCTCATCCTCTAGATATTAACATTAAGGCGGCAGACTTAGCGGCCAAGCACGCAGAGATACTGCGCCGAGCTCCTGAGAAGGTCAAGGACTGGAAGGTCTCTTGCGTTCGGGCTGGTGCTAGGATGTCGCTATCTTTGGTCAAGGCGCACTACGGGAACGCCGACATCAACCTGGTGACCTCCGGCTTTCCCCAGATGGATGAGGAAGGGAGGGAAATCGATAGCGATGCTATTTGGAATTCCCTTACCGGCTTCGATACCAAGGTTGCCAGGATGGTCAACGCTGATGTCTATGTGCCTACTGAGATCCTTGACGAAGATATGGCCTCGTCCGAGTCTAGCCCATCTCCATATGAGTTTGACGAGCTTTCCCGGCCTGGCTCTCCTGATGATGCCACCACGAAGCCCTCTACAGCAGAGCCATGAAAAACAATGTTTGTATTAAATGTTTCTCTGCAATGTGTATGTAGAAAAAACTTATGTTTTGCTAAGGCAGAAAATCTTGTACTCAAGTTTTCCTGCTACTTATCTGTTTGCATCATGTGTATATTTTTTAAGCAAGTGATGGATTATCCATTATTCTGGTTCGTATGCTTGACCTTTCATGAGATGGAAGACTCGCAGCACAGAACTATGCCCTTAGGTGATGATGCTTAATAACACCATCAAGAACCTAAGAACAAACTTGCCGGCTTTGAGTGCCGAAAAGTCACTACTCTAGAATCCACATAAAAACTTCAGAAAACTTGTAGACCAGAAAACTTAAGCTAACTCCCATAGGCAGAATTTTCACAAGTGCAAATGCAAACTTGCGCATAAAGGGTTTATATGATCCAAAAATGAAGAACTAAAGGAGGTAAAAGACTTAGAGAATATGAGTGAACCAAATGCTTTATTTCATTGATCATATAAGAAAATTATTACATAATATAAAGGTGCTAAGTGTAAAAGGGACGTAGTTGTGCTATGTTCCATGGCCGATCTGTCTTCGGGTAATCATCATCGGAGTCACGTTGCTTACGCTTGCGATTTTTTGGCCTATCTTTTAACTCGCGGATATCAACGAGGTAATAGGAACCATTTAGCAATGATTTTCTTATGACGAATGGTCCTTCCCAAGGCGGGGATAATTTGTGTGATTTATCTTGTTTGAGTCTAAGCACCAAATCCCCTTCTTTAAACGAGTGATGCTTTACACAACGACTATGGTAGCCACGTAGCTTCTGATGGTAGATGGCGGATCTCTGGCATGCCGGCATGTTCTCTTCTTCAAGTAGGTTCATAGATAGGCGTCTGGATTCTTCAGCGTCATCTTCCTTGTAGGAAGAAAGTCTTGGTGCATCATGGAGGATGTTGGATGGGAGGATTGCTTCTGCTCCATAAACCATGAAGAAATGAGTCAAGCTGGTGGATCAGTTGGGTGTTGTTCATAAACTCCACAAGACATATGGTAACTCCTCCGCCAAGGCTCTAGCTGCTCTATGCAGCGGTGCTTCTAAACATGGCTTGATTCCTTGCAGAATTAATGCATTGGCCTTTTCATCTTGCCCATTAGACTTTGGATGTGCCACATATGCTAGGTCAAGGCGGATGCCTTTTCAAGATAGTACTCGTCAACTTCTCCGAGAGATAAATTTCTGCCATTGTCGGTGATGATGCTATGTGGTAGACCAAATCTCACCACTAGATCCTGGACAAATTTTAGGGCTGTTGCCCCATCAAGCTTTCTAATGGGTTTAGCTTCAATCCATTTTGTGAACTTATCCACTGCTACTAGAAAGTCTGTGAATCCACAGGGCGTTGTCTGCAAAGGTCCCACCATGTCCAACCCCCAGACTGCAAATGACCAAGTTATTAGTATTGTTTGCAATTCTTCATCTCGAACACTTGGTTGTCTCACATAGAACTGACACCCAAGACATGTTCGTACCAACTTGTTGGCGTCCGCCTTGGTAGTTATCTAGTAGAATCCTTGTCGAAAGGCCTTATCCACCAACGATCGGGGATTTCAATACCTTGCTGCAATCTCTGAGATGTATTTCTCTAAGGATTTCAATACCTTGCTGCTGGGAGACGCATCGAAGGAAAACTCCTGTGGTACTTCTTTTGTAAAGCTGTCCGTCAATGATGACATAGCCTTTTGCTCTGGGTACTATTTGCCGGCTTTCGACTTCGTCGGTGGGCAAAGTTCCGTCTTGTAGATAATCCATGGAATGTTTCGTCCAAGCCGGAGAGGTCACTGTTATTGTATTAACAAATAAATCCACTCTATCCGGGTTGTCGGGGTCCGCTCCCTTCACAGATGGGGTCCGTAAATGTTCCAGGAAAATTCCTAGCGGAATTGGTCGACGAGCTGATCCAAGCTTTGATAGTAGATATGCCGCCTCATTCTCTTCCCTTTTGACATACTTGACTTCGCAGCCATCAAAGCACTTGGCTATTTCGTCTACTTCATCTCAATATGCCGCCATCATAGGGTTCTGCGCATTCCAGGTGCCAGCTACTTGCTAGGCAACCAAGTTGGAATCTCCACAGCAAACTATGCGCTTGATGCCAATATCCTTGGCCACACGAAATCCGTGAATGAGGGCCTCATGCTCCGCCATGTTATTGGTAGCGTTGAAGTGGATATGTAGGACGTATTGCAACTTCTCTTCTGTTGGTGATTGTAATAATACACCAGCCCCCGAGCCATTGAGTAGCTTTGAGCCGTCAAAGTGCATGACCCAATATTCTGGCTCTAGTACAGGAGTGTCTTTTGATAGTTCTATCCAATCTGCGAGAAAATCCGCTAATGCTTGTGATTTGATAGCTTTGTGTCTCTTGTAGGTGATTTCAAAGGCGACAAGTTCAATGCCCCACTTTGCCACTCTTCCTGTAGCGTCGATGTTGTTGATGATGTCGGACAGTGGAGCTTTGCTCACTACTGTGATAGGGTGCTCCTGGAAATAATGCCTTAACTTGCGTGAAGCAAGGAAAACTCCATAAGCCAATTTTTGGTAGTGCAGGAAACGCTGCTTGGATTCCGTCAAGACCTTGCTTACATAGTAAACGGGTCGCTGAACTCCGTATTCGTGTGTTGGTTCCTTGCGCTCCACCACAATGACGATGCTGATTACATGGTTGGTTGCGGCCACGTAAACTAACATAGGCTCCCTTCGCACCGGTGCTACAAGTATTGGTGGGTAGGAGAGTATTCTCTTTAACTCCTGAAGTGTTGCGTCAGCTTCGTCTGTCCATGTGATTTTGTCCGCCTTCTTGAGCAACTTGTAGAGCGGCATAGCCTTCTCGCCAAGTCGGCTGATGAACCGGCTTTTTGCTGCAATGTAGCTTGTGAGCCTTTGTATGTCCTTCAAGCATGTCGGGCGTTTGATGTCGAGGATGGCCTTGATTTTCCCAGGGTTCACCTCGATTCCGTGATGCGAAACGATTAAACCTAACAGTTTGCCGGAGGGTACTCCGAAGACGCACTTCTTGGGGTTCAGCATCATGTTGTATTTCTGGAGATTGTCGAAGGTTTCCTGCAAGTCAGTGATAAGATCATTTGATTTCTTTGACATTACCGCAATGTCGTCCACGTAGGGTGTACGTTGTGACCTATTTGGTCATGTAGGCAATGTTGCACCGTCTGCTGGTATGTAGCGCCAGCATTTTTCAACCCAAAGGGTATCATGACGTAGCAATACATGCCATAGGGAGTGGTGAACAAAGTGGCCAGTTGGTCGGACTTTCGCATACGGATCTGGTGGTATCCTAAGTAGGCATCGAGAAAACACAGAAGTTCCAAGCCAGCCATCGAGTCAATGACTTGGTCAATGCGAGGCAAAGAAAACGGATCCTTTGGACATGCTTTGTTCAAGCCGGTGTAATCAAAACACATTCTTAATTCACCGGTTCCCTTTTTCAGGAAAAGTATAGGATTTTCCACCCATCGGGTCTGAATAACATCTCGGATAAAGCCAACCTTAAGTAACCTAGCTATTTCTTTGCCTATTGCCCTTCATCTTTCATCACCAAAGCGTCGTAGAGGTTGCTTCACCGGTTTGGCATTAGGATCAATATTCAATATGTGCTCGGCAAGTTCCCTAGGTACACCTTTCATGTCGGCAGGTTGCCAGGAAAAGATGTCCCTATTCTCATGGAGGAACTCGACGAGCACGCTATCCTATTTGGGATCCAGGCCCGTGCCAATGACAGTGGTCTTGGAGCGACAAGCTCCACCTACTTGGTCTTGATAGCGGCCTTGAAGGCGGGTTCGGCAGTAGTGATCTGCTTCTTCGAAGCGGGCATCTCCGAGGCATCGACCTGGTTCTGGATCTCCGTGAACTCCTCACCGTAGAGGACTGCTTCAGCGAAGGCGGCCTCACTAAGCTCGCACTCCCGTGCCTCGGTGAAGCTTCCATCAACGGTGATGACGCCATTTGGTCTGGGAATCTTGAGCTTGTTGTAGACAAAGCATGGCCTTGCGAGGAAGGAGTGGAAGATGTCGCGTCCGAAGATGACGTGGTACACGCTCTTGAAAGGCACCACTTCAAAGGTCATGTGTTCTTGGCGGTAATTGTTAACATCGCCAAAAGCGACCGAAAGGGTGATGCAGCCCAGGGAATTTGCTTGTCGGCCAGGGACAACCCCATGGAACACAGTGTTGCTCTTCCTTAGCTAGGTCTCCATCAAGGTCATCTTGTGCAGTGTATCCAGGTACATGATGTTGATGCTGCTTCCATTGTCCACGAGGCACTTGGTGAACTCTGTGCCATCAATAAAGGGGTTGATGACCATGGCATACTGGTTCTCTGTTGGGATAAGTTCTGGGTGATCCTTCCTATCCCAAGTAATTGGAACTTCTGACCACCTGACGTACTAGGGAACCAGAGGGAGGGTAGCCATCAGTATCCTCAAAGAGGTTTTCTAGGTCCGGACGGTGGGGGTGCCAAGGAAGGTATGGTAACATGGAGCCTTCTTTTCGAAGGGATTTTTCCCTTTATCCTCTCCCTTGTCGGAAGATTTTGGGTCCACGTCTTCATCCATATTGCTTGATTCCTCGGGCTCTTCCTCCTTCTTCCCTTTGCCTTTTCTCTGGGGTCTGTTTTTCTGACATCGCTTATAGCCGGACTCAGGGTCCTCCTTGAGGTTGTTGACAAATTTGAATTGGCGATTGGTGTGGGTGGCCTTGCCGTTTGCGTCGAGGTGGACGAAACATGGCATGTCACGGTACTCTTTGTACGTTTGAGGAACACGGGGAGCTGAGGGTGTAGTGTCACCCCTCTGCTGGCCACTGCTAGCCCCCCGGCCACGTCCACGCTGTCTGCCTCCGCCTCTGCCAATGAACATTCCAGCGACCATGTCGGCTACTTACTTCTCTTCAGGCGGATTTTTCCTCTTGTTATTGTTGTTCTTCATGGCCTGGGCAAGGATTTCTATTGCCGACAACGATCCACACGTGTCGTCGTCAGCAGCGGCGAATTCGCTAGCCATGGCGATCATTGCATTGAGGGTGAGCTCGTTGTTGTCTTGCTTGTGCTTTAACGTATGCCGAAGCAAAGTTCCCTTTTCTAGACCATCAATGAAGGCGGCCATAGCGGTCTGTTCGTGCACCCCTGCGCAAGAATTTTTCATATCCAGCCAGCGAGAGAGGTAGGCACGAGAGGTTTCATCCTTTGCTTGCACACACCACTGCAGGTCTCCGACAGTGTAGGGACGTTTGTACGTACCCTCAAAATTCTTGGTGAATGCTTCATGCATGTCCAACCAATTGCATATTGATTTCTCCGGCAAGTCGTCGATCCATTGTCGGGCGGTGCTGGTCAGCATGAGTGGGAGGTACTTGACAACGACATTGGGGTTTCCCCCTGCGATGTGGATCGCTTCGCTGTAGTCCCGCAACCATGTTGCTGGCCTGGCAGTGCCGTTGTACGGTTTGATGGTCTTTTTTATCAGGAGGCCCTTGGGGTAAGTTATGGCCCGTATCACTAGTCCAAAACAACGTGGCCCAAGGTATGGGAGCTCTCGAGCTTCTTGGATCTTGTCCAGCCATGTACGTGCATCATACGGCTCCGGTTGCTTCCCTTTTCCGTCATGGGGATGGGAGTTGTGGCACGATCTATGAGATCCACCGTGCCCTCCACCATGATGGCTGCCAAGTGGCGACAGTGGCGGTGGAGGCGGTGGGTTAGCTATCTTGGTGTGTCCCTCCTACGATTCCTCACGCCTGTCGCGGTTACTTGTCGGACGTGGTAGCTCCTTGTGGGACCTGCTCCTATATCCTTCAATGCCGATGCACTCTGCGCCATGCCGGGTTGCTCACCCTGGTCGCGTATAACAATGCCGGCCTAGGGACGCCTTGGCGGTGGCATGCTTGTGCAGTGGCGCGACTTTGGTTCCTTGTGACGCTAAGATGGTGGTGGAGGTGGTGACCGGTGGGGACGAGCGTTTTCTCCGTGATCGGAGGATATGGGGATGGCGTCAGTCCTGTTGTGCGCCTCCCTCCGTCTTCGTTCTGTAGAGACTGTATGCGATCCCTCGTCACGGGGAGATTTGGGCCTTCTACGGTTGTTCAAGGTCGACTGGCAAAGATCCGGGTTAGACTCAAGCCTCTACAAGGCGGCCTTCTCCTGTTGCTTGCATGCCTTGGCGATGAGGTCGTACACCAGAGCAACTGCTTCTGGTGACCTGTCCTGTTCCAGGAGGGTCTTGGCGACGGCAATGTTGAGGGCAGGAGTTGGCATGACCTGCCTCCCCTCTGAGTCAATGTAAGGGGTGGCTTTTGTCGGCTTAGACCCGTCATACCCCAAACTTCGCCGAACGCTGGGATCTTCGACGATGTGAGCTGGCACTTACTTTGCCTTTTTCGGTAACAACAATTGCTTGTACTCAGCCTCCATAGCTCTTGCCGCCTTATTGATGCGCCTTAGCCATGTCTTCGTCCAGCTTAGCGCCTTGCTCCGTGATGCACTTGGCCTCCGCCAAGATTTCCACGCGTTTCTCATCAAGCTCCGTAATGCTCGGGATATGGGCGACGGTGATTGGCTCAACAAGAGGTGCGTTGTAGATTGCTTTATCGGCGGGAGTGACCGGTGGGTTGCCAGCTGCTGATGTTGACGGTGGCATTGGCGGTTGATTTGACTGTCGAGCAGTACTGGGGGCCGTGGTGAGTTCCTGCGTCGGTTGCGGGAGGGTTACTGGAGGAGGCAAGGCCTTGGCCGGAGCCGGAGGCTCAACGGCTTTCTTGGCTGCTACTGATCTGGTAACCGCTGGCGTGGGCGGAGCTCTCTCATGTTCCGGTTCCTTTCCGACTTCTTCCATCACGCTCCAATGGCGACTAGCACCTGGTGGGAGTTGTTGGCTTTCTCGGCGCGCTCCTCCTTCTCAATCTCCTGCTCAATCTCCCTCATAACAGCATCATATTCCTCCGAGTTAGCGTCTTAGCCACCGCCATCCATATTGATGTCGGCGTAAAGCGCGTCAAGGATGGAGTTGGAGTTGGCTTCGGTGTTGACGATGGCGGATGTGGAGGGTGATGGAGGCGGGCCGTTGTTGTTGTTTCCTCCTCTGGCTCCTACAGCGATTGCCATCATGGCCTCTTCATTGTCATCCGTGTATTTGTTGATGATGGCAACCATCTCACCAAGGGTGAGAGGGCATGCAGCTTGCCGCCTTCGGAGGGTATGCCGGAGGAGTGTTCCGAGTGTGAGCCCTTACACGAAGTGGTATACAAGCTCGTCGGCGCGGTCGCCCTCTAGTGTTTCCCTCACCCTCATCCATCTGGCGAGGTATTCGCGGGGAGGTTCTCCATCCCTTTGAACGTGTCTAGCCAGATTGAAGATGGTGATGACACCAACAAAGTGTGACATGCGCATCTCTAATGCTCGAGGAAGCCAAGCGGATTTGTGGGGTCTTTCCACCTTTATATCCTATACATGGGCGGTCTGGGTGGGCCTTGAAATTTCCTGATTCGGGCCACCATACTCCAAGGAGAGGTATGGCCCAGATCCTTCCGCGAACGTGTCCTGCTCATAGGCGGTCCGTGCGGGGCTTGACGAGTTTCCGACTTCCTGGGATCTAGGACCCGAGTCAGTTTCACCGATGAATATGTGGATGTCTCCGAAGGGGATAATAGAGCAGCGCGTGGGGTTCATGTTCGCCGGCACCTAGAACTCATCTGGGGGGACGATCGGGACATTGCCGGAGAAGAGAACGCGACCGATGGCTACGGTATCACCGATTCCTGCTAAGAGATTGGACGTTGCCCGGTGTAGAGCTTGAAGCGTCTCTTGCCACATGGTGGGCACCAACTGTTGTGATATTGCCGACGAGTACGCCATAGAGGGGTCCTCACAGTGCGTGTTTAGAGACATGGGGTAAGGCGGAGAATTGGCAGGTACGAGGTAACACAGCTTACCGTGGTTCAAGTCCCACAACGGTGGCGGAACTCTACTCCTGCTATAAATCACTATAATGGCAATACCCCAAGTTACAGAGATCGGTTCGCTGTGCGAGGTGTTGCACGCTATGTGTTGAGTGTTGCCCTAAACGCTCCCGCAGGCCGGCTTATAAAGGCGCCAAGACCTAGGGTTTACAGGGAAAGGTCCTTGCCGGACAAGGTAAAGAGTCCCACACAAATACAAACTAGTCTTCCATGTCTTGTACTCCAAGGTTCCGAGTATGTTGGTGACTCCTGCGTAGCCTTCCTTTATCCGGCATGGGCCTCCCTTCTGGATCCATCTAACTAGGCCACCTAGCAGGCCATGGGCCCTGCTACCAACTATGGGCCACCCGGGATAGGCGGATTGGTGACAAGCTATGAGGATACCCATATAGCATATCCCCAACAGTACATTTTACACCAGGGACCCAAAAAAGCAATAATTACATTGAGGTCCATACATTTATCATAAAGCTCCCTAAAAGGAAAAAAAATCTTGTTCGGCTCCTTCTCGAGAGATCAGCTAATCTCAACCAAACTCTACACACTACTTCCTCTTTGATTGTTTTCAAAACAAGGAAATTTGTCGCGATGCAAATTCTCTCATATGGGATCATCAACATAAAGTATGATGCTGATATGGCATTGACCTTGGTCGGTCGGCTTGAAATCCAATAATGGTCATACTTGTTGACAAGTAAGCTTAAAATCTTCGAAATTTCACCACTTACACTTTTAATTTTGTCGTGGTATTGCCGACGAGTACGCCATGGAGGGGTCCTCATAGTGTGTTGATATGTTGCAAACGTATCCATAATTTTTGATGTTCCATGCTTGGTTTAATATACTTTCTTATGTTTTGTCCACACTTTGGAGTACTTTTCATATGATTTCTTGGACTAACCTATTAACAAGAGCCACAGTGCCAGCTGCCTGTTTTTTCTGCTATTTTTGGTTCCAGGAAAGTCAGAAAATGAATATTCTCGGAATTGGATGGGACAAATGCCAAAGTCAGTTTTTCACCGAGGGACACCTAGAGCTAGAATACGAGACGGAGAGGGGCTGGGGCCCGGCCACACCACCTGGCCGCGCGGCCATGCCTGGCCCGTGCCAGGGGGAGGTCTGGCCGCCCCAGGCACCCCCTCAGCCTCTCCTTCCGCCTATAAGTTGCCTCTGATACGGAAACCCTAAGTACCCGATCAAAATTCCACGAAAGAGTATGTAGCCGCCGTCATCTCCATCCCTAGATCGGGAGGGATCTGAAGCTCTTCCCGGCACCCTGCCGGAGAGGGGAATTCACCCTGGAGGCGTTCTTCATCATCATGCAAGCCTCTGGTATGATGCGTGAGGAGTTCATCTCTGGACTACGTGTCCATGTAGTAACTAGATGACCGGTTCTCCTCCTTTGTGCTATCATGTTTAGATCTTGTGAGCTCCGTTCAAGATCAAGATCATCTATTTGTAATTTTGCATGTTGTGTTTGCGAGGATCCGATGGATATTGAGATGCTATTTCAGACTGATTTTTGATTCTATCATGTCTTTGTTATTTGTGATCTTGCATGCTTTCCGTTGTTAGTAGCTATCTTGGCCAAGTAGATGCTACCAACTCCAAGAGTTAGTATTTATGCTCGATAGTGGGTTCATGCCTCTGGTAATCTGGGGAAGTGACAGAAATCTCTAAGGTACTAGATGTGTTGTTGCTACTAGGGAGAAAACAACAATCCTTTGTTCATAGAACAATCGTATTGTTTACTTTACACACAATTCATAATGCAATTATCCGTTGCTTGCAACTTAATACTGGAGGGGGGTCGGATGATAACCTAAAGGTGGATTATTAGTCATAGATGTAGTTGGATATGCTTGTATGCTTTCTCAAAGGAGTCAAGATGAGTAGTATATGCTTGTATGCTTTCTCCATGTTTTTCAATTGCCCCACTGTAATTTGTTCACCCAACATATCATCTATCTTAAGGAGAGCCACCTCTAGTGAACTATGGACCCCGGTCCTTTCTTTTACTATCAATGTACAACCTACTGTTTACTGCTTTGGGTTTACTTTCTGCAAACTATTACTTTCTTCCACTCGGTATGTTTAATCCTTTGCTTTTAGCAAAACCGGTGAGAAGTTGGGACAGAGTTCTGTGGTTGTGTTGTGCAGGTCTCCACGTTGCTGCTGGCACCGGTAGTGCGCCCTGCCAAAGTTGAGCTAGCTACACCTTTGGGGTGTTTCCTTGCTCCTACTAGATTGATAACCTTGGTTTCATAACTGAGGGAAAACTTACTGTTGTGATCATCATACCTTCCTCTTGGGGTTCCCCAACGAACTCGTTAATACACGAGTCAGCAAGGACTTTTTCTGGCGCCGTTCCCGGGGAGTCAAGGACATCTTCACAAGGGGAGTCCCTCATAACCAATCTCTTTACTTTTGATGTTTTTGTTTTGCTTAGTTTCTTTTGTTTTGTTTGCTTGTTTCTTTATCAAAACATACAAAAAATTAGTTTTACAAGTTGTGCGGCTTTACTAGCACCAACAACAATGATTTTATGAGCACACCTATTCCTCCACCTGTTCCTAAAGCTACTTTCTTGAAATAAAACCTGCTTTACTCAATCTTGTTATGAGAGAACAATTTTTTGGTATTGGTAATGAAGATGCTGCTGCTCATCTAAATAACTTTGTTGAAATTTGTGAGATGCAAAAGCATAAGGATATAGATGGAGATATCATTAAGCTTAAATTGTTTCCTTTCTCTTTGAGAGGAAAAGCTAAAGAATGGTTGAATTCCTTAACTAGGAATAGTATTGATTCTTGGACTAAATGCAAAGATGCTTTCATTGGAAAATACTATCCTCCTGCTAAGATTATATCTATGAGAAGTGAAATAATGAAGTTTAAACAATCTGATACTGAACATGTTGCTCAAGCTTGGGAAAGAATGAAATCTTTGGTAAAGAATTGTCCCACTCATGGACTGACTGCTTGGAGGATCATCCAAACTTTTTATGCAGGATTGAACTATTCTTCAAGGAACCTATTGGACTTTGCTGCTGGAGGTACCTTTATGACCATCACTTTGGGTGCTGCAACAAAGCTTCTAGATAATATGATGGTTAACTACTCTGAATGGCATACTGAAAAAGCTCCACAAGGTAAGAAGGTAAATTCTTTTGAGGAAACCTCTTCCTTGAGTGATAAAATTGATGTTATTATGTCTATGCTTGTTAATGGGAAAGCCCATATTGATCCAAATAATGTTCCCTTAGCCTCTTTGGTTGCTCAAGAAGAGCAAGTTGATGTAAACTATATAAGAAATAATAATTTTAGCAACAATGGCTACAGGAATAATTTTGGTAACAACAATTATAAGCCATATCCTCCCAACAATGGTAATGCTTATGGAAATTCCTACAACAACAATAGGAGTGCTCCCTCTGAACTTGAAGTTATGCTTAAAGATTTTATTAGTAAACAAACTGCTTTCAATAAAACTATTGAGTTAAAACTCTCTAATGCTGAAAGAAATATAGCATCTTTGGCTGAAGCTCAATCTTCTTTGAATAAAATGGCTGCTAAGCATGAAACTATTGAGAATCCCTTTGCAGCTACTAATGCCATACAAGTAATAATTGATGAGAATGTTAGACTATTAGTTGAATTGCATGCTAAGTGGGAAAGAGAAGATGAAATAGTAGAAACATTAGTGTTTCTACTATCACTACCACTAGTGTTGAGGCTAGTAATAACTCTACTACTTTAAATGATAATTATGATTTTGATCTTGATGGTTGCAATATCTCTGAAGTTATTAAGTTCCTACAAAAAGTTGCTAAAAGTCCTAATGCTAGTGCTATGAATATGGCCTTTACAAAACACATTAGTGATGCTCTCATAAAGATTAAAGAAGAAAAGATGAAACATAAAGCTTCTATTCCTATAAAACAAGAAGATGGATGGGAACCCATCATTAAATATGAAAGTGAATGATTTTGATTTGAAAGCTTTATGTGATCTTGATAGTAGTGTTTCTATTATGCCTAGAAAGATTTATGATATGCTTGATTTGCCACCACTTGAAGATTGTTATTTGAATGTCCCACTTGATGATAATGCTAAATGAAACTCATGGGGAGTATTGATGATGTTCTTATTATGGTTAACAATGCCTATGTCCCTGTTGATTTCTATGTTTTGGATGTTGAATGCAATGGTTTTTGTCCTATTACTTTGGGAAGACCTTTTCTTAGAACTATTGGTGCCATTATTGATATGAAAAAAGGCACCATTAAATATCAACTCCCACTAAAGAAAGGTATAGCACACTTCCCTAAGAAGAGAGAGAAGATTTCTTTTGCCTCTCCTATGAAAACAAAATTTGCTCTTAATGCTTCTTCATTTGAGAACACTTGATCCTTTTTCTTGCTTCTTATGCCTAACTTAATGGCATTAAAGAAAAGTACTTATTGGGCGATAACCCAAAAGTTTTAGATGAGACTTGGAAGTTATTACTTCAGTAATAACCGCTCCTTATCCTTTTTATTTGCTTTTTGTGCCAAGAGTAACATCTAATGAGATAGAAGTATTGATTGGGAAAGTTGCTATCCCGAAACAGATTTCTGTGCTTCACCGTACAAATTCGTGTAAAATATCTGTACGTTCTTTTGAGGCGTGAATTTTTGTGCTTCTGACCCATGTTGGTATCTAACTTTTGTTAGTTCAACACTTTGCGATTTGAGCAACAGAAGGTCTTCGAAATTTTTTGTCTTTACCTGCTGGTCTGTTTTGACAGATTTCTGCCATTATTTGCATTTGCTTCTTGTTGGTTCCTTATTGAGTTCCTTTGGGGAATTGAGCTTTTTGAGGGAAGTGCTACAGTAGCTAGTGTTTTAATGGAAGTTTTATTGGTGTTATAACTGAACCTAAAGGCTTATTATCTTGAGTGCACTAATGTTGCTAATAAAGATTGTGTGAAGTTTTGTGTGAAGGAAAAATTTCAGGTGTATGGAAGGAATGAGTAATGAGATGAAGGATAGACTAAAGCTCAAGATTGGGGATGCCACACGTGTCACCCCAAGAAATATCCAAGAATTACAAGCGTCAAAGCTTGGGGATGCCCAAGGCACCCCCTCTTTATCAATAAAAATCCCAGGTTTCTTCCAAACGCTTTATTTTTATTGTTTCATGCACAATTGTGTTGTTCTTGAGCGTCTTCTTTTTCATTTTCATTTTGGTTTTGAGTTTGCTTGGTTTTCTTTAGTTTGCTGAATAAATTGGTTGGACCCCCTCTTTCATGCATTGGTTTTCAACTAGTTTGGTTTGGATTGGAAAAGAGTAGGAAAGTTTATTCTTAAGTGGTAAAGAGAGCTTGTTTTTGACCATGGCCTATGCTTTGTCATGCCATGCTTGATATTGTTTTGGCTTTACGCTTAGTATTCTTTCCTGTAGCATGACTTTGATATAAACAATTGAGATTGCTTATTGCGCCTTGGAAGAATCATGTGTTGTTTTAAGCATAGTATTGTGGTATTCTCCTTTGATGCTTTATTTGGGTTGACTTGGCGCATGATCACACCATGTTATGACTATCCCACATCACCATAGCCTTTATGATCCTTTAGTTTTCAACTTGTAGGGGGTGTTTGTTTGGGCTTTTGGTGGCTTTCTAGTGGAAAAAGCCAAAAAAAGGAACCAAACGGTATAGCTTCGCGGTGGGCTTCGGCCGAAGTGGTGGGCAAACCAGACGATTCCGGGAAGCACATCCTGAGCTGCTTCCCGCAGCTTCCCGTAGACGGACGAAACGTTTAGGTCCGTAATTACTCCCGGAATGCCACCAGCCCCAGCCCGTGTACGCACGAGAAAAGTCTTGGGCCAAAAGAAAAAAAACTCCCCTGCAAACCCACCCGACGACTTCCCTACGGACAGAGCTCCCCGCCGCCAGACCTCCTCCTCCCCCGCCGCCAGACCTCCTCCCCCGCCGCCAGAGAGGCGTCCGCCCGACCTCCTCCCCCGCCGCCAGTCCTCCTCCCCCGCCGCCAGAGAAGGCTTCGAGCTCCCCCGCCGCCCGACCTCCTCCCCCGCCGCCAGTCCTCCTCCCCCGCCGCCAGAGAGGCGTCCGCCCGACCTCCTCCCCCGCCGCCAGTCCTCCTCCCACGCCGCCAGAGAAGGCTTCGAGCTCCCGCGCCGCCCGACCTCCTCCCCCGCCGCCAGTCCTCCTCCCCCGCCGCCAGAGAAGGCTTCGAGCTCCCCCGCCGCTCGACCTCCTCCCCCGCCGCCATTCTTCCTCCCCCGCCGCCAGAGAGGCTTCGAGCTTCCCCGCCGCCCGACCCCCTCCCCCGCCGCCCGACCTCCTCCCCCGTCACCAGAGAAGGCTTCGAGCTCCCCCGCCGCCCGACCTCCTCCCCCGCCGCCCGACCTCCTCCCCTGCCGCCAGAGAGGTGCTCCCCCGCCGCCCGACCTCCTCCCCTGCCGCCAGAGAGGGTTTGGATCCACCCGACCCTAGAGCCGACGACGGACCCTGCCGACGCCAAGCATCTCCTTGCCGACGACGGGCACATGCTCTCTGCCGACGCCAAGCATCTCCTTGCGTGACCATCCACTGACGTTGTCACAGGAAAGGTGAGGCCCTTGTTGTTTGATTTTTTCACAAATACTACTGCTCCAATTTTTCTCATATGGTACTGCCAGAAACTTTGCTCATATTGTACTGATTCCATAGTTCCTGATGTATTGCATGATGTGAATTTGATTGATGTATTGTGTGATGTCCTACTCCTCAAAAATTTGTAGTAGCTAGATGTTGTACTGCTGTAATTTTGATGTTGTTTGCTGCTAGTACTGTGAGGTTGTGTGGTGGTATTGAAGTAATTTTTTTCTGCTATAGCTTGGTATTACTTTGCAATGTCGAAGGCGGTTTGGGATGCATACCACACTAGAGTTTTTTGTGACATTTGCATGGACGATGTGAATGGAAACAATAGGGACGGGGGTTGCTTGAGTAAAAAGGGTTAGAAAAACCTTGGGGACAAATTTGCTGCGAAAACAGGGGAAAGAAGAACACAAAAGCAATTCAAGAACAAATGGGATTCTTTGAAGAAGGATTACACGGGGTGGATGGAATTGCAAAATGCGACCGGGCTAGGTTGGGATCCTATAGCAAAAACCATGGATGCAGATGATGATTGGTGGAAGAATCACATAGCTGTAAGTTATCATGTCTTTACTTGCCTTTTCTTTTGTATTGTTATTATGATCATTGGACTCATATCTCCATAATGTTTTAATTTTCAGATTCGCCCTGACCATGCAAAGTTTAGGAATGGTCTACCTGCCAACTTGGAGCAACAGGATGTTATGTTCAGGAAGGCTCATGTCACTAGAGAATCAGCTGCCATTGCAGGCGAGGAAGAAGGATCGGGCAAGGAAGCTCCAATAATGCTTGATGATGAGAAGGATCCCTCAAAGATAACAGGGAAGCGCAAGCATGCAGAGAAGGATTTTTTCTCGGCTTACAGCAATGCAGGGAAGCGCAAGCTGGTGGTGTGGCCGCCCCGGACTCCGTCTTCGACCCGTTTTCTCCCAGTACCTTCCTTTTGTTGTAAAACTTCGTAATATATAATCCCCCGAATCCCCCGAGGTTCGTATATCGTGTTTTTGTCGTGGTTTTTATTTCAATTTGTTTTGTTTAGATGTCGTTCAGGGGTTCATCTTCCAAGGATTACGAGCTACGACACTGTCACGGGCTCCATCGCAATCTTGAGTAGGAGACTCTCGTGGGACGGGCAAAACAAGAAAAGGATCGCAACTAGGTGCGAAGACATGGATCGGAACATTGCGGAGGAAGTAAAAGACATGACAGTAGGCATGAAGGGGCTTATACCTCTAACTCTAGATCTCAGTTCCTGCCCTGGAGTAGTGGAAGATCTACGACTAACCAATGAGTTCTGCAAAAAGTACCGAGTCTTGAGGAGGAAGGTGGATATGCTTCAAGAGGAGAATAACAGGCTTCGCAAGATACTAGAAGATTTCCTCGCGCCAATCGAGAGAACACCACCACCACCGATGGTGTAATTTTTCATCAGGTTTTGGCATCCCCTTGGTTTGTTCCAAGCTTGGGGGCGTGCTGCGGTATCACATCACAATCTTCTATCTTTTTACCTTTTTAGTAGAGTCATATCATGAATAGGGAAGTTATCGTGTAGGATGGTTTGCATTATGGAAGTGTCCCCCCTATCGTTAGAAATCTATGTATCCCTTGGTGTGAGTTGCCATTATGGAATATTAATGAGAAGTTCTATCATTCACTCTTTGCATATCTTATATTAGTTTTCAATTCATGGTTTTATGATTGATCTTGTCGTTAGTATTGGTATCACTAAGGGATCATTGAGTTAATTTAGTTGGTTTTGGCAAACCTTCTCGGTCAGTAGTAATACTATTTTTGAGAGATGAATGAAAAAGATAAAAGTACTCTTACAGAAATATAATTTCATCATCTTTCTTTCTTGTTTTGCTCATAAGTTTAGTATTCTTTAGTTAAGATCTTTTGTGCTTCCAAGGAAGATTGGATGTTTGTTTTTATCACTTGTATGTTTGTTTGTTTCCTTCAACTCTTATTCTTGATACCCAGCCTTGCTAGCCAAAAACCTATACTGAGAGGGAATGCTTCTCGTGCATCCAATCCTTAAACCAAAACCTATGCCATTTGTGTCCACCATACCAACCTACTAGCACTATTGCTATTCCAAGTAAATTCATGTTTTTATGTACCTTCCGAATTAAACTTGTTATGTGAAAATTAGTGATTAAAGCTCTCATGAACTTGATGGCACACTTTAATTTCTTACACTTAATAAACTTGAACCATTGAGTCCATCTTTGTTGCGTATGTGCTTGCGCTTAATAAGTTGAAGTTAGCAGAACCATGCATCATGGGGAACACTTTCAACATTGCACTTATATACCGTTGATATCATGATTCTTTTGCTTATGGATCCCGACGGTGTGAAATAAAAGGGGAACTTGTAAGATCATGGAGTTTATATGTGTGTTAGGGAAACGCCTAGGCCGCTAGCCTAAGCCATGCCTAATCATGGTGGAAACTTGCAGCATAACCATAATGAGCACTCTATGAAGCATCCTCAATAAAAACCTATGCAAATAGCAAATAAAAAGATCGCTGAGATGCTTATTGTCTGCTCCCCTTGTCATTTTGATTACGGGATAGCTCCTGTATCATGTGCAAGGGGTACCCCATTGGCGGTTCTCTATGATACATATGTATTTACAATGACAAGATCTTACTTGTGACTGAAGTTGAGTAGCATGAGGTTCGGTACTCGTAAGTAAAGGGCATGAGATTTCAACTTATAACTTGTCAAGCATATCCTCTTAGTTATGTCACTTTAACCTTAATCACCTAAAGATGCTTATGATAGGGGCAATGAGAGCTGAAAGCTAATAAGTATCATAATTTTTGGAAGCTCTTTATGAAACTTGAAATCCCTGCTTCCCTCTGCGAAGGGCTTTTATTTTATTTTTAGTTGAGTCAGTAAACCTATTCCCTTCTATCTCAGCAAGTATTTTGAGTTGTTGTGTTTCATTCATTCATATGATGATCTATTCAATCATGTTTCTTATGTTCCTTGTTTTGCACATTGCTCTTATCTTGGTGATTACTACTTTGAAAGCTATCATTGAAAACCTGTTATTTGTGAACTCCTACAAATTCTCAACTATTCTTTGACCAAGAGCTAAGTTTCCCATTACCAATTATAATTTACTTCATGCATCTTTATTGTGTTACCTTTACTTATTGCAAGTTAAGTTATATAATAGTGAGTTGTCTTCTATTATGATTTATGTATTGATGAATGTGATGCTTCTTGTCCGTATTCTTTTATCGACTCTTCACTCCATAAACCCAAGGTCATGTTTATTGAGCTCAGTTTTCGCTTGGGGACAAGCGAAGTCTAAGCTTCGGGGGAGTTGATACGTCCATTTTGCATCACTATTCTATATCATAATTTACTGTTATTCATTGATATATTTCATATTAAGAGATGATACTTATGTTATTTCATCTGTTTTTGCATGGTTGATGACTTTTGGAGCATGGACTGCTATAGTCAGGATTCTGATGGAAAAGGGGCTGTTTGGAGGCGAAATTCGCAAAGATCAGAAAATCCCAGAAAATACATGGAAAATTCTATTTTTCCAGAAGACGAAGATTGCCAGAAGGGGACGTGGAGATGGGCCACAGGGGGCCCACACCACCCCCTGGCGCGGGCCACCCTAGGCCGCGCCACCAGTTGGTCTGGCCACCTGATGGCTCAATGTACGGCGCCAGAAAAGTGCTGGTGCAGTGTTGATGTAGAGCTCGTTGGGAACCCCAAGAGGAAGGTATGATGAGCACAGCATCAAGTTTCCCTCAGTTATGAAACCAAGGTTTAATCGAACCAGTAGGAGCAAGGAAACACCCCAAAGGTGTTGCTAGCTGAGCCTTGGTAGGGCGCATTACCGGTGCTAGTAGCAACGTGGAGACCTGCACAACACAACCACAGAACTTTGTCCCCACCTTGCGATGAGCTTGTCAATCTCGCCGTGTTTTGCGGAAAACAAAGGATTAAACATATCAAATGGAAAGAAGTGAAAGTTTGCAGAAAGAGTAAACACAAAGCAGTAAAAGATTGTAGATTGTATGTAAAAGAAAGGACCGGGATCCATAGTTCACTAGAGGTGGCTCTCCTTAAGATAGATAACATGCTGGGTGAACAAATTACAGCGGGGCAATTGACAAACATCAAGAAAGCAATACATGCATATACTAATCATCTTGACTCCTTTGAGACTTGATTGGGCATTACAACATTATACATAGACCGCCATCCAACTGCATCTATGACTAATAATCCACCTTCAGGTATCATCCGAACCCCCAACAGTATTAAGTTGCAAGCAACAGATTATTGCTTTACAAACTACGTGTAAATTAAACAATACGATTGTTCTATGAACAAAGGATTGTTGTTTTCTCCCTAGTAGCAACATCACATCTAGTACCTTAGAGATTTTTGTCACTTCCCCAGATTACCAGAGGCATGAACCCACTATCGAGCATAAATACTAACTCTTGGAGTTGCTAGCACCTACTTGGCCAAGATAGCTACTAACAACGGAAAGCATGCAAGATCACGAATAACAATGACATGATAGAATCAATAATCAATCTGAAATAGCATCTCAATATCCATCGGATCCCCGCAAACACAACATGTATGATTACAAATAGATGATCTTGATCAAGAATGGAGCTCACAAGATCTAAACATGAAAGCACAAAGGAGGAGAACCAGCCATCTAGCTACTACATGGATCCGTAGTCCAAGGATGAACTACTCACACATCACACTGGAGGCTTGCATGGTGATGAAGAAGGCCTCCAGGGTGAATTCCCCTCTCCAGCAGGGTGCCAAGAAGAGCTTCAGATCCCTCCCGATCTAGGCATGGAGATGACGGCGTCTACATACTCTTTTGTGGATTTTTGATCGGGCACTTAGGGTTTTCGTCCCGAGGGCATCTTATAGTCGGAAGGGGAGGCCGAGGGGGTACCGGAGGCGGCCACACCACCCCCTGGCGCGGGCCAGGCTGGGCCGCGTGGCCAGGTGGTGTGGTGGCCCCCTGGCCCCTCTCCGTCTCGTATTCTGGCATATGATGTCTTCCGGAAAAATAGGCACTTTGGCTTTTGTCCCGTCCAATTCCGAGATATTTATATTTTGACTTTCCTGGAACCAAAAACAGCAGAAAACAGGCAGCTGGCACTGTGGCACTTGTTAATAGGTTAGTCCAAGAAATCATATGAAAAGTACTCCAAAGTGTGGACAAAACACAAGAAAGTGGATAAAACCAAGCATGGAACATCAAAAATTATAGATACATTTGCAATGTATCAACATCCCTAAGCTTAACTCCTGCTCGTCCTCGAGTAGGTAAGTGATAAAAAGAAAGAATAATTTTTGATGTGACATGCACCATCAAAGACTTGATCAGTACTTCAATCATAACATGAAAGACAAAGTTCTAGCAATAAGACAAAGAAACTATGATGCAACATGAAAAGGCACAAACAAAAGATTCATGAATAACAATGCTTTGCAAGACGTTTGTTTGTTTCACATAAAGAAACCATAGCATAATAGTATTCAGTTTGTCCCTCATAGAGTAGCAAATATAAATGCATAGGACACCTTCAAAGTTCATAAGAGTGACTAGATACAAATAGTTAAAAACAAGCAATATCAAGTTATGCATCAATCAACTAGTCTTGGGACAATGCACATAGAACTAAGAATGGCCACTATGCTCTCAAAGTAGGTGCATAAAGATAGAAGGTGAAGACTCAATATATAAGTGGAAGAAAGGCCTTTATAAAAGGAAGTAGGGATTCAAGTCTCATAAAGAGCTTCCAAAAATTATGGTACTTATAGCTTTCAGCTCTCCTTGCCCCTATCATAAGCATCTTGAAGTGATTAAGGTTAAAGTGAACAAACTATGGTGTACATGCTTGACGAAGTATAAGTCAGAAATCTCATGTCCCTTGTATACGAGGGCCGCTCCTCATGCTACTCAAGTTTAGTCACCGATAAGTTCTTATCATTGTAAGTACATGTGTATCATAGAGAACCGCCAACGGGGTACCCCTTGCCCGATGATACGGAAGAATCCCCATATCAAAATGACAAGGCAAGCAGACAACGAGCATCTCAGCAATCTTCTTATTTACCATGGGAATATGGTGATTTTTTTTCTCTTTCCTATTTTCATAATCTCTTTTTTCTCTTTTTCTCTTTTTTTTCTCAATATAGGACTCTTTTTTTATAAGCGGAATGCTTCATAGACATCTCATTATGGTTATGCTACAGGTTTCCTTGATGTCAGCATGGATTAGACCAGCGGCCCAGGCGTTTCTATAACACATATACATAACTCCATGGACTTACAAGCTCCCCTTTCATTTCACACCGACGACATCCATATACAAAAGAGCATGATATCAACTAGGTACAACTACCAAGTGCAATGTTGAAAGCGTTCCCCATGAAAGCATGGTTCTGCTAATTCCCAACAAATAAGTGCAAGCATATACAACATAGACGACACAATGGTTCAAGTTTATTAAGGGCAAGAAAAGTAAAGTGTGCCATCAAGTTCGTGAGAGCTTTAATCACTAGTTTTCTCATAACAAGTTTAATTTGGAAGGTAAACAAAAGCATGAATATACTTGGAATAGCATAAGCTAATAGGTAGGTATGGTGGACTCTTTGGAATAACTTGGTTTAGGGAGTTGGATGCATGAGTGGAACTCATACTTTGTTGTGGAGGCTAGCAAAAGACTGGGAGCGATAAACTAAGAGAGAAATAATGGCCATAATCATGCAAAGCGACAAAACATCATTATCAAAGCATAAAGTGATACTACAAGTTTAAAACTAAAGGATCATAAAGGCTATGGTGACTTGAGATAGCCATAACATGGTGTGAGCATGTGCCAAGTCAACCCAAATAAAGCATCAAAGGAGAATACCACTATACTATGCTTTAATATGCTAAAACAACGCATGATTCATCCAAGGCACATTAAACAATCTCAATTGTTTATAACAAGCCACGCTACAGCAAAGAATACTAAGCATAAAGCCAAAACAATATCAAGCATGGCATGACAAAGCATAGGCCACAGTAAAAAACGAGCTCTTTTTACCACATAAGCATGAACTTTCCTACTCTTTTCCAAACCAAACCAAACTATTTGCAAACCAATGTATGAAAGAGGGGGTCCAACCAATTTATTCAGCAAACTAAGAAAACAAAAGCAAACGAAAAACCAAAACAAAAACGAAAAAGAAGACGATCCAAGAACAACACAACTGTGCATGAAACAATAAAAATGAAGCATTTGGAATAAACCTGGAATTTTTATTGATGAAGAAGAGGATGCCTTGGGCATCCCCAAGATTTGATGCTTGTACTTCTTGGATATTTCTTGGGGTGACACGCGTGGCATCCCCAAGCTTGAGCTTTAGTCCATCCTTCATCTCATTACTCATTCCTTCCATACACCTGGAATTTTTCCTTCATACAAAACTACACACAATCTTTATTAGCAACATTAGTGCACTCAAGATAAATAAGTATTAAGGTTCAGTTCTCACACCAAATAAACTTCCATTAGAACACTAGCTACTGTAGCACTTCCCTCAAAAATCTCAATTCCCCAAAATAACTCAAAAAGGAACCAACAAAAAGCAAATGCAGAAAATGGCAGAAATCTGTCAAAACAGACCAGCAGGTAAAGACGAATTTTTTTGAAGACCTTCTGTTGCTCAAATCAAAAAGTTTTGAACTAACGAAAGTTAGATACAACCTGGGGCAGAAGCACAAAAATTCACGCCTCAAAAAGACCTTCAGATATTTTACACGAATTGTTACGGTGAAGCACAGAAATCTGTTTCGGGACAGCAACTTTCCCAATCATTACTTCTCTCTCATTAGAGGTTACTCTTGGCACAAAAAGCAAATAAAAAGGATAATGAGTGGTTATTACAGAGGTAATAACTTCCAAGACTCATCTAAAACTTTTGTGTTATCTCCCAACAAGTACTTTTCTTTAACGCCTTTAAGTTAGGCATAAGAAGCAAGAAAAAGAATGAAGTGTTCTCAAATGAGGAAGCATTAAAACCAAATTTTGTTTTCATAGGAGAAGTAAAAGAAATCTTTTCTCTATTTTTAGGGAAGTGTTCTATAACTTTCTTGAGTGGGAGTTGATATTTAATGGTGCCTTCTTTCATATCAATGATGGCACCAACAGTTCTAAGAAAAGGTCTTCCCAAAGTAATAGGACAAGAAGCATTCAACATCCAAAACATAGAAATCAACGGGGACATAGGAATTGTTAACCATAATAAGAACATCATTAAGACTCCCCATGAGTTTCTTTTTAGCACTATCATCAAGTGGGACATTCAAATAACAATCTTCAAGAGGAGGCAAATCAAGCATATCATAAATCCTTCTAGGCATAATAGAAACACTACTATCAAGATCACATAAAGCTTTAAAATCAAAGTCATTCACTTTCATATTAATGATGGGTTCCCAACCATCTTCTTGTTTTATAGGAATAGAAGCTTTATGTTTCATCCTTTCTTCTTTAATCTGTATGAGAGCATCAGTAATGTGTTTTGTAAAGGCCATGTTCATAGCACTAGTATGAGGACTTTTAGCAAGCTTTTGTAGGAACTTAATAAATTCAGAGATATTGTAACCATCAAGATCAAAATCAAATTTATCATCTAAAGTAGTAGAACTATTACTAGCCTCAACACTAGTGGTGGTAATAGTAGAAACACTAATGTTCCTAGCAATTTCATCTTCTCTCTCCCACTTAACATGTAATTCAGCTAATAGTATAACATTTTCATCAATTCTTACTTGTATATCATTAGTAGCTGCAAAGGGATTATCATTAGTTTCAGGTTTAGCAACCATTTTATTCAAAGAAGATTGAGCTTCAGCCAAAGATGCTATATTTCTTTCAGCATTAAAGAGTTTTTCCTCAATAGTTTTATTGAAAGCAGTTTGTTTACTAATAAAGTCTTTTAACATAACTTCAAGCTTAGAGGGAGCACTCCTATTATTGTTGTAAGAATTTCCATAAGCATTACCATTGTTGGGAGGATATGGCTTATAATTGTTGTTACCCAAATTACTCCTATAAGCATTATTGCCAAAGTTGTTATTTCTTATGAAGTTCACATCAACTTGCTCTTCTTGAGCAACCAAAGAGGCTAAAGGAACATTATTTGGATCAATATGGGCTTTCCCATTCATAAGCATAGACATAATAATATCAATCTTATCACTCAAGGAGGAGGTTTCCTCAACATAATTTACCTTCCTACCTTGTGGAGCTCTCTCGGTATGCCATTCAGAATAATTAACCATCATATTGTCCAAAAGTTTTGTTGCAGCACCCAAAGTGATGGTCATAAAGGTACCTCCAGCAGCAAAATCCAATAGGTTCCTTGAAGAATAGTTCAATCCTGCATAAATTTTTTGGATGATCATCCAAGCAGTCAGTCCATGAGTGGGATAATTCTTTACCAAAGTTTTCATTCTTTCCCAAGCTTGAGCAACATGTTCATTATCAAGTTGTTTAAACTTCATTATTTCACTTCTCATGGATATAATCTTAGCAGGAGGATCGTATTTTCCAATGAAAGCATCTTTGCATTTAGTCCAAGAATCAATACTATTCCTAGTTAGGGAATTCAACCATTCTTTAGCTTTTCCTCTCAAAGAGAAAGGAAACAATTTCAGCTTAATAATATCACCATCTATATCCCTATGCTTTTTCATCTCTCAAAGTTCAACAAAGTTATTTAGATGGGAAGCAGCATCTTCATTACCAATACCAGAAAATTGTTCTCTCATAACAAGATTGAGCAAAGCAGGTTTTATCTCAAAGAAAGTATCTTCAGGCACAGGTGGAGCAATAGGTGTGCTCATAAAATCATTATTGTTGGTGCTAGTGAAGTCACACAACTTAGTGTTTTCAAGAGTAGTCATTTTTTGTGTTTTCAAATAAGAAAGCAAACTAGTAAAACTAATTTGTGTTTTTGATGTAGAGCTCGTTGGGAACCCCAAGAGGAAGGTATGATGAGCACATCAGCAAGTTTCCCTCAGTTATGAAACCAAGGTTTAATCGAACCAGTAGGAGCAAGGAAACACCCCAAAGGTGTTGCTAGCTGACCTTGGTAGGGCGCACTACCGGTGCTAGTAGCAACGTGGAGACCTGCACAACATAACCATAGAACTTTGTCCCCAAATTGTGATGAGGTTGTCAATCTCACCGTGTTTTGCGGAAAACAAAGGATTAAACATATCAAATGGAAAGAAGTGAAAGTTTGCAGAAAGTAAACACAAAGCAGTAAAAGATTGTAGATTGTATGTAAAAGACAAGGACCGGGATCCATAGTTCACTAGAGGTGGCTCTCCTTAAGATAGATAACATGATGGGTGAACAAATTACAGCGGGGCAATTGACAAACATCAAGAAAGCAATACATGCTTATACTAATCATCTTGACTCCTTTGAGACTTGATTGGGCATTACAATATTATACATAGACCGCCATCCAACTGCATCTATGACTAATAATCCACCTTCAGGTTATCATCCGAACCCCCTCCAGTATTAAGTTGCAAGCAACAGATTATTGCTTTACGAACTGCGTGTAAAGTAAACAATACGATTGTTCTATGAACAAAGGATTGTTGTTTTCTCCCTAGTAGCAACAACACATCTAGTACCTTAGAGATTTCTGTCACTTCCCTAGATTACCAGAGGCATGAACCCACTATCGAGCATAAATACTAACTCTTGGAGTTGCTAGCATCTAGTTGGCCAAGATAGCTACTAACAACAGAAAGCATGCAAGATCACAAATAACAAAGACATGATAGAATCAATAATCAATCTGAAATAGCATCTCAATATCCATTGGATCCCCGCAAACACAACATGTATGATTACAAATAGATGATCTTAATCACGAGCGGAGCTCACAAGATCTAAACATGAAAGCACAAAGGAGGAGCACCAGCCATCTAGCTACTACCCGTAGTCCAAGGATGAACTACTCACGCATCACACCGGAGGCTTGCATGGTGATGAAGAAGGCCTCCAGGGTGAATTCCCCTTTCCGGCAGGGTGCCAAGAAGAGCTTCAGATTCCTCCCGATCTAGGGATGGAGATGACGGCGGCTATGGAATCTTTCGTGGATTTTTGATTGGGCACTTAGGGTTTTCGTCCCGAGGGCATCTTATAGTCGGAAGGGGAGGCCGAGGGGGTGCCGGAGGCGGCCACACCACCCCCTGGCGTGGGCTAGGCTGGGCCGCGCGACCAGGTGGTGTGGTGCCCCTGGCCCCTCTCTATCTCGTATTCTGGCATCTGATGTCTTCCGGAAAAATAGGAACTTTGGCTTTTGTCCCGTCCAATTCCGAGAATATTCATTTTCTGACTTTCCTGGAACCAAAAACAGCAGAAAACAGGCAGCTGGCACTATGGCTCTTGTTAATAGGTTAGTCCAAGAAATCATATGAAAAGTACTCCAAAGTGTGGACAAAACACAAGAAAGTGGATAAAACCAAGCATGGAACATCAAAAATTATAGATACATTTGCAATGTATCACCACCCTGGCCCACTCCAGGCTCTCCCCTCTGGCGTATATTATCCTCCCGAAACCCTAAGACTCGGGGAGCAACCACATAAAGATTCTGCCGCCTCTGCGGGGCGGAAAAGACCAAGAGAGAAAGATCTCTCAAGAAGACAGAATTCTGCCGGTGAAATTCCTTCCCGGAAAGGGGACATCGTCGCCATCAACACCACCATCAAGCTGGACTTCATCGGGATCATCATCATCATCACCACCACCATCATCATCATCACCACCATCATCACCACTCCATACCGCTGTAACAATTGGGTTGAATCTTGCATAGTTCTTAGGGGAAACTTTCCCAGTGTTGATTACTCCTTGTATTTGATGCTATTGAGTGAACCATTGAATTATCATTTATGTTCAGATTGTTACACATCATTACTTCATCTCTGATCATGATCCATATGATGTCTTGTGAGTAGTTCGTTTTGCTCTTGGGGACATGGGAGAAGTCATGTTGTTAGTAGTGGAGTTGTGTTGTGAAAGATTCAATGGTTTGATATTTCAGTTGTGGTGTATTTCTTCTAGTGGTGTCATGTGAACGTCGACTACATGACACTTCACCTATATGGGCCTAGGGGAATTCATTGTGTATTTGGCTACTAATCGTAGGGGTTTCCGGAGTGACAGAAACCTGAACCCTCGTTAGGAAACCTTTGCACAAGGGATGTCAGGGTCTTAGAGTTTAAAGCTATGGTTAGGTTTCTACCTTAATTACTTTCTTGTACTTGTGGATGCTTGCAAGGGGTATAATCACAAGTATGTATTAGTCCTAGGAAGGTTGGTACATTAGCACAGGTTCACCCACACAACACTTAGCAAACTAAAGAAGATTAATCAACTATATGAAGCGAAAGCACTTGACGATATTCCCATGTGTCCTCGAGAACATTTAGTCATCTTAAGTAATACAACCGGTTTGTCCTATGCTAAAGAAAGGATTGGGCCACTTGCTGCATTTATTCTTATTGTCTTTTATTTACTCGTACTTTATTTACCTGCATTATCGAAAACCCAAAAAATCCGTTTGCTAAGTATTTACAGAGAATTCCTGCGCCAAGCCATTCGCCAACACCTTCTGCTCCTCGTTGGGTTCGACACTCTTACTTATCGAGAATACTGCGATACACCCCCTATACTTGTGGGTCATCAGAAGCACAACTTCAAGATCACCTACGATATGTTTGATTGCGGCAAGTGCCCAGAGGTAGCTTTTGTTTCCTTTGTTGCTCGTTATATACTCTAAGGTTTTTCCGTCTTGAAGTTGTCCATCTAACACTCCTTTGTATCCCAGCTGATGACCTTGGAGGCGGATCAAATGGCCTCCCAGGTCTATGATCCAAAGCTGAAGGATATCCAAGTGGTGTCCGATGATGACGACCCCAAGGATCAACCAGCTCCTGCATCGCGAAAGCAGAAGAGCTCCACCTCTAACGCTGCTGCCGAGGCCAAGAAGAAGAAATTGGAGAGTGGAGTCTCCAAACAATCCACTGCCGCCTTAGAGGCAGAGAAGAAGAAGAAATCCACTGGCATTCCCCTCTCCAAGGCTCCTGCCGAAGTAAGTACTTTCATTCTCCGGCTTGTATTTTTCAGCTCATACCTTTTTTCAACTCTTGTACTTATACTTAGGATGTTTCAGGAGGAAAGCCGGTGTTAGTTTGAAGCGATCCTCCAAAGATGCTGGAGGGTCAAAAAACATTCGTGACATGCTGACTAGGGACGTGGCTGCCAAGCCCTCTCCCGCTACTTCTCCCCCTACTCCTGCCGCCAAGCCTTCTGCTGGCCTCGCTGGGCCGTCATTCCCCGTCATCCCTGAGATCTCCGCCATGGAGATAGATGTCAATCCAAACCTTGATATCTCAGGCCCTATCGTGGTTGACGTTGCTCCCAGCGGCCAAGCGATGCAGGAGAGTGTTTCTTTGAAAGTGACTGAAGCTCCGGCTAAGGATGCCACCGATAAAGGGAAACAAGTGGTGGAAGAGGCGGAGGCGGAAGCAACATCTAAGGTGGGAGCCTCTGCGCCATAAACTATTTTGAGGATGCAACAGGTGGCTAGGGCATCCTCCACACCTTCGGTTTCAACAACTCCTTTGGCCGCGACTCCTCCGACGTTGTGGCTAGATGATCTCATAGCGTAGGCGGATGCTATTTATAACAACGCCCGGACCTTCCATGATTCCTATGCTCATCTGGCCAAAAAAATTAAGCATATTTTTAAGCGAGTGCTAGCTTATCCATTATTCTCGTTCGTATGCTTGACCTTTCGTGAGACAGAAGACTCGCAACACAGAACTATGCCCTTAGGTGATGATGCTTAATAGCACCATCAAGAACCTAAGAACAAAATCGCCGGCTTTGAGTGTCGAGAATTCACTAATCCGGAATCCACATAAAAACTTCAGAAAACGTGTAGACTAGAAAACTTAAGCTAACGCCCGTAGGCGGAATTTTCACAAGTGCAAATGCAAACTTGCACATAAAGGGTTTATATGATCCAAAATGAACAACTAAAGGAGGTAAAAGACTCAGAGAATATGAGTGAACTAAATGATTTATTTCAAGTCATATAAGAAACTTATTACATAATACAAATGTGCTAAGTGTAAAGGGGATATAGTTGTGCTATGTTCCATGGCCGATCTGTCTCCGGGTAATTATCATTGGAGTCACGTTGCTTGCGCTTGTGATTTTTTGGCCTATCTTTCAACTCGCGGATATCAACGAGGTAATAGGAACCATTTAGCAATGCTTTGCTTATGACGAACGGTCCTTCCCAAGGCGGGAATAATTTGTGTGATTTCTCCTGTTTGAGTCTAAGCACCAGATACCCTTCTTTAAATGAGCGATGCTTTACACGATGACTATGGTAGCCACGTAGCTTCTGCTGGTAGATGGCAGATCTCTGGCATGCCAGCACGTGCTCTTCTTCAAGTAGGTTCATAGATAGGCATCTGGATTCTTCAGCATCATCTTCCTTGTGGGAGAAAACTCTTGGTGCATCATGGAGGATGTCGAATTGGAGGATTGCTTCTGGTCCATAAACCATGAAGAAAGGAATCAAGTCGGTGGATCTATTGGGTGTTGTTCGTAAACTCCACAAGACATATGGTAAGTCCTCCGCCCAGGCTCCAGCTGCTCTATGCAGCGGTGCTTCTAAGCGTGGCTTGATTCCTTGCAGAATTAATCCATTGGCCCTTTCAACTTGCCCATTAGACTGTGGGTGTGCCACATATGCTAGGTCAAGGTGGATGCCTTTTTCATGACAGTTTTCCTCAACTTCTCTGAGAGATAAATTTCTGCTATTTTCGGTTATGATGCTATGTGGTAGACCAAATCTCACCACTAGATCCCAGACAAATTTTAGGGATCTTGCCCCATCAAGCTTTCTAATGGGTTTAGCTCCAATCCATTTTGTGAACTTATCGACTGCTACTAGCAAGTGTGTGAATCTACAGGGTGCTGTCTGCAAAGGTCCCACCATGTCTAGCCCGCAGACTGCAAACAGCCAAGTTATTGGTATTGTTCGCAATTCTTCAACTGGAACACTTGGTTGTCTAGCACAGAACTGACACCCAAGACATATTTGTACCAACTTGTCAGCATCCGCCTTGGCAGTTATCCAGTAGAATCCTTGTCGGAAGGCCTTAGCCACCAATGATCGGGGAGCGGCATGGTACCCGCAATCTCTGAGATGTATTTATCTAAGGATTTCAATACCTTGCTGCTGGGAGACGCATCGAAGGAAAACTCATGTGGGACTTCTTTTGTAATGTTGTCCATCAATGATGTTGTAGCCTTTTTCTCTGCATACTATTTGCCGGCTTTCGACTTTGTCGGTGGGCAAAGTTCTGTCTTGTAGATAATCCATGAGCGGTTTCGTCCAAGCCGGAGAGGTCACTGTTATTGTATTAACAAATGAATCCACTCTATCCGGGTTGTCGGGGTCTGCTCCCTGGGGTCCGTAAATGTTCCAGGAAAACGCCTGGTGGAATTGGTCGACAAGCTGATCCAAGCTTTGCCATCAAATCTGCCGCCTCATTCTCCTCCCTTTTGATGTACTTGACTTCGTAGCAGTCGAAGCACTTGGCTATTTTGTCTACTTCGTCTCGATATGCTGCCATCATAGGGTTCCGCACGTTCCAGGTGCCAGCTACTTGCTAGGAAACCAAGTCAGAATCTCCATAGTAAACTATGCACTTGATGCCAATATCCTTGGCCACACGAAGTCCGTGAATGAGGGCCTCATACTCCGCCATGTTATTGGTAGCGCTGAAGTGGATCTGCACGACGTTTTGCAACTTCTTTCCTGTTGGTGATTGTAATAATACACCAGCCCCCGAGCCATTGAGTAGCTTTGATCCATCAAAGTGCATGACCTAATATTCTGGCTCTGGTACAAGAGTGTCTTCTGGAAGTTCTGTCCAATCTGCGAGAAAATCCGCCAATGCTTGTGATTTGATAGTGTCGCATCTCTTGTAGGTGATTTCAAAGGCGGCAAGTTGAATGCCCCACTTTTCCACTCTTCCTATAGCGTCGCTGTTGTTGATGATGTCAGACAGTGGAGCTTTTCTCACTACTGTGATAAGGTGCTCCTAGAAATAATGCCTTAACTTGCGTGAAGCAAGGAAAACTCCATAAGCCAATTTTTGGTAGTGCGGGTATGCTGCTTGGATTCTGTCAAGACCTTGCTTTCATAGTAAATGGGTCGCTGAACTCCGTATTCGTGCGTTGTTTCCTTGCGCTCCACCACAATGATGACGCTGATTACTTGGTTGGTTGCCGCCATGTAAACTAACATAGGCTCCCTTGGCACCGGTGCTGCAAGTATTGGTGGGTAGGAGAGTATTCTCTTCAACTCCTGAAGTGCTGCGTCAGCTTCGTCCGTCCATGTGAATTTGTCTGCCTTCTTGAGCAACTTGTAGAGCGGCATAGCCTTCGCGCCAAGTCGGCTGATGAACCGGCTTACTGCCACAATGGCCTTGATTTTCCCTAGGTTCACCTCGATTCCGTGATGTGAAACGATGAAACCTAAACAGTTTGCCGAAGGGTACCCCGAAGACGCACTTCTTGGGGTTCAGCATCATGTTGTATTTCCGGAGATTGTCGAAGGTTTCCTGCAAGTCGGCGATAAAATCATTTGTTTCTTTGACACTACCACGATGTCGTCCATGTAGGCGTGTACGTTTCGACCTATTTGGTCGTGTAGGCAATGTTGCGTCGTCCACTGGTACGTAGCGCCGGCGTTTTTCAACCCAAAGGGCATCGTGACATAGCAATACGTGACATAGGGTGTGGTGAACGAAGTGGCCAGTTGGTCCGACTTTTGCATCTGGATCTGGTGGTATCCTGAGTAGGCATCAAGAAAACACAGAAGTTCCAAGCCAGCTGTCGAGTCAATGACTTGATCAAAGCGAGGCAAATCAAATGGATCCTTTGGACATGCTTTGTTCAAGCCGGTGTAATCAACGCACATTCTTAATTCATTAGTTCCCTTTTTGGGGACAAATACAGGATTTGCCACCCATCGGATTTGAGTAACTTCTGGGATAAAGCCAGCCTTAAGTAACCTAGATATTTCTTTGCCTATAGCCCTTCGTCTTTCATCATCAAAGCATCGTAGAGGTTTCTTCACTGGTTTGGCATTAGGATCAATATTTAAGCTGTGCTCGGCAAGTTCCCTAGGTACACCCTTCATGTCATCCGCTTGCCAGGCAAAGATGTCCCTATTCTCACGGAGGAACTCGGTGAGCGTGCTTTCCTATTTGGGATCCAGGTCTATGCCAATGGCGGTGGTCTTGGAGGAATCTCCTTTCACAAGCTCCACCTACTTGGTCTTGATGGCGGCCTTGAAACCAGGTTCGGCAACAGTGATCTGCTTCTTCGAAACTGGCATCTCTGAGGCATTGACCTAGTTCTGGATCTCCTTGAAATCCTCACCATAAAGGAATGCTTTGGCGAAGGCGGCCTCACTGAGCTCGCACTCCCGTGCCTTGGTGAAGCTTCCGTCAATGGTGATGACGCCATTTGGTCCGGGAATCTTGGGCTTGTTGTAGAGAAAGCATGGCCTTGCAAGGAAGGAGTGGAAGATGTCGCGTCCGAAGATGACGTGGTACACGCTCTTGAAAGGCACCACTTCAAAGGTCATGCGTTCTTGGTGGTAATTGTTAACATCGCCAAAAGCGACCGGAAGGGTGATGTAGCCCAGGGAATTTGCTTGTCGGCCTGGGACAACCCCATGGAACACAGTGTTGCTCTTCCTTAGCTAGGTATCCTTAATTTCATCTTGTGAAGTGTATCCAGGTACATGATGTGATGCTGCTTCCACTGTCCACGAGGCACTTGGTGAACTCTGTGCCGTCAATCAAGGGGTTGATGACCATGGCATACTGGTTCTCTGTTGGGATAAGTTCTAGGTGATCCTTCCTATCCCAAGTAATTGGAACTTCCGACCAGGCGACATACTAGGGAACCGGAGGGAGGGTAGCCATCAGTATCCTCAAAGAGGTTTTCTAGGCCCAGACGGTGGGGGATCCAAGGAAGGTATGGTAACATGGAGCCTTATTTTCGAAGGGATATTTCCCTTTATCCTCTCCCATGTCGGAAGATTTTGGGTCCACGTCTTCATCCATATCGCTTGATTCCTTGGGCTCTTCCCCCTTCTTCTTCCCTTTGCCTTTTCCACAGGGTCTGTTTTTCTAACTTCGCTTGTAGCTGGACTCAGGGTCCTCCTTGAGGTTGTTGAAAAATTTGCATTGGCGATTGGTGTGGGTGGCCTTGCCGTTTGCGTCCAGGTGGACGAAACACGGCATGTCATGCTACTCTTTGTATGTTTGAGGAACGCGGGGAGCTGAGGGTGTAGTGTCACTCCTCTGCTGGCCACTGCTAGCCCACTGGCCACGTCCATGCTGTCCGCCTTCGCCTCCGCCAGTGAACGTTCCGGCGACCATGTTGGCTACTTGCTTCTCTTCGGGCAGATTTTTCCGCTTGTTATTGTTGTTCTTCCTGTCCTGGGTAGGGATTACTATTGCCGGCAATGATCCACGTGTGTCATCATCAGCAGCGGCGAACTCGCTAGCCATGTCGATCATTGCATTGAGGTTGAGCTTGTTGTTGCCTTGCTTGTGCTTTAACGTATTCCAGAGCAAAGTTCCCTTTTCTAGACCATCGATGAAGGTAGCGATAGCGGTCTGTTCGTGCACCCCTGCGCAGGAATTTTTCATATCCAGCCAGCGAGAGAGGTAGGCACGAGAGGTTTCATCCTTTTCTTGCACACACCGCTGCAGGTCTCTGACAGTGCAGGGACGTTTGTATGTACCCTCAAAATTCTTGGTGAACGCTTCATGCATGTCCAACCAATTGCATATTGATTTCTCCGGCAAGTCGTTGATCTATTGTTGGGCGGTACCTGTCAGCATGCATGGGAGGTACTTGACGACGACATTGGGGTTTCCCCCTGCGATGTGGATCACTTTGCTGTAGTCCTGCAACCATGTTGCTGGCCTAGCAGTGCTGTTGTACGGTTTGATGGTCTTGTCTATCCGGAGGCCCTTGGGGTAAGTTGTACCCCGTATCACTAGTCCAAAACAATGTGGCCCAAGGTATGGGAGCTCTCGAGCTTGTTGGATCTTGTCCAGCCGTGTACGTGCATCATACGGCTCTGGTTGCTTCCCTTTTCCGTCATGGGGAGGGTAGTTGTGGCGCAATCTATGAGATCCACCGTGCCCTCCGCCATGATGGCTGCTAGGTGGCGATAGTGGCAGTAGAGGCGGTGGGTTAGCTCTCTTGTTGTGTCCCTCCTGTGATTCCTCACGCCTGTCGCGGTTACTTGTCGGACGTGGCGGCTCCTTGTGGGCCCTGCTCCTATGTCCTTCAATGCCACTACGCTCTCTGCCATGCCAGGACTGCTCACCCTGGTCGCGTATAACAATGCCGGCCTGTGGACGCCTTGTCGGTGGCATACTTGTGCGGCGACGCGGCTCTGGTTCTTCCTCACACTGATATGGTGGTGGAGGTGGTGACCGACAGGGACGATCCTTTTCTCCATGATCGGAGGATATGGGGATGGCGTCAGTCCTATTGCGTGCCTCCCTCTGTCTTCGCTCTATAGAGCCTGTATGCAATCCCTCATCACGGGGAGATTTGGGCCTTCTGTGGCTGTTGAGGGTCGACTGGCTCCGGGTTGGACTCAAGCTCTGCGAGGTGTCCTTCTCTTGTTTCTTGAATGCCTTGGTGATGAGGTCGTACACAACAACTGCTTCTGGTGACCTATCCTGTTCGAGGAGGGTCTTGGCGACGGCAATGTTGAGGGCGGGAGTTGGCATGACTTGCCTCCCCTCTGAATCAATGTAAGGGGTGGCTTTTGCCGGCTTAGTCCCGTCATACCCCAACCTTCGCCGAACGCCGGGATCTTTGATGATGTGAGATGGCACTTTCTTTGCCTTTTCCTTTAATATCAATTTCTTGTACTCAGCCTCCATAGCTCTTGCTGCCTTGAAGGATTGCTGCGCCTTAGCCATGTCTTGTCCAGCTTAGCGCCTTGCTTCGCGATGCACTTCGTCTCCACCAAGATTTCTGCATGTTTCTCATCAAGCTTCATAACGCTCCGGATATGGGCGACGGTGATTGGATCAACAAGAAGTGCGCCATAGATTGCTTGGTCGGTGGGAGTGGCCAGTGGGTTGCCAGCTGCTGACGTCGACAGTGGCATTAGAGGCTAATTTGACTGTCAAGCACTACTAGGGGGCGTGGTGAGTTCCTGCGCCGGTTGCGAGCGGATTACCGGAGGAGGCAAGGCCTTGGCCGGAGCCGGAGGCTCAACGGCTTTCTTGGCTGCTGCTGCTCTCATAACCACTGGCGTGGGCAGAGCTCTCTCATGTTCCGGTTCCTTTCCGTCTTCTTCCATCATGCTCCCAATGACGACTAGCACCTGGTGGGAGGTGTTGGCTTTCTCGACGTGCTCCTCCTTCTCGATCTCCTGCTCAATCTCCCTCATAACAGCACCGTATTCCTCCGAGTTAGCTTCTGAGCCACCACCATATATATTAATGTCAGCGTAAAGCGCATCAAGGATGGAGTTGGAGGTGGCTTCGATGTTGATGATGGTGGATGTGGAGGGTGATGGAGGCGGCCGTTGTTGTTGTTGTTTCCTCCTCCGGCTATGATGGCGATTTCCGTCATGGCCTTCATTGGCATCCGCATATTCGTTGACAATGGCAACCATCTCGCCAAGGGTGAGATGGCCTGCGGCTTAGCGCCTTCGGAGGGTATGCCGGAGGAGTGTTCTGGGTGTGAGCCCTTCCACGAAGTGGTATACGAGCTCGTCAGCACGGTCGCCCTCTAGGGTTTCCCTCACCCTCATCCATCTGGCGAGGTATTCGCGGGGAGGTTCTCCATCCCTTTGAACACATCTAGCCAGATCGAAGATGGTGATGATACTGACAAAGTGTGACATGCGCATCTCTAACGCTCGGGAAGCCAAGCGGATGAGCGGGTTCCTTCCACCTTTATATCCTGCACAGGGGCGGTTTGGGTGAGCCTTGAAATTTCCTGATCCGAGCAACCATACTCCAAGGAGAGGTATGGCACAAATCCTTCCACGAACGTGTCCTACTCATAGGCGATCCGTCCGGGGCTTGACGAGTTTCCGACTTCCTGGGAGCTAGGACCCGAGTCAGTTTCACCGATGAAGATGTGGATGTCTCCGAAGGCGATGACGGAGCAACACGTGGGGTTCGTCTTCGCCTGCACCCAGAACTCAGCTGGAGGGATGATCGGGATGTTGCCGGAGAAGAGAACACAATCGATAGCTATGGTGTCGCTGATTCCCGCAAAGAGATTAGACCTCACCCGGTGTAGAGCTTGAAGCGCCTCTTGCCCCACGGTGGGCGCCAACTGTCGTGGTATTGCCGACGAGTACACCATGGAGGGGTCCTCACAGTGCGTGTTTAGAGACGTGGGGTAAGGTGGAGAGTTGGCAGGTACAAGGTAACACAGCTTACCCAGGTTCAAGTCCCACAACGGTGGCGGAACTCTACTCCTACTATAAATCACTATAATGGCAATACGCCGAGTAACGGAGATCGGTTCGCTGTCTGAGGTGTTGCACGCTATGCGTTTAGTGTTGCCCTAAAGGCTCCCGCATGCCGGCTTATAAAGGCGCCAAGACCTAGGGTTTACAAGGAAAGGTCCTTGCCGGATGAGGTAAAGAGTCCAACACTAATATGAACTACTCTTCTTTGTCTTGTACTCCAAGGCTTCGAGTATGTTAGTGACTCCTGAGTAGCCTTCCTTTATCCGACATGGGCCTCCCTTCTGGATCCGTCTAACTAGGCCGCCCAGCAGGCCATGGGCCCTGCTACCAACTATGGGCCACCCGGGTTAAGCGGATTGGTGACATGCTAGGAGGATACCCATATAGCATATCCCCTACAAGGTTAAAATTTTACATGGGCGTGGAAGTACATTTTACATCATGGACCTAAAAAAGTGAAAATTACATTGAGGTACATACATTTAGCACAAAGGACCCTTAAATTAATCAAGGAAAACAGTCGGTTTCGACTCCTTCTCTAGAGAGCAGCTGATCGAGCCACACTCTTCACACTACTTCATCTTCGATTGTTTTCAAAATATGGCCAAATTTGTCGGCATGCAAATTCTTGGATATGGGATCATTTGCATAAAATACGATGTAGATATGGCTTGACCTTGGCCGTTTGTCTTGAAAATCCAAGAATATGGTTCATACTCGTTGACAACTAAGCTTAAATTCGTTTAAATTTTACCACTTACTTTTAGTTTAGAATTTTACACGGTCGGTGGGAGTACATTTTACATCAAGGACCTGAAAAAGGGAAAATTACATGGAGGTCCATACATTTAGCACACAGGACCCTACAAAGGAAAAATTTCTGTTTCCTCTCCTTATCGAGAGACCAGTTGATTTGAGCCAAACTCTTTGTACTACTTCCTCTTCGATTATTTTCAAAATATGGCCAAATCTGTGGCCATGCAGATTCTTTGATATGGGATCATCAACATAAAGTATGATGTTTATATGGCCTTGACCTTGGTCGTTCGACTGAAATCCAAGAATGTTCATACTCATTGACAAGTAAGCTTAAAATCATCTAAATTTCACCACTTACACTTTTAGGATAGAATTTTACACGGTGTGTGGAAGTACATTTTACATCAAGTACCAAAAAGGGAAAATTACATCAATGTCCATACATTTAGCACCCCCCTAAAAATAAGCACGGAAAACATTCGTGTATGCTCCTTCTCGAGAGAGCAGCTGATCGACCATACTCTTTGTACTACTTCATCTTCGATTTTTTTTTAAAATATGTCCAAATCTATCAGAATGCTAATTCTTCGACATGGCATCATCACCATAAAGTATGATGTTGATATGGCCTTGACCTTGGTCGTTCGGCTTGAAATCCAAGAATTTTCATACTTGTTGACAACTAAGATGAAATTTGTTCAAATTTTACCACTTATACTTTTTGGTTAGAATTTTGCATAGATGGTGGGGGTACATTTACACCAAGGACCTAAAAAGGTAAAATTACACCTAGGTCCATGCATTTAGCATAAAGGACCATAAAATTTAGCAAAGAAAATAGTCGGGTTCGGCTCTTCGAGAGAGCAGGTGATCGGGCCCTACTCTTCATACTACTTCCTCTTCGATTTACAAGAAAGATTTATTGTGGGGGGAACTAGGAGCAGAGTAGTACTATTCTGAAGGGAACTGGAGCAGAGGAGCATGCGTCCGTTTTCATTTTATTCAACCTCGCCTATACGGTCTATACCCACTTCTACGCCAAGCACCACCATTCTTCTCCTCCACAATGCCGCTTTCCGGTCCTGTTCACCTCATAGTATGAGAGTGTTTGTTCTTCTCCTTGTCCCGCGTACCACCATCGATCTTCCCTCTTTTCCAGAAAACCAAATCAAGCCACTGTCCCAACTTCCTTCAGCTCCCTTGAGATGGCAGGACCGAGCAAGGACATTGATGATTCTGAGCTATTCCACCATGTTTTTACCGAAGGCCCTCTTGAAGAACTCATAACTAGATGCGACGTCATCATTGCTGCGAGCCTCTCCGGTTCGTCCAAACATCTTCTTGAGTCGACAAAATATAGTACAACTTTACATGCTTCTCAGCCGTTTGGCCTCCCCTGTATTCTTCATTCTCATCCGACTAAGAAACCACGGGAATGCAACAAGTACTTTGAGGGAAAGGGCACAACATGCAAGCTAACACTGCTGGACAGGTTCTTCTCCGACACTGTGTTTCTGAATTGTATGGGTAAGCAGTGGGTAGGTGCCAATGGAGATTGGATCGCCACTGTTGGGTCCGAGTGCAAGTGGAAGATTGTCAATGTGTACACTCATCAACGCATTCCTCTCCCACAAGTCAATGTGTTTGTACCCACCAATGATCCGTTTACATTCATGCATAATGATCGCCCTATTCTCCTCCGGAAGATTGCTATTTGCCGAGCTCCCACAGCTGCGGCTGATTATTTAGATTTCTCTCTTGTTGCTATCTTTGACTAATCAATTGCTACCCTTGATGGCGATGAGTATGCATGGAGAGTTCTTGAGAACTAGTTCCAGTGCTATTTCAGATACACGATTGGCAGTGTTTATGTGTGGTGTTTGCAACCACTGAGAGTGGCAGTGTTTATGTCTGGAATCATCTGTATTTTGGTAAGTTTGATCCATTCCTGTTCTCAACACTAGCTTTAGTTTTAATGGATGTAAACTAGTGTTGGCTGCTTTGGCCGTCATTTCTTTTTGTAGGTCTTATTCTGCTCCCGTCACCACCTGTCGCGCATCTCGAGGAGGGCAACCTTGATTCCATAGATGATGACGAGCACGAACCTGGTTTATGGTTCTTAGCAATATCTGCAGATGAATCTCGCCTTGTCCTTATCCATACCGTGGGTGTCACTGATGAGGAGTTTTATGGCGGTACTTATTATGGTCATGGCAATCCTGTTGCTGATCATAGTGTTGATCGATGCAGTCGCACTTGTGGCACCTATGCTACTGGGTTTGGCTGCAAGGTGTACTCAAAGGACACTGCTTACTTGTATCCACCTAAGCCATGGATAGAGATTGCTAACCTGGGAACATATATTCTCTTTTCCTTGGATTGAACTATCCGATGAATGTTGCAGTAGGCGGTGCAGATGTTTCCCCATGATATCTGATGAGAAGCAACTATGTCTACACCTCCCACCATGCAATAGGACTTGGATATATGCCGTTGCAGTCTTAATACCGAAGAAACATATGTTGGTTTCTCAACCAACGTTGCATGGAAATCTCTAGAGACTCCATTATGGTTCATCCCGAGCATCGCCAATGGCTGCGATTGGAACCAAACTACCGTAAGTAATTGTAATACTATGTAATAGGATAGCTCAGTTTAGATCTAGTGCAGTAGATGGTATTGCTTTTCTTTTGTAACTTGGCCTTGTCATAAACTCATAATCTAGACAAGGCTTTGGGCATTTTGAGTTGCCTATGGAGGTCACACACAGGCATTGATGCGAGAAGGAGGCATGCACACAAAAGTAGACTTGATCGTTAGTTTTGTTTCTTCCAATGAAGAGTGTTCGGAGAAAAGGGCAAACTGAATCTATCACTTTGAAATGTTGCTGAATATGTCCAAGTGACGCTGAATGTGAACTGTGAATCTGTCGATATTTTTCTTTCTTATTATGTACTGCTGCATATTTCAAATGCTACTAAACCTATCAAAAGTTTTGTTTGGTACTTGTTTAGATCGCCCGGTCGAGTGCAGAATATGGTCTCGCTTTCCTTTTGAATCAGTCCTTGCTACATCTATTGAATTTCAATGTCCGCATTGCTGAATCTGTCAATTCTTTTGGTCACTGTCTGTGTACTACCACAACCGATCACTTTGAAATGATGTGCTGACTTTGTCAAGTGCTGCTGAATATGAACTAGGAATCTATCTGATATTTTTACAGTCTATTCTATACTGCTGAATCTTCCAAATGCTACTGAATCTGTCAAATGTTCTATCGTTACTATTAGTACAATATTTTGTAGAACAAACTATGATGTACTCCCTCCGTTCCAAAATATAAGATGTTTTAGCTTTGTGAAAGAAGTGTATCTAGACCCTTTTAGTGTATAGGTTCAATCCAAACCTAGATGAACCTATACACCAAAAGGGGTCTAGATACACTCTTTTCACAAAGCTAAAACATCTTATATTTTGGAACGGAGGGAGTACTGGTACTTGGTTAGATGAAGTGCATCAGATTGTCTTGCTTTTCTTTTGAAACTTTGCATTGTTAGAATTATCTGGATGAGTCTTGGGCATTTTAGGTTGCTATGGGCGGTCACATAGGCATTCACATAAGGAGGAGGTACTCACACAGAAGCAGACTTGATCGTCAGTTTTGCTTGCTCCAATGATAGAGTCTATTCGGAGAACAGGCCAAACTGATCATGGGGCAAGGTTTTTTTAGCTGGAATAAGAACTGATTCTCTTTATACTACTATTGAATTTCAAGTAGGAAAGCTACTGAATCTCTCAAATGTTCCATCGTTGCTATTACTAAAGCATTTGTGCAACTAATACTGCTGTACTGGTATTGTATTTCATTGTCTGTATTGCTGCATTGGTCACTTTTGAAATGCTACTGAATTGGTCAAGTGCTCCCGAATATTAACTTTGAATCTGTTCATAATTTTTCTACCTTATTCTGTACTGCTAAATTTTGACATGAATATCTGCCAAAAAGAATTATGGCTTTTCCCCCCGCCTTCGCTGAGGTCTTTGTTTCGAATCTGGCAGAGCACATCACAATGCAATTTTTATTAACTAGGAGAAGAAATCTAGTACTCCCTCCGATCCAAAATAATGTTCTCACATTTGTCTAGATTCTGACATATCTAGTCATGTTTTAGTGCTAGATATGTCCGAATCTAGCCAAATCCAAGAACATTAATTTCAATCAGAGGGAGTAGCTCATTCGGCCCCTCTTTAGCCCAGAACATTTTAATTCAATCTTTTGGGGTCAGGTACTACTGACCACAACCCAAAGAAATTTTAGAAAGGATCCCATGGAGCATAGCCGAGAACATATTAGTTCAGCCTTTTACGGGTCAGCATGCTGCTGAGCACAACCCTGTGAAATTTGAGAATGAAGCCCATGGAGCATATCCTATAAAATATAACCCACGTAGAGCAATAGCCAAACTCTTTTTAATTTGGTCTTTTGGGCATTGGCCCCCACCTCTCATAATAATAAAAAACTCTGCCTACCCATGTTTTTAAGAAAATACCGCATTATGTGGAATTTTATAAATTGAGATGCCAGGAGCGTTGCCCTATTATATTTTAAAATATTTTAAGAAGACTAATACAAAAGTTGTAGTACTAATAAAAGTTTAATGATATTTTTTCTATAAATATCTTTGTTGTAGTGGAAACACACTTAGTTTACGTTTATTTGATTTGAAGGTCTTTTGTTCGAATCGCCTTTGTGTGTGTGTGTGTATCTTGGGTTTACATTTTTCTTCTTCTAGCAATATCGCATTATGGAGAGGCTGACATCATGGACCCACCAGCATGCATCATCCCTAGAGTTTGTTTTGAGGGTGGGTTTGAAAAAATAGTTTAAATACATATACAGAGAGGCTCGCATCGGGGACCCACCAGACAAAACATACAAGGCTACATCAGGGACCCACAAGCCAGAACATGCTAGAGAGGCTGACATAAGGGCCCTAGTAGTAAGACCATACACGGCTGCCACGGTGAAAGCAGCGGACACGACCAAAAAATTCCATCATACACACGTTGCACTTACAGAGAAGCTGACATGTCGGACCCAGCAGGCCCAAGCATAACCCATAAAATTAGCCTATCAGCCCCAAGCATAGTCCAATACCTTCTAATTCAGCCTTTTCGTGGTCTTGTTGCCACCGACCATAGCCCATTCAATTTAGGAGTGAGCCCATGTAATATAAGCCATGACGAATAGGGCATCCGCCCCGAGTTAGCCCATAATCTTTTTAATTCAGCCTTTATGAGCATTTTTTGTACTCTGAGGCTGACATCTAGGACCCAAAAAAACAGTCCAACATACATACGTTTCTTTCAAAGAGAGGCTGTCAGCTGGGACCCAGCATAGACACGTCTCCTGCATAGAGGTGGTTGACATCTGGGATCCAACCAGTTGCCAAGGTCAAAACAGCGGACATGGCCAAAAAAAGACCATCATACACACATTTCACTTATAGAGAGGCTGATATGTGGGACCCAACAGTGCGACCTTATACAGTTGCTGCATCAAGGAACGTAGTCAGTTCGAAAAAGGGAGGCGCGAGCGAGAAAAAAGTTTAGCATGTACATGTTTCTTGTAATGAGAGGCTGAAATGGGGGACCCAGCAGCATGAGCAAACGGCAAATTCGTCGAGCAACGTTATCTAGTTCAGAACAGGGTAGTACTAGAGAAGAAAAAAATTCCATCATACCCACGATTTGAGGCTGACATACGGGACCCACCAACCTGAATAAATGGCTGATGCAACGAGCAACGCTATCAAGTTCGGAACACGAAGGCGCGAAAGAGGGTAAAAAATCCATCATACACACATTTCTTCTAATGAGAGGATGACATGTGGGTCCCATCATCGTGATTAATTGATAGATGCATCAAACAACGCTATGAAGTTCGGAACAGGGTAGCGCGAGCGAAGAAAAAAATCCATCATACACACATTTCTTCTAATGAGATGATGACATGTGGGGCTCAGGAGGTTGGTTAAATGGAAGATGCATCGAGCAGCACTATCAACTTCGGAACGGGGTAGCGCCAGCGAAGGAAAAAATTCCATCATACACACGTTTCTTATAATGAGAGGATGACATATGGGTCCTAGGAGGTTGATTAGATGGTAGATGCATCGAGAAGTGCTATTAACTTCGGAACAGGGTAGCGCGAGCGAAGGAAAAAAATTGCATCATACACACGATCCTTCTAATGAGAGGCTAACATGTGGGACCTAGCAGCCCGACTAAACGGCAGACGCCTCAAGCTACCTTATCAAGTTCAAATCAGGGAGGCGTGACCGAAAAGTATGGTCCTCTAGAGACACTGATGTCTGGGACCCACACGCCTCAAAAGACATCGACAAGCCAACATCGCGCGAGGAAACGAAAATCTTGCTTCTGCCACGCGTTGGCTGAGCTTCCTCCATGTTTTAAGAAGATCTGTCATAGTAGAGGGCCGCAAAACCGGAAAAAAGTTTCCCATCGGCCACGGCCGAGCCGAGAATTTTGTCACGAAAGACGTGCCTTCTACAATGACCGTCGGGCCAAGTCATTGTGGAAGGAAACTTTTCTTGTAGTGTTAGTTGTTGAGTTAAATACAATAGTAGCTAGCGAATGTGAGCACCGGCTCCCCTACCTCTTCCTTCTCCATGAAGCCTCTGCGCTAGGCTTTAAAGGCGTGCTCGTTTTTCGAGCAATGTCGGCAGATTCAGTCATGTCGGTTTGGCGAACGATGGGGGATCTTGATGCGCAAGGCGGCCAGGTTAGGGTAAGTATGCCATAATTCACGGTCTCAGTTTGTTTACCCGAATTCAGCTTATGGGTTCTCTCCTTTTGGGTTTTTTCTCTATTCTACCCGTCTTGATCGACGATGTTTCTTGGGTTCAGATGCTGAAACAGATGGTAGACGTGGAGTGGTACGACATCGTTATCAATGCGGATCTCCGGGTCTGGTGCCCCGTTGCCGCGTCGCATTCGAGGGAACGAACTTCAACCATAGGTTCTTGGGTTGCAACTACGAATGTGAGCACTGCACATTCATCCACTAGGTAGATCTACCGCACTCATTTTCGCTGTAAAGCACGATGATGTCGCTGTGGTTACAGCTCGAGATCCGTGATGACCTCGAAGAGGAGGAGCATGAGCGCCATCAGATGCATGTTGAGGAAATGGCTGCAGAGTTAGCGGATGTCTCCAACTCAATGCACTCAGTCGTAAATAGGATAGATGCTCTTAGATTTGGGTAATTAGAGCTAGACATTAGGTTCTTAACCAAGTATGGTCTGCAATCTAGATATTTAGCATGCTCATGATGCTTTTGGTGGATGGCTATAGATTTCACTAATAATTAAATAATCCCCTGTTGTTTACAAGTACTCACCATCTCATAGTACTTCCACGTTAAATTACACTAGGTTAATTAATATGGGAGTAGTAGAAAATCTGTTTACAGCCTATCTGGAGTTTGTGGTTACACTAATTGATCTGGTTTATGTGTTACTACTATCTCTATCTATATACGAGTATCGCTACATTTTTTGCACATTTGTGCACCTCCCCTATCGTGCACCTTCTTTACCCAGTAGTGTCACAATCTCCGGTGAGTCCGCAACCATCCGGATAGTTGTTTAGGTGATTGCTATTTGAAATAGTAGATCTATATGCCATATTAGGAAGCTGGGATCACCATGGCTGTAGCCATGAACTTAGTTATAAGGTCCACTGAAAATAGCTAAGTATATGCTGTCAAGAAGAGTCTTATGAGGATGGGAAGCTTTCCCTGGCTTTATTTCACAGAACGATCCTCTACTAAACAATGCATATGTAATTTGCTGCATATCGTTCATAAACAGATTGTTGTTTGCTGGTGTCCTACATTGCTGAGTTCTTTAAATTATATTTTTCGGTAAAGGGGAACAAGCCCAATCCTTGGCATCAGATTAATGCACGTATCCTTCTTTGCATTGCGAAGTTGATGTGTTCTTTCCTAAAATTTACTAGTTTTGTTGCATTTCATTTAGCATCATGCACATGTCCCACCCATGGAGGAGGCATTATCGAGTGACAAGTGTTTTTATGTATCCAGCTGCTTTGCTAGAATTTTAGTAACCTATGCTTTGTCCTCGAAAACATTTTTTTAAATAAAGAGTGCTTTATTACTTAAAATGCCTAAAATATACTGATCATTTTTGTTGCATCATGATTTGCAAAAACGAAGTCATTCTGATCTGTTGGCACTTAATAAGGCCATGACTGCTCATGTGCTAGCTAAGAAGGCAAACCTGAAGTACGACCCTTTTCATGTCAATTTTGTTTCCCATGTTTGGGCCATATGCCTCTATGGTTCTTTGTCATTTGAGGTACCACTATGGAGCTTGCACAATGTGTGCAGCTAAATTTGGATTATTTTTTTTGAAACGATAATTTGGTTTAATTTCTTTGAAACGAGAATCTGGTTTTAATTTTGGATTTGTTATCTATAGTTCTCACCTTATTCATATTGCTCATGGCGTAATGGTGCTGGTCACTACAAGGATTTGATAATTGCCCGTCTCCGAGAGAAATACAAAGTTCATAACACATGATTTTGTGCCTTCAAGAGAAAGAGAAACACCAGGATGAATAGATTAGGCGCCTGAAGGAATAAGTGGCCACATCCACTAAGCGGATAGCTAAATTTGACCGCAGGACGGAATACACCAATTTCAGTTGCTTATGATGCTACTATTGATTTTCAAAAGTTCGTGGCTGACAACTTAGTTCTTCAGTCGCCTGATGTGGATTGCGACGAGTTGATTGGCCAGGCGTACGACCGGATCTTGGAACAAGTGGGAATGTGAGCTGACAATCTTTTCAATTCGTCTCTAGAAGTAGATAAGACCCTGAGAGAAATTCGAGATTCTCCATGCCCATACAGTCTTGATCCTGCAAAAGATCAGGAAATCTGTAAACCATACTAACCACTGTATTTTCATTTTTGAAGGGTTTGGGTCTCTTGTGAGGATGACTATTTGTTAAGTCAGGTACTATAACTATTTTTTTGCTCTGCTGGTGTGTGGTGTCCATGAATCTATATATTTGATGTACTCCCTCTGTTTCGGTTTACAAGTCCTACGCGTATATCTAGATTATCAATTTGACCTACATCGGGGGTTTTCCCCTAAAAAAGCGGGGTTCACAATAAAAATAGTGGGGTGAAAGTTAATTTCATGTTCGAGGAAGCTCAGTCGTGTGCCCCTCGACCGCATCGTCATTTTCTCTGCCTGGCCGTCCTCCCTCAATCAGACACTCCCCGCCGCTCCACCATTTAACACCACCGCATCGCCGTTCGCTGGTATGTACATCCCCAACCTCCGGCCATTATGGGCTTTCTGAAGGATATAATGCACTTATTTTGGGCATTGCGAACTAAATAAGTTGGTGGCATTTCTAGGAAATGGAATCGGCATCGGCGGATTCTTTTGTTGTGTCAGCGAATGCTGAAGCAGCACTAGCGGATACATGTGAAGCGGATGTGGAGGCCGATGCTCGTACCACATCAGACTCTTGGACAATGTTGAGTGATGCTTGGAAAGCGGTGGAGGCGCAGTCGAAATCCTCGTCGGCTACTGCTGGAACAAATTTGGCTATGTTGGCTGCCGCTGTGAAAGTGGCGTCTGCATGGGATGCTAGGAATGCATCAACTCATGGTCATGCTTCTTCAGCATCAATGGCTGTGGCTCGTCATTCATCGGCGGCGCCTGCTCCATCTTCTCAGAACTCATCGACCCCATTGTAAGTTCTGCGTTGGATTTTGTCTTCCTGACTCCCTCCCTCTTTTGTGCATTCTGCTCCGGGGTTTTATCTGGACGCAGTGGGTATTAGTTTAAACTAGTAGTACTAGAAACATAAAAAGTTATTTAATCACAAACTAGTGATCCGAATGGGATGAAACTTTCACATGATTCAAACCTAGGCACCTATGATTTACTGATCTTTTGTCAATTTTTTGGAATCATTTTACTTTTTAGTTCAAAATCTGAGCTACTATCGTACGTTGGATCAAAGATGAAATGTGGATCTTGGGGCAAGTTACCGTGAGACTTGGGTTCACCAAGTCACTAAAGCTGCATCTATTTTTTCTCCCCTTCTTTATGATAAAGCCAAAAAATTCAGGTTGGGGCCTTTCTGTCCTCCTCGGTGACCTCAAAAAAGTTTTTCATTCCCTTTGCCTAGTTTCGACATGTTGAAGCATTTTGCGGTGCTTTTGTACAACTCTAGTTGATTCCTTGTGCTGTTTAAGTTATTTTGTTGACATACTCTGCTTTTTAGGTAGGTTTTTCAGATGCGTGCAGTTTAGGAAATTTCGATGATAAATTTTCCTGTCAAATTGTTTGATGCATTGTGGTGTTTACTTTTCTTTTTGAGGGTTGTGCATTGTGCATTGTGCTGTTTACTTAATTCTGATGATGCAATTGTGCTATTTGCATCATCCTACCACCTTCGGTGGAAGAACATATGCAACAATCAACGACTTGCTAGGCGATGTATCTGGTCAGATTCTTGTCAGGCTTCCTCCGCACCCATCCAGCATATTGAGGGCACCAGGCGCCCAAAAACGTTGGACGGACTTCATGGGAAGCAACGATTTCAAAAGGCTAACCCTGTCACACAACATATGAATGCAGTTACTTGGATATTTCACCAACAACTCTGAGGATGCTCGATTCTTAACAGATCATATTCTTGACCAATCCATCTTCCAGAAGCTGAACATGCTAGTGGAAGTACATAAAGCCTACAAACCATATGTACTCGGATGTCGCAATGGTAGGGTGCTACTTCATTATCCACAAGGGTCTAACATGATAACGGCCTGGGATCCAATCAGTGGAAGTGAAACAGTGATACCAGAACCACCAATTTGGCGGAGACGTGAGTATGATAGCGGCACAATTCTCTGTTCGAGAAACCATGGGAAATTGTCTTCACATTGTTGCAGCAATTTGTAGGTTGTTTGGATAGTAACCAATGCTAACTAAGCACTGGTGCAGAGATACTCATCAGAGTTAGGAAAATGGGAGGACTTGACTGAAGCTGCTGAGATGTTGGCTAAGATTGATTACATGCCGTCAACTCTCATAGGGGACATTTTGTACTGGCCAACATTGAACTCCAGATATATAATTGTCTTTGACAATGTGACAACAAAACTATGTTATATTGAGTGCCCCATGAGACACATGATATTTCCACACGCAATCTTGTCATCGCTAAGGGGCATAATGGATATGTTGCCCTTACGGTTATAAGAGACTTCACTCTAATGATGTGGTCCAGTGCAAGACCATCAACAGGAAAATGGGAAGCTTGGGTGCCTCATATAAAGGTTGAGTTGGATACTCTCCTTGGCCTTGAGAAATCATGGGCATATGGTGGGAAAGATGTAGTAAGGTTACTTTGTGCATTTGACGATAAAGAAATGGTGGTTATATGGGCAAAGGAGGGAGTATTCGAATTAGGTCTCAGCAGCATGAAGTCTAAGAAGTTTAGATCTCATAAATGTTGGTGTACTTTACATCCCTACACAATGACACCTGGTTAGTGTTGTCATTCATGTGCAACACTTGCATTTTTGTACACCTATGATTTTGCTGATCATTTTGTTCATTTCCTTCAGCAACCGACGTGATTCAGAGTGCTAAATCAAAGAAACGAAAAGGATGTCATGTCAGCAACACAGTTGATTCAGACTGCAACATCAAGGAGATTAAAGGAACACTCTCATGACCAAGCAAGGCTTGTTTGGTGAAGCATGTGTTTACCCAGGTTGTGTTATTTGGAGCTGCAGTCTGATGTTTATTTGTTTTGGTAGTTGATGGAATTGTGGCGGCACCTTTGTTTGTGTTGCATTCACAACGGCAGGGGCTAGAATATTAGAGTTGTTTGTTCGTTCTGGGGGCCTAAGTGTGTCTGATAAAATATTGTTTTATATGATGAAATGGTGTTCTCTTTATATGTAGTGTATGCGTGATGAAATCTTGTTTTATGTGTTCTACATATACTTGTAGCTAGTGTTTGTGTTTTGATAGTATGTAGTAGTAGGAGTATTTGTTTCGTAGAAGGCTTTTTGTTTGATCTGAATTAGTACTACCATTTAGTTAGTGCTTCCTATAGAAGAGTCTGTGCCGACACCTAAATAATTAGTAGACCTTGGTTGCATACCATTTTCACATGCTTGAATTAGAGCTACTTCAGACATTTGTTTGTTATTATGTTAAACAAACATTCTTGTATCGAAGATCTGCCTTTTCATACGCATGGTAGATAATCACACTCCCCGACTTGGATCCCTGAAATAGAGGGAGAACAGCTTATTTTTCAATTATTCTTTGGACAATCTCTAAATTCAAAATCATAGTTGACCGCCAGAACCTATCGCCTACCCTGTTTGAATCGGAGGCATCAATTAATGTGACTCTCGCCTTAAATTCCTGACCATATGGCGTTCGATCTACACAACCTTTTTCTAGTAATAAAACTCTGCCGACAGCCAAATTCAAAATCGTAATCGAGCGGCAAAATAACCCACCAACCCCGAAGCATTTTGCAGCCCCTCTATTTTAAACATTTTGAGGAAAAATCCCCTACCAAGGTAGTACCATTTTTATATTATTATTACATGGACGCTAGCCAAATTTGAAATCTAAGTCAAGTGGCAAAATTTACCGCCTACACTGTGTGAATCGAAGGTATCCAAGTTTCTGTGCAAAAATATGGTTATGGATGATTAGTTGATGTGACTCTCAGCCTTGAATTCCTAGACAGATAGCGTATGGTCTACTACCTTTTTCTATTAGTAGATGGATGCTAGCCAAATTCAAAATCTCAATCAAGCGGCAAAATCACCCACCTACCTTGAAACATTTCCCGCCCCACCGTTTCAAATACTTTGAGCCAAAATATCCCACTGACCCGGGGAGTACCATTTTTCTATTATTATTAGATGGGTGCTAGCCAAATTCAAAATCTCAATCAAGCAACAAAACCACAAATCGACCTTGAAGCATTCACGCTCTTCCGTTTCAAAAACTTTAGAATTTAAAATTCCAAATCTCCCCATCATTGTTCAGGTGACAAATGGGCATGCTAAAGTTGGTACCTCGGGGGCACGATCATATTTATTTTTCTGCTCGCCTCTATGGTCCCGATTCACCTAGTTTTTCCTGCTGACCCTCCAAAAATCCCAAGCTCCTCGTCGCCTCCATGACCACTGCGCGCACCGGCTTGAGCTACGGTATCGTGCACCGCCGCGGATCCGCTTCACCGACGATCACCCACTAGATCTAGGAGTTGTGGTGTCATTCACCATGCCGATGGTATCATCGACCTCCCAAGCTCTGCTTCCTAGCCACCGAAAGCTACCGAACCATACTGGATCCGCTTCACCGGTGTCCACTGGACGTGATCTAGTTCAAAGAGTTCCATGTCCACTACTCCATACCAGCTGCACGGCCACCACCGTTCACTGCACGGGATCTGCCTCAGTGACGCTCTCATCCACCATGCTCAAGCTGGCATCGACCGCCCAAGATATGCTTCCCCGATGCAACCAACCACTGCAACCGTAGCACCCTCGGTGACCTGGATGTCACTCGCACGGTACCAACGATTCTTAGACGCCTCTCTGACTAAGGTTAACCCAATCTCCAACCCGTTTTTGTTTTGTTAGCAGTATAGTAGGTTCAAGCCTGTCGCAGTGAACTGCATTTTTGTAATCGTGCTAGTACATACAAGTCACTGGGCATGCATGTTCTTCATTCTAGTACATACAAGGTCATTAGATATGTTGGTTTGCATCCACTGCTCAACAAATTTCAAGTCATGCACATGTCTGTTATTTTGTCATGCACATGTTCTTAGCTACTCCATACAATAGTAATTTCCTGCTACCATGTAATTCTTGCAAAATCTAAAGTCAGCAGAAAATATTAGTGTGTATTCCATGCTCTACAGTTGCTGAATCTATCTGGTTCATCCTAAGATTAGTTCCTGCTATTATTTCCTCCTTGGCATTGTTCTGCTATCCTGTAGTATCCGTTTAAACTGTTCGTACTAAGTAGATTATAATTTTGTTGTTGCCATCTGGTTCTTCAAAAGCTGCATCAATAACTATTTCCTTTTTCTTGCATAGAGATTAAAATGGAACAATGAACATGTTGGTTTGCATAGCCTATTCTACAGGTTCACAAGGGATGCCATTACTTCCTTATCTGGTGCTAGTTCGTCCTGAGCAACGACATAACTATCCTCTACTATGTAGTTCATTCGTGGTTTGAATTCCTGCTCTAGAAGTTCTCTTTTGATGCCATTATAATTTCTATCTGGTTGATTCTTAGCTATGACAGTAACTACATGCCATTGTGTAGCTTATCGCAAATTCTGAGTCACCCAACAACTCTTTGCATTCCAGGTGATGCCACTACTTCCATATATATTTGCTGAAATGACCTCGCTAGTTTATATTTCCTATAATTCTAAGAAACACTTTGTTTGATTGCTCATTTCATTCTAGGAACACTTGTCTAATGCTTGTTTGTCCTGTTCTACAGGTTCACGAGCGACGCCATTATATCTCGCATCTGGTTCTAGTTTTGGTTCATCCTAAGCCACGACATAACTATCCTATACAATATATAGTTCATTCGTGGTTTGCATTCCTGCTCTACAAGTTCTTTTATGATGCGGTTATAATTTCTACCTGGTTCATTCTTCGCTAGGATAGTAACTGCATGCCATTTTTTGGCTCAGCGCAAATTCCGAATCACCAAACATCTCTTGCATTTTAGGGTATACAACTGCTTCCATATATATTTGTTGAAATGACCTGGCTAGTTTTTATTTGCTGAAATTCTAAGCCACACACACATTTTTCATTGCTTGTTTCACGGTAGGCACACTTGTTTAATGCGGTGCTTGCTTGTCCTATTTGTTTGACGTGTTGGTCAATAATTGAACCATTGACCAGTTGTAAACTCCTATTCATAGCTCATGTCATATCAGTCAAATGAGTTAACTTATTACTACTTAGTTTCAGACTTCAATTATTGCTATCCCCACCAAAGAGGGGGCTGCAAGATCATGTCTCCTCCAATGTAGTTGTCACACTCAAAGGAAGATGCAGGTGATCGATTGAGAAAGCAAACCGAGGACTCTGCTATCAACTTGATTGTCAACCGAAATACCGATTTTTCTTTCCCTTGAGTTGATAATATGTAATAATTTTAAGAAGTTTGCACCTGATGTAATATATAGATAACTCGCATAGGCCATGTAGGGATTTAGTTGACACCATCCACACATGGTGGTAGTCGTTATGGTAACTATGCCTACCAGGTCGATTAGGAAATAGTACCATGCTTTGTTATTGGCCCGTCTTGTATTTGGCCAACGATGAACAACAAAAGATGCTCGCTAATTACACACCTTTTATGATATTGGCAGGGGCTTCAAAAGGGCCAAAATTGTAAAAGACCATAAACATAATGGGTCAGCCCACATGTGGGAACATGTAACAGTAACAGGCCGTAACAGTAATAAGCTAGAATGGTAGCAGGCTATACAAAAATAGGCCATTACAGTAAAAGGCAAGAAACTGTAAAATGGTAGAATAGTAACAAGCCAGAGAATTAACACGCCAAAATAGTAGCAGGCCTGAATAATACATGGCCGCAAAAGTAATGGACCAAAGCAGTTAAAGGCTAGAACAGTGATGAGCCTGAACAGTAACGGCCCAAGAAATTTCCAGACGAGGGCAGTAACATGCCAACAGATGTACTAGGCTAGAACAATAAGCAGCCCTCGTGCAGCCCACCCGACCCAGTACTCCTTCGCGTCCCTCACCTTTCTTCCTCCCTGGACAGAAGGACGAGCAAGCAGCTCGGTGGCGCGTCTGCCGTCGTCCACTGCTCGGCCGCTGCTATTCATGCCCCGTTGAGATCCCACGAGGATAAGAACGCCACGCCGTGCCATCCTTCTCCTCCCTCGGTCTTATACCCTCCCCGCGTGCTCTCTCCCATTTTCTGTGACGCCCCTGAACCCTAGACCATGCAGTCACCGCATCACGCTGCCACTAGAGGCTGCCCCTGAGTTGGACGAGCATGCCATGATCTCCGCCGTGTTGTACTACGTCTTCCTGTAGAAGGAATCAAGCCGAGGAGCCCCAAATCGGCGGCAACTGAGTCATCTTCCCCGACATGAACGAGCGCCGCCGTAGCCATCACCGCCATTCCTGACCTTGCCCGGCCTCGCCGACCCCTCCATCGTCTTCATGGCGAGTCACTAGTGCCTAGGGAACCCTCATCTACCTCTCTCGCTTCCTGTACCATTTCCGCGCCAATGACCTGCAAGCTCCGCCGCCGCTTGTTGTCGTGGACATGCTCCGGTGACCCACAGGTAGCGGCGCCGCCATAGTTAGTTTCCCAGCGCTGAGCCCATTCGAACTCGCCCTTCCGCGCATCCTAGCAAGCCTCCTAGCGCCGCCAACCACCATCGGCCGACGTGGCCTCCTATGAGCCCATGTGGCGCCGATGTGGTGTCGTGTGGCGCTGACGTGTTTCTTATGTGAGACCAGGCTGCCTTTGCCACGGTGGCACCTGACGTGGCCCCAGGCCCACATGTCAGCCTATGTGGCTAGAGCTAGCCCAGGTGTGGAAAGTTGTAACATCCACGCTGACGTCATAATGACGCAGTAAATGTTTTAATTAGTTTAATATTTCCAGAAATGGTTTAAATCTTATAAAATCAATAACTAATTATTTATAAGTCAAAAAAATGTGTATAATATATCAAAATGTTCAGAAAATTGAGATCTATCTTATAGCATCAAAATCACGCGTTGTTTAAAAACTTCAATGACAAGTTTAATTAGAAGAACAAAATGACCCTTTCATATACCTCCGAATTAGGTTTTGGACCCCTCAGAATCCCGTTTAAATTGCCAAGCATGCTATAGGGTTTCATTTCAATACAAATTAACTTGTCATATCATCATCCTTGCTTAAGCATTGCATCGATGCCATGTGTTGATTGTTTTACCCTTTCTTTCTGGTGTTTTGGTTCTTATTGGTAGAATACGATATCGAGTTCGAGATCGAAGCCCGAGATCAATGTCATCGAAGATCGATGAACAATACTTTACCAACTACAATCAAGTCTAGTACAAGATATCTTAAGCTCTGCTTTTTGGTTATCAACAGGCAAGGCAAGCATAGCCCCACCATGATACAATCCTATGCTTTCAAAGTATTTTACTTCTCACCATGATGCATACGATTCTACAGTGGTCTTTTATTGATAGATAGAGTATCCTATTTGTTGCATTACTCCCTTGAGCTTATATTACTTGATCCACTGCTCCTAGCATAACTAGGTTTGTCCTGTGTGCACTGTTAGAGCTTATATCTGTGTCTTTCTTAGCCATGCTTAGCTATCAGTGCTGGTTCATCCAGATGATGTACCAAATGCAGAGAATCTAGTATGACAGGAGACCGAGGTATACTGATGAGATTAGTGGTAAAGGTTAGACATGGTAAGGCTTGTATGGGAGGCCATGGTGGGATGTGGTTTTTGCAGTCCCATGCTCGCCACTACTAGGACCCGAGTTCTTGACTTTGGAACCGAGACAAGCGTACAGCCACACGGGGCCTAGAAAACCTCACGAGTAACTAACTTGCCTAGTAGATTCCATGAGTCACCTAGTTCGGGCGTTCCATTCGACATATGCATTCTGGTTGTTCGCGAAGGCGGTGAAGGAGGTGCATTCATACATCTAGGGAAGCGTGGACCGGGTTGCTTGGGGAGGATGGAGCCCCTGGTAAACCAACCTCGCCCACATCTCTAGGGACCGGCTTCGGGATTTGACCTGTTACGGCGGAACCCTCCTTAGGGCGTGACTCATGGTCTTGGTGAAAGCAAGGTAAAGGTCGTGTACAACCACCCTCTGCTAGCCTTCCAAGGAAGAGGGCTCATCTATAGTGGCATTAACAGTCGGTTGGTACGTGTGGGTAAAGTTTTACACCCCTACATTGTTAAATCTTCTCAAAAAGCCATTATCACGGTTATGAATGCTTGGTGACCGAATTCTAAGATCATTGAGAACTATAACCTAATCATAAAACTTGGCAGATCAATGTGTGCTTAAGGATACTTCCTCATGGGTACGAGGGGGTGATCCTAGTTGTGTGATGAGAATTATTTTGGTGGATATCAAGATGATGATCAATTCTTTGGAGATGTCGCTCTCTTATCCACTTTTAAAATATTCTAATTGGACGAGCTTCTTCTCTCTCTTGTTTTATAAACAAAGATGGCTTTATGCAAAATAACCCCACCAGCCATAAGGCTTGCGGAGTAGACCATGTACTCACCCTTTCTTTGTTGATACTTTTGTAGAAGAGTAAATGTTATTTGAAGACGCGTTTGGTACGGCATCGACACCGATCGGTAGCTTGGGGTTCATGGTCGACAACCTAGAATCTATGGGCTGGGACGTCATTGTTATGCTTCATTCCTCTTAGGCCATTTGTTAAGTTTGCTATACTTAATTGCATAATTTGCCTTCTATTGTTTGATGTTTGTGGTCAGTGATCTCTGCTTGTAATATTTTGGTCCTTCGCCTAGTTATGAGCTTGCTGTAATAATTTTTGGTGTCGCAGGGTTACTTTGTGTTACAAATTTCCCACTGAATATCCTCGAGCTCTAGGTTAAGCTTATGTCAGGCTAATGTCTGGGATTTGTTTAACCCTGATCCCGGGGGTGTTACAGTTTTTGGTATCAGAGTAGTACCAGCCGTAGGAAAACCTTGCCATTGGTCGATGTTGAGTCTAGTGTTTGTGAAAACTACTTTAAACATGAAAAGTATTTCCGAAAACTCTAGTATGCACCTTTTGCTCCTTATCTGGTATAGCTCTAACTCTGGGTCATCTTATCTTGTGTTGATTTTGAAAAGTTTTGATATCTCTCCTAGTCTTTAAAAATTTAGGTGCCTTTTGGGCATGTCGTTTCTAAGCCAGCTGACCTAGTGTTGAGTTCTCTAGAGTTGTGTGTGTTGTGTTCTTTGTGTCCCCTTTGCTCTGATTCGTCTGAGAGATTCCTTTCCATCATGATCTCCCTACCTTATGGTCCCACAATATTATATTATAGGATTCATAAAGTTCTATTCTAGGCTTTGAGGTTTTCTTTTGCCTCGTGTGCCTCCTTTTTATTTGTTTGGGTACTTCGTAAGTCGTTTCTTATTTTGGAAGATACCTCATGTTTACTATCTTGCAGTGTACGCTGTGTCACCCAAGTAGTAGTTCCTCTTTCTCGGGTTTTTAACCCTTGGACTTGAATCGAAGATCCCGGATTGTGCTGGATTCTGGTATTACGAATCTTGTACATGAAGCTGATCTTTAACCCAACGTCCATTCCTTTGATCCATGTTGTAAATGTTTACGCATTACCTCGGGATGGCTGGTACTACAATTCTAGCCTTCAAGCTTGTGGTTATTGTCACTTTTGAATCATGACAATTAAGGACTATCCCTACCACATGCTATGGCAGATGTTCTTTAATGGAACCAAATAGATCAAGCAAGAGTGCTCCTCGTGAGTCTCGCATCTATATTCATGACTCTGACACACCTTCCCCTTCTAAGCATTGGTTTTCGGAAGATTGTTAATCTATGCATCCACATCTCGGGATTCTATTATGAGCATGTTCCTTTTCCTTTGTTGTTTCTGACCTTGTTTACTAGTTGGTAGCCAAGTAGTAAATGAGTATTGGAGTCTTCTAATGCACTATACTCTTGTGGTCCATCATGAAAAACCATTTTGGAATGTCAAGAGAAACAAACTCCAGTACCTTGTCATATCTAGGACCAGGTCAGAGTATTGTAATCCACAGATTAAGAGGCATAATTAGCTTCTATCTATTCTATCTTAGAGTATCACACCCTTTTATACTATGAGGTCGTGCTGAGTTTCATCGCCCTCTTAATGAAGTGATGCTCTTACACATATTTACCCACCATTCCACCGAGATTTCGCGATTGTAAATGATGCATGTGTGTAATAATGTGGCCATCTAAGACTCTTAGTAATTAATGTTGCTTCAAACTCCAAGGACATTTGTGTCATCTTTAGCGTGATTGGTTAACCCTATCACTAAGCAAAGGATGATTATGCTACCAAGTCTATCGTGGTGGTGGCACGGCAGATGCCATGGATAGGCTAAAGATGGGCCCAGTGAGTGCTAGGGGAATCCAGGGAGGGAGAACGTGGTGATTCCATGCAAAGATGTTCTTCTATTCTCTCTATCAATGGTGTTTACAAACGCTCTTCAAGCTATTGGTGAGAAGGAGATAGTGTCTCTTACTCCCTACCAACTAGCTCTAGAGTTCTACCTCAGACAAAGAAAATGATCGATCCCCTTCTATGGAGGCCCCGGGGCTCCTTATATAGGGGAGCCCGGGTTACAATATTAGGGCACACGTGCTCCTCGCCTAAAGTAGATGCTTCTTTATTCTCTTTAACGGCTCATCCGGGCTTTGGACGTAACCCACAACGTAATCTTTGTCTTTTGGTGTCACCAGACATGGGCTACGTCATCCAACTTTGCCCGCGTCACCTTGGTCGCCCCTGACCCGCTGGTCCTCTTCTTTATTTTGCTTCGCTCATGCCACAGCTAATAAAGCCACCTTTTGACCAGCGGAGGATTCCTTCTCTTGGAAGCCATAAGATAGTCCGGCTAGCATGTGGCTAATCCGGCTATCAAGTTACCTGTAAAACAGATAAATGAACACGGCCGACATATATTTTATGGCGGTCGGACTACGATCGAGGAGACGCTCCCCAGGCCGGGTCACTTCCTGGTTCGGCCTGCTTTGAGGTGACCCGGTCAACACTTTCTTTGACCGCGCCGTACCCTGGCTAACTCGGCCCTTATACCCCGGCGTTACCCTACCCGGGGGTATCCCCCCAACATTAGTCCCCAAAGCTGGTGCGGTCTTAGCAACTTTTGGTTGTTAAGGCCACAACAGGTTCCCCTAACCGGATCGCTGCCTCTTTGGCTGTGTTTATTCAGTAACCCGGGGCTTCTCTTCTGGGGATCCCTTGGCTCATCCTGAGTTATTCCTCGCTGGACGGGTTTTTGCCTGTTTGTCTGGGTCACCGTTCCTTCCCTTGTATGCTTCCCCACATCCTACATGGAGGGTAATCATCATTTTGCCTAAGGGCCACGCGCATTTAATGCGCCGGTTACTGTCGCAATGTCAGGAATAACTGATGCGCACGTCCCTTTACCGTGGCGCCTCGTTAACTGTAACATTACATTGCGTCATGGGATCCTTTGCCCCTGTGGCTCTTGCTGTGGTCGCGATGTGATTGGCTGATTTGGCCACATACACGCCTGTTGCGCGTGGTGTGGCAACCACAAAGGATCCCACTACGCGCCCATTGCGCGGTTAAGTAGAGGGCCTGGGGCAATTTTAGGGGAAGATCCCCACTTTCTCTGTGCTTCCTAGCCTCCTTTCTCTCTCGCCATAGCCTTGCCGCCGCCGCTAGTTTCCTTTTGCACTAGCGCTGTCGTGACCGCGCACAGGCAGCATCTCGCGCATGTGCCGCCATTCCCACTCAAGATCTTCATCATGGGGACTTGTGCTTCCCGTTTTCCCTCCTTCGGTTATCTCTACTCAGATTTCGGTCTCGAGGATCTTGAATCCACCATGACTGAGGAGGAAGCAGCCGTGGTGGCGCAGCAGGAGGGGGAAGCAGAGGGCCGCGAGCGCGGCTGCTGGGGCGACGCGTTCGTCTGTGAGGATGAACTGGAGTGGCTCCATGCCACACGCCGCATCCCCCCCCTCGGCGTTGCCTGTTGCCTTGCCGCCGGCGAAATCTCTCCTTCCCCCAACCCTGGGGAATATGTTGTTTTTATTTTGCATTTTCAGCACGGCTTCGGCCTCCCCACTCCAGATTTCTTTTTTGACTTAATTTCTACCTACAAATTGCAACCGCGTCATCTCCCCGCCAACGCCATCACTTCTTTGTCCTCCTTTGCCTCTGGCATTGAGGGGTACATTGGCCTGTGGCCAACCAAGGAACTTTGGATCAAGTTTTTTGGTCTTCGGAGGAACGTGGTTCCGGATAAGGAGCTTGCTCCGGAGGATAAGCATTTGACCCAATGTGGCGCTACCTCCATATCTCCTCGCAAGACCTCCGCATTCCCCCGGGTCACCGGGCTCGAGTCCTGCAAAGGCTGGGCCCAGACTTTCTTCTACGTCCGGAACACCACCGACGAGAACCTGATCCGGCTCCTCCCCTTTAAGCTTGGCCCTCCAGATACCTCGCTTTGGGAAAGCGATCCAAAGCGACCCACGACCCTGGCAAATCAGGTGGAGCGCCAGATCATGGAGATGCTCAAGGAGAAGCTCCAGGGGGAGGACATCATGAAGCGAGCCCACAAGATCTGTTACTTGAGAGCCCCCCTCGACCCCCACCAGACTTCTTTCAACGAGCTTGATAACTCGGTGGTTTACCGCCGGGTTAAATCCATTTTTAATGTGGAGAAGGAGTTCTCCGAGGACTGGGAGTGGGGACTTGAGCCCTTCACCCAGGACAACCCTCCTCCAAAGGTAAACCTACTTCTCTCTGTTCTCCGGAGCTTCTTTGTATGTTGGTTCTCTTTCGTAACTTGGCAATTGTTGTGTTGTTTTCAGCGATTTCTCCAGCAGTCTATTGAGGATAGTGAGGTGCTGGCGAGCAAGTGGCTGCCGGACCAGACCGAGGAGGATGAGGAGGAGCCTAATCTGGAGACTTTTCTACCTACCCCGGACGTCGTCACACGCAGCTCTGGTAAGGCCTCTTCTCTAAGGGATTGGCCAGATGACGATGACTCAGACGTTGAGGTCCTAAAGGTACTTGATCTGGTTCCCATCTCTTACGCGCATCTGGTTATGTCCGAATCTTCAGCTAACCCAGAAAGTCAGGTCCACGAGGTTCCTCCCCTCGCCACTGGTGGTCCGGCCCCTGCTTCTTCCCAGAAGTGTGCGGCTGCCTCGGCCGCAGCTTCGGAGGTGCCACTGCCCAAGAAGAGGCAGAAAAAGTCCGGGGTGAAAGCCTCGACTAAGCCGGCCGCCAAGAGCATGGTCCGGAGGGTGCCCAAACCTCGGGCTCCCCCAACCTCGGACGATTAAGTCCTTTTGCACTTGTACTTGCGGATTTTTCCTTTGTTTGCCTTTGTCTCTTATTGGTTCTCTCTCTTTTTGACTTGGTGCTTTTCTTCTTTTCAGAGCTCCTAGGGTCATCCCTCAAAGCGGCTCTGACATAGCCTCCCCAATCTTGAGCAGCCCTTCTCCCCCGACAATGACGATATTCGCCCGCTCAGCCCTATTCAAGAGGGTTCCGCGGCTGTGCCTGACCAGAGCCCACCTCGTCATGAGGAGGGCAATGTAGGCACGGGGGTAGCGGGGCGGCTCTGGATTCAGCGATGTCGGATCTCCCTAGTTCTTCTTTGGCCTCAGCGCCAAGTCATGAGGTGCCAGCTTCATCGGCACCGCCCCCAACTTCTTCTACCCTAGTGTTTCCAGCACCAGTAGCATCAGCAGCAACAACAACACCGACACCAGCACCAGCGCCAACACCAACAACAACAGCAGCACCAGCACCAGCACCAGCAGCAACACCAGCACCAGCAGCCAAAGCCCCCACAAAGCTTCCCAAGAGGAGGGCCCCGTCAGCTCCCTCCGGGTCAACTCCTTCAGTTGCAGACATCTTCCAGCCAGCTCCTCAGGCTTCATCCGGCAAACTCAAGAAGGCTATCGGGTCAGCTAAAGGGATCTCGTTTGGGTCTACCGCCTCCCGGTCAGAGGGTAGCAGGCAACTGGTTCTGCATACCAGCCCTGCTGCAGCTCAATGGCCTGGTGGCGAACTACTCTCCCAGTGGTGAAAGTTACAGTCCACTGCTCCTTGAGTATGTGAAGAACTGGAACAATGCAGAATTCGTCGACCCACAAGACGATCTGCCAGAGAAGTTCGGCCTAGCCGAGTTCAACACACAGATGAACTCCGCTACCAAGGCTATCTCTTTGGCTGGCCGGATGATGGAGGTAACTCTTTTCCTTTGCTGTTAGTACCTTGTATAACTGAGTACTTGTAGACATAGCTCCTAGTCCCTGAGCCTCCGAGGGAATAACTTGTTATTTGGTCGGATGCTCCTTATAGAATTTAGTTTTTGTCCGTAGCTACGTTAAATTTTAGCATAGTTAGAGCCGGGTTAAGTTCCCTTGGCCCGGATCTTGTACACTTCGAATATCCACACACCTAGAGCTGGGTTAAGTTCCCTTGGCCTGGATCTTGTAGACTTCAAATTATCCACACACCTAGAGCCGGGTTAAGTTCTGCTTGGTCCGGATCTTGTAGACTTCGAATATCCACACACCTAGAGCCGGGTTAAGTTCCCCTTGGCCCGGATCTTGTAGACTTCGAATATCCACACACCTAGAGCTGGGTTAAGTTCCACTTGGCCCGGATCTTGTAGACTTCGAATATCCACACCCCTAGAGCCAGGTTAAGTTCCACTTGGCTCGGATCTTGTAGACTTCGAATATCCACACACCTAGAGCCGGGTTAAGTTCCACTTGGCCCGGATTTTGTAGACTTCAAATTATTTTTACTTTGCCTTTGAACTTTGACATTGCCTTGGTTGTTTCAGATTACCACTAACCGTCGATCTGCTGAGTTCCAGCGCCTCCTAGACTCCTATAAAGACATTCGAGCACGTTATGGTAGACTCCTGGAAGATCACCAAAATAAATGTAATGTGCCTTATTTAGACTTTTCCCTCTTACATTTTCATTCTTTGGAGTTGTCTGTGATCCGTACTAATTTGTTATCCGAACCATGCAGCCGAGGTTGAAGCCGAGAACATCATTATGCAGAAGAATCTGGCTGAAATCAAAGGTAATTTTTATCCCCTTCATACAATCACTATACTTTCCTTCCTTTATCCGGTGGACACTTATACTTTGGGTCCTCCGGATCATTACATTGCTGCAGTATCTCTTGAGGAGAGTGTTAGTATGCCTGAAATGATGACCCATTTCCTCGAACAAGCAGGGAAGCATGAGGCTGAGCTAAAGAAAAAGGATGAAGAGATAGCTCGGTTGCAGCTCCAGGACTCAGAAATTACTCGGCTGAATGCCGAAATTCAGAGGCTCAAGGGCCTCCATAAGTCTGAATTGTTGAAGGTTGACCAGGAGTTTGCCGAGGAGAAAGAGCGTTTAACCACACAAATTTCTAAGGATCAAAGCTTACTGCAGGAAGCCGACGTTAAACTTACGTCAGTGACCTCTGAATATGAGAAACTCTAGGCCCACAGCACCAGCGTCGATTCCGAGCTTCAGCGACTCCTCTTCCAGATGTCTCATGAGTTTTCTGCCCTTGCTTAACTTTCATTTCTCCGAATCGGGTGCTCTTGGTTACTGTTTCTTCTGCTCTTTTGTCAGGCAAATTTCCAGAAAGTGATACGCTCGGTGCCGCTGCCATAACCCGGTCCAGAGAACAACGTGGTATTCTTGTTGCCCCTCATGCCGAGCCAATCCCGTATAATATGGAGGATCTACTAGCGAGCCTCACCGCTCGCCTTGAGGTTGTGAAGAACCATGGCACGAATATTATACCGGCGGCAACGCGAATGTTCAGCTCCGTATGGCCTAGTGAAACCATTCCAAAAAGGGGCTCGGCTTTCATAGCCAAATCAATGGAGTGCGATACGCAGCTACATCTGTGGCCCGAATCTGCCGCACGGGCTGGGGCTGACATTGCCTTGCAGTTTGTTCTTTCGTGGTATGAAGGAATTGATCGGGGTTGCTCACTCGCATGCGCACCGGGTCTAAGTGGTGCGAAGATCCGGATTGGGCCGCGCGCTGCAAAGCCTGTGCCAACAAGCTCATCTAGTACTCCTTCTACCATGCTTGGAATGAGGGGTCGAGCTATCTCGACGTTCTTGACGATGAAGGTGCTTCTGGAGAGGAGGATGCAGGAAGTGAGGGTGAGGCCTCCGAGCTTGGCGAGGAGTTTGAAGACCCGGAGGACGGCGAGGCCCATTCCGAGGACGAAGCCGAGGCTAACGCCTCTCCCCCACATTCCGAAGTACCTCCTTCGGCTGATGACTCAACTGCTTCTCCTGCTCCTTAAAAACACTTAATCATATTTGTCAGATCCCCGGAATGCTGGGTGGAAATGTATCTACGTACTTTGGTTTGGTTGTGCTACAATTCATTGTATTGAACTACGTTCTTAATGTTGGATTATCATGGGAGAAGTCCCCGGGTTTCATTTTCTTGTTCCTCCAATTTTTGACTCGGCTCGTGTCCAGCTTGATTCGGTTTCTTGACTTACGAGTCCGAGGTTCAAAAAATTGGTCAACAATACTTTAAACTTTGAGATTAGCTCAAAATGATCCGGCATTAGATAAATACAGTAAACCAAGGGGTAGTCAGAAAACCAATGTCGGCCTGCTTAAGTTCTTTTCCTTAGTCGTTTTTCATGTGCTTTGCCATTCCAAACTTGTTTTCTTGCTTGCCATGAAGCCAATTCTTGTTGGACAGTAGCAAAGTCGAAGAGTTGAGTTTTTTGTGCTCACGGATTACTTATCCGACTAAGATATAAGCGACTTAACCCAGCCAACATAAAAATTGCAAAAACAAGAAAGGCAATTTTTACAGCAGTCGCCGAGTCTCTGCTTGGGGTGCGAACGTTTTATTAATAGGCTCATTGCCAATATACATACCGACATATGAGTATCTCGGATACATTCACCTCTCTATCAGGTGTAGAAAGGATGAAGTAGTGCTACATTCGACGGTCGCTTAGATTCCTCTCCGGACCTGTCCGCCTTGTTCTTTTCCTGGGGCTGTGCATCAATAAGATAGTAAGAATCATTGTGCAAGGCTTTGATTACAATGAAAGGTCCTTCCCATGGGGGGATAACTTATGCATGCCAGCAGTGCGCTGTATCAACTGGAGTACCAGGTCACCTTCCCGAAAGACTCGGGGGTTTACTTTCCGGCTATGATAGCGTCGGAGGTTTTGCTGATAGATGGCGGATCTAGACAATGCCAGTTCTCTCGCTTCTTCCAGCAGATCAACATCATTTTGCCAGGCTTCGCGCACTTCGGCTTCTGTGTATTGGGTGACCCTTGGCAAATCATGCCCTATGTCGGCTGGTAATACAGCTTCTGCCCCATATACCGGAAAGAATGGCGTATAGCTTGTTGATCGATTCGGAGTCGTTCTTAAACTCCACAATACCGCTGGTAGTTCTTCTATCCAGCACCCTGCTGATATTTGCAGTGGCCCGGACAGAACTAGTCCATTGGATCTTTCCACTTGCCCGTTCGATGCGGGGTGGGCAACTGAGGCGACGTCTAGCCGGATTTTCTTTTCTTGGCATAACCTCACAAATGCTCCTTCAGCGAAATTTGTTCCATTATTAGTTATGATGCTATGGGGATAGCCATATCTTAGGATTATATCCTTGAGGAATTTTACTACTATTGCCGCGTCGCATTTCCGAATTGGTTTCACCTTAATCGACTTGGTGAATTTGTCAACCATGACTAGGATATGGGTCATCCCTCCTTTAGCCGGTTTAAATGGCCCTACCATATCTAGGCACCATACATAAAATGGCCAGGTAATGGGGATAGTTTTCAGCTCCGACATTGGTAGATGAGTTTTCGTGGCATATCTTTGACAGCCCATTGCATTTTCTCACCAAGTCCTCTACTTGCTCCAAAGCACTGGGCCAATAAAATCCATGCCGGAAAGCTTTTGCCACTAATGCCCTTGAGGAGGCATGGTGGCCACATTCCCCTTGGTGAATATCCCGGAGAATGTCAAGTCCTTCCTCCGGATCAACACACCGATGCAATATTGTTGTCACACTTCTTTTGTATAGTTCGCCATTGATAATTGTATAGGCCTTTGCCCTTCTCTGGATCTGCCTTGAGATTATTTCGTCGTCCGGCAAGATTCCCTCTTTTATGAAATCAAAGATTGGCTTGGCCCAAGTTGGTACAGTCCGGACGGGAAATGGTTCCTCATCAATTTCCATTGCATCCACCGACATAACTCCTGCCGGATCAGGCTGATTAGTCCCTGGGTCTACTGAGGCAGTCCCCAGGTTTGCTGAGGTGCTTCCCCACTCTATCTCCATAGGTGCAGCTCCTGATCCGGAGAGTGCCGGGATATAAATCGAATCTGATTCAGGTGAGGGCGTGATAGATGGTTTTCTCAGGTGCTCCAAAGCAACATTTGGCGAGATTGGCTGCCGGGATGAGCCTAACTTGGACAGCGTATCTGCTGCCTCGTTTTCAATCCGAGGTATGTGGTGGAACTCACACCCCTCGAAAAATCCACTTATCTTTTGAACATGGAACCTGTATAGGGCCATGTTAGCATCCAAGGCATCCCAATTTCCAGACACTTGTTGCACCACCAAATTGGAATCTCCAAAGCATTATATCCAACGTATCCCTACTTCTTTTTCTACTTTGATACCATGTACCAATGATTCGTACTCCGCCACATTATTCAAGGCACTAAAGTGGATTTGAAGGACATATTTCAGTTGATCCTTCTTAGGCGAGGTAAGCACTACTCCGGCGCCCAACCCATCTTTCAGTTTTAATCTGTCGAAGTGCATTCACCAGTAATTGGAGTCCGGCAGAGGTGGTTCGTATTGCATTTCAGCCTAGTCCACAAAGAAATCTGCCACGGCTTGCGACTTAATATCATCTCTTCTGTCAAATTGTGGTGCATATGGAGCTAACTCGATTTCCCATTTTGCTATCCGGCCACTTGCATCTTTGTTACTCATAATCTCCGAAATGGGTGCCTCACATATCACCTTGATGGGGTGTTCCTCAAAATAGTTTTCAGTTTCTTGGCTGACATATATACGCCGTACGCCATCTTTTGATAGTGAGGGTAGTTCTGTTTTGAAACTGACAATACCTCGCTTAGATAATACACCGGCCTTTGCACCGACTTTCCTTCTTCCTCACGCTCCACTATGATTACGACACTTACGACTCGGTTGGTCGCGGCTACGTAGAGCAACATTGGCTCGTTGGGTAGTGGTGCTGCTAGGATCTGGCGAGCTGAAAGTTCGGCACTGGCGGCTCGTTCATGATCTAGGGCCCAAAACATGCTGGGCCCGGTGGAGCTTGTACCTCAATTAGCTCCGACCTATAAATTCTATCCAGTTTCAACCTCGCATCATTCGGCTGCAAGTTCCTGCTTCCCAGCCTTGACCCAATTATGTGATGATCTGATCTGGGGTATCCGTCGTTGATCATATCCGAATAACTATCATTGTATCTTTCTTGATACTGGTAAGCATTTTTTTTGTTGTGCTGATTGTCCTGCACTCCCCTCCTGCCGAGGTGCGCGTTATTGCTGCTGCCGAGGTATATTTTGCCCCGTTCCCACGGGATCACGCTGTCCGGCATTGTCATTGGCAGCGTTTCTCTGACCGTCATTGCCTTGGTCACGGTTACCTCGGCCGGCCACACCTTGGCTGGTACTGTGCCGATCATCATCAACTTGCACTGTTTTGCCTTTTCCGGCCCTTACTGTATCATAGGGAACCATCTATTTGTCTCTTCTCTCGGAGTTTACTACTTCTTCTCTCCTGGGACTGTGACCTAGAGACGGCGTGGCTCCTCTGGATCTTTCTGGGTTATTCCTGGCCGGATGTACCACATGTGACGCTCCTGGTGGTGCCGGGTTTGCCTTGTTCATTTCTTCATTTTGCTAGCAAGCAACTCTCAGCAAGTGATTCACTCTCTCTTGTTGCCTTTGTCGGGCCTCTCTAGTTAAACCCTCTAACTCGGACACGGTCGTGTTTGCTGCCATGAGGTTCTTTGCCGGGGTATTGTATCGGTCCAGCCCTCCTGTTACTATCGTGGCTGTCTGACCCGGCCTAGGCTCGTATTCCTTATCAATCTTAGTAATCAGGTTCCTACCCCAAATTTTCACTCCATCTATGCGGTTTGCCTTAGCATATTCTCTCAAGGTGATGTTCAAAGACTGATGCAGCTCTGCTACCTTCTTTGCCCCAGCTAACATTTTCTGCCCAGTTTCCTCTAACTCAGCTTGTGCTTGAGCCGGATCTACCATAGGTGCTATTGGCGTTGCTAGGCTATCTATTGTTGGCTGGAATACATTATTTGGCCTTTCTAATGGAGGAAACCTAGACCTGGTCTGCTTTGGCGTGACCTCCGACTCTGGTGCCACGCTCTTGCTCGGTTCCACGTCTGGTGTGGTCATCAGGTCCTCAACGCTACTGGTGGGGCGAGTGATACGCACTCCACATGCTACGCTGAGAGGTGGTTCGCCTCCCTCGACGATGTGTCGCGGATGAACACAGGACTCGTCCACGCCAACGTAGATCTTATGCGTGCCAAGCTTGATGAAGACCGTTGCACGGAGGGGGGTTCCTACAGAATCTTCCTGCATTGTCGCTGACGTAGTAGAGCGCTCCAAAGCGCTGAACCAAGTGATACATTGCAAATGTATCTATAATTTTTGATGTTCCATGCTTGGTTTTATCTACTTTCTTGTGTTTTGTTCCAACTTTGGAGTACTTTTCATATGATTTCTTGGACTAACCTATTAACAAGATGCCACAGTGCCAGTTGCCTGTTTTCTGCTGTTTTTGGTTCCAGAAAGTCAGAAAATGAATATTCTCGGAATTGGATAGGACAAAAGCCAAAGTCACTATTTTTCCCGGAGCAACACGGAGCCAGAATACGAGACGGAGAGGGGCCAGGGGCCAGCCACACCATGTGGTGGCGCGGGCTAGCCCTGGCCACGCCACCAGGTGGTGTGGGCCCCTCTAGCCTCCACCGACCTTGCCTCTTTTCCTATAAGAAGCCTCCCGATGCATAAACCCTAGATCATCAAGCCTCCAGCCATTAAAAGTTCCGCAGCGCCGCTGCCACCGAAGGGGAGATTCGGGGGACAGAAAGTCTCTGTTCCGGCACCCTGCCGGGACGGGGAAGTGCCCCTGGAGCCATCTCCATCGATCTCCACCACCATCTCCATCACCGTTGCCGATTCCCATGATGAGGAGGGAGTAGTTCTCTCTCGAGGCTAAGGGTTATATCGGTAGCTATGTGTTCATATCTCTCTATGCATGATCATATTGTGATCATGAGCTTTGTAATCAAGTAGATCTACCTTGCTACTCAAGTGCTTTAATAGATCTCTGCTCTCCCTATGTGTGTGAAAGTGACAGCATGCACACCATGGTGGCACTTAGGCTAGATATTACAAATACTTGTTATGAGTTATATTTGGAGTTGGATGTCTTTATGAAATTGTGGTGTTTGTTGGAACCATCTAGTGCTCAAGGTAACAGTGTGGGGTTTTGTAGATGGGAAAGGCTTACTTTGAGGTGTGCTGTTATAGCCCTACCATCGATTAGAGTGTCCAATCAGAGAGTAGTTAAGAGTAGTATCATGAAGATAATATATTTATATGAGAGTGTTCACTAGCGAAAGTATGATCCCTAGGCCTTGTTTCTAAGCATTGATACACAGTTTGCAATTAGATCTGTTACATGTTTGCTTGCTTCCATCTTTATTTCAGTTTGCCTTTAGTCTTGTCCACGCCAGCAAGCTATTTCCTATCACCATTACCACTTATAATTATCTATACCACTTGTATTTCACTATCTCTTCACTGAACTAGTGCACCTATACACCTGACAAGTGTATTGGGTGTGTTGGGGACACAAGAGACTTCTTGTATCTTGATTGCAGGGTTGCTTGAGAGGGAATACCTTTGACCACTTCCTCCCTGAGTTCGATAAACCTTGGGTGATCCACTTAAGGGAAAACTTGCTGATGTTCTACGAATCTCTGCAGTTGGAGGCCCAACAACTGTCTACAAGAATAGAAGTGTGTAGATATCAAGCTATTTTCTGGCGCCGTTGCCGGGGAGGTAAGGTAAAAGTTACTCACATCCTCTAGTGTGAGTGCTCGAAGTTATTTCCTTTAGATTTTGCAATTTTGTCTTTTTGTTTCTTATTTTCACTAGTTAAGCTTAATGGAAAACAATAGAAAAATTAGAGAGCTTTATAGTATTTATCTTGAGTTAGGACATGAAGTGTTTGAAGAAAAAATTAAAAAACCTATGGAACTTTATTTGCATGCTAATAGCAATGTTGTTAGTATGAATTCTTTGGACACCATTATTGCTAATGCTATGGAAAAGTCTAAGCTTGGGGAAGCTAGTTTTTATGAAAATGATCTTTTTAGTTCCCCAGCTTTGGAAGATAGCTATTCTATTGCTTATGACGATACCAAACCTCCAATATATGATGATTACAATGATGAATACGATATTTTCAGTCCACCTACTATTCAGGAGGAAATTAATTATGATTACAATATGCCTCCTATATTTGATGATTATGGTGACGACAATAATAATGATAGCTATTTTGTTGAATTTGCTCCCACTACAATCAATAAGAATGACTATGTTTATGTGGGAAGTATTAATTCTTTCATGCATGTGGCTCATGATAAGAATGTTTATTGTGATAGTTATATTGTTACTTTTATTCATGATGCTACTGAAAGTTATTATGAGAGAGGGAAACATGGTTTTATGTGTCTCAACAATATTAAGTTTCCCCTCTTCATGTTGAAAGTCTTGAAGTGACACTTGTTTTGCTTTCCTATGCTTGTTGCTTTGTGCTTTCATGACTTGATTCTTTACAAGATTCCTATGCATAGGAAGTGGGTTACAATTAAATGTGTTTTGAATTTGCTTCTTGATGCTCTCTTTTACTTCAATTCATATTTCTTATGTGAGCATCTTCTCAAACTATCATGCCTAACTTAAAGGCGTTAAAGAAAAGTGCTTATTGGGAGATAACCCAAAAGTTTTAGATGAGTCTTGGAAGTTCTGTAATAACCGCTCCTTATTCTTTTTATTTGCCTTTTGTGCCAAGAGTAACCTCTAATGAGAGAGAAGTAATGATTGGGAAAGTTGCTGTCCCGAAACAGATTTCTGTGCTTCACTCTAAAAACTCGTGTAAAATCTCTGAACGTCTTTTTGAGGCGTGAAATTTTTTGCTTCTGCCCCAGGTTGTTATCTAACTTTAGTTAGTTCATCACTTTTTGATTTGAGCAACATATGGTCTTCGAAAAAATTCATCTTTACCTGCTGGTCTATTTTGACAGATTTCTGCCATTTTCTACATTTGCTTCTTGTTGGTTCCTTTTTGAGTTCTTTTAGGGAATTGAGCTTTTTGAGGGAAGTGCTATAGTAGCTTGTGTTTTATTGGAAGTTTATTTGGTGTTAGAACTGAACCTTAAGACTTATTTATCTTGAGTGCACTAATGTTGCTAATAAAGATTGTGTAAAGTTTTGTATGAAGGAAAACTTTCAGATGTATGGAAGGAATGAGTAATGAGATGAAGGATGGACTAAAGCTTAAGCTTGGGGATGCCACGCGTGTCACCCAAAGAAATATCCAAGAATTAAAAGCGTCAAAGCTTGGGGATGCCCAAGGCATCCCCCTCTTCATCAATAAAAATCCCAGGTTTCTTCCAAACGCTTCATTTTTTATTGTTTCATGCACAGTTGTGTTGTTCTTGGAGCGTCTTCTTTTTTGTTTTTGTTTTGGTTTTCTGTTTTCTTTGTTTGCTTAGTTTGCTGAATAAATTGGTTGGACCCCCTCTTTTATACATTGGTTTGCAAATAGTTTGGTTTGGTTTGGAAAAGAGTAGGAAAGTTCATTCTTATGTGGTAAAAAGAGCTCTTTTTTACTGTGGCCTATGCTTTGTCATGCCATGTTTGATATTGTTTTGGCTTTATGCTTAGTATTCTTTGTTGTAGCATGACTTGTTATAAACAATTGAGATTTCTTAATGTGCCTTGGATGAATCATGCATTGTTTTAGCATATTAAAGCATAGTATAGTGGTATTCTCCTTTGATGCTTTATTTGGGTTGACTTGGCACATGCTCACACCATGTTATGACTATCTCAAGTCACCATAGCCTTTAAGATCCTTTAGTTTTCAACTTGTAGTATCACTTTATGCTTTGATCAATGATGTTTTGTAGCTCTGCATGATTATGGCCATTATTGCTCTCTTAGTTTATCGGTCCCATTCTTTTGCTAGCCTCCACAACCAAGTATGAGTTCCACTCATGCATCCAACTCCTTAAACCAAGTTATTCCAAAGAGTCCACCATACCTACCTACTAGCTTATTCTATTCCAAGTATATTCATGCTTTTGTTTACCTTCCAAATTAAACTTGTTATGAGAAAACTAGTGATTAAAGCTCTCACGAACTTGATGGCACACTTTACTTTTCTTGCATTTAATAAACTTGACCCATTGTGTCCATCTTTGTTGCGTATATGCTTGCGCTTTACAAGTTGAAATTAGCAGAACCATGTTTCATGGGGAACGCTTTCTTTTGCTTTCGGATCCCGGCGGTGTGAAATAAAAGTGGAACTTGTAAGCTCTTGGAGTTTGTATGTGTGTTAGAGAAACGCCTGGGCTACTAGCCTAAGCCATGCCTAATCATGGTGGAAACTTGCAACACTACCATAATGAGCACTCTATGAAGCATCCTCAATAAAAACCTATGCAAATAGCAAATAAAAAGATCGCTGAGATGCTCATTGTCTGCTTGCCTTGTCATTTTGATTATGGGATAGCTCATGTATCATGTGGAAGGGGTACCCTGTTGGTGGTTTTTTATGATACACATGTACTTATAATGACAAGAGCTTACTCGTGACTAAAGTTGAGTAGCATGAAGTTCGGTCTTCGTAAGTAAGGGCATGAGATTTCGGCTTATAACTTGTCAAGCATATCCTCTTAGTTGTGTCACTTTAACCTTAATCACCTTAAAGATGCTTATGATAGGGGCAATGAGAGCTGAAAGCTATAAGTACCATAATTTTTGGAAGCTCTTTATGAGACTTGAATCCCTACTTCCTTCTATGAAGGCCTTTCTTCCACCATTATATTGAGTCTCCACCTTCTATCTTTATGCACCTACTTTGAGAGCATAGTGGCCATTCTTAGTTCTATGTGCATTGTCCCAAGACTAGTTGATTGATGTATAACTTGATATTGCTTGTCTTAAACTATTGAATCTAGTCACTCTTATGAACTTTGAAGGTGTCCTATGCATTTATATTTGCTACTCTATGAGGGACAAGCTGATTGCTATTATACTATGTTTTCTTTATGTGAAACAAACAAACGTCTTGCAAAGCATTGTTATTCATGAATCTTTTGTTTGTGCCTTTTCATATTGCATCATATTTTCTTTGTCTTATTGCTAGAACTGTGTCTTTCATGTTATGATTGAAGTACTATGATCCCATCATTGAATGTTTTACAAATACTTTGATCGAGTCTTTGATGGTGCATGTCACCTCCAAAATTATTCTTTGTTTTTATCACTTACCTACTCGAGGATGAGCAGGAGTTAAGCTTGGGGATGTTGATACATTGCAAATGTAACTATAATTTTTGATGTTCCATGCTTGGTTTTATCTACTTTCCTGTGTTTTGTTCCAACTTTGGAGTACTTTTCATATGATTTCTTGGACTAACCTATTAACAAGATGCCACAGTGCTAGTTTCCTGTTTTCTGCTGTTTTTGTTTCCAGAAAGTCAGAAAATGAATATTCTCGGAATTGGACCGGACAAAAGCCAAAGTCACTATTTTCCCGGAGCAACACGAAGCCAGAATACGAGACGGAGAGGGGCCAGGGGCCAGCCACACCATGTGGTGGCGCGGCCTAGACCTGGCCGCGCCACCAGGTGGTGTGGGCCCCTCTGGCCTCCACCGACCTTGCCTCTTCGCCTATAAGAAGCCTCCCGATGCATAAACCCTAGATCATCAAGCCCCCAGCCACGAAAAGTTCCGCAGCGCCGCCGCCACCGAAGGGGATATTCGGGGGACAGAAAGTCTCTGTTCCGGCACCCTGCCGGGACGGGAAAGTGCCCCCGGAGCCATCTCCATCGATCTCCACCACCATCTCCATCACCATTGCTGATTCCCATGATGAGGAGGGAGTAGTTCTCTCTTGAGGCTAAGGGTTCTACCAGTAGCTATGTGTTCATCTCTCTCTATGCATGATCATATTGTGATCATGAGCTTTGTAATCAAGTAGATCTACCTTGCTACTCAGGTGCTTTAATAGATCTCTGCTCTCCCTATGTGTGTGAAAGTGACAGCGTGCACACCATGGTGGCACTTAGGCTAGAGATTACATATACTTGTTATGAGTTATATTTGGAGTTGGATGTCTTTATGAAATTATGGTGTTTGCTGGAACCATCTAGTGCTCAAGGTAACAATGTGGGGTTTTCTAGATGGGAAAGGCTTACTTTGAGGTGTGCTGTTATAGCCCTACCATCGATTAGAGTGTCCAACTGGAGAGCAGTTAAGAGTAGTATCATGAAGATAATATATTTATATGAGAGTGTTCACTAGCGAAAGTATGATCCCTAGGCCTTGTTTCTAAGCATTGATACACCGTTTGCAATTAGATCTGTTACATGTTTGCTTGCTTCCATCTTTATTTCAGTTTGCCTTTAGTCTTGTCCATGCCATCAAGCTATTTCCTATCACCATTACGACTTATAATTATCTATACCACTTGTATTTCACTATCTCTTTGCCGAACTAGTGCACCTATACACCTGACAAGTGTATTGGGTGTGTTGGGGACACAAGAGACTTCTTGTATCTTGATTGCAGGGTTGCTTGAGAGGGAATACCGTTGACCACTTCCTCCCTGAGTCCGGTAAATCTTGGGCGATCCACTTAAGGGAAAACTTGCTGCTGTTCTACAAACCTCTGCACTTGGAGGCCCAACAACTGTCTACAAGAATAGAAGTGCGTAGACATCACCAAGCCGGAGACGACACGCTCGCCGATGCTGGAGAAGCTTCCCGTGTGGATTTTCACCCCTGCTAGCACCGCTAGCCCCAGGGTGGGCGCCAACTATCGTGGTGGTGGCACGGCAGATGCCATGGATAGGCTAAATATGGGGCCAATGAGTGCTAGGGGAATCCAGGGAGGTAGAACATGGTGATTCCACGCACATATGTTCTTGTATTCTCTCTATCAATGGTGTTTACAAACGCTCTTCAAGATATTGGTGAGAAGGAGACAATGTCTCTTACTCCCTAGCAACTAGCTCTAGAGTTCTACCTCAGACAGAGAAAATGATCGATCCCCTTCTATGGAGGCCCGGGTGCTCCTTATATAGGGGAGCTCGGGTTACAATATTAGGGCACACGTGGCAGCATATTCGGAGAATATGCTCCTCACCTAAAGTAGATGCTTCTTTTTTCTCTTTAACGGCTTGTCCGGGCTTTGGACGTAACCCACAGCGTAATCTTTGTCTTTTGGCGTCACCAGACATGGGCTACGTCATCCTACTTTGCCCGCGACACCTTGGTCGCCCTTGACCCGCTGGTCCTCTTCTTTATTTTGCTTCGCTCATGCCACAGCTAATAAAGCCACCTTTTGACCAGCGGAGGATTCCTTCTCTTGGAAGCCATAAGATAGTCCGGCTAGCATGTGGCTAATCCGGCTATGAAGTTGCCTACAAAACAGATAAATGAACATGACCGGCATATATTTTATGCCGCCCGAACTACGATCGAGGAGACGCTCCCCGGGCCGGATCACTTCGTGGTTCGGCCTGCCTTGAGGTGACCCGGTCAACACTTGCTTTGACCGTGCCGTACCCCGGCTAACTCGGCCCGTATACCCCAGCGTTACCCTACCCGGGGGTATCCCCCAACAAATTCCGTCACCCTGGTGCATTCTCTTCGGTCAAAGAGTTAGGCTTGTGCCAAAGCTCTGTATGTCTTGTTGCCTTACCAAGCAAGTTTCCTCTCAAACTAAGTTACATATCAGTGGTCCGTGATATTCTGGTTATCTTCTAGAAGTATCAACATGTTTCCACATGACCGCGTTGTCAAGTTCTTGAGTAAGTAAGTTCTTTGAACTGCTTCTATCTCCAAGGATCCGTGCTGGATACCCTTGAACTAGTTGGTTGAGCTTAAGCAACAACTTGGAGAGTTGTAAGACAAAAGTTCTATCTGACTTAGTTCATCTTAAAGGGATGTCTAGTTTTGTTCGTGTTGAATAAAGATAATATTTCCTTCATGGATATGTTATATTCCCCCGTCTTTGATTTGATTTGGGTTATCATCAAATCAAACTCAGTTCCAAGGACTATCTTGATGATGTTTCTACTCGTGATGTTTCACTTGAGTGCATCCTCATGTCCTTTGGGCCTGATCAATACGTTCGCCTTGTTCATTAACATATGAGTCTACCATGGAGTATATCGATAAGTTTATTGTTGAGCCCATCGACAATATCCCTATCTTCTCCATGTTAGACTGCATTCACATGGAACATTTGGCATTAATGTTGGAGAACTTTCGAGAACTGTCTTCGGGCCATTTTGAAGTATGTGTTATGGATGTCAGAAGTAACCTTCTCCGATTCATGTGCATTGTTGAAAGATGTCGCGATGGATTCGAGTATAGTTATCTCTGTTCCCTCTATGGACACAGTGTATTTCATTGCAAGTACTTTATGTATGAGCAGTTGTTCTTTGACAACTTTATAATATATTGTTCTAGCAATCTAGCTCAGTCTATTGGAGCTTAACACTATAGTCCATGTCTTGAGAATCTAGTAACTTTACCTTTGTGGTAAATGTTGCACACTCTTTGTTCGGACATGTTGAGTCTGAAGTATCGTTCCACCTAACAAAATATGAATCTCAAGCAGATATGGTGGTTGGTGTTCCTCAAGGTTTTGACATAGGTTTATTTGAATATCCGGCAAGATTGTTGTAATGGTTGACACAACTAGTTGGAAAGCCTATTGTAATATTCTCTTGAATCAACAAATAACAACCACCCTTCATGAGGCTTCTTCTATGATCTATTATAGGAGTTGCGCTTATGATTTCCTTTGTATCCGAAGTCTAACCTTTACTTGATGTCTCGTGAGTTGAACATCAAGGAGAACATTTAAAGTAGTGATGCTAAATGTCTCTCGATCGATCCTCTAGATATTTTTTTGTTGGCAAGAATTCTGTTGTGCCAAGTAATTGAAGTCTGAGAATGAAGTTTCTTTTTCCTCGTGTCATCAGGAATCTTCATATTTATTCATCTTAGTGGTGCAAAGTGATATCATGATCTTTGGCAAAGATAGTGATAATCCTGGATGAATAAAGAGTTTCCTTCGTATCTCAATCATGTTCAATAGTGACTGTGATTTTGGTAATCAGAAATTCCTCTTGTTACATGTTCTTTGTGACTCTTACGAGTCCTCTCCACAAAACACCTTTCTGTCTTAACCTTCTGTTGAACAAAGAGTGATCCTTCTGTATCAAAAGTAGTTCAATAGCTCGGTTATCCATATCTCTATATCCCTGGAAGATCTACTTAAGCCACCCAGTAGAGGTTCATTTCTCAAAGTCTGTGGTCTCTTTCTGTTGTAAGCTTTCCTTTTTAGAAGCTTAAAATCTTCTGAAACTCCTTGGTCTCAATCCTTATGAAGACCAGTTATCTAACAACTTGAAACCATCTCCTCTTGTTTCCTCTGTTACCTTAATGTGTTTCATTTCATCATCTCAGAGTTTTTTTCGAACACTCTTTCACGAGCTGACCATGAGATACTCTGTGTGTTGTTAGTGTTTTCCCCTCTTATCCTTAGACGTGACCCTATTTCTCTTCCTTCTTCCTACCTTTGGAATCTCGGGTCGAAATTCTCGTAAGGGGGATAGACCCGTAACACCCCAGTTTTACTTAAATAGTATTTAGGGTTTGTTTGTGCATCATGAGAATCATCCTCTAAAAATGCATGCAAAGAGGAAGTAATAAAACTGTAAACCCTTATCCTCAACTCTCTTTCTGAAATGCATTCAAACAAAGGTTTTGCATTTTCAAAAGTGCCAAAATTATGGAGCCCAAATGGACTAAGAGGGCCCCACAATATTTTACTAGCTTTATAAAAGCCCCTAGTATTTTTGAAATACCCAAAACAGTTTTGTATTTGAATTACAAAAGGGAAAATAATAGCAGAAATAGAAAACAGATTTGTGTAAAAAAAGGAACCGAAGCCACACAGGTCGGCCCATAGCTTCCTCCCTGCTATCCGCCGCTCAACACATGCAGCCAGCAACCCACGTGCAGCCCCCAGCCCAGTACTCCTTCGTGTCCCTCACCTTTCTTCCTCCTCGGACAGAAGGACAAGCAAGCAGCTCGGTGGCGCGTCTGCCGCCGTCCACCGCTCGGCCTCTGCGATTCATGCCCCGCTGAGATCCCGCGAGGATAAGAATGCTGCGCCGTACCCTTCTTCTCCTCCCTCTATCTTATCCCCTCCATGCGTGCTCTCTCCCGTTCTCTCCAACACGCCCGAACCCTAGCCCGTGCAGTCACCGTGTCGCGCCACCGCTAGAGGCCGCCCCGGAGTTGGAAGAGCATGCCATGATCTCCGCGATGCTATACTACATCCTCATGTAGAAGGAATCGAGCTAAGGAGCCCCAAATCGACCGCAACTGAGTCATCTTCCCTGGTATCGACGAGCACCACCGTAGCCATCACCGCCGTTCCTAACCTTGCTCGGCCTCGCCGACCCCTCCATCGTCTTCGTGGTGAGCCACTGGTGCCTAGGGCACCCTCCTCTACCTATCCCGCTTGCTGTACTACCGTGCTGACGACCTGCATGCTCCATCGCCGCTCGCTGCCATGGACCATGCTCTGGTGACCCACAGGTAGTAGCGCCGCCATAGTTAGGTTCCCCACACTGAGCCCGTTCAAACCCGCCCTTCCCCGCATCCTAGCAAGCCCCCTAGCTCCGCCAGGCACCATCGGCCAACGTGCCCTCCGGTGAGCCCATGTGGCGCCGATGTGGCGTCATGTGGCGCTGACGTGTTTCTTGCATCAGCACCGGGCTGCCTTTGCCACGATGGCACCTAACGTGGCCCCGAGCCCACAGGCTAGCCTTTGTGGCTAGAGCCACTCTCGGTGTGGAAAGTTGTAACGTCCACGCTGATGTCATAATGATGCAGTAAATGTTTTAATTAGTTTAATATTTCCAAAAATGGTTTAAATCTTATAAAATCAATAACTAATTATTTATAAGTCAGAAAAATGTGTACAATACATCAAAATGTTCAGAAAAGTGAGATCTATCTTATAGCATCAAAATCATGCATTGTTTAACAACTTAAATGCCAAGTCTATTTAGAAGAACAAAATGACCCCTTTCATATACATCCGTGGTTTCTCCGACTTAGGGTTTGGACCCCTCAGAACCCCATTTAAGCATGCTATAGGGTTTCATTTCAATACAAATTAACTTGTCATATCATCATCCTTGCTTCAGCATTGCATCGATGCCATCTGTTGAATGTTTTGCCCTTTCTTTCCGGTGTTTTGGTTCTTCCTGGTAGAATACGATATCGAGTTCGAGCTCGAAGCCCGAGATCAACGACATCGAAGACCGACGAACAATACTTGACCAACTACAATCAAGTCTAGTACAAGATATCTGAAGCTCTGCTTTTTGGTTATCAACAGGCAAGGCAAGCATAGCCCCACCATGATACAATCCTATGCTTTTAAAGTATTTTACTTCTCTCCATGATGCATACTATTATACTGTGGTCTTTTATCGATAGATATAGTATCCCATATGTTGCACTACTCCCTTGAGCCTATATTACCTGATCCACTGCTCCTAGCATCACTAGGTTTGGCTTGTGTGCACTGTTAGAGCTTATATTTGTGTCTTGCTTAGCCATGCTTAGCTATCGGTGCTGGTTCATCCAGATGATGTAGCAAATGCAGAGAATCTAGTATGACAGGAGAACGAGGAATACTGATGAGATCAGTGGTAAAGGTTAAACATGCTAAGGCTTGTATGGGAGGCCATGGTGGGATGTGGTTTTTGCAGTCCCATGCTTTCCACTACTAGGACCCGAGTTCTTGCCTTTGGAACAGAGACGAGCGTATAGCCACACGGGGCCTGGAAAACCTCAAGAGTAACTAACTTGCTTAGTAGATCACCTAGTTCGGGTGATACATTCGACATAGGCATTCTAGTTGTTCTCGAAGGCGGTGAAGGGGGTGCATTCATACAGGTAGGGAAGCATGGACCGGGTTGCTTAGGGTGGATGGAGCCCCTGGTAAACCAACCTCACCCACATCTCTAGGGACCAACTTCGGGATTTGACCCGTTATGGCAGAACCCTCCTTAGGGCATGACTCATGGTCTCGGCGAAATCAAGGTAAAGGTCATGTACAACCACCCTCTGCTAGCCTTCCAAGAAACAAGGCTCATTTATAGTGGCATTAAGAATCGGTTGGTACGTGTGGGTAAATTTGTACACCCCTATAGGGTTAAATCTTTTCGAAAAGCCGTGTTCACGGTTATGAACGCTTGGTTTCTGAATTATAAGATCATAGAGAACTATAACCTAATCGTAAAACTTGGCAGATCAATGTGTGCTTAAGGATGCTTCCTCATGGTTACGAGGGGGTGATCCTAGTTGTGAGATGAGAATTATTTTGGTGGATATCAAGATGATGATCAATTCTTTGGAGATGTCGCTATCTTATCCCCTTTTAAAATATTATGATTAGACGAGCTTCTTCTCCCTCTTGTTTTATAAACAAAGATGGCTTTACGCAAAATAACCCCCACCAGCCATATGTCTTGCGGAGTACACCCTGTACTCACCCTTGCTTTGTTGATACTTTTGTAGAAGAGTAAATGTTCTTTGAAGACGAGTTTGGTACGACATCGACACTGATGGGTAGCCTAGGGTTCCCGGCCGGTAGCCTGGAATCTATGGGCTAGGATGTCATCGTTATGCTTCAGGCCTCTTATGCCATTTGTTAAGTTTGCTATACTTAATAGCATAATTTGCCTTCCGTTGTTTGATGTTTGTGGTCAGTGACCTCTTCTTGTAATATTTTGGTTCTTCTCTCAGTTATGAGCTTGCTGTAATTATTTTGGGTGTCGTAGGGTTACTGTTGTGTTACCGATTTCCCACTGAATATCCTCGAGCTCTAGGTTAAGCTTATGTCAGGCTAATGTCTGGGATTTGTTTAAACCTAATCTTGGGGGTGTTACAATTTATGTCTTAATGATTCCTATGTTTGTGCATGAAAATGGCTAGAGGACCCATGACATATCTATGGTTGTAACTAAACCAGGCTCCACCCTAAGAGAACTAAACTTGACAAGATATTCACCATATCGTGTAGATATCTATATGCTAAGTAAATCCATGACGCATTTGGGAATGCTTGTCACATATAGGAACACACATTTGAGCTTGTCCTCTTGCTACATATAGGATTGGGGCTTTCTCTTATTAAGAGCATCTATTTCTGGCAATTTACTTTCAGCAATTTATATTACTACAACCCAAAACACAAAACCACTTCATATTTTATTGCGTTCCTTGTCAAACTTGCTAACAATACCTTAAGCTCCTCGTGGGTTCGGCAAACTTTTCTTATTGAAAGGTACTACAATTCATCTCCTACACTTGGGAGTCATCAAGATACTTTGCGGGCATCGTTGCTAGGGATCGTCGCGCTATTGGTAGGTTTGTTTTGTAAGGAAACTTGAAAGTTGTTTTTACTTTTTCTATATTATTTTATCATGGATTTCCTTGGTCATGCAAGTATGAATCTTTATGTATATGAATATGTTAACACTATAAGAACAAGGTTGATAAACCTCCTAAGCCAGAAGTGGAGTATCAAATGCCTATTGGTATTGCCAAAGAGGTTATGAAACAAACATTTACAGGAGATGGAAGTAAAACTGCTCAGGGGCATATACAAATGATTGAAGATTTGTGCTCTCTATTTAAACTCTCTGGTGTTCCTCATGATGAAGTTAAAAGGAAGTTATTATATTTATCTCTTTCTAGTAATGCTTGCAAATGGTTTAGATATTTGGATGATAAATATCGTCTTGATTTAGAATTTCTGAAGAAGTCTTTCTATCTCAAGTATTATACTCCTAAATAAGCTTATGATGATTGTTGTCATATTTATAAACTTTGTCCTCATGTTGGAGAAAGTATTACTCAAGCTTGGGGGAGATTAAAGGAACTCCTTCGTAAGAATCCTTATCATGGTCTTCCTAAACACATTATATTGATCAATTTCTATGTGAGATTACCTGGTCATCATAAGGACTTTCTGGATAATTCCTCTGGAGGAAGTTTCACTAATAGAAGTGAAGAAGAAGCATGGGACTTATTGGATACTATTTCTGAAAATACTGATAATTTAGATCTTGACAAAGGTAACAACCCTCATTTTGAATATGAATATGTATGTGTAGAGAACTTCTCTACTTCTACAATGTTTGAAGAGTTAAGTAATAGGTTTAGCCTTGATCCTTATGTTTTACTAGAAGTTACTAAAACTTCTGCTAATCATCTTGTTGTTCCTAAAAAAGGATTTGATGTTTACGTTGAGCCTGTTAAACACTCTATTGTTGTTCCCAAAGTTACCAAGCAAGATAATCAAGTATCATCTACCAAAATTGAAGAATATATTGAAGCTCCCCCATACCCAAGTAAACTGAATGTAAATTTACTCACTATTATTGCAAACAAGAGTGCTAGAAGATGTAGTGAACCATATGAACAAACTGAAGTTCAACATCAAATTTCTGTCATCAAAGAACTAAATGAACAAAAACCTTCTGATGTTTATTTATGTAAAGATTTCACAAAGGTAATTCAAGGGAACACCACCAAAGCTGGTAAACCTATTATATCATGTGCTATTGGAACTTCATGTTATCATTATATTTGTGATATTGGAGCAAGTATAAGTGTGATACCATATCATCTATATCTTGAAATCAAGCCACACATTGATCCCATACACATGGAAGAGACATGTATAACTATCCAACTTGCTAATAAATAATATATTTTTCCTCTTGGTATGGTTAGAGATGTTGAAGTACTAGTAGGAAAAATTAAATACCCTGTAGATTTTATTGTGCTTGGTTGCTCCCAAGATTCATTATGTCCCATCATATTTGGTAGACCATTCTTATATACTATGGGTGCTGGAATTAGTTTACCTACATAAAAGTGTTCATTAAATGTGCTGGTGAAAAATTAGAGTTTTCCAAGTTTCTGATAAGCATTTAGAAAAAGAAAAATTTGCTAAAGATATAGTGGAGACTCTTTCTTCTGTGGCAATTTCTTCAACAAACGCGAAGGAGCGATATGTGCTTAACCAAGCGGAACCTTTTAGTGATTAAGAAAAAACGCTTTAGACCAAATATTATCTCAACAAGCACGTGAATTAGAATTACATATTCCACCAGATGATTTAGGAGAATTGCCTCCACCTAAGGAATATCCTAGTTTTGAACTTAAACCCTTGCTTGAAGATATGAAATATGCATTCCTTGATGAGAATAAAATATATCCTATAGTGCTAGCCTTTTAGTTGAAGAAGAATCCAAGTTACTTGAAGTGCTTCAAGCTGATACGCTAGCCACTGGCTATTCACTTGATGACTTGAAAGGTATAAGCCCTGCTTTATGTATGCATAAAATTAACTTGGAAGAAGATGCAAAGCTAGCTGTTTATTATCAATGTCGTCTTTGTCCAGAAATGAAATAAGTGGTAAGGAAAGAGGTAATCGAACTCATTGAGGCATGTATTATATCCCCATAGCTGATAGTAAATGGGTTAGTCATGTTCATTGTGTGCCTAAAAAGGGTGGAATAACTATTGTTCCAAATTATGAAAATGAACTTGTAGCTCAAAAGAACTGTTACTAGTTATAGAATGTGTATTGATTTTAGAAAACTTAATAAAGCTACTCGTAAAGATCATTACCATTTGACATTCATTGATCAATTGCTAGAAATGTTGTCAAAACATTCACATTTTTGCTATCTAGATGGTTACTTAGGTTTCTCCCAAATTCATGTGCATAAAGATGATTATGAAAAGACAACTTTCACATGTCCCTTTGGTACTTTTGATTATAGGAGAATGTCATTTGGTTTATGTAATGCTCCTACTACTTCTCAAAGATGCATTAGTGCTATATTTGCTGAATATATTGAGAAAATTATGGAAGTATTCATGGATGACTTTTCTGTGTATGGTACCTCTTTCGATAATTGCTTGCTCAATCTTAACAAAGTTTTGTAGCTTTGTGAGGACTAACACTTAGTCCTAAACTGAGAAAAGTGCCATTTCATGATGATATAAGGTGTTGTTCTTGGACACCCACATTTCAGGAAGAGGCATTGAAGTGGATTGTGCCAAGATACAAGCCATAGAAAAGCTACCATATCCCAAGGATATCAAAGGTATAAGAAGCTTCCTTGGACATGTAGGTTTCTATAAAAGGTTTATTAAAGAATTCTGTAAAATACCAAAGCCTCTAACTAACCTTTTGCATAAGTATGTTCCATTCTCTTTTAATGATGATTGCATAGAGTCATTTAATGTTTTAAAATAATACTTTAATAAGTGCGACTACAATTCAACCTCCTAATTGCAATTTACCATTTGAAATCATGTGTGATGCTAGTGATTATGTTGTAGGGGCTATTTTAGGCCAAAGAGTTGATAAGAAATTAAATGTTATATACTATGCTAGTAAAACACTTGATGGTGTTCAAACAAACTATGCTACTACTGAAAAAGAACTCTTAGTAGTAATCTTTGCATATGATAGGTTTAGACCTTACATTGTTGATTCTAAAGTCATTGTGCATTCTGATCACTATGCTATTAAAAATCTAATGAATAAGAAAGATGCTAAGCCTAGATTAATAAGATGAGTTCTTTTACTTCAAGAATTTGATTTGCACATGGTTGATAGGAAAGGCGAAGATAATCCGGTAGCTGATAACTTATCTCGGATGGAAATCATTCCGGTAGACCCTAATCCTATTAATGATAGCTTCGCTAATGAACAATGTATCTAGTGCTAGTGTAGCATCCCATTGGTTTGCTGATTATGCTAATTTTATTGTTGGGAAAGTCATGCCACCACACTTCACTTCCCAACAAAGAAGGAAATTCTTCTACGATCTTAGAAATTACTTTTGGATGGTATTATTAGACATTGTGTGACTGAATTTGAGCAGCAGGATATCATAAGAGATTGTCATGACAGTCATTATGGAGGATGATGGCTGCAAGTGCACAGATCAATTGTAGCTAGTTTTGAAATAAGAGTATCGTACCACATATAGCTATTTGGTTAAGGTCTTTATGCCCCTTGTCACTTTCCACTAAGCGATACTTTAAGATGCCTTTGATCTCAAGTAAAGGCTGTTTGAAAGGTTTTTGGTTGAGTGTAGAAAAGTTATTAAAACAAATAAAAGAAAGCAAGTAAAAAGGTTGCTTGAAAACATGGTTGAACTTAATAGGCCTAAGACGTTCTCGGGGATGTAGGATACACGACTAGCATGATATTATTATTATTAATTAAGATAACATACTTCTTGTGTCATGATATGTGTGGAGAGAGCTCCATAATAAGATGTTCACTACAAGGCTCGTAGGGAGCCACTTTGTTGAGCCAAGAGTGAGGTCACCTCTAAATAACCACTACAATGTCTGAGAGCAGTCACCCATACAAACCACCTGAATTAAGGGTCTCCCCGTGGATATCGTAATAAGCTTAGGGGGACTCTCTTTATCCTCCTTTGACCGTGTAGGTTGCTAGCCAGTGCGAATTGTCACAAAGCTCTCTGGGCACACTGCCAAACATGTCCAAAGGATTTCTCCCACACTTTTTTCCTGAAGGCAAATGATATGTGGTCGACTACACATACCATCTAAAGAGAGAGATCAAACACAAATCATAAATCTATGATAGACCGGCCAGTCATATGGATACAAGAATAGATCATCTTTATTGCAATTTCATAATAGTGCTAGGGTTTCTCCATCTGCCAAGAATGAGGGTAAACTACTAACATATGGAAGCAATCAACGACATCATCATAATAAAATGGATGGATAAAAGTATAGGGATAAATCTAGTGCAAACCACAATTGAATCTAGAATTATAACAAGATCTAATAGTTGCAAGATGGGGGTAGTAATGGTGATGGAGATGCAGCGGTTGATGATTAAGGGGATGATGCAATGTCCTCCAATGATCCGTGAAGCAGCAGGGATTTGCCCTTCTCCAAGTTCCTCCTTCAGATCCCTTTCTGATATGGTTTTTGGTGGCTGTGAATGTTGGATCCCTCCGTCGTCTTTGCCAGGGGAAAGTATTTGACGAGGCGGATGCGATTCGACGTGCTATGAGTGGACGGTACGGGCAGGCTCCGCCCGTACCACTAGTCGTTATCATGGCAGATGCTTTCCTCTCGTTTGGTATTCTCCTAGGTGTGAAGGTAAATCAATAAACTGACTTTTATCATTTAAAAATATCATATTATATCATAATATGACAGTTCCAATTGGTATGTTCATAAGAGACTTAGTGATTCGGGATCCTGTTGAAACAAGGACAAAAAGGTGCGCACAAACATAGTGAAATACAAACATCCCTATTATATTTATGCAAAAACAAAAGGTAAATATGCTTAAATTTTGGACTCATCAACTCCCCCAAGCTAGACTCTTGCTCATCCCCGAGCAATATGGTGGCTTATGTACAATATCATCATGTTCATGAGGCACGAGTTGTTACAATAAATGAGGCAAAAATTGAAATATGAATACAATATTCGATGTAAAGTTACTTCAGGGCTATTATCATACCCTTACAGATCACATGACTTAGAGGCTTCCACACCCTTTTAGTGTCAATGAAGTTATAAGAAGCCTTTAGTGATTCAACATATTATATAATCATAAAGTTAAACTAATTGAGCACTTTGATTTCAGTAATGAAGATTCATGATCATTCTTTTTCTTGTATCTTTCTTTTTGCCTTGGAATTCTCTTATTTCTCTTCTCTTTCTATTTTTCCTTCTCTTTTTTTATAGTATAGCCACTTGATCATGCTCACTACCTTTATGGCTTTTTAAAACTTGTGACTATAATATGCTACCAAAATTCTTCTTCTCATAATTTAATCTATACTTTTATTGGTGTAGAAGTCCCTAAAATCATGACAGCTGTACAAGTATCATAACACTCAACCTAGTTCAATCATCTAATATAATAATCATGAATCAAAAGATAACTTTAAATATCATAAAGTCTCGAAACTCAATGGATATAAATCCTCTCTTGAACAAAAGGGAGCTCGAAGTTGATGCAACTAATGCAAATTCTAGAATTTAAACTTAACATCTGTACAGAAAGTAAACATGCTAAAATTGTAAGATATATTACAAGGTCCTCCAAGATCCCCCAAGCTTGGAATCAAGCCGATGGGATCAATTAATCCCTTGTGGTTACTTACTCCTTCTTGGGAGTAAATAAGTCATCATCTTCCTCTTCTTATTCTTCCGTCTTGAGGCTACAGGCATGAGCAATACAAGCGAACCGAGTGGACATCTCTATGATGCTAGCATGCAGTTCCATGATTATTTTTCTTAACGTCTTCTTGTCATCAGCCATCTCCATGATGTTCTTGGTTAGGAGTTGAACTCTCGCGTCGATGTCATCGACCTTCTTTTCGAGGTCTTTACCCATCATCCAGTAAGAGTCAACTCCTTCCCCAATAGTTTCAACACAAGTTTTGGAAATATTTTCAAGGTTTTCAATCTTTTCTCAAATCTCATCCTATTTTTCCTATTTTTGAGAAGAGGATCTCGGAGGAGATTTAATAGAAGATCCATGAAGGCTATACTTGTAGGGGTTGAGTGGAGATTCTCTTTTATTCTTCCATTGCTCCTCGTGCCTGAGCATCTCCAACTTAAACAGAAATAAATCTTCCCAGTTGGGGAGTGGAACCACTTGAGTAGACTCTTGGGTTGAGGAGGATGAAGTATCCCTCTTGGACCCCCTTCTTTTGTCTTGTTCTACATGTACATCTTCCTTCTTGGTCTAGATCTGCTTGATATGGAAAGGCTGCATAGTTCTCGAGCAATCAAGTGAGATCCAAGGTGTCATGGTAAAAAGGAAAGAAAGAAAACTCAAGATCTGAAAGATGATGGTGAAAGTCAAATAAAAATAAAGAAGAGAGATGCAAATAAAAGGAGAAACCCTAGATAAAAGGGGTGGAGTCCGCCATGGGTAACGGTACGGGCTGGTTCCGTCCGTACCATGTGCTCGTACGTACGTCTTACCGACTTCTTCCTACTTTTTTATAACGCGAGAGTAAACGAGTGAGGAAGAAAACAACACCGGTAATGGCCACTGGTACGGGTGTGTCCACTTGTACTGCCCCGTCATATCGAATTGCAAGAAAAAGGGCGCAGGCATCTACCTACTTAACGACCACTGGTACGAGCATGTCTGCTCATACGGGCCGCCCATACCAGGTTGTAAAATAGCTCAGAATAATCAGAAAAAAGAAAGGAAAACAATAATCAAGATGAAACGAACTAAAAAGATTCCAGAACAGCAAAAATTAAGCAGCTAAAATACTATTACCTCACTTTACTATACTCCTTAGCCGAGATTAAGGAGATTAGCTCCATAGTATCAACTTCCCCAACTCTATAGTGCGTCAAAAGCTGCCCATTAACAATGCAGGATGAAGAAGAGAGTGTAGTATTTTTCAACTTTACAGCTCCCGAAGGGTATGCCGCTTCAACTTCATAAGGTCCTTCCCACCTGGATTTTAACTTACCTGCAAAAATCTAAAGCCTAGAGTTGTAGAGCAAAACTTTATCTCCAGATTTAAATTCCTTATTTTCTAACTTCCTATCATGCCATTTCTTTACTTTTTCCTTGAATATCCTATCATTTTCATAGGCTTCATTTCTGAGGTCATCCAAAGCATGAATATCTAAAAGCCGTTTCTCCCCAACATTTTTCAAATCAAAATTCATAGTTTTGATAGCCCAACGAGCCTTATGCTCAAGTTCTAATGGAAGCTGGCAAGCTTTACCATAGACCATGTTGTATGGCGTCATTCCCATTGGATTTTTTAAGGCTATGTGATACATCCATAACGCATCATTAAGCTTCATAGCCCAGTCCTTTCTTGACCTATGCACTGTCTTCTAGAGTATGACTTTAATTTCACAGTTAGACAATTCCATTTGTCCACTGGTTTGTGGGTGATAAGGTGAGGCTACTCGATGATCGAACCCATATTTCTGAAGTACCTTTCATAAAATGAGTTCCACCATCAGTAATCAAAAATCTAGGTACTTCGAACCTAGGAAAGATGATGTCCTTGATCATTTTGATGGAAGTGGCTGCATCCGCATGAGAAGTGGGTATAGCCTATACCCACTTGGTAACATAGTCAACAACAACAAGAATATGAGTAACCATTAGAGGGGACAAAATGTCCTATAAAATCCATTCCCCATACATCAAATGGCTCTATTACAATATTATATTTCATAGACATTTCCTATTGTTCGCCAATGTTACTCATACATTGGCAAGCATCGCAATTCCTAACATATCCATGAGCATCTTTAACCAAGGTAGGCCAGTAAAAGCCTGATTGCAAGAGTTTAGCTGACGTATGATCACCAACATGATGTTCTCCATAAGGACTATCATGACAAGACTTGAGGATGGCTCTTACCTCGTTGTTGAGTACATTCCTAATTATTCCATCAATACCATGCCTGTACAAATAAGGGTCGTCCCAAAAGTAATGTTTTAAATCATTAAGTAATTTATTTATTTGATTATAATACATTCCTTTTGGTAGAAACATATCTACAAGGAAGATATCATAATCTGTAAACCAAGGGTCACAAGACTCTATAGCCGCAAGATATTCTCCTGGCAAAGATTCGTTAATGGGAATGGGGTCCTCTATGATACCTTCCATACGTGATAGATGATTAGCAACGGGATTATACTTACCTCTCCTATCCACTATCTGCAGCTCATATTCTTGGAGTAATAATACCCATTTAATTAGACGGGGTTTAGCATCTTTCTTAGCTAGGAGATGTCTCAAAGCCTGATGACCTATGTTCGGGGGATACCCCCGGGTAGGGTTACGCCGGGGTATAAAGGACGAGTTAGCTGAGGTACAGCAAGGTCAAAGCGAATGCTAGCCAAGTCACCTCAAGGCAGGGTGACTTATGGAGTAATCCGGCCCAGTGGGTGTTCAACTAACGTTAACCCAGCCGACATAAAACATATGTTGGCTATGTTCGATCTACCTTGTTTGTAGTCTCGATTCCACCGGATCTAACCTGACCGAGTCACTTGTGATTGCTCAAGAGAAGAGGAAAATTCTGGAAGTGGCTGCATTGGCTCAGTCCGCTGATAGCTCTAAAATATAGCCATCTAAGTCCACATTTAAACTGGATATTAATCATATTTTTGATGAAATATCTCTCTAAACCATGCCACTAATGCTAATATTCAGAGGGGTATGAAATCATTTGTTCTTGTATATTTCCTGCGCAGATAATGTCATTTAAAGGAGGGAATCACTACATTAAAGTCAAAGATACGATATTTCCTGCAACCAGAAGAAACTAGGAGCCGTCCCGCGGAGGCAGACACCATAACGACCAACTATACGACCGGAGCAAAAATTCCGACCGTATAGCTCCGGTCGTATAGTTGGCGCCACCACTGTTAGGTCAAACAGAACAACTTTTGTGAAGGGACCCCTATATAAAAAGGCCTCAGGTGGAAAACATCTCTCTCGCAGCGCCCCAGACCCCGAAGAAGCCATACCTCGCCAGAAAGCTGCCTCCAGGTCTCAAAACCCTTCTCCATCTCCATAGCCATACTCCACCGCTTGTAATAATAGATCTCTTCTCCGATTGGCGACATTGTAAGACTATTTCTATCAATCTTATGATTTTCATTAAAAAATTGTGATTGTTGTTCTCATCTCTATGTGTGAGTAATTCTGCTTGGGCTAAGGGCTTCAGCCTAGCCATGTAGCAACTGTGCATGTTATTTATCATAGATAGGATCGTCTATTAGTTTGTATGACATGATGATTATTGTATCCTCTCTTGCCTCAATCTAAGGACTTGTCAGGTACTGAAGACCCCGAGTGTTGAGCCAAGTATAAGGAGTATGAGTGATGACTGATCTGCAGGTTGGGAACCCTAGTGACAGAAGGGGTAGTACGGCTGTATGTGAGGGATTTTCTTGGGATTAAAAGTGACATCACTATGCATATCATTAGTTCTCTTTCTTCTATGGATGAGACTAGTAGGTTATTTCTATAAGCAGTTGTGGAGGCAATATCAATTATGGATGCACTACTACATACACTTTATAATGCTCTAACAAGTACATGCATACTTTATTTTTATCTTTTATTTCCATCAGATGTTTTTGCACAGCTACAGGTGAAACCGAACGCCCTAGGCCCTCTCTCTCCATCATCGACAACAACAAAAAGACGCAAGCTACTGGTCCGGTAAAAACACAAAGGGAATTCTAAAACTCCCGAAGGTCCGTTAAAGTAACTTCACTACGCATTCGCTTCCCGTGGATTCGATAACCTAGGTCTACTAGGGAAAAAGAGATATACTACATCCATAATCCGGATCAAAGGTATCAACCCTTTTTCTGGCGCCGTTCTCGGGGAAGCAATTGCTACCCTGGTGAGGTTATTAGGAACCTTGCTAGTTTTATTTCTTGTTTTAATTTTGTTAGTTTGCTTTCAATCTTTATTTGATAAGCCAAAAAATTTAGTTAGTATTTAAATTCTTGTTTTTTTACTATTATAATTTTTAATCCAAGAAAACCCAAAAACATAGGAAGTATAGCTGAAAAGAAGCTTGGGGAGTTTGCTACTCCCAATAATGACTATTTGTGTACTCCTATTACTCAGCCAGCAATTGCTACAGATGATTATGAAATTAAGCCCTATTCCTTAAGAATGGTTCAACAGAATCAATTTGGAGGCTCTACTATTGAAGATGCAGGTATGCACTTAAATACTTTCACTGAAATATGTGATATGATGCGTATAAAAGACGTTGACCCTGATGCGGTCAAATTACGTCTATTTCCTTTCTCTCTAAGAGGAAGAGCTAAATAATGGTTGTTATCTTTGCCAAAAAATACTATTACATCATGGGTGGGATGTACTTCTTTATTTATGACTAAATTTTTCCCACCTGCAAAGACTATGCAACTTGGATCTAATATTACTGGCTTTAGACAGGAAAAGCATGAGCCACTAGCGCTTGCATGGAAGAGGATGGAAGAATTCCTAAGAAACTGTCCTAGTCATGGGATGGAAGATTGGTTAATCCTCCATTTATTTTATGATGCTCTTAATCCTGTGTCTAAGTCTATGCTTGATGCTGAAGCTGCAGGAACATTCATGGGTAAACATATTACCGAAGCAAAGCAGCTGCTAGACAATATGCAAGACAACCTTGTCGAATGATATGTGGAAAGATCAAACACGAGGAAGGTGAACTCTATCTCACCACAAGAGAACAAAGATCTCAATGCTAAGTTGGATGAGATCATACTAGCCGTAAAAGGTAAAGAAACTCAGGTAAGAGACACCCCTAAAACAAATATAGAAGAAATAGACTGTGTAGCTCATAATGATTACAATCCTGCTTAGAAGAAGAGTTACAATCCTAACTTTCATAAACATTATGCTAGTCCTACAAATAATTCTAATAATAATATGGCAACTAGTAATGGTAGTCTCCAAGAAACGCTTAACTCTTTTATAGACTCACAAAATGCACAAAATAATATTCTAGTCAAAATTACGGAGAACCATGATGCTATGCTTGGTAAATTATCTAACCAAGCTGTTAGTTTGAGAAATGATTTGCAGGCCCTTCAAGTAAGAACAAGGATCGTTGAGGCACAGCTAGGTAAGATAACCGAGAGTCAAACTCTCATTCTAGCTAAATTTGCAGGTGAAGCTGAGCACAATCCTGTAGAAGAACTCAAAATGATGAGGATCCAAAGGGAGGAGCCTGAAGAACTTGATTATAGTAATGCCCCTTCACCAAGCTACACCATTGAAGATCTCGTAAAGAGGATCAACGTCAAAATTCTGGTAAGTGAAGATAATGATAAAGCCATGTATCAACACTTTGTTGATCAAGTAGCAATTAAGGTACGCGAGTTTGAAGAAGAATACAAGAAAATCGCTGAAAAGTTACCTGCTAAACTAGATGACATATTTGAGCCTACTATTAAGATAAAGAGTGGAACCAATGAGATAGTTTCACTTTGTGATCTAGGTGAAAGCGTCTCAGCAATTCCAAAGAGTCTTTTTAACAAGTTAAATCTTGGCTCCTTTGAAATTACTGAATTAAAATTGCATCTAGCAGATTCTACCTACAAACAAGCTGTAGGGTTACATCAAAGGTTGTTCTACTCTCATTGATTTCATTATTGTTGACATGCCTAAAGATACTGTTGCTCCTATAATACTAGGCTATTCTTTCTTGAGAACTATAAATGCTTTAATTAACCTTCATGAAGGGAACGTGAAGTTGCAATTGTCCTTAGCGAGTTGGTTCAACATAATGGGGCAAGCCCACTTGGTGGCCTTCACTTCACGGTTCTTGATCTTGTTGAAGCGTTCGTGATGGGTCCTATCCCTGAACCGTATGATCATGCGTTCCTGGGTGATCGCCCGAGAAGCGCTAGCGATGGCACGACACGAGTTTGGCCCCTTTTGTTCATCTTCTAAAACATTGAAGAAAGGGAAAAATAAAACTTTTTGATCCAACAACAGTAAGTATAATATATTCCTCATCTAAGCACACTAAAGAATCTCCTCAAGATAATAATCTAGGCAAGAAAATCATGACAATTGGTTCATATTAGGTCTCACCCTAGATTGATAATGACAATAGATCAAAGATGAATTTGCAAAAAGTAATTGTAGGATCGGAGGAGAAACATATTGTATATCACTTGTGTGCGAGGAAATTGAACTAAATTGAGTAGAGATGAAGATCCCTTGAGGTTTTGAGAGAGTTTAGAGGTAGAAGAAATAAAAAGGATTGAAGTTTTGGAGTTGGGAGTACCTTTGCGATTTTGTGGTCGGACGCAACTATACGGGCGCAACTATACATGCAGAACATGCGTTCCGACCGTATAGTTGGCGTTCTATCAAAATATTAGGTCTTCCTCCTGGCGGCACAGCTATACGGATGCAACTATACGGGTGGAACAAAATGTTCTGGCCGTATAGTTGGTCGTTAAACTGTCTGTCCCTGCGAAAGAAAATTTGCAAAGGCATCGATATCTATACGACTGAAAATATATGGCCGGAATTTTATTCCCGTCGTATAGTTGGCTGTTAAACTCCCAGTACATATGAAAAGAAATTATACGGAGGCATTGATATCTATACGACCGGAGCTATATGGCCGTAATTTTTTATTCCCGCCGTATAGTTGGTCGTTAAACTCCTAGTACATATTACAGAAAAAAATTCGATGGCAAAGATAACTATACGTCCGGAACTATATGGCCGGAATTTTTATTCCCGTCGTATAGTTGGTCGTTAAACCATCTGTGTGCATCAAAAAATTTATGTTTCTTCGTAAACTATTTCTTTTTCCTGTAACTTAGCATATACCTTGTTTTTGACAGAAAATTGACAGAAAATATTGTCGACCAACAATAGCATGAATAATACAGAATTTTAAGTACTACCAAATTTCTTCTCCTCAAATGGAGTTTTTCTAGCACTCTTTATTAAACATGAACTTAAACTAAAACTAAAATCTTAACTCAAACCTTAATTTAACATGGGTTGCCTCCAATGGAGCACTCTTTTATGGTCAATAGCTTGACCTTGATGATACTCACTTGGGCCAGATGAGTGGAACACCCACTCCAAAGTAATTGGCCTTCAAAGTGATGGCCTCCTTCTCGTCATGTTTGGCTTTCTTATTCCTGGGGAAATGAATAACAAAAGGATCCAGCGAAAGCAATTGCAACTTCACATTCCCTTCATGAAGGTTAAGTAAAGCCTTTATAGTTCTCAAGAAAGGACGGCCTAGTATTACAGGAGCAACAGTATCTTCAGGCATGTCAACAATAACAAAATAAATGAGAGCAGGACAACCTTTGATGTAAACAAAAGTGTTCTCCTTAATCGCTACAGCTTGTTTGTAGGTAGAATCTGCTAGATGAAATTTTAATTCGGTAATTTCAAAGGAGCGAAGATTTAACTTGTTAAGAAGACTCTTTGGAATTGTTGAGACGCTTGCACCTAGATCACAAAGTGCAGCTATCTCATTGGTTCCAATCTTTATCTTAATAGTAGGCTTAAATATATCATCTAGTTTAACAGGTAACTTTTCAGCGATTTTCTTGTATTCTTCTTCAAGCCTGCGTACCTTAATTGCTACTTGATCAACAAAGTGTTGATACATGGCTTTATCATTATCTTCACTTACCGGAATTTTGACGTTGATCCTCTTTATGAGATCTTCAATGGTGTAACTTGGCGAAGGGACATTACTATAATCAAGTTCTTCGGGCTCCTCCCTTTGGATCCTCATCATTTTGAGTTCTTCTACAGGATTGGGCTCAGCTTTACCTTCAAATTTAGCTAGAATGAGAGTTTGACTCTCGGTTATCTTACCTAGCTGTGCCTCAATGATCTTTGTTCTTTCTTGAAGGGCCTGCAAATCATTTCTCAAACTAACAGCTTGGTTAGATAATTTACCAAGCATAGCATCATGGTTCTCCGTAATTTTGACTAGAATATTATTTTGTTCATTTTGTGAGTCTATAAAAGACTTAAGCATTTCTTGGAGACTACCATTACTAGTTCCCATATTATTATTAGAGTTATTTGTAGGACTAGCATAATGTTTATGAAAGTTAGGATTGTAACTCTTCTTCCAAGCAGGATTGTAATCATTACGAGCTACAAAGTCTATTTCTTCTATATTTGTTTCACGGGTGGATCTTACTTGAGTTTCCTTACCTTTTACGGCTAGTATGAGCTCATCCAACTTAGCATTGAGATCTTCGTTCTCTTGTGGTGAGACAGAGTTCACCTTCTTCGTTTTTGATCTTTCCACATGCCATTGGGCATGGTTGTCTTGCATATTGTCTAGCAACTACTTTGCTTCGGTAATATGTTTACCAATGAATAATCCTCTAGCTGCAGCATCAAGCATAGACTTAGACACAGGATTAAGAGCATTATAAAATAAATGGAGGATTAACCAATCTTCCATCCCATGACTAGGACAGTTTCTTAGGCATTCTTCCATCCTATTCCATGCAAGCGCTAGTGGCTCACACTCTTCCTGTCTAAAGCCAGTAATATTAGATTGGAGTTGCATAGTCTTTGCAGGTGGGAAAAACTTAGTCAAAAATAAAGAAGTACATCCCACCCATGATGTAATAGTATTTTTAGGCAAAGATAGCAACCATTCTTTAGCTCTTCCTCTTAGAGAGAAACAAAATAGACGTAATTTGACCGCATCAGGGTCAACGTCTTTTATACGCATCATATCACATATTTCAGTGAAAGTATTTAAGTGCATACCTGTGTCTTCAACAGTAGAGCCTCCAAATTAATTTCGTTGAACAAAACTTAAGTAATGGGGCTTAATTTCATAATCATCGGCAACTATTGCTAGAGTAATAGGAGTACGCAAATAATCATTATTGGGAGTAGCAAACTCCCCAAGCTTCTTTTCAGTCATACTTCCTATGTTTTTGGGTTTTCTTAGATTAAAAATTATAATAGTAAAAAAAAGAATTTAAATACTAACTAATTTTTTTGGTTTATCAAATAAAGACTGAAAGCAAACTAACAAAATTAAAAACAAGAATTAAAACTAGCAAGGTTCCTAATAACCTCACCAGGGTGGCTATTGCTTCCCCGGCAACGGCGCTAGAAAAAGGGTTGATACCTTTGATCCAGATTACGGATGTAGTATAGCTCTTTTTCCCTAGTAGACCTTGGTTATCGAATCCACGGGAAGCGAATGCGTAGTGAAGTTACATTAATGGACCTTCAGGAGTTTTAGAATTCCTTTTGTGTTTTTACCGGACCAGTAGCTTGCGTCTTTTTGTTGTTGTCGATGATGGAGAGAGAGGGCCTAGGGCATTTGGTTTCACCTGTAGCTATGCAAAAACATCTGATGGAAATAAAAGATAGAAATAAAGTATGCGTGTACTTGTTAGAGCATTATAAAGTATATGTGGGCAGTGCATCCATAATTGCTATTGCCTCCGCAACCGCTTATAGCAATAACCTACTAGTCTCATCCATAGAAGAAAGAGAACTAATGATATGTGTAGTAATGTCACCGTTAATCCCAAGCAAATCTCTCACATACAACCATACTACCCCTTCTGTCACTGGGGTTCCCAACCTGCAGATCAGTCATCACTCATACGCCATATACCTGGCTCAACCCTCGGGGTCTTTAGTACCTGACAAGTCCTTAGATTGAGGCAAGAGAGGATACAATAATCATCATGTCATACAAACTAATACACGATCCCATCTATGATAAATAACATGCACAATTGCTACATGGCTAGGCTGAAGCCCTTAGCCCAAGGAGAATTACTCACAAATATAGATGAGAACAACAATCACAAACATTTTAATGAAAATCATAAGATTGATAGCAATAGTCTTACAATGTCGCCAATCGGAGAAGAGATCTACTATTACAAGCGGTGGAGTATGGCTATGGAGATGGAGAAGGGTTTTGAGATCTAGAGGCGGCTTTCTGGCAAGGTATGGCTTCTTCAGGGTCTGGGGCGCAACGAGAGAGATGTTTTACCGTCGCCTAAGGCTTCTTTATATAGGGGTCCCTTCACAAAAGTTGTCCTATTTGACCTAACGGTGGCGGTGCCAACTATACGACCAAAGCTATACGGTCGGAATTTTTGCTCCGGTCATATAGTTGGTCGTTACAGCGTCTTCGTCCGAGGGATGGCTCCTGGTTTCTTCTGGTTGAAGGAAATATCATATCTTTGACTTTAATGTAGTGATTGCCTCCTTTAAATGACATTATCTGTGCAGGAAAATACAAGAACAAAGGATTGCATACCCCTATGAATATTAGCATTAGTGGCAGGGTTTATAGAGATTTTCATCAAAAATATGATTAATATCCAGTTTAAATGTGGACGTAGATGGCTATATTTCAGAGCCATCAGTCCAACATACCACGAGACTCAGAAAGAGGGCCAGGTGAGGAACTTACTAGAGGAGGCAAGTTGCCCCGGGTGAAGTGCTCAAGCCCCCATTTCCATGCCTCAGTGAACTCCTTATGTATCTTAAAGATAGCCTTAACCCGACGGAATATTCGGAGTTGGTAAGCTCGAAGGAGGAGGTGTGATTGGGGTCAAGAGGACCACTCAAGTGGCAAAGCTTATGCGAGAGTTTCTGGAGAGGGGAGATCCGGATGCGTACGAAGGTGATCATAACATCCTCGATGCGTAGCCCAGCTTGACAAGCTCCTTGATCCGCCTATCTACCTGATTCGTCAAGGTAGTTGGTGCCTTCAGGATCTGGTCCCACAAGGAGGTATCCGGGACACCTAGTTTGAAGGGGAGAAGCCGGATCAAGTCCTCGTCTGTATTATTCTTCACATAGAAAAAGGTTCGGGCCTAGCCTTTGCAGGATTCAAGGCCGGTAACCCGGGGGTGGAAGAGTTTTTGCAGGGAGAGATTTAGGCTCTGCCACACTGGGTCAAGAGTTTGTCGGCCAGGGCAAGAAGAGGGTCAGGAATGACGTTTTTGCGAATACCAAAGAACTTTATCCAAAGTTCTTTGGTGGGCCAGAGACCAACGTACCCCTCTATGCCGGAAGCGAAGGAAGAGAGGGAAGGTAATGGCATTGGCTGGAAGGTGGTGCGGCTGAAGCTGGTAGGTGTTGAGGAAATCATGGAAGAAATCACTCACGGGAAGGCCGAAGCCACGCTGGAAGTCGGACAAGAGCACCATGAACTCACCTAGATTGGGGGAGGGAGAAATCTCTTGGGCGGCAAGGTGGCACGAAACGTCTGTGCGGATGCAGCAGGTCCGGTAGAGCCAGCCAATGTCATCTTGACAGACCCACGCACCCGCCCAGGTGCCACACTCATGCGCTTCTTCTTCCACCTCCTCTTCCTCAACAACGATGATCTCCTCCTCCGTCATCCCCAAATCACTATCCTCACAAAAGTGATCTGCGGTGGGGAGCAACGGCTTGGAACAGCAAGGCCTCGTAGCGGAAAGCTTGCACAAGAACTGCGGCGCGGAAGCGGAAGAAGAGCGAGGCAAGTCAGTGGCAGCACTACGCTAAGTAGAAGCGGCGTCGGTGTTGCTGTGGAGAAGAAGGGAGTAGAGGGTAGGGGCGCTTGTAAAGTGGGGGAAATCCCCAAGGGACATCCCTGTCCCCTATTTAACTACGCTCCTGTGGGACGTAGTGGGATCTAACATTGCGGCGCGGCCACACGATGTGGCCATGTATTTGCCAAGCCAGTCAATTAGGAGCGAGCTACACCAAGGGCCACATGGAGCAGCACATCCCACGACGGGACGTGATGATACAGTTAACGAGGGGGTTGCCACAATGTGACGTGCGCAGCAGTTATTCCTGCAATCAATACAGTAATCAGCGCAGTAACTAGAGGCCCTTAAAATGAGGCAAGATAATTATTACCTTCCACGTAGGACATGGGAAAGCGTATGAGAGAAGGAAATACGATTCGGATACATGGACAATAACCCGGCCAACGAGAAGTAACTCGGATTGAGCCAAGGGAATGTCAAACCAAAGAGCTGAATTACAAGATAACTCGGCAAGGAAAGTGTAAATCCTTATAAATGGAACCTACTGTGGCCTTATCAGCTGAAGTTGCTAAGACCGCGCCAGCTTCGGGGACTAATGTTGGGGGGATACCCCCAGGTAGGGTCACGCCGGGGTATAAAGGCCGAGTTAGCCGAGGTATAGCATGGTCAAAGTGAATGCTGGCCGAGTCACCTCAAGGCAGGCCGACTTACGGAGTAATCCGGCCAGGTGGGTGTTCACCTTATGTTAACCCAGTCGGCATAAAACATATGTAGGCTATGTCTGATCTACCTTGTTTGCAGGTACCCTCGTGGCTAGGTTAGCCAGGCGCTAGCCGGGTTATCACTTGGCTTCCAAGAGAAGGAAGGAATCTCTTGCTAGTCAAAAGCTAGCCTCTTCCCACTATAGTGTGAGCGAAGTAGGCAGAGGGAAGGACTAGCGGACCATGGCCGACAAAGGTGACATAGCCAGTGTCGGCTAACACTATCAGTGTCTGGTGATGCAACGCCACAGAGGGGCTCAGGGAGGCTTACGCCCTGAGTCCATACTAGCCGTTTAACGTGTAAAAATAGGCACCTTGCTTTTACCAAAGGGCATATTCGGGAATATGCTTCCACGTGTGCCCTAGATTTGTAACCTGGGCTCCGCTATATAAGGAGCACCAGGGCCTCCATAGCAGGGGATCGATCATTCTGTTAAGGAGGAATGCTAGAGCTTTGTAGTGGGCAGTAAAAGAACTAGTATCCTTCCCACGAACAACTAGAGGAGCCCTTGTAATCCACATCCAACAAGAGAGAAATACAAACACCTATGCATGGAATCACCACACTATCCCTCCCTGGATTCCTCTAGTGCACATTGGCCCCACCTTTAGCCTATCCATGGAATCTGCCGTGCCACCACCACGGAAATCTATATGAACTATTACTTTTGAATTGATAATATAGTGTCTAAATTTATCACAAGCAAAAACTACAGCTAAAAATTCTTTTTCAGTTGTTGCATAGTTTCTTTGATCCTCATCAAAGAGTCGGCTAGCGTGTTGAATGGCGTTTAGGTTCGATCCATATATTTTTCCTAGAACAACCCCAATAGCATAGTCACTAGCATCACACATAATTTTAAATGGCTCGTCCCACTTTGGTGGTTGGATAACTGGTGCGGAAACTAGCGATTTTTCAACTGTTCGAAGGAGTCAATGCAATTTCTATCAAAAGCAAAAAGGGTATATTTATCTAGGAGACAAGCTAAAGGAGCAGCTATCTTAGCAAAATCCTTAATCAAACGCTTATAGAAACCGGCATGCCCAAGAAAGTTCTTTACCCCTTTTATGTCTTGCAGAATCGGTTGCTTTTCTAAAGTAACAAGGTTTGAACTATCAACCTCAATTCCTTTTTCATATAACTTTATGCCCAAAAAATATACCTTCTCTTACCGTAAATCGGTAGTGCTCCCAATTGAGAACCATCTTGGTTTGTCTACACCGCTGCAAAACTCTATTAAGATTATAAAGGCATTGCTCGAAAGCGGAATTGACAAGGGGTAACCTCGGCAATTCCCATGGTGATGGACTTGGGGTTTCACGGAAAAGAGAATGCTGGGGATTTCGTGGGATGTTAGGGAAACAATGGAATTAAAGTTGCCTGAATATTGAGAAATTGCGCTATTACAAGTTATCTTCAAGATTTCGGTACCCTCGCTTGGGCTTCTTTCGTCCTATATATAATAGGCCAGGTCTCAAAGCTGTATGCGGATAGGTTTCATACACGCGTGATTATAATACCAACACAATGTCAGTTTATAGTCTCTTTCCTATGACAATCAAAGCCTTTGTCGGTTGCTTCCTTGGGCTTTCCACTTGTCCTTACCCAATATACACAACAAAGTTGTCCATGACAACTTCCATGGAGCTTTCCACAAAACTATCAAAGATTTTCGAAACACACTCTTGGAAAGTAGCAGCTACATTACATAAACCAAAAGGCATAAGTCGATAAGCATAGGTTCTGTTAGGACAAGTGAAAGTAGTTTTTTCTTGGTCTTCGGGCTGAATAGCAATTTGAGAGTACCCCAAATAACCGTCAAGAAAATAAAAGTGAGAATTACCATACATCTTTTCCATGATGTTATTCATAAGAGGTATTTGATTATGATTTTTTATTGTTTCCTTGTTTAACTACCTAAAGTCTATACACATTTTATAACCTGATATTGTTCTAGGGGGGGAATTAATTCATCCTTATCATTATTAATTATAGTGATGTATCCTTCCCTAGGTATACAATGAGTTAGGCTAACCCATTTTCTATCTGAAATTGGGTAGATAATAGCATTGTCCAACATACATATAACTTATTTTCTTACTACCTCTTTCAATTTGGGATTCAACCTTTTTGATTGCCAACACATTATTTAGCATCCTCAGTCATAAGTATCTTATGAGTTACTATGTAAGGATATATCCCTTTTATATCGCTAAGAGTGTATCCAAAAGCTTCACACCGTTTAACAAGCACTTCTAAAAATTTCTTATTTTCTTCGGGAGAGAGCTTATCATCTAAAATTATAGGGGACTTACCTTCCTTATCTAATAATTTATACCTGAGCCCTGGAGGGAGAGGTTTTAAAACGAGAGGTGGTGGATACTCATCCCCTTTTCTTTCAAGTTATTCAAATTCGTCTCTAAGGCGAGTCTCAATTTCCGGTGCAGCGTTGAGGATTTTATACAAATGTTCTTTCGCAGAGTCATTTGAGAGTGAATCCTTACATGTCAAACTTCTCTCCAATGCGGATTGTGGAGTGAAAAATAGATTGCTGCCAATTCTTCAATAGTTCTCTCCTCTTTAACTTCAACTTTCTTTTCATAAGGCAACTTTGTGAATTGGCTGCAATCAATTTCTATAACTTCTTCCCCAAACTGTAAATAAAAAACTTGTTTGTTGTTATCAATATCAATATTCATAGAGCTGTAAAAATGGTTACCAAAAATTGAAGGAGATGTTCCCTAGAAGCAAATAATAAAGCGTATAATTGTATTAATACGAAAAGTTAATACACGTGTGGTAAGAAAACAAACCAAGTCTCTAGTTACCTCTAGCGAACTAGTTCATTGGTCATGAGGATGATCTAGGGTTTGGAGACCATGGGCATTTATGCCAATTGACAATGAGGCCATGTCATTAGTTGAATGATGTGATAGACAAACAGCCCAACAAGTTGTATCATAATGAGATCTAGTTACAAAGTTCACCATTAGTGATAAACTAAGGAAATCATGCAACCTATTCCTTAGACTGTGAGATAATGCAAATCACTGTTCTGGAGGGAGCTTAGATAGTTATCAAGTATCATCCCGTGACTGGATGGTTAAAAAGGTGCCACTCAGGTTTCCCAAAGGGGCGTGCAGAGGAGTACGTATAAAGACCAGGATTTTCCCATCCATGTAATGGACAAATACATTTGTGGCCATCTCAGTGTCGTTGCATTAATGAAGCTTGCAAGCATGTGACAGGGTCACGGAATGCAACGATACGGGAACGAGAAAACAAGTTCATCGATAACGAGATCGAACGAAGGTATGGAGATATCATAGATCAAATCTTGGGTGAACTAGGTATCAAGTGGCAAAGGGAATGGGAAACGACATTTACGATTCAAACGACATTATCATCGTGGAATGCACATGGGTCATTATGGGCATCCCGGTGCCGCTATTGATCATCGATGGAGATCATGTATGTGCCATTCACGAGCCGTGGGGAAATACACTTAAGGGTATGATGAGATAGATATCCTCTATAAGTTGGAATCACCATATGAAAGAGAAAAGGAAACCAGAAAAGTTCCGTGAGAGAATTAGAATCGTTCTGAAGTCGTTCGGAGGAAATAAAAAGGGAACCGAAAGGTGTTTCAGGTGAAATTAGATTTTGTAATATGTATTTACATATTAATTAATGTAATTAATATTAAATATAATATTAAAATCTAATTTGAAGGGGTATTCCACTAATGGGCCAAACTTCCTAGGGGAAAAGGGCACATGAGGGAAAACCGCAGGAGGGAAGGACCAAGGCCTAGCCACCTAAAGGGGGACCACCCAGCCAGCCTTGGGCCGTGTGTGGGGTGGGGCCCTGATACGTCCAAAACGTATCTCCTTTACCGAACACTTTTGCTATTGTTTTTCCTCTAAACTTGTGTGATTTGGATGCAACTAACACAGACTTATGCTGTTTTTAGCAGAATTGCCTGGTTGTCTAGTTTTTGTGCAGAAAATCAACTATCAGAAGACTCACGGAGCCAGAATATGCCAAAAATCCTATCTCCATCAACCATCCATGTTTCCCCATCTATGAGTGAGTAATCCCCCGCTGTAGGCTATGGGGATGGTAGGGATTGGATGAGATCGTTCATGTAATGGCATCAGATTGTTAGGGCATGGTGCCGAGTATCTTCTATTAGTGCTTTTTGACTTTGTTGCGACTTGTTATGCTTAATGCTTGTCACTAGGGCCCGAGTGCCATGATTTCAGATCTGAACATGTTATTGATTCATTATGATAGTATTGTTTGTGATCTTACCTACAAGTTGTATACACACGTTATTGTCCGGAACCAATGGCCCCGAAGTGACAGAAATCGGGATAACCGGAGGGAATGGCTTTGATGTGAGGATCACATGTGTTCACGGAGTGTTAATGCTTTGCTCCGGTGCTCTATTAAAAGGAGCACCTTAATTGCCAGTAGTTCCCTTGAGGACCCGATGCAAACGGGCTGGCAGGACAAAAGATTTTGTGCAAGTTCTCATTGCGAGCATGTATGACTATATATGGGACACATGCCTATGGTTATTATTACTTGGATGCTTTATCTTATTTATCTGCAAATGCCCTATGTTCTGATTGCTATATGAATTGTCTTGTCCATGCAACACCCGTCCATCCATCCCTATGCCTACCGTGCTCTAATCCTACTGTTTACTGCAATTGTTACTACTGTCTTTTACTACTGCTATTACTTTACTATTCCTACTACAAAACTGTTGCTACTGATAAACTGCTGTGAGCAAGAATGTTTCCAGGTGCAGCTGAATTGACAACTCAGTTGTTAAGGCTTATAAATATTCTTTGGCTCCCCTTGTGTTGAATCAATAATATGGTTTTCACTTCCCTCGAAAATACTGCGATACACCCCTATACTTGTGGGTCATCAAGACTATTTTCTAGCACCGTTGCCGGGGAGCATAGCTTTATTTATCAAGTCCACTTGGAATCATTATTGTTCGCTGCTATCCATCCATCATGGGTAAGTCTCGTGATGGCAAGGTTCATATTTTACCATCTACTACAAGAAGAGGTACGATTCTCAACATCTCTGTTGCTCTTGATTCACCGTCTATTATGAGGAAGTTCCTTACAACACCACATACACATGCTACACACACTGCTACTACTGCTGAATCTGAAACTTCTGATACTTGTGATGCTGCTTCCACTATGCTTGATAAGAGTGGTTCATTAGGTCCTTTCCTAGATGCTACGATTGCTAGAACTATAGCTGGAAATACTGAAACTCCTAATAAAGACACTACTACACCTGTTAGTTCACCTGAGTTTAGAGAGAGCTATGATATTGAAGACGGTTATGTTGAGATGACCGATGAATTTATTAAGCAATGTCAAAACACCCATGATAGGAGTGCTGCTAAGAGTCTCCTTGAGAGGCGTACTATTAGACCCAAATTGTCTCCTAATGCTAAGTTTGCTGCTTCTCCCATAAACATTAAAGATAAAGATTATGATTTCTCTCTTGATTTATCCTATATAGCTATTGTTGAGAAAGAACCTTTTTGTGGGACTAAGATTGAAAGTGCGGTAGCACATATGACTGAGCTTTCTACCATGAGTGGCCTATTTTCTGATGATATTAAGATGCGCACCTACTTTGTTGCTAAAATTTTCCCCTTTTCACTGAAAGGAGAAGCTAAAACTTGGTTTAGTAATTTACCTCCTCGATCTATTGATAGCCCTGATTGCTTGATTAGTACTTTCCTGCAGAAATATTTTCCTCCTAGTGGTAGACATGCTATTTTGCAGGAACTTTTTGATTTTAAACAGGGAGAAAAAGAGATATTGCCTGAATCATGGGCAAAGTTTTGTGCTTTGATTCATGCACAAGCTGGATGTCCTTTACCTAAGAATGAGCTTCTTGATATATTTTATAATGGACTAACTGAAGAATCTAGCACATACCTGGATAGTTGTGCTGATTGTGTTTTCAGGAATAGGACTCCCAAGGAAGCTGAGGAGCTAATGGCTAAAATACGCAAGAATTATGAAGATTGGACTCCTCCTGAACCAGCTATACCTAAAATAATTATACCTGAACCAGCTATACCGTCGCCTATACCATCATCTAAGAAGAGGGGAGTTATTGAATTGAATGATGAAGTGATGAAGGAAGCTAAGAAATGTCTTAAGGAGAAGGGAATTAAAGCTACAGATGTCAAGAATTTACCTCATATAGAAGAATTATGTAAGCCAATTCCCCATTCATCCACTATTGAGGTACACTCTCTCCAACACTTTGATGAAGGTGATATCCCTTACTCTAAACCTCCTGATCAATGCTTAGAAGAATTCGATATTTTTATTGTTAAGCAAGATAATTTTAATAAAAGGGTGCAAAATCATCTAATGGAAAACTCTAGAGCTATTGTTGAGTTGAAGGATATTGTGGAAAGAACCTCTAATGATGTTAAAATGCTTGTTAAACATTTTCAAATGGTTCAAACTCAAATAGATCAACTTATAAAGTGCAAAAAGACTTGCTAGTTAATGCTGCTAAAGAAAAACATGCTTATGAAATTAGAACTAGAAGTGGTGCTGCTACCCAGGATCCTCTATATCGTGAGGGGCATCCCAAAAGAATTAAGCAGGATTCTCAACAAGCTGAAAATAGTGGTACTACTCGTAAGAAAAGAAAAAAGAAACATAAAACTATTGTAGAACCCTCTGAACCTGCTAAAGATCCTAATAGTATATCTATCTCTGATGCTAAAACTGAAAGTGGTAATGAAGAAAATGATGTTCCTGATAAATAAATAGTTGAAGAAGAACCTGAAAAGCACACTAAAAATACTAAATACGCTGAAGAAGATTTTGTTGCTAAGAAACATGGTAGTGAAAGAGAGCCTTGGGTCCAAAAACCTATGCCTTTCCCTGGTAAGAAACACAAGTCAAAGGAAGATGAACACTATAATAAGTTTTGTGAGTGGATGAAACCTTTATTCTTGCTAATTCCTTTAACTGATGCTATTAAATTGCCTCCTTATTCAAAGTATATGAAGGATATTGTCTCAAATAAAAGGAAGATCCCTAATGAAGAATTTCTACTTTGCTTGCTAATTATTCCTTTGATGGTAAGGTTCCAAAGAAACTTGTAGACCTAGGGATTCCAACTATTCCTTGCTCTATTAAGAATAGTTACGTTAGAATTGCTTTGTGTGATTTGGGAGAGGAGTTAGTGACATGCCTTTTTATCTATATAAGAGACTTCAACTAGAAAAACTAATACCAACTGATATATCTTTGCAAATGGCTGATAAATCTACTAATATTCTTGTTGGTATATGTGAGGATGTACCTGTTCAAGTGGCTCATAATTGCCTGATATTAACTGATTTTGTTGTGCTTGAAATGCCTAAAGATGATAATATGTCTATTATTCTTGGGGGACCTTTTCTTAATACTGCAGGAGCTGTTATCAAATTGTAATCAAGGAAAGGTGACCTTCAATGTTAATGACAAGGAACATACTGTCTATTTCCCCAAGAAGATTGATAGAACTTATGGTTTAAATTCAATTGAACATGTTGAGAGCATTCAAGTTGGAGAAATATATTGTCCCACGCCACGAGAAAAATTTGAAACTATTATGATTGGGACCATTGCTATCAAGGTTGAGGTAACATGATCATTAGTAGAATACAAAGTTTTGTTTCATATAAAACTGTTTTGGTAACAGGACCTGATCAACCTTGTTAAAAAAAGGATTTCATTGAACAAAACAATGTTTTCACCATGATTATCTCTGTTTACTTCTATTCTATCTATTTTAGTTTCTGCTTTTGTTTAGTTTTCTTTTCTGTTGTTAGTTGCTTGCATGCTAGAGAGTCTTAGAACTTATGTAGTTCTAGCCTTGTTTTATCATTGCATCTTTCCAAAAACCTTTTTTGTCAGAAAATCATTCTCCTATACCTGAAAATTTCTCAAAAATAAAGTGTCTAGAAAAATTCCAGAAAATTCATGTTAAATTTTTACGTGAAAAAGGGGCAGAGAAGTGCCTAGAACGTACCAGGGGGCCCCACCAGGCAGGCACACCACCTGGTGGCGCGGTCAGCCCAGGGGCGCGCCTGGCCATGTTGTGGGCCACCCCTGGCCCTCCACTCACTCTCTCACTTGCCACTTCCTTCTCTCTCCCGAGAAAATACCAGTTCATTGCTCGAAATCGCATTCTTGTTGCTCTTGCCCTTGATTTTTTGATATCCTTGCTCGGCCCATCTTTGCTGCTGAAATTTGGAGCATTTGTTCCCCGGTATGTGACTCCTCTGCTTGTCCAAGTAGATTTGTGTTTAGTGGTTTATATCTTGAGTATTTTGCTGTTGTAGGTGACAGGTTGTGAGCTTGTTAGCTTGTTTAATGCTTAGAGATATAGTTTCGATGCATGTTTAGGCATCTACAAGTCCCTATGAGTAGTGCTCTCCATTATATATTCACTTTGCAATCACTTGTGTAATGGATGTTTAAATTTCAGAATAGAAGATGAATGAGCATCAACTCAACCAACATGAACTGAGAGTGCCTGAGGTTATGAAGGTTCACCAAGAGGAGGAAGTTTTTCCGTCCATCTATCCATGCTCCGAATTCATGAGGGCCGCAGGAATATCCCAGGACTTCCATACTTTGGTTGCTAATGCATGATTGGAGCACTTTGTGGAGGATGAACCCTATCAATTTGTGAAACTAACTATGTCTATGGTGCGGGATTTTTGATTTAGTCAGTCTTTGCCTAACCCCATGGTCCACTACAAAATTTACAATATAGTTGTCGACCTCTCGCTTGATGACTTTTGTGTAGCTATTAAGTTACCTAAGTGGGGATCATGTGGAAGGATTTAAGAGCGACCTGCACCACTCATGGACTTGTACGCAGAAATTTGCCAAGGGAGCAGCTTCTCGAAGGAGAATGGGAAAATCTGTCACATTCATCTCCCTTCTATTCGCTACTTTGCTTACTTTATTGTCAAGTGTGTTCTTGCTAGGAAAACTACCAATAACTTATCTTCATATGATCTAGCATTCATCTCTTCTGCTCTTAAACGAGATAGGACTTACAACTTGGGTGCTTTGATAGCTTTCCATCTTGCTGCTAACCGCGAGAAAGGTGGAATTTGTGGAGGCCTCATTGCTTCTCGTTTACTAGCATTGCATGGTTTAGTGCCTCATCATCTAGACCTACAGTTTCCCATAGAAAGGCTTGATCTTAATTCCATGATACAGCATAAATTTGTTTCTTCCTGGGCTAGTTTGAGTGAGTTGTCTTATGAAATAACCTTTCTCAAAGCTGGTTGGAGAAGGAGCAAGTCCGAGCGTGTTGTTCTTTTGCCTACACCTATTTTATTTAACCTTGATAACATGGTAGGATGGTCCCTCACGGAGGAGGAGTTTGATACGTACTTAGGAGAGCTCTCCCAACAGGAGAAGGATACTAGAAGGGAGGTCACAGATGATTTGGTCCAGCCCTCGAATGAGGGGGAATCTTCATATCAGCAGCCTACCTATGATTGGGGGGCTTCTTCTTCTTCCCAATGGCCTAACTACGATCATTCGTACAATGACCCGCCTGCATGGAACCCTTACTCGTATTTGGATTGATACCCACTTAGGACAAAAGCCTAAGCTTGGGGGAGGTACACCGGCATCACACTCATCTCCACATCATGTTTCATCGGTACTTTGTATATTCATGTTTTGTTCTATTTTTAGTTTTCGTTCTTTCTTTGCTTTTGCTTTCTAAAACACAAAAAGACCAAAAATATTTCGGTTGTTTCTCTTTGTTTGCTTCTTCTTCTTTTTCCACTGGTTTGCTTTTCCCTTTTTGCTTTGTTTGAACTATTCGAAAAACCAAAAAATATTTTGCTTTGCTTGTTCTACCTTTTTGGTTCTTTTTTTAAAAATCGAAAACACCAAAAATATTTCTTGTTCTTCTTTGGTTTTGTGAGTTTTGTTGCAGGGTTCAGCAGTCCTCAGTGGAATTTGGTTTTATGTTATTATTCAAGCTACACAAGTGAAGGGCAATAATGAGGATTAATGACAACTTGAGGAGTGGTAAGAGGCTGGTAACGAACTCTATTTGTTTTCATTTTTGTACATATACTCATCATTGTGGGCATGCTTAGTCTGTTCATGTAGGGTGTATGTTATTCATAGATGCTTAGTAGTTCTTGCTTTCATATGATTAGTTCCAGCTTGCTAATAGTTTGTAGCATGTCGTATGAATGTTTGCTTGCATTACTCTATTCATAACTTGGTATGACACTGTGGTATCCTCCTCTGAGTGTTTCACTTGAATTGACTTGGCACATGCTCACGCATGCATATGCCTGAAATAATCAGTTAAGCCTCGATGAATTATTTTGCCATGAGAGTCTTGAATCACTTTCATGCCATGATTAGTCCTGTTTTGTTGCAAGCATGATTATGACAGTTATCGCTCTCTCGTTTGTTGCTCCCTTACTATTGCTAGCCTTCACTTGCATTGAGTATAAGCTTTACTCGTGTTTCCAACTCCCTAAAACCAATATTGCCAAAAGTGTCCACCATACCTACCTATTAGCATCATTCGATGTTTCGTGCATATTCAATATGCCTTGTTTTCTTCCAAATAAAATGTTTGCTTGTTATGAGAAAGTTAGTTAGTAAAGCTCTCACGAACTTGATGGCACACTTTATTTCTTGCACTTAATAAACCTGAACCATTGTGACTGTCCATGAAAGTTATATGCGTGCAAATTATAGGCTGGGGATTAGCAGAACCGTGCTGTCACGGGGAACGCTTTCAACACCTGTAAATATATACCCAGTTGATATCATGCTATTTTGTTTGCGGATGTCATCGGTGTGAAATAAAAGGGGAGCTTGTAAGTCCATGGAGTTATGTATGTGTGTTAGAGAAACGCCTAGGCCGCCGGTCTAATCCATGCCTAATCATGGTGGAAACCTGTAGCGTAACCATAATGAATATCTATGAAGCATTCTTCTTATAAAAAGAGATAGCTATTGAGAAAAGAAAAAAAGAGAAGTGATATGAGAAAAGAGGAAAGAGAAAAAAAAAGCACCATTTTCCCATGGTAAATAAGAAGATTGTTGAGATACTCATTATATGCTTGCCTTGTCATTTTGATATGGGGATTCTTCCGTATCATCGGGCAAGGGGTACCCCGTTGGCGGTTCTCTATGATACGCACGTAGTTACTATGACAAGAACTTACCGGTAACTAAAGTTGAGTAGCACGAGGAGCGGCCCTCGCACTCAAGGGACATGAGATTTCCAGTTTATAGTCTGTCAAGCATATAACTCAGACTGGACCTCACTTTCACCTTAACCATATTAAAGATGCTCATGATAGGGGCAATGAGATCTCAAAGCTAATGAGTACCATACTTTCAGCATTTGGAAGCCCTTCAAACTATTCAAAACCTTTTCATTTCTTTGTTGAGTCACCACCTATTCTATGAGCACTTTCTTGAGAGCATAGTTGTCATTCTTAGTGTAATGTGCTTGTCTCAAAACTTGATTATTTGTGTTATGACTTTGATGCTTGTATATTTGATATCTTTATTTCTAGTCTTCACCTGAACTTCAGAGGTGCCTTGGCATTCACAATCAAACGCAAGCGAGATACCACTCTTTCATACCTTGTTATGAGCATCGTAATGTTTCTTATGTTTATGTTTCATGCTACTTATTATTTTTGAGTTGGAATCTCTTCATAGATTGCAATGCCTATTAAGTAAACTTAGTTGCATACTCATTATGAAGTGTCTAAGTAGTTGATCACATGCTGGGAATATATACATCATATGAAGCAAATGTGTTCATGAAAGTTTCTTTTATCGCATCAGTTTTCAACTGAATTGCTTGAGGAGAAGCAATAAGCTAAGCTTGGGGGGAGTTGATACGTCCAAAAGATATCTACTTTCCCGAACACTTTTGCTATTGTTTTTCCTCTAAACTTGTGTGATTTGGATGCAACTAACACGGACTGACGTTGTTTTCAGTAGAATCCCGGAAAATATGCCAAAAATCCTATCTCACCAGAAGACTCACGCATCCAGAATACAAGACGGAGCGGGGCTGGGGCCTGGCCACACCAGGGGGTGGTCTGGCCGCCCTAGACACCCCCTCGGTCTCCCTCTTTGCCTATAAGTTGCCTTCTGACCTAAAAACTCAGGGGGGTCAACGTTTTTCTAGAAGGAGTTCCGCTCTGCCGCCACCACCAGATTCCGCGATTCGGAACCAGAAACTCCGTTCTGGCACCCTGCCGTGACGGGGAATTGGAGGAGATCATCGCCATCATCATCACCATCGCTTCTCCATCGACCATCCATGTTTGCCCCATCTATGAGTGAGTAACCCCCCGTTGTAGGCTACGAGGATGCTTGTGATTGGATGAGATCGTTCATGTAATGGCATCAGATTGTTAGGGCATGGTGCCTAGTATCTTCTATTAGTGCTTTTTGACTTTATTGCGACTTGTTATGCTTAAAGCTTGTCACTAATGCCCGAGTGCCAAACATGTTATTGATTCATTATGATAGTATTGTTTGTGATCTTACCTGCAAGTTGTATACACACGTTATTGTCTGGAACCAATGGCCCCGAAGTGATAGAAATCAAGGTAACCGGAGGGAATGGCTTTGATGTGAGGATCACATGTTTTCACGGAGTGTTAATGCTTTGCTCCAGTGCTCTATTAAAACGAGCACCTTAATTGCCAGTAGTTCCCTTGAGGCCCCGCTACAAACGGGCTGGTAGGACAAAAGATGTTGTGCAAGTTCTCATTGCGAGCACGTATGACTATATATGGGACACATGCCTATGATTATTTAGTACTTGGATGCTTTATCTTATTTATCTGCAAATGCCCTATGTTCTGATTGCTATATGAATTGTCTTGTCCATGCAATGCCCGTCCATCCATCCCTATGCCTACCACACTCTAATCCTACTATTTACTGCAATTGTTACTACTATCTTTTACTACTGCTGTTACTTTACTATTCCTACTACAAAATTGTTGCTACTGATAAATTGCCGTGAGCAAGATTGTTTCCAAGTGCAGCTAAATGGACAACTCAGTTGTTAAGGCTTATAAATATTCTTTGGCTCCCCTTGTGTCGAATCAATAAATTGGGTTTCACTTCCCTCGAAAATACTGCGATACACCCCCTATACTTGTGGGTCATCAGGCCCACCCCTGGCCGGTTGGTCCATGGTGCCCTAAGGGCCCATGGCGCCTCCCCCCTCTCTCCCTTGTTTAGTCCCACATGGGAAACCCAAAGGGGAGGGCACCCCCCCTCCGCCTATATAAAGGGGTGCCCATGGGTGGGAATAGACACAACACAATTGAGATCTTCTCTAAGGCATTTTCCTTAGAGAATTCCTCCCTCTCTCTCTCTCTTTATAGTTGCCTCCACACGTTGGCATAGTCCCAAGAAAGGATTGTTCGCGTAAGAGAAGGCACACCTGCAGGACACCGTTGCGCTGTAGGGATTCCAAGACGGAGATCTACTTCCGCACTCCCGGCAGGGATCAAGGAGTCGGGGGTCGTCATCGTACACCGTGTGTGTACGAAACCGCGAGGGGGCACACTTGGAGCACCTTGGATGTCGTGAGCCAGAGCTGTTGCACGATGATGAAGGAGCAAGGGGTGACCTACGAGGAGCATCGTGACCTTGAGGTCAGCCACGAGTTCATCTACTTCAACCATGTCCCCCCCGCAACGTTAACCGCATACGATCTACAAGGTTATGTATTATATATGCTCCAGTCGTTACTTCATTACTACATAGATAGATCTTGGCGTTATGGAGTTCCAACGTAGGATTTTTTTGTTTTCTGCTACGAAACCCTTCAGTGGTATTAGATCCGATTTATACGTAGGAGTGCTATATGGCCAGTACGCACAACTAGTGTGCGGACATTGATCCCCTAGTTGTTACCCTCCAACATGTACTTGTTTATATCGCGCTATTGTTTGATGAAGCAGCCCAAATCGACCTTACACGTATTCGTACACGAGACTGGTTCCAAACTCGACATACGGCTTGCTCCGTATAAGTGGTTAGCGGGTGTCTGCCTCTCATTCAATAGTTGATATGACATTTAGTACGGAGGGCCCCGAAATGGGTGTAGTAGATACAACTATTGGATCCATGTTGTGGTTGGAAAGTTCATAGTTTAGAAACGATTCTATTGCAAAAGCCCTAACAACCACGTAAAACTTGCAAAGATGAAGTTGAGGCGTCTAACTTTGTTTTTGCAGGAGGGCTTGTGATTTGATATGGTATTGGTCGTTATGAAGGTAAAGTAGTTTACTTTTCTATTACTAAGTAGTATAGTAATATCCATCATTCCGATGGACGACCTATTGGTGGCGTCGTGGACTTAGCATCAAACCAGGGGCAAGATGGAGATCAAGCCGAAGCGCTCGATGGAGATCAAGGCGCAAGAAGAAGGACCATATCATATCACAATATACATGTGATGTCAATACCTGTTTTACATCTTATTATATGCTAGTATTAGATACTCAACGGTAGCAGATAAGATGATCCCTAACTAATTCCAATTATAGTGTTCCCCTTGTGTGTGCACCACCAAGAAAGTTCGTCATTATGAAGCTAGACGTGACGATCAGGGGCTAGACATATCTACGTTCGCACAGAATGGGTGTAAGCCATGTTGCACTGTGGATACACACAAGTTAGATTTGGCGAGCCTAGCATGTGTATACATGGCCTCGGAACACAAGAGACCGATATGTCGAGCATGAGTCACATGGATGATGTGATTGACATTGGGGAATGTCTACCTTTGAAACTGCATTGCCGGCCATGACGAGCGGGGGTGGTGTAGCGGATTGGGATCATGTGATCACTAAAATCGTCCAGGGGATGACAATTTTAGTGGGATCTCAATTAGGATTGAACTCATATTATGAACTTAGTCTAGATGTCTATTTGCAAATATCTTAGTAGATCATGGCCTATCCCATTGAGGTGCTTTGCAACCATGGGAAATTGTTTGCTTGATTTGGAACTTAGCAAAAGGGTCCAACTTCATAGATTAATACCCATGCCTGATGGATATCCTCGTAATAGATGATCTTCTCTTCTTGATACAATAACCATTAGGAGATAGTCGGATGACTCCGCAAAGTTTATGTTTTCTCCATAATCATCCATAAGCCATTCTCCATGTGACGGAGAGTTGGCCTACAATATTGCATTTTCCAAAATGCCACATAAAGTATGAGTTGTTGGATGAGTTTTCCTCCTTCATGGATGAAAACAGATTATTTGGAGAATCACTTAGAAGTATTGCATTAGAGTTGAGAACTCTCAGAAGGGCTTGATTGTAATGGAGGTCATGAATGAAAAGGGTATATGTTAGATATACAAAGTTATAAATGTAATTCTTGCAAAATTCATTGTAGTTTACAAAAGTATTGGATACTTGTCCCGTTTTGTGAACACAAGATTGTCTGCTATAGAATTGCTGGAATTGAGGCAATGTGGCTTGATGATGGTGAGCAAACTAGTTTATGGCCGACATCACTCATTCCTTCAAGGTTTATCATTTGGATTAGTGGACTTGAATATAATTTTGTAATCCTTGCTTGTGTGTCTTGATTTTAGCGAGACAATAATTCATATAAATAAATTACAATCTAGTTGTACCGTTCTTATGAATAATACCTTTATGGTCACATTATGATTATAAATGAGTTATTCTCATCCCTATGTTAATGATAATAGTCTAAGCATTTATAAAGGATTAGAATGCTAAAAGATATCCAAAGTTTAATTATGACAGGCACTATAGTTTAAGTCATTTTGGTCATTGCATGTACTTCATTCTAAATGAAGATTGGGGTATTAGCTGCTTTATCTAGAGACTTTGCAAAACCATGCCCCATTGGGCAGAATGACTAAAACTCCGCATTCTGGTAGAATGGTGATATGTAAAGAAATGTTGAATCTTATACATAGTGATGTATCGTATTTTCAACAAGATAGTGGAAATCATTAGTTAATTGTGGACTTAAGTGAATAGGCATATTTACTTAATGAAACATAAGTTTGAAACTGTTTTGAATTGTTCAAAAGATTTCAAAATGAACGAGGATATTGGATTAACAAGAATACAAAAGTCTCTTCGATTTGATCGACATGACTAAAGTATTTAAGTTAATTTTGGCATAAAAGTACTTCCGAAAGGTGTTTCACAAATTATGACATTCAGACAAATTCAAAGTGTGTTGAAATGTCTAAATATCATAATCATGTTGTATTTGATACACATGGTATAATATCATCTCTTTATTAAGTTAGATTTAAGATTGTAAAGTAACATGTTACTTTATCTTATTGAGTAAAGAAGTTTACTTGATATTTATGAATGACTTCAAACTCATAAGAAGGAAATGAAACTTAATGAAAGACGTAAAGCTCGATTTTTCACAAAGTATGGACAAATTCAAGGAGTTGACTACAACTATAGCGATGCTTGAGTCTATTGGATTTACACCAGCAATATATGGATATTGGAATCTCGTAGCTAGAATTCTCAATTTGATGATGATCAAAGAATTTTGGAATGTCCAAGATTATTGAGAGGACCTGCATTTGAGTGGGATCTAGGCATCTTGGCTAAATCTTAATATGTAAGAGACATATTTTGAGTGGGAGCTAAGTGAAAACCCTAAATCTCATATATGGATGCCATATTTGAGTGGGAGCTTGACATCATTTCTGAGATATGTGGACGAAATATATGAATGTTGTGATTGGTACTAATCACATTGAAGTTAGTAAATATGGATGAAGTTGAACAAGTTATTAAGCAATGAGATCTATCGGGATAGATTGGTAAGTTTAATAAACATCATTGTCGAATGCTTCCTAGACTTGATTCTGAAAAGGTTTAGAATATCCTAGGCAAGATTCTAAAGTAGTTCAGAATGGTACAAGGTAAGAAAGAAGTTCTTACTTGTATGAAGCATTGAGTTAGTATTACATCTATGGATAAAATAAAGAAAGATATGCATTGCATCTCCTATGCCTCAGCCATAGGTTCTTCCATACAACCATAATGTATACTCGACATAATGTGACCCGAGGTTCTGGTTGGAAGGAAAAGCTCTTAACTGTAAGATCATGTCTTGAAGTGACTCCTAAGGTAATCACTGAACCAGAATCAAGTTTGTCTTTAAATGGCAAGAAGCAAAGCAAGGCGCATAGTTTCATTGCATGAACTAGGATCTACATAGATATAGAAGTATAGGTATAAGGATACCATCTAATGTAAAGTATATTGTTGTAGCGGGACTAGTTCGTCTTTACATAGAGGGTGTTTCCTAGGGCATAGTGCCCATGACAAAGCTCGTTGTGGCTGATCTAACGTCACTGTTGGCTCCTAGAAATCGACCTCACTCTGTTGCCATAATTTCTATACATACACAAAGGAGTACAAAGTGTATTTCAAAGTTTACGTGCCAACAGTGAAAGAGATCATCATTGTAAACATTAGAAACAAAGTCTCACTTTGTCGCCAAACGAATACTTCAACCAATTATGAGATAATGGTATGAATGTCAAAGTTAGGAAGACATTAATGATTTGCAAAGACACAATGATCTGGTAAAACAGAACATGGACATGACGTTTTCCATAAGCATGCATGATCAATAAACACATATGTGATATGGATTATGATGAGTAAAATGCAAGATAGATTATTTGTACTCTAGTGCAAGTGGGAGACTAAAGGAGATACGCCCTAGAAGCAAATAATAAAGCATATTGTTTGATATATCTCTTATGTTCATAATACGTTTCATACTATGCTATAACTGTATTAATATGAAAAGTTAATACAAGTGTGGTATGTAAACAAACCAAGTCTCTAGTTACCTAAAGCGAACTAGTTCATTGGTCATGAGGATGATCTAGGGTTTCAAGATCATGGACATTTATGCCAATTGACAATGAGGTCATGTCATTAGTTGAATGATGTGATAGACAAACAACCAACAAGTTTTATCGTAATGAGATCTAGTTACAAAGTTCACCATTAATGATAAACTAAGGAAATCTTGTAACCTAATCCTTAGACTGTGAGATAATGCAAATCACCATTTTGGAGAGAGCTTAGATGGTTATCAAGTATCATTTCGTGACTGGATGGTCAAAATCGTCCCACTCAGGTTTCCCAAAGGGGCATGTAGAGGAGTACATATCAAGACCACGATTTTCCCATCCATGTAATAGACAGATACATTTTTGGCCATCTGAGTGACGTTGCATTAATGAAGCTCGCAAGCGTGTGACTGGGTCACGGAATGCAACGACATGGGAACGAGAAAACAAGTTCATCAATAAAGAGATCGAACGAAAGTATGGAGATACCGTATATCAAATATCGGGTGAACTAGGTATCAAGTGGCAAAGGGAATGGGAAACGACATTATCATCGTGGAATGCACAGGGGTCATTATGTGCATCACGGTCCCGCTATTAATCATTGATGGAGATCATGTTTGTGCCATTGCCGAGCTATGGGGAAATACACTTAAGGGTACGATGATCTAGAGATCCTCTGTAAGTTGGAATCACCATATGAAAGAAAAAATGAAACTGGAAAAGTTCCGTGAGAGAATCGGAATCGTTCCGTGAAAGTTCTGAAGTCGTTCAGAGGAAATCGAAAGGGAACCGAAAGGTGTTTCGGGTAAAATCGGAATTTGTAATATGTATTTACATATTAATTAATGTAATTAATATTAAATATAATATTAAAATCTAATTTGAAGGTGTATTCCACTAATGGGCCAAACTTCCTAGGGGAAAAGGGCCCATGAGGGCAAACTGCAGGAGGGAAGGGCCAAGGCCTAGCCGCCTCAAGGGGGCCCACCCGGCCAGCCTAGGGTTGTGCACAGAGTGGGGCCCACCCCTGGCAGGCTGGCCCATGGCGCCTCCCCCTCTCTCCCTTATTTAGTCCCAGTGGTGAAACCCAAAGGGGAGGGCACCCCCTCTGCTTATATAAAGGGGTTCCCATGGGTGGGAATAGACACAACACAATTGAGATGTTCTCTAAGGGATTTTCCTTAGAGAATTCCTCCCTCTATCTCTCTACATAGTTCCATGCGTTGGCACGATCCCAAGAAAGGACTGTTCACGCAAGCGATGATACGCCTGCAGCACGTCGTTGCGCTGTAGGGATTCCAAGCCGGAGATCTCCTTCCGCGCTCATGCTAGAGATCAAGGAGTCGGAGGTCGTCATCGTACACCGTATGTGTACGAAACCGCGAGGGGCCACACTTGGGGCACCTTGGATGTCGTGAGCCGGAGCTACTGCACAATGAAGAAGGAGTAAGGGGTGACCTGTGAGGAGCATCGTGACCTTCAGGTCGGCCACGAGTTCGTCTACATCAACCATAATCCCCTCGTAATGTTAACCGTGTACGGTCTACTAGGGTATGTATTCTATATGATCCAGTCGTTACTACATTACTACATAGATAGATCGGGGCGTTAGGGAGTTCTAATGTAGGAAATTTTTTGTTTTCTGCTACAGAACCCTTCAAAAATTGACTGGGCAAAAAGAGTTCAAAGGCATTTCAACAATATGAAAATCAACTAGGTACACAAAAGCTCCTACAAAAACGCAAGAATTGCGAAGTATCCCATGAGTCCACTGCCAAGTTCGGTTAGAGAGCATGAAAGTAACATTTGATGGCTCAAGGTCTTATTCATCAAGATGGCATCATAACTGTTCATAGATTATGTAAGGCATAATGTTAATGGAAGAGTTTAAGTCACAAAACCCTATATAAGTAGTTCCCCCTAACAAAAAGGGATTTTCTGTTGACTATTATTTTTACCCTCAAATTTGCCTCTTATCATTTCAGAAGATTCTTTACTCACTACCATTACTTCATCCTCGAACACCTCAGGTTCCAGAAGTTCTTTTACTATGCCAATGTTCTTTTTAATAGTTCCCGGATCCTTTGTTAACCTCCGTGTCCTTTTATTTCATTCACCCTTAATCTCTATTATTTTTGTGAGGATAGTTTCATCCTCTTCTAACATTTTTATGCATTTGTGAATATTTGTCCTTGTGGCAAGTTTTAGGGGGCTTCTCCTCCACAGGCGGTATGTAGCGTTCCCATTCTTTTGGGATCTGTAGATATTCATCATAAGTTTTAACAATTTGAACAAGCATACGAGGTTCAAGGTTGAAATTTCCAAGAAGTTTTTCTAATTTGCTCGAAGTTAGAAATATTCTCAAACAATTATACTCTATAGGATTTTGTTTATTATGTTCAACCCCACAATAATCTTTCTCTATCCTATGCACTATGTCTAGCAAATTCCAGGCTCTTTCAACACTCAATTTAGTAAATCACCCATTGGTAAGGGAGTCGAGCTCATTTCTATTATTATTACCAACCAAGGCGGGAAGTTGTGGCCAGGGCAGTGATCGAGCAATCCCCTAAACCTTGTGTATCCTTCATGCAAGCTTTCTTCAGGTTTTCCTTTAAAATTTGTGATCATGCGTCTCGCTCCAAGAGTTTTTGTCCCAGGAAACAAAATCAACTAGGAACGAAGAGGCTAAGCTCCCCCAGGAGTTAGTAATCTTTTTAGGACTTTGAATATACCAATAACGGGCCTCATCAATAAGACTTTGAACAAAAAGAGCAGATTAAACCTCATCCTCAGTCGGTATATTAAGACAAAAAGTCCCACAAGTATATTCAAAGAACCCTACCTGTTCATATGGATCTTTTGTACCGTCCCCTACAAACCTTTTAGGATGCAAAAGATCTAAAATCACGGGGTTAATATCATACCCTCTCGGATTATTGGATTTTAAATAAGCATCCATACGGGCAGGCCAGAATTCTTTACAGCCTCCAACTAGATTATATGTTGGTACTCGCCCATGGTGTTTACCTAAAACTAGTAAACATAATTAGTAAGACAATTATTTGAATAAGCAACTAAGAACAAAGACCAAAAGCTCTTAGCTCCCTGGCAATGGCGCCAGAAATAGCTTGATGGCTGCAAGTGCATAGATCAATTGTAGCTAGTTTTGAAATAAGAGTATCGTACCCAGAGAGAGCTATTTGGTTAAGGTCTTTATGCCCCTTGTCACTTTACACCAAACGATACTTGTAAGATTCCTTTGATCTCAAGTAAAGGGTGTTTGAAAGGTTGTTGGTTGAGTGCCGAAAAGTAACTAAAACAAATAAAAGAAAGCAAGTAAAAAGGTTGTGTGAAAACGTGGTTGAACTCAATAGGGCTAAGCCGTTCTCAGGGATGTAGGATACACCACTAGCATGATATTATTATTAATTAAGATAACATACTTCTTGTGTCATGATATGTGTGGAGAGAGCTCCATAATAATATGTTGACTACAAGGCTCGTAGGAAGCCACTTTGTTGAGCCAAGAGTGATGTCACCTCTAAATAACCACTGCGATGTCTGAGAGCAGACACCCATACAAACCACCGCAATTAAGGGTCTCCCCATGGATATCGTAATAAGCTTAGGGAGTCTCTCTTTATCCTCCTTTGGCCGTATAGGTTGCTAGCCGGCACCAATTTTCACGAAGCTCTCTGGGCACACTTCCAAACACGTCCAAAGGATTTCTCCCTCGCACTTTAGTCCTCAAGGAAAATGATGTGTGTCCGACTACGCATACCATGTAAAGAGAGAGATCAAACACAAATCATAAGTCTACGATAGACCGGCCAGTCATATGGACAAGAATAGATCATCTTTATTGCAACTTCATAATAGTTCTAGGGTTTCTCCATCTCCATAAGAACGAGGGTAAACTACTCACACATGGAAGCAATCAACGACATCATCATAATCAAATGGATGGATAAAAGTACGAGGATAAATCTAGTGCAAACCACAATTGAATCTAGAATTACAACAAGATCTAATAGATGTGAGATGGGGGTAGTAATGGTGATGGAGATGAAGCGGTTGATGATGAAGGGGATGATGCGATATCCTTCAATGATCCGTGAAGCAGCAGGGATTTTCCCTTCTCCAAATTCCTCCTTCAGATTCCTTTCTAATGTGGTTTTTCGTGGTTTCTAGTGGCTGTAAATGTCGGATCCATCCACCGTCTTTGCCAGGGGAACGTATTTGATGAGTCGGATGTGATGCCGCGTTGTAAGGGTGCATGGTACGGGCGGAGATTGTTATCGTGGCAGATGCTTTCCTCTCGTTTGGTATTCTCCTAGGTGCGAAGGTAAATCAATAAAATGACTTTTATCACTTAAAAATATCATATTATATCATAATGTGATAGTTCTAATGTATATGTTCATAAGAGACTTAGTGATTCGAGATCCTGTTGGAACAAGGACAAAAAGGTGCATGCAAATGCAGTGAAATACAAACATCCCTATTCTATTTATGAAAAACAAAAGGTAAATATGCTTCAATTTTGGACTCACCAGAGGACATCATGCAGGAGACTGCACTTCAAAGGTATTATAGTCTGGTTTTTATTGGCCAAATTTGTTTAAGTATTGTGCTAACTATGTTAAAGCATGTGATAACTATCAAAGAGTTGGAAATATTTGTAAAAGAAATGAAATGCCTATGAACTATTCACTACCACTTGAACCACTTTATGTGTGGGGATTTGACTTTATGGGGTCATTCCTGCCATAAAAAACAAAACATACTCATATTTTGGTTATAGTGTACTATGTTACAAAGTGGGTGGAAGAAATTCCAACCAAAAGTGCGGACCATGCTATCAGAATGAAGATGCTCAAGGACATAATCTTTCCCAGGTTTGGAGTACCTAGATTTCTAATTACTCATGGTTGTTCTCATTTCTTAAGTGGTGTTCTTAGAAAAACTTTAGCAAAGTATGGTGTTAATCATAGAGTAGCATCTCCATATCATCCTCAAACTAGTGGTCAAGTTGAACTAAGTAATAGGGAAATCAAACTCATATTGGAAAAGACAGTCTATATAGCTAGGTCTGAGTGGCCAACTAAAATTAATGATGCTCCATGGGATTATAGAACTGCTTTTAAAAATCCTATGGGTATGTCTCCTTATAAGATGGTTTACGGTAAAGCTTGTCATCTCCTGGTGTAATTAGAACGTAAATCTAGGTGGGTTGTTAAGCAAATAAATTTTGAATTCAAAACTGCTGGAAAGAAAAGAATTCTAGACATAAACTTGTTAGATGAATAGAGGAACGAAGCTTATGAAAGTGCTAGGTTGTTTAAAGAAAAAATTAAGATTTGGCATGATAGGAAAGTAAAGAGAAAGGAGTTCAAAGTAGGTGATCAAGTATTATTGTTCAACTCTCATTTCAAGTTTTCTGCAGGGAAGTTGGCATCAAAGTGGCAAGATCCATTAGTTATGCAGGAGGTGTACCGCTCCAGAGCCATCTGCCTTCAGGGAGACTACAAAGGTAAACCTCATGTGGTTAATGTACAATGTCTTAAACATTATATTGCAGGCCAAAAATTCATTGGAAAGGTGGATGAGTTGAATCTCCAGAGTCCTGAGGCCATAATTGCAAAGAAATATCCCCTTCCAGATACCAAAAATCAATAAAAGCAACTTTCATGTACGTAATCATCTCAAAATATCGCGATATTCTAGGAAAGTCATTAGTTTTGGAAATTTAAGGTGTGTAGTGAAACAATTAGATGAAACGGAGTCCCTGAGAGGGAAAGAGGACAAGTGGCACGACCCCCACTAGTGCATGCGACACCTGGTCTCTTTTGACCCTCCGAACTCCGTTTCACCCTAGTTTTGACTCCAACTCTTTGTCTTATCCGAAAGACTGTCAATATAAACCTCTCTCTGCCAATCTAACACTAGTACAAAATATTTACTTAGAGACTGTGCCTAGAGCCAGTTTACCCCCACCGGTTGTGTTCATCAACCTCAGGCGGTCGTAATTTTTTGACCGCCTCTAACTGTAACCTTAGATGGTTGTTAATCTGCACCATCTCTAGTATGAGTCTACCCTCAGCTGGTATATAAAGGAAACCGCCTCTAAATTGAACCTGAGACGATGGAAATTATTGGCCGTCTCTCTAGATCACTCAACCATTTCCGATCAGGAATATTAATCGCCTCTAGGTGTCTACTAAGGGGACCATTATGTCACTCGTCTCGAAAACTGGCATCGTGTACATTCCTGAGGTAGCATGCGCGTGTTTTTTGGGAAAGCACGCATGTGTTTATGGCCCAAATTATATCGAGCTTGTTGGGGAACCCCAAGAGGAAGGTATGATGAGCACAACAACAAGTTTTCCCTCAGTTATGAAACCAAGGTTATCAATCCAATAGGAGCAAGGAAACACCTCCAAGGTGTTGCTAGCTGGACTATGGCAGGGTGCACTACCGGCGCCAGCAGCAACATGGAAACCTGCACAACACAACCACAGAACTTTGCCCCCAACTTGCGATGAGGTTGTCAATCTCACCGGTTTTGCTGAAAACAAAGGATTAAACGTATTGTGTGCAAGAAAGTAATATTTTGTAGAAAGTAAACAGAAAGCAGTAAACATATGATTGTAGATTGATGGTAAGAGAAAGGACCGGGGTCCATAGTTCACTAGTGGTGGCTCTCCCTAAGATAGATGACATGTTGGGTGAACAAATTACAGTGGGGCAATTGACAAACATCGAGAAAGAAATATGCATATACTACTCATCTTGACTCCTTTGAGACTTGATTGGGCATTACAACATTATACATAGACCGTAATTGTCAACACCCGGATTTTTAATCCTAGATGCCTGTTATGCCATACATCGCAATCCCAGGATTACCATTTTTGTGAGACATAACAGATTGGATATCACAGTACATCATCCATTACAAACCATAATAAGGTCTTACACAAATGAAGGATCTCATGATCTAGTCTTAATACAACAAGCAGCGGGGTAAATAATAAGCGTAGTGGTGGGCTCCATCTTTAGTCTCACAGGCAATGCTGACGATGGGAGATGATCCTAGTTGTCGTACCCGTCCTGCTTTAACCTTCCTCTTGGTAGTCTTCTTCATAGTCTGGCCACGGGAATAGCCAGGGACAAAGCCATGAGTACTCTTTAAGTACTTGCAAACTATCACTAACAAACAAGGGAGTTCTAGTAGTAATGCTAAATCTAAGTTTAATTGCAAAGTTAAGTTTGAAACCTAAGCTTTGTTTAGAAACAAAGGAAGATAAAATAAAGTTTGAAATTACCTAAGTGGGAGCTTAGTTGTCATAGTCACAACCATGTTGTGGTCAAGTCATGTCACAATTCATTTCATAAGTCATTTTGAAAACATCTGACAACGGAACAGTATGGCCACTCCAACTGTCCATAACCGCGGACACGGCTATTCGAATAGTTTGACACTCGGCAGAGGTGTTACACTTTCACCACAAAATTCGATACATCTGTCAGGGGTAACCCTGAATCATCATACTTAGTATGCAGATAATCAAACATAACCTTTCCTTTACACACTCTAGTATAAGCACCTCTCTTATGAGCTTGGCCTCCCAGGCATGGCCATCTGCCATCCTGGGCACTGCATAGGTGGACAACATTGAGAGGTAGCCTCAGCGCAGACCTCTCCCGTGAGGGAACTCATACTAATGCATACAAGCTTCCGGCTAAGCCTTACCCAATTTTGGTATTGTGGTTGTACGGTAAAGTTGGAATGGTATCGCATCCGAACCCAACCATCAGTTTTATAAAGGGGCTAAGGATCATGCCTCAATATTTTCATGATCATAAACCATTTGTGTTTCTCAACACATGTCAAAACATCTCAATAGAATGACTCATCATTCCAAGGTTTTCATAATTACTTTCACCAAGTCTTCCCATCTAAAGTGATCAAGATTTTGGTTTTGCTCTAACTACTAAGTTAAGAGTGTTCACTATGGTGAGATGCTAATATCAATCTCATGACATAGAATAACCTCTAAGTCTAACAAGATAGGCCAAGTTTTATACTCTTTATGCTATCTATAAACAAAGTAACGAACTTTGGTAAAGTAGAAGAAAGTAAAGCTTGTAAGTAAAACTTGGGGTAGGTATAAGTCAAAAGGTATAACCAAGCATGCCTATTGCATCTTGCTTGGGTCATCTGGTATAATTCTAGCTTGCAAGGGTTAGCTTACATTGTTAATGATGGCTTGCCTTGGTTAATGCAGTGGTTGAAATTCTCCTCTTCTTCCTCGGGGTAGAATTCCTCCTCTTCGTAGACTTGGTCGGTACTATCATCTATAAAATACATACGGAATACACAATCACCAAACAATACTTAACTAGTCTATTTAGCACACTAAGGCACACACTTGATGATCTAGTATCATCACATTCATCACAAGATTTAATAAACTAGTTTCATGTATTTTATTTAAGAAAAGTAATTTTTACTCATTAAAATTAATTAAGATTTAATATTCTCCAATTAAAATATGGGATCATGTGGACACATGTCATCACCACATATTCCAATACATGGGAATGTGATTTAAATGTTGGATCACATTTTATAAAGTTTAGGATTCATATTTAAATGATTTAAAGTGACTAGAAATGCCTATTTGGCATTATTTTGGTACTAGTCCAAAGTCACTGCATGCAGACCTGAATATTATTACATATTCAGATAGGTAATATCAAATGTGATGTTTGTGAGTTGGAATCAACTCAAAAGCTATTATGGTTGATTTTTGAAAAATGTTTGAATGTAGAAAAGTCTCTATTTTGTTATTTTTCTATAGATGATATATAACTCTAATTGATTTAAATCCAACAGTCTTGGATAGATATTTGAATTATATTTCTATCAAAATTTGAATCATTCAATTTGGTTAAGCGGATCTCTCTGAATTGATTTTTTAACAAGTGGACAGAAACTAGATTAAGTCTAAAAAGAAAATTCTATATTTGAATTCTAGGGCCAGCGCGGGAACACTAATGGACCGGCCTAGTGACACTCCGCATCGTGGCTGGCAACTGACAGGGGGGTCCCGCATGTCAGCGCCTCTTCTAACGCGAAGCGGTACGGGGCTATGTGGACCACACGATTAGAACCTAGATCGACGGTCGTGCCTCGTCATCGACGACGGAAAGGTCACCGGTGAGACGGAACCCTAGCGGCTCAGTGGGGGTGCAATGGGGGCTTACCAGGGCTCCATCTAACGTGGTGATGGGGGCGATCGAACGAGGAGACGACGACGGACTCAGGCGAGGTCGCGGCGGCTCCTGCGGTGGACGAAATCAACGGCCCCCTTTCTTCTGTGCTACAGCGAACTCCGGCGCAATTCCAGCGAACTGCTGCTCGAGCAGCTCCGGCGATGGGGTGAGGTGGTTCTGAGAGAGAGGGGAGTTGAGTGGTGTGAGGAATTGGTGCTGGGGAGGGGTCCTTATATAGGTTCGACGAGGGGACCATGAGGGCGACGGTGATCTCATTGGTGACGACGGTACAGGGCGCTAGAGGTATGGACGGTGTAGGCAGACAGTGGCTTGCCTCCTGGCGGTCAGCTATGACGTAAAGGCGATGCTAGGGGCGGTGGCATGTGGTCGGGAAAGGGTGAAGCTCTACGCGACAGAGGCGGTGCTCGACGCGGCGTGCGGTGGCTGCTGGTCGCGCGGCGGGAAATGGCCGTGTTTGGGGAGGTGCTAGGGTTATGGCGGAGTGGCGCGTGCAAGGTGGGGTCGAGGCGTGGCTTGTGCGGCCTGTCAGGGACGACACTCTGTCATGCTCCGGGCATGGCACAGAGACTCGGTGCGCGGGCGATGTGAGGTGGTCCAGGGGCTGGCAACGCTTGGGGAAGGGACCAAGGGCGGCGGTGCTACCACGCCTACCTCCCTAGAGCAGCAGAAGAGGGCGGTGCGTGCTCCTGTGACGTGTGCATGGTCGGCCCGCGATCATGGCATCGTGGTGGCGCGGCACTGCTACTCCAGGCTAAATGGTAGCTTGGTTAAGGCCTGGTTAGAGCTAGGGGAGACCAGGGGACAAGAATTTAACCAATTGGCTCAACAATGCTTTGATCACAAATAGTGTTAGTTAGGCAGATTTTATTTGCATGCCAACTGTTCGACACAATGGCCGCAATAACAAAAGTTTTGGATTTTGAAAATATTTTTGGTGCAGTTGTTGGTCACATGCTTGAGCATCTGTGGTTGCTTGGGATTGTCAATATGAACTCATTTGAGTGGTTTTTGAAATATGGGATCTAGGTACATACACTTGATTCCATTTTCAAATGCCATTTAAATTTAGTGTTTAAATATTTTTGTAAGATCACAAAGTGGGCCTTGGTAGATCTTTACTTGTACTAGCAAGGGGTGCAAAGATTCATAAATGTTTCTGTTGAATTTGAGTTCTAGGACCACCTAAAGTGACCCAGTGGATTAAAATGGAAAAGTAACCATTTGCATTTATTAATCTTGTTTGATTTCTTTTTCTTTGGGTTTTTCTTGGGAATGATCTAGATGATGTGGAAATCATCTTTGAATCATTTTACAACCATTAGAACAAACAAACATGGCAATTCAAAACAATTCTATATTAATGCAACACACATATGCATTCTAAATTATTTAAATGAGAAAAAGTTTTTGTTAACCCTAATTTGGGTGCTTTGGATCTTAATAACCTTGATTAAAGATTTGGGATGTTACAGTAATCCAACTGCATCTATGACTAATAATCCACCTTCAGGTTATCATCCGAACCCCTCCAGTATTAAGTTGCAAGCAATAGATAATTGCATTATGCATTGCGTGTAAGTAAACAATACGATTGTTCTATGAACAAAGGATTGTTGTTTTCTCCCTAGTAGCAATAGCACACCTAGTATCTTAGAGATTTCTGTCACTTCCCCAGATTACTAGAGGCATGAACCCACTATCGAGCATAAATACTAACTCTTGGAGTTGCTAGCATCTACTTGGCCAAGATCGCTACTAACAACGGAAAGCATGCAAGATCACAAATAACAAAGGCATGATAGAATCAATAATCAATCTGAAATAGCATCTCAATATCCATCGGATCCCCACAAACACAACATGTAGGAATTACAAATAGATGATCTTGATCATGAACGGAGCTCACAAGATCTAAACATGATAGCACAAAGGAGAAGAACCAGCCATCTAGCTACTACATGGACCCGTAGTCCAGAGATGAACTACTCACGCATCATACTAGAGGCTTGCATGGTGATGAAGAAGGCCTCTAGGGTGAATTCCCCTCTCCGGCAGGGTGCGGAAAGAGCTTTAGATCCCTCCCGATCTAGGGATGGAGATGACGGCGGCTACAGACTCTTTTGTGGAATTTTGATCGAGTACTTAGGGTTTCTGTATCGGAGGCATCTTATAGGCACAAGGGGAGGCCGATGGGGTGTCGGAGGCCGCCAGACACCCCTGGCATGGGCCAACTTGGGCCACGCGGCCAGGTGGTGTGGCGGCCCCCTGGCCCCTCTCCGTCTCGTATTCTGGCTCCTTGTGTCCCTCGGTGAAAAACTGACTTTGGCTTTTGTTCCATCCAATTCCAAGAATATTCATTTTCTGACTTTCCTGGAACCAAAAACAGCAGAAAACAGGCAGCTGGCACTGTGGCTCTTGTTAATAGGTTAGTCCAAGAAAATATATAAAAAGTACTCCAAAGTTTGAACAAAACATAAGAAAGTAGATAAAACTAAGCGTGGAACATACAAAATTATGGATATGTTAGCAACGTATCAGTGTTGTTAATGCAGTTAGAAAGTGGAGATCGTGCTACCCCCCACCCACACGAGTCCACACCCACATGTCCACCCAAGGACTACCAACTGTCCCCTGTATATAAACCCGCTCGGCCTTCTTATTCCATGAGCTCATGTCATTTTCCCCAATCTGTCTAGTCACAAAACCCCAACCCGCACCTTCCACGCGTGCCGAATCTCCTTCGCTTGCACCACCGCCCTCCCTAGTTGCGCCATGAAGCGCACGCCTGGAGATGAGCCCGAGGTGAAGCCAATTGGAGGTGCGGCAGCAGATGGCTCGGTCGTCGCCGAGTAGGCGGAGGCTGCTTCTCTAGGAACGCACGCCACTCGTCACCGCGTCGTCGAGGATTTGAGCTCCGTCCAGCCAGTCGTTTTCACCGTCGAGTAGCAGGTGGCCAACAACATCGTGGTGCTAGTGGTAGATCTGGATGGGGGCATGTGGCAGGCGGAGGCAAGTGGTACTCTACATCAATGACCCCATCCTCCACCAAGAAATCCTCAACACAATCGTGCAGAAGGATGATTTCAAGGAGGAGGTCTCCGATGAGGAGTCCAAGGTACTACTTTGCAAGCTTCTCTAGTCGCAGCCACATTATTTCACTATTCATACATAGGATTTGCTCAATCATCTATAGATTCTTTTCTCTTGAAGTAGGGAATATATATGGTTTGAACGGTTGATTGTTTTGGAGATTTGATTAGATCTCCTCATCTACCATCTAGTAAATTTATATTTGCTTAACTTGTTGTTCATACGGTTCTTCTCGTGTTGTAAATTTAATTGATCTATAACATTTGATTTAGGGGTTTTAGGGTTTGCTAGCTGAGTATTGATTTCGATACACAACATGCATATAACATTACATTTCTATTCCTTACTGAGCCCAATGATTCAATTTTGCCCCAAAAGAGTGCAAGGGGAGACACATATGATGGTGTCATTTTTTAGGGATGGGTTCGTGAACCCGAGGCAGCAATGTACACAAAAAATATAGGTTGTGTTGTTGTTACTTTGGTTCTCCAACTCCATCTCTAAAAAAAATTATGAGGCCCTTGATTTATTCTCATATGGAACTATATATATGATCTTTGAATTGTTTCTGATCTTTGAATGATTCGTATGATGCATATGTATTGCATGGTTTTGATCATAAGCTATTTCTACATGTACCTGAAGATTGTTTGGTTTTTTATTAATTATAGTTACAATATTTAGGATTGTTTTCGTTACATTTCAATTTCTTATTGTGGCCAATGATTCAAATTTGCCCCAAAAGAGAGACAGACACATTGGTGTCAGATTTTTTAGGGATGAGTTAGCGAAGCCGGGGAAAGGTACAAGAACAATAGGTTGTGCAATTGGTACTTGGTTCACTAATGCCATCCCTGAAGAAATTTATGAGGCCCCCAGATTTATTCTACATTCATAGAACTATGATCTTTGAATTGTTATTGCATGCATTCATAGTGTGTAAGAATTACATTTCAGTTTCTCACTGAGGCAGATGATTGAAATTTGCCCCAAAAGAGTGCAGTGGTGACACATTTGTTGGTGTTGTTTTTTAGGTATGCGTTGGTGAACCTAGGCAGCAATGTACATAAACAATATAGGTTGTGTTATTGGTACTTTGGTTTGCCAAATCCATCTCTGAAAAAAATGATGAGGTCCTTGATTTATTCTCATATGGAACTATATTTATGATCTTTGAATGATTCGTATGATGCATATATATGCATGGTTTTGATTATAGGTTATTTCTACATGTACCTAAAGATTGTCTGGTTTTTTGTTATTTATAATTACGATATTTATGATTGTTTTTGTACCTGAATATGTATATCCCTGAATATAGTTTTGTAGGATTATATATAAATTTCTTATTGTTACCAATGATTCAAATTTTCCCCAAAAGAGCGGCAGACACATTGGTGTCAGATTTTTTTAGGGATGAGTTAGCGAACTCGGGGCAATGTACAAGATCAAATGGTTGTGCAATTGGTACTTGGTTCACTTACGTCATCCCTGAAGAAACTTATGAGGCCCCTAGATTTATTCTACATATACTCTGATCCAATTAATTGTCATTTTGTTGAGATGAATATGGACTGATCAAACTATATATTGCTGAGATGCATTCTCTTTGATATGTGTTTTAATACAATTCAAACATATGTATGAGTTCTAAGTTTTGTTCTTAAAAATCAACAAGAGAATTCTGATAAAGTGGACGATAGCAAGTACTCCAGGGATAACAAGAGTCACTACATGCTAAGGCGGCTACGGTGTGGGCAAATCCCTTTCTATCGTAGGGGGAACTGTTTTACCCATTATGTGGCAAAGCCATCGACACGGACCTTGACAACATGATCCAGCATGCGGTGGATGTCGGCAAAAGCCGAGGCCGAAGGCATCAGTAGAAGTCCTTGGCACGGCACGCAGTCTTCGACAAATTCCTCCGGGAATATGTCAGGACTGGTCTGTATCGCCTCGAGTAGGTTGTCCCGGCCTCTTGCTGCTGCCCCTGCTAGGCGTCTCTGTGTCCTAGCCTCGTGATGCTACCCTTGCTTTTATTTTGTTTAAGTTAATTGTTACCTGGTTGCATGCAAGACAATATATCCGTGGTTTTTCGTAAACCTCGTATATATATAGAGAGAAGGACTAAAGAGGAACCCCCTTAAGAGGTTTCTTTATCGCCTATACAGGAACCTACTCTGCACCCCGCACCCCGTGTACGCCCACACCCCACGCGCATGTTCCCCACACACATCCCACGATGCCACCAACCCCCACCACGACCCTGTCTTCCTTGCTCGCCCACCTACTGTCGCCAGCGCCCGCCCCCGATTCCCCACCGATCCCGCGTGCTGCCTTCCGCAGGAGCCGCCGCCTCCTCCTTACCTTGCCCGAGCGCTGCAGCAAGCCGCCCCCACCATGTCCACCTTGCCGCCCTTCTTCCTCCTTGCCGCCGCCGCCTCTCTCCCCAGCACCCGGCAACCTCACCCTCAACCTCTTCCGCACGACCGCCGATGTGCCTCCTCGACTCAGAGCCTGACCTCACCGCCCAGACACCGTGACCCTCCTCCTTGCTGCAACACCCATACGAGCATGCGCCGCCGTCCGCCGCAGGGTTCCCCGTTTCAAGCCCACCCCACGAGCTCTTAGGCCACCATCGTGGCCTCCCTGTCTCCAGCAATTCCCCAGCATTTAGGGCTACCGAAGAGAGTTTGTGCCTTTGTATTCATGCATAAGGAAATTTGGGGTAATTTTTTCGCAAACTAAAACCCTGGAGAGATCAGAGTTTCTTTCACTACTTGGAGTTAGGATTTAGCTCTTTATAGTGATTTTTATAAAGTTTGACATGATCTCTAAGAATTATAATGATTTGAGGTGAATAATTTGAATTCATATTTATATTTGAATCACTTTCGAAAAGATTTAAAAATTAGGAGTATTAAAGTTTAATTGTTTTAAAAAGAATATTTGTAAGTAGAAAGTATGAATTCTTGATATATATTAAATATGATACATGAAAAGGAAATGAATACAATATAAATAAAAGAATTCAAATAAGAAAGTTTATTTCTTATTCTTTACTTTACTCAAAAACAATAATTCAAACATAAATCAATAAATAACACATTACATTACAGAAACAACTGTAATGAATGGAAATGAAAGATTTATTGAATAAACCATATATAATACATTGTCTTTACAAAAGAAAAGGAATAAGATTACAAAAGTAAAAGGAAGAGATACTAAACTAAACCCTATACTAAATCTTATTAATATTCATCACCTAGACTTGTACCTATAAACAAATACAGAAAACAAAGTAAATAGGGAAAAGTTAGTGTTAGAAGTGCTCTCAGTCATAAATAGTGTGATGCACTGTTTTCAATACATCATTGAGCAAATTCAATTAAAAAAGGGACAAACTCTATCAAGTGAAGTATTTGTTCTGTTCAAATTTAAAAACTTCAGGACAACATCATTAGCTAGAAGGGCAAGTTTCACCCGGGCAGATAAAAGTAAAAGGAGGGGTATTTAATCAAATTCACTTGATCTGATCCAGATATAAAGGCAACAGTGAAGCAGCTCACACACCAAACTGCATGTAGTGAGTTATCGACCAGAAGTGAGACAAGAAAAGGATAAAGCCACATTTGAGTTAGCAAAGCAAGCTTTGATCACCACTTCCCAAGCCCAGCCATAGTTCTTTCACAAGCGCACACAAGAAACATCACTAGTTCTTGCAAGATCTCCACTAGATCAAACCATCTTTCACCATAGAAAAACTAAGTAGATCACCAGCAAGATGGTGACTTAAAGGAGGGGGTGGTCTGGATGGACTACAAGGGAAAGCTAGAGTTTGGAGCAACAATACCAAGCCAGGATAGCATTTCAAGGAGAAGATCAACTACTGGAACTAGAAGGGCAGGCAACACCAGCAGCAAGCCACAGGCTACCACATCAAATCTAGCATCAAGATATTTCTCAAAGCTCTAGATCTATCCATTATTTGTTTTACAACATTTGTTTCATGTAAGAGCATGGTATACTGGTCATAGAACACAGAAGGTATTGGACAACAAGTAAAGAACTGTTGTTCCTAGTAAGCATGGTCTCATACCAGCATCAGTGACCACTTTATCTAGCCTAAGCTAGATAATAGTATATCAAAGTATATGAGGATGCATGCCACATACCAAAAAATGGTAGCACATCTATATCTAACAGATCAATACTATCTTTAGAACAAGCTCAAGCACATCTTCTCAAAATCACAGATAAATCATCTTCCTAAAGATTTTAGGAATCATTAATTCCATTCATTTAAAAGAATAGCAAGTGTTATCACTGTTTATCATTAAGTCACAGTATGCAAGTTCTCAGAAACCAAAGGAAATCAGTTTCCTCAAAACAGTTAGGAATCATTCCTTTCTAGATCATCACAATAGTTAAACATGGAGAATAGATTAGGTGTGCTTAATCATAGTTTCTGCACAGCATCAAGATTGAATCCCGAGTAAAACAATTAATCATAGAGGTTCATCATAAACAAGTTATCAAAACAAGGAACCAGCAACATGACTTCAGTAGTGAAGCATTCCAACCATAATTCTAATAGGAGTATACCAATCAAAGATAATAATCTTTGCATCCACACTAAACTAACTAGGCAATTGTAGAATTGTTCTCTGACAGTGAACAATTACCAAAATCATAGTAAAGTAATCACAGAGGTTCTTCACAAGCACATTCTCTATAGGGCATTAGTTTAGATAAGTCATAGGAAATGAATCCTAGGGTCACTGTTAAGCATCACCGCATGGGATGAACCCTAAAAATAGGGATGAACCCTAATGGGGAATTCAATGTAGCAGTCGCATAGCATGGAACAGAGAGAAACATAGAGCTAGAGAGGTGAGAGAAATGAACTTACTTGAGGTCCTCGCTAGGGAATTGAAGAGGAATCAGAGGTTGCCAGCGAGGAGGTGCACGGCGACACGGAGAGCACACTAGATGGGCGCTGCAACCCACGTCAAGCCGCAACGGTGCTGAGCGTCGGAAGAAGACAGCACCACAGGCTCCATAGGAGCCCCAGGGGGCTCCGGTGCATCAAAACCGCGGCAGAGCCCAAACCCTAGCTGCCAGGGTGGTGTTGGCACGACTAGCAGGAGGTGCGAGAGGCGAATCGAGCTGGATAGGGGGCACAGCATCGTCATCTGCATCGTTTAGCACCTCGGCAGCGGTCGAGGTGGCCAGGATCGAGAACGGCGGCGGCGATATCGGGTCATCTCAAAGAGGAGAGGAAGGAGAGTGTGGGGGTATTGGGTCGGGTGAGGCCAGTCCAGTACAACCCTAGGTGGGTATTGACCAGCCCTAGTGGGCCGGGTCGGGACGGGCCAGCCTAGTGGGCTAGGCCCAAGTTTTAAAGAAAAAGACCTATTATAAATACATAATTACAAATATACCCCTGAAGTTAAAAGAGCTCTAGAAAAATATAGAAAATATTCTAAAAATATATATAATATATCAAAAAGACCACAAAAATAATATCTACCTAAGAAAAATATAAACTTACTTGTTTAAGTTAAATAAAATACAAATAAATATTAAGGACACTAAGACTCTAATTGAAAGTTAAGAAAATAAGGAGAAGCCCTAAAAATGAATAAAAATTATTTTTGCATACAAAAATAAATCCACTATTTTATAAAAATACTAGCTAGACTTTATACCAATAAAACTTGAAACTAATATCTAAGAACATTTAATACTTTGTGGATTTTTATAAAAATAAGAACACTTCTTAAAAATAAATAAAAACCATTTTTAAGAACTTGAATAATTATATTTTACTAGAAAAATACTAAATTATATTTTAAGTTGATAAATTTAAAAAGAATAATTTAGAACATCTATTCTTATAAAGAATTTTCTAAAAATAAAGATAATACCTAAAAATAAATAAAATTTACTTTTGTGATTCTAAATAAATTTTAAGTATAAGAAAATGAGTGTGGATTTGATGCCCAGGGGGATAGCTGCCCCCTAGCAGCACCATACGATTATTTTCAAGATTTGCACTGCCATCTTGATGTCTTTTGATGTGGTGGTCATGAAGTGGTGTTAATCACTGATTAAACAGTGTTTTGGCTGTCGGGTCTATCAGTACTCTACAGCGTGTGTATTGCCTTGTTTGTTGGCTTATGGCAGGTAAATAGTGTGTGCGAATTTCCTGTCCGTGTGTACAGAGCGCTAGCTGCACTTGGATAAGAGTTGGTCCTATTGGTTGGCATACTTGGGAATCTTGGAGTCCAAAACTTCTTTTACAGTCTTTGCGCTGTATGAAAAGACATCGCAGATGTGTCAGCATTAGCTAGCGCAAGCACATAATAAGCATATGTCGGCCGCACCATGTCAACACCCGGATTTTTAATCCCAGATGCTCGTTATGCCATACCTCGCAATCCCAGGATTACCATTTTTGCGAGACATAACGGATTGGATATCACAGTACATCATCCATTACAAACCATACATAAGGTCTTACACAAATAAGGATCTCATGATCCAGTCTTAATACAACAAGCAGTGGAAATAAAAGATAAGCGTAGCGGTGGGGTCCATCTTCAGGGGCACAGGCAATGTTGACAAAGGCAGATAGTCCTAGTTATCATAGCCGTCCTGATGGCCATCATCTTGATAGTCTCCTTCATAGTCTGCCACGATAATAGCTAGGGACAAAAGCCATGAGTACTCTTTAAGTACTCGCAAACTACCACTAACAAGTACTATACTTCCAAGATAAAGTGCTAACTCTAGGTATAACTATAAAGTTAAATTTGAAACCTAAGCTGAGTTCAGAAACAAATAAAGATAAAGTAAATTCTAGAATCACTTAAGTTGGGAAGCTATTGTCATAAACACAACCCTGTTGTGGTCAAGTCAAGATTCATCTTTCATTTCAAGTTATTCGGAAAACATTTGACAACGAAACAATATGGCCATTCCAATTGTGCATAACCGCGGACGCGGCTATTCGAATAGTTTGACACTCTACAGAGGTGGTACACTTTCACCACAAGATTCGACACATCTATCAGGGATAACCCTGAATCATCATACTTAGTATGGAGATAATCAAACATAACCTTCCCTTTACACACCCTAGTATAAGCACCTCTCCTATGAGCATGGCCTCCCAACCATGACCATCAGTCATCTTGGGCACTGCATAGGTGGACAACATTGAGAGGTAGCCTCAGCTCAAACCTCTCCCGCGAGGGAACTAATACTAATGCATAAAAATTTCCAGCTAAGCCTTACCCAATTCAGGTAGTGTGGTTGTACGGTAAATTTGGAATGGTATCGCATCTGAATCGAACCATCAGTTTTATAAACGGGTTAAGGCTCATGCCTCAACATTTTCATCATCATCAACCATTTGTGTTTCTCAACACATGTCAAAACATCTCAATGGAATGACTCATCATTCCAAGGTTTTGATAATTCATTTTCACCAAGTGTTCCCATCTAAAGTGACTCAAGTTTTTGATCTACTCTAAACTACTAAGTTAAGAGTGTTCACTAAGGTGGAAAAGATGAGTTCAATCTCATGCCATAGAATGACATCTAAAGGGTTCTAAGTAGGTCAAGTTTTATACTTTTTATGCTACCTTCAAACAAGTAAAGAACGTGGTGTAAACTAAGAGAGTAAAGCTTGTAAATAAGACTTAGGGTATTACTAGTCAAAGGGGGTGTGATCAAAGCATGCTTAAGGCATCTTTGCTAAACCATCTAGTTTGATCCTAACTTGCTAAGCACTAAACCTGCAAGTGTTAGCTTGCACTGTTAATGGTGTCTTGCCTTGGTTGGTGAAGTGGTTGAAGTTTTCTTCTTCTTCTCGGTAGAACTCCTCCTCCTCCTCGAAAGCTTGGTCGGTACTATTGTCTATAAATACATACAGAGCACACAATCACTAAACAATACTTAACTAGGCTAAGTAGCATTCTAAGACACACATTGGATGATCTATTATCATCACAAGCATCACAAGTCTAATTCAATGGTTTCATCCTTTTTATTTTAGAAAAGTAATTTCTACTCATTGAAAATTTAACTAAGATTTAATATTCACCACTTAAACTATGGGATCATGTTGACACATGTCATCACCACATATCCCAACATGTGGGAATGAGAATTAAAGGTTGGATCAATACTACTTTGGTTTAAGTTCATTATTTAATGATTTAAAGTGACTAGAAATGCCTATATAGCATTTTTTTGGTACTAGTCCAAATTAACTGCATGTAAACCTTAATATTATTACATAGTTAGATAGATATGATGAAATGTTATTTTTGAGAGTTGGAATCAACTCAAAAGCTAACTTGGTTGATTTTATAAAAATGTTGCAAGTTGCAAATACTTCAGTTTTGTTATTTTTATTAGGAGAGATCCATAACTCCAATTGAATTAAATCCAACGGGCTTGGATAGATCATATTACTACCTTTCAGGAAAAATTGGTTTCATGCAATTTGGATTTGTGAAACTCCTAGAATTGAATTTTAAACTAGTGGACAGAAACTAGATTTAACTAAAAAGAAAAATCCAGATTTGAATGGCTGGGCTAGCCCGGGAAAGAACTTGGGCCGACCCAGTGGCGCTCCGCGGCGTGGGGCTCAGCTGAAAGGGGGTCCCACTTGTCAGTGGGTTTTAACACATGAAACGGTACGCGCACTGTGGGCCGTAGGATTAGAAGGGGAATCTACGGATGAGGGTCGTCGTCGACGGCGAACAGGTCGCCGGCAGGCTCGAACCCTAGCGGCTCGGTGGGGGTCTGCTAGGGACGTACCAGGGCTCCAGCGACGATGGCGAGGCAGGCAAACGAATTGGAAGATGACGGCGAGACGAGGCGCGGTTGCGGCGGAGCTTGGGGTACCCTAAATCGCAGGCGCCCTTCTCCTCCAGAGGTGGCCTGCTCCGGTGAAATTCCGGTGAGCTGCTGCTCGCCTTGCTCCGGCTAGCGGTGGGTGAGGTTCAATGAGGTGAGGGGAGTGGAGTGGTGTGGAGAGAAGAGGCTGGGGAGGCCTCCTTTTATAGGCCCGACGGTGAGACCGAAGGGTATGGGCGGGCGACTCCGGCGACACGGCTATGGGCGGCTAGCGGCATGGCCGAGGATGGCGATCGATAGGCGCTCCCCTGGCGGTGCTCTAGGAAGTGAATGCGGCCGTAGGGGCGGTGGTATGTGGTCTGGGCGAGGTGGCGCTCTGAGCGGCAGAGGCGGCGGTGTCCACGGCGAGCGGTGGATGTGGTGCGTTGGGCGGCGAACGGGGGTGTCTGGGGTGTTCCCCAGGTCGTGGCGGAGCGGTGGGCGCGGGCCGCAGTTGAGCGGCATCTTGTGCATGCGGGGATAGGGCGTGCTCTACGGGCGGCATCGGCATGGTGCGGTGGCACTGGGCGCGTGGTTTCCTCGGTGGTCCACTGCAAGGGTTGGCTCGGGCAGGGGACAGAGGGTGGCGGTGAGGTGCTGGCTACCTCCTAGACATGGAGAGAGAGGGGGAGATGGTCTGCTGCGGTGAGGGCAAGGTTGGCCGGCGAGGGGTGTCTTGGCATGGCATGGCAATGCCACTAGGGGTTAGGGGAGTGGGTGCTAAGGGCCTGGTTAGATCAAGAGGGGACAAAGAGATTAAATGGATATCAAATGGGGGCAAAACCCTGTTCAAAACAGTGAGCCATGATTTAGGTTTAAACCTGCCTGCCAAGTGTTTGATTAAATGGTCGCAAGAACTAAACTTTTGAATTTTGGTTTCAAATTTTTTGGGTGTTCTCCACTAATGCTAGGTAGTCCTTGGTTGCAAGGATTTTGAAAGTGGAGCTCAAATAGATGGGTTTCGAAATAGGGGTGATCTATGCATATGCATTCGATTCAATTTTCAAATGCCAATAAAAATAGTTAACATAATGTTTTTAGCAGATCAAAAGGTGGGCCTTGGTACCTCATTATGTGTACTAGTAAGGGGTGCAAAGATCATGAACTGTTTCTATTAAGAATTGAGTGCTAGGAACACTCAAAGTAGTGTAGTTGATTAAAATGGCCAAAAAGGCCATTCCTCCTTTTTAATTCTTTTTGATTTGATTTTCTTTAGGAAAAGTTTGGGAATGATGTAGATGATGTTTAATTCACTTAAGAAACATTTTAGAAGCAAAGGATCACACAATCATGGCAATTCAAAACAACTCCTATTTTAAATGCACACATATATGGATGCTTTCATTTTAAATTTGCAAAAGTTTTTGTTAACCCTAATTTTGATGATTTAGATCTTGATAAGCTTGGATTGAAGTTTTGGGATGTTACAAACCTTCCCCCCTTAAACAAAATCTCGTCCCGAGATTTACAAAGAAAACTAGGAGCTAAAGAGATCTGGGAACTCTGTCCTAATGTAATCTTCGCGCTCCCAAGTAGCTTCCTCCTTGGTATGGTTGCTCCACTGAATATTGAGAAACTTGATAATCCTGGTCCTGGTGGTTCTGTAAGCTTCTTCTAAGATACGGATGGGTACTTCTCTGTAGGTCAGGTCATTGTTGATTTCCACAGCTCTTTGATCGATGTTCTTGAAAACTCTAGTCTTCTCGGGCACTTCCAGACATTTGCGAAGTAATGAGATATGAAACACATTGTGGATGGCTGACATCTCTTCAGGCAGTTCCAGTTGATACGATACTTCTCCTCGATGGTTCAGAATCTTGAAAGGTCCGATATATCTAGGGGCTAACTTTCCCTTCAGACTAAGGCGTTGAGTTCCTTTCAATGGTGAAACCTTGAGATATACAAAATCTCCGACATTGAAAGTCAGGTCTCTTCTTCTCTTGTCAGCATAACTCTTCTGTCGGGATTGGGCGGTCTTGAGGTGCTCACGGACTTTGTGAACTTTCTCTTCTGCTTCTCGGAGAATGTCGGGTCCGAAGATCTGACTCTCTCCTACTTGCGACCAATTCAAAGGGGTACGGCACTTTCTTCCATATAGGAATTCAAATGGTGCCATCTGTAAACTAGCTTGATAACTGTTGTTATATGAGAATTCTGCGAAAGGCAGGCAGTCTTCCCATTTTGCTCCATATTCCAACACATAAGCTCTAAGCATATCCTCTAGGATCTGGTTGACTCTCTCAGTCTTCCCATCAGTTTGCGGGTGATACGCTGTGCTGAAGTTCAACTTGGTTCCTAATCCTTCTTGGACTTTCTGCCAAAATCTCAAGGTAAACTGAGTTCCTCGGTCTGATACTATGGTCTTGGGGGTTCCATGCAGACTAACAGTCCTAGCAATGTACAGCTCCACTAACTTTGCACTCTCGTAAGTTGTCTTGACAGGTATAAAGTGGGCTACCTTGGACAGTCTATCAACTATGACCCAGATAGAGTCATTTCCCCTACTAGAAGTAGGCAAACCGGTGATAAAGTCCATTTTGATGGAATCCCATTTCCATTCTGGAATCTGTAATGGTTGCAGCAGTCCTGCAGGTCTTTGATGCTCTGCCTTGACTCTTTGACAGATTTCACACTTGGCGATGTAGCTTAAAATCTCTCTCTTCATCTTGAGCCACCAAAATTGCTCTTTCAAATCCTGATACATCTTTGTTCCTCCGTGGTGGATAGAATAAAGAGTATCATGAGCTTCCTTCATAATAACTTCCTTCAGCTCCGAATCTGCTGGAACACAGATACGTCCTTTGTACCACGGTACTCCTTCTTTGTCTTCGGTAAATCCATGTACCTTTCATGTACCAATACGACGTTTGATTCCGTCGATACTTTCATTTCCCTTCTGGGCTTCCTTGATTTGGCTAATCAAAGTGGGTTGAAGTTCAAGGCTAGCTAGGAATCCTTAGCTAACTAATCCAGTCCTGAACTACTCCAACTCTTCATACAAACTTGGTTACTTCTCCTTGATCATGGTGTTTAGCCTACACAGCAATCGGCTAAGAGCATCCACTACCACATTGGTTTTGCCGGGGTGATAGTGAATGTCAAGGTCGTAATCCTTGATTAACTCTATCCATCTCCTTTGCCTCATATTCAGCTCCTTCTAAGTGAAGATATATTTCAAGCTTTTATGATCTGAGTAAATCTCATAGCGATTACCCATCAAATAATGACGCCATGTGTTCAATGCTAGAACCACAACTGCTAGCTCAAGATCATGGGTCGGATAGTTCTGCTCATGCTGCTTCAGTTGCCAAGACAGATACGCGATGACTTTGCCTTCTTGCATCAATACACATCCTAGACCAATCTTGGATGCGTCAGAATACACATCAAAAGGCTTCTTGATGTCTGGCATGACCAATATTGGGGCAAATATCAATCTCTTCTTCAGCTCCTGGAAACTAGCTTCACACTTGTCAGTCCATTCAAACGTCTTGTCCTTCTTCAACAATTGGGTCATTGGTCGGGCTATGCTCGAGAATCCTTCTACGAACTTGCGGTAATTCCCACTAATCCGAGAAATGCACGGACTTGGGTTTGAGTGGTTGGGGCTTCCCATTCTTCGACATCTTTGATCTTGGCGGGATCAACAGAGACTCCTCCGGCAGACACAATATGTCCTAGAAATCCTACTTCTTTCAACCAAAACTCACACTTGCTGAACTTGGGATATAACTGATGCTCTCTCAGGGTTTCTAGGATAACTCTCAGATGTTGCTCATGCTCTTCTTACGACTTGGAGTAGATAAGGATGTCATCGATAAACACAACTACAAACTTATTTAGGAAATGCATAAAGATCTTATTCATGAGATTCATGAAATAAGCAGGGGCATTGGTTAATCCAAAAGACATAACCGTATACTCGTATAAACCATAGTGAGTAGTAAAGGCGGTCTTCGGAATATCCGTTGCACGAATCTTAAGTTGGTGATGACCAGTCCTAAGATCAATCTTTGAGAATACCTGGGCTCCAGTCAACTGATCAAATAGATTCTCTACCTTTGGCAAGGGGTACTTGTTCTTGATGGTGACATCATTCAACTTTCTGTAATCTGTGCACAGACGGTTTCCTCCATCTTTCTTGTTGACGAATAACACTGGTGATCTCCATGGCGATGCACTTGGTTGAATCAAGCCCTTGGCTAGCATAGCATCCAACTGCTTCTTCAGTTCCACTAACTCTGAGGGGTTCATGCTATAGGGTCTCTAGGCTATAGGTCCGGTTCCGGGGATTAGTTCAATAATGAACTCAATATCCCTATTCGGGGGCATACCTGGCAATTCATCTGGGAATACGTCGGGGTATTCACAGACTACTCTGACTTGGCCTATGGTGGGCAAGGCTACACTCTGGTTGCACTTGAATTGACGGGGTAATGTTTCAGAGATATGCTCTACTGTTACTCTAGAACTACTGGTCATGATGATGGCTTTCTTAGCATAATCTATCAATCCTTTATGCCTTGACATCCAGTCCATACCTAGTACTACTTCCAATCCTTTGGTTCCAAGTACAATTAGGTTGGCATAAAAATCTATCCCATGTATTCTGATAGGTACAACTTTGCAAATTTTTCTAGCTTTGGTTGTTGAACCGGAGATTTGAACTATCATGACATGCTTCAGGTTGGTTGGGCGAATCTTACTAGTGCATGCAAATTCTTCGGTGACAAATGAATGCGATGCTCCCAAATCAAACAATACTCTTGCTAAAACTGAGTTGATAGAAAACATACCCAGCACTACATCTGGCGCTTCCTGGGCTTCTTCTGCATTCATGTGGAAGAGACGGCCATTGTAGTTGTGAGGGTTCCCTGGGGCAAATCTCCTTCCTGGTTCAACACGACACTGCTGCTGAGCTGGGGCATTCACATTGGTATTGGCTGCAGTCTTCTTGGGACACTCATTGGAGTAGTGACCCTTCACTCCACACTCAAAACAAGTGATCTGGGACTTGTCTTTGACTACGGCAGGCACCGCATTGCTGCCAGTTCTAGGTGTAGTGTTGTTGTTGTTGTTCTTGGGAGGTGCACGATGGAAGTTGTTGGCATTACTGGAGTTGTGATTGTTTCCTCCGGACTTCACATTGCCTCCGCTATGGTTGGGGTAGCTTGGGCGAGATGTTGGGGGTCGGTTGCTCCTTGGTGCATATCCTGGTGAAGGGTTGGTACGGTACTTCTGGTAACTGTTGGATCCAGATTGCTGCATCATACGACACTTGCGGTTGTCGTTTGCCTGGTTAATCTTCCCTTCCATCTAGATGGCAGAGTCGACTAGCTCTTCGAGATCCTGGAAACGGATATTGACGAGGACAGTCTGCATCTCATCATGCAGTCCGTTCAAGAATCTCTCTTTCTTCTTGGCCTCCGTGTTGATCTCATCAGGTGCATATCTGGCAAGTGACAGGAATCTGTCACGGTACTCCATCACAGTCATTCTCCCTTGCTTCAATTCGCGGAACTCATCTCTCATTCTGTTGACTAGGCCTTGCGGCACATCGGTGCGACTGAACTTGACTTTGAATGCTTCCCATGTCCTCACTTGACCATGGTTCATATTGCGGATGCTATTCCACCAAGCTCTTGCATCTCCTGCCAGATAGTGGGTGGCAAAGAGAACTTTCTCATTTTCATCAACTCTGGCAACTTCTAAGTTGTTTTCCATGGTCTGTAACCAGTCATCAGCATCTAATGGGTTCTCAGATTGATTGAAGATTGGGGGATTGGTGTTCTGAAATTTTTTGAGTTTGGATCCCTGGTGATCCTAGTTTCCATGCCCTTGGTTGTTGAGAGCCATCTGGGCGATTTGTTGAAGTGTTGCTAAGTTGGCTTGATGTTCTGCCCGGCTTGCTTCACGGTCTGCGATGAGATTCTGCAGTATCTGTAGCATTGGGTCTTGCGACGAGCTGCTCCCTCCTTGGTTTCCATGAGTCATCTGAAGATTGAGATATAGGGGTAAGAGGGAAATTCTAAGGTTCATGGTTTTGGGTTTTCAAAGCTAAAACTTTGAGTTAGACTCAGGTTTTTCAACTAACTTCACTTTCATTCATGCAAGCAAGCACTCGATACAACACACACCACAACAATCAAAGGGAAAACATATGGTTTGAAGAACCATTCTGTAAGCTACGATACAGTGAGACCGATACATCTCAGGCTACGACAATGCTCTAGTGCATCTACTCATCGTCGATGAAGTCGGAGTCCTCATCATCAGTGTAGAAGTCCACGGCATATTCCTCCAGAAAGTCATCATCGTTGCTGAGGTAGGAATCCATGTCTCCCTGGATGTCTTCACCCTCATCTTATTCTTCCTTTGCTGCAAGCTGAGCTTCCTGCTCCTTGATGGTCTTCTCGAGGTCGGCACCTTCTTGCAAAGACGGGCGATGGTGCGATCCTTCTTGGCACGCTTACGGCGAGGAGACTGGCGGTCCTGGACAAGCAGTGCGAAAGTCTAGGCCTTCTGATCGGCAATGGCACGGTTCTGGTTGGCTAACTCTCTGGCATTGTCCAGTTCCTGTTGTCTGTCGTGAAGCAAGAAGTCAAGGTTCTCCACTTGACGCCTCAACTCAGGGTGACCCGGCATCTCCATTGGCATTCCCATGAAGTCACGTCTTGCATAGTGGGCAAAACGGGTTCCTTGGACCTTGTTGACGCTAAGGGCACATAGACGTGCGAGAGCTTCATGCATGGCCCTGGCTAAGCCATCTAGCCAGTTGTTCTCTCCCACGAAGAACTGAATTCTCATAGAAGTTGGTGCTTCGATGCTTCCTCTAAGATCCGCGGTGACTAGCCACTGTAAGTCTCCTCCTGGGGGTCCTGGAAGTTGAGCTCCAAGAAACTCCGGGTGCGGGTGTCCCAGTAACTCTAACAGTGAATCCAGATCCCTCTCGAAGATCAGCTGACCTCCGTTTCCCAACTGGTAAAACTTGCTGAACTGAGTCTCCATCTACAAGAATTAAGGATGAGGAAGTTAGTGAAGTGATCAAGTGTGTCAAATTTTAAGTAGTAGTGGGAGAATTTTGAGTATCATGAATTTTTGAGAAATTATCCACAAGGGTAAGAGAGGAGATAGTTTTTCATAAATACTCACTTTGGTTTTGAAACTAAATTTTTGTTTGACGTCTGTTCTAACTATGGTCTCCTATGGTCAGGATGGCTCTGATACCAACTTGTCAACACCTGGATTTTCAATCCCAGATGCCCGTTATGCCATACCTCGCAATCCCAGGATTACCATTTTTGCGAGACATAACGGATTGGATATCACAGTACATCATCCATTACAAACCATACATAAGGTCTTACACAAATAAGGATCTCATGATCCAGTCTTAATACAACAAGCAGCAGAAATAAAAGATAAGCGTGGCGGTGGGGTCCATCTTCAAAGGCACAGGCAATGCTGACGAAAGCAGATAGTCCTAGTTATCATAGCCGTCCTGTTGGCCATCATCTTGATAGTCTCCTTCATAGTCTGGCCACGATAATAGCCAGGGACAAAAGCCATGAGTACTCTTTAAGTACTCGCAAACTACCACTAACAAGTACTATACTCCAAGATAAAGTGCTAACTCTAGGTATAACTATAAAGTTAAGTTTGAAACCTAAGCTGAGTTCAGAAACAAAGAAAGATAAAGTAAATTCTAGAATCACTTAAGTTGGGAAGCTATTGTCATAAACACAGCCCTGTTGTGGTCAAGTTAAGATTCATCTTTCATTTCAAGTTATTCGGAAAACATCTGACAACGAAACAGTTTGGCCATTCCAACTGTCCATAACCGCGGACGCAGCTATTCGAATAGTTTGACACTCTGCAGAGGTGGTACACTTTCACCACAAGATTCGATACATCTGTCAGGGATAACCCTGAATCATCATACTTAGTATGGAGATAATCAAACATAACCTTCCCTTTACACACCCTAGTATAAGCACCTCTCATATGAGCATGGCCTCCCAACCATGACCATCAGTCATCTTGGGCACTGCATAGGTGGACAACATCGAGAGGTAGCCTCAGCTCAAACCTCTCCCGCGAGGGAACTAATACTAATGCATATAAATTTCCAGCTAAGCCTTACCCAATTCAGGTAGTGTGGTTGTATGGTAAATTTGGAATGGTATCGCATCTGAATCCAACCTTCAGTTTTATAGACGGGTTAAGGCTCATGCCTCAACATTTTCATCATCATCAACCATTTGTGTTTCTCAACACATGTCAAAACATCTCAATGGAATGACTCATCATTCCAAGGTTTTCATAATTCATTTTCACCAAGTGTTCCCATCTAAAGTGACTCAAGTTTTTGATCTACTCTAAACTACTAAGTTAAGAGTGTTCACTAAGGTGGAAAATATGGGTTCAATATCATGCCATAGAATGACATCTAAAGGGTTCTAAGTAGGTCAAGTTTTATACTTTTTATGCTACCTTCAAACAAGTAAAGAACGTGGTGTAAACTAAGAGAGTAAATCTTGTAGATAAGACTTAGGGTATTACTAGTCAAAGGGGGTGTGATCAAAGCATGCTTAAGGCATCTTTGCTAAACCATCTAGTTTGATCCTAACTTGCTAAGCACTAAACCTGCAAGTGTTAGCTTGCACTGTTAATGGTGGCTTGCCTTGGTTGGTGCAGTGGTTGAAGTTTTCTTCTTCTTCTTGGTAGAACTCCTCCTCCTCGAAAGCTTGGTCGGTACTATCGTCTATAAATACATACGGAGCACACAATCACCAGACAATACTTCACACATTTTATGATCTATTATCATCACAAGCATCACAAGTCTAATTCAATGGTTTCATCCTTTTTATTTTAGAAAAGTAATTTCTACTTATTGAAAATTTAACTAAGATTTAATATTCACCACTTAAAATATGGGATCATGTTGACACATGTCATCACCACATATCCCAACATGTGGGAATGAGAATTAAAGGTTGGATCAATATTACTTTGGTTTAAGTTCATTATTTAATGATTTAAAGTGACTAGAAATGCCTATATAGCATTATTTTGGTACTAGTCCAAAGTCACTGCATGTGAACCTTAATATTATTACATAGTTAGATAGATATGATGAAATGTGATTTTTGAGAGTTGGAATCAACTCAAAAGCTAACTTGGTTGATTTTATAAAAATGTTGCAAGTTGCAAATACTTCTATTCTGTTATTTTTATTAGGAGAGATCCATAACTCTAATTGAATTAAATCCAACGGGCTTGGATAGATCATCTTACTACCTTTCAGGAAAAATTAGTCTCATGCAATTTGGATTTGTGAAACTCCCAGAATTGAATTTTAAACTAGTGGAAAGAAACTAGATTTAACTAAAAAGAAAAATCCAGATTTGAATGGCTGGGCTAGCCCGGGAAAGAACTTGGGCCGGCCCAGTGGCGCTCCACGGCGCGGGATCAGCTGAAAGGGGGTCCCGCTTGTCAGTGGGTCTTAACACGTGAAACGGTACGCGCGCTGTGGGCCATAGGATTAGAAGGGGAAGCTACGGCTGAGGGTCGTCGTCGACGACGAACAGGTCGCCGGCGGGCTCGAATGCTAGCGGCTCGGTGGGGGTCTGCTGGGGACGTACCAGGGCTCCAGCGACGACGGCGAGGCGGGCAAACGAACTGGAAGACGACGGCGAGGTGAGGCGCGGTTGCGGCGGAACTTGGGGTGCCCTACATCGCAGGCGCCCTTCTCCTCCAGAGGCGGCCTGCTCCTGTGAAATTCCGGCGAGCTACTGCTCACCTTGCTCCGGCTAGAGGTGGGTGAGGTTCAGTGAGGTGAGGGCAGTGGAGTGGTGTGGAGAGAAGAGGCTGGGGAGGCCTCCTTTTATAGGCCCGACGGTGAGACCAAAGGGTATGGGTGGGCGACTCCGGGGACATGGCTACGGGCGGCTAGCGGCATGGCCGTGGATGGCGATCGATAGGCAGTCCCCTGGCGGTGCACTAGGAAGTGAATGCGACCGTAGGGGCGGTGGTATGCGGTCTGGGCGTGGTGGCGCTCTGAGCGGCAGAGGCGGCGGTGTCCACGACAAGCGGGGGCTATGGTGCGTGGGCCAGTGAACGGGGGTGTCTGGGGTGTTCCCCAGGTCTTGGCGGAGCGGTGGGCGCGGGCTGCGGTCGAGCAGCGGCTTGTGCACGCGGGGACAGGGCGTGCTCTGCGGGCGGCATCGGCATGGTGTGGTGGCACTGGGCGCGTGGTTTCCTCGGTGGTCCACTGCAGGGCTTGGCTCGGGTAGGGGACAGAGGGTGGCGGTGAGGTGCTGGCTACCTCCTAGACATGGAGAGAGAGGGGGAGACGGTCTGCTGCGGTGAGGGCAAGGTTGGCCGGCGAGGGGTGTCTCGGCATGGCATGGCAACGCCACTAGGGGCTAGGGGAGTGGGTGCTAAGGGCCTGGTTAGATCAATAGGGGACAAAGAGATTAAATGGAGATCAAATGGGGGCAAAACCCTGTTCAAAACAGTGAGCTATGATTTAGGTTTAAACCTGCCTACCATGTGTTTGATTAAATGGCCGCAAGAACTAAACTTTTTAATTTTGGTTTCAAAAAGTTTGGGTGTTCTCCACTAATGCTAGGTAGTCCTTGGTTGCATGGGTTTTGAAAGTGGAGCTCAAATAGATGGGTTTTGAAATAGGGGTGATCTATGCATATGCATTGGATTCAATTTTCAAATGCCAATAAAAATAGTTAACAGAATGTTTTTAGCAGATCAAAAGGTGGGCCTTGGTACCTCATTATGTGTACTAGCAAGGGGTGCAAAGATCATGAATTGTTTCTGTTAAGAATTGAGTGCTAGGAACACTCAAAGTAGTGTAGTGGATTAAAATGGCCAAAATGACCATTCCTCCTTTTTAATTCTTTTTGATTTGATTTTCTTTAGGAAAAGTTTGGGAATGATGTAGATGATGTTTAATTCACTTAAGAAATATTTTAGAAGCAAAGGATCACACAATCATGGCAATTGCAAACAACTCCTATTTTAAATGCACACATATATGGATGCTTTCATTTTAAATTTGCAAAAGTTTTTGTTAACCCCAATTTTGATGATTTAGATCTTGATAAGCTTGGATTTAAGTTTTGGGATGTTACACACCACGTGTGTAGCCCTAAATTTGGATCATCATTGTGTGTATATTAACTTGAATATCCGACGACCGACGACCCTCTTGTTACACGCGAGCTGCCCTGCTAACTTGTTGCTACCGTCGGGGGCATCACAGAAAGCTTCTCGGTTAATTTTGCTGGTTAGTGTTTCATCCCCGTCTCCTTTACAAGCTCGCATGCTGTCGATTCATCCCCTTTTTTTCCTTACTCCAACCTTATATACCATCCTGCAGGCTGCGGCTTAGGTCTATACCTGGCAGATTGTTTCTCCAGGACTGCCCATCTTCTTGCTTTCGGCTTTCAGCTGGCTCTTGTTCATCAGCGGGGCGATGGCGTTCGAGCTGTTAAACTCGACCGTATCCATCTCAACATCGTTTCTACTATTTGTGTATGCTTCACGGGCATGGGATTTGGTCGTCCTTGCGCCGTCGAGGAAGGTTGTCAAGCGGGTTGCTTGGCTCATAGCGGCGTTGATCACACTCCTCTCGATGGTTGTTGTAGCATGTCAGCTTTATTATAGTCTAGTTAATCAAACTATCTAACTTATGCTTGTTTTGCACGTATCTCAATGCACACGCTGGCGGGCATCCACCGGGGGCAGCTATCCCTCGGGGCAGCAGAGTATTTTCGATAAGAAAATACTACTTTGTATTTTAGTCAATAAAATTAAGTTAGGTATTTCCAAACACTTATTATTTTAAGGAATTTTCCAAATATCAAAATAATATTTGAAAATAAATAAACAACTAGTTTTAAGATCTTTACGAGGTTTACTTTAGTAGAAATATACAAGATGTATTATTGAAAAGGATTTCAAATTATAAAGTAACAAATTCCTATTTATCTATTTATATAAATTCTTATTTAAACTTATAACTTCATAAAATACTTTAGTCCTGAATAATCCATTAAGTCTAAAAATACGCTTAAAACCATAATTATGGTCTATAATAAAGCCTAAGTGTAAATTATTTAATACTCCTTTAGAGTCTTAAATCAAATATAACTAATAACTTCAAATTAACCTTTAGCATCATTCACTTATATTGGTGGTGAACGATATCATATCTCAAACCTTACCTAAACAACTGTAAAGTTTAATAGGAGTTCAAGAAACCCTATAATGAGATCATTGTATCTCATAATTAGCTTTAACTCTATAATCTCCTTAGCATCTATTTGCTAAGCTTAGATTCATAAAGTTATCACTACAAGAAAAGTTTCCTTCCACAACGAATTGGCCCGACGGTCATCGTAGAGGGCGCATCTTCCGCGACTAAATTCTCGGCTTGGCCGTGGCCGATGGAAAACTTTTTTTCCGGTTTCGCGGCCCTCTACTACGACGGATCTGCTAAAATCATAGAGGAAGCTCGGCCAGCACGTGGCAGAAGCAAGATATTTGTTTCCTCGCACGATGTTAGCTCGCCGAAATCTTTTGAGGTGTGTGGGTCCCGGACGTTAGTGTCTCTAGCGGACCATACATTTCGGTCGTGCCTCCTTGATTTGAACTCGATAATGTAGCTCGAGGCGTCTGCCGTTTAGTCAGGCTGCTAGGTCCCACATGTCAGCCTCTCATTAGAAGGATCATGTGTATGATGGATTTTTTCCTTCGCTCGCGCTACCCTGTTCTGAAGTTGATAGCGTTGCTCGATGCATCTACCATCTAATCAACCTCCTAGGACCCACATGTCATCCTCTCATTAGAAGAAACATGTGTATGATGGAATTTTTTCCTTCACTGGCGCTATCCCGTTCCGAGTTGATAGCGTTGCTCGACACATCTACCATTTAACCAACCTCTTGAGCCCCACATGTCACCTCTCATTAGAAGAAACATGTTTATGATGGATTTTTTCCTTGGCTCGCGCTACCACGTTTCGAGTTGATAGCGCTGCTCGACGCATCTACCGTTTAACCAACCTCTTGAGCCCCACATGTCATCCTCTCATTAGAAGAAACGTGTGTATGATAAATTTTTTTCCTTCGCTCGCGCTACCCTGTTCCGAACTTGATAGCGTTGTTCGATGCATCTACCATTTAATCACGATGTTGGGCGCCACATGTCATCCTCTCATTAGAAGAATGTGTGTATGATGGATTTTTTACCCTCTGTTGCGCCTTCGTGTTCAAAACTTGATAGCGTTGCTCACTGCTTCAGCCGTTTATATAGGCTGCTGGGCCCGACATGTCAGACTCACATTAGAAGAATCGTGGGTATGATGGAACTTTTTTCTTCTCTGGCGCTACCCTGTTCTGAACTAGATAGCGTTGCTCGACGAATCTGCCGTTTGCTCACAATGCTGGGTCCGCCATTTCATCCTCTCATTAAAAGAAACGTGTACATGCTGAACTTTTTTCTGGCTCGCGCCTCCCTGTTTCGAACTGGCTACATTGCTCGATGCAACATCTGTATAAGGTCGCTCTATTGGGTCCCACATATCAGCCTCTCTATAAATGAAACATGCGTGTGATGGACTTTTTTGGCCATGTCCGCCGTTTTGACCTTGGGAACTTGCTGGGTCCTAGATATAAACCACCTCTGTGTAGGAAACGTGTCTATGCTGGGTCCCAGCTGATAGCCTCTATTTAAAAGAAGCGTGTGTATGTTGGACTATTTTTTCGGGTCCCAGATGTCAGCCTCAGAGTACAAAAAATGCTCATAAAGACCGAATTAAAAAGATTCTGGGCTAAACTTGGGGCGGATGCCCTATTCATCGTTGCTTATTGGGTTATCCTTGGGGCTGATAGGATAATTTTATGGGCTATGCTTGGGCCTGTTGGGTCCGACATGTCAACTTCTCTATAAGTGCAACGCGTGTTTGATGGACTTTTTTTCGGCCGCGTCCGTTGTTTTCACCATGGCAACCATGTATGGTCTTACTGTTGGGGCCCTTATGTCAGCCTCTCTGACATGTTCTGGCTTGTGGGTCCCCGATGCATCCTTGTATGTTCTGTCTAGTGGGCCCCTGATGCGAGTCTCTTTGTACAAGTATTTAAACTTTTGTTTCGAACCTACCCTCAAATCAAACTCTAGGGACCCTGCGTGCTGGTGGGTCCGTGATGTCAGCCTCTCTGTAATGCGATATTGCTAGAAGAAAAATTGTAAATCCAAGATACGATTCGAACAAAAGACCTTCAAATCAAATAAACGTAAACTGAGTGTGTTGCCACTACAAGAAAAATATTTATAGAATAAATATCATTAAACTTTTATTAGTACTACAATTTATGTGTCTTCTTAAAAATATTTTGGACGTCTATGCTTATCTCTTTTAAAATATAAAATACCACATAATGGAGTATTTTCTTAAAAACATGGGTATGCAAAGTTTTTATTTGAGAGGTGGGGGCAATGCCCAAAAGGCCGAATTAAAAAGAGTTTGGCTATTCTACGTAGGCTACCCTACGTGGGTTATACTTCGTAGGGCAGGCTCCATTCTCAAATTTTAGTGGGTTGTGCTCAGCAGTCTCCTGACCCCTAAAAGACCGAATTAATATGTTCTCGGCTATGCACCATGGGCTCCTTTCTCAAATTTCACTGGGTTATGGTCAGCAGTCCCCTGACCCTGAAAAGACCGAATAAAAATGTTCTGGGCTAAAGAGGGGCCGAATGAGATATGGAGTACTAGATGTCTTCTCCTGGTTAATAAAAATTGCATTGTGATGTGCTCGGCCGGATTCGAAACAAAGACCATGGAGAGGGAGGGGGAAAGCGATAATTCTTTTTGGCAGCTATTCATGTCAAAATCCAGCAGTATAGAATAAGGTAGAAAAATTATCAACAGATTCGAAGTTCATATTCAGGAGCACTTGACCAATTCAGCATTATTTCAAAAGTGACCAATTCAGCAATATAGATAATAAAATACAAATAGCAGTACAGAGAGAACCAGTTTTTGTTTCAGCTCTAAAAACCTTGTCGTGTGATCAGTTTGTCATTTTCACCAATAACACTCGACCATTGGAGCAAGCAAAACTGATGATCAAGTCTGCTTTGAGTACCTTAATTCTCACATCAATGCATGTGTGACCCCCATATGCAACCCAAAATGCCCAAGTCTCATCTAGATTGTGACATGGCCATGTAGAAGGGCGACGAGCACTCGTCTGTTTCACATTTAGCAGCACATGACACATTCAGCAGCAATTTAAAGTGACCGATTCAACGGTGCCAAAAAATGTCCAAAAGAATTGAGAGATTCAGCAATGCTGACATTGAAATTCAATGGATGTACAGTAATGTAGCAAAGCCAAGTTTCAAAAGGAAAGCGTGACCATGCATTTTCTCCACTCGATCTGAATAAGTCCAAGTACATAGGTATTACTACAAAACAGATTAGCAGTAGCTGAACTCTATACAAAATACTTAGTAGAAGTGTAGAACTACAAGCTTACACTAAACTAGGAACCACTACATGTCCCATCATACGTACTCGAAGAAACAAGATTGCTTCAGCGTGTCAAAGTGCTGGTCGGGCTGCACCCTTGATTTCCTGCCTGGGATGCCTCTCTCGTTTCATTGTCGCCTGTCGGCCTTAGGTCAGCAGCATACATGTAAAATTCATACGACAAACCAGGAAGTTCGAGATCCTTAATTTCGGCAATTCCAATTACGAAGGGAATATGCCACCAACATAAACTAGCTAATTAGTACAACATTACATACACTCACAGTAGGATCATCACAAGAGGATTAAGATGTGATATCTCACCGGTGAATCTTGTCCGACTATAGGTTCAGTAGTATGCTAATAAAGACGTGGCTTAGACAGAAAAGACATGAGCACTTCCTGCGCGGTGTTGGCTGGTGACGGCCTAATTGTTGTCTTTGGTCACCTCTTTACTACAACCTGATTGAAACTAGCGAACAAGACCAATGACGAAAACATCACCTCGTACCGCAGCGATTCGCATGCCGCGGACCTGACCGGCCTGATGAACAGCTTTCCCTCCTTCCCGATGCCGACGACCTCAGCTCTGAGCGAGCCCGGTGCACGAACCGGCACAGATGGATCTCGTTTTTGGGGGATGTATCTGGGCACTGTCATCGAGTGGGCAGATATGAGGTGCTCCACGAACACTTTCTTGACGCCAGTGAACTCGCATCCTGGCTCCGTACAGACACATCGGCGGTAGTTGCACGCGATCTTGTGGTCGTAGACGTCCTTGTAGGAGACCAAAGTCCAACGGATGTTGTTGGGGCATCTACTACCTTTTCTGCCAGCGACTTGGTGGTACAGCTCCTTGGAGCATGCGGCCAGCCAGACAACACTGATAGTGTCCAAACGCTTAGCTATTTCATTGAAGACATCGTCCCTAACATTCGTCCAAACGTTGTTCAGCCGGTTGTGCCTTGAATCGAAAGCCATCACGTCTAAATGATTGGGGGCAAGGGTGGATCTATGTATGAATGTTAGGCTTATTTGGAGGAGAGGGGTGGTGGCCTAGAAGGATCGATATAGCGGGAGAGATGCGAGAAAATTGTGTGAAGTGCACGCTAGAGAAGGTCCAAATGCGGCCTCTCGGAGTTGGGAATGGCTCTTAAGGAGGGGGTTTTGCCGTGCTCCTATGGCTGTCTTCTACCGGGCATACTGCATCAAGCACGACGACTAGAGTTATGCAGTAGGGAGTACTACTATAGGTACTCTAGACTGGCGTGCTGCCATGGAGTGTTCTCTCATCACATCTCAGTTATCAGAACTGAGAGATGACTTATTTACTGCTTCCATTTTATACTACTCCCTCCAGTTCGTATTCTAATGGCCTCAACTTTGTCTAGATTCACATCAGTTAGACAGAGTAGTTGTAAGTTGAGTCACTTACATTTTTCGATACTTCATAGTACGTACCAAAATACCAAGATGCTGAACCTCATATGAACTTTCTAGAAAGGTACCCCTTTGCAAAGATTGGCAAGCCTGCTCAAATTGATGAAACTTCTAGAAATGCAAGAACCCATGGCCTAAATTGCATCATGCTTGGTGAAATAACGACAGGTTCCCAGTTCATATTCAGCAACATTTTAAAGTGACCGATTCAGCAATATAGACTCTGAAATTCAATAGCAGGACAAAGAGAATCAATTCATGTTTCAGCACTAAAAACCTTGGTGCGGGATCAGTCGCTTTTCTCCGAACACACTCGATCATCGGAGCAAGCAAAACTGACCATCAAGCCTACTTTTCTGTGCATACTTCCTACTCACATCAATGACTGTGTGACCCACATATGCAAACCAAAATGCCCCAAGCCTCATCTGGATTGTTACAAGGCCATGTTTCAAAAGTACAGTAAGACCATCTACTGCCCTTGATCTAAAAAAAGTATCAGCATGTTAGTATTAGTTCTACAAGATACTTTAGTACTATAACAAAAATGACAGAAGATTTGACAGATTCACTACCATTTGAAAGATTCAGCAGCACTAAATAAAACATAAAAATATCAATAGATTCCAAACACATAATCAGCGGCACTTGACGGATTCAATAGCATTTCAAAGTGACCGATTTAGCAGTACATATAATAACCAAAAGTATTGACAGATTTAACAATGCAGACACTGAAATCCAATAGATGTAGCAAGGCCATAATTCAAACGGATAGAGAGAACATATTCTGGCCATGTTCCAAAAGAAGAGCAAGACCATCTACTGGTCTTGATCTAAACAAGTACCAATACATCACTATTAGTTCTAAAAAATATTTTAGTAATAGCAACAATAGAACGTTCGATAGATTCAATGGCACTTGAAAGATTCAGCAGTACTGAAAAAGACAGAAAAATATCATCAGATTCCCAGTTCATAATAAGCGACACTTGACAGATTTAACACCATTTCAAAGTGACCGATTTAGCAGTACAGATAATGACCAAAGAAATTGACAGATTCAGTAATGCAGACATTGAAATTCAGTAGATGTAGCAAGGCCATGATTAAAAAGGAAAGAGAGACCTTATTCTGCACTACATCTGTCGGCCTGAACAAGGACCAGTACATAGGTATTACTCCTACTACAAAATAGATTAGCAGTAACAGAACTCCCTCAAAATACTCAGAACTACCTTAAGCTAGGAACCACATGTCCCAAAATGGTAAGAAAAATCCAGTTGAGGAATACATGTGTTCAAGTTAGGATCATCACAAGAAGATAAAGATGTTCTAATCGCTAAGAAATAGGGATGCAAAAGTGGGACAAATGGGTTAGGCGGGATCCTTAATTTTAGACCCCTAGACTAACTCTAAACTAAGTGGAAGAAGTGGGACAAGCAGGATTTAACAAATCTCACTTATCCCGCTTATCCCACTTAGTTTAGAGTTAGTTTAGAAGTCTCCCACATATCCCACCTCTACATCTACGGTAATAATCTTGTTGATACGAAGCTTGTATTCCACGGTAAACTCCGATGGTCGATTCCGATGATGAGCTCAACTTCACCATGAACTGCGGCGACACACGTGTCACCGGCCTGACGCACACAACAAATATCAAGATGACATCGTCACGCCTATCGTATAGCACGCCAAACACCGTGTCATCGGACCCGATTAACCCGATATCTACATTTTGCGAGCCCAGTGCCGGCACCGGCTTAGAGATGTACCTGCCTTTCATACCATAGTGTAAAATGTGCAACCTCATGGCGTGGTCTTCTCTGAGGTGGGAGTGGAGCACAAATGGAATTGCGGCGAACTCGCAGCTAGGCACCACGCAGTTCCATTGGACTACATCAGCGAGCATTGAACACGAAGACATATTTGGTTGGACAGCCCATACCAATTGGGTCTGTCACCAACATAAAGTAATTAATTAGTACGACATTACATATATTCATATTAGGATCATCACAAGAAGATTTATATGTGTTAACTCACTCTTGGTTGATATTCTTGTAATCTAGGGGGAATTCCGACAACATCTTAAGAAGCGCGCAGGTAACGCCTCGGTTTCGACAGGTACGACATGAGCCCTTTCAGCACGACTTTAGCCAACAAAGGCCTGCTCGTCTGCTCAGATGTCGCTGCCATTTCGACCGAATGGATCTTATTCCATGACGGAAGCGACCATAATATCACCTTGTACCGCGGTGATTCGCACGCCGCCGACCTGACGTACCTGACGAATAGGAAGATGTCTGTGGTGTACCCTCCAATTAGGGCGGCAAACTCCGTGCCCTCTTTCCGAATGCCGATGATCTCTGGTGCATGCACCCGGTTAGTTGGGTACCAGTACTTGTTGGAGTAGGTCACTTGGGGCAAATAGTACATCTTGTGGGCAAGTTTCAAGTGGTTAAAGAGCTCGCGCAAAGTCAATGGCCAGTTGACGAACTCGCATCCTCGCTCCGTGCAGGCTGCGCACGGGGCGTAGCATCACTGGATCTTGTGCTCGTAGACGTCATTGTAGGAGACCAATGAACAGCAGCGATCGTTGGGGCACCTGTTACCTTTTTCGCCAGCGACCTGGCGGTACAGCTCCTTGGAGCATGCGGCCAGCCTAACAGCGCTGATAGTGTCTAGATGCATAGTGATTCCGTTGAAGACGTCGTCGTCGACCTTGCTCCAGCTGCAGTGTCGCGGGTTGCACCTCGAATCCGCCATCCCGTCCGGACAGATTAGGGGCGAGGGTGGATCTATGTAGAGTTGTTGGTGGTTTTTGGAGGAGGGGCTGGTGGCCTGAAGGGAGTGATGCAGCGTGCAAGATGGGGAGTAAAATGTGTGAAGCACGCGCCTGAGATGCGGCTAGGCGGCATCGGCGAGTAGGGATAAACTAAACGGAGATGGGGAAGATAGGATGGCTCTTTGAAAGAGGTTTTTTCTTTTCTTCTGATGTAAGAAGCAGCTGCATCGAGGACGCCGGCTAAGCGCGAATGCGTGTAAAATGCGCCCATGTGCAATAAATTAAAGATGTCACTTCCTAGCGCAGTACTTTCTCGTCACGTCAGCTTCTATTTTCATACTAGTCTTAGGGCATCACCTATGGTGGCAGAATTTGTCTATAAGCTGGGAGGTTTTAAGAAAAAGCTTTCCATGTACTACTGAATTCTTGGTTAGCCTAAAAAGTATTTGGAAAATTTTAAGAGCAACCTATCTATCATGCTTACTTGTAGTTAAAATTTGACACGGTCGGTGGGAGTACGGTTTACATCGAAGACCTAAAAAAGAGAAAATTACATAGCGGTCCACAAACTTAGCACAAAGGGTCCTAAATTTAAGCAAGGAAAAGCACCCGGGTCCTTCTCGAGCGAGAAACTGAGCCATACCCTTCGTACTACTGTATTTGATACACACAAACACACAAAATGATCCTCACACTTTTGATCCAGCGTGATGGGGGTGTGCTTGGTGCTTCCTCTTTGAAGGGTGTGAAATGGAACAACAATGGAGGTCGACGCACGTGGGCAGCGCCACGTTGTAGACGAGAGATCAGCGGGCCAACAGAGTGTGTATGGATGGTGATGAGGCAGGAAAGGAGAGAGAAACATAATTTGTTTTGCGTGCATATATATAGTTAAGGTCCCGAAATTTTGACAATAAGTTTAACTTCTTGCTAAGATTCTACATCTTGACAACTCAACGAAATTATATTAGGTCAAACTTGAGATAGAAGTAAGCATGTGATAGATAGATCTTGGATTAGTTGTCTTGTCGAAGGTAGATGGGTGCATCTTCTTTTAGTAAACGATGTTCTAGGTGTGAGTTTCCAACTATCAGGAAAGAACATTCTCAATTTTCCCATGTTTTGTGAATTTTAAAACTTCCTAGGTAACTCTGTCGACTTGATTGAGACTCTATGCCAATTTATCAAAATTAGGTCGAAAATTTGAACTACAAGTAAATTATAGATTGCTTTGGAAGTTTTACGAAAAAGCTTTTGGTGGTTTTTGATGTACTGAATTCCTGGTTAGAGCTTCAAAAGTTTGTTGGGACATTTTAAGAGGAATCTATCTATCGCGCTTACTAGTAGTTAAAATTTCATATGGACGGTGGGAGAAAGTACGATTTGCATCAAGGACCTAAAAAATTACATAGAGGTCCATAAATTTAGAATAAAGGGCTCTAAAGTTAAGCAAGGAAAAGCAGTCTGGTCCTTCTTGAGAGAGCAACTTAGCCATATACCCTTTGTACTAGTGTGTACTTGCTTCACACACACTACACAAAAATGCTCCTCACATTTTTGAACGAGCATGCTAGGGTGTGCTTGGTGCTTTCTCTTTGCAGGGTGTGAAATGTAACGACAAGGCAGGTCGACGCACGTGGGCAGCACCACGTTGTGGATAATGGAGAGGTCAGCCGGTCGGGGTGTGTGTGGATGGTGATGAGGCAGTGTGAAGGAGAGAGAAAACACAAATTGTTTTGCATGCATATCATATCTTATCTTACCACAATATAGTATACGAATAACTTTGAATGTTGACCGTTGGATCAAGACTCGTGAATCCCAGCAATTCTAGCCATTCGATCTTCTTTTCAATTATAGTTTCCAGAAGAATCTATCGATAGTCTTCGACATAATCAATGCTATGCACAAACCTCAAAACACACTTCTCCATCATACTAGAAGCTTCTCCCTTGTTTCTCTAGACCATGTTATCAAAAATATCATGTGTTAGGTAGCTAAATAATCTTTGATTTCTACATGATGATACAAAGTACAAGGACCAAATATACACCCATACTTTATAGAAGTTGATCAAATTTATATTTTTTGTGCTTTACTAATTATAATTGTATATAGGGATGATGATATGTCATACGTCTACTATCCGAGTCTCACGTGCAACTTACTAGTAGCTAATAATCGCTGACTTCTACATGATCTTACCACTATATAGTGTATAAACAACTTTGAATATTGACCGTTGGCTCAAGACTCGCGACCCAATATTTCCGGCCGTTGGATCTTCTTTTCCATTGTAGCACCTTGAAGATTCTATTGCTAGTCTTCATTACAAACCTCTATATAGTGTACGAATAACTTTGAATGTTGGCCGTTGGATCAAGACTCGCGAATCCCAGCTTTTCGAACCATTGGATCTTCATTTCCATCCTATCATCTAGAAGATTCTATTGATAGTCTTCGGCATAATGAATGTTATGCACAACCTCAAAACACACTTCTCCATCATACTAGAATCTTCTTCCTTGTTTCTCTAGACCATGTTATCAAAAAATTCATGTGTTAGGTACCTAATAATCTTTTACTTTACATGATGATACAAAGTACAAGGACCAAATATATACACCGATAATTTATAGATGTTAATCAAATTTATATTTGTTTTTGCTTTACCAATTTATAGATGTTGATCAAATTCTTGGTTAACTCCTTTATAATGAAGATTTTGCATCTTGACAATTTAACGAAAAGTTAGGTCAAACTTAAGCTACAGGTAAGCGTGATAGATTTTTCTTTAATTAAATGTCTCTTTGGAGGTAGAAAGATGCATATTCTTTTAGTAATCAGTACCGCCAATGTGAGTTTCCAACTATCAAGAAAGAACATTCTCAATTTTCCGAGTGATGATGAGATTAGTGTATGAATAACTTTGAATGTTGACCGTTGGATCAAGACTCGCGAATCCCAGCATTTCTAGCCATTGGATCTTCTTTTCCATTCTAGCATCTAGAAGATTCTATTGATAGTATTGAACACAATGAATGCACTATGCATAAACCTCTCCAAACACACTTCTAGATCATACTAGAATCTTCTCCCTCGTTTCTCTAGACCATGTTACCAAAAATTTCAAGTGTTAGGTAGCTAATAATCTTTGTCTTCTACACATGATGATACAAAGTACATGGACCAAATATACACCCATACTTTATAAAGTAGATGATGATCAAATTTATAATTTTTTGTGCTTTGCCAAGTATAATTTTATATAGTGATGATATGTCATACGATTTACTATCTGAGCCTTATTAAGGTGTGATTTTTTACACAATGCGGGAGTAGATATTTCTTTTCTTAGACATATTTTCACCTCTATCCACGCGTTGTACATTTTGAGAGAATAAAACATAGCAGGGGAAGAGGGCAGCAACGAAGAGAAGTTGAAGGCGATTCCATGTCAGAGCAAAGTTATGATGGGTTTCTGACACGAGTACTCCTGTAGCCTTACAGTGTACACTCTACTAGTAGTAAATTTCAGGACCTATGCACGCAAAACAAATCGTGTGTTTTCTCTCTCCTTCCCTATGCTCCATCTCCCCTCCCCTTTCCCCTCGCGCACCGGTCCGGTTGATCTCTCTCCCCTCGTCCACAGCATGGTGCTGCGCACGTGTGACTTGGTACAATGGCTCTGTGTCTCTGGCATGTTTGGTATCCGTGTGTTGATCTGGAGTAGGGACGAGGAGGAGTACATAGGAAGGAAACCACTTTGGTCCTTGGCAGCACAAAAATTCAAACTTTTCCGGTTTTCGAAATTTTCACTTGCTTCCCAAAAATCAGGAGGGAAGGTTATCTAAAAGATCGGCCAAACATCGGGAGGGAACGCAATTTTGAACCAGTTTTGAACATTGATCACATTGAATAAATGAAAAACACAAAAACAAAAGTTGTACTCATGATGACCTATCATGTCTTATGCACCACGTGCCATGAAAACTGTAATCATGGGATTAGATAAGTTTTGGTAAAATAGCTTCACAATATTTTCCTACCATGTGTATGGACACTATCAGGTTTATTTCAACCCGAACGACCAAGGTCATCTACAGGTAAATTGTAGGTCGCTTCGAAAGTTTTACGAAAAAGCTCTTGGAGGTACCCATCGGGTGGAAGGGTCAATTAATATATATCAGAAACCACCGAGAGTTTTGACGACAGGTTCATCTTCTTGCTAAGATTTTGCATCCTAACTATTTAATGAAATTAGGTCAAACTTTGCTCACTGTTTCATGAAATTAGCTCAAACTTTGTTGTTCGATTAACTTTAAACATTGACCATTGGATCAAGACTAGCAAATCAAAACATTGCCAACCTCTTGATCTTCTTTTCCATTCTTAGCATCTAGAAAGATTCTACTGATAATCTTTAGCACAATGAACTCTAGTATGCGTAAACCTCAAAACACACAGTACTTCATTAGTACTCGGTCTTGTGCCAAATGCACGGACTTGGATGGAATTTTCATTTTTTATGAGGTCCTTGATGTAACTTGTACTTCCACCGACCACTCCAGCACCTCGCTCTTACAATACCTACCATTAGATCAGCCATTCGCAGTACTTCTTATCTTTATCTTGTCTCTTATGTCTTACAATACCATATATACCACCACTACATAGTGTAGGGATTAACTTATTTTGAACATTGACCGTTGGATCTCAAGACTGGCAAATCCAAACATTGGTAACCGTTGGATCTTCTTTTCCATTCTAAGCATCTATAAAGATTCTATTGATAGTCTTTAGCATGATGAACACTAGTATGCGCAAAACTCAAAACACACAGTACTTCATTACTCGGTTTCAGGGTCCTTGTGATAAATGCATTGACTTGGATGTAATTTTCATTTTTTATGAGGTCCTTGATGTAAATTGTAATTCTACCCACCGTGTTAACTCTCAAGCACCTCGCTCTTACGAGACCTACCATAAGTTCGGCCATTCGCAGTACTTCTTATCTTATCTTTTATCTTGTCTCATATCTCTTACAATACCATACCACTACATAGTGTAGGGATTAACTTTGAACATATTAACCGTTGGATCAAGACTAGCAAATCCAAACATTGCTAACCGTTATATCTTTTTTCCATTCTTAGCATCGAGAAAGATTCGATCTATTGATAGTCTTTAGCATGATGAATGCTAGTATGCGCAAACCTAAAAACACATAGTACTTCATTCCTCATTGTCAGGGTCCTTATGCTAAAATGCATGGACTTGGATGCAATTTTCATTTTTTACGAGGTTCTTGATGTAACTTGTACTTCCACCGACCGTGTTAACTCTCAACCACCTCTCTCCTACGAGACCTACCATTAGATCGTCCATTCGCAATACTTCTTATCTTACCTTTATCTTGTCTCTTATCTCTTACAATACCATGCATACCACCACTAAATAGTGTAGGGATTAACTTATTTGAACATTGACCATTGGATCAACACTGGCAAATCCAAACATTGCTAACCGTTGGATCTTCTTTTCCATTCTAGCATCTAGGTATGTACTCCCTCGCTTTGTCCCAAAACATAAGGCGCCTAAGGATTGGTCAAAAGTCAAACCTTACTAACTTTGACCAAATATTCAGAAAAAATATCTACATCTACAATATTGAATGGACATATTAAGAAAATATACTTTATGGTGAATCTATTGATATTAATTTGGTATTAAATTTTATTATATTTTTGTGTATAATCATGGTCAAACTTAAAAAATGTTGGCTTTTGACTAATCCTTAGGCGCCTTATATTTTGGCGGAGGGAGTACTATTCAACACGAATCCAGTTGCTCTGATCCATTGAATCTAACATCCCAACGGTCATGATTAGTGCTATGGATCCAATTCAAAACTGCTCCACTATAGTAGTATATGTAGAGAGAATACAGTCTAATGTGCTATGAAATTTTTGGGGTGGTGACATGATGGTTCTAGAACATGCATGGTGGAGTTTGCTCTAGGTACTATTCAACGCGAATCCAGCTTCTCTGAACCTTTGGATCCAACAGCCCAATGGTCAGGATTGGTGCTATGGATCCAATTCAAAACTGCTCCACTATAGTAGTAGAGATAGAGATATCTTATGTTATCTTGCGACTATATGGTGTACGAATAACTTTGAATATTAACCGTTGGATCAAGACTCATGAATCCCAACATTTCCAGCCATTGGATCTTCTTTTCCATTCTAGCATCTAGAAGATTCTATTGATAGTCTTCAGCATAATGAATGATATGCACAAACCTCAAAACACACTTCTCCACCATACTAGAATCTTCTCCCTCGTAGCTAATAATTGTTGACTTCTACATGATCTTATCTTATCTTATCTTATCTTACCACTATATAGTGTACATATAACTTTGATTGTTGACTGTTGGATCAAGACTCACGAATCCCAACATTTCTAGCCATTGGATCTTATTTTCCATTCTAGCATCTAGAAGATTCTATTGATAGTCTTTGGCATCATGAATGCTATGCACAAACCTCAAAACACACTTCTCCGTCATACTAGAAGCTTCTCCCTTGTTTCTCTAGACCGTGTTATCAAAAAAATCATGTGTTAGGTAGCTAATAATATTTGACTTCTACATGATGATACAAAGTACAAGGACCAAATGTACACCCATACTTTATAGATGTTGATCAAATTTATAATTTTTTGTGCTTTACCAATTATAATTGTATATAGTGATGATATGTCATACGTCTAATATCTGAGTCTCACATGCAACTTACTAGTAGCTAATAATCGTTGACTTCTACATGATCTTCCCACTATATAGTGTACAAACAACTTTGAATATTGACCGTTGTATCAAGACTCGCGAATCCCAACATTTCTAGTCGCTGGATCTTCTTTTCTATTCAAGCATCTTGAAGATTCTATTGATAGTCTTCATTACAAACCACTATATAGTGTATAAATAACTTTGAATGTTTACCGTTGGATCAAGACTCGCGAATCCCAGCATTTCTAGCCGTTGGATCTTCTTTTCCATTCTAGCATCTAGAAGATTCTATTGATAGTCTTGAACACAATAAATGCACTATGCATAAACCTCTCCAAACACACTTCTCGATCATACTAGAATCTTCTCCCTCGTTTCTCTAGACCATGTTACCAAAAATTTCAAGTGTTAGGTAGCTAATAATCTTTGACTTCTACACATGATGATACAAAGTACAAGGACCAAATATACACCCATACTTTATACAGTAGATGTTGATCAAATTTATAATTTTTTGTGCTTTACCAATTATAATTTTATATAGTGATGATATGTCATATGATTTACTATCTGAGCCTTATTAAGGTGTGCTTTTTTACACAATGCGGGAGTAGTATATTTCTTTGCTTAGACATATGGTCACCTCTGTCCACGCGTTGTACATGCTGAGAAAATAAAACGTGGGCAGGGGAAGAGGACAACAGCGAAGAGAAGTTGAAGGCGGTTCCATGTCAGAGCAAAGTTATGATGGGTTTCTGACACGAGTACTCCTGCAGTCTTATAGTGTACACTCTACTAGTAGTAAATTTCAGGACCTATGCACGCAAAACAAATCGTGTGTTTTCTCTCTCCTTCCCTATGCTCCATCTCTCCTCCCCTTCCCCCTCGCGCACCGGTCCGGCTGATCTCTCTCCCCTCATCCACATCGTGGCGCTGCGCACGTGTGCCTTGGTATGGCAACTCTATGTCTCTGGTGTGTTCGGTAGTCACGTGTTGGTGTGGAGTAGGGACGAGGAGGAGTACATAGGAAGGAAACCACTTTGGTCCTTGGCGGCACAAAAATTGAAATTTTCCAGTTTTTGAAATTTTCACTTGCTTCCCAAACATCAGGAGGAAAGGTTATCCAAAAGATCGGCCAAACATCAGGAGGGAAGGAAATTTTGAACCAGTTTTGAACATTGATCACATCGAATAAACGAAAAACAAAAAAATAAAGGTTTACTCATGATGTCCTATCATGTCTTGTGCACCACGTGCCATGAAAACTGTAATCATGGGATTAGATAAGTTTTGGAAACATAGCTTCACAATATTGTCCTACCATGTGTATGGACACTATCAGGTTTATTTCAACCCGAACGACCAAGGTCATCTATAGGTAAATTGTAGGTCACTTCGAAAGTTTTACGAAAAAGCTCTTGGAGGTACCCATCGGGTGGAAGGGTCAATTAATATATATCAGAAACCACCGAGAGTTTTGACGACAGGTTCATCTTATTGCTAAGATTTTGCATCCTAACTATTTAATGAAATTAGGTCAAACTTTGCTCACTGTTTCATGAAATTAGCTCAAACTTTGTTGTCCGATTAACTTTAAATATTGACCATTGGATCAAGACTAGCAAATCAAAACATTGCCAACCTCTTGATCTTCTTTTCCATTCTTAGCATATAGAAAGATTCTACTGATAGTCTTTAGCACAGTGAACTCTAGTATGCGCAAACCTCAAAACACACAGTACTTCATTATTACTCGGTCTTGTGCCAAATGCACGGACTTGGATGGAATTTTCATTTTTTTATGAGGTCCTTGATGTAACTTGTACTTCCACCGACCACTCGAGCACCTCGCTCTTACGATACCTACCATTAGATCAGTCATTCGCAGTACTTCTTATCTTTATCTTGTCTCTTATCTCTTACAATACCATATATACCACCACTACATAGTGTAGGGATTAACTTGTTTTGAACATTGACCGTTGGATCTCAAGACTGGCAAATCCAAACATTGGTAACCGTTGGATCTTCTTTTCCATTCTAAGCATCTATAAAGATTCTATTGATAGTCTTTAGCATGATGAACACTAGTATGCGCAAAACTCAAAACACACAGTACTTCATTACTCGGTTTCAGGGTCCTTGTGATAAATGCATTGACTTGGATGTAATTTTCATTTTTTATGAGGTCCTTGATGTAAATTGTAATTCTACCCACCGTGTTAACTCTCAAGCACCTCGCTCTTACGAGACCTACCATAAGATCGGCCATTTGTAGTACTTCTTATCTTATCTTTTATCTTGTCTCATATCTCTTACAATACCATACCACTACATAGTGTAGGGATTAACTTTGAACATATTAACCGTTGGATCAAGACTAGCAAATCCAAACATTGCTAACTGTTGGATATTTTTTCCATTCTTAGCATCGAGAAAGATTCGATCTATTGATAGTATTTAGCATGATGAACGCTAGTATGCGCAAACCTAAAAACACAAACTCCATTGCTCAGTTTTTAGGGTCCCTGTGCTAATAAATGCATGGACTTGGTTGCAATTTTCATTTTTATGAGGTCCTTGATGTAACTTGTACTTCCACCGATCGTGTTAACTCTCAAGCACCTCTCTCCTATGATACCTAGCATTTGATAGCCATGCGCAGTACTTCCTATCTTCTCTTTATCGTGTCTTATCTCTTACAATACAATAAACCACTACGTAGTGTACGGATTAACTTTGAACATTAACGGTTGGATCAAGACTAGCAAATCAAAACATTGCCAACCTCTTGATCTTCTTTTCAATTCTTAGCATCTAGAAAGATTCTACTTTAGCACGATGAATGCTACTATGCACAAACCTAAAAACACAAACTCCATTGCTCAGTTTTCAGGGTCCCTGTGCTAATAAATGCATGGACTTGGGTGCAATTTTCATTTTTATGAGGTCCTTGATGTAACTTGTACTTCCACCGACCGTGTTAACTCACAAGCACCTCTTTCTTTGAGACCTACCATTTGATAGCCATTCGCAGTACTTCTTATCTTCTCTTTATCGTGTCTTATCTCTTACAATCCAATAAACCACTGCATAGTGTACATATTAACTTTGAACATTGACCGTTGGATCAAGACTAGCAAATCCAAATATTGCCAACCTCTTGATCTTCTTTTCCATTCTTAGCATCTAGAAAGATTCTACTTTAGCACAATGAATGCTACTATGTGTAAACCTAAAAACACAAACTCCATTGCTCAGTTTTCAGGGTCCTTGTGCTAATAAATGCTTGAACTTGGATGCAATTTTAATTTTTATGAGGTCCTTGATGTAACTTGTACTTGCACTGACCGTGTTAACTCTCAAGCACCTCTCTCCTACGATACCTACCATTTGGAAGGCCATTCGCAGTACTTCTTATCTTCTCTTTATCGTGTCTTATCTCTTACAATAAAATAAATCACTACATAGTGTATGGATTAACTTTGCACATTGACCATTGGATCAAGTCTAGCAAATCCAAACATTACGAAACGCTATTTCTTCTTTTCCATTGTTAGCATCTAGAAAGATTCTACTCCCTCCGACCCAAATTAGTGGACTTAGATTTGTCTAGATTCAAATGTATCTAGACTTGTTTTAGTGTTAGATACGTTTGAATCTAGATAAAACTAAGTCAACTAATTTGGTCGGAGGGAGTAATTTAGCACGATGAACGCTAGTATGTGCAAACCTCAAAAAAAACTCCATTGCTCAGTTTTGAAGGTCCTTGTTCCAATAAATGTGTGGACTTGGACGTAATTTTCATTTTTATGAGGTCCTTAATGCAACTTGTACTTCCACCGACCGTGTTAACTCTCAAGCACCTCTCTCCTACGAGACCTACCATTTGATAGGCCATTCGTAGTACTTCTTATCTTCTATTTATCGTGTCTTATCTCTTACAATACAATAGACCACTTCATAGTGTACGAATTAACTTCAAACATTGACCGTTGGATCAAGAGTAGCAAATCCAAACATTGCCAACCGCTGGATCTTCTTTTCCATTCTTAGCATCTAGAAAGATTCTACTGATAGTTTTTAGCATGATGAAAACTAGTATATGCACAAACCCCAAAACACACACTTCATTGCTCTCAGTTTCAGGGTCTTTGTGCTAACAAATGCATGGACTTCGATGCAATAATTATCATTTTCATGAGGTCCTTAATGTAACTTGTACTTCCACCAACCATGTTAACTCTCAAGCTCCTCGCTCCTACGAGACATACCATTAGATCGGCCATTCGTAATACTTCTTATCTTATCTTTATCTTCTCTTATCTCTTACAATATCATACCTTCACTATAGAGTGTACAAACCATTGACCGTTTGATCAAGACTGGCAAATCCAAACATTGCTAACAACCATTGGATCTTATGATGGGTTCGTAGCAGGGAAAACAAAAAAATTCTACCGCAAGAACGAACAAAACCCAGATCTAATCTAGATAAAAGCCAAGATCTAATCTATTAGACATGTGCAACGAGATAGATCTGTACTAACCCTTGTAGATCCGAAAGCGTTACGAGATTGGATCTCGTGGTTGATGTAGTCGATCACTTGCTGATCTCAAGGTCGAGTGGACGATCCTTCCGGCGCCGCGTTCCAGCAGCGCTTCCGCAGTCGGTCACACGTGCGGAGTCGAAGCAGACCTTCCTCTCCTCGTTCCAGCGAGCAGCGGAGGTAGTAGATCTTCTCCACGGAATACCAGCAGCACGACGGCGTGGTGGTGGTGGTGGAGTAGAGAATTCTGCAGGGCTTCGCCTAAGCCTGAGCAGAAGAAAGGAGGAGGAGAGAGGCGGCTAGGGTTTGGAGTAGTGGAGGGGGCAAGGGGGTGGCGCCTCCACCCCTCTATTTAAAGGAGGGAGGCGCCATGGGAGGGGGAGTCCTAGTAGGACTCCCCTCCCTTCCTTGGCCAGCGGATTGGGAGGGGGGAGGAGTCCTCCTCCCCCATGACTCCTTGTCTTGCCCCACAAGGACTCCTTGATCCTTTCTTGGTTTTCAAGAAAACTCCAAGAAATCTTCCAGAACCTTCCGGAACATTCCGAAACCTTCTAGAATCCTCATACAAATACTCCGGAACATTTACTAACTCAGAAAATGATCCCCAATATATGAATCTTATTATCCGGACAATTCCGGATCTCCTCGTGATGTCCCGGATCCAATCCGAGACTCCGAACAACATTCGGTCTCCAACGCACATTCCATATCTACTTAAAACAACTTCGAACCTTAAGTGTGTCACCCTACGGTTCGTGAATATGCAGACATGATGAAGACACCTCTCTGATCAATAACCATCAGCGGGATCTGTAGATCCATAACGGCTCCCACACACTCAACGATGACTTCGTGATCGATAGAACCATTAACATACGAAACCAATTCCCTTTGTCACGCGATACTCTACTTATCCGAGGTTTGATCGTCGGTATCTCCATACCTAGTTCTACCTCGTTACTGATAAGTACTCTTTACTCGTTCCATGTTATGTCATCCCTTGTGACCCAGTCACATGCTTGCAAGCTAACTAGATGACATTCCACCGAGAGGGCCCAGAGCATATCTATCTGTCATATGGATGGACAAATCCCAATCTTGGTCCATGCGCTTCAACACATACTTTCAGAATACCCAATGACACCTTTATAACCACCCAGTTACGAAGCGGTGTTTGATGTCATCAAAGTATCCATCCGGTGATGGTGATTAACATAACCTCATGGTCAAAGGATTAGGTTACTATGCATTTGAAAGCTTATAGCAATACGAACTTAATGACTTGATCTTATGCTACGCTTACTATGGGTGTGTGTCCATCACATCATTCTCCTAATGATATAACCTTGTTATTAATCACATCCAATGTCCATGATCAGGAAACCATGATCATCAATTAATCAACAAGCTAGTTCAACAAGAGGCTTACTAGGGACTCTTTTATGTTTACAAAACACACATGTATTAGTGTTTCCTTATAATACAATTATAGCATGGGATATAAACATTCATCATAAACAAAAAGATATAATAATAACCACTTTTATTATTGCCTCTTGGGCATATCTCCAACATCTTATTTTCCATTCTTAGCATATAGAAAGATTCTACTGAAAATCTTTAGCAGGATGAACGCTAGTATGCGCAAACCTCAAAACACACACTTCATTGCTCAGTTTCAGGTTCCTTGTGCTAAATGCATGGACTTGGATGTAATTTTTTATTTTTTACAAGGTCCTTGATGTAACCTGTACTTCCGTCGACCGTGTTAACTCTCGAGCATCTCACTCCTACGAGACCTAAAGTTAGATCGGCAATTTGCAGTACTTCTTATCTTATCTTTATCTTGTCTCTTATCTCTCACAATACCATATATACCACTGCATGGTGTACGGAACAATGAATGTTTGATCAAGATAGGCAAATCCAAACGTTTCTAACCATTGGATCTTATTTTTCATTCTTAGCATCTAGAAAGATTCTACTTTAGCACGATGAACGCTAGTATGCACAAACCTCAAAACACACACTTCATTGCTAAGTTTCAGGGTCCTTGTGCTAAATGCATGGACTTGGATGCAATTTTCATTTTTATGAGGTCCACTTGTACTTGCTTAACAAAGAAAATCAGCATGGTGCTCACTCCTGCAGCCTTACAGTGTGTTACTCCTCCTCTATGCAAGGAAAATAAATTGTATACTACTCTCTCCTTTGCTGCATCACACCCATCCTCTAGCTGATATCTCCCTTGTCTACAGTGTGGTGCTGCACATGTGTGCCATTGTACTACAACGGCTCTGTTTCTATCCTGTTTTCATAACTTTTCTCTGACATCGAACCGCTTTCAACACCTCTTCATTGTAGCCCTCTCGGGCTGCCTTCTCTAACCCCATAATCTCTTCTATAATAGTTTGTAATAACCTTCGCTACAGCCCTCTTGGGATGCCTTCTCTCGGGATGCCTACGTGTATATATTTATATATACATACCAAGTACAATATCCCTTCTCTAGTGTTGTGAGTGTTGATACTTGTAATAACCTTCCATGTGATGTTTGGGATGAAGCAAGTGAAAAAATCGAAACCTGAAAAGTTTGATCCGCGACTACTTTTTTCCGCCTCCCCAACCCAATGCCCAAAGTGGTTCCTTCATATGCACGCCAACACAACGTAGCTGATGAATACACGATAGACAGACACATAGCCATCGTACCAATGTTAGAGTTGAAAGCGGCATCCCACAGAAGTTCCGCTTAAAGTTCATTTTGAAGTACTCCTATAGAAACTTCAAAATGAACTAGAGGCATGACTTTCGCCGGATCTCGGTCGCAACCATAACCATGGCACATGTGCTGAGCACCACACTCCAAACGAGGGAGAGATCAACTAGCAGGTGTGCGTGGGGGTGCCAAGAAGATACATACTTGATTACATTGTGTAAAATTTGACCGAATAAATAGAGTAACTAATACACTTGATTAATTTGTGTAAAATTAGTACTCGTACTGTTGGAGGTAGAATTCTAATTTTTCTACCAACATTCTTTATACTATATATTTAGAGTAAATCTTGGTCAAAGAAAGACCACCCAAAATGAGGACGCCTTATTATTCCTCGAGATGGAGGTAGAGTAATATGCCTACCTACTACTACTACTTCGCGCTCCTACTTATGCAAACAGTGCTCCAGTAGGACCTGTAAATAAATAATGTGTCTAGTCAAACCGACGTGATGAGATTATACTGCGTCAGGAGGTGACATGGGTAATTTATTACAAGAAAAGAAAAAACCTCTTTCAAAGAGCCATCGCATATTCCCCAATTTATCCACACTCGCTGACGCCGCCTGGCCGTATTTGGGATCCTCTCCACCGCGCTGATCACACATTTTCCTCGCCATCTCGCCCGGTGCATCTCTCCTTCCAGACCACCACCCCTCTCCTCCAAAAAAACCAAACAATTCTATATAGATCCGCCCTCGCCCCCAATCCTCCTCGACGCGATGGCAGATCGTCTGTACAAAATTGGGAGAGGTTAGAGGGAAAGCCGGCGGTGTAGCGGCTTTAACAAGGTCGGTAATGATGTCATCAACCAAATCGCTGAGCGTCTCGACGCTAAAAGCGTCGTCCGGCTGGACGCATGCTCCAAGGAGCTACACCACCAAGTCGTCGGCGGAGAAGGTTACAGCTGCCTGAACTACAACTGCCCAGAAGTGGTCTCCTTCAACGAACTCTATGCCCACATGATCTCCTGCATCCACAGCCCGTTTATCTACACGGAGCCAGGATGCAACTGGGTCGGCAACAAATTAACGTTGTATCTGCACCTCAAATCCACCCACTCGATCGAGGTTACCACAGTCCTCTACAGCGTCAAACAATGGGACCCGTCTAAGCCGGTGCCTACAACGTGCTCACGGAGAACAAATGTCATCGGCAACGAGAAACGGGCATGCTGCCATCGGCCAGATTGATGGGCACATCACGGAGATTGTCCTGTCCGTCAGCCGCGTAAGGTCTGCAGCATGGGAGTTGGAGGACTACAAGGTGAGGATATCATCATTGATCGATTGTCGTGGGTTCTATCCGCTCGAGTTTGATTCTGAGCCAGAGATTGGGCAGCCGCTGGCGCCAGCCGAAGCCGCGCTGGAGGCGCTCAACCATTACCTGTCGGTTGTGGGGACTTATTGCCAAGCTCCTAAATTGTTGGTCAGAGTTCCAATGTTGGATCGACAATGACATCAACCCAATGTGAGATATAACATCTTAATATTCTCCTGATGATCCTAATATGAATGTATATGTAATTTTCTAGTCCCTATGTTCTAATATTAATTACTTTATTTATTTTAGTGGCAGATTCCTTTCGCAATCGGAGTGGTGGAAATGGCTGGACAACTCCATGAATTTTACATCTATATTGTTAAGGGTGAACATGCGAAAGTTATGAGGATCCAGAGACGACGGTAAAACGAGAGAAGCGTGCAAGGCAGGAAAGCAAGCGCTACCCGGCCACGATCTGGACACGCTGAATCGTTGGCATACAGATCTTGTGGTGATTCTGACCTCTCTCTTTCTCTCATGCATGTTTGGAGTATATGATGGGACATGTAATTGTTCCTAGCTAGATTAAGGTTCTACTAAGAGTAGTTTTGTACTTCTACCGAGTATTTTGTATGGAGTTCTACAACTACTAATATATTTTGTAATAATTCCTATGTACTGGGAATTGTTCAGATCGAGTGCAGAATATGGCATGTACTGCTGAATCTTTCAAAAGCTACCAAATCTCTCAAATGTGCTGATGTTGCTATTATTAAAGTATTTTGTAGAACTAATACTCTTGTACTGGTACTTGTTTTGATCAATGGCAGTAGATTGTTTTGCTTTTCTTTTGAAACATGGCCTTCTCACTCTAGATGAGGCCTGGGCTTCTTGGGTTGCATATATGTTGGTCACACATGCATTGATGTAAGAACGAGGTATGCACGCAAATGCAGACTTAATCGTCAGTCTTGCTTGCTCCAATGATGGAGTGTGTTCGGAGAAAAATGGCAAACTCATCCCTTGCCTATTAAAAAAACAAAAAACAGGCCCAATGTTGAGACTCCCACCGGCAACATTTCCTACTACGCCAAGATGCAACCATATACCAAATTAATGTGGGAACAGTATATTAACTATGATGTCGATATGGCCATGTCCTTTTTTGTTCATCAGGGTTGAAACCTAATAAAATATTCATACATGGTGGGAAAATATGGCGTGGCTGGTTTCTAGAAGTTGTCAAATCCCATGGTTATCAGTTTCCTGGCAGGTTGTACACATGACGTGATAGGATGCCACGTAAATATTTGTTTTTCTGTTTTTCTTTATTAAATGCGATTGTTTCAAAACGTGTTCAAAATTGTCAAGATACAAATTCTTAGAAGGAGGTTGAATTTGTCAAAACTCTCGATTGTTTTTGTAGAACTTCGATAGAAATCTACCACTTTCTAGAGCTTCTAGTTCAAATATAAAATGATTTTGTTAATAGAGACATAAGGTCATTTGAGTGGTCCGAGTTAGTCTGAGTTAGCTCGGAAGCTTTGAAAACTAATAAAACTTGGGAATCATACATAAAACATTGTCCACTATATCTGGAAACTTGGCTTGTGGCATTCAAAACCATGTTCTCTGTACATTGTGTGCATAGTATATTCATGGTGCTAGAGGCCAACAATAATGGGATCTTCTATATGCTAGACATGACATAATCAAATCCACTGAAAGATATCCAATGGTCAACAATGTCGGGTTTTGGCAATCTATATCCAACTGTCGATGTTCGAAGTTATTCGTACACTATATAGTGGTATGCGAATTGTGAAGCAACATAGTCGTTTTTTGTTTTGAAAAGAAGTTTCAAGCACTATATAGTGGTATGGAAAATTTTCCACGTGCCTTTTACTAGCATGGATATGGATGATTAGTTGATGTGACTCTCGGCTTTGATTTCCTGGACATATAGGTTAAGGTCTACTACCTTTTTCTATTAGTAGATGGATGCTAGCCAAATTCAAAATCTAAATCGAGCAGCAAAATCACCCACTGACCTTGAAGCATTTCCCGCCCCACCAATTCAAAACCTTTGGACCAAAATCACCCACTGGATAGTACCATTTTTCTATTATTAATAGCTACATGTGGGCCAAATTCAAATCTCAATCGAGCGGCAGTATCACACACCCACCTTGAAGCATTTCGCGCCCCTCTGTTTCAAAAACTTTTGCCTTTAAATTTCCTGTTCTACCCATTGTTTAGACGACAGAGGGGCACGCAAAAGTCAGTACCTTGGGGGCATGATCGTAATTATATTGCTATTCACCTATACTATGGTCCCGATTCGCACAGTTGTTCCCCCTGGCCCTCCCCAAAATCCCAAGCTCCTCTGTCGCCTTCACGGCCACCGTGTGCACCGGCTTGATCTCTGGTCTCATGCGCCGCCGTAGAACCGCTTCACCGACGCTCACCCACCAGATCTAGTTCACCGGGTCTCTCTGCCACTGCACCGGAGCTGCGGTGTCATTCACCCTGCCGATGGCGTCATTGACCACCCAATGTCTGCTTCCTCGCCGCCAAAAGCTACCCAACCATACCGGATCCACTTCACCGGTGTCCACCTGACATGATCTAGTTCAAGGAGTTCCATGTCCACCGCTCTAGACCAGCTGCACAGCCGTCACCGCTCACTGCACCGGATCTGCCTCAACGACGCTCTCGTCCACCGCATTCAAGCCGACATCGACCGCCCAAGATCTGCTTCCCCGACGCCAATAGCCACCGGAACCGCAGCACCCTCGGTGACCTGGACGTCACTCCCATGGTACCGACGATGCTTAGACGCCTCTCTAACCAAGGTTAACCTAATCTCCTACCCGTTTTTGTTTTGTCAGCAGTATAGCAGGTTCAAGCCTGTCGCAGTGAACTGCATTTTTGTAATCGTGCTAGTACATAAAAGTCACTAGGCACGCCTGTTCTTCGTGCTAGTACATGCAAGGTCATTAGACATGTTGGTTTGCATTCGCTGCTCTACAAATTTCAAGTCATGCACATGTCTATTATTTTGTCATGCACATGTTCTTAGCTACTCCATACAATAGTAATTGCCTGCTACCGTGTAATTCTTGTAAAATCTGTAGTCAGTGGAAAATATTAGTGTGGATTCCCTGCTCTACAGTTGCTGAATCTATCATAGCCATTTAAACTCTTCATACTAATTTGATTATAATTTTGTTTTTGCCATAATGCCATCTGTCTCTTCAAAAGCTGCATCACTAATTATTTCCTTTTTCTTGCATAGAGCTCAAAATGGAACAATGAACATGTTGGTTTGCACAGCCTATTCTACAGGTTCACAAGGGATGCCATTACTTCCTTATCTAGTGCTGGTTTGTCCTGAGAAATGGCATAACTGTCCTCTACTATGTAGTTCACTCGTGGTTTGCATTCCTGCTCTAGAATTTCTCTTATGATGCCATTGTAATTTCAATCTGGTTGATTTTTATCTATGACAATAACTACTTTCCATTGTGTAGCTCACCGCAAATTCTGAGTCACCCAACGACTCTATGCATTCCAGGAGATGCCACAGCTTCCATATATATTTGCTGAAATTCTAAGAAACACTTTGTTTGATTTCTCATTTCATTCTAGGCACACTTGTCTAATGCTTGTTTGTCATGTTCTACAGGTTCACGAGCGACACCATTATATCTCGCATCTAGTTCTAGGTTTGGTTCGTCCTAAGTCATGACATAAATGTCCTCTACAATATGTAGTTCATATGTGGTTTGCATTCCTGCTCTACAGGTTCTCGTATGATGCGGTTATAATTTCTATTTGGTTCATTCTTCGCTATGACAGTAACTACATGCCATTTTGTGGCTCAATGCAAATTTCGAGTAACCCAACATCTCTTGCATTTTAGGGTATAGAACTGCTTCCATGTATATTTGTTCAAAATGACCTGGCTAATTTATATCTGCTGAAATTCTAAGCCACACACACACATTTTTTGAGTGCTCGTTTCACGGTAGTCACACTTGTTTAATGCATGCTTGCTTGTCATGTTTGTTGGATGTGTTGGTCAATAATTGAACCATTGACCAGTTGGTCAATACTTGATTACTCTAGTTCATAGCTCCTGTCATATCAGTCAAATGAGTAGTTTGTCTTGTTTGATGTATTAACTTGTTATTACTTTGTTTCAGACTACAATTATTGCTAGCCCCACCAAAAAGGGGGTAGCAAGATCATGTCTCCTCCAATGTAGCTGTCACACTCAATGGAAGATGCAGGTGATCGATTGAGAAAGCAAACTGAGGAATCTGCTATCAACTTGATTGTCAACTAAAATGCAGATTTTTCTTTCCCCTGAGTTGATAATATGTAATAATTTTAAGAAGTTTGCAGCTGATGTAATATCTAGATAACTCACATTGGCCATGTAGGCATTTAGTTGACGTTGTCCACACATTGCGGTAGTCGTTACGGTAACTACACCAGCAGGTCGATTAGGGAACAATACCGTGTTGTATTCGGCCGACAACAAACAGTAAAAAAATGCTGGATTATTATACATGTTTTACGATATTGTCATGGACTTCAGAACTAACGAAATTGCAAAAGGCCGTAAATGTAACGGGCCAATACGCATGTGGTAACAGGCCTAATGGACCGTAACAGAAACAGGTCGTTAGTGAAGCATGCTGTAACAGTAGCAGGCCAGAACAGAAACAACCCATTATAGTAATAGGCAAGAAACTGCACGAATCGCAAAATAGTAACATGCCAAAGTAGTAGCGGGCCACAATAGTAAATGGCCAGAACAGTGACGAGCCTGAACAGTATGGGCCGAGAAACTCCCGAACGAGGGTAGTAATAGGCCAACAAATTTACCAGGCTAGAATAGTAAAGGGCCTTTTGTGGGTCTAAACAGCTAAAGGCCAGAACAGTAAAAGGCCAGAACAGTAATGGACCATCTCAGAGAAGGGCCGTCAGTAGGCAGTCGATGATGGGCTGAGATAACAGCGATGGGCTGACCACATGCCTGATGTTTACAGGAGCGACTTGGCGCAGGCTGCTAATGGGCTGCACAGTGTTGGCCCAACAAGGGCCTTATGTAGGCCAAAATAGAATCATGCCTGAAAGTTTGTGGCCCGCTACTGGCTGCATTTTTGGGCCCATTTCAAACAGTACAAGACAAAACAGTAACGGGCCATCTTCTTATTGGGCTCCCCTTATGGGCCGGCCCAGTTAGTATTTAGCAGGCCTTGGCTGGGCATGGCTTCTACCATGGTTTCTATGGCTGTTAATGGCGGTAACCGGCTGCTAACGGCGGTTGCCACCTGGCAGTTTGCATGACGTCAACAGTCAGCGCGACTGGCGAACAGATCTACGACGGAACAAGGTTTCATGGCTGAAGGGTGCAATCCGCCACGGTCGGAAAAAAATCGTGGTTAATTCATTTGTGATGGGGCTTTTACCACGAGGCCATCCATCGCGGAAGACTCTTTGGCCACGAAACACGGGCCTTCAACCAAGAAAATCATCCGTTGTAAAAGCCAACTTTTCTTGTAGTGTATGCTCAATATCTATACAAATATGTATTTGATCTTATGAAAGAAGTTCTTAAACTCGATCACGATATATAAGTACTACATCTTAATCCAAGTTATCTTTTATAGTTAACTTTGGTTTGTTACTTAATCAACTAGGAGCACACTAACTTAAAGATCGATGAAGCGATCCAAATAGCCATCAATTGTAATCTAAGAACACCACACATTACCTAACTTGATATAATAAGTAATTTATTCAAAAGTTATTCATTTTTCCACTTTAAACCAAAAGTTTTAGTCAATCTGCTAACAACCACCCACTTGAATTATAATACCCTTAAAAGTGTATACCAATCAACATGTACTAATAACTTTCGTTGTACATTACTTTCATCACTTGTCAATTACTTTTAGAAGCTTAATACAAAATTATTTATAAAGTAAAACTTGATTGTAACACAAATCTTTTATAAATCACCAAACTCAATCCATACTGATACATGGGGATTTACTTTGGGATTTATACAAAATGCATATCATATTTATGCATAATAGCATATTGCTTCTTTAAACATTAGTCCTTACCCGACCAATGATGTTGTTTCCAGTTATTGGAGTTTATACCAACTAGAAGACCTTGACTACATAATCTTACAGTCAAAAAGGCAAGTTCACACTTGCTCATGTCCTCTGATTATTTTCTATCAAGTATTTGCAAATAGTTGTGTCATCACCTGCATTTCAAAAAGGTTAGAAAAAACTATTTTTGATAATAATGTAAACTATTGCTTACTGATCCAGGGTGATCAGCTAATCTATTAAGCCTGGCAATTGGAATACCATTATCCAGGAATATATCATCTAGGACTTAATAACCAATGTCACCAGTAATTCTAGCGTGGTATATCACGTGTTAACCATGAGATCTATATTGGCTCTGGGGAAGTCAGCTAGATCTTCTCCCTCTCATATGCCAACGAACAACCAGACCGTGGCTATAATTCTCGGAGAGGATTGAAAGTAGGGTGGGATCCCTTAACGTCCCACGGCATCTGGTGTCTACGAGGGTTGTTTGTTTCAGGCCGTAATTGGAAACAAGATTTATCCTCGGTCTGGCGTGCAATCCAACTGGCATATGGTGTTCGAGGAGAGGGGCAGTGATTGGCTTGGATCTTAGGTTGGGCCTCAAACAAAGGAAGTTTGAACAGGGACATACTCTCAGCCGTGCAACAAAGCTTAAGGTCTCTCATGGGTAAAGTAGCGCACATCTACAGAGTGTAAGAACTATGACATGTTACTCCCTGTTCTAGGAAGGAGCTACGAACGCTGCAGGAAAGGAACTCCGTGCAAGTTTTAATCAACCTGTGAAGGCTGACGGACATAGATTTTCTGAATAAAAGCAACCTTTGAAGAAATGTTTACAAAAACCTACATAACCTATGACCTTTTGGTATGTGGTTGTAGTTAGTGCATCAAACACTCCTTATTACGTACTCAACCGTACCTTCCTAACCCTTGCTAGATTAGGGAGCACTCAATGGCGAACTTAGGAGGTTAACTACTTGAAGAACTGAAGATATCCAACCGATATCAACAGTGTCAGCATCTATATCTGAAGTCATAGAAGTCAAGCTGAAGCGTAGCATATAAATAATCTTAGAGACTAGAACCTCCTCCTGTAGAGCATTGTTGTAGCAGCAGTTGCAAGCCATAGTTATATAGTAGTGGGTATTTCTATAATCGACTTCAAGTTGCCATTTCTAGTTCTCTTTTGTAAATTATAATCCTCGTTATATCGAGGAAGTTCTTTGGATCTTCTGTAATGTGTTACATGTAATATAAAGACATGTTGTGGACTCGTGATGTTTCTGTTGTACCATTCAATGGGATGTAATACTTGTGAATGATGTTCATTAGTGTTATGTCAATGATTGTAGTATACTACATCATGCAGTGGTATGCTGGTTCACCGCAGCTGGTATCAGAGCAAACACTTTGACCTTAGGTTGGACACATATTAAATGGGTAGAACCTATAGGAAGGGTGCTAGCAATGGTAAAGAGTTCTCTAGAAATATGATGAGTATTCAACTGAGAATCACATTGTCATGTTTCTAGTGCAATAATTCTTTATTATGATGCAATTAGGATAATAATAATAGTCAGTTATCACTCTGTAGAATTAGTTAGAATATCTTATCTATAGTAAGGAATAGCATCTTTCGGTATCCAGGCCGGAATGTTCTAGTGCTAAGTAGGATTTTAGATGACTATGGAGGTGAATGGACGAATATTTTAAGGCAACTTCTGTGGAGTCTGGATTATGGATGTCGAATTCTTATCAAGATTTACCGTTCTTATGACAAGTAAGCGTTAGTTAAGCAAGAGGTTGTGATTATATTAACCACAATGTGGAGTATAAACAGGAGAATGCCATCCGAAGAGGTGGTATGTATGGTAGTGGTGTATTAAATTTCTGTAGTAGAAGTAATAACCATGACCGAGATCATAAATTCAAGGAGTTAGGAGGTAGTATTCATACTACTATATCTCATGATTCTCTAAGTTTGGATCTTGAGTTGGATTATACTGCTCTTCTGCAGATTGAACTCACTTTATCTATCGAATATATGAATTAGTTACAGGTCCTTCTCTATCTAGTTTATAACACTTAGACAGTTCTAGTCCAAGAATTGTATATTGTCCTTAAGGATTTCATTGATCATGTAAAGGCATTAGAACCTAGAATGAAGTTGGTAGTGAAGAAAGGTACCCGAAAGCAGTATTTTCATAAGGAGGTGTTCATAGAAACTGAGCTTGATGATCCTTAGTCAGAAACCTATGCCTAGTACTAGTATGAGCCTCAATCACCTAAAGATCTAGGAGTCAAATACTTAGTTGATCATGAAGCTAGGGAATGCCAAGTTTGACATTCCAGAAGAGGGTAGTTACACAGCTTAATATGGTTGTGTAAACACTAAGGTGGAAGATATGTTCTACTTTACAAGTGTGTTTGAAACTAGGCAGAATACTTCTGTTGTGAATCACACATCTTCTAGTCATTTTTCAATGGCTAATCTCAATTTATGTACTTCTGATTCATAGTACGCACCCTATGGATGTTCTTATGTTCCAGAAGGTAGTCGTCGGAGTTCACGTCATCATATACGGAATTCCAAGTACTAAGAATAAGGTGAAGAGTAAGAATAAGAAGTAACCATTGTTAGTAGGAGCTATGAAAAGGGGTGTATACTCGGAAGTGTGTATTATAGTACTTAGAGGATAACTATAATAAGTGAAACTATGTCACATGAACCAATAAGAGCTCATAGGATACTAGTACTATAATAGCAGACGATAAGATAGAGTTATGAGCATAGTTTGTTTGTACTATTTTATAATAACCATGTGTAATACGTGGTATATATTCGGTTTTTATTTGGATTTGGTTCTTAATTTATTGTGTGACTAGGTTCGTGCATGATGTTTGAACTTGATGGGCATATGCATGGTGTTACATTAACTTCATACTTGATGTACATGTCTAGAGGGGAAAATGGGGTCGCCTGAGGGAACGATGAGTTATCATCATGATGAAGAAGAGATGAAGGCTCATAACATGCTGGAGACATCACAAACAAAGGCTATCAACGCAAATCCAAGGGATGGATCAATTCCAATGCCACAATCGACCATCAATGAAGAAGTTCTCCAATACATGAAGGGCATGGATGAAGGTAGGAGGATTGAAATGACGAGGCAGAATCAGTTCTATCAGGATATACTGAAGAACATGCAGAAGAAGACATTTGAGGAATCACATTCAAGGCTTAAATTCGTGGATTTTTTACAAACCAAACCTTGGAGTTTTTCCATGATGGAAGAACCTATGGAGGCGGAGAACTGGTTGATGGACACATCTCATAAGCTCAAGAGCGTGGGATGTAGGGATGAGGATAAAGTGAGATATGCAACCTATCTATTCACTGGAATAGCAGCCACATGGTGGGAAAATTCAAAGTTTGTAGCTCCGAGAGGAAGTATTAGTACCTGGGTCGAGTTCAAGAAGAAATTCCATGAAGAATTTTTTCATAGAAATAGTGGGCAAACGAAGGATAATGAAACTTTAGAGAACAAGAATCTCCCAGTTCTGAAGCATGTACGGGAATTCAATCGTTTATCCTGGTACATTATTGAGGAAGTAAATAAGCAGGCGGAATGCCAAAATAAGTTCGTGAAAGGACTACAGGCAGTCATGAGGATGCAACTCAAGATTGTGCGTGACAAAGAGTTCTAGGAGTTACTGGATAGTGCACCTATATCAGTGGATGATGATATTTTTGTATCCGAAGGGAAGAGGAAGAAAGTTCAAAAACAGACCACAACAGTTCAGGTCCAAGGTCACATGACGGAGAATTGTCCAGATCCACATAAAACGGACAACAAAAATAAAATATGTCATAACTATGGAACTAGGGGCCACATTTTTAAGGAATGACCAAATCCAAAGATAGTATGTCACCAATGTGGAGAACCGGGGAACATGAAGATAAATTGTATAAACCGACAGTTAACTCGTAGATCGTTGGCAGGTGGAATGGAACCAAAAATGAGGTTATCATCTAATCCAAATATCCAGCCTAATCAAATGGGAGAAGGTAATGCAAAAGCAATTCGTGGAAGTGTAACAAGTGTGGAATCCTAGGACACAAGAAATCATGTTGTCTAGAACATCAGGAGGAATATCGAACATTAGTACAAGGAGACGCAACATCCACCAGATTACCATCAGAAGGAGGGAATAACCTAGAAACCGGGGTATCAGCAGCAAGCGGAGGTATTGATGAAGCAACATCCTCAAGGAAGAGAAAGTATGAGGTTATGACTCAAATCAACCCCGATGTCCAAAACAACCTAGCTAGTGGAAAGTCACCATAGTATCTTTAGTATGGATTATTTTATTCATACATCTTGTGGGATGAAGAGTCCACACGTGTATCCACAAATGTGTGGGTATAACATATGTCTCTTCATAATACCATTAGGAAGACCTTAAGGGGGAGTAAAGAACAGGCTAGACATCCGGATTCGATAGTTACCATAGTTTCATGAGAAATATCAGAATATTTTCAAGAATCCAAGTTGGTGATAACTTTAGTGTTGAAGATGTATTTAGACCGCAGCTGGTCTCAACTGATAAAACCTAGCTTGAGACCAATAGAATTTTCAATTAGGGATATAATGATCAAATACCTCAATTACAGAAAAGTAGGGTAGTTTTGAATGGATGGACTAAATGAGTTCAATTCGTTCCTAAAAAAGGGCATTGAAAGAGTATAGTTAGAATTTGTCAGAGTTTAAGAATCCTAAAACCCTACCATTAGTAAACCTTCATACTACCATGATACCAATGAGTTAGTTCATTAATTTTTATGAAGTAGCTTTTCCAATACACTATGAGGAAATGTAAAGTTAAGTGAGTCAGAGATCTCGAGTGGGTAATCCTAAAGAGGCAAGGTGGAATCTAAAGATCACCGAAAGAGACCAATGGATGGAAAAGAATTGCCAAAGTTCAAAGGGGAAGGTTAAGAAGGAAAGGTTTATGTATTCCGTTAAGAGTGATATACATAACTTTGGGGACGAAGTTTAGTTTAAGGGGGAGAGACTGTAATGCCGCAGCATTTAGGGCTACAGAACAGAGTTTGTGCATTCGCATCCATGCATAAGAAAAATTGAGGTAAATATTTCGCAAACTAAAACCCTAGAGAGATCAGAGTTTGTTTCACTACTTGGAGTTAGGATTTATCTCTTTATAGTGATTGTTATAAAGTTTGACATGATCTCTAGGAATTATAACGATTTTGGGTGAATAATTTGAATTCATATTTAAATTTGAATCACTTTAGAAAATATTTAAAATTTAGGAGTATTAAAGTTTAATTGTTTTAAAAATAATATTTGTAAGTAGAAAGTATGAATTCTTGAATATATATTAAATATGATACATGAAGAGGGAATGAATACAATATAAATAAAAGAATTCAAATACGAAAGTTTATTTCTTATTCTTTCCTTTACTAAAAAATGTTAATTCAAACATAAATGAATAAATAACATATTAAATTACAGAAACAATTGTAACGAATGGAAATGAAAGCTTTATTGAATCAACCATATATAATACATTGTCTTTACAAAAATAAAAGGAATAAGATTACAAAAGTAAAAAAGAAGAGATACTAAACTAAACCCTATACTAAATCTTCTTAATCTTCATCACCCAGACTTGTACCTATAAACAAATACAGAAAACAAAGTAAATAGTGCAAAGTTAGTGTTAGAAGTGCTCTCAGTCATAAACAGTGCGATGCACTGTTTTCAATACATCATTGAGCAAATTCAATTAAAAAGGGACAAACTCTATCAAGTGAAGTATCTGTTCTATTCAAATTTAAAAACTTCATGACAACATCATTAGCTAGAAGGGGCAAGTTTCACCAGGGTAGATAAAAGTAAAAGGAGGGGCAGTTAATCAAATTCACTTGATCTGATCCAGAGATAAAGGCAACAATGAAGTAGCTCACACACCAAACTGCATGCAGTGAGCTATTGACCAGCGGTGAGAGCAAGGAAAGGATAAAACTACATTTGAGCTTAGCAAAGCAAGCTTTCCTCACCACTTCCCAAGCCTAGCCATAGTTTTTTCACAAGCACACACAAGAAACACCCATTCTTGAAAGATCTCCACTAGATCAAACCATCTTTAACCATAGAAAAACTAAGTAGATCACCAACAAGATGGTGACTTAAAGGAGGGGGTGGTTTGGATGGACATCAAGGGCAAGCTAGCACTTGGAGCAACAATACCAAGCCAGGATAGCAGTTCGAGGAGAAGATCAACCACTAGAACTAGAAGGGCAGGCAACAACAGCAGCAAGCCACATGCTACCATATCAAATCTAGCATCAGGGTATTTCCCAAAGCTCTAGATCTATCCATTATTCATTTTACAACATTTGTTTCATGAAAGAGCATGGTATACTGGTCATAGAACACAGAAGGTATTGGACAACAAGTAAAGAACAACTGTTCATAGTAAGGATGGTCTTAGGCCAGCATCACTGACCATTTTATCTAGCCTAAGCTAGATAGCACCTCTATATCAAACATATCAATACTATCTTCAGAACAAGCTCAAGCACATCTTCTCAAAATCATAGATAAATCATCTTCCTAAAGATTTTAGGAATCATTTTCCATTCATTTAAAAAGAACAGCAAGTGTTATTACTATTTATCATTAAGTCAAAGTATGCAAGTTCTCAGAAACCAAAGTAAATCACTTTCCTAAAAATAGTTAGGAATCATTCCTTTCTAGATCATCACAATATTTAAACACAGACAATAGATTAGGTATGCTTAACCACAGTTTCCGCACAACATCATGATTGAATACTGAGTAAAACAATTAATCACAGAGGTTCTTCATAAACAAGTTATCATAATAAGGAACCAGCTACATGACTTCAACAGTGAAGTATTCCAACCATAATTCTAATAGGAGTATACCAATCAAAGATAATAATCTTTGCATCGACACTAAACTAACTAGGCAATTGTAGAATTATTCTCTAATAGTGAACAATTACCAAAAGCATAGTCAAGTGATCTATAGCAACACATTGTCTATAGGGAATCAGTATAGATAAGTCACAAGAAATGAATCCTAGGGTCACTATTAAGCATCACCACAGGGGATGAACCACTACAAGAAAAGTTGGCTTTTACAAAGGACGATTTTCATGGTTGAAAGCCCATTTTTCGTGGCCAAAGAGTCTTGCACGATGGATGTCCTTCATGGTAAAAGCCCCATTACAAATGAGTTAACCACGGTTTTTTTCCGACCGTGGCGGATCGCACTCTTCAGCCATGAAACCTTTTTCCGTCATAGATCTGTTTGCCAGCCATGCTAACGACTGACGTCATGCAAACTGCCACGTGGCAGACGTTGTTAGTGGCCGGTTACCGCTATTAATGATCATTGAAACCATAGCAGAAGCCAGGCCCAGCCAAGGCCTGCTAAATACTAATTGGGCCGGCCCATCAGGGGAGCCCAACAAGAAGATGACCCGTTACTGTTTTATCCTGCACTATTTGAAATGGGCCCAGAAATGTAGCCAGCAGCGGCCCGTGAAATTTCATGCTTGATTCTGTTTCGGCATACAGAAGGCCCATGTTGGTCAAACACTATGCTGCCACTTGAGGCCTGAACAAATCTGGCCCGACACTGTTCAGGCATGTTACCAATTTAGCCTTTTACTGTTCAGTCCTGTTACTATTCCAGCCTTTTAGGAATTTCAACCCATTACTGTTTAGGCCCTTTAGTGTTTGGGATTTTGCCTGTTCAGGCTGGCACTGTTTGGCCTGTTACTGTATGGGCCTGCCACCGTACTAGCCTTTTGTTGTTGATACCTTTTACGGTTCCGACCTTTCACTGTTCCGGCCTTTTCACCGTTCCAGCCTTTTACTATTCTAGCCTTTTATGGTTCTAGCCTTTTACTATTCTGGCCTTTTGTTGTTTTGGCCTTTTACAGTTATGCCATTTACTGTTACGGCTTTTTACTGTTCTATCCTTTTACTGTACTGGCCTTTTATTGTACTAGCCATTTACTGTCATGGCCTTTCCATGTTCTGGCTTTTCCCTGTTCTGGCCTTCTACTGTTCTAGCCTTCTACTGTTCTGTCCTTTTACTATTATGCCATTTTACTGTTCTGGCCTTTTACTATTCTGGTCATTTTGGGCCATCCATGCGCACGTTGTTTTAATGTTTGGCATGCTACTACTCCAGCTTGTTACTATTTCAGACTTTTTTTGTGAGCGCCTACTTTTCGCAGAACGGGTGAATATTAAGACATCAATTAATAAACACATAGAAATTAAAATTACTTATTACATAACATTAAAAGTTTGTTACAACAGGTTATAAAACAAGATCGTAATTCTGACAGATTACAACTTGTTAGTACGATCAATAAGAGATAAGTACATGGCGATTCGCTTCAATGTATCATATGTCCTCTTCTTCAACATTTTAGCTACAGATCTAAGAGCAGCTACACCCTTTCATTCTGCATGCAATACATCATTTATATATTTATCACCTACATGAGTTTTTCTAGGTGGTCTATTAAGTAAGTTGTTTGCTTTGTCAATGCAATGGGAGGATAAATGGGACGAGGGATCCCAACTTTCAGTCCTGCCTTCCAAGGACTCCTGCTGGGTTTTAACTACAGTCTGCTAAAATATGGTGAAACAGGTTAAAACAAACAACAAGGGAAACAAGAAGTATTATATAAAGTAGAGATCATTTAAAGTATGAACTTACAATAGCACGTTCAGGCTGGCAATAGCTCCTTCTCGAGCGGGTGTGACTCCTGGTCAATCTGCCAGAAGAATCTGAGCAGAGCAGTTGGAACTCTGGTCCTTGTACTCCATTGTCATTTCTCTACATAACATTTGAAACCAAGTTGGTTGGTTTGGAAGGATGAAAACTCTTGAAAACACCAAAAACATAGCATTAAAAATTACCAGATGTATGTTTCAAACTAGATAGCTGGTTTGGAAGGATGAAAGCAGGTGAAAACACCAACATATAGCATTAAAAATGGCCAGATATATCATCCAAACTAGATGGACATTTTTCGAATTAAGCATTCACACATATATTCACAATTGAACATAAATGCAAATGTCATGGCAAGTTGTCAGGTAGAATGACTTATTAACTTATTAGGCATGTAGGTTATACAACAAATTAACATGACAAGAAACTAGCCTAAGTAACACAAGTAAACCACACGATTCAGCCTTGCTGGACATCAGATTGTCAGTGTTGGATCCTCTATGAGTTGTTTGCATGACCCGGGCGAGCACTCAGAAAGAATAGAATCTATGAGTTCATGTTGGAGGATTAAAACGATAGCGTGAGAATAAAGAAACGAAATAAAAACAAGAAGCTAATGAGGTGGATAGGACCTACAAGATGAAGGGTGCAAACAAAATGGAAATAGCATCCAGGATATTGAGCAACATCCTAAAGATTTCGTAGCTTACGAGTACCAGAAATATAGCAAACGGGCAAGAGAAATTACGGCTAAGCAGCAAGGACGGGTGGGATGGGCAAGTGGGCGGCGGGGGCGGCGGCTCGGTATTTCTAGATCAGCAATGAATTATTCAGTGAAGCGGCCCCGGTAGGGTAGACGACAGCTTTGGCGAAGAAGATCTGGTGCTACGAGGGAGTCAGTGAAATAGTTCCGGTGAAGAGCGCTTGAAGTGAAAGAGCTCCGGTGTGGAAGAGAGGGCCGATGGTGAAGCAGGTAGAGGTAGGTCGAGGTTGGAGGGGTGTGGGCGGGGAAGAGACGATGGGGGGATATAGGTGGGATGACGCACATTTACGACCTATACCCCTATATTATTGCAGTACTCCCACGGTCCTTGTTTCCGGAGCTGGGATAGAAGAGGAATTTTGCATTTGCAAAAAGAGGGGTGGGATATTTGAATAGATGTGCGCGTGATGTTTCGGCGCCATGTGGAAATTTTGAGATTGAAGCTTCCGATGTACGCTACTCCGACGCGGCCGCTCTCACGTGTTGGCCCCATCTAGACCCACACGCCAGCGATAGTATGCTTACCAACATATAAATGAGTTTCCACACATTTGCCAAAATTAATAAACAATATATTTTGAAGACTTTCATACAAGATGACTAAATTCATGGCCATATCTCTATTATTATTTATAATAGTGTGTCCATATCTGGTAGATAGCCGCATCTTGGCATTTCAAAACAAGATTCTAGATTTGATGGGCAATGCCCAACTTTCATGAATTTCCAAACTTTCTAGCTAAATCTATACAATGAAATGACTTTTTGACAATCTGAAGTAAATATGTCTAATTTCGAACTAGAAAGTGTGTGATATACCTTGCTCTTGAATTTTTAAAATAATTCAAAGATATCAAGTAGTCAAATATTGGAGAATGTAACATCCCAAAGTTTTAATAAGGTTAATCAAGATCAAATCTACCCAATTTAGGGTAAACAAAAACTTTTCCATTTAAAAATCTTTAAGAATTCATATGTGTGTGCATTTAAAATAGGAGGTGCGTGAAATGCCATGATTGTTTGTTCTAATGGTTGTAAAATGGTTCTATCATGAATGTCACCTCATCTAGATCATTCACAAGCAAAAACCAAAGAAAAAGAAATCAAAAAGAATTAAATAAAGGAAATGGTCACTTTTGCCATTTTAATCACCTAGCCCACTTTGGGTGTTCCTAGCACTAAATTTCCAATAGAGACAATTGTGGATCTTTGCACCCCTAGATAGTACAAGTAGTGATGTGCCAAGGCCCACTTTGTGATCTCCCAAAAACATTCAAACTCTAATTTTAAATGACATTTGAAAATTGAATCTAGTTCATATGTATAGATCCCACTATTTCAAAAACCACTCAAATGAATTCCATTTGACAAATCCTAGCAATCACAGATGCTCAAGCATGACAAACCACTCCACCAAATTTCATTTCAAAGTTCCAAATTTGAAGTCATGCGGCCATTTGATCGAACACTTGGTGGGCAGAATCAAACTGGCCTAAGTATCACTATTTTTATCAAATTTTGTCGAGCCATTTGAACTCAAATCAATGCCCTTGTCTCCCCTAAACCCAACCAGTCCATCAAGGACCTACCCAATGGCCTAGGGCTACAGTTCACCGCCACCTCGAGGCCATGCTCGCCAGCCAAACGTGCACAAGCCGCAGCAGACCGCCAGCCCCTCTACGCCGCTCCAGGGAGTGAGGCATGACCTCACCGCTGCCCACGGTCCACCCCACGGCCCCTGCTAGCCCCTGGACCACCCAGAGCCGCGCCGCACTAAGTCTCTGCGCCCCGCCAGAGCACGCCAGAGCGCCCTCACCGCCAGCACACCACAGATCGCGCCTCGACCGCAGACCCCACACGCCGCTCCGCCTTGACCATCTCACCCCGCCAGACACGGCCGTGCACCGCCACGCGACCCACGATCGCCGAGAACCACGTCGAGCACCACCTCTGTCTCCCAGAGCGCGCGAAGCTCCCGGTCGATTTCCACCGCCCCTAGCTGCGCCATAAAGCCGTAGAGAATCGCCAGGAGGCAAGACACCATCAGTCTACGCCGCCCATGCCGATAGCACCCTGTATCGTCATCACGGACGAGCTCGTCGTCGCCCCTTCGGTCCCCTCCTCAAGCCTATATAAGGTGGCCTTCTCCAGCCTCAATCGCCACACCATTCCACTTGCCTCTCTCCACCAGTCCTTCCCCACCTCTCGCCGGAGCAGTTCGAGCAGCAGACCGCCGGAATTTAACCGGAGGCAGCCGTAGCAGAGGAGGAGACGTTGTCATTGATTTCGTCCACCTCAGCCCCTGCCACGACTTCGCCTGAGCTCACCGTCGTCTACTCATTCGTTTGCCTGCCTCGCTGCACTAGCTGGAGCCTCGGTACGTCCCCACTGCACCCCTACCGAGCCGCTAGGGTTTAGTCTCGCCGGCATGAGTCTGTCGTCGATGACCACCGTGAGCCGTTAGATCTAGTTCTAATCCTACGGTCCATCTCGCCTCGTACCGCTTCGCGTGTAATGAGCCACTGACAGGCGGACCCTCCCTACCAGCAGCCCTCAGTGCCGCGGAGTGAATCTGGGTCGGCCCGTTAGTCTTCCCGTGCGACCTAGTTAATTCAAATTAGGATTTTTATTTTTAGACTTAAACTAGAATCTATCCCTTAGTTTAAACATCAATTCAGAGAGTTTAACAAATCCAAATTGAGTGATTCCAATTTGGTGCGAAAGGTAATGAAAATATCTATCCAAGCTCGTTGGATTTAAATCATTTAGAGTTAGATATCTCTCCTAGTAACAAGACGGAAGCTTTTGCACATTCAAACATTTTTCTAAAATCAACCATATTAGCTTTTGAGTTGATTCCAACTCTCAAAAATCACATTTAACAATACCTATCTGAATATGTAATAATATTAAGGTTTGCATGCAGTGACTTTGTACTAGTACCAAAATAATGCTATATAGGCATTTCTAGTCACTTTAAATCATTAAATATTAAACTTAAACTTATTAAAATGTGATCCAACCTTTAAATCACATTCCCATATGATAGAATATGTGGTGATGACATGTGTCCATATGATCCCATATTTTAATTAGATAATATTAAATCTTAGTTAATTTCAATGAGTAGAAATGACTTTTCTAAAATAAAATAAATGAAGCTAGTTCATTAAACCTTGTGATGTTTGTGATGATACTAGATCATCAAATGTGTGCCTTAGTGTGCTAAGTAGACTAGTTAAGTATTGTTTGGTGATTGTGTATCTTGTATGTATTTATAGACGATAGTACCGACCAAGCTTTCAAGGAGGAGGAGTAGAATTTCAACCACTGCACTACACAAGGCAAGCCATCATTAACAATGAAAGCTAACCCTTGCAAGCTAGATAACCGAAGCAAAGTGCATTAGGCATGCTTTGGTTATACCATTTTAGTTATACCTATTCCAAGTTTCATTTACAAGCTTTACTTCCTTTACTTTACCAAAGTCCTTTACTTGTTTAAAGGTAGCATAAAGAGTATAAAACTTGACCTATCTAGTTAGACTTAGATGGCATTCTATGGCATGAGATTGAGATTAGCATCCCACATTAGTGAACACTCTTAACTTAGTAGTTTAGAGCTAAACCCAAAACTTGATCACTTTAGATGGGAATACTTGGTGAAAATGACTTATGAAAACCTTGGAAGGATGAGTCCTTCCATTGAGATGTTTTGACATGTGTTGAGAAACACCAATGATGATGATGAAAATGTTGAGGCATGAGCCTTAGTCCTTTTATAAGAACTGATGGTTGGGTTCGGATGCGATACCATTCCAATTTTACCGTACAACCACAATACCTGAATTGGGTAAGGCTTAGCCGGAAGTTTATATGCATTAGTATTACTTCCCTCGTGGGAGAGGTTTGAGATGAGGCTACCTCTTAATGTTGTCCACCTATGCAGTGCCCATGATGACAGATGGTCATGGCTGGGAGGCCATACTCATAGGAGAGGTGCTTATACTAGAGTGTGTAAAGGAAAGGTTATGTTTGATTATCTGCATACTAAGTATGATGATTTAGGGTTATCCCTGACAGATGTATCGAATCATGTGGTGAAAGTGTACTACCTCTGCAGAGTGTCAAACTATTCAAATAGCCGCGTCCATGGTTATGGACAGTTGGAGAGGCCATACTGTTCCGTTGTCAGATGTTTTCAAAACAACTTATGGAATGAAGTGTGACATGACTTGACCACAACAGGGTTGTGACTATGATAACTAAGTTCCCACTTAGGTGTTTTCAAACTTTATTTTATCTTTCTTTTTTTCTGAACTCAGCTTATGTTTTAAACTTAGATTTACAAATAAACTTAGAACTTAGCATTCCTACTAGAACTATCTTACTTGTTAGTGATAGTTTGCGAGTACTTAAAGAGTACTCATGGCTTTGTCCCTGGCTATTACTATGGCCAGACTATGAGGAGGACTACCCTGAAGGAGGACAGCAGGATGGCTAAGACAACTAGGATCATCTCCCATAGTCAGCATTGCATGTGACTCTGAAGATGGACCCCACCGCTATGCTATTTATTCCGCTGCTTGATTGTACTAAGACTGGATCATGAGATCCTTTATTTGTTTAAGACCTTATTATGGTTTGTAATGGATGATGTACTGTGATATCCAATCTATTATGTCTCGCAAAAATAGTAATCCTGGGATTGCGATGTATGGCATAACAGGCATCTGGGATAAAAAATCCGGGTGTTGACAGAGAACCACCGAGAGTTTCTGAAAATTCAACTTTTTGATATGAATGGTAATGACACCTAATTTCACCCATTTGAAAAAATACAAAGAAACAAAATATAATGAAATGCATCCATTATTTTCTCTCTTTGTTTTTCACTATGTGCAATAGCTAGTTTCCATGGAAAAATATAATCTTGAAATTTGATAATTTCTGAGAAAAAATTGTATCACAATATATGGAGTACCATGTAAGAATATGCATGGCTTTCAAACCAGATGACCAAGGTCATGGCCGTATCTTTTCTATAGTTTATAATAACCTATCCATATTTGTTATGGGTTGTATGGGCATTTAAAGTATTATTTACAAAGGAAGCTTCCAAATTGGAAGTTATTTCAATTTTCTAAGGCACAACAATGGCTTTAGTCATGAAGCTACTACAAAACATGGCTTAAAATCCCACTGCCCTGGTTTTCACTCAAAGTATATATAGCCTAGGGTTAAGTTTATGGTTCGGGGCTTTATTTTGGGTTGAGGTTTAAGGGTTCATGGTTTATGGTTTAGGATTTTAGGGTTTAGGGTTTAGGCTTTTAGGGCTTAGTGGTTTAGCTAGGGTTCATGATTTAGGGTTTAGGGTTGTTCATGGTTTTAGGGTTTATGATTGTTTAGGTTTTAGGGTTTAGGGAATTTTCAATAATAATGTTCAAGCTTTATATATATGGTTATATTCATAGAATAGAATGGCATTACCGCAATTTAATAAAATTATTTCAAAATTTGATCTATAAGTGCATTATACCTCCTTGGTAAGGGTTTAGGGTTCTAGGGTTAGGAAGTTAAAGTTATAGGCTTAGGAGGTTATTAGGGTTTATGGTTAAGGGTTTTTGATTTTCAATACTGTTCAAGCTTTATGCTTATATTCATGTAACAGAATAGCGTTACCACAATTTAACGAAAGTATCTCAAATTTTGATCTATAAGTGCATGGTACCTGCTGGTTTAGGGTTTATGGGTTGATGATTTAGGGTTTTACGGTTTAGGTTTTATGGGTTGTTTAGGGTTTAGGGATTAGCGATTTTTCAATAATGCTAAAAAAATTATGCTTATATTCGTCGAATAGAATGGCATTACCTGCTTTAATGAAAATATCACAAATGTGGTTTTATAAGTGCATGATACCTGCTTGGTTAGGGTTTTACAGTTTAGGTTTTATCGTTGTATAGGGTTTAGAGTTTAGCAAATTTAGAATAATTCTCAAGCTTTATTGTTATATTCGTCGAATAGAATGACGTTACCAAATTTATTGAAAGTATCTCAAATTTTGATCTATAAAGTGCATGATACCTGCTTGGTTAGTGTTTATGGGTTGAGGGTTTGGGGTTTTAGGGTTTAGGTTTTAGGGGTTGTTTAGGGTTTAGGGTTTAGGGAATTTTCGATAATGCTCAAGATTTATGCTTATATTCGTCGAATAAAATGGCATTACCAAATTAAATGAAAGTATATCAAATTTTGATCTATAAGTGCATGCTACGTGCTTGGTAAGGCTTTAGGGTTTTGAGTTTTATGGGTTTAGGGTTTTGGGTTTTAGGAATTTTCAATAATTTTCAAGTTGCTTTATGCTTATATTCGTTGAATAGAATGGCATTCCATCAATTTATTGAAAGTATCTCAAATTTTGATGTATAAGTGCACAATACCTGCTTTGGTTAGGGTTTATGGGTCGAGGGTTTAGGGTTATAGGTTTTTATGGTTTAGTTTATGGGTTAGTTAGGGTTTAGCGAATTTTCACTAATTCTCAAGATTTATACTGATACTCGTAGAACAAAATGGGTGTTAGCTAATTTAATGAAAGTATCTCAAATTTTGATTAATGTGTGCATGACACCAGCTTGGTTAGGGTTTATGGCTGAGGGTTTAGGGCTTTAGGGTTTAGGGTTTAAGTTTTAGGGGTTGTTTAGGGTTTAGGGAAATTTTGATATTACTCTGGATTTATGCTTATATTCGTCAAACAGAATGGCGTTACCCAATTTAACAAAATTATCTTAAATTTTGATCTATAATTGCATGCTACGTGCTTAGTGAGGGCTTAGGGTTTAGGGTGATAGGGTTTAGAGGTTTAGGATTTGGGTTTTAGGGGTTTCAGTTTTCAGGAATTTTCAATAATGTTCAAACTTTATTGTTATATTCGTGGAATAGAATGGCGTTACCGCAATTTAATGAAAGATCGAATCTCAGGTTTTGATCTAAAAGTCCATGATACCTGCTTGGTTAGGGTTTATATGGGTCGAGGGTTTAGGGTTTTAGGGTTTTATGGTTTAGGTTTTATGGACTGAATAGGGTTTAGGGGTTTTATCATTTTTCCAATAATACTCAAGCTTTATGCTTATATTCGTCGAATAGAATATATATATGGCGTTACCTTACTCATTGAAAGTATCTCCAAATTTGATCTATAAGTGCATGATACCTGATCTGTTACAGTTTATGGGTTGAGGGTTTGGGGTTTTAGGTTTAGGTTTTAATAGGGGTTGTTTAGGGTTTAGGGTATTTTCAATAATGCTCAAGATTTATGCTTATATTCATCGAATAGAATGGAGCTAGTTTAATGAAAATATATCAATTTTGATTGATACGTGCATGCTACGTATTTGGTAAGGATTTAGGGTTTAGTGTTTAGATTTTAGGGTTTCAGGAATTTTAAATAATGTTCAAGCTTTATGCTTATATTCGTGGAATAGAATGGTGTTACCGCAATTTAATGAAAGTATCTAAAATTTTGATTTATATAAGTGCATGGTACCTGCTTTATTAGGGTTTATGGGTCGAGGGTTTAGGGTTTTACAGTTTAGTTTTATGGGTTGTTTCCAGTTTAGGGTTTGGAGAGATTTTGGTAGTGCTCAGGATTTACGCTTATATTCGTCTAATAGAATGGCATTACCTGATTTAATAAAAGTATCTCAATTTTTGATCTATAGTTGCACGATACTTGTTTGGTCTGGGTTTAGGGGTTTAGATTTTATGGTTTAGGATTCCATGAATTCTCAATAATATTTTCAAACTTTATGGTCATATATATTCGTGGAACAGAATGGTGTTACCGCAATTTAATGAAAGTATCTCAAAAATTGATCTACAAGTCGATGATATCCTGCTTGGTCATATTTTTTGTTAAATAAAATTGAAGGTACCTAGGTACTAAAACAAGGGAGAAAGAGGAAGAGTTCCTTGAGATTTAGACGCTGTTTGGTTGGGCTCTAATTCTGGCTTTTGATTTTTTGCTTATAAAGCTACAAACGTGTTTTTGGCTGTGTTTTTTTATCTTTTACTCTGACATAATGGAATGATAGTATAAGCTAGGTTGGATGATTTTAACGATTTTATCTCGGTTTAGCGAGAAATGTTCGAATTTTGAACAACAAACGATGGGAATCTCTACTTCCCGTAATTCTGGCTCACTGACATGTGGGTCACTTGCATAGTGGGTCACTTGCATAGTGGGTCCAAAAAGTCAGTGTAGGTCGGAGTGGGCGGGCAGGTAAATATTAAAGAAGGGCTGGGAAACGTGGATGGAGTGATGCACTTGGGAGAACACGAATTTACCACCTATATCCCTCTGTTATTGCAGTTCTCCCTCAGATTCTTGTTTCTGGAGCAGGGATAGAAGAGGAATTTTGCATTCTAGAAAGAGGTGAAGCATGTTTGAATGGATGCGCGGGATATTTTAATGTATGGGTGCGATGTTTGGGCATCGTACCGAATTTTGAGGTCGAAGCTTCTAGCATACGCTACTCCGGCGTGGGGCCTCTCAGACGCGCTGTCACCGTCTAGGCCCACATGCCAAGGAGAATTGCTTCCCATTATTTAAACGAGTTTCTAGGCATTTGCCGAAATTTTTGAACAATTTAAGGCTTTCAAGAAGATGACCATCGTCCAAAAAAAGGTGACCAAGGTCATGGAAATGTTTATGATGCGTGTCCGTATTTGGTAGATCGATGCATCTTTGCAAATCAACCAATATGTCTTCTTCCAAATTTGAAGTTTGTTTTCAAATTTCCAACAACAATGTGTTTTGTTGTGAAGCAACTACAAAGATGATGGCTCAAAATGCCACCTCCCCCTTCTTTAACACAATGTATAACGCCTATCAAGCTTCCAAGCTAAATTTGTGCAATAAAATAATTTTTGGGGCTGGATGTTTTTTTGGGTGTCGGATGTTTGAATGGATGGGCAGGATGTTTGAATGGGTTGGCAGGATATTTCGGTGCTCTGCCAAAATTTTGAAGTTGAAGCTTCTAAGGTACGCTACTCCCACTTGGGATGATGTCCCCGTTAGATAGACCCGCAGGCATGTATGCTTTCCAGCATTTAATGAGTTTATAGACATCTGCCGAATTTAATGTACATTAATTCAAGGCTTTCAAACAAGAGGAGCAAGGTCATAGCCATAGTTTTTGTACCTTTTTCATCTTTTGTACTACTCCGTACATTGAAGCATCTTCACCAACCAAGCTTACAAACCTGTCCATATTTGGTAGATCGGTGCATCTTGGCATTTCAAGCAATTGTTTACCAATGTCAAGGCCATATGTGTTACCATACTTTATGATAATGTAACCATGTTTGGTAGATTGGTATTGGTATTTCAACATTGTTTAAAAAAGAGCTTCCATGTTTGGAGTTATTTTAAAATCTAGATAAGAATGGCTTTAATTTTGTCATACGATATATGGCATACCATGTATGAATTTGCATGGCTTTCAAACTAGGTGACCAAGGTCATGGCAACACCTTTGCTATAGTTTATAACAACATGTTTGTATTGGTAGATTGGTCCGTATTATTGGCATTTAAAATATTATTTACACAGGAAGCTAATACATCCAAAACGTATCTACTTTTCCGAACACTTTTGCTATTTTTTCTCCTCTATACTTGTGTGATTTGGATGCAACTAATGCCGACTGACGTTGTTTTTAGCAGAATTGCCTTGGTGTCTACTTTTTGTGCAGAAAACCAACTATCAGGAAAAATCCCGGAAAATATGCCAAAAATCCTATTTCACCCAAAGACTCCAGGAGCCAGAATACGAGACAGAGAAGAGCCAGGGGGTGGCCACACCACCTGGTGGCGCGGGCCAGGCCAGGCCGCGCCAGGGGGTGGTGTGGGCCCCCCAGGCACCCCCTCAGCCTCTCTCTTCGCCTATAAGGAGCCTTCTGACCTAAAAACTTCGGGGGGTTTGACGTTTTTCCAGAAGGAGTTCCGCTCCGCCACCACCACCAGATTCCACGAAACAGCACCAGAAACTCCATTCTGGCACCCTGCCGAGACGGGGAATTGGAGGAGATCATCGCCATCATCATCACCATCGCTTCTCCATCGACCATCCATGTTTCCCCCATCTATGAGTGAGTAATCCCCCGCTGTAGGCTATGGGGATGGTAGGGATTGGATGAGATCGTTCATGTAATGGCATCAGATTGTTAGGGCATGGTGCCTAGTATCTTTTATTAGTGCTTTATGACTTTGTTGCGACTTGTTGTGCTTAATGCTTGTCACTAGGGCCCGAGTGCCATGATTTCAGATCTGAACATGTTATTGATTCATTATGATAGTATTGTTTCTGGTCTTATCTACAAGTTGTATACACACGTCGTTGTCCGGAACCTATGGCCCCGAAGTGACAGAAATCGGGATAACCAGAAGGGAAAGGCTTTGATGTGAGGATCACATGTGTTCACGGAGTGTTAATGCTTTGCTCCGGTGCTCTATTAAAAGGAGCACCTTAATTACCAGTAGTTCCCTAGAGGCCCCGCTACAAACGGGCTGGCAGGACAAAATATGTTGTGCAAGTTCTCATTGCGAGCACATATGACTATAGTTGGAACACATGCCTAGGACTGTCTAGTACTTGGATGCTTTATCTTATTTATTTGCAATTGCCCTATGTTCTGATTGCTATGTGAATTGTCTTGTCCATGCAACGCCCGTCCATCCATCCCTATGCCTACCGCACTCGAATCCCACTATTTACTGCTTTTGTTACTACTGTCTTTGCTTTACTACTGCTGTTACTTTGCTATTCCTACTACAAAACTGTTGCTACTGATAAACTGATGTGAGCAAGATTGTTTCCAGGTGCAGCTGAATTGACAACTCAGTTGTTAAGGCTTATAAATATACTTTGGCTCCCCTTGTGTCGAATCAATAAATTGGGTTTCACTTCCCTCGAAAATACTACGGTACACCCCCTATACTTGTGGGTCATCAAGACAATTTTCTGGCGCCGTTGCCGGGGAGCATAGCTTTATTTATCAAGTTCACTTGGATTCTTTATTGTTCGCTGCTATCCATCCATCATGGGTAAGTCTCGTGATGGCAAGGTTCCTATTTTACCATCCACTACAAGAAAAGGTACAGTTCTGAACAACTCTGTTGCTCTTGATTCATCGTCTGTTCTGAGTAAGTTCCTTACACCACCACATACACATGCTACACACACTGCTACTACTGCTGAATCTGAAACTTCTGATGCTTATGATTCTGCTTCTATTGTGCTTGATAAGAGTGGTTCATTAGGTCATTTCCTAGATGCTACGATTGCTAGAACTATAGCTGGAAATACCGAAACTCCTAATGAAGACACTACCACACCTGTTAGCTCACCTGAGTCTAGTGAGAGTTATGATATTGAAGATGGTTATGTTGAGATGACCGATGAGTTTATTAAGGAATGTAAGAACACCCATGATAGGAGCGTTGCTAAGAGTCTCCTTGAGAGGCGTACTATTAGACCGAAATTATATCATGCTGCTAAGTTTGCTGCTTCTCCCATAAACATTATAGATGAAGATTATGATTTCTCTCTCGATCTATCTTACATTGCTATTCTCGAGAAAGAACCTTTTTGTGGGACTAAGAATGAAAGTGCGGTAGCACATATGAATGAACTTTCTACCATGAGTAGCTTGTTTTCTGATGATATTAAGATGCGTACTTACTTTGTTGCTAAGATTTTTCCCTTTTCACCGAAAGGAGAAGCTAAAACTTGGTTTAGTAATTTACCTCCTGGATCTATTGATAGCCCTGAGTGCTTCATTAGTACTTTCCTGCAGAAATATTTTCCTCCCAGTGCTAGACATGCTATTTTGCAGGAACTTTTTGATTTTAAACAGGGAGAAAAAGACGTATTGCCCGAATCTTGGGCCAGGTTTTGTGCTTTGATTCATGCACAGGCTGGCAGTCCATTACCTAAGAATGAGCTTCTTGATATATTTTATAATGGACTAACCGAAGAATCGAGGACATACCTAGATAGTTGTGCTGATTGTGTTTTCAGGAATAGGACTCCTAAGGAAGCTGAGGAATTAATGGCTAAAATAAGCAAGAATTATGAAGATTGGACTCCTCCTAAACAAGCTATACCTGAAGTAATTGTACCTGAACCACCTATTCCGGTGCCTATTCCAACATCAAAGAAGAGGGGAGTTATTGAATTAAATGATGAAGTGATGAAGGAAGCTAAGAAATGTCTTAAGGAGAAGGGAATTAAAGCTGCAGATGTCAAGAATTTACCTCCTATAGAAGAATTATGTAAGCCTATTCCCTACTCACCCACTATTGAGGTACACTCTCTCCAACACTTTGATGAAGGTGATATCCCTTACTCTAAACCTCCTGATCAATGCTTAGAAGAATTTGATATCTTTATTGTTAAGCAATATAACTTTAATAAAAGGGTGCAAAATCATCTAATGGAAAACACTAGAGCTATTGTTGAGTTGAAAGATATTGTGGAAAGAACCTCTAATGATGTTAAAATGATTGTTAAACACTTTCAAATGGTTCAAACTCAAATAGATCAACTCGTTAAAGTGCAAAACGACTTGCTAGTTAATGCTGCTAAAGAAAAACATGCTTATGAAATTAGAACTAGAAGTGGTGCTGCTACCCAGGATCCTCTATATCATGAGGGGCATCCCAAAAGAATTGAGCAGGATTCTCAACAAGCTGAAAATGGTGGTTCTACTCGTAAGAAAAGGAAAAAGAAACATAAAACTATTGTAGAACCCTTTGAACCTGCTATAGATCCTAATCGTATATCTATCTCTGATGCTGAAACTGAAAGTGGTAATGAAGAAAATGTTGTTCCTAATGAAGAAAAAGTTGAAGAAGAACCTGAAAACCACACTAAGAATACTAAATACACCAAAGAGGATTTTATTGCTAAGAAACATGGTAGTGAAAGAGAACCTTGGGTCCAAAAACCTATGCCTTTCCCTGATAAGAAACACAAGTCAAAGGAAGGTGAACACTATAATAAGTTTTGTGAGTGGATGAAGCCTTTATTCTTGCAAATTCCTTTGACTGATGCTATTAAATTGCCTCCTTACTCAAAGTATATGAAGGACATTGTCTCGAATAAAAGGAACATCCCTAATGAAGAAATTTCTACTTTGCTTGCTAATTATTCCTTCAATGGTAAGGTTCCTAAGAAACTTGGAGACCCAGGGATTCCAACTATCCCTTGCTCTATTAAGAACAGTTATGTTAGAACTGCTTTGTGTGATTTGGGAGCTGGAGTTAGTGTTATGCCTTTCTCTCTCTATAAGAGGCTTCAGCTTGAAAAATTGATACCAACTGATATATCTTTGCAAATGGCTGATAAATCTACCACTATTCCTGTGGGTATATGTGAGGATGTACATGTTCAGGTGGCTCACAATTGCTTGATATTAACTGATTTTGTTGTGCTTGAAATGCCTGAAGATGATAAAATGTCTATTATTCTTGGGAGACCTTTTCTTAATACTGCAGGAGCTGTTATTAATTGTAATCAAGGAAAGGTGACCTTCAATGTTAATGACAAGGAACATACTATCTATTTCCCCAAGAAGATTGAAAAGGACTTATGGTTTGAATTCAATTGAACATGTTGAAGGCATTCAAGTTGGAGAAATATATTGTCCCATACCAAGAGAAAATTTTGAAACTATTATGATTGGGACCATTGCTATCAAGGTTAAGGTAACATAATCATTAGTGGAGTACAAAGTTTTGTCTCATATGCAATTGTTTTGGTAGCAAGACTTGATCAACCTTGCTAACAAAAGGATTCCATTGAACAAAACAATGTTTTCATTATGATTATCTCTATTTATTTCTATCTTTTGCATTTTAGTTTTTGCTTTCCTTTAGTTTTCTTTGTGTTGTTAGTTGCTTGCATGTTAGAACTTCTATAGTTCTAGCCTTGTTTTGTCTTTGCATCATGTTTCAAAAAGGAAAAAAATCTGTCTGTTAGAAAAATCATTCTTCTATTTCTGAAAAATGCCCAAAAATAAAGTGTCTCGAAAAATTCTAGAAAATTCATATTAAATTTTTACGTGAAAAAAGGGGCAGAGGAGTACCTAGGAGGTACAGGGGGCCCACCAGGCAGGCTACACCAAATGGTGGCTCGGCCAGCCTTGGGTGGCGCCATGCCCTAGTGTGGGCCACCCCTGGCCCCCCACTAACTCTCTCACCTGCCACTTTCTTCTCTCTCTAGAGTAAGCTCCAGTTCATAGCTCAAAATTGCGTTCTTTCTATGCTTGCTCTCGATTTTTTCGATCTCCTTGGTCAGCCCATCTTTCTTGCTGAAATTTGGAGCATTTGTTCCCTGGTATGTAACTCCTCCCCTTGTCCAAGTAGATTTGTGTTTAGTGGATTATATGTTGAGTATTTTGCTGCTGTAGGTGACTAGTTATGAGAGCTTGCAAGCTTGTTTGATGCTTAGAGATATAGTTTTGATGCATGTTTAGGCCTCTTGCAAGTCCCTATGATTAGAATCCTTCATTATATTTACTTTGCAATCACTTGTTTAATAGGTGTTTAAATTTCAGAATACCAAGCATGAACAACCATACTTTTGGAGAGATATTTGAGAGTGATGCACCTAGGAGGTCGAGGCCCTCGAGGACAGCCTCTCAAGCTAGGCTATCATACATTGAAGATCTCATTGCAACTCATATTGGCAGTGAAAGGGATGATGGGGATGCTCACCCATCCGCTTTTCCTTGTTTTACTTTCTTACAAGCTGCAGGTATTCTTGATGATTTCTTGCTACTGATTGAGAGGGTTGGTTTGACCTCATATATGCAAGATGAGAGTGCACAATACGCTATGCTCACCAAAACTTTTGTTGAGAGCTTCACGTTTACTAACACACCCTATCAGTCTACTGTCTCTTTGAAAATCTATGATATGCCTTTCACCATGCCTTTGGAGATATTTTGCAGTATTGTAGGTGTGCGTATGATAGGGACCGTGAAGAAAATTCAAGGGCGACCCACTGATTTGTTGGAGCTTTACCGAGGGGTGACCAATGATGATGACCACGTGGCGCAGCACAGAAAGATAAGGAATATCCAACTCCCTGCTCTTAGATACTTTGCTTATTATCTTGCTACTAGTGTACTAGGTAGGGAGAACACAAGTAATATCTCCAACTATCATTTAGCATTCCTTGCTGCTGCACTTAACAACGATACTCAGTACAATCTTGGCTCGCTTATTGCTCGCCGCCTAGCTGCTAGGGGGCCTATCTATGGGGGCATCATTGCCTCGCGTATAGTCAATGCATTAGGTCTTTCAGTAGATCCCTATGATGCTATGCTGGCACCACAGAGGCTTGACCTTGTTGCCATGAAAACTCATCACTTTGTCACTACTACCTCTGATTTAAACAATCTAGTATATAGGATGCTTTTCGCTGACGGGGATGAAAGGGAGATCATTTTGCCACAGCCTACTTTGTTTAGTGTTCACAGGAGACCGTGGTCGCACTCCAAGGCAGAGGTGGACGAGCAGCTTCGCTTGTTGGGTTTCCACGAGAAGCACCAGGAGGATGTGCCCTCTTATGATTACTCCGCGCATTACGGAGGGACGTACTCGAGCTCGCACCAGGATGAGGGGACCTCTTCGTCGTACCAGGGTGACACTTCATCCTGGCCAGCTTGGGATTGATACCTACTTAGGCCAAAAGCCTAAGCTTGGGGGGAGGTACGCCGACACCGCACTCATCTCCATATCATGTTGCGTCAGCACTTTGTATATTCATGTTTTCGTTCTCTTTTTAGTTTTTGTCCTTCTTTGCTTTTGCTTTCTAAAAACACAAAAAGACCAAAAATATTTCTGTTGTTTCTCTTTGGTTTGCTTCTTCTTTTTGCCTTGGTTTGTTTTTCCCATTTTGCTTTGTTTGAACTATTCGAAAAACCCAAAAAGATTTTGCTTTGCTTGTTTCTCTCTTTTGGTTCTTATTTAAAAATCGAAAACACTAGAAATATTTGTCGTTCTTCTTTGGTTTTTGCGAGTTTGCTTCAGGGTTCGGCAGTCCTCAGTGGATATTGGTTTCATATTATTATTCAAGCCACACAAGTGAAGAGAAATAATGAGGATCAATGAAAACTTGAGGCGTGGTAAGAGGCTGGTAATGAACTCTATTTGTTTTCATTTTTGTACATATACTCATCACTGTGGGCATGCTTAGTCCGTTCATGTAGATTGTATGTTTTCTTTGGATGCTTAATAGTTCTTGCTTTCTTATGATTAGCTCCAGCTCGCGAATAGTTTGTAGCATGTCTTATGAATGTTTGCTTGCATTGCTCTATTCATAAATTGGTATGACATTGTGGTATCCTCCTCTGAATGCTTCATTTGAATTGACTTGGCACATGCTCACGCATGCACAGGACTATGATAATCAGTTAAGCCTTGATGAATTATTTTGCCTTGAGGATCTTGAATCACTTTCATGCCATGAGTAGTCATATTTTGTTGCAAGCATGATAATGACAGCTTTTGCTCTCTCATTTGTCGCTCCCTTACTATTGCTAGCCTTCACTTCAACTGAGTGTTTTACTCATGTTTTCAACTCCCTAAACCAAATATTTCCAGGAGCCAGAATACGAGACGGAGAAGAGCCAGGGTGGCCACACCACCTGGTGGCGCGGGCCAGGCCAGGCCGTGCCAGGGGGTGGTGTGGGCCCCCTAGGAACCCCCTCGGCCTCTCTCTTCGCCTATAAGGAGCCTTCTGACCTAAAAACTTCGAGGGGTTCGACGTTTTTCCAGAAGGAGTTCCGTTCCGCCGCCGCCACCAGATTCCACGAAACAGCACCAGAAACTCCGTTCTGGCACCCTGCCGGGACGGGGAATTGGAGGAGATCATCTCCATCATCATCACCACCGCTTCTCCATCGACCATCCATGTTTCCCCCATATATGAGTGAGTAATCCCCCGTTCTAGGCTATGAGGATGGTAGGGATTGGATGAGATCGTTCATGTAATGGCATCAGATTGTTAGGGCATGGTGCCTAGTATCTTTTATTAGTGCTTTATGACTTTGTTGTGACTTGTTGTGCTTAATGCTTGTCACTAGGGCCCGAGTGCCATGATTTCAGATCTGAACATGTTATTGATTCATTATGATAGTATTGTTTCTGGTCTTATCTACAAGTTGTATACACATGTCGTTGTCTGGAACCTATGGCCCCGAAGTGACAGAAATCAGGAGAACCGGAAGGGAAAGGCTTTGATGTGAGGATCACATGTGTTCACGGAGTGTTAATGCTTTGCTCCGGTGTTCTATTAAGAGGAGCATCTTAATTCCCAGTAGTTCCCTAGAGGCCCCGCTGCAAACGGGCTAGCAGGATAAAAGATGGGCCAGTTTTTTTTTTAAATAATATATAAAATGAAATACAACCATTCATTTCGCCGTTGGTGTCTCACTGTGTGCATTGGCTAATTTCCATGAAAATATATATAATTTGGTAACTCTTGAAAAACTCGTTTCACAATATGGCGTACCATGTTTGAACATTCATGGCTTTCAAAAATTAGATGACCAATGTCAAGGCCATATGTGTTACCATACTTTATGATAATGTAACCATGTTTGGTAGATTGGTGCATATTGGTATTTCAACATTGTTTAAAAAAGAGGTTCCATGTTTGGAGTTATTTTAAAAGCTCCAATAGATAATAATGGCTTTAATTTTGTCATACGATATATGGCATACCATGTATGAATTTGCATGGCTTTCAAACTAGGTGACCAAGGTCATGGAAACACCTTTGCTATAGTTTATAACAACATGTTTGTATTTGGTAGATCGGTCCGTATTATTAGCATTTAAAATATTATTTACAAAGGAAGCTTCTGAATTTGAAGTTATTTTCAATTTTTCAAGCGACGACAATGACTTTTGGCAGGAACAAACTACAAAGAAGTATGGCTCAAAATCCCATTGTCCTAGTTTCCACACAAGATATATATAGCCTAGGGTTTAGGGTTCATGTTTTTTGGGTTGACCATTTAGTGGTTTAGGGTTTATGGTATATGATTTAGGATTTTAGGGTTTAGGGATTATGAGTTTAAGGTTGGTATTTAGGGTTTAGGGTTTTAGGGTTTAGGGTTTTCTAGGTTTTAGGGTTTATAAATTTTCAAATAATGTCAAAGCTTATATATATGCTTATATATATTCATAGAATAGACTAGTGTTATCGCAATTTAATGAAAGTATCTCAGATTTTGATCTATAAGTGCATCATACCTGCTTGGTAAGGGGTTGAGGGGATGAGGGTTTAGGATTTTTATGGTTTTGGGGGTTTAGGTGTTTTGGGAATTTTTGATAATGTTCAAGCTGCTTTATATATTCTTATGTTCATGGAATTTCATGGCGTTAGCACAATTTGAGGAAAGTTTATCTAAAATTTTGATCTACAAGTGCATTTGATACCTCATTTGCCAATGTCATTTAGGCGGGGTTGAGGGTTTAGGGCATTTTCAATAATGTTCAAACTTTATTGTTATATTCGTGTAATAGAATGGTATTACCATAATTTAATGAAAGATCGAATCTCAAATTTTGATCTATAAGTCCATGATACTTGCTTGGTTAGGGTTATATGGTTGAGGGTTTAGGGTTTTATGGTTTACAGTTTAGGTTTTATGGATTGAATAGGGTTTAGGGGGTTTATAGAATTTTCAATAATACTCAAGCTTTATGCTTATATTCGTTGAATAGAATATGGCGTTGCCTAACTCATTAAAAGTATATCAAAATTTGATCTATAAGTGCATGATACCTGATTGGTTAGGGTTTATGGGTTGAGGGTTTGGGGTTTCAGGTTTAGGTTTTATTAGGGGTTATTTAGGGTATTTTCAATAATGCTCAAGATTTATGGTTATATTCATCGAATAGAATGGAGTTACCAGTTTCATGAAAATATATCATTTTTTGATCGATAAGTGCATGCTACAAGCAGGGTTAAGGGTTTAGGGTTTTAGGGTTTGGGGCATTTCCAATAATGTTCAAACTTTATTTTATATTCCTGGAATAGAATGGCATTACCGCAATATAATGAAAGATTGAATCTCAGTCTGATCTATAAGTCCACGTTACCTGCTTGGTTAGGGTTTATATGGGTCGAGGGTTTAGGGTTTTAGGGTTTTACGGTTTAGGTTTTATGGACTGAATAGGGTTTAGGGGTTTTATCGAATTTTCAATAATACTCAAGCTTCATGCTTATATTCGTTGAATAGAATATATATGGTGTTACCTAAGTCATTCAAAGTATCTCCAAATTTGATCTATAAGTGCATGATACCTGATCTGTTAGGGTTTATGGGTTGAGGGTTTGGGGTTTTAGGTTTAGGTTTTATTAGGGGTTGTTTAGGGTTTAGGGTATTTTCGATAATGCTCAAGATTTATGCTTATATGAATCGAATAGAATGGAGTTTACCAGTTTAATGAAAATATATCAATTTTTGATCGATAAGTGCATGATACGTGTTTGGTAAGGATTTAGGGTTTAGTGTTTAGATTTTAGGGTTTCAGGAATTTTAAATAATGTTCAAGCTTTATGCTTATATTCGTGGAATAGAATGGCATTACCGCAATTTAATGAAAGTATCTCAAATTTTGATATATAAGTGCACGGTACCTGCTTGATTAGGGTTTATGGGTCGAGGGTTTAGGGTTTTACAGTTTAGTTTTATGGGTTGTTTCCGGTTTAGGGATCAGAGAATTTTTAGTAATGCTCAGTATTTATGCTTATATTCGTCTAATAGAATGGCGTTACCTGATTTAACGAAAGTATCTCAATTTTAGATCTATAGTTGCACGATACCTGTTTGGTCTGGGTTTAGGGGTTTAGATTTTACGGTTTAGGATTCCATGAATTCTCAATAATATTTTCGAACTTGGTCATATTTTTTGTTAAATAAAATTGAAGGTACCTAGGTACTAAAACAAGGGAGAAAGAGGAAGAGTTCCTTGAGATTTAGGCGCTGGTTGGGCTCTAATTCTGGCTTTTGATTTGTGGCTTATCAAGCTACGAACGTGTTTTGCCTTTGTTTTTTTATCTTTTACTCTGACATAATGGAATGATAGTATAAGCTAGGTTGAATGATTTTAACGATCTTATCTCGGTTTAGCGAAAAATGTTCGAATGATGAACAACAAACGATGGGATCTCTACTTCCCATAATTCTGGCTCATTGACATGTGGGTCACTTGCATAGTGGGTCCAAAAAGTCAGTGTAGGTCGGAGTGGGCGGGCAGGTAAATATTAAAGAAGGGCTGGGAAACATGGATGGGGTGATGCACTTGGGAGAACACGAATTTACCACCTATATCCCTCTGTTATTGCAGTTCTCCCTCAGATTCTTGTTTCTAGAGCAGGGATAGAAGAGGAATTTTGCATTCTAGAAAGAGCTGAAGCATGTTTGAATGGATGCGCGGGATATTTTAATGGATGGGTGTGATGTTTGGGCGTCGTACCAAATTTTGAGTTCGAAGCTTCTAGCATATGCTACTCTGGCATGGGGCCTCTCAGACGCGTTGTCACCGTCTAGGCCCACACGCCAGCGACAATTGCTTCCCAGCATTTAAACGAGTTTCTAGGCATTTGCTGAATTTTTTTAACAATTTAAGGCTTTCAAGAAGATGACCATCGTCCAAAAAAAAGGTGACCAAGGTCATGGAAATAGTTTATGATGACGTGTCCGTATTTGGTAGATCGGTGCATCTTTGCAAATCAACCAATATGTCTGCTTCCAAATTTGAAGTTTGTTTTCGAATTTCCAAGTAACAACAATGTATTTTGTTGTGAAGCAACTACAAAGATGATGGCTCAAAATGCCACCTCCCCCTTTTTTCACACAATGTATAACGCCCTATCAAGCTTCCAAGCTAAATTTGTGCAATAAAATAATTTTTGGGGCTGGATGTTTTTTTTGGGGAGCTGGATGTTTGAATGGATGGGCAGGATGTTTGAATGGGTGGGCAGGATATTTCGGTGCTCTGCCAAAATTTTAAAGTTGAAGCTTCTAAGGTACGCTACTCCCACTTGGGATGATGTCCCCGTCAGATAGATCCACAGGCATGTATGCTTTCCAGCATTTAATGAGTTTATAGCCATCTGCCGAAATTAATGAACATTAATGCAAGGATTTCAAACAAGAGGAGCAAGGTCACATCCATAGTTTATGTACCTTTTTCATCTTTTGTACTACTCCGTACATTGAAGCATCTTCGCCAACCAAGCTTACAAACCTCTCCATATTTGGTAGATCGGTGCATCTTGGCATTTCAACCAATTGTTTACATAGGAGATTCCAGATTTGATGGATAATGCCCTATTTTCATGAGTTTCCAAGCTTCCTAGCTGAAGATGCTGAAATCAAATAACTTTTTGACGATTGAAAGTAAGTATGTCTATTTATGAACTACAAGGTGTGTGATATAGCTTTCTCTTGACTTTTTAAAAATAGTTTAAAGGTACCAAATTAGACAAATATTGGAGAATCACCGAGAGGTTTGCAAGATTTCAATTTTTTGATATGAATAGTAATGACACCAAATTTGGGCCAGTTTTTAAAATAAATAAATAAAATATAAAACGAAATACAACCATTCGTTTCGTCATTGGTGTGTCACTGTGTGCATTGGCTAATTTCCATGAAGATATATATAATTTGATAACTCTTGAAAAACTCGTTTCACAATATGGCATACCATGTTTGAACATTCATGGCTTTCAAAAATTAGATGACCAATGTCAAGGCCATATGTGTTACCATACTTTATGATAATGTAACCATGTTTGGTAGATTGGTGCATATTGGTATTTCAACATTGTTTAAAAAAGAGGTTCCATGTTTGGAGTTATTTTAAAAGCTCCAATAGATAATAATGGCTTTAATTTTTTCATACGATATATGGGCTAGCATGTATGATTTTGCATGGCTTTCAAACTAGGTGACCAAGGTCATGGCAACGCCTTTGCTATAGTTTATAACAACATGTTTGTATTTGGTAGATTGGTCCGTATTATTAGCATTTAAAATATTATTTACAAAGGAAGCTTCTGAATTTGAAGTTATTTTCAATTTTTTAAGCGACGACAATGGCTTTTGGCAGGAACAAACTACAAAAAAGTATGGCTCAAAATCCCATTGTCCTAGTTTCCACACAAGATATATAGCCTAGGGTTTAGGGTCTTGTTTTTTGGGTTGAGGATTTAGGGTTTAGGGTTTATGGTATATGATTTTAGGGTTTAGGGCTTATGAGTTTAAGGTTGGTATTTAGGGTTTTAGGGTTTAGGGTTTTCTAGGTTTTAGGGTTTATAAATTTTTAATAATAATGTTCAAGCTTATATATATGCTTATATATATTCGTGGAATAGACTGGTGTTATCGCAATTTAATGAAAGTATCTCGGATTTTGATCTATAAGTGCATCATACCTGCTTGGTAAGGGGTTGAGGGGATGAGGGTTTAGGGTTTTTATGTTTTTGGGGGTTTAGGTGTTTAGGGTTTAGGTGTTTTGGGAATTTTTGATAATGTTCAAGCTACTTTATATATGCTTATGTTCATGGAATTGCATGGCATTAGCACAATTTGAGGAAAGTTTATCTGAAATTTTTATCTACAAGTGCATGTGATACCTCATTTGCCAATGTCATTTAGGCAGGGTTGAGGGTTTATGGTTTTAGGGTTTAGGGCATTTTCAATAATGTTCAAACTTTATTGTTATATTCGTGTAATAGAATGGTGTTACCGTAATTTATTGAAAGATCGAATCTCAGATTTTGATCTATAAGTCCACGATACTTGCTTGGTTAGGGTTTATATGGTCGAGGGTTTAGGGTTTTATGGTTGTACGGTTTAGGTTTTATGGATTGAATAGGGTTTAGGGGTTTATTGAATTTTCAATAAGACTCAAGCTTTATGCTTATATTCGTTGAAAAGAATATGGCGTTGCCTAACTCATTGAAAGTATCTCAAAATTTGATCTATAAGTGCATGATACCTAATTGGTTAGGGTTTATGGGTTGAGGGTTTGGGGTTTTAGGTTTAGGTTTTATTAGGGGTTATTTAGGGTATTCTCGATAATGCTCAAGGTTTATGCTTATATTCATCGAATAGAATGGAGTTACCAGTTTCATGAAAATATATCATTTTTGATTGATAAGTGCATGCTACATGCAGGATTGAGGGTTTAGGGTTTTAGGGTTTGGGGCTATTCCAATAATGTTCAAACTTTATTTTATATTCATACAATAGAATGGCGTTACTGCAATTTAATGAAAGATTGAATCTCAGATTCTGATCTATAAGTCCACGTTACCTGCTTGGTTAGGGTTTGTATGGGTCGAGGGTTTAGGGTTTTACAGTTTTACGGTTTAGGTCTTATGGACTGAATAGGGTTTAGGGGTTTTATCGAATTTTCAATGATACTCAAGCTTTATGCTTATATTCGTCGAATAGAATATATATGGCGTTACCTAACTCATTCGAAGTATCTCCAAATTTGATCTATAAGTGTATGATACCTGATCTGTTAGGGTTTATGGGTTGAGGGTTTGGGGTTTTAGGTTTAGGTTTTATTAGGGGTTGTTTAGGGTTTAGGGTATTTTCGATAATGCTCACGATTTATGTTTATATTCATCGAATAGAATGGAGTTTACCAGTTTAATGAAAATATATCAATTTTTGATCGATAAGTGCATGCTACGTGTTTGGTAAGGATTTAGGATTTAGTGTTTAGATTTTAGGGTTTCAGGAATTTTAAATAATGTTCAAGCTTTATGCTTATATTCCTGGAATAGAATGGCGTTACCGCAATTTAATGAAAGTATCTCAAATTTTGATATATAAGTGCACGGTACCTGCTTGATTAGGGTTTATGGGTCGAGGCTTTAGGGTTTTACAATTTAGTTTTATAGGTTGTTTCCGGTTTAGGGTTCAGAGAATTTTTAGTAATGCTCAGTATTTATGCTTCCATTCGTCTAATAGAATGGCGTTACCTGATTTAACGAAAGTATCTCAATTTTTGATCTATAGTTGCATGATACCTGCTTGGTCTGGGTTTAGGGGTTTAGATTTTACGGTTTAGGATTCCATGAATTCTCAATAATATTTTCAAACTTTATGGTTATATATATTCGTGGAATAGAATGGTGTTACCGCAATTTAACGAAAGTATCTCAAAAATTGATCTACAAGTCGATGATATCCTGCTTGGTCATATTTTTTGTTAAATAAAATTGAAGGTACCTAGGTACTAAAACAAGGGAGAAAGAGGAAGAGTTCCTTGAGATTTAGGCGCTGTTTGGTTGGGCTCTAATTCTGGCTTTTGATTTTTGGCTTATAAAGCAACGAACGTGTTTTTGGCTTTGTTTTTTTATCTTTTACTCTAACATAATGGAATGATAGTATAAGCTAGGTTGGATGATTTTAACGATCTTATCTCGGTTTAGCGAAAAATGTTCGAATTTTGAACAACAAACGATGGGAATCTCTACTTCCCGTAATTCTGGCTCACTGACATGTGGGTCACTTGCATAGTGGGTGCAAAAAGTCAGTGTTGGTCGGAGTGGGCGGGCAGGTAAATATTGAAGAAGGACTAGGAAACGTGGATGGGGTGATGCACTTGGGAGAACCCGAATTTACCACCTATATCCCTCTGTTATTGCAGTTCTCCCTCGGATTCTTGTTTCTAGAGCAGGGATAGAAGAGGTGAAGCATGTTTGAATGGATGCACGGGATATTTTAATGGATGGGTGCGATGTTTGGGTGCCGTACCAAATTTTGAGGTCGAAGCTTCTAGCATACGCTACTCCAGCATGGGGCCTCTCAGATGCGCTGTCACCGTCTAGGCCCACACGCCAGCGAGAGTTGCTTCCCAACATTTAAACGAGTTTCTAGGCATTTGCTGAAATTTTTGAACAATTTAAGGCTTTCAAGGAGATGACCATTGTCCAAAAAAAGGTGACCAAGGTCATGGAAATAGTTTATGATGACGTGTCCGTATTTGGTAGATCGGTGCATCTTTGCAAATCAACCAATATGTCTGCTTCCAAATTTGAAGTTTGTTTTCGAATTTCCAAGTAACAACAATGTGTTTTGTTGTGAAGCAACTACAAAGATGATGGCTCAAAATTCCACCGCACCCTTTTTTCACACAATGTATAACGCCCTTTCAAGCTTCTAGGCTAAATTTGTGCAATAAAATAATTTTTGGGGATGGATGTTTTTTTTGGGGAGCTAGATGTTTGAATGGATGGGCAGGATGTTTGAATGGGTGGGCAGGATATTTCGGTGATCTACCAAAATTTTGGAGTTGAAGCTTCTAAGGTACGCTACTCCCACTTGGGATGCTGTCCCCGTCAGATAGACCCACAGGCCTGTATGCTTTCCGTCATTTAATGAGTTTATAGACATCTGCCGAAATTAATGAACATTAATTCAAGGCTTTCAAACAAGAGGAGCAAGGTCACAGTCATAGTTTCTGTACCTATTTCATCTTTTGTACTACTCCGTACATTGAAGCATCTTTGCCAACCAAGCTTACAAACTGTCCATATTTGGTAGATCGGTGCATCTTGGCATTTCAAGCAATTGTTTACATAGGAGATTCCAGATTTGATGGATAATGCCCTACTTTCATGAGTATCCAAGCTTCCTAGCTGAAGATGCTGAAATTAAATAACTTTTTGATATAAAGCCATTCGTTCATAAAGTGTAATGCTATGTCAGATGACAAGGTATATCTATAGATGACAAGGTACATCTAGAACAACTTGGAGAAGCGGGAGGAGAGAAAAAGCGCAAACTGCATGAAACAGGTTTCATTTCTGGTACTATCACTATGCCAGATGACAAGGTATATCTATAGAACGACAAATGTTCAGGTTATGTGTCTTTGATGTTTGTCTATAAATGTATCTGTTAATCTACTAATCACAGAAGCAGACGGCCGAAGAGGACTTTGATGGTAATGACGATGACATGTTCATTGATGAGCCTATACCTAAGGCTGTGGATCGGGTACACTACATCTGGATGGATTTGATGCAGGGCTATTGATCATCAGGGGTCTACTTTTGGTGTCGTTCATGACCACTAGCCTAGCTGCAAAACTCTTGGGGTGTAGAGTTATCCCATGATTGGTTCGCTACTGTCGTAGTTCTGTAATAGGGAGCTACCTTATTATGATTTATAGGCCTTTGTTAGCAGAACTGTAATTGGAAATTATTCTGTATATTAGTATATATGGAGTATATGTGTGTGTTTCTAGTCTGAAATCCGAGCTTATCATTTTATCGGTTCCTAAACTATTTTGGGGCCCTATGTTGCAACTACCATCGTCTTGTCCTCTGCTCCGTGAGACGAATCAGCAGAAGGATAATAAGCTAGGATCAATTTGATTCGAAGAGGGGCAATTTTCTCTGTCCTTGCAGAGGAACCCGGGAGAACTAGTACTGGTACCAAGGGAAGGAGGAGGTTGGCTCGGTCAATTATCTCACCCCACTTGATGTGGGACCTGCTTTAACTCACCCCTGACGTGGGTCCCGCTTGAAACAGCTGTAGGCCACCACGTGATAGTTGGGATCAAAAATTCGGGATTCTCTCCCAGCAAAATGTTCATGTCACTGCCACTTAAAAATACTTACTGTAGAAAAAAGTGTACTGCCCAGCCCTACTACTACTAGTACTACTACTACTACTCCCCTGCCCATGCCTTTCTACCGACGACAAGACAAGAAATCATCACTAGCTAGCTCACATCCAGCAAGCAACTGTTGGAACTGGTGCAACCTCGGATTAGGGAGTTCTTGTTGAAATAGGTGGGTGTATTTGCTCACCTCAAAATCCAGCTTTGCTTAATTTGCTTCCGATTGGGCCACTGGGTGTACTATTAGTACTAGGAGTAGTAGTATTCGGTAGCTTTGATTGTAGAGTTCTTGCTTATTGCTCACATCGAAATCACCTAATCAGGATATTTTCCTCTTCTCTAATCGATTGGGTCATTTGGGTGGGGTGGGGGTGGTGGTGGGGATGGGGGTAGGGTGGGGGAGGTGGTACTGATTTTGTATGGATTCTGGATCAGGGCATGGTCACCGCTTTTCTGATTGGGACATTTGGTCGGGTTCGATGTCGGTGTTCTTCACTTCTAAACCTTTAGTTGCTACTCGTAATGTGCAATGGATTTTGCGTTAGATTATGTATGGAGAACTATGGGTCAGTGGCACGCACGGCCACTACGGACAGGGATGGTCCTGTCAGTTCCCTTAAAAGTTGCCTAAAAAGGTAATGTAGCAGTATATTCGTTGCGTTCTTCCATTCTTTCCAATGCTGAAAGTGGTTGGCTGCAACCTGGATGTATCCTTGTGCTAAAAGTTGTCTATGTCTGCATCTTGTTTTTGTGGAAGCCTCTGTGACACCCTCTCTTCTTCATTTACTGTAGCACGGTGGTACATACCTGCGAACGTGCGGTGCTCCAGGTGCGGCAAACAGGATGGTACCCCCACATGCCGCAGGATCCGGCGAGTACCACTACTTACCAAAAAACAAGCGCAAGGCCACCGACCAGCTGGGAGGGCCCGGCTTAAAGAGAAAGGTATTTGTTCTTAATACCCTTATTACCATGGTGCAGACAGATTTAAGTATTACCCGCTTGGTGTGATACATGCTTATCAGATGTTCAGAAACATATGTGTGATTTTATTAATTTTGGCACTGTGTTTATGTGCATCCAGATCTGGATCAGTCAGATTGTCTCATACAGTCAGTATATGATTACTATGTACTGTACTCCCTCCATCCCAAGGCTTAGGCATATACTATATTTTTTGAAAAGTCAAGCGATGGAAAGTTTAACCAAACTTTACATAGTATTGAACTGTTGAGCTTTGTTGCTATTTATGCAGATTGAAGGTGTTGCTGCGGAGGCTGAGGCTGCTGTAGAGGCTAGTAGATTTCTGATGCCCGCACCAAAAGAGGACATCCTCTACACAACGAGGAAGCGCCAACATAGTACCCAGGTGGGCAGTGACCTCTCTAAGAAGTGGGTATAATTTGGAAATCTACAATTTCACATGTTATGATTTTCCATGTTATTGTTATCAGCTAGTACTATATGTTTACGCTCATTAGAAGTTCACAAAAATAAAATCTCTTTGCTTTACAGGCAATGGTTTTGTCTTATATTATTAGATTTACTTGCTCTTTACATAATTTAACCTTTCCACTTAATTTCAATCAGTACCATGCACCAGCTGCTCAGCCCTTTCTGCTACCCTCGTCTTGTCAAGCTTGTGGATTCAAAGGGGGCCCCTGTATGCCATTCCAAAGGCAGAGGGATGAAAAATGGTGCATGGCCACCCTTCGCAAAGGATACCCATGGTATCGGGTATGGATTCCAAGTGGTTTAGATCGACTTGATGTAAGATCTTGTATCTCACCTTTTTTTGCTGTCGCTGTACTTCTCTATCAATTTTTAAATGAAGGTTGTCCCTTGTGTCGCTCTCCCCATTACAAACAAGATGTTCGGAAACGACAAGTTTCTAACTCTGTATAGCGAGGGCCCTAAAGGCATGTGGCAACTATATGATCTGGATGTCTCCCAGACGATGGCCACCACCTATTTGGGTGGCCGAGGTTGGTCCAAGTATGTCCGTGAGAATGGTATGAAGCAGGGGACGAGGTAACATTCGATTTTAGCAAGCCTGGGCAAATACTTGCACGCCATCGTACACCTGTTGACCGAAGGACCAAGAACAGAGGTAGTACTAATTAATTTGATTATGTACTCATCACAACCTCTAATGATTTTCTTTCGACTAACTGTTCTGCACCATTGTCTTTACTCATCATATGACCCTGACCACTTATGCAGTCTGATTCCCCTTATGTACCACCCAGAAGGGTGCTAGCATCAAGTTGCTGGCACCAGCACCAGCACCGGCCCTAGTTCCTACAACGGCACATGTTGAACTCAGTAGGAGAAATAATAGAGGTAGTAACTTAATTCACTTGTATACTCTCATCTCTGTCTAGGAGTTATTGTTGTATAAGAAACCATTTTGCTTGTCCACATCTCATATGCCTCTCTGACCACTCCTGCAGTCCCCTTACCTACCCCTCATAAGGTAACCAACACCAAGCTGCTGGCACCCCCAACGGCAATGGCCCTAGTTCCTCTCTGGCACCTGTTGACCTAAGTAGAAAGAATGGAGGTAGTAACTTAATTTGCTTGTATACTCATCATATCCTCTAATCACTGTCTTGTGAGTAACTATTGTATAAGAGACCATTTTGCTTGTACACTTCTCATCTGCCTATACCATCCCTGCAGTCCGCTTAGCTACCCCTGGAAGGAATCTAGCATCAAGCTACTAGCGCCGGCACCGGTCTTGGGCCTTCTGGCTCCTGCACCAGCCCCTCTACAATTAGTGGCACCATCTCCTGCACCAGCACCAGCCCTAGCACAGGGACCGGCACAAGCTCCTTCATCACCCCGGGGAGCACCTTGTCAGACCATATCCTACACATGTGTCATCACAAGGTCACACAGGATTATGTGAGTGAGTATATGGCGGCAGATAAACTATTATGCATGTCTTCTCAAGTTTCACATGATTCAGTGCATAGCTCTTAGTAATTATGCGTCTATCTCTTGCTTTGACTCGGAAATTGCCTAAGAGTGCCACAAAGCAACTCCAGGCCAGATGAAAGGGCACAATAGTCTTCACGATGCAGAGCAAAGGATTGCGAATCGAGGGTGCTACACCATTAACTCGACTGATGGGCGCTTGGCAGCTACTTCTAGGTGGATCAAGTTCCGGAAAGCAGCCAAACTTACTATTGGAAGAACGGTCAAGGTCAATGTATCTCGCTGCCCTGAATGCGGCATGCTGTTCATGAACTTCTTAGCTGTCTAGCTCTTTGGCCGCATGCTATTGTAATTATTTATGTGGTTGTCTTTTCTCTACTGATCATATATGGGTGGTAAAACTGTGATAAGCTTTTGCTGGATTCGAGCTATGACTAGTACATACTGGTATGTTATATCTGTATCTATATGACGGTTCCCTATATGACCAAATATTATGAAAATGATTGTGTTCCAGTGATCGAGTGTGGTTGGAGAAAAGGGAAAATTGATCGCATGGCATGGTTTTTAGAGCTGAAAGAAGAACTATCTCTCTCTGTAGTGATATTGAATTTTCGTGTTTGTATTGCTGAATCAGTCACTTTGAAATGTTTCTGAATTGGTCAAGTGTTGTTGAATATGAACTAGGAATCTGTCGATTTTTTTATGTCTTATTATTCTGTACTCCTTAATCTTTCAAATGGTATTGAATTTGTCAAAAGTTCTATCGTTGATGCTGGCTGCTTGCTCTAGAGCTTTTGCCTTTGTGTTATCGAAACCGTTGGATGCATTTTGGACAGAGATGAGAGAGTAAAGATATACAACATGATTTCACCAAGTGAAGTCATTGGATACCAGCCCTGTTTTGGTGCATGTGGTGTGTGTTCATTAGATATTTTTACATGAATATCATTCAAAGGAATTATCGCTTTTTTTCCTCTCTCGAAGAGGTCTATGTTTGAATCTGGCGAGACACAGCCCAGTGAAATTTGAGATAGGAGCCCATTGACCATAGCCCAAAAACTTTTTAACTTGCCCTTTTTGGCATTGCCCCCCACCTCTAAAAAAACTCTGCCTACCCAAGTTTTTAAGAAACTATTCCATTATGTGGCTTTTTATAAATCGAGGTTCCAGTAGCACTCTCTTTTATTTTAAGAGAGATAACATGGAAACACAACAATATTTTTTAGAAGACTGATACATAAGTTGTAGTACTAATACATGTTTAATGATTCAATTTCTATTAGTATCTTTGGTATTGTGGCAAAACACTCAGTTTATGTCTATTTGATTTGATTTGAAGGTCTTTAGTTCAAATCCATAGTGTGTACAAATTTATATATATCTTGGGTTTACTTTTTTGAGAAAGGGTTTACTTTTTAATATCGCATTACGGAGAGGCTAACATCACGGACCCACCAGCCTGCAGCATCCCTCGAGTTTAATGGTCGGGTTTGAAAAAAAAATTAAATACTTGTACAGAGACGCTGGCATCAGGGACCCACCTGCCAGAACATACCAGAGAGGGTGACATGGGGGGCCTCAACAGCAAGACCATACATGGCTGCCACATCGAGCAACATTGCCAAGGTCAAAACAGCAGACGTGGCCGAAAAAAGTCCATCATATGCAGGTTTGATATACAGAGAGACCGGCATGTGGGACCCAGTAGCGCGGCCTTATACAGGTTCTGCCTCTTGCGATGTTGCCAAGTTCGAAACAATGAGGCACGAGCGAGAAAAAAGTCCAGCATGCACACCTTTCTTCTAATGAGAGGCTCAGATGGGGGACTCAGCAGCCTGGAAAAATGGCTGATGCATCGAGCAACGCTATCAAGTTCAAAACACGGAGGCACGACCGAGAGCAAAAATTCCATCATACACACGTCTAATGAGTGTATGACATGTGGGGGTGGGGCCCTGCATCATGATTAAATGGTAGATGCAGCAAGCAACGTGATGACCCACAAGTATAGGGCGTGTATCGAAGTATTTTCGATAAGTAAGAGTGTCGAACCCAATGAGGAGCAGAAGGTGTTGACGAGTGGCTTGGAGCAGGAATTCTCTGTAAATACTTAGCAAACGGAGGGGTTTTTTATCATGCAGATAAATAAAGTACGAGTAAATAAAAGGCAATAAGAATAAATGCAGCAAGTGGTCTAATCCTTTCTTTAGCAAAGGACAAGCCGGTTGTATTACTTAAGATGACCAAACGTTCTCGAGGACACACCGGAATATCGTCAAGGGATTTTGCTTCATATAGTTGATTAATCTTCTTTATTTTGATAAGTGTTGTGTGGGTGAACCTGTGCTAATGTATCGACCTTCCTAGGACTAATACATACTTGTGATTATACCCTTTGCAAGCATCCGCAAGTTAAAGAAAGTAATTAAGATAGAAACCTAACCACAACTTTAAACTCTGAGACCCTGACGTCCCTTATGCAAAGGTTTCCTAATGGGGGTTCAGGTTTCTGTCACTCCGGCAACCCCTACGATTAGTAGCCAAATACACAATGCATTCCCCTAGGCCCATATAGGTGAAGTGTCATGGGGTCGACGTTCACATGGCACCACTAGAAGAATAACACCACAACTTAAATAACAAACTATTGAATCTTTCTCAACACAATTCCACTACTAACATCATGACTTCTCCCATGTCCTCAAGAACTAAACGAACTACTCACAAGACATTATATGGATCAAGATCAGAGATGGAATAATGATAAGTAACAATCAGAACATAAACGATAATTCAATAGTTCCACTCAATAGCATCGACTACTACAAGTAATCAACACCGGGAAAGTTTCCCCTAAGAACTATGCAAGATTCAACCCAATTGTTATAGCGGTATGGAGTGGTGATGATGGTGTTGGTGGAGATGATGATGGATATGATGATGATCTCGATGAAGTCCAGCTTTATGGTGGTGTTGATGGCGACGATCTCCCCTCTCTGGGAAGGAATTTCCCTGGCAGATTCCTGCCTGCCGGAGAGCTCTTTCTCTCTCTTCAGTTTTTCGCCCCGTAGAGGGGGTGGAATCTTTCTATGGTCGCTCCCCGAGGTTTAGGGTTTCGTGGGGATAATATAGGCCAACGGGGAGAGCTGGAGGTGGGCCAGGGTGGCCACACCACCTGGTGGCGCGGCCAGGGGTGGCCCGTTCCAGGGGTGGTGTGGCCCCCATGTGGCCCATCTCCACTCCCCCTTCTAGCATCCTTCGTCGTCTGGAAAAATAGGATTTTCCGTATATTTTCTGGCATTTTCTAATCTTCGCGAAATTCGCCTCCAAACAGTGCCTTTTCCATCAGAATCCTGACTTCAGCGGTCCATCCTCCAAAAGTCATCAACCATGCAAAAACAGACGAAATAACATAAGTATCATCCCTTAATATGAAATATATCAATGAATAACGGTAAATTATGATATAGAATAGTGATGCAAAATGGACGTATCAACTCCCCCAAGCTTAGACTTTGCTTGTACCCAAGCAAAAACTGAGCTCAATAAACATGACCTCAGGTTTATGGAGTGAAGATTCAATAAAAGAATATGGACAAGAAGCATCACATTCATCAATACATAAATCATAATAGCAGACAACTCACCATTATACAACTTAACTTGCAATAAGTAAAGGAAACAAAATAAAGATATACAAGGTAAATCATAATTGGTAATGGCAAACTTTGCTCTTGGTCAAGCAATAGTTAACAATTTGCAGGAGTTCAAACGTAATGTGTTTTCAATGATAGCTTTCAACGTAATAATCACTAAGATAAGAGCAATGTGCAAAACAAGGAACATAAGAAACATGATTGAATAAATCATCATATGAATGAATGAAACACAACAACTCAAAATACTTGCTGAGATAGAAGGGAATAGGTTTACTGACTCAACTAAAAAGTAAAAGAAAGGCCCTTCGCAGAGGGAAGCAGGGATTTCAAGTTTCATAATGAGCTTCCAAAAATTATGGTACTTATTAGCTTTTAGCTCTCATTACCCCTATCATAAGCATCGTTAGGTGATTAAGGTTAAAGTGAACAAACTATGGAGTATATTCTAGACAAAGTATAAGTTGGCAATCTCATGTCCCTTGAATACGAGGGTCGCTCCTCATGCTACTCAAGTTTAGTTATCGGTAAGTTCTTGTCATAGTAAGTACATGTGTATCATAGAGAACCGCCAATGGGGTACCCCTTACCCGATGATACGGAAGAATCCCCATATCAAAATGACAAGGCAAGCAAACAATAAGCATCTCAGCATCTTCTTATTTACCATGGGAAAATGGTGCTTTTTTCTCTCTTTCCTCTTTTCTCATCTTTTTTTCTTTTTTTTCTCAATCTCTATCTCTCTTTTTATATAAGAAGAATGCTTTATAGATTGCTCAGTATTGTTATGCTGCAGGTTTCCACCATGATTAGGCATGGATTAGACCAGCCTCCTAGGCATTTCTCTAACACGCATACATAACTCCATGGACTTACAAGCTCCCCTTTCATTTCACACCGACGACATCCATAAACAAAAGAGCATGATATCAACTGGGTACAATGTACAAGTGCAATGTTGAAAGCGTTCCCCATGAAAACATGGTTCTGCTAAGCCCCAATGTATAAGTGCAAGCATATACAACATAGATGACACAATGGTTCAAGTTTATTAGGGGTAAGAAAAGTAAAGTGTGCCATCAAGTTCGTGAGAGCTTTAATCACTAATTTTCACATAACAAGTTTAATTCGGAAGGTAGATAAAAACATGAATTTACTTGGAATAGCAAATGTTAATAGGTAGATATGGTGGACACAAATGGCATAGGTTTTGGTTTAAGGATTGGATGCACAAGAAGCATTCCCTCTCAGTATAGGTTTTTGGCTAGCAAGGCTGGGTATCAAGCAAAAGAGTTGAAGGAAGGAAACAAACATACAAGTGATAGAAACAAACATGCAATCTTCCTTGGTAGCACAAAAGATCTTAACTAGAGAATACTAAGATTATGAGCCAATCAAGAAAGATGATGATGAAATTATATTTCTTAAGAATACTTTTATCTTTTCATTCAATTCTCAAATAGTGTTGCTATTAACCAGAGCCAAGTTTTCCAAAACCAACTAAATTTACTTCATGATACCAAAGTGATAGCAATACTAACAACAAGATCAATCGTATAACAGAAACTGAAAACTAATATAAGATATGCAAAAGAGTAAATGATAGAACTTCTCATTATATTCCATAACGGCAACTCGCACCAAGGGATACATAGATATCTAACGAGAGGGGGGACACTTCCATAATGCAAACCATCATATATGATAACTTCTCTATTCATGATATGACTCTACTAAAAAGGGAAAAAAGATAGAAGATAGTGATGTGATACCGTGACACTCCCCCAAGCTTGGAACAAACCAAGGGGATGCCAAAACCTGATGACGAATTACTCCTTTGGTTGTGGTGGTGTTCTCTTGATCAGCGTGGGGAAATCTTCTAGAATCTTGCGAAGCCTATTATTCTCCTCTTGAAGCATATCCACCTTCCTCCTTAGGACTTGATACTTGTCGCAGAACTCATCAGTTACTCGTAGAGCTTCCACTGCTGCAGGGCAGGAACTGAAGTCTAGAGTTGGAGGTATTAGCCCTTTCATGCCTGCTGACATGTCCTTTACTTCTTCCCCGACATTCTGATCCATGTCTTTGCACCTAGTTGCGATTCTTTCTTGTTTCACCCGTCCCATGAGAGTCTCCTGCTCAAGATTGCGATGGAGCTCGCGACGGCATCGCAGCTCATACCCCTTTGAAGACAAATCCTGGAACGACATCTGAATAGAACAGATCGAAACGTAAACACGACGAGAACACGATATACGAACCTCGGGGGATCCGGTGGATTATATATTACGAATTTTTACAACAAAAGGAAGGTACTGGGAGAAAAATGGGTCGGAGATGAACTCCAGGGTGGCCACACCCCCTGGAGGCGCGACCAGGTGGGCCCGCGCCACAGGGTGGTGCGAGCCACCCTGGCTCCGTTTCCGTCCCTCTTTTGCTTCGTTTCTTTCCTTGTTAGATAAAAAATGCAAAAATATAACTTGACAGATTTTTCGCGGACCTTTTCTTACCAGAACTATTACCTATTCAAAAACAGACTCTGTAGGTCTCTGAACTTGGCATTTAATAAATTCTTCCGGAGTTACCGTTTGAATAGCATCATTATCTTCATTGTAAGAGTCTCCATAAATATAGTGCTTGAGTAATTTAACCTTTCACTATCTTATTACACAATTTTCTCCTACAACCTGGAAATTTCTTTCACACAAAACTTCACAGAATTCCCATTAGCAACATTAGTGCTTGCAAAGTAATAAACCTTTTAAGTTCAATTTCAACTGAAATCCATCAAAACATAAGCTACTGAAACAACTCCTTCCGAAAGCCCAAAAGGAATTCAAAAAGGAAATCGACTTAAGAGGCAAATGCAAGAGTGGCAAAAATCTGTCAAAACAGACCAGCAGGTAAAGATCATTTTTTTTCGAAAATCTTCTGTTGCTCAAATAAAAAAGTGCAAAACTAACAAAAGTTAAATAACAATCTGGGGCAGAAGCACAAAAACTTACAGTTCGATCCGACCTACATAGATTTTTCATGAATTTTTACAGTGAAGCACAAAAGTCTGTTTCGGGACAGCAACTTTCCCAAATATTACTTCTCTCTCATTAGAGGTTGATCTTGACACACAAAAAACAAAAAGGATAAGGAGAGTTTATTACCAAAATAATAACTTCCAAGACTCAAATTATCAAAAAAACTGAAAGCAAAAATATATTGGGTTGTCTCCCAAAAAGCTCTTTCTTTATAGCCATTAAGATGGGCATGATAATTTCCATAATGCTCACTTAAGAATATGAATTGAAGTAAAAAGAGAGCATCAAGAAGCAAAAATACACATGTTTAAGTCTAACCCACTTCCTATGCAAAGGAAATTTCTAAGAAAATAAATTGTTGAAACCAGGGGTTGCTAGCATAGGAAGGCAAAACAAGTGCAATATAAAGATTTTCAGCATAAAGCGAGGAAACTTAATATTATTGAGATGCATAAGAACACTTTTCCCTCTCTCATAATAACTTTCAGTATCGTGCATAAATTTAAGGATGTAACTATCACGAGAACCATTGTAGCAATGATCATTTATTCTAATAGAAAACACAGGGACACTAGTTCTTATAACACTATTTTGTGAAACAATATTACAAGTATCCTTACAGAGGATAGTGTGTCCATCTTCTACATATTTAGTGACAACATCTTTCACATTTTCTATCATAGGTTCAACATCTACTTGTTCATCAAGTTCAACAGCTTTATTTGTACTTTCATTAACCATACTAGCTATCATAGAATGTTCCTTTATCTTAACTGGGAAAGGCATTTTCTCAATGTAAGGTTCGGCAAAACATGATTAGCAGTATAAACTTCAGTATTTCTTGCAGGAACACAATTAACAATATCTTTATAAGGTGCATGATACTTATTCCACTTCTTTTTAGGAATTTCAATATAATAAGCAAAAGCTTTAAAATAACTCGCAATAGCTTGAGAGTCTAGACCATAAGCATTTTTAATATTTTGAAAGTCATTAGTTCCCATAAAAGATTCAATGCATTCATAATCATAATTTATACCTGACTGTCTTCCTTTGTCATTCTCCCATGCTTCAGCATTGTCTTGAATACAGTCTAGAAGATCCCATTTAGCTTCTTATTTCATGTGTGTAAATGATCCAGCACAAGAAGCACCCAATAGATCCTTATCATGAAGAGAAAGTCTTGCATAAAAGTTATTGATAATAATATTGTTGGGGAGCTCATGAATAGGACATTTGAGCATTAGTAACTTCAATCTCCCCCAAGCTTGAGCTGTACTCTCTCCATCAAGAAGCCAAAAGTTGTATATTTGATTCCGATCTTTATGAATCTCACTAGGAGGATAAAATTTTGAATAAAAGAGATGCACTATTTCCTCCCATTCAAGAGATTGACCATTCTTCAGGAGCTTATACCATTCCTCAGCTCTTCTTTTCAGTGATAATGAGAATAACTTCTTCTGGACTTGATCTGTTGTAATACCTGCACACTTGAACAACCCGCATAATTCGTGTATAAAGAGCAAATGATCACCGGGATGGATAGTTCCATCTCCAAAATAGTAGTTATCCATAACACGATCAACAATTCTTGTGGGTATCTTAAAAGTACCATTCTCAGCAGGTGGTGGTTCATCTACTACCTTAGCAGGGGTAGTAGCATTACAAAATAAGAAACTCAGCGAATTATCCATATTGAAATAAAGTAACTAACAAAAATAAACAATACTCATAGTAGACGTTTCCTTTACCAGTTCCACTCTCCAATAGCGCTTCACTCCCCGGCAATGGTGCCAGAAATAGTCTTGATGACCCACAAGTATAGGGGGTGTATCGTAGTATTTTTGATAAGTAAGAGTGTCTAACCCAACGAGGAGCAGAAGGTGTTGACGAGTGGCTTGGAGAAGGAATTCTCTGTAAATACTTAGCAAACGGATTTTTAGGGGTTTTTGATAATACAGATAAATAAAGTACGAGTAAATAAAAGGCAATAATAATAAATGCAGCAAGTGGCCCAATCCTTTCTTTAGCAAAGGACAAGCCGGTTGTATTACTTAATATGACCAAACATTCTCGAGGACACACGGGAATATCGTCAAGTGCTTTCGCTTCATATAGTTGATTAATCTTCTTTAGTTTGACAAGTGTTGTGTGGGTGAACCTGTGCTAATGTACCGACCTTCCTAGGACTAATACATACTTGTGATTATACCCCTTGCAAGCATCCGCAAGTACAAGAAAGTAAATAAGATAGAAACCTAACCACCGCTTTAAACTCTGAGACCCTAACATCCCTTGTGCAAAGGTTTCCTAACGGGGGTTCAGGTTTCTGTCACTCCAGCAACCCCTACGATTAGTAGCCAAATACATAATGCATTCCCCTAGGCCCATATAGGTGAAGTGTCACGTAGTCGATGTTCACATGACACCACTAGAATAATAACACCACAACTTAAATAACAAACTATTGAATCTTTCTCAACACAATTCCACTACTAACAACATGACATCTCCCATGTCCTAAAGAACTAAACGAACTACTCACAAGACATCATATGGATCAAGATCAGAGATGGAATAATGATAAGTAACAATCTGAACAAAAACAATAATTCAATGGTTCCACTCAATAGCATCAACTACTACAAGTAATCAACACCGGGAAAGTTTCCCCTAAGAACTATGCAAGATTTAACCCAATTGTTACACTGGTATGGAGTGGTGATGATGGTGATGGTGGAGATGATGATGGAGATGATGATGATCTCGATGAAGTCCAGCTTGATGGTGGTGTTGATGGCGACGATCTCCCCTCTCCGGGAAGGAATTTCCCCTGGCAGATTTCTGCCTACCTGAGAGCTCTTTCTCTCTCTGTAGTTTTCTGCCCTGCAGAGGCGGTGGAATCTTTCTGTGGTCGCTCCCCGAGGCTTAGGGTTCCGTGGGAATAATATACGCCAAAGGGGAGAGCTGGAGGTGGGCCAGGGTGGCCACACTACCTGGTGGCGCGGCCATGGGTGGCCCGCGCCAGGGGGTGGTGTGGGCCCCTTGTGGCCCATCTCCACTCCCCCTTCTAGCATTCTTCGTCTTTTGGAAAATAGGATTTTCCGTATATTTTTTAGGATTTTCTGATCTTTGCGAATTTTGCCACCAAATAGTGCCTTTTCCAACAGAATCCTGACTTCAGCGATCCATCCTCCAAAAGTCATCAACCATGCAAAAACAGATGAAATAACATAAGTATCATCTCTTAATATGAAATATATCAATGAATAACAGTAAATTATGATATAGAATAGTGATGGAAAATGGACGTATCACAACGCTATCAAGTTCGGAACACGGAGGCGCGACCGAGGGAAAAAATTCTATCATACACATGTTTCTTCTAATGAGAGGATGACATGTGGTGTCTAGGAGTTTGATTAAACTGCTATTGCAGCGAGCAACGCTATCAAGTTTGGAACACGAAGGCGCGACTGTTGACTCGTATATTAACGAGCTCCTTGGGGAACCCCAAGAGGAAGGTATGATGAGCACAACAGTAAGTTTTTCCCTCAGTACGAAACCAAGGTTATCAATCCAGTAGTAGCAAGGAAACACCCCAAAGGTGTAGCTAGCTGAACGTTGGCAGGGCACAACACAACCACAAAACTCTATCCCCAACTTGCGATGAGGTTGTCAATCTCACCAGTTTTCCTTAAAACAAAGGATTAAACGTATCGAATGGAAGGAAATAATAGTTTGCAGAAAGTAAACACAAAGCAGTTAACAGTTTATAGATTGTATGTAAAAGAAAGGACCGTGGTCCATAGTTCACTAGAGGTGGCTCTCCTTAAGATAGATAACATGTTGGGTGAACAAATTACAGCGGGGCAACTGACAAACATCGAGAAAGCATACAAGCATATACTACTCATCTTGACTCCTTTGAGACTTGATTGGGAATTACAACATTATACATAGACCGCCATCCAACTGCATCTATGACTAATAATCCACCTTCAGATTATCATCCGAACGCCCACCAGTATTAAGTTCCCAGCAACAGATTATTTCTTTACGAATTGCGTGTAAAGTAAACAATATGATTGTTCTATGAACAAAGGATTGTTGTTTTCTCCCTAGTAGCAACAGCACATCTAGTACCTTAGAGATTTCTGTCACTTCCCCTGATTACCAGAGGCATGAACCCACAATCGAGCATAAATACTAACTCTTGGAGTTGCTACCATCTACTTGGCCAAGATAGCTACTAACAACGGAAAGCATGCAAGATCACAAATAACTAAGACATGATAGAATCAATAATCAATCTGAAATAGCATCTCAATATCCATTGGATCCCCGCAAACACAACATGCAGAATTACAAATAGATGATCTTGATCATGAACGGAGCTCACAAGATCTAGACATGAAAGCACAAAGGAGGGGAACCAGCCATCTAGCTACTACATGGACCCGTAGTCTAGAGATGAACTACTCACGCATCACACCGGAGGCTTGCATGATGATGAAGAAGGCTTCCAGGGTGAATTCCCCTCTCCGGCAGGGTGCCAGGAAGAGCTTCAGATCCCTCCCGATCTAGGGATGGAGATGACGGCGGCTACAGACTCTTTCGTGGAATTTTGATCGGGTACTTAGCGTTTCTGTATCAGAGGCAATATATAGGCGGAAGGAGAGGCCGAGGGGGTGCTAGGGTCGGCCAGACCACCCCTAGCGCGGGCTAGGCCTGGCCGCGCGGCCAGGTGGTGTGGCCAGGCCCCAGCCCCTCTCCGTCTCGTATTCTGGATCCAGATGTCTTCCGGTAAAATAGTGACTTTGGATTTTGTCCCGTCTAATTCCGAGAATATTCATTTTCTGACTTCCTGGAACCAAAAATAGCAGAAAACAGGCAACTGGCCCTGTGGCTCTTGTTAATAGGTTAGTCCAAGAAATCATATGAAAAGTACTCCAAAGTGTGGACAAAACACAAGAAAGTATATAAAATCAAGCATGGAACATCAAAAATTATAGATACATTTGCAATGTAGCAACATCCCCAAGCTTAACTCCTGCTCGTCCTCGAGTAGGTAAGTGATAAAAGGAAAGATTAATTTTTGAGGTGACATGCACCATCATAAATTTGATCAAAGTGTTTGTAAAACATTCAAAGTTGGGATCATAGTACTTCAATCATAACATGAAAGACAAAGCTCTAGCAATAAGACAAAGCAACTATGATGCAACATGAAAAGGCATAAACAAAATATTCATGAATAACAATGCTTTGCAAGACGTTTGTTTGTTTCACATAAAGAAAACATAGCATAATAGTATTTAGCTTGCATAGAGTAGCAAATATAAATGCATAGGACACCTTGAAAGTTCATAAGAGTGACTAGATACAAATAGTTTAAAACAAGCAATATCAAGGTATGCATCAATCAACTAGTCTTGGGACAATGCACATAGAACTAAGAATGGCCACTATGCTCTCAAAGTAAGTGCATAAAGATAGAAGGTGGAGACTCAATATAATGCTGGAAGAAAGGCCTTCATAGAAGGAAGCAGAGATTCAAGTTTCATAAAGAGCTTCCAAAAATTATGGTACTTATAGATTTCAGCTCTGACTGCCCCTATCATAAGCATCTTGAAGTGATTAAGGTTAAAGTGAACAAACTATGGTGTACATGCTTGACGAAGTATAAGTTAGAAATCTCATGTCCCTTGAATACGAGGGCCGCTCCTCATGCTACTCAAGTTTAGTCACCGGTAAGTTCTTGTCATCGTAAGTACATGTGTATCATGGAGAATCGCCAACGGGGTACCCCTTGCCCGATGATACGGAAGAATCCCCATATCAAAATGACAAGGCAAGAAGACAACGAGCATCTCAGCAATCTTCTTATTTACCATGGGAATATGGTGCTTTTTTCTCTCTTTCCTCTTTTCATAATCTCTTTTTTCTTTTTCTCTTTTTTTCTCAATATAGGACTCTTTTTTCTAAGAAGAATGGTTCATAGACAGCTCATTATGGTTATGCTACAGGTTTCCACCATGTCAGCATGGATTAGACCAGCGGCCCAGGCGTTTCTCTAACACATATACATAACTCCATGGACTTACAAGCTCCCTTTCATTTCACACCGACGACATCCATAGACAAAAGAGCATGATATCAACTAGGTACAAAGTACCCGTGCAATGTTGAAAGTGTTCCCCATCACAGCATGGTTCTGCTAATCCCCAACAAATAAGTGTGAGCATATACAACATAGACGACACAATGTTTCAAGTTTATTAAGGGCAAGAAAAGTAAAGTGTGCCATCAAGTTTGTGAGAGCTTTAATCACTAGTTTTCTCATAACAGGTTTAATTCGGAAGGTAAACAAAAGCATGAATATACTTGGAATAGCATAAGGTAGTAGGTAGGTATGGTGGAATCTTTGGAATAACTTGGTTTAGGGAGTTGGATGCATGAGTGGAACTCATACTTGGTTTTGGAGGCTAGCAAAAGACTGGGAGCGACAAACTAAGAGAGCAGTAATGGCCATAATCATGCAGAGCGACAAAACATCATTGATCAAAGCATAAAGTGATACTACAAGTTGAAACCTAAAGGATCATAAAGGCTATGGTGACTTTTGATAGTCATAACATGGTGTGAGCATGCGCCAAGTCAACCCAAATAAAGCATCAAAGCAGAATACCACTATACTATGCTTTAATATGCTAAAACAACGCATGATTCATCCAAAGCACATTAAGCAATCTCAATTGTTTATAACAAGTCATGCTACAGCAAAGAATACTAAGCATAAAGCCAAAACAATATCAAGCATGGCATGACAAAGCATAGGCCACAGTCAAAAACAAGCTCTCTTTACCACTTAAGCATGAGCTTTCCTACTCTTTTCCAAACCAAACCAAACTATTTGAAAACCAATGTATGAAAGAGAGGGTCCAACCAATTTATTCAGCAAACTAAGCAAACCAAGCAAACGAAAAACCAAAACCAAAACGAAAAAGAAGACGCTCCAAGAAAAACACAACTATGCATGAAACAATACAAATGAAGCGTTTTGAAGAAACCTGGGATTTTTATTGATGAAGAGGGGGATGCCTTGGGCATCCCAAAGCTTTGACGCTTGTAATTCTTGGATATTTCTTGGGGTGACACGCGTGGCATCCCCAAGCTTGAGCTTTAGTCCGAGATTCGATCATTGGTATCTCCATACCTAGTTTGATCTCGTTACCGACATGCACTCTTTTCTCGTTCCCGCTAGTGATCACATCACTTGCTTGCAAGCTATCTTAATGTGATATCACCGAGAGGGCCCAGAGTATATCTATCCGTCATCGGGATTGACAAATTCCACTCTTGATCCATGAGCCTCAACATAACACCTTTGTAGCACTGAACCCACCTTTATAGTCACCCTGTTACAGTGTGACGTTTGGTGTTATCAAGATACTCTTCTGGTGTTAGCAATTAACATGATCTCATGGTCTAAGGACTAAGATTACTTCGTACGATGTTATAGCAATATAAACATAATGACTTGATCGTAATGCTATACTTCGGATGAATGTTCATCACATCATTCCACCAATGTTGTGACCTTGTTATTAACAACATCCAATGTCCATGATCAGGAAACCTTGATCATCTTGTTAATCAACGAGCTAGTCTATAAGAGAGGCATAACTAGGAACCCTTTTTGTTTATTAAACACACATGTATTGACGTTTCCGATCAATACAATTATAGCATGCAAAATAAACATTTATCATAAACATGGAATAAGATAATAACCACTTTATTATTGCCTCTCGGGCATATTCCCTTCAGTCTCCCACTTGCACTAGAGTCAATAATCTAGTTTGAAAAACTTTGCGTATTGAACTCCTATGGCCTTCTTGTGTTGCATATACGCTATTGCTAGTGGTTAACATAATCTCCGGATCTGACAGTTTCAGGTCCGTGTGTATTTGCATGTCTTTGCGTCTCTACACATCACTCATTCTCAAATGAGATGGCATTGTATAAATTTGGTCCTTTGGTGAGACCTTTAGTTCGTTCCGGTTAAAATATGTTGATATTATTGTCACACAATATATCTTCATAGTATTAGCCCACTTTGAACCACACCTAGTTTGATAACAAACTACTTAACACAAATGCCCTCCTATGCTGCTACTATAGCAGTCATATACTTAGCCTTTTGTTGTAGTATCCGTCACAATGTCTCAACTTTGGAACTCATCCAAATCCATCAACATCCTTTCCATTACATTGTGCCACCCATAGTCTAAATTGAGATAAATTTAATTTGTATCTTGTGAAAAAACTAGTATCAATGTAACATGCTGGGTGAACAAATTACAGCGGGGCAATTGACAAACATCGAGAAAGCATACAAGCATATACTACTCATCTTGACTCCTTTGAGACTTTATTGGGCATTACAATATTATATATAGACCACCATCCAACTTCATCTATGACTAATAATCCACCTTCAATAATGATTTTATGAGCACACCTATTGCTCCACCTATGGCTGAAAATACTTTCTTTGAGATAAAACCTGCTTTGCTCAATCTTGTTATGAGCGAACAATTTTGTGGTATTGGTAATGAAGATGCTGCTTCCCATCTAAATAACTTTGTTGAACTTTGTGAGATGCAAAAGCATAGGGATATAGATGGTGATATTATTAAGCTGAAATTGTTTCCTTTCTCTTTGAGAGGAAAAGCTAAATAATGGTTGAATTCCTTAACTAGGAATAGTATTGGTTCTTGGACTAAGTGCAAAGATCCTTTTATTGTAAAATACTATCCTCCTGCTAAGATTATATCCATGAGAAGTGAAATAATGAAGTTTAAACAACTTGATAATGAGCATGTTGCTCAAGCTTGGGAAAGAATGAAATCTTTGGTAAAGAATTGTCCCACTCATGGACTGACTACTTGGATGATCATCCAAACTTTTTATGCAGGATTGAACTATTCTTCAAGGAACCTATTGGATTCTGCTGCTGGTGGTACCTTTATGACCATCACTTTGGGTGCTGCAACAAAACTTCTAGATAATATGATGGTTAACTACTCTGAATGGCATACTGAGAGAGCTCCACAAGGTAAGAAGGTAAATTCTGTTGAGGAAACCTCCTCCTTGAGTGATAAGATTGATATTATTATGTCTATGCTTGTTAATGGGAAAGCCCATATTGATCCAAATAATGTTCCTTTAGCCTCTTTGGTTGCTCAAGAAGAGCAAGTTGATGTGAATTTCATAAGAAATAAGAATTTTGGCAACAATGCTTATGGTAATAATGCTTATAGGAACAATTTTGGTAACAACAATTATAAGCCATATCCTCCCAACAATTGTAATGCTTATGGAAATTCTTACAACAATAATAAGAGTGCGCCCTCTGAACTTGAAGTTATGCCTAAAGAGTTTATTAGTAAACAAACTGCTTTCAATAAAACTATTGAGGAAAAACTCTCTAATGCTGAAAGAAATATAGCATCTTTGGCTGAAGCTCAATCTTCTTTGAATAAAATGGCCGCTAAACCTGAAACTAATGACAATCCCTTTGCAGCTACTAATGCCATACAAGTAAGAATTGATGAAAATGTTAGAGTATTAGCTGAATTACATGCTAAGTGGGAAAGAGAAGATGAAATTTCTAGAAACATTAGTGTTTCTACTATTACCACTAGTGTTGAGGCTAGTAATAGTTCTACCACTTTAGATGGTAAATTTGATTTTGATCTTGATGGTTGCAATATCTTTGAAGTTATTAAGTTCCTACAAAAGCTTGCTAAAAGTCCTAATGCTAGTGCTATGAACATGGCCTTTACAAAACACATTACTGATGCTCTCATAAAGATTAAAGAAGAAAAGATGAAACATAAAGCTTCTATTCCTATAAAACAAGAGGATGGTTGCGAACCCATCATTAATATGAAAGTGAATGACTTTGATTTCAAAGCTTTGTGTGATCTTGATAGTAGTGTTTCTATTATGCCTAGAAGGATTTATGATATGCTTGATTTGCCTCCTCTTGAAGATTATTATTTGAATGTCCCACTTGATGATAATGCTAAAAAGAAACTCATGGGGAGTCTTAATTATGTTCTTATTATGGTTAACAATGCCTATGTCCCCATTGATTTCTATGTTTTGGATGTTGAATACAATGCTTCTTGTCCTATTACTTTGGGAAGACCTTTTCTTATAACTGTTGGTGCCATCATTGATATGAAAGAAGGCACCATTAAATACCAACTCCCACTCAAAAGGTATAGAACACTTCCCTAAAAAGAGAGAAAATATTTCTTTTGCTTCTCCTATGAAAAAAAAAATTGGTCTTAATGCTTCTTCATTTGAGAACACTTGATTCTTTCTTTGCTTCTTATGCCTAACTTAAAGGCGTTAAAGAAAAGTACTTATTGGGAGATAACCCAAAAGTTTTAGATGAGTATTGGAAATTATTACCTCTGTAATAACCTCTCCTTATCCTTTTTACTTGCTTTTTGTGCCAAGAGTAACCTCTAATGAAAGGGAAGTAATGATTGGGAAAGTTGCTGTCCCGAAATAGATTTCTGTACTTCACCGTAAACATTCTTGAGAGAGCTCTGTATGTCCGATTGAGCTGTAATTTTTTGTGCTTCTGACCCAGGTTGTTATCTAAGTTTGGTTAGTTCAACACTTTTTGATTTGAGAAACATAGAGTCTTCGAAAAAATTCGTATTTACCTGCTGGTCTGTTTTGACAGATTTCTACCATTTTCTGCATTTGCTTCTTGTGGGTTCCTTTTTGAGTTCTTTTGGGGAATTGAGATTTTTGAGGGAAGTGCTACAGTAGCTAGTGTTCTAATGGAAGTTTATTTGGTGTTATAACTGAACCTTAAGACTTATTTATCTTAAGTGCAGTAATGTTGCTAATAAGATTGTGTGAAGTTTTGTATGAAGGTAAAATTTCATGTGTATAGAAGGAATGAGTAATGAGATGAAGGATGGACTAAAGCTCAAGCTTGGGGATGCCACGCATGTCACCCCAGGAAATATCCATGAAGTACAAGCGTCAAAGCTTGGGGATGCCCAAGGCATCCCCTTCTTCATCAATAAAAATCCTAGGTTTCTTCCAAACGCTTCATTTTTATTGTTTCATGCACAGTTGTGTTTTTCTTAGAGCGTCTTCTTTTTTGTTTTCGTTTTGGTTTTTAGTTTGCTTTGGTTTGCTTAGTTTTCTGAATAAATTGGTTGGACCCCCTCTTTCATACTTTGGTTTGCAAATAGTTTGGTTTGGTTTGGAAAAGAGTAGAAAAGTTCATGCTTATGTGGTAAAAAGAGCTTGTTTTTGACTATGGCCTATGCTTTGTCATGCCATGCTTGATATTGTTTTGGCTTTATGCTTAGTATTCTTTGATGTAGCATGACTTGTTATAAACAATTGAGATTGCTTAATGTGCATTGATGAATCATGCGTTGTTTTAGCATATTAAAGCATAGTATAGTGGTATTCTCCTCTGATGCTTTATTTGGGTTGACTTGGCGCATGCTCACACCATGTTATGACTATATCAAGTCACCATAGCCTTTATGATCCTTTAGTTTTCAACTTGTAGTATCACTTTATGCTTTGATCAATGATGTTTTGTCGCTTTGCATGATTATGGCCATTATTTCTCTCTTAGTTTGTCGCTCCTAGTCTTTTGCTAGCCTCCACAACAAAGTATGAGTTCCACTCATGCATCCAACTCCCTAAACCAAGTTATTCCAAAGAGTCCACAATACCTACCTACTAGCTTATGCTATTCCAATTATATTCATGCTTTTGTTTACCTTCCACTTGTTATGAGAAAACTAGTGATTAAAGATCTCATGAACTTGATGGCACACTTTACTTTACTTGCCCTTAATAAACTTGAACCATTGTGTCTGCTATGTTGTATATGCTTGCACTTATTTGTTGGGAATTAGCAGAACCATGCTTTCATGGGGAATGCTTTGAACATTGCACTTGGTACTTGTACCTAGTTGATATCATGCTCTTTTGTATATGGATGTCATCGGTGTGAAATGAAAGGGGAGCTTGTAAGTCCATGGAGTTATGTATATGTGTTAGAGAAACGCTTGGGCCGCTGGTCTAATCCATGCTGACATGGTGGAAACCTGCAACGTAACCATAATGAGCTGTCTATGAAGCATTCTTCTTATAAAAAAGAGTCCTATATTGAAAAAAAAGAGATACTATGAAAAGAGGAAAGAGAGAAAAAAGCACCATATTCCCATGGTAAATAAGAAAAATGCTGAGATGCTCGTTGTTTGCTTGCCTTATCATCGGGCAAGGGGTACCCCGTTGACGGTTCTCTATGATACACATATACTTACAATGACAAGAACTTACCGTGACTAAACTTGAGTAGCATGAGGAGCGGCCCTCGTATACAAGGGACATGAGATTTCTGACTTATACTTCGTCAAGCATGTACACCATAGTTTGTTCACTTTAACCTTAATCACTTCAAGATGCTTATGGTAGGGGCAATGAGAGCTGAAAGCTATAAGTACCATAATTTTTGGAAGCTCTTTATGAGACTTGAATCCCTACTTCCTTTTACAAAGGCTTTTCTTCCACCATTATATTGAGTCCCCACCTTCTATCTTTATGCACCTACTTTGAGAGCATAGTGGCCATTCTTAGTTCTATGTGCATTGTCCCAAGACTAGTTGATTGATGCATACTTTGATATTGTTGTTTTCAACTATTGTATCCAGTCACTCTTATGAACTTTGAAGGTGTCCTATACATTTATATTTGCTACTCTATTGAGGGACTAGCTGAATACTTTTATGCTATGTTTTCTTTATGTGAAACAAACGTTTGCAAAGCATTGTTATTCATGAATCTTTTGTTTGTGCCTTTTCATGTTGCATCATAGTTTCTTTGCTTATTGCTAGAACTTTGTCTTTCATGTTATGATTGAAGTACTATGATCCTAGCTTTGAATGTTTTGCAAATACTTTGATCAAGTCTTTGATGGTGCATGTCACCTCAAAAATTATTCTTTCTTTTTATCACTTACCTACTCGATGACGAGCAGGAGTTAAGCTTGGGGATGTTGATACATTGCAAATGTATCTATAATTTTTGATGTCCCATGCTTGGTTTTATCCACTTTCTTTTGTTTTGTTCCAACTTTGGAGTACTTTTCATATGATTTCTTGGACAAACCTATTAACAAGAGCCATAGTGCCAGCTGCCTGTTTTCTGCTGTTTTTGGTTCCAGGAAAGTCAGAAAATGAATATTGTCGGAATTGGACGGGACAAAAGCCAAAGTGCCTATTTTTTGGAAGAGATCAAGTGCCAGAATACGAGACGGAGAGGGGCCAGAGGGCGGCCACACCACCTAGCCGCACGGCCAGGCCTGGCCCACGCCAGGGGGTGGTGTGGTCAGCCCAGGCACCCCCTCGGCCTCTCCTTCCGCCTATATATTACCCTCGGGACGAAAACCCTAAGTACCCGATCAAAAATCCATGAAAGAGTCTGTAGCCGCCGTCATCTCGATCCCTAGATCGGGAGGGATCTAAAGCTCTTCCCGGCACCCTTCCGAAGAGGGGAATTCACCCTGGAGGCCTTCTTCATCACCATGAAACCCTCCGGTGTGATGCGTGAGTAGTTCATCCTTAGACTACGGATCCATGTAGTAGCTAGATGGCTGGTTCTCCTCCGTTGTGCTTTCATGTCTAGATCTTGTGAGCTCCGTTAATGATCAAGATCATCTATTTGTAATTCTGCATGTTGTGTTTGCGGGGATCCGATTGATATTGAGATGCTATTTCAGATTGATTATTGATTCTATCATGTCTTTGTTATTTGTGATCTTGCATGCTTTCCGTTGTTAGTACCTATCTTGGCCAAGTAGATGCTAGCAACTCCAAGAGTTAGTATTTATGCTCGATAGTGGGTTCATGCCTCTGGTAATCTGGGGAAGTGACAGAAATCTCTAAGGTAGTAGATGTGCTATTGCTACTAGGGAGAAAACAACAATCCTTTGTTCATAGAACAATCGTATTGTTTACTTTACACGCAGTTCGTAAAGCAATAATATGTTGCTTTCAACTTAATACTGGAGGGGTTCGGATGATAACCTGACGGTGGATTATTAGTCATAGATGCAGTTGGATGGCGGTCTATGTATTATGTTGTAATGCCTAATCAAGTCTCAAAGGAGTCAATATGATTAGTACATGCATGTATTGCTTTCTCAGTATTTGTCAATTGCCCCGCTGTAATTTGTTCACCCAGCATGTTATCTATCTTAAGGAGAGCCACCTCTAGTGAACTATGGATCCCGGTCCTTTTTCTTTACATACAATCTACAATCTTTTACTCCTTTGTGTTTACTTTTTGCAAACTTTTACTTCTTTCCATTCGATAAGTTTAACTTTTTGTTTTCCGCAAAACACGGTGAGATTGACAACCTCATCGCAAGTTGGGAAAAAGGTCTGTGGTTGTGTTGTGCAGGTCTCCACGTTGCTACTAGCACCAGTAGTGCGCCCTGCCAAAGCTCAGCTAGTAACACCTTTGGGGTGTTTCCTTGCTCCTACTGGTTTGATTAAACCTTGGTTTCATAACTAAGGGAAAACTTACTGCTATGCTCATCGTACCTTCCTCTTGGGGTTCCCAACGAGCTCTACATCGAACGACGAGCACATCAAGATTTTATGGTGCCGTTGCCGGGGAGTCAAGGACATCTTCACAAGGGGGGTCCCTCATAACCAATCTCTTTACTTTGTTGTTTTTGTTTTGCTTAGTTTTATTTTTGCTTTGTTTGCTCGTTTTGTTATTCAAAAACACAAAAAAAAATTAGTTTTACTAGTTTTCTTTCTTTATCAAAAACACACAAAAATTAAGTCTCCTTTAGTTGTCACCTCTTCCTTAGCTCACCATGTTGATCCCTACACTCACCTTGAAAGACCTTTCAATTGGTAGTGGTTCTATAATTGGGAAAGATAATATTGAAGAATTCTTTAATCATGTTAGCAAACATGAAGATACTGAGGATAGATCCCTTGTAGAACTTGCTCCAATTATGAGATTGTTGCAGCTTCTTTAATTCACATGTTAGAAGCTAGGTTTGTTAACCTCAACCCCTTAATGCAAGTAATGTTTCTTAAGCTTAAAGAAATTGAGGATCCTAAAAAGAGGGATTTTATTCTAGAAACTTTGTTTAAAGAGTTCTATGATGTTGCCAAGGAAGCTAGAAAAGTTTTTGAACGTTTCAATATGCTAGGCTCATGTGTAGATGTTGTTGGTACACGAGAAAATATGAACAAAACCGAACCTAATGGGGGGGAACCTAAGATACCAATACCCTTTAAACTAGTACCAATACATGAAGCCATAGAAAAGAATCTTGATTGGATTGTTCCTGCAAACCCTTTTGATGAGAATAGTGAACCCAAGAGAATTGAGAAAGGATCCTCCAGAACTTACTTGGATGATATACCTTGCCTTGTTGAAAATATTTCTGCTTTGATCTTAATGCTTCTTCATTTGAGAATACTTGATCCTTTTTCTTGCTTCTTATGCCTAACTTAAAGGCGTTAAAGAAAAGTACTTATTGGGAGATAACCCAAAAGTTTTAGATGAGTCTTTCAAGTTATTACCTCTGTAATAATCGATCCTTATCCTTTTTATTTGCTTTTTGTGCCAAGAGTAACCTCTAATGAGAGTGAAGTAATGATTGGGAAAGTTGATGTCCCGAAACAGATTTTTGTGCTTCACCGTAAACATTCGTGAGAGAGCTATCTATGTCGGATTGATCTGTCATATTTTGTGCTTCTTCCACAGGTTGTTATCTAACTTTCCTTAGTTCTACACTTTTTTATTTGAGCAACATAAAGTCTTTGAAAAAATCCGTCTTTACCTGCTGGTCTGTTTTGACAGATTTCTGCCATTTTCTGTATTTGCTTCTTGTTGGTTCCTTTTTGAGTTCTTTTGGGGAATTGAGATTTTTTAGGGAATTTATACAGTAGATAGTGTTCTAATGGAAGTTTATTTGGTGTTAGAACTGAACCTTGAGACTTATTTATCTTGAGTGCACTAATGTTGCTAATGAGATTGTGTGAAGTTTTGTATGAAGGAAAAATTTCAGGTGTATGGAAGGAATGAGTAATGAGATGAAGGATGGACTAAACCTTAAACTTGGGGATTCCACATATGTCACCCCAAGAAATATCCAATAATTACAAGCGTCAAAGCTTGGGGATGCCCAAGGCATCCCCTTCTTCATCAATAAAAATCCCAGGTTTCTTCCAAACACTTCATTTTTATTGTTTCATGCACAATTGTGGTTTTCTTGGAGCGTCTTCTTTTTCGTTTTCGTTTTGGTTTTCGTTTGCCTTTGTTTGCTTAGTTTGCTGAATAAATTAGTTGGACCCCCTCTTTCATACTTTGGTTTGCAAATAGTTTGGTTTGGTTTGGAAAAGAGTAGGAAAGTTCATGCTTATGTGGTAAAAAGAGCTCGTTTTTGACTGTGGCCTATGCTTTGTCATGCCATGCTTGATATTGTTTTGGCTTTATGCTTAGTATTTTTTGCTGTAGCATGACTTGTTATAAACAATTGAGATTGCTTAATGTGCCTTGGATGAATCATGCGTTGTTTTAGCATATTAAAGCATAGTATAGTGGTATTCTCCTTTGATGCTTTATTTGGGTTAACTTGGCGCATGCTCACACCATGTTATGACTATCCAAAGTCACCATAGCATGTATGATCCTTTAGTTTTCAACTTGTAGTATCACTTTATGCTTTGATCAATGATGCTTTGTCGCTCTGCATGATTATGGCCATTATTGCTCTCTTAGTTTGTCGCTCCCAGTCTTTTGCTAGCCTCCACAACAAAGTATGAGTTCCACTCATGCATCCAACTCCCTAAATCAAGTTATTCCAAAGATTCCACCATACCTACCTACTAGCTTATGCTATTCCAAGTATATTCATGCTTTTGTTTACCTTCCACTTGTTATGAGAAAACTAGTGATTAAAGCTCTCACAAACTTGATGCACACTTTACTTTATTGCCTCTAATAAACTTGAACCATTGGGTCCTTATTTGTTGCTTATATGCTTGCACTTTATAAGTTGAAATTAGCAGAACCATGTACCATGGGGAACGCTTTCAACATTGCACTTGTACTTTGTACCCCATTGATATCATGTTCTTTTGCTTACGAATCCCGGTGGTGTGAAATAAAAGTGGAACTTGTAAGATCATGGAGTTTGTATGTGTGTTAGAGAAACGCCTGGGCCGCTAGCCTAAGCCATGTCTAATCATGGTGGAAACTTGCAGTATCACCATAATGAGCACTCTATGAAGCATCCTCAATAAAAACCTATGCAAATAGCAAATAAAAAGATCGCTGAGATGCTCATTGTGTGCTTGCCTTGTCATTTTGATTATGGGAAAACTCCCGTATCATGTGCAAGGGGTACCCCGTTGGTGGTTCTTAATGATACACATATACTTACAATGACAAGAGCTTACTCGTGACTAAAGTTGAGTAGCATGAGGATCGGTCTTCGTAAGTAAGGGGCATGAGATTTTGGTTTATAACTTGTCAAGCATATCCTCTTAGTTGTGTCACTTTAACCTTAATCACATTCAAGATGCTTATGATAGGGGCAATGAGAGCTGAAAACTACAAGTACCATAATTTTTGGAAGCTCTTTATGAGACTTGAATCCCTATTTCCTTTTACAAAAGGCCTTTCTTCCACCATTATATTGAGTCTCCACCTTATATCTTTATGCACCTACTTTGAGAGCATAGTGGCCATTCTTAGTTCTATGTGCATTGTCCCAAGACTAGTTGATTGATGCATAACTTGATATTGCTTGTTTTCAACTATTGTATCTAGTCACTCTTATGAACTTTGAAGGTGTCTTATGCATTTATATTTGCTACTCTATTGAGGGACAAGCTGAATACTACTATGCTATGTTTTCTTTATGTGAAACAAACAAACGTCTTGCAAAGCATTGTTATTCATGGATCTTTTGTTTGTGCCTTTTCATGTTGCATCATAGTTTCTTTGCTTATTGCTAGAACTTTGTCTTTCATGTTATGATTGAAGTACTATGATCCCAGCTTTGAATGTTTTGCAAATACTTTGATCAAGTCTTTGATGGTGCATGTCACCTCAAAAATTATTCTTTCTTTTTATCACTTACCTACTCGAGGACGAGCAGGAGTTAAGCTTGGGGATGTTGATACATTGCAAATGTATCTATAATTTTTGATGTTCCATGCTTGGTTTTATCCACTTTTTGTGTTTTGTTCCAACTTTGGAGTACCTTTCTTATGATTTCTTGGACTAACCTATTAACAAGAGCCACAGTGTCAGCTGCCTGTTTTTTGCTGTTTTTGGTTCCAGGAAAGTCAGAAAATGAATATTCTCGGAATTGGACGGGACAAAAGCCAAAGTGCCTATTTTTCCGGAAGGGATCAAGTGCCAGAATACGAGACGGAGAAGGGTTAGGGGGCAACCTCACCACCTAGCCGCACGGCCTAGCCTGGCCCGCGCCAAGGGTGGTGTGGCTGCTCCCAGCACCCCCTCGGCCTCCCCTTCCGCCTATAAGATGCCCTCGGGACGTAAACCCTAAGTACCCGATCAAAAATCCACGAAAGAGTCTGTAGCCGCTGTCATCTCCATTCCTAGATCGGGAGGGATCTCAAGCTCTTCCCGGCACCCTGCCGGAGAGGGGAATTCACCCTAGAGGCCTTCTTCATCACCATGCAAGCCTCCGGTGTGATGCGTGAGTAGTTCATCCTTGGACTATGGATCCATGTAGTAGCTAGAAATGAACTTACTCGAGGTCCTCGCTATGGAATTGAAGAGGAAGCAGAGGTTGCCGGTGAGGAGCTGCATGGTGGCACGTGGAGGACCCTAGAGGGGCGCTGTGACATGTGTCAAGCCACAATGGTGGCGGCCTTGGGAAGAAGATAGCACCACATGCTCCAGAGCAGCGTCAGGAGGGCGCCGGAGCGTCGAAACCGCGACGGAGCCTAAACCCTAGTCGCTAGGGTGGTGTCGGCACGGCCAGCAAGAGCCGCGAGAGGCGAATCGATATGGGTAGGAGGGTGCTTCGTCATCCGCATTGTTTAGCACCTCGGTGGCGGCCGAGGCGGCCAGGAATGGTCGGGATCGAGCGTGGTAGCGACAGCATCGGGTCGTCTTGGAGAGGAGTGAGCGCCGCGATAGAGGAGAGAGGAAGGAGAGAGTGGAGGGTACTGGGCCAGGTGACGCTAGCCCTAGGTGGGTATTGACCAGTCCTAGTGGGCCGGGTCGGGTCGGGCCAGCCCAGCGAGCCAGACCCAAGTCTTAAAGAAAAAGACCTATTATAAATACTCAATTGCAAATATACCCCTGAATTTAAAAGAGCTCTAGAAAAATATAGAAAAAATCTAAATATATATATAATATATAAAAAGACCACAAAAATAATATCTAACTAAGAAAAATATAACCTTACTTGTTTAAGTTAAATAAAATACAAATAAATATTAAGGACATTAAAACTCTAATTGATATTTAATAAAATAAGGATAAGTCCTAAAATGAATAAAAATCATTTTTTTCATACAAAAATAAATCCACTATTTTATAAAAATACTAGCTAGACTTTTTACAAATAAAACCTGAAACTAATATCTAAGAACATTTAATCCTTTGTGGATTTTTATAAAAATAAGAACACTTCTTAAAAATAAAGAAAAACCATTTTTAAGAAGTTGAATAATTATATTTTATTTAAAAAAATATAAAATTATATTTTAAGTTGTATTTTTTTAAAAAAAATAGAACATCTATTCTTTCAAAAAAAAATAAAAAAAATAAAGATAATACCTAAAAATAAATAAAATTCACTTTTGTGAATCCAAATAAATTTTAAGTATAAGAAAAAATACAAGTTTGTATTTTAGTCAAGAAAATTAAGTTAGGTATTTCCAAACACTTATTCTTTCCAGGAATTTTCCAAAGATCAAAATAATATTTGAAAATAAATAAACAACCAACTTTAAGATCTTTACGAGGTTTACTTTAGTAGAAATATATAAGAAGTATTATTTGAAAAGGATTTCAAATTATAAAGTAACAAATTCCTATTTATCTATTTATAGAAGTTCTTATTTAAACTTATATCTTCATAAAATACTTTAGTCTTGAATAATTCATTAAGTCTAAAAATACTAAACTTAAAACCATAATTAAGGTCTATAATAAAACCTAAGTGTAAATTATTTTATACTCCTTTAGAGTCTTAAATCAATTATAGCTAATAACTTTAAATTAACCTTTAGCATCATTCACTTACATTGGTGGTGAATGATATCATATCTCAAACCTTACCTAAAACAACTTGTTTAATAGGAGTTCAACAAACCCTATAATGAGATCACTGTATCTCATAATTAGCTTTAACTCTATAATCTCCTTAGCATCTATTTGCTAATATGAGATTCATAAAGTTATGCTCAATATCTATATAAATTTGTCTTCGATCTTATCGAAGAAGTTCTTAAAGTCAATCATAATATAAAAGTACTACATCTTAATACAAGTTATCTTTTATAGTTAACTTTGGTATGTTAGTTAATCAACCAGAAGCACACTAACTTAAAGATCGATGAAGCGATCCAAATAGCCATCAATTGTAATCTAAGAACACCACACATTACTTACCTTGATATAATAAGTAATTTCTTCAAAAGTTATTCGTTTTGCCAGTTTAACCAAAAGTTTTAGTTAATCTGCTAACAACCACCCACTTGAATTATAATACCCTTAAAAGTGTATACTAATCAACATGTACTAACAAATTTCATTGTACTTTACTTTTATCACTTGTCAATTACTTTTAGAAGCTTAATACAAAATTATTTATAAAGTAAAACTTGATTGTAACACAAATCTTTTATAAATCACCAAACTCAATCCATACTAATACATGGGGATTTACTCTGGGATTTATTCAAAATGCATATCATTATCTATGCATAATAGCATATTGCTTCTTTAAACATTAGTCCTTACCGTACCAATGATGATGTTTCCAGATATTGGAGTCTATACTGACTAGAAGACCTTGACTACATAATCTTGCAGTTAAAAAGGCAAGTTCACACTTTTCATGTCCATTGATTATTTTCTATCAAGTATTTGTAAACTATTGTGTCATCACCTACGCTTCAAAAATGTCAGAAAACACTATTTTTGATATTAATGTAAACTATTGGTTACTGATCTAGGGTGATCAGTTAATCTATTAAGCCTAGAATTTGGAATACCATTATCTAGGAATATATCATCTAGGACATAACAACCAATGTCGCCAGTGATTCTAGCATCGTATATCACACGTTAACCATGAGATTTATAATGGCTCTAGGAAGTCAGCTGGATCTTCTCCCTCTCATATGTCAACGGATGACCAGGCCGTGGCTGTAATTCTCGGAGAGGATTGACAGCAGGGTGGGATCCCTCAATGTCCCACGACATCTAGTGTCGACAAGGGTTGTGTGTTTTAGGCTGTAATTGGAAACAAGATTTATCCTGGGTCTAGCGTACAATCCAACTGGAATATGGGGTTTGAGGAGAGGGGCAATGATTAGCTTGGATCTTAGGTTGGGCCTCAAACTAAGGAAGTTTGAATGGGGACATACTCTCGGTCGTGCATCAATGCTTTCGGTCTCTCATGGGTAAAGTAGCGCACCTCTACAGAGTGTAAGAACTGTGACATGTTACTCCCTATTTAGGGAAGGAGATGTGGACGCTACAGGAAAGGAACTCCATGAAAGTTCTAATCAACCTGTGAAGGCTGACAGATATAGCTTTTCAGAATAAAAGCAACTTTTGAAAAAATGTTTACGAAAACCTATATAACCTACGACCTTTTGGTCTGTGGTTGTAGTTAGTGCATCAAACACTCCTTTTTAGTGAACTTGCTAAGTACGCTCGTACTCAACCGTACCTTCTTAACCCTTGCTAGATTCGTGAGCACTCAATGGCAAACTTAGGAGGTGAACTACTTGAAGAACTGAAGGTATCCAACGGAAAACAACAGGGTCAACATCCACATCTGAAGTCATAGAAGTCAAGATGAAGTGTAGCATATAAATAATCTTAGAGACCAGAACTTACTTCTGTAGAGCATTGCTATAGCAGTAGTTGCAAGCCATAGTTATATAGTAGTGGTATTTCTAGAATCGACTTTAAGTTGCCATTTCTGGTTCACTTTTGTAAATTATAATCCTCGTTATATCGAGGAAGTTATTTAGACCTTCTGTAATGTGTTATATGTAATATAAATACATGTTGTGGACCTGTGATGTTTCTGTTGTGCCATTCTAAGGGATGTAATACTAGTGAAAGGTGTTCATTGGTGTTATGTCAGCGACTATAGTGTACTGCATCATGCAGTGGTATGCTGGGTCACCGCATCTCCGCGCCCTCCCTGCCTTGCGATTTGCCAACGACACAGCTACCCCTGCTCCTCCCCATCAACGCGAGGGCACTGGCGCTGCTTACTCCTACCCATTGAAAAGAAAGTTAACATGGATTTTCATTAATAGGAAGTTAATTAGTACTGAAAAAGAAAGTTCAACCTTGTGAGCAAAAAGTTCAAACATCACACTAAGAAAACTATCCGTGAAAACATGCATAAAATGTTTTCCTATTTTAATAAAAAGAAAGTTCATTATGCGGGAGAAAGAAAGTTAGAGAAAAATAAAGTTCACAAGTGTTTCAAAGAACACAGTTCACTTAGTTGTCCCGAAAAAGAAAGTCCGTGAAAAAGAAAGTACACCAGTGTTGAAAAAAAGATGGTTCACTCAGTTGTCCGAAAAATAAAAGAAAGTTCATACACGTTAAACAGGTAGTTAACTCTTCAAAAAAAATAGTTCACTTCAAACGAGACGTGGATTCTCCTTTATTTCATAGTTCACTTCAGAGAAAGGATAAAAAATTCAGAAGGTTTTTCGATAAAAAAGAAAGTTCACATGCGCTAAAAAGAAAGTTCACTCTGAGGGAAAACATAGTTCACTTTGAGCGCACCCCGGATTCTAATTATATTTGGTAATTCACGTCAGACAAAGAAAAAAAAACAGAAAGCATGTTCGATAAAAAAGAAAGTTCAGAAGCATTAAAAACGAAGTTAACTCTACTGTAAATAAAAGTCCGCTTTATAATTTGAAAGTTCACTTCGGACATGGCTAGAAATATATAAAAGTTCACTTCGAACATGGTGATTTTCCGAGAAAAAAGAAAGTTCACTCATGTTAAAAAAAAAAGTTCACTCTGATGTCTGACAAAGTTCACTATGTTCCCTGTTTAGTTATATAGGAATTGGTTCCTCTTTAGCTTCTTTATATATATATATATACCTACATATATATATAGACGCGGATTTTATAAGCACGTGGCTACATACCTACACAGTTGGAATCGTTGGATATGATGAGCAAAACAGTCCACCAATCTCGATGCAGTGACGAGAGAGCACAAATAGAGTGAAAGTGCATGGTTTTTCTGTCCCGCACCGTCTTCTGCTTCCCACACATGCAAGAGCTAAAATCACACCGGCCTGTTTTTGCCATGCGATTTCACCACCGCCTTTGTTCTATGATATGCGTTTCAGTGTTTGATTGCTTTTGGGGAAACCATATAATAACAAATCTATGGGTGCTACAGCCAGTGGTTTATTTTTGTGGACACGTAGTTTATGTGGCATTTACTATGGTTATTGCTTTTTGTGTATCTATGTGAACACAACGGTGGTGTTCATTGTGGATAATCTCTTTAGGAATACCTTGTGAACTAGTTTGTGGTTGTGCAAACCGTATGGTGATGCGTATGGCAAGTCTATTTTGTGTGGCCACACATGATGGTTATTTTGGATTAGGAAATGTGCACCCAGTGTGACGCCGTTAGTATACATTATGCTCATGGCTACGTGGATATGCATAGCTAGCCGCATGAGTATCCCACTATTTCCGATATATATATATATATATATATATATATATATATATATATTAATTTACTCTTTTATATGGAGTTCCTTAAAATTTCTAGTGTTCAATTATATTACTGATAATGCTCATGCAGACTACCAAATATTTCTAGTGCTCGATTATATTATAATTGTCAAGGAATACATCAACAACATTTTAAATTAGTGGAAAATTCGTATTGAAGTAACTAAATGATCTCACGTCGGTATTAAACATTTGAATTAGTCAAATTCAAAACAGTTGCACCTTATTGCTATGCTGCATGGTATGAACCTCATTTGAATTAGTCAAATTCAAAACTGTTGCACCTTATTGCTCTCAAAATTTAGGATTAACAAAATTCAGAGTTCTGAATATATCTAGATGTCCGAATATTCACTCAACGAGATTTCCTTCAAAGGATACATGAAAAAGGCTATATTGGTGAAAATTTCATCATTAAGTAACCAAATAATCTTACTTCGTGATTAAACATTTGAATTACTCAAATTTGAAACACTTGCACATTATTTCAGCGCAGCAAAGCGCATGAACACTAGTCGTCATGCCTTTTAGGGTAGAGATCCAAGGTTTGTACTACGCCAATTATTTTCTTCAATTTATGAACCTCATTTAGTCTTAGGGGACTCAATTTCACTCTAGCAAGAATGTATACACACCTTTCTTTGCTTTAAATTATGAATAATTCTCAAATTTTAGGATAATCAAACCCCAAAGTTTCAAATATATCCGAAGTTCCGAATATTAGCTCTTTTCAAATTACTAGTGGTCAAGTACTTGGCGGCAAAATGTGAAATATTTGAATAACGGATGTTCTTAGAGGCTTTTTACACTTGCAGCCGTCTGAGGCTAGTACTTGGTGCCAAATAGCTAAAAATATTTGGACAAATATTTCAGATCTATGCCACTTTTGTTCTTCCCTACCCGCCCAGACCACTGTCCACCGCCGTCGCCCTCCACCACTGCCGCCCTCTGGTCCCATGCCTCTCCACCACCTCTCCCTCCGGTCCCCTGTGGTGTGGACGCTCTCCCTGGCCTCCGAGGACCCCTTCATCATCCAAGTAGGTATGCGTGAAAACCAAACCCCCAAACCTCTAAATCGGCAGCTTCAATTTAGGAATTTTTCCATGGAATTTGCCATTTTGCGTCTTGAATTTAAGGTTCAGGGTTACTGAGATGCAAAGACCCGACGGCACCATCGGGAGAGCCTCCCTCAGCCGTCCTGCATCTTTCCCAACTCTTTTCCCCTTGTATAAATCTCAAAATCTTCAATTGTACTTCCAACAATAGAGATTTAATTGTCACTTCCAGCAATAGAAAATTAATTGTCACTTCATTGGTCTATTTTAATTTTCAATTCATTAGTCTACTTGCATCTTCATTGTATTAAGATGCTCTCTGTTTGTATCTATTTAACAGATGGGAACCTGCAGTGATGATGCAGTCACACTCTCTAGCGATGATAGTTTTCGCATTAACTTTGGTAGTTTTGAATTCCAGTCAACTGATGAAAAGTCCACTAAAAGGATTAAGTTTAGAGGTACCAAAAGAACATCAAAATTGCAGTCATCTATTTTGTATGGGTTTAGACGGTAGACATTAATATTTCACCACATTGAAATTTTTATGAGTTGTTGCATCAGGGCCTCAACACAAGTGGGACACTGATTTTGATAAGCAGAGCCTTTTTGGAAACAACATGTATCTGAAAGAAGTTCATGTAGACTTCCTCTTAGACTGGTGTGAACCTGAATTTCCACCAAAAATCAAGTACTACATCTACAGGCTGCCATATTCATCTATCATGAAAAACAAGTGCAAGCTGGTAAGGTGATATATTCTTGATCATGTTATCAGCAACAAACCCTATGGTATTTAAATATTTTCAGTAATCACAAGCATGCTAATTCTTCAATTCCTTGTACTTGCCTAGACATTTGGAGCTGAGTTCACAAGAAAATACCTAAAAAATCGCCTTGATGAACCTATTGATGTCCATGTTTGGCAAATGAAGAGCAAAAAGCAAGGATGGTTACGATGAAGATGGGAGTTAGGTCAAATGCAATCTTGACGATTGGATGGGATAAGGTTGTGAGAAGCCTCAACCTAAAGCAGGATAGCATTGTCCTTTTTTGCTTTGATGAAAAACATAATGGAGAGGTACATATTCTGGTTCAGCAACTTCCACCGGGCGGCTATTTATAAATGCAATCCTGGTTTGTTAGAGAGTACTAATTATGCTAGCTGATTGATTTATGGATTGCACTTTGTATATATGTACTGCCATAACGTGTAATGGCTAAATTTGTATGGATTTCCCCAACTGTCTAGCTATTGTTGTTGTGATCAAGCTACTATAAGTTCTTTAGTTAATGTGCCTAGTTATCTGCTAAATCATGATTATGTGTCATGTCAGCTATGATCGAGTTCGAATTAGCATGTTATTATTTAAAATGGTTTATACACACTAGAGACAGTCACTTTAAAAGACGCTTCGAGGCACACTAGTTCTAGAGATGGTCTATAGAATCTGACTCAGGACACTTGACTATTGGAGACGGTCCCTAGTATAGGCCATCTGAGGTTGAGGATTTCTTGCAAGTGGTCAGAAATACGGTCCCTCTCGATCTTGTACATGTTAGAGGTGTTTTACTTTTTGCACCATCTGAGGTCTCATATCTTAAAGCCATAAAGGAAAACCGGCTCAGGTGGTGTGCTCTTAGAAGCTATGCGCTTGAGCCAGAATGAGAAACCAGCTGAGGCCCATAGGAAATTGACATATCTAAGTAACATGTTTGTACTAGTGTAATCATGCATCGATCCTTTTCATGGTGAGCATTGTTTTCTGTCTCTGACTTTTAAATCTCTCACCAAAAACCTCCGTGATGTGTTCGGGAGACTCCTACCAATGCTTTGAAAGGAATATGCCCGAGAGGAAATAATAAATTGGTTATTATCTTATTCCATATTTATGTAAATGTTTATTTCTCATGCTATAACTATGTTAATTAGGAACGTTAATACATGTGTGTTCAATAAACAAATAAAGAGTTCCTAGTTTTGCATCTCATCTAAACTAGCTCGTTGATTAACAAGATGATCAAGGTTTCATGATCATGGACATTGGATGTTGTTAATAACGAGGTTACAACATTGGTGGAATGATGTGATGAACATTCACCCGAAGTAACTTTAGTCCTTAGACCAGAGATCATGTCAATCACTATCACCAGAAGAGTAACTTGATAACATCAAACGTCACACCGTAACAGGATGACAATAAAGGTGGCTTCAGATACTTCGAAAGTGTTATGTATAGGCTCATGGATCAAGAGTGAGATTTTTCCATCCTGATGACGGATAGATATACTCAGGGCTCTCTCAGTGATATCACATTAACATAGCTTGCAAGCAAGTGACAAGATCACTAAGAATGTTATATCACGAGAACAAGAAAAGAGTACTTGTCAGTAACGAGATTAAACTAGGTATGGGGATTGTGGGGCCCCCGGATTAATTCTCCGAGAATCCCTGTTATGCATACAACCACGATCCCATGATCAGTTAGTCCTGGCACATAACCGACAAGTATCATAGTAAACATCCAGTACATACGAATACATGACATACCTTATATGCCATTATGGCTACATTGATCAACAACAGCGGAACTTCATTAGGCGTAGGGCCTGAGCCATGCCTTAACCTACATGCAACTGACTAGGAGAATGCCCTAGCTCGCGTAGTCGTCCACTTCACCTCTTCTTGATATCTGACCAAGTTAATAGCCAGGGACAATGCCAGTGAGTACTTTGAATGTACTCGCAAACCACCTTAAGAGAATAGTAATAATAAGGGGATATGCAATATGGCTGTGGTAGTAGGAGGGCTCCAAGAGAGGTTCTTTTCTCAAATAGTTTCTCTTGTAGATATAGTGTCTACATATCTTCGTTGAAAAATTTTGTAAACATTTTGGAAACCTTTTTGAAAAGTTTTGGAAAACAATAGGACTGGGTCACCCATTTGTTTCCTTCTCCCGGTCGTCCCACGACCAAACTCCTTCCATTCCGTTCTGACCATCCCATGGTCAAAACAGGAATCCTTTCCGACCATCCCATGGTCAAATAATTTTCAAAGCCTTTGCTTTTCCGAAATCCCTTTTAAAAACAAAACCAGCACCGCTCTACAGCAACCTTCCCAACCGTCCATGACCCCGGACGCGGCTATTCGAATAGATTTTACACTCTGCAGAGGTTGCGCACTTTACCCACACCATCCGGGTACACTACCCTGGTCTTCACCGATCATGGGTCGAGTACCCGATCAAGACTCTCCGGATGCCCACTCCAATATAAGTGCCTACCCTATGGGTGCTAATCCCCTCAAAACCGGGACATCGGGCGAGGACCAACCGGAGCGCTTTTTCCACTCCTCGAGAGTGTGCGCTTTCAATGAGGGGCCCATAGTAACGCGTGGAGGCCTGCCAACCCTTCATTCCTTCTCCAGGTCCCACCTTTATCAGAGAAGGCCCACCCTCCAGGGATCCCCGATCCCCTGTAGTAGTTGCGAGACAGCTTATACCAGAACAGACAAACATCAAATCCAGTCCTGTCCCATTCCAGAGTAATGTGGTTGCACAGGGTTAATTGTTCTAGCAAAACATGCAGAGAACCAGGTGTGTTTTCGTAAACCTTTTTCCTCTGGTTTTCTTTCAGCATTTTGTAAAACAAAACCTTTTTCTTTCTCAACATCTCTTCGGAGGTCCCACCTCACCAAGGTTTTATCAAAAAACATTTAGTAAAACTTTTTCCGGGGTCTTCCCATCCTCTAGCTTTTGCTTCGGCTAAATCGGGGTCTCCAAAGGGGTTATGGTGATATACACCATATATTCTACTAGGGACAAGTAGGTGTCACCAAGGGGGGTTGTCCTTAGTAGTACCAAGTGTAATAGTTTGGCGGAGCCAAACCACTACCATATATATATATATATATATACTTCAACAAATATTAAAACAATGCAGTTTCACAAATAGTAGACAAAACATGCATAAGTAAAATAGTAGGACAAGGCTTTTGAGCAAGAAGGCGGCTTGCCTGATGATCAGCAATATGGAATAATTGTCCCTGGACTTCTTCTTTAGATAATCCTAGAATACCAATTCCAATTAAAAATACCAATTCTTCTGCTCTCTGATTTCATCGCAACTATCGTCGTCAGGGAGCACACATGTAATACAAACAAGGTCACAATCAACACCAGGCATACAACCAACCATACAATACAACAAACAATTGAATGATACAAGATTAAGATTCAAATGGTTTTGAGAGGATTGGAAATAGGAGACCGAGATGGCCTTGGAGAAGGGGATGAAAACCCCTTAGGATTTCTAGTCTAGAAACCACCTAAGAGATGGATTTTGGAGCAAGACCATATTCTGTATGCTACCATTGTAAAAACATGATACCGATAGATAGGAGTTGATAAAATAAAACCAACAAAAGTGGTTTCACTATTTTATCACTTTCCACTGATTTATTATGGCTATTCTACTGATAAAAGCTCTAGTTTTAGGAAATAATTCACCAGAAATGTTCTGGAGCTCCAAAAATTATTTCCTTGGAGGGTTAGGTAGGGTTTGATGTACCTGTTCACTGAGAGTTGGAAACAGGTTAAGAAAATTAACAGAATGCCCTCAGGAAATTCACAAAGGCAGTTTTGTAGACAACTTGTCTTTTTCACCAGATTAAATATATAGTAGCTTTTGATTTGATTCCTAAGATACATGGTAGTTAATTCTAATACCTTTCTAGAAATTGGAATCAACAGTTTTGGATTAGCAGAACTATTGTAATGAATTTAGAGATGATTAAACCATGCACATGATAGTTTAATTCATAGAGAAACATACAAGGCTCAATAAATCATGAGCTCCTGGGTTTTGATAGATAATGATATGGAACTTTACTGGGAGTTGGAATAAGATCAATACATCTGTTGGTTTGACCTAGAGAAATCTCTAAAGTCAGAACAGAGCTGTTTTTGTTATTTTTACTAAGGACAAACTGCTATTCTCCTTGGCATGGGACCAAGTCCATGAGATAGGTACTGGTAATACCTAGTAGGGGCAGCTGGTTTTACTCAAATTGGAGTTGTGATTCTCACAGAAAGAAATTATTAGTGCAAAAGATACATCTAGGGGTTTGATTTATCATTTAGAATCTGGACAACCTTTGGACGTGCTAGGGGATTTGCATGTTTAAGAAAACACTCAGGAACCCTAGGAAATTTAAATCTGGTAATTTGAAATTGATTTGCATTTTTGATATGATTTAATCTAAAGACCAACTTCTGGATTTAAAAGGGCTATTAAAAGAAAGAGAGAAAGGGGGTCGCGCTGGGCCAAGAGAGGCAGCTGGGCCGCGCAGCGCAGGCCGTCCCAACAGGGACCGCAGCCATGGCGGGAGCATCATTCAAATCGCTGATAGCGGGGCCCGGTCGTCAACAGGACAGAGCGGCCGAAGGGGTATCGGGCACCGTCGGCCGTTCGATCTAGTCAGGATCGACGGCCGTGGGCCATCTCCTAACTCGCGCCAGCGACAGATGGTCGGAACCCTAGGGGCGGCGGCACCGGAGTCAGGGAGCTCACCAGGGGCTTGGGGGAGGTCGGGGATGGTCCAAGACGACGCGACGCTCGACAACGGTCCCATTGATGGGCGGCGAGGTTGGTTTTGCCGCCAGGATTTGGCTCGCGCGGGGACGCCCGAGAGCGACTCGTCAGAGCTCGATGGCGACGATGATAGGGGCAGTCCCTGGCCACCAAAACAACTGTGTTAGAGAGAGGGAAAGGAGGGGAGCACAGCACGGTGGCGTGCATAGGGAGAGGGGCAGGGAGGAGGAAGCCTAGCTCGAAAAGAGGGAGGAGGCCGAAGCTTTCTTCTCTCTCTCTCGAGCAGAAAGAGCAAGGGAGAGGGAGAGGAGTCTCTGGTTGGGAGTTTGGAGAGGCAACTGAGCCAGAGAGAGGGAGATGGGGTGGCCTCTGACCTATTTAACTGAGAGGGAGGAGTCCATCGTGGGCTTGGTTCATTGGGCATGGGAGGGAGGAGGTAAACCAGGGGGAGAGGATGTTGTGGGCGGGGGAGGGTGGTATCTAGTCGGGCTATAGGTCAGAGAGGAGCAGAGACAGTTGTTGCAAGGCTTTGAAGACAAGGAAAAAGGAGGGGGTTGGCTTGTGTCTCCTTCTTGGACAAGCACTAGAGACAAGGGGTATAAGTTGCTATAGTGATGATATAGTGCTGCTACAATGTGGGCATGACCAGAGGAGGTGGAGTTGCTGTGGAGAAGTGTTGAGGAAGCTTTGATGGGGGTTGGAGGTAAATTTCTTAGTTGGCTAGAATTTGGTCAAATGGTGTTTGTGAAGGAGGTGTAATACATTGCATTAGGACAAGGAGGGAAAATGGTACTGGTAGATAGATGAGGTCAAGATATACTTCCAGGATTTATTTGGGATTTTGCAAAGGATTTAAAGTCCACTTAAATCCATTTACTCAAGAACTGCAGAAATGGTTTACAGAAGCTCATTTGATATTTTTACATTGGACCTTGTTGGATTTTAATGGGAGATGGTCCTAGACACCATACCACACCTTGAGGAATTTTATTGGGATTTATTGAGGTGGGAAAGTATTTTTAAAGGATTATTTCTTGTTTCTGCCATTTAAGAAAAAGGGCAAAAAGAATTATTGAAACTCTTCAAAAATATTTATTTTTGAAGTGGGAAGATAGGGTATGATGTGTGGACCTTATTTGATCGACAATTTGGGGAAGTGTTTTGGCAAAAACCAAACTTTCCTTTATGGAAGAGGTTTTGGAGGTTTTGTCTATTAAGGGAATTAAAGAATTTTGGTCCATAATAAATATGGATAAATGTTGATAAATCCTGATGATTAAGGTAGATGATGTAGACAAGGTGTAGAAAGCATTTGCAACCTTGGGATTGGAGAATCCAAGTTGATTTTGGTGAGATACCTTAGATTAAGGATCTAGGGTGATGTTAATTTCATACCCTTAAAACCAGGTTGGACCTTGGAGCTAAGAGCTCCCCTTGGGGCATGGGATATATGACGGATAGACCAAGTTATGTAGATTGCAATGGTGTAGAGGTTTGAGCTTGATCCTACTTGAGCTCACCAAGACAGGCTTTCAAACTTTAATTAAATTAAGCCTACCAAAGGAGATTATCAACTAGCCTTCAAAACATTGTGGGTGTAAGCAGCTCAAGGATCCAATTGGATCAAGTGAAGTAGTTAATGATATACCTATATGAGTAGATCAAAACCATGCAGAGAGTTGGTCCATAGAAGGTTGGATGGTGGTGTGAGCTTATACCAAAGTAGACATGTTGACTAGATTTGCAGGAAAAGTTATCTTCTTGCCTGCAAAATCATCAAGAACAAGTGGGTAGGAGGATGATCTATCCAAGGTAAAGAGTGGTCCTTGGTAGTCCTTAGGATGGTTAACAAGATGGTCCAAGTGCATTACCAAAAATGCACAAGGGTTGAGAATGGGAGACATCCAAAAAGGTGATGTTGGAAAGAGTTTTCCAGACTTAGCCAAATTTGGTAGTTTTAGGGTTTTTGACTAGAGCATGAGATGGGATGATTTTGATGGGTTGCAAGGTAACCAAGCATCATCAAGTGAATGTGGTTGAAGAGTAGATTGAATAGAAGGGATCCATGCTTGACATGGGTCTTCATTGACTTGGAAGCTTCTAGAAGTAGATCACTTCAGAGATGCTCTGGGTAAGGTTTTTAGATCACTACTGAGTAGCTAGAGATCAGATCCAGATTGTATTCTTGCTTAGGGTTTGGTGATTTCAAGTATCTTGATCCTAGTGGATGAGCTCCTAGGGTAGCTCATACTATCTCCTAAGCAGACAAATCAAATAGCAGATCAAGGCAACTCATCTTACGAACAAATTAACCACTACTGGGGGTTACCACCAAGCTTAGCTTGAGGTAAGGGTGGGTATTTTGAATTAGGCTGGAGTTTGAACAAGGTAAGGTCCTTGTTATATCTACCAAGAGTAGAATTCAAAAGCTTACAAAAAGGTTTTGGAGATCCTAGAGGTAAACGTAGTTGAAGGTTCTGTCTTGAAATCATAAGGAGATTATATTAAGTATCTCTCCATAGTTTTGTCAATAGAAGCTACTAAAATAGTTGTGGTTTCATAAGTATCTTGGCTCATATTTTGAAATGCCAGAACATTTGAGAATATGGAAATCAAGCCAAGATAGTTTTGGGAAGTAGCTTTTGTCAACTGGTGTTGAGGTAAGGAGTATCATATGGTATATACTCACATGCACAAGCATAAACAGACAACAAGCAAACACTGCACCAATGAACAAGAAAATTTTTTTGTTCCCCCTGATTTTTGTAATCTGGACAACTAATCAGGGTTGCTGAAATTGGGATGTTACAGGGATACCAATGATCAAATATCAGACATGCAATATATCGCGAGACAAAGGGATTTAGTTATGACATCAAAGGTTCTCACGATCACTAGAGTCATCGTTGAATGTGTGGGAGTTAGTACAGATCTCTAGGTCCCGCTGCTAATTATTGACCGGAGAGGTGTCTCGATCATGTCTCATTATTCACGAATCATAGGGTGACACACTTAAGGTATAACGACACCAAATGGAGAGGATATAATATCGGAGAAAGGATTTGAAAGCGCTAGGATTATTTTGATGGACACCATAATTGTTTTGGGTCAAATTCCTAAAATGGTTTTAGATGTGATATCAAAGTATTGTAAGGGGTTCAATGCAAATGTTTGTTAATTAAAGTAATTAACAAATTTATAAATAAATAAATAAATTTGTTTTATTAAATGGGAGATGCATTAATCTTTATGGGAAATTAATGCAACTTTGAGTGGAGATGGAATTGATGTGGGAATGCTTAGTGGAAGCTCCACTCACATGAATGAGGAGAGGTGGGGGCACCCACCATGGCTGTCGGCCATGGCATGGGGTCTGCCCCTCCCCTATAAAAGGAGGTCTCCTCCTCCTCTCCTCTCACACATCCTCGTGAAGGATCTCCCTCCCCCTCTAGTAAATTCCCCACAACTTTGGATTAGCGAAGTACATGTTCTCGATGGTTAGTTGTTCATATCATAGGATTTTTTTTCTATGTTGCAAACCCAACAGTGTTATCAGAGCCAGATCTTATGTAGATGCTTTGCATGGGTAGAACACATATGGATATGTGGGTGTTGATGATCATGTTATTGCGTCCTTTATGTATTTTGGATATTGGTGGCATAGTGGGATGAAGCGGCCCAGACTAACTTTACATGCCTCGCACATAAGACTTGTTACACGCTTGGCATGCAACTAGTTTTGCATAAGTGGCTTGCGGGTGTCTGTTTCTCCTACTATACTCAATATCTGATTTACAACGGGTTGCTAATAATTTCACTATCATCGTCGTGGTTCCATGTCCGTAGGTAAGAATGGTTCTGTCTCCGAAAGCCATAAGCCACGTAAAAACATGCAAAGGATAAATTAGGAATGTCTAGTTTAGTTGTTGCTGGGAAAATGTTATGATATGGTAATATTATAATTTGAAGTATAGTTTGATACTCTTGGAAATTATAACAAACCAAAGTGTAAGCACCATATACCTTGGTATTACACAAATGGAATGATGATGATCATAACATGATGCACAAGATAGTGATCAAGTGCTAGAACTATATCATACCACTTTTTGCATATGATGTTTGTTTGCATCTTATTTTTCTTGTATGGATCTTAGTAGCATTATAAAATGATCCCTTATTTAAATATCAATATAAAAATGTGTTCTTCCTTTAGTATGCACCGTTAAGAAAGTTCATCATTTCGAGACACCACGTGATGATCGGGTGTGATAGACTCTACGTTCGCATACAACAGGTGTAAGACAATTTTACACATGTGGGTACTAAGGTTCTTACTTGATGAGCCTAGCATGTACATACATGGCCTCGGAACACAAACCAAAAGGTAAAGCATGACTCATATAGTTGATATGATGACCATATAGATGCTCGCCTTTGAAGCTGCACCAATTCACGTGATGATTGGTCTTGGTGTATTGGATCTGGTTCATGTAATCACCAAAATGACTTGAGGGAGGTTGGTTTTGAGTGGGAGTTCATGTAGTAATATGATTAAAGTTTAAATGAATTTATCATAAAATGAATCAAAGTGAATTTGCATATTTTGTTGTAATCACTGGCGTCTGTTTACTACCTTATGATTAGTTATAATTGAGATATAGAACTAGAGAATTCTGGATATTTACTTTACGAACTAGTAACATATTGTTTTGAGTGTCAATCTAAAGCTTAAAAGGTCCTATTGCAAACTTTCAGCAAACTCCATTTACTCCGTCAAGTTTAATAAGTAGTATTAAATCAAGAGTAACAATTCCATTGTTAGTATCTAAATATCATGCTTGCCTCCATGATACTCGATATTCAAAAGTTGCTTTAGTATCAAGGTTATCTAGGAGCTGAAAGAATTTATTCAGAAATTGTCATGTGTGGAAGATATTGTGATAGCTGAAACAATGTTTATGGTTGCAAAATGATGGAGTATAGTTTAGTAGAATACATGTTCTCATATTATATGAGAATTTGTGAAGGTTGGAGATGCTAGGCATCCTGATCTCACAAAAAGGTTTTGGAAACTGACATTATACTCGGGATTCGCCTTTATAGGCTATAGTAGCTTGATCATGAAAGTTGTCATGATAGGATGAATAAAAGATGTAGGTAAGATGTTTACTACACAAAAAGATTACTAGAGAATGGATTTTGAAGAATGCTAAGCATTTGATGATGGTGATCCACTTCAAAGTGCAAGTCCAAAGGTATTAGTATTTGACTATACACGCTTTGGACTATGTGTCATGTGTATGATGCTGCTATTGATGTTGATAGACTCTTTTAAAAGGAAAAGGAAATGTTGAAAGAGAATCTATGAAATATTTGGTAGAGAAGGAAAACACTCGAAATGTCCAGCTTAGGTATATAGATGATATTACATGTTATGGGTGTATTCTTTGCTTGTTAAACAATGTGGTTCTTGGGTACTGGATACTGAATTGGTTGGTATGAAATGTCATACAGAACAACACAATTCACAAACTACAATGGCCTAAGTAACTAGCAAAATAATATGTGATGATGGTCATCAAAAACAAATAAAGTGTTATTGTGTTTCTCATTGACATCAAAGCTTGCCTTTAAGATTTGTTTTAATAATTGTTATTTTGTTCTGGTATCATGAGAATAATGGGTTTTCAAATAATTACCGTATTCCATAGAAGATGGATGAACTTTTACAAGTCTAGTTGGAGAAATCACATCCATAAACACTAATGCTAAAATTTCGGAAGACAAATGATTAAAAGATCACTTATAAAGTGACATCGCCGTTTAAATTATACTAGAAAACATGAAGAAACTCCATGTTTATGGATTTTTGGAGTGTTTGATTTTGATCAATTGCCACTTGTGAGACTTTCCTGGAGATAATTGAAACTCCATTCATAGGCCAAATAGGAACGGTTGACTAGATTGTTGGAGATTGTGCATATTGATGTATATAGTCCATTATGTGTATCCATGTGAGGTGGATATTTCAACTTCATATACTTTCTACGGAAAATTTGAGTGAATATATGTGTATATTTACTTAATTAGGAAGAAGTATGAAACATTTTAAAATTGTTCAAAGACTTACATGATGAAGTAGAAAATAATTGTAACGAGACAATAAAGAATTTATGATTGGATCATAAAGGAAGATATTTGAGTTACAATTTAGCAACACACGTAAGATTTGAGGAATCGTTCCATGTATTTGTGTTTCGCGATAAACCATAGTAGTATGGAGTGTTCAAGAGATGAAATCAAACCTTGTTTGACATGGTAAGATCAAAGGTGTCATTTATAAAATTGTCATTATGTTTCAAGGATTAAAGCTTTAGGGACTACCGCTTTTACACTAAAGACCATCGTGATCCGTTGAAATGATACCATATGAGTTATGGCCTGGGATAGAACCCAAGTTGTCTTTTCTTAAAATCGGGTATGCTAGGCATAAGTAAAATGTTTACAACCAAAGTCGGATAAGCACGTCTTTTTAGGTTATCCCAAAGCAACAGTTGGGTATTCCTCCATAACACCAAAGACAAAAGAGTTTATCACTTAGAACATCAAGTTTCTTAAGAAGGATTTTTCACAAAATTTAAATGGGAGGACAGTAGAACTTTGATTAGGTTGATGAACCTAAGCAACATGTGTTAAGTACCGTAGTGCTAGAAAGTGTCCCGGAGGCGGCCACAATGCTCATGGCTCCCGTGATTACAAAGGTTGTGATCTCGGAGATTAGAGTTCCTATTTGAACTGTATGGGTCGGTTAACAATCAAACAGTAAGATTTGAAAAACAAATCATTATCCTTTTGACAATGATGAACCGACTGCATGCAAAGAAGCGATGATAGGCCCTGACTCCTTAAAGTGACTAGAAGTCATAAAATCTAGGATCATATTTGGATCTATAAATAAATAGACATGGATGTTTCACATCTATGAAATAGTCGACATGTCAGAAAACAGTTTACGACAATTTCCAATGAGTTGACTACGATAAGATTTGATCTTTCATAGCGGTATTTAGTCTGGATGGATTAATGTAGTAACCACTACATATGTCAATTTTGGTATATGGTAGTTGAATGAACAAAACAAAGTTCTTCTAATAGAATGGTTACCTAGGATGTGTACATGACACGGTCCAAAGGGTTTTGTTAATTCAAAAGGATGCTAAAAGGGCATGCAAACTTCAATAGTTGAAGTAAGCATAGCAGAGTTGGAGTCTTCACCGTGATGAAACTATTAAAATGTTTAATTTCATCAGAGACGATGAAGATGCTTGCATTTGAGAGAAATTAAGTTGGAGCATAGAGACATGTTTCTAATACATTGTGTAGAAGACATGTTGTTGATTGGAAATGATGTAACTTTTGTTGACACAGGTTAAGAATTTCATTAAAATTATATTTCGATGAAAGACTTGGGCAAAACTATAATATTAGGCATCATATCTATATGGATAGATTGAGGAGCTAATATGGTTGTGCCAAATGTACATAGATGATATAATGAATGAGTTCAAAATGGAAACGACAAGAAAGGTTCTTGCCGCATGGAAAAGGTTGAATCAAGATTCAAGTGTATTGACACCTAGTGAGTGAAACGAGATTCGAGTATTTTGACACTTGGTAAATGAAATCACATGAATATTTTGATCAATAATGTATACTGTGATATGTACATATCTAGATATGTCCTATGCTCTGAATGTTACGAGCATATACCAGAATGACTCATAAGCTGATCATTGCATGATAGTAAGGATATTCTTATGAGCTTTGGAAGAACTAAGAATATATTTATGTAGAGGTGACAAATAGTTACAAATAGTTCATTGTAAAGTGTTACATTGGTACTAGTTTTGTCACAAGATACAAGTTAAGTTTATCTCAGTTTAGACTACGGGTGGCACAATGTAATGTAAAGGAGGTTCCATGATGGGTTTGGGTGAGTTCCAAAGTTAAGACATCATGACAAACACTACAATAAAAGGCCGAGTATATGACTGCTCTAGGAGCAGCAAGAAAGGGCATTTGTGTCAAGTAGTTTGTTATCGAACTAGGTGTGGTTCACTGTGGGCTAATACTATGAAGATATATTGCACAATAATAGTATCGACATGATTTAACCCCAAGGAACTAAGATCTCACCAAAGGACCAAATATATACAATGCCATTGAAGGGGTTCCATGGCAGAAAACAAAAAAATCCTACGGTGCGGACACACCTAGCCAAGATCTATCTATGCAGATGTAAAGTAACAAGCAAGGGTTCGGTGTTCATACCTTTGAAGACCAAACATGGTCATACTCACCCGACCTCGAGGTCACGAAGCTCCCCACAAGTCACCACATGCTCCTTGTACAATGTAGCAGACCTCATGGTCATGTCGATGCCCAAGATCCAAGCTCCAAGCAAAGAACCATAAGTGGCGGTGCCTCGTGGCCTTCCACACATATAGTGTAGAGATGTCTCCCAGGCTCCGGTCCATCAAAGAAACGAAATAAGATTGATTCAGACCGAGTCCAGCAGCATGACAAAGTGTGTATGGTGGATAAACCCCTATCCCCATATGCAATTACAATCTTGGAACCACACATAGGGGAGAGGGAGAGAGAGAGGCAAAGGCCAATTGATGGGATGGATTTGGGGAGAGGGGTGCCCCTCATTATATAGGTGGAAGGGAGGTACTCCCTCCCTCAAAGTCCTGGGGTGGGACTAATCGAGGGAGGAGGAGGGAGGAGGCACACCGACCAACCCCCACCATAGGCCCTACATGGGGGGGTGAATCCCACTAGGGTCGCTGGCCTCCCTTGACCCCTCCTAGGGCGTGGCCCCCTCTTGGGCCTCCTCCGGTGAGGCCCATTATGTGGGCTGCCCCATAAACCCAATTTAAAATATATTTTCAATATTAATTCATTTAAATATGAAATACATATTATTTTAATACCTATCATTCCAAAACACCTTTCGAACCCCTCGGATCATCATTGGATATCCCTGAAACACTTTCGGTATCTCCCGGAAATAATTTTAGAGTTCTCTCTCTTTTTCTCCTATGATCTCGGATTAACCCCTAAGCGTATCTACCCTTAAGTGTGACACCCTACAACTTGGGACTACATAGACATGATCAACACACTTTCTGATCAATGACCAATAGTGGTATCTAGAAACACTTAATGGCCCCCATGCATTCCACGATTAACTTGATCGCTTGAACCTTGAACGTCGAGTCTCATTCCCTTTGCTCTATGATACCTAGTCTGTCCAAGATATGATCTTCGATATCTATATATCTAGTTCGATCTTGTTATCGATAAACACTTTACTCGTTCCCGTGATATTACATCCCCATGACCTAGTCACATGTTTGCAAACTTGTAGATGTAATCTCACCGAGTGGGCTCAGGGTATCTATCTGTCACTTGGATGGGCAAATCCTGATATTTATACATAGGCCTCAAAAGTTCCTCTAGAATACCCAACGCACACCTTTATGGTCACCCAGTTACGGACATGACGGTTGATGCGATCAAAGCAGCCTTAGGAGACACTGATTAATAAGATCTCATGGTAGAAGGACTGAATCACTATGCTTTCCTAGCATCACAATGTTGAACTTTGTGACTAGATCACATTGCAATACTAGGGTTGGGTGTTGACCATCACTTCATAAGTGACCTCATCGTCAGTTGACGTGGTAAAGTCAATGATCGAGCAACCTTGATCATCAGCTACCCAATGAACTAGTCTAGAGGATACTAGGGACTTGGTTTGTTTATATACCACACCTATATTAATGTTTCTGTTTAATAGCAAGATAGAAAAATATTACGAACTAATGAGATATGTCAATAAAAATATCTTTATTATTGACATCTAGGGCATATCTCCTTCAACCATCTCATTTGAGAATGAGTGATGCGTAGAGACACAAAGACATCCAAATACACACAAACCTGAAAGTGTCAAATCCAAAGATTATGTTTAACACTAGCAAACATGTATATACAACACCAGAAAGCCATAGGTGTTGAATGCGCAAGTTTTTCAAACTAGATTATTGACTCTAGTGCAAGTGGGAGACAGAAGGGAATATGCCCGAGAGGCAATAATAAAGTGATTATTATCTTAGTCCATGTTTATGATAAATGTTTATTTATCATGCTATAGTTGTGTTAATTGGAAACATTAATACATGTGTGTTTAAAAAACAAATAAAGAGTTCCTAGTTATGCCTCTCATATAAACTAGCTCGTTGATTAACAAGATGATCAAGGTTTCTTGATCATGGACATTGGATGTTGTTAATAACAAGGTCACACTATTGGTGGAATGATGTGATGACCATTCACCCAAAGTATAGTAATACAATCAAAGTCATTGTGTTTACATTTCTATAATATCTTTGAAGTAACTTTAGTCCTTAGACCATGAGATCATGGCAATCACTAACACCAGAAGAGTACCTTGATAACATCAAACGTCACATCGTAATAGGGTGACAATAAAGGTGTGTTAAAATACTCTGAAAGTGTTATGTAGAGGATCATGGATCAAGAGTGGGATTTGTCCATCCCAATGACGGAGATATATACTCAGGGCCCTCTCGGTGATATCACATTGACATATCTTGCAAGCAAGTGATAAGATCACTAAGAATGTTATATCGCGAGAATGAGAAAAGGGTACTTGTCAGTAACAAGATTAAACTAGGTATGGGGATACCAATGATAAAATCTCGGACATGTAATATATCATGATACAAAGGGATTTAGTTATGATTTCAAAGGTTCTCACGATCACTAGAGTCATCATTGAATGTGTGGGAGTTAGTACGGATCTCTAGGTCCCGCTATTGATTATTGATCGGGGAGGTGTCTCGATCATGTCTGCATTATTCGTGAATCATAGGGTGACACACTTAAGGTATACTGACACCAAATCAAGCAGATATAATACTAGAGAAAGGATTTGAAAGCATTGGGATCATTTCGATGGACATTAGAATTGGTTCAGGTCAAATTGATAAAAATGGTTTTAGATGTGATATCGAAGTATTGTGAGGGGTTTTATGCAGATGTTTGTTAATTAAAGTAATTAACAAAAATCTAAATAAAATTAATAAAATTATTTTATTAAATGAGAGATGCATTAATCTTGGTGGAAAATTAATGCAACTTTGAATGGAGATGGAATTGATGTGGGAATGCTTAGTGGAAGCTCCACTCACATGAATGAGGGAGATGTGGGGGCACCAACCATGGATGCCGGCCATGACATGGGGGCTACCCCTCCCCTATAAAAGGAGGTATCCTCATCCTCTCCTCTCACGCCTACTCGTGAAGGATCTCTCTCCCCCTCTAGTAAATTCCCCATGGCTTCGGATTAGCGAAGTACATGTTCTCGGTGGTTTATCTAGAAGGATCTACTGCTTTGCTGGAGCGAGGACTCAGAGGTTGTCGGGGTGCTGAATGTGTGTGCGATAACGGATGTGCTACTACTTTGCTGCATTGAACTTCAACTCGATCTTGAGATCGGCAAGTGTACGACTACATCATCCACGAAATCATATTTTGTTAACAAAGCTTTTGGGTCTTCGTGGTAAGATTTCTATAGATGTATATCCACCCGTTGATTGTATCTAGGCAGATAGATCTTGGTGCTTAATTGTTCATATCATAGGAATTTTTTGTTTTCTGTGTTGCGAATCCAACATGCTCTTCCATGGATGATGATGATGAACTTGAGGGACTCATCCCAAAGTCACCATGGAGAAGTAATAGGAAGAGGAAGCACTACTCCTATGATGAATACTATGTCCACGTTGAAGATGAACAAGAGGACGAGGAAGATTACCACAAGCACATCACCAACGATGAGTACAAGGGGAGGTGTCACCCTTCTCCTATACCCCTTGCTATGGTGAGAGTGGTGGGCCACCTCCGAAGAATATGAGGCAAACCGCACACATGAGTACCTGTGAAAATCTCCTAGACACTGCCTTGCTACTAGAAACCCTATTTCTAATCTTAATTATAGGGAGTTTATGCATGTCCCAACTAAAGATCTTCCTGGAGAGTGGGATCATCATGTCCCAAAGAGGAAGGAAAGAGGATCAAGCCCGAAGTGGAAGCCTAGTAAGGAGAAAGTTGGAGAAAATCTCTGGGATATCTTGCACAATCCTGTCAGCAATTCTAGCAAGCTTATGATCTCATGATGAGTGTACTCAAATATCTTGAAATCGTATTGCAGTCATGATTTTTAGGTTGTGCATGCTTGCATCTATTAGGTATCTATTATCTCAATGCTTAAAAATCTCTTAGAAAATCATCATGTATCCTTGGTTGAGTGGTTTTTAATGAAATATAAAGTATTGTGTCCTCCATGATTCTCTTGTTTGGATATTTATGGGTAACACTCATGCAAATGTGCGCGTCATATCTAGAAGATTCAGTTATATATTGGCTTGTACTAAATTAACTTGAGTGTGTTGGACAAGTAGAATTTATCTCAACAAATAAAAACTCGCAACGAAAGGAAAGATCCAAACAAGTATTTTTTTATAATATCCTAAATTTGGAATAGAGATGTGGTTTTATAGAATAAAAAGTTAGGAAGAGATGGTAACACGGGGACAAGAGATACTCTTGTTTAACTTGGTAATCAATGATTAAACTGATGGTCATGGATATTTCAATACATATGCTCTATGGAAAAGTGAATGAAAAGGCAGGCACCTGAGATTCAGTTAGCAATGGAAAGTGAAAGGCAAATGATGAATAGAGTATATGACATGATTTAAAGGTCCATGAATAAGGTTTATACTAGTTACAAGGAAGCAAGACCATTAACTTATGCCATTAAAATGGTGAAAGTGTTCAACAAAGTTGAACTTCATATCTATCTTATTGTTTAAAAACTCTCTTCTTTCAACTAGTTATTCTATGAGAGTTTATCTTTATTGCAAAGGCAAAAGGTGAAATAAAAATAGCATGGTAAATACCATGCAATAAAAAATAAAATAAAATGAGGCATGTTGAATTGTCCAACATACAACGGTTAGTCTTCTTCAAAAGTAAGGAGTAGTTGCTAGAACTCCTATCTATGTTGACCTCATTGGTATGGTTGTTAGTCTATAAATATTTTAAGATAAGTGAATATGCGTAAGTTGATGATGCCATGCTCATATTTTATTTTATCAACTATAAGCTCATTGATGCACAATATGATCTATTCACTTATTTGCTCGAGGACGAGTGGAGTTGATACGTGCATTTTACATCATCATAATAGCAACATATATGATCATTTTAGAATGTTTTATTTGCATTGTTCTATCATTATTTATGCATTTTAGATGATTTACGGGACTTTCCTACAAAGTCCACTTCATTGGTATTTAATTTCTAGGAGGCAAAAATCCTCCTATTTCATTGCTATTTTGGGGACCTTCTGGATGTCAATAAATCAGAGAAAAAAATACCTAATCAGTTTTTCATCAAGAGAAGGACCATGGAGCGAAAGAAGCACATGAGGGGAGCCACGGAGACCAAAAGTAGTCAGGTGGTGCAGCCTACCACGACGCACATGCCACCTAGGCCCATTTGTCCCTTGATCATCGTCTCGGCTCTCCCTTTTTATAGACGCCTCTATTTCGCTAGAAAACCTACGCCATATTTTTCTCATGATTTACAGAGGCGGCGGTGGAGGCGAAAGTCTTCTCCTACTCCGAGAGAGGGAAGATCATGCTATGCCGAAGCCTCTGGTGAGGGGGAAATCGACGCCATCATCATCACCACTCCTCCTTGGAATAGAGGGAGGCCTCTCCATCAGCACCAACATCATCACCATCTCCATCTCCATCTCCAAGATCCACCCCGTTCACCTCATAGTTTGTGATTGATTCAACCCAAGATATCGTTTAAGTGATATTTGCATGATTGTGATTGGAAGCTTGTCTTTCTTTGGTGGAGAGATTGTATTTTCAGATTGTGTTGTAATCCATATGCCACTGATGCATATCATGTTTGATACTCATGAGTAGATCCCCATGTTCCTGAGGGCATAGGATGAATTGGCTATGATTTCCGTATAATATGCAATGAATATTTGGTCAAGTTTATATCTTCTATGTTGTTCTACAATGGTGATGTGCGAACATAAACTGCATATCACCTCACCTATATGGGCTCACAAGGCTGCAGTTTGATGCAGTGAAGAGGGTTGGAAGGGACAGAATGTTAGAAACCGTTTTCCAATACTTTGAGTTGCATTGGAGGGATTTATATCAGGGACCCATGAACTTACTTCTATGGTGGGGCATTTATATCTTAATGATTCCTATATTTGGAAATGGCTATATGACCCATCATAAGAGGTGTACTTGCTCATATATATGGTTGCACCTAACTTAGGCTCCACCCTAAGAGAACTATACTTGACAAGATATTCACCATATTGTGTAGAAATCTACATGTTAAGTAAATCCATGACGCCCTCGGGAACGCTTGTCACATATAAGAACACACACTTGAGCTTGTCCTCTTGCTTCATAGAGGATTCAGATTTCTCTTATTAAGATCATCTATTTATTGCAATTTACTTTTAGCAATTTATATTACTACAAACTATAAATCCAAAACACAAAATCGCTGCATCTGACTGCATCTTTTATTGCTTTACTTGTCGAACTTGCTAACCAATACCTCTAGCTCCTCGTGGGTTCAACAACCTTTTCTTATTGAAAGGTACTACGATTGATCTCCTGCACTTGGGAGTCATCATGCACTTGCACTCATAGACACATAAGTAGTTGACATTGGGCTTGTTCTTTGTGAGTATCTCGTATGGGGTCTTGTCGAAGGGAGCTCGGAAAGAGCCAATTTGCGTAGTGAACCGCGCTAGCAATGTCTTCTCCCCAAAATTTGTGGGGTGAATTGAAATCACTCAAGAATCTTCTTGCCATCTCGATGATTGTCCGGTTCTTCCTTTCAACAACACCATTTTGTTGAGGGGTGTAGGGAGCCGAGAATTCATGCTTGATCCCCTCATCTTGAACAAACTCTTGCATGTTGTAGTTCTTGAATTCGGTGCCATTGTCGGTCCTAATGGTCTTGATCTCCACTTCATGGGTACGTTGAGCTTGCTTGGTGAAGATCATGAATTCCTTGTAATTCTCATCCTTTGACTTGAGGAGGAATAGCCAAGTGTATCTTGAATAGTCATCAACGATGACAAGTCTATACTTCGTTCCACCAAGAGAATCATATGTTGATGGCCCAAAGAGATCCAAGTGGAGGAGCTCCAAGGGCTTTGAGGTGGCCACCTTGGAAATGGATGGATGACTCCTCCCACGTTGCTTCCCAAAGATGCAAGCACTACACACATGATCTTTCTCAAAAGAGACACTGGTTAGACCAACGATATGATCACCCTTTAGGAGTAGTTTAAGATTTCTCATGTTGACGTGGCCAAGGCGACGATGCCAAAGCCATCCCTCGTCAACCTTGGCCATGAGACATGTAGGAAGAGATAGGCTCTCTTTCGAGACATTGACCATGTAAAGGTCGTCTTGAGGTACTACCGAAGGACCTGCAAGAAGGGACCCATTTCCAATCCCGGTAAACGTCCTTCAAGGAAACTTATTCAAGTAAGGAGGTCGGAATCTGCCTTAGACTTTTCATGGGGAATTTTGGCAAAGAGTTCACGATGATCCTTGGACAAATAAGTCTTGTCCTCCTCCTCATCGTGGAAAACCATCCTTTTATCTTAGGCGGTAAAGCCCTTGGAAGAGCCCTTGGCTCTAATACCAATTGAAAGGGTAAGATTGTTAACCTAGAGGGGGTGAATAGGTTTCTACAAATTTCTTTTTAATCTTTTGCAACTTTTAGGCTTTGTAGAATATAAGTGTGCCTAAATGCAAACTATGTGAGGCATCCTAGAAGATGATACAAGGTACTTCAAGCACGAAGACTATCACAAGGTAAAAACATGAGTAAGAGATTAGGGTTAGGAATAACCGAAGCACACGTAGAAAAAGATGTATTCCCATGTTCACTCCCTTGGGGGGAACTATGTCACGTTGGAGAGGTGTGAGGTCCCACGAAGGACTCCCCAATGCCACAGAGGCTCACCCGATTCTCCGAGCATATCCTATGAAGGAATAACTCACTTACTCATGGTAACTTTAAGGTAGCCTCCAAGACCCTTACAAACTTTCCATCGGGCAAAATACAAGTCAAATGCCTCCGAGCGACACTAGCCACCTAGGGTTTCCCAACAAACCGAAGATAACAATCTAGCTCGATGGACTCAAGGGGTGAGAATGTAGATCGGGACCTCCTATTGCTTTCTACCAAAGAGATTTGAGTTTGGTTGGGTAGAATGGGAGATCCTCAAGAAATTGTGTTTCAACAATGGAGTGAGAGAGAGATCAAGGTCTGAAACAGAGTCAATCGGATACCTAGATGGTTAGAGATGAAAGAATATTTATAGTGTAGGAAGAGAAATAGCCGTTTAGAGGGTCCAGCGACAGAACCAGTGGAAAAGTCGGTGAACCGGAGCTAGAACTGAACAATCCAGCGGCTGATCCGGTGAACCGGACTCCAGACCGAACCAAACTGGTGCCTGCTGAACCAGTTCAATGCCCGCCGAAATACCTTGCAGTGAACTAGTTCGGTTAATTCCGGTGGAAGGCCCGGTTGGTCTGTTTGGCCACCAATTTTGCTGGAAACTCCGAATATCTCAATTTTCTTCAGAAACGGGCTATGATCTTCGAAGTGGACGATGGCTATTTGGTGTTAGTATATGTATAGAAAGTTTCTCATCCCCAACGAGCTCATCGTGACGACCCCTCTTAATAGTGTAGTGTTTCCTAATAGACTCAAAGATAAATAAGAGAGAAAAGCACCGAAAACACGGTCTCTTCTCTTGATTGTGAAATGGGGGGGGGGGTCTAACACCACCTCTCATCATCACTTCTGGACTCATGTATGTGTAAACACTAGTAGGCACCATTAGTACACACCTTAGCTCTAGTGTCATCCTTAACCAAAGTAATGGATAAAGCGCATTTTGCCCTTACACATCGCGAGAGGTAAATTCGAGTAGAGTAGGGCAAGATGATGCCAGAGAATCCGGGAGCAAGATTGATACATGATGTACCTAGGTTTGGTTCCCCTTCGGTGGAGGATCCCTACTCCTGCTTAATCATTACATGAACATAGATTTGTTACAATATTGTCGGCTTCGTAGCTTAGGTGATTGCGGTCTAAGGTCTCGGTGGTCGGCTAATCTCTTCTTGAGATCCTATTGTACTATTGTATAATTTATCTAGATCTATTGTAAGTTATCTCCCAAGGGATGCCTCTTCCTGGCTTTATATATCATAGATCGGTCAGAAATACATGAGTTCTACTAGGACTTGTCTACCGAGTCCTTTTCTTGTACTATAAGTCGGTGCCGTATAGTCGGTGGACTCCTTAGTGGACCAAGATTAGGCCTCGGGCTTTGGCCATCATGCTTGGGTCGTCTGGTCTGTGCGCCGTCTCTTGCGTGCCGTGGGCCACTCACGCTTGCTCGATTATGTTGACGCCGTGAGCATACCCATTGGGTTTATCCATGACACCTAACTCTTAGGGACATATTTGTAATCTTGTACCCACAACTTTAATTGAAGCTTCCAGGGCCTCCGAGCTGTTTCCTGTTTAAAAAAGCCGCTTGATGCATCGTTACTAGAAGTGCCAACAACTCAATGTTAATAAAAGAAAAACTATTGTCTTAGGTATTGTTTATTATTTTAAGCCTAAGCGATTTGTCCGAGTGCCGAGATGCCTTTTAGGGATAAAAACACTAGGTGGATGTGCGCGCTTTGTCGCGCCGTCTACGGTTTATTTGGCAGAGTGTGGTAGGTGTGTTATACTCACTGTTGGTAACACATTTTTTTTTGTGTTACCATAAATTAAATATATGAGCATGTGTGGGGTTGAGTGTTTTAGTCGGTAGAGAAATGTGTCATTTACGTGTTAGACATGTATGAAAGTAAGAGATCTGATCTTAGACGCAAGAAGTTGGTCCTTATTTCATATTGAAGCTCATAAGTAACATAGGGGTACCAGTATTTTTTCAAGTAAACAAAAAGGTTTATCGAGCAAACTTTAACAAAAATACATCGAGTAATAGACCAAGTTTAATATCACAAGAAACTGGCATGTTACATGATCAAGGTAAAAAACTAATGATGTCAAAACAAGCTAACTTATGAAGATCTCACGGTAACCTTGTTCGGCTGCCTCAAAATCAATGCTTGCAACTATTTAGATTGCAGAGCTCCAAAGGAAGGCACAATTTTGTATTCAACACTTATAAGTGGCTAGATTATTAAATGATTAGTTTAGTCAACATAGGCAACCAGATTACATATATACTAATTATATGCAGGAGTTATACTTGATATATTCCAAATTATTTACTGGTTCAATTAAATTTAAAAGAAAAGGTATGGCTGGAAGTTGCCATGAATCTTTACATAAAAGCAAGATCTAATGTGTAATCAAGTTTGATAATTTCTATACATCAAAATAAAAAATAGAAGTTATGATATTCTTTTGGACCCGCTTAGTCGATCGAACCCGCTTGTTCTTTAATTATAGAGCATCTTCCTCCAAGTCAATGGCCTAATTTTTTTAACTCGTGTAGAAATTGTAGAATAATGTAGAACATATATCAATTTACACAAGCATCTCATGTATTCTCGAGATATGCTAATATATACAAAAGCAAATTTAGTTGTACAGCCTAATAGGGGACAAAACCAGCTTATTCTGCTTTGTTTCAGAAATACATATATGTTAATTGTTGAAGTGACATGAAACGCGACCGTTTCACGCAAGGCGCGGCCGCTTCTCGCCCTGTTAGCACTCCACGCTTTCCGTTCAATGATTCTTCTGTTCGGTTGCTGTAGATTCCGGGTTCTGGCCAAATCGCTCTGCGCCACATCATCACAAGCCTCGCGAACCTTCTCCTTTTCAGTTTCTTTTTCTGCCATCCGTCCCTGATTTATTCCAGTCAAAACGGTGAAGATGATGCGACATCTTCGCGTAGTCCCGCATAGGAGCGTCTCTACCCGCGTCACTCCTCTCTCTCACCCCCACCGTCCCATGCGGTGACCTCCTCCTTATCTTTCTCACCATCAGCAAAGTGTGGCGGCGGATAGGTGCGCGAGGTCGGTGGCGATGTTGAATCGGTATTAGGAAGGTTTGAGGCAAGGAAGCAGAGGCGGTCGACGCTGGATGCGGGAGCTGGACGGGAGGCGGTGGCCTCGTGAGTGGAGGGGGCGGAGTGAACAAAGGTGAGAGAGAGAGAGAGCTCGGGAGCGGAGGGACTTTCTCCTTTTCAATTCCTTTTTTCTCCCATCCGTCCCTAATTTTTCCAATCAAAGCGGTGTAGATGATGCTGCATCTTTCCGCAGTTCGGCATATGAGCATCTCTACCCATGCCATTGTTGGGTCCGTAGCATAGAAAACAAAAAAATTCCTACGATGAGAACTACACGCCAAGATCTATCTACTAGGTACAAAGCAAGGGGTGGACATACATCCATTGAGAACTTACCCGCGAAGACAACGAGTTTTGTTAATGAGTAGGAACTCGTGGTTGATGTAGTCGTACACTTGTCGATCTCAAGATCGTGAGGAAGTCCGAGCGCCACAACTCAGTAGCACATCCATACTCGCACACACGTTCAAGCCACCGGACAACCTCCACCTCCTCGCTCCAGCGATCCAGCGGAAGCAGCAACTCCTTCCAGACGAAATGCCACCGGAAACATGTATCTCGCTAATCCGAGACCATGGGGAATAATTTTAGAGGGGGAGAGAGATCCTTTTATAGGAGTGAGAAAGAAGGAGGGAGAGGGTGGCCTTTTATAGGAGGAGGGGCGTGCCCCTCCTTCATGGCCTGCGCATGGGGGAGGTGACCCTTCACCTCCTCCATTCATGTGGTGGTAACCCCTCCACATTAAAATGCATCTTCACATTCCCTTTTAAAGTCTCCACTTTAAATGCATTAAATTTCTCCAAATTTAATGCTCTCTCATTTAATAAAACTCTTTTATTATTTTTATTCAGAATTTTGTTAATTACTTTAATTAACAAACGTTCACATAAAACCCCCTGCAACATTTCAATATTACATGCAGAACCAATTTTAGCAATTTCACCCGAAACAGTTTCGGTGTCTATTAAAATAATTCCAGCGCTTTGCAATTCTTTCGTCTGAAACATTTGTGCTCCAAAATGGTGTCCGGTAACTCTTAAGTGTGTTAACCTACGCTTCGCGAATAATGCAGACATGATTGAGACTCCTCTCAGATCAATAATCAGAAGCGGGACCTGGAGATCCGTACTGACTCCCACAAATTCAACGATGACTTCTATGATCGTAAGAACCTTTAACGCTTGTAATTTGATCCCTTTGTCTCATGATATAATACATGTCCGAGATTCGATCATCGGTATCCAAATACCTAGTTTGATCTCGTTACCGACATGCACTCTTTTCTCGTTCCCGTGATATAACATTCTAGTGATCACATCACTTGCTTGCAGGCTATCTCAATGTGATATCACCAAGAGGGCCCAGAGTATATCTATCCGTCATCGCGATTGACAAATTCCACTCTTGATCCATGAGCCTCAACATAACACCTTCATAAGCACTGAACCCATCTTTATAGTCACCCTGTTACGGTGTAACGTTTGATGTTATCAAGATACTCTTCAGGTGTTAGCAATTAACATAATCTCATGGTCTAAGGATAAACATTGCTTCGTATGATGTTATAGCAATATAAACATAATGACTTTGATCGTAATGCTATACGTCGAATGAATGTTCATCACATCATTCAACTAATATTGTGACCTTGTTATTAACAACATCTAATGTCCATGATCAGGAAACCTTGATCATCTTGTTACTCAACAAGCTAGTCTATAAGAGAGGCATAACTAGGAACCCTTTTTGTTTATTAAACACACATGTATTGATGTTTCCGATCAATACAATTATAGCATGCAAAATAAACATTTATCATAAACATGGAATAAGATAATAACCACTTTATTATTGCCTCTCGGGCATATTCCCTTCAGCCATACCCTCTCTCACCCCCACCGTCCCACACGCCGAGCTCCTCTTATGTTCCTCACCACCGGTAAACCATGGCGACGGACGTGTCGTGAGGTCGAGGACGATGTTGAATAAGGAGTGGACAGGTTCGATATGGAATAGTTTTATAAGCAAAGAAAATGAGTTTAATAGACCGCCGTTCAACAATTTCTTTGGTGGGTCCGGCTTTTGCGTGAACTCATCATAGCCATGAGTCATCTGCTTATCCATCCAAATCGAATCCGAGATAAGAAAATAACACGTTCAAAGTATGAAAACCTATAAACACGATCCATCCATTCCACGCGTCCAATCAGTGCCACAAAAACAAGCGAATGGCCCAAAAGTAACGGGACGGAAGCTAGTTGGGTCCCCCTGTTCACACGTTTGTCTCATTCTCACATACTTATACGGCTTCGCTTGCTTACCTCCCATCCACGACCAGCCAAGTATTGTGTAGTAGTACAATGTATGTCGTGCAAGCTATATGTAATATCCCAACTCTATTTTTGACATAAAATAGATCACTAACCCGTGCAAGAGATTAGATTAGGATTACTATATATGTAGGCAAGATATTGTAATTTAGAATGGACTAGACGAATCTTTCGACTCACAACATATCCATAGGCTAAAATGTACTCCCTTTATCAAGAAATAAGTGAATTTGATTTGTCTGAATTTACATGTATCTATATATACACTAAAACGTGTCTAGATACATATGAATCTAGACAAATCGAAGTCACTTATTTTTGGACCGAGTGAGTATGTATATTTACTCTGCATGTGACCGAAAGTATTTGATTGGCATAGTAATCAAACGTACAGGACAGCAAGAGGTGCTCCTAAGAGGCGGTAGCAAAACCCATCTAGGGTTCCTTCCCTCCGTCGGTGACACCGCCGGTCCGTCCCGTCTCCGGCGGTCTTAGGGCCTTGGAGGCGTGGCGGACCATGGCCTCTCGCCGGCGGGAGGTCTCAGTGTTTTGTTTAGACTATTTTCAGTATCTTTTTTAGGATGTTGAGGCAGCGGTTACGTCATGGAGTCAGAATAAGGTTTTTCCCGTCCTATCCTCACTCCGGTGATGCGTCTAGCATCGACGGAGGGCGTGTGAAATCGTGTGTCCGACGGATCTCTTGAGATCTGGTCGTTTTTCGTTGGTGTGTTTTGGGGTTAGTCTCTTCCGATCTACGTTGGTCATCTTCGGCGATGGTTGCTGCTCTGGTGCGCTGGTCCTTTGGGACCTTAGCACGACGACTTCCCGTCTGTCTACTACAAGAAGCTTTACTACGACAAGCTTTGCCTGACTCCGGTGATGGAGGGACGATGACGGCGGCGCGCTTTCGGCTCATGCCAGTGTTTGTAGTTGTCGCTAGGTGGTCTATTGTCTTATTTATAATTTCTATTACTTGTAGGATTCTTTGTACTGCTGTTGATGATTATTAATAGATCGGTGGAATTTCGCAAAAAAAAAGTATTTGATTGGCTTTAAGTGGATTAATTGGATCACAACCAGATCACATATTCGCCACGATTAAATGTGAGTGCGGCCATTATCATAAAAAATGTTTTATCCAAGCATGTCCTCGAAAAATCAATTCTAACCTGAGTTTGTACTATACTAAGAGATGAAATCATACAAGTCTGGTAAGGCAGATCCTTCTTCATGTTGGACTACCGCATACAAATTTTGTTAGTTTCGCGGGTGACTTGGACAATCATAAAACATTAAGTATCACTCGTGTGACATTTTCATGTGTGAAACTTGTGCGGCTATCATCCTTATATATTTAATTATGTTTTGAGATGGTTAATATCCATTTATTTAATTGATAAACAATCTTTTAGAGACAATTTTAAAACTTACACATAATTTTTTGTTTATCCAGATACTACTCCCTCCGTTCGGAAATATAACACGTTTTACCTTTGTGAATCGAATGTATCTAGACGTCTTTTAGTATATAGGTCCGTAGTGATTCAGAGTGAACCTATACACTAAAAGATGGTTAGATACATCCGTTTCACAAAGCTAGAATGTCTTATATTTTCGACGGACTCTCTCTTTTTAAAATATAAGATGTTTTAGTTTCGTGAATGAAATGTATACACTAAAAGGAGTCTAGATACACTCCTTTCATAAAGTTAAAACATCTTATATTTTGAAACGGAGGGAGCAAGAGATTGTGTACACACGCCATTTGTGTTATGGACCATAGAGACCTTATCTATGGAAACACTATTCTTTACACAACCTCCATAACAAACCTTTGCTAACAGACTGATGTGCACACACGGCACGGCAGATGTGAGAGCTAGCTCTATATATCCTCTTCCCAGGAGCAAAACCAAACCAAAAACTCGAAGTAACCTTGCGGCTTGGCGCCAAACCTAAACAAACCCCTTTTGGCTTTCTCGCGAGGAAAGCGTATAAACCATCACCATCACTCCCGCGGGCGTGCTCCGTCCAGCCCAACGCCCATGACAGTGGGCCCTCCGTGGTCCAACTGGCCTGGCAACTCGGCATCGCGGCATATTCCCGAGTAGCCAACTCGCACCGCGGTCTCGGAGCGCCCCCTCCCCTATCCCGTTACGGCGCCCACCAATACCGTCCCGACACGCGTCCGCTTACGGTTACCGGAGCCCCGCATCCCACGGGCCGACGCTATAATAGGAACCCCATCGCCGCCCAGCCGCAGGGGATCGCCGAGCTCTCGCCGCCGCGTCCAGCCGTTCCCCCTCACCCTCTGCAAAGGTTCGTCGTCTCCGTCGCCGTTCTCTCTCACCCTCTTCTCCTCTCTCTCTCTCCTGCTCTGTCCCCCCTCCCCGCAGAAGGTAGTTCTGCGCTCCCCGAGGTGTCCGTCCGGTTCGTGCACGCTTCTTTTACGCGTTTTTCTTCGATTATTATTCCGGGGGTGCAGTTGTCGTCTTGGATTGCTCGCCGGGCTGGTGCGCGTTCCGAGTCTTGCCCTGTCCAGTTGCGTTGTTGCTTCGGGCGGGATTCGTGGGTCTGTTAGATCTGTACATGATTCGATTCTTTGGATCCGTGGTCCTCGGGAGAGGGAGGGGGATCGATTCCAGATTTTACCTAGAGGCGTCAGTTTCCATCGTATGTCTTTATGTGAGTGTAATTTGGCTCGGAAAAGTTCGAAATTTTGGTTCGCTAGGGTTAATTTTGGATGAACGCAGCCAGAGGGTTCGTGGATACGCGTTGCTTGTCCGTAAATTTGTGAGCTCTGCAATTTGTTTGCTTCACCGTTCCTCTTTTATTTTAATTTTGACATGCATCCTCATTCTTCTCACATAGGAATGCAGTTGCTGCACGTTTCTCCGCAGGGTTAATTTGAGATAGAGACGAATAATTGGTTTGTTCTTGTGGCAGTTTTGGGGCTAAAATTTGTAATGCCGTTGCTCCTCTGATTGCGAAACCGATATTCCTCTCATTAGAGTAGCAAGTTACTTTTACGAAAGCGCTTTATTGTCGTTGTAGATCCAGTCCATAAAGTAGTAACACCGCCGATTGAATGATACTAAAGTTTCCTCCGGTACTCCAATTATCAGTATTGTTATTAATCCTTTATTAGGTTTATGCTCTTCCGTCCAAATGAAGAAGCGATACTTAGTTATCAGTACTGATGTACTTCTGTGTAATCTTGCAATTCCAGTGAAAACGCTAGCACATATGATTGTTGTTCCTTCCATGTGATCTACTAGCGTAGATTGCGATAGCTTTGAATTATGATGTTACTTCTGCTATCTTGTAACTTTCTGCTCCCTCCGTCTCAAAATAGATGTCGGGAATTTGTCTAAATTTGGATGTATCTAGACACTATTTAGTACTCCTACTACATACATCCAAATTTCGATAAATTTGAGACATCAATTTTGAGACGGAGGGAATACTACATTTAACTAATATTTGGTGCATGGGCGTTACTCAGTAGTCGTCCTAGTATGATGCCACTGTTTACAAGTTTTTCGTTTTTAAGGTTCTTAGCACAAGCTTCTTTTTTGTGGGATTGTCAAATTAACTAATTTCGTTTTGCCTGCAGCCCATAGACAAGTTGATCTCATGTATTCAGGAAGAACAGTGGCATCCAGAGTTTCCTGTTCATCGGGAAACAACGGAAGCTTCCCACCCTGCCTTTGCCCCGGATTCCTGGGATTCCCCGTTGTTTCTGTGAACTTCCACTTGTTTAAGGCCATTGTTCGCAGCCCTGCATCTTCTGTTGTCTTGGGTATTTGTGGACGGAGCCTCCCTTAGACAGAGCTGCCCGAGAAGCTGTTTGTTATAGTTTCAGAATCATTAGGGGGAAGCCACTCAGCTAGCCTTAGTTGGAACTGTGGCATCAAGACTCAGATCGCTGAATCTTGAGTCCTTAAAGATGGTTTCCTCTGAGATACCTTCTGTTACAACAACCCATACACATGGGCCGAAGCTCTTTAGAGGGATGATACTTCTGCCAAAAGGGCCTCCAGATGTCGTCCTTCCTGAAAATGTTGAGTTCGATTTCAATGATGTTTTTGGTGCTTCGGCGGCGGTCCATACCCCCACAGAAGCAAGCATTCTCACTCCGGATAGCCCTGCACCTTGTGCTGAGTCCGGTGAGGGTGTTTACAATGACCCTGTAGTCATTACCAAGCGATCTCATTCTCTTGTTGGCCCAACTTTACTTGTTAGCCAGTCCTTGCCACTTAGTAAGCTTACTCTACATGAGTCAGAGAGCTCATCAGATCTCTTGGAGTGTCTTTCTAAAGAAAAACAAAATAACCAGGAGGCTCTCAGTGATGAAGAGCTCAGTAATACAAAGGAGAATGAGGCTGTTGGACTAGACAACTTTGAAGTCTTGAAGCTTGTTGGCCAAGGGGCATTTGGCAAAGTCTATCAGGTGAGGAGGAAAGGTACTTCAGAAATATATGCAATGAAAGTCATGAGGAAGGACAAGATTTTGGAGAAGAACCATGCTGAGTACATGAAAGCAGAGAGAGACATACTGACAAAAGTTGATCATCCTTTTGTTGTGCAGCTGAGGTACTCCTTTCAGGTGCGTTGTTACTGTTTCTGTGTGTGCACATTGTTGTTAAGTATGGATATATTATCTCTCGTGTTATGCTCTTCCAATACTAAAATCAACACTTAATTCGCAGACAAAGTACCGGCTTTACCTTGTCTTGGACTTTGTAAATGGTGGCCATCTCTTCTTCCAGCTTTACCAGCAGGGTTTGTTTAGGTAATTTAATTTTGTAATTTGTCTTGCACCTATCCAGAATTCCAGATGTACCAGCCTTTGATTAAGCTACTATTTTTTTTTGGTAGGGAGGAGCTTGCGCGCATATATACTGCTGAAATTGTATCTGCTGTAGCCCACCTTCATGCCAATGGGATTATGCATAGAGATCTGAAGCCTGAGAACATCTTATTGGATGCTCGTGGCCATGTAAGGTTCCTTTAATCTATTTTCATGTGTCACGTTTTCTGTCTTCATCCCCCAGTGAGGAAAGTTGTTGATGTACTTCTTCCTTTTCAGGCCATGCTGACCGATTTTGGCCTGGCAAAGGAGTTCGATGAGAACACTAGATCAAATTCAATGTGCGGCACGGTGGAGTATATGGCCCCAGAAATTGTTCAGGGCCGGGGTCATGATAAGGCTGCAGACTGGTGGAGTGTGGGGATCCTTCTTTTTGAAATGCTTACGGGCAAGGTGAGTTATTCTGAAGGGGGTTTCTTCTGACTAGGAATGTCTGCGAGATTATCTGCTTGATATACTTGTTTGCACACTTATTATTTTCCTATATTGGCAGCCTCCATTTTTTGGTGGTAACAGGGACAAAATTCAACAGAAGATAGTGAAGGAGAAGATGAAGCTTCCGTCATATTTGTCTAGTGAAGTTCATTCTCTGCTTAAAGGGGTAAGTTGGCCATGTTCACCTTGCGCTCATGTATTTTGTGCAACCTGCCCTATGCTTTTTTTTTCAAAGTCATCCAGTTTGAGTTTGATCAAACTCCAAATTTGGCTGATAAATGTCAGTCCTTAGATAAATAAAATCGGGCACTCAATGCTTGCGTTGAAGCCTGAGCCCTAGATGTTTCTTCTCTGCTGTGACCGATGCCCTTTTAGTTGGATTGAAATCTGGATGCCTTGTTGGTTGCTAATTTCACCCTGGCATGTTTTCTTTTGATTGGCCTATCTTAATATTCCTGCACTGTCTTTTTTCTCCCAGTTACTGCACAAAGAATCCTGAGCCCTAGATGTCTCTTCTTGACTGATGCCCTGTTAGATTGAAATGTGGATGCCTGTGCTAATTTGATACTGTTTTTTTTTCGTCCTGTATAAATTAAACAGGAAACTATGCTTGTAGTGAAGTCTGAGCCTCGATGTCTCTTCTCGGATATGATTGATGCCTTGTTAGTTGGATTGGAATCTGGATGCCTTCTTCGTGCTAATTTGACCCTGCCATGCTTTCTTTTGAATGGTTAATCTTACGATCTCAGCACCTTTTTTTCCAGCTACTGCACAAAGAAGCTGGCAAGCGACTGGGAAGTGGTCCGGGCGGCAGCGACGAAATAAAGAACCACAAGTGGTTCAAAGCAGTAAACTGGAAGAGACTCGAGGCTCGACAGATCCAGCCAAGCTTCTGCCCGAATGTTGCTGGGCAGACCTGCATTGCAAACTTTGATGAGTGCTGGACCAGTATGCCGGTGCTGGACTCTCCAGTAGCAAGTCCCGTTGCTGCAGATAGCAACTTTGTGGGATTCAGTTATGTGCGTCCGGCGCCGTTCTTTCAGAAGCCAAGTCCTCTAGGCTGAAGGTCGTACCTATAATATGTAGTACTGACGATTATCTGTGAAACCCAGTGTGTTCTCTTTGCTTAAGACAGTAAGATGGTTATGTTGTGCGTGTTGAGAGGCTTATTTGTCAACTGGCTCAAAGTGCAGTTCGGACTTGGTAGTAGCAATGTATCCCCCTTGTTTGTCTCTACAGTAGCCAGTCCCGTCGCTGCATCTTGTAGTGCTTTTTTTGTTTACATCACGCTGGCAAAAGTATGTGCTACGCCAGGTGGAACAAGAGACGAAAAACTCTGTCAAATTTTTTCTTAAGCAATCTGATGCCACCAAATCGGGCAACAAGGTACGCCCTCGATGTGATTTCTTTTTGAGGGGAAAATGTTGCATCCACTAACCAACGTGCTCAGCGATCTTGCTGGCAACCAAACCAGAAAGTCAGGGATGATACCAGACCAAGCCAGTACACCCATTACTGTAATACCAGCGAGAGGTCCGTCCGTTCCTGAAGAAAAAGAAAATGGAGAGCTAAAAAGAAACGAAAACGGTATTTTGCGGAAAAGTAACAGAAACGTAATATTTTAAACGGAAACGGAAAAGAAAATGGTGAAGAAATTCCGGATAAACAAATATGGAAACTTTCTGAAAATATAACCAGCCAAGCCCATGTACAAGATAGTACTTTGCATCAGTGATTTCTCTTGCGCTTGTTGAGCCATAGAATAAATGAAGGATCTACTTAAGACATACAACTAGCCCAGGCAACATACTAATCAAGTGAGTGTCTTGGCGTTGATGTGAAACTAATTATGTGAACTTGTGTGCTTGCTAAAGTGTTGAATTATATGTGTTACTTTATATTCAATTGTCGCTTTTCAAAGTTGTGAGATATTCTTTGTCTGTTATACGCTACTTTTAGTTTACACACCATGATATTACACCACTATTATATTCCGACGAATGCCCGTTTTCGTATCGTATCCGTCCCGTATCCGTACCATATTCATTTCCGATGATTTTCGATTTCGTGTTCATTTCCGGAGCTTTCCGTTTCGTTTCCGATTCCGGTAATACAAGAGGAAACGAAAACGATAACGTGTGTTTCCGTCCGTTTCCGTTCCGTTTTCAACCCTAGACTAGCATGACACAACAAGTTCAACACAAATTTAGTTCACACAAACACAAATTCCTCGCCATCATACACATCAAGCATCAACATCTTCATAGTTGTTGTCATCACCACCATCATCATGTGTTTCCCCTTCATTGGAAACTTGCACGGTGTTGTCATGACCCGTTGAATCTCCATAGCCATCGTCACTAGAAGGGGGCATTGGAGCAACCATGGAGGCCATGAATACACCTGGCGGTGCTCCCATGACACCCATTCCTCCATAGCCACCCGATGGTGGTGCCATGCCTCCAAAGTCACTCATCCCTCCATAGCTATCCATGGCTCGAAAGCCACTCATCCCTCCAAGGCCTCCAAAGCCAACCGATGGTGGTGCTCCAAAGCCAATCATCGTTTATACACATCTATCACGAAGCAACAACAAAACAGAGGCACTTTTACCTTGTAGTCAAATTCTTGAACATGCTGCGCGCGCTGAAATCAGGTGCGGCGGCAGCCGTAGAGGCAGAAAAGCCGCAACGCTCGCTGGTGCCTATGAAGGAGGCAGAGGTTGGGCATGGCGAGGAGTGCCATTCTTCGTCGTCTTCGGCTCGGTCTGGACACCCGACGCCGCCGCAACAGGGCGCTTGGCGACTGCAGTTCTTGCCTTCGCCGCAGGCGGCGTCTACTGCAGGGCGGCACTGCTGTGCGCGTTTGGCCGCGGCGGCACGAAGAGGTCGCAGATGAGCATCGGGTTCCTGACAGCGGCGGCGATGCTAGGGTTTGGCACGGGCGGCGGCGGAACACCTCCATCGGTGGCAGGGGTGACCGTGTAGGAAGGGATTGGAGGAGTACTCGTGAAACCGTCCATCGCCGGAGAGTCATCGATGGCAGCGCAGCGGGGGAGGAGGGCGATCGGGGGTGCATGCCAGAGCGTTGCAGCGGGCTATAGTCAATGTAGCAATATGGTGCTCCGGATAGCGAAATATGCCCCGCGCCAAAAAATTATGCCGCATGCTTAACTATGTAGAGGCGCCTGTTGGAGCGATCGAAAACACTATCGGCGCACTGTATATGCAAGCGTGTTGGAGTTGCTCTTTACCCCCATCCGCCCGTCGGGACGTACCATGCCAATGCCAAGGGTGGCGCACCTGCTTCCTGTTTCCACGGTAGCAATAACCAACAGTTGCAGCCGCATCGTCTTGGGGAATTACAAGGACCGGGGTCCGAAGGCGCGAAAAGCTAGTCTGGTTTAAACTCTCATTCCATTTCTGCTCCATCATCAGCCTTGCGTCAGGCAGCCGCTGCCTGTCGATCCGTTCCTATTCTCTTGCCACTGACCACGCAAAGAGGAACGACTGAATAAGGGATGCTGATACACAGAAGGACTTGTCAACACCTCCAGGATCTCGACCGTCTCCTCGTTCAGGCGACCGTTGGCTTTGGTGGTCGCCGTGCGGCGATGTCTGACATCGCTATGGCATCGTCTTCAAGGACCAGTCGAGTTGCTCCGTGGAAGCATCTAGCGCCGATTATTAACGTCGTTAATGAACTGCCATAGTTAATTAGAGGAGGCGAGAAATCATCCATGAAGTTCTAGTTGTTAGTTGGCTGATTGAAAATACAAGAAAAAGGATGCACAAATGAAGTATGAACTGATAATTCATAGAGAAGAGAAATGGCGCCTAGGAGAATTCCGGCAAGGAAAGACCGCACACAGTAGTTAAACTTAGTTTAGCATGTAGATTAGAGGTAGGAAATCAATTGATGGGGCGACGCCGGCGTCTCACCCTTGCGCCCGGAGATCTCGTTCCGGTGTTCGCCTCACTGGTTGAGAACGTCTCCGGCTCTAGATTCTTCTGCCTTGGATCCGACTCTGGCTCGGATAGGGATGAGGCGTTGGCGGCTAGGGAGTCCTTGGAGGCGCTTGAGGATGTTGATGGCGAGTTAGAGTGGACGACGATGTCGCGATGCGGCGGCTGACGAATGAGGAGCTGCAGCAGCATTTCTGGAAGGAGATGGGATTTCTGACGAAGGCGTCCAAATTCTGGGAGAAGGCTTCGATTGGGTCGCCTCCTCGGGGATCGGTGTCGCTGCCAGGGGTTTCTTCCTCGCCGCTGGCTATGAGGAGGTCAGTCCCCCAGATGGCGGTGCGCCACGCGGTGTCTGTTTCGCCGCACATGAAGCCTTGGCGGGTACCGTTGCCTCGATGGCGCACCTCCGCACCCCCGCGGCTGGGAAGGTTCATTACGACGGCGTTAGAGCAGCCGATGATCACGCGCAGGGCTGACGTGGAGGTGGGCCCAGAGACGGCTGATGTGTCGGTCGGTGTGGCCCATGAGGTGGACGTGGAAGGTGCAGTTCAGTCGGCAGGGGACCATCCCAAGTCGAACAAAAATCAGGAATACTCCTGGTTCGGGATCGCCAAAAGGTTCAAGGCGGCATGGTCTAGGGCTCACCTCTTGCGTCCGGTCGCTGATCCCGCTTCATCGATCTCGACATCGTGTTCCGCAGCTGCACCCTGTCCTTCGCCCCCTCCTGCCCGGGGTATGTCGCTGAGACGTTCTTTTGTGGCGGTGGTCGCTTCTTCTCCGCGTGCTACAGAGCTGAACCCTAGGGGTCCCCAGGCCGTTGAGCCGCAACCTCGAGGACCGGTGGCCGCGGTACTGCATCCACATGGCCAGCCGATCGCGGATCACTCTGTTGCACCAGCGGTTGGTGATAGCTGTGAGATTCGACATATTTTTGATATTTTTATTGATGGTTTTCCTCTGGATTTGATCGTTTTCTAGCTTTACCTAACGCTAATACTTCGGTAGCAAAGAAAACTTGACTTTTAATGTGTGTTTCAGGTTCTGAACGTCAACAGAAGGTTTTAACAAGGAAAACACAATATTCAGGTGAAAACAAGCAAGTCTCTTTTTGGAAGCAATCAAGGGAGGCAAACAGACACTTTAACGAGCAACTATACGGCGGGAACATTTTTCCGGCCATATAGTTCCTGCCGTATAGCTGCCTCCGCCTCCATTTTGTTAAAAGGGACAACTTTCTTGAAGAGGCCATACGCGAAAACAGAACACATCAGCCGACATCCCATCTAGAAAGGAGAAAGAAGAGATCCGGAGAAGGAGGAGAAGACATTCTTCATCTCGCTCCACGATCTTTGACCTCCTAGCCAACACACCCCCATAGCCATTACTTGTACTAGAGAGAGAGAGAGAGAGAGAGAGAGAGAGAGAGATCTTCACCTTGCAAGACTAGGGTTTGAGATTGTTTCTTCCTATCTTGAATTGTGTTGGATTACTTTTCTATTCTTATTGTGGATCTCCATGGTGGTATCGAGAAGAACTCGCTTTATTTAATTATATCGATGATGCTTTCTTCTCTCATGTGTGAGTAAGTTCCTTGGGCGTGGGATATGTAAGGGATTGGTGAGATGTGATGTGTCTTCATATATTTTCCATTAGTTTGTGATTGATTCTAATTACTATATTATGTGTGCTTGACTATCTATGGGATGCCTAATGCTTGTTGTCCAATTAAGGGCCCAGACAACATGATGCTTTGTTCTACATGGATAGGATCTTGCTCGCTAGCAGATAGGCGACCCCTGAGTGACACGTGGATATAATGGGAAACTAGTAGACTCGAGGATAACGAGGAACCACTGTGCTTATTGCATTAGTCCGATCCAAGGAGCTTAATTGCTAAGCAACCTGAAGGATCTTAATCGTCTAGTGACTAACCATGGTTTTGGTAATAGACTACCCACAAGTCAGAACATGGGAGAAAACTACCCACAAGCTTGGGATAGATTCTTTGGAATGATCAATAGTATTCCTAATCATGGCTATTCTGAATCAACTATTTGCCATTTATTTTACCACATCTTAATACTCAATTTAGAGAGTTGCTTAACTTCTTAGCAGGAGGATCGATAAATACTTTAACTATTAAAGAATGTTTGGAACTGATGTCTACGAGGGATAAGAATAATTCCTTATATAATCCTGATTTTGGCACTAAGCTGGAAAAAGGGATATTCGGATAACTCCTGATCTTATGCCTGAAGTACGCAAAACAATGAAAGAAAAATGTATACCTTATGAACTTGTTAAGGAAATCAAAGTAGACTTGTTACAAGTTTTTACTGAAGAAGATGAGACTAGAAAAGTTTTTCAAGAATTAAAACATCGACAAGCAAAATCTCATAATAACCTGCATGAGCACTTTCAAAAACATAAAAAGCTTTTGGCGGAACTCATGGAAAATTATGATGAGATTGGCCAAGAAATAAAATTATTTCACAAGTACCTTAGTATGATTGAAATCCAATGTGAACAAATAGCATGTGGTTATCAACTTTTTCTTCAAGATGATATAGATATTCCTGTTTCTACTAATGTTGTTATAGGACCATTAGGACCACCAGAATATGAAGCTGAAAAAGATCGAAAGGAAAAAGCCTTGCTCAAAGCAAGCCAATAAGATGATACACTGGTGGATCCTTGATGACCCACAAGTATAGGGGGTGTATCGCACTATTTTCGAGGGAAGTGAAACCCAATTTATTGATTCGACACAAGGGGAGCCAAAGAATATTTATAAGCCTTAACAACTGAGTTGTCAATTCAGCTGCACCTGGAAACAATCTTGTTCACAACAGTTTATTAGTAGCAACAGTTTTGTAGTAGCAATAGTAAGTAACAGGAGTAGTAAAAGTAAAGACAGTAGTAACAATAGCAGTAGATAGTAGGATTAAAGCGCGGTAGGCATAAGGATGGATGAATGGTCGTTGCATGGACAAGACAATTCATATAGCAATCAAGACGTAGGGCATTTGCAGATAAATAAGATAAAACATCCAAGTACTAAATAATCATAGGCATGTGTTTCATATATAGTCATACGTGCTCGCAATGAGAACTTGCACAACATCTTTTGTTCTGCAGCCCGTTTACAGCGGGGCCTTAAGGGAACTACCGGCAATTAAGGTGCTCCTTTTAATAGAGCACCGGAGCAAAGCATTAATACTCCGTGAACACATGTGATCCTCACATCAAAGCCATCCGCTCCAGTTATCCTGATTGCTGTCACTTCGGGGCCTTTGGTTCCGGACAACAATATGTGTATACAACTTGCAGGTAAGACCATAAACAATACTATCATAATGAATCAACAACATGTTCAGATCTGAAATCATGGCACTCGGGCCCTAGTGACAAGCATTAACAAGTTGCAACAAAGTCAAAAAGCACTAATAATAGATACTAGGCACCATGCCCTAACAATCTGATGCCATTACATGAATGATCTCATCCAATCCCTGCCATCCCCATAGCCTACAATGGGGGATTACTCACTCATAGATGGGGGAAACATGGATGGTCGATGGAGAAGCAATGGTGATGATGATGGCGATGATCTCCTCCAATTCCCCGTCCCGACAGAGTGCTAGAACAGAGTTTCTAGTTCCGAATCACGGAATCTGGTGGTGGCGACGCAGCAGAACTCTTTCTAGAAAAATGTCGAACCCCCCTTGGTTTTTAGGTCAATATGCAACTTATAGGCGAAGAGGGAGGCCGAGGGGATGACCGAGTCGGCCACACCACCCCTAGGCGCAGCCTGGCCTAGCCCACGCGGCCAGGTGGTGTGGGTCCCTCGTGGCCCTCCTCCGTCTCGTCTTCTGGCTCCGTGAGTCTTCTGGTGAAATAGGATTTTTGGCATATTTTCCGGGATTTTTCCTGATAGTTGATTCTCTGCACAAAAACTAGACACCAAGGTAATTCTGCTGAAAACAGCATCAGTCTGTGTTAGTTGTATCCAAATCACATAAGTTTAGAGGAAAAACAATAGCAAAAGTGTTCGGGAAAGTAGATACGTTTTGTACGTATCAACTCCCCCCAAGCTTAGCTTATTGCTTGTCCTCAAGCAATTCAATTGAAAACTGAGTGCGATAAAAGAAACTTTCACAAACACATTTGCTTCATATGATGTATATATTCTCAGCATATGATCAACTACTTAAGCAATTCACAATAAAGAGTATGCAAATAAGTTTACTTAATAGTCATTGCAAGCTATGAAGAGATTCTAACTCAAAAATAGTAAGTAGCATGAAACATAAACATAAGCAACATTGCAATGCTCATAAAAAGGTATGATAGAGTGGTATCTCGCTTGCCTTTGATTGTAGAGCAAATGCCAAGGCACCTCTGAAGTTCAAGTGGAGACTAGAAGTAAAGATGTCAAAGATCAAGCATCAAAGTCATGAAACAATTAATCAAGTTTTAAGACAAGCACATCACACTAAGAATGACAACTATGCTCTCAAGAAAGTGCTCATAGAAAAGGTGGTGACTCAACAAGGGAATACAAAGGTTTTGAAAAGTTTGAAAGGCTTCCAAATGCAGAAAGTATGGTACTCGTTAGCTTTGATATCTCATTGCCCCTATCATAAGCATCTTTAAATGGTTAAGGTGAAAGTGAGGTCCAATCTGAGTTATATGCTTGACAGACTATAAACTGGAAATCTCATGTCCCTTGAGTACGAGGGCCGCTCCTCATGCTACTCAACTTTAGTTACCGGTAAGTTCTTGTCATCGTAAATACATGTGTATCATAGAGAACCGCCAACAGGGTACCCCTTTCCCGATGATACGGTAGAATCCCCATATCAAAATGACAAGGCAAGCAGACAACGAGCATCTCAACAATCTTCTTATTTACCATGGGAAAATGGTGCTTTTTTTCTCTCTTTCCTATTTTCTCATCATTTTTTCCTTTTTCTCAATAGCCATATCTCTTTTTTGATAAGAAGAATGCTTCATAGATACTCATTATGGTTACTGACAAGGGTTTAACTCATCAATGCCCATTGTTATGGACTTGGGTTTTGGAGAAGGAGGGAGCACTGGAAGCATCAATCGGCTAGCAAACAAGCACACATGGGACTCGAAGATTTACCCAGGTTCAGGCCTCATAGAGGTCCCTACTCCTGCTTGTCTGCTCGTGGAATTATCAAAGGAATCGAGGATTACAATGGTGCATAGATGCAATCTGGCGAGGGTTGTGGAAACTAGGGTTGCGTGTGTCCTCCTCGCCGCCCCCTCCTAGCCTTTATATAGATAGGCTAGGTCTCATGTAGCAAGTCGAGTCGGTTACAAGTTAGGGTTTTCCCTTTAAACTTTCTATCTTTAGCTTCTTCTTGTTCCGCAAGCAATCAAGAGTCCGTAGGTTACTCGAGTTCCCCATTTGGGCCTTGGCAACGCTGTGGGCTTCCGCCGTATTAAGCCCGTATATATCAAGCTCAAGTACCTGCAGGGTATACCCATGTCAGTAGCCCCCGAGTGCCCAGTGGAATCACAGATTCGACTGGGGACTTTCTGAAGCCTTTCGAGTGCATGACTGAGTATTTTTTCGAGTGCTCTATTTGTGTCATAGGGATTGTTGATGTGCGTGCCTGATTTAACCGATGTCTCGGTATAAGTTAACTACCTTAGGGTAAAACAATGCAATCTACTCGAACTCGAGTCCCCGGACTCGAATTCGGAAAAGTGCCGGTGTAATTCGACTCAAGCCGCGGAGGTCTTACAGGAGTCGAATTCTAGTATATGGGTGTGAGCACTCGACGCGTCCGTCAAGGCATGTTCATCATACCTGTTGGCACGGATATATTTCTGGTAGTGCACAATGAATGCGTTGTCAGGCCTTATTCAGGTCTTATCTTCACGTTGCAAGCGTGACATCCGAATTTTGTCATCGCGGAGATGATTCGGGTGATGTTGGGGATATACTTTCCAGGTATCCTCAGCATTCCTCACTAACCAGGGTGGCCCACTTCAGGTTAGAGCTTTGCTTCACGGTCGGCCCAGTCAGGGAGAAGAGACGGAGTCTAGTCCGGCTACAGGAAGGCCCAAAGACTTACCAACTTGGGCCCATAGCGTTACTTGTAGTTCAAGATGTACTCTGTAACCAACTCTTAGTCGTAGCCGGATAGATCTCTCCTGTAAACCCTAGGCCGGATATCTATATAAGCCGTCCTAGGGAGAGCCTTTAGGGCAACCCTCAATAGTCTACAATCTCAACTCACACAGGCGAACCCTTGTAACCCATATTCCGGCTCTGCCGTATTACTGGATTGCTAGAAGGAGTAGGATCTGTCCAAAGCCAGTGGATTCGAACCTGGGTAAACTTGTGTGCTCACCGTCACGGAACACCGTACGTCCCACACCCCTCTCTTCCGCACGCCTCGAGGACCCCCTCATGGCGTACTTGTCATCAATTCGACGACAGTTGGCGCCCACTGTGGGGCAAGTGAGCTTCAGATCCGCGTTCCGAGCAAATCTGCAAGAATCGGAATAGGCGAGACTATCGCCGTCGGTCGCATCCTCTACGCTAGCGATGTCCCTCTCATCGTTCTCGACGAGACCTGGATTCCGGCTAGGGAGGCTGTGACTGCCTACACCATCATGTCTTTTGGCGAGATCGATGTTTACATCGGTTTTGCTGAACATGTCCCACCCACCCCAGCGGTGATGATAGAGGCAGAAGAATCTTCTGGGTCCCCTTTGTCCGTGGAGGCGGCAGAGTTCTAGAGCTCAGAAAACCCTAATCCCACCCAGCCCACACCAGTTGCGGAGATAGTGGAGAAATCCGAGCCTGAAGCAGACCTAGCGGTCCAAGTCGAATCTGAATTGGATCTCCTTGGAGAGACCGAATCCCAGATCGACCCACCCGCTGAAGTCGAAATCCAGGAGGAGCATAGCAACGACACTGATTCCGGCTTTGATGACGCCGGGATAGACAAGCCATTCCTAAGGTACACGCTGCGACGTATGATAATGCAAAACTCAGGCGTAGATGCAATTCTCGAGACCATCAAAAGTTTTGACGAAGCTGATCGCGAGAGCCGCAAGTACCTCAGGAAGCACGCATCGCACTTCGTCAGATATGTGGGATCCGGATCCGGCTCTGCCGATGCTGGAGACAACACCAACTCTGTGCTAGAGGCAATTGGAACAAACACCGACATACCCGCATCCTCGGATGAATCGATGACGTCGGCAGATTTCCGAAAGTTCTCCATGGAATATGAAGAGGAGTATAACTCCAAAACTACAGAATAAGGAGAAGCCATGGATGAAGGATCCAGGGAACACTCTCCCAAAGCGCAGGATGACATGGAAGTCAGAGATAATCCCGAAGTCCAGATGTCTGAAAGTACCGATAGAGCTTGACTCTGAGAAACGGACCCAAAGCCGTCTTTGCTACTGGCGCTGCCAAGAAGGCAAAGAAGAAAAACAAGAAGAACAAGACCCCGGCAAAAGACCCTTTAGTAAAGGAGGTGATTGCCGAGGAATACGAGGAAGACTCGGATGGAGCACTTATCCCAGACGAGCCCAAAAAAGAAGAATCGGTGGATGGACACGTGATCACTGAAGGTGCGCGTAAACTCATCAATGCTGCATTAACCACACCTATTCCTACAGCTGCAGAACTTACTGCTGAAGAACTGGACGAGAGGGCACATGCCCTAGAAGCGCGTCGTCAAGTACTCCTCGATGAAGCCAAAAACATTGAGGAGGAAAGGAAATGCATAGCATCTGCGGAGAAGTACAACTCCAGGCAATACCAGAAGACCAGGAAGCGTCATACCAATGACAACCAATTCTCGTAGATTCACGCCGTCCTTTTCGGAGAAGAGATGGGGAAGCCTCGGAAAGATATCAAAGGGGATTGGGTGTATCCAACCCAAGTACAGAACACCATGGTGGCCCGAGAAATTTTATCGGCTAATCCAGGCCCAGAGGAGATCCGGTTGGGAATCAAACTACTCAACAAGGGACTGGAACAGCAAAAGGTCGCCATGTCCGGAAGTCAAAAACTGGTCTCTGATTCCGACCAATGTCGCACATATCCGGCATGGGCTGACGTAAGACCCCATCGCGCTACGGAGCAGCACCACCGCCCCGATCGCCGGGAAGACAATTACTCGAGAACCGGATCTTCAGGACAACACCACAAAGCTGCTCGTAACTGGTGTAACGTTAACCTAGTTGCGGAGGAAGAAGCAATTGCTACACTGAATCTGGGGAACCCGCCTCGGCGAGAGTCGAAAGACCGCAGGGATAATGATAAAGATAAACGTCAGGAGGAGGACCGACAAAGAATGCCACCTCCTAGACATGAAAGCCGTCCGGATGACGGATGAAGGAACGACGGACACCGTGCTAGGACAAGCCGGCAGGGGGCTCGTCACGATGAAGACCCTCCCCGGAACCGGAATAATGACGCTCCGGACGGAGGCTGACGATCAGCCGGAAATAACCCAGCTGCTCCCCCCTCTCCACCAAGTAGCCATCACAACGGCTCTCAAGGAGGCCAGGGAGGGCGCCACGATGGAGGAGGTGGTGGCAGAAGCCGAAGTCCGGCTCCAAGGCACCGCAGCCACATCCGACACTCAGGACGGTCTCTATCCCCAAATGACGCAAGGCACAGAATCAACTCCAATATAGAGTCGTGGCACTACGAAAATGATGATATATACGTGGGCCCAAAGTGCTTCGGACCACGCATCAGAGCCACAAAATTCTCGGAAGGATTTGCTATCTCACGACATATCCAAGCCTACGACGGCATTGCTCGGCCAGATACCTGGTTACAGGATTTCTTCCAAGCTTGCTGCACTGCCAAAGGCGGAAACAGCCTGTTCGCAACCCGATATCTCCCACTCATGTTGCGGAAGACGGCATGATCGTGGCTTAATGAACTTCCAGAGAACACCATCCACAACTGGTATGACATGCAAAGTGCGTTCTTTCAGAATTTCGAAGGCACATACCGGAGGCCCTGTACGATCGGATACCTACAGCGTTGCACCCAAAAGGCTAGAGAAACTTGCCGGGATTACCTCGGACGATGGATCGACACCAAGAACTCCTATGAAGGAGTAAATGACCAAACTGCGATTGAAGCTTTCATTGCAGGTCTCCCAATTGGTCTACTGCATCATCACTTGAAGTGTGACAAGGTCACTGATTTGGGAGAGATGATAGAAACAGCGAGCAAGTATGCAGATGCAGACGACGATGCAGAGGGATTACTCAACGCCCTGGCTGTGCCACAGTCGGCAAAACAACCAAATCAACAAGCTCAGAAGCGCAAAAATACCTCGGAAGAGAAACCCAACGCGGAAACGACAGTGGTCACTGCTACTTTCGGGTATGGAGGACGAGGAGTATGCGGCGGAGGCCGCGGGCATGACCGTGGTACTTCGAGAGTTAAAGGTAGAGGAGACTAGCAACCAGGCAAAACCTACTCTTGGGCCGACATTGCCAATAACCCATGTGTGCATCACTTAGATGCCAATGGGGGCTCGTCCCACACCAACGCCGAGTGTCGTTTCAATGACGACATCAAAAGAGATGACACCGCTGGCTACAAAGATAAGCGGAAGAAGGGAAAGAAGAATCCCAAAAAAGATAAAGAGACCAAGGAAGATTCCGACATGGAGGAAGCCGATGCTTCAAATCCCAAGCCGGAAGGGAAGAAAAAAATTTCGACCAAGAAAGACACTTATGTCACCTTCCTTGGATCTCAACCAGCAAAGGTCAAGAAAGTAGTTCTACATGAGCTCAATGCAACGGTTCCGGCTGTCTCCCAATTCTTGGACTGGTCGGAAGTGGCAACCACATTTGACCGCGCTGATCATCCGCGTAAGTTGCACAGGTGAGGAAAATACGCCTTAATCGTCAATCCACTTATCGACAGTTATGGTTTCTCCAAGACTCTCATGGACGGTGGCAGCAATATCAATATTCTGTATGTCGAAACGCTACGTCGGATGAAGATCTCGGAGACCCAACTAAACCATAGCTCTGTGATCTTTCATGGAGTTATCCCAGGAAGACAAGCCAATTCCCTGGGAGAAATCACTTTGGACGTTACCTTTGGAACTCCAAAGAACTATCGGACGAAGGCACTTTCCTTCGAAGTGGTCCCGTTCAAGAGCGCGTACCATGCTATATTCGGACGTCTGGCTTACTGGGCTTTTATGGCTCGTCCGTGTTACAATATGATGAAAATTCCAGGTCCCAACGGCGTAATCACCATCAGGGGAGACCCGAAGAAAGCGCGAGAGTGCAAGGATGGAAATGTCGCCTTTGCTGAAGCCGTGCTGCACGCCCAGGAGTACCAGGAGATCAAGAAGAGCATAGATCCGTCTGAGATGCCCGCAACGAAGAAGGAGGTGACAAAGCCGAATCCGGAGTTCAAGGCATCAGAAGAGACGAAGAAAATACCGTTGAAGGATGATGACCCCTCCAAGGTGACCTAGATAGGTGTAGGCCTATATAGCGCATAGGAAAGCACACTCGTCAAGTTCCTCAAAGCAAATCAAGACATCTTCGCATGTCAGCCGTCTGACATGACCGGAGTACCTAGGGAACTTGCCGAGCACTCTTTAAATGTAAACCCGAACGCTAAACCCGTCAAACAGTCCTTACGGCGTTTCGGCGATGAAAAGCGTAAGGCAATAGCTAAGGAACTAACACGACTCGAGTTAGCCGGATTCATAGAAGAGGTCATCCACACTGAGTGGTCGGCCAATCCTGTAATGGTCCCTAAAAAGGACACCACTGATTTAAGGATGTGTGTTGATTATACTGCCTTGAACAAGGCTTGTCCAAAAGATCCGTTCGCTCTGCCTAGAATTGATCAAGTTATTGATTCTACGGCAGGCTCGGAACTCCTCTGTTTTGTCGACGCATATTCCGGTTATCATCAAATCCGGATGAAGGAATCTAACAAAGTCAAAACTTCATTTATAACCCCCTTCAGAACCTTCTGTTTTGTTACGATGCCCTTTGGGCTAAAGAACGCAGGAGCTACGTACCAGCGTACGATGCAACGTTGCCTCCACGACCAACTCGGATGCAATGTACATGCATACATGGATGATATTGCGGTGATGTCCAAAAAGAAGGAAACGCTGATTTCCGACTTGGAGGAAACGTTCGCCAATCTATGAAAATACAACATCATGCTTAACCCGAAGAAATGCTCCTTTGGAATTCTAGCCGGAAAATTGTTACGTTTCATTTTGTCTCAAAGAGGCATAGAGGTGATCCGGGACAAAATCAAGGCTATACTCAATATTTCCAGGACAACTCGCCTGAAGGACGTACAAAGACTAACTAGTTGCATTGCTGCAGTCAGTCGATTTGTAAGCCGGCTTGGTGAAAGAGCCGCACCATTATACAAACTTCTGAAAAAGACCAAGGATTTTGTATGGACCGACAAAGCTGAAGCAACGTTACAGGACCTTAAGAAAGTACTCTCATCTGCTCCTATCCTTGCTGCACCGGAACCACAGGAACCGATGTTGCTTTATCTTGCTGTCACAAGCAAATTCGTTAGTATCGTCATGGTGGTGGAGAGACCGGAGGAAAATCAGGAACACCTGGTGCAGCGTCCGACTTACTTTGTCAGCGAGGTCCTGACAGAATCAAAACAACGGTATCCGCACTATCAAAAGTTGGCTTACGGTGTTTTCCTAGCATCTCGTAAGCTATGACACTATTTCCAGGAGCATCCAATTACCGTGGTGAGCACATCTCCCATGAGAGACATAATTAACAAAAGTGATGCCACAGGACATGTCGCCAAATGGGGTATAGAGCTTTCAGCTTTCGATATTGAGTACAAACCTCGGACAACAATCAAATCCCAAATCCTTGCCGACTTTGTTGCTGATTGGACAGAGACGAAGAAGAATATGACCCTCCCTGAGTCAGAATATTGGACCCTATATTTTGATGGGTCTAAGGCTCATGGGGACTCGGGGGCTGGCGTGGTGCTCAAATCACCCCAAGGAGATAAACTTCTATACGTGTTGCAGATCCACTTCACAGTGACAAATAATATTGCCGAGTATGAAGCACTGCTGCATGGAATCCGGATTGCTAAGGATATCAGCATCTGACGTTTGATGTGTTATGGAGATTCGGATCTTGTTGCTCAGCAAGTGTTGGATATTTGTAATGCAAATAAACACATGGCAGCATATAAAGCTATCGTGGATGATTTATCTAAATTGTTTGAAGGGTTTGAGGTTCAACACATCCCTCGAGGAGAAAACGAGGAGGCAGATGCACTATCTCGGATAGGCTCTACATGGAAAGAGGTCCCGGATGGCGCTTTTTTAGAGGACCTCAAAGTTCCCTCAATAAAGGGAGTGGATGAGGAATATCCGACCAAATCCGACTCACCTCTAATAGCAGTTCTGGCTGTAATTCCCAGCTAGACCCAGCCCTACCTTGATTATCTGGTAGATGGAAAATTACCCGAAGACGAGGTTCCGAGCTGGCAGATAATCCGACGAGCGAAAGCCTATACTATAGTTAAAGGCGAGCTCTATAAGCGGAGTGTTTCTAGGGTTTTTCAGCACTGCGTATCTCCAGAAGAAGGAGTGGAAATCTTAAGAGAAATCCATGAAGGCGAGTGTGGTCACCACGCTGCAGCCAAATCTTTAGTGGCAAAAGCTTTTAGACACGGTTTTTTCTGGCTTACAGCTAAGGCAGATGCCGAACGGCTGGTCAAGACGTGCAAGGGCTGCCAAAAGTACGCCAAACAAGCTCATCTTCCGGCTGATCAGCTATGAGCAATACCTATAACATGGCCTTTTGCGGTCTGGGGGCTTGACATGGTAGGACCGTTTAGACAGGCTCCAAGTGGATTTACTCACCTCTTAGTGATGGTGGATAAGTTCACAAAATGGATTGAGGCCAAACCCGTCACTAGTTGTGATGGAGCAACAACCAAAAGATTTGTCGAGGATGTTAATCTGTTATGGTTATCCGCATAGCATTATCACAGACAAAGGGAGTAATTTCTCTATGGGAGAATTGGCCTAATTCTGCAACAAACAAAATATCCGGCTTGACATTGCGTCAGTCGCACATCCACATGCTAATGGACAAGTTGAAAGAGCAAATGGTTTAATCTTACAAGGCCTAGAACTGAGACTCGAAGCACCATTACGACGTGCTGCGGGGGCTTGGGCAGAGGAATTACCCTCTGTAATATGGAGTTTACGAACAACTCCAAACAGGTCAACATGATACACACCTTTCTTCTTGGTCTATGGCACAAAAGCAGTTCTTCCTAGTGATTTGATTCACACTTCTCCAAGAGTGGCCGCGTATATCGAAGAGGATGCCGAGATTTCTCGACAAGATGATCTCGACTTAGTCGAAGAAGTTCGCATCGTTGCTAAAATGAGATCAACAGCCTATCAACAGAAGTTACGCAAGTATCATAACTAGAGAGTCCGAAACAGATCTTTCAATAAAGGCGATTTGGTTCTCCGGCTTGTGCAACAAAGAAAGCACAAACTTTCCCCAGTATGGGAAGGGCCCTTTTTAGTTAGTCGAGTATTGCACAATGGTTCGTACTACTTAACTGACATGAGGCTAGTCAAAGAAAGACCTGCTACTAAGAAGAGAAAGAGAGCTGGAGGCAGTACAAATCTGGATGAGTTAGACAGGCCATGGAATATTGCTTAGCTACGTCCCTTTTATTCTTAGGCTATCCTTCTTTGTAATCATACATATGTACATGTTCTGTGAGAAATAAAAGTCTTGGTTGCCTCAAGTTTTTTCTGAGAAGTTTTTACCATCTTATTTCCGAATGATCATGTCATAGTCGAAAATCCCAGAATACTTGAAAGTACTTTATGCTCATGTTTGTTCTGGTTTAGATTTCCGATTTTAAAAATGCTACCTTCGGGTATAACTCTAAAGTTTCTAGTTTACACTTTAGTTATTTGTCTGATTGCCGGATGCGGATATTTTCCGAGTAGTGAATTGTTGGTACTGGAAGCCGGCTTTGTTTCTGAGTTTAAACTGGTTTAGCAATTGAGCTCCGTTGCTCGGCAAAGTTTCCATGCAGAAGGTTTAGCCGGCTCACGAAAGGGACGAGGCGGAAAGCCAGACAAACGATAAGTATGGACGAAAAAGTATAAGTTCTTATGTAAACATTTCAGGCACACAAAAATTTAAAGCCAAAAGTGCTGAATAGATCAAAAGCTAGCACTAGAAAAATTATAAGTACTGCATATTTACAGACCCATAAATGTTTCTCAGAATAATACATTTGCTTCTGATAATTTATGATGCAGGAGAGGATGCAGGAGCTGCCGGCTCGCTAGATGCATCGGCCTCGGTTTGATAACGTTCCGAGATGTTCAGATCCGATACGGTCTGTTCATCGTCGGAAACTTCAGCTGCTTCTTCTGGAGGCGGAGGCGGTGTGTCCACGCGAGTGAAGAAGGGAGTGTCGTAGCTGGTTAAGTCAGCTACGTGACATCCATATCCGGCGCAGGAGTCCATAATGGCCTTGATATCTTGCTCATGTCCGTCTTCATCCACTGTAGAATACCCTCTTGTCACTTGCCATATCTCCATGCTTCCATGGTGGCTCATGACCATGGTGAGAGCGTTCTGCGCCGCAGATCATGCGTAGGACATGTTCCAGTCCTGGACAAGTTGCGGAATCTCCTTCGCCTTGTCTCGCACCTGAAAATCCTACATGCTATGCATGTCTGGAATCTTGAGAGCTTCGCCAATATCCTCAAGGGATTGGCGGAAGTCATGAAGCAGATCACCGACTTGGGTAAGCTGGTGGGTGCGAGGCTCGGTAGAGGTGGAGTCCGTCAAGTTCAGAGGACCTATGCACAAAGCAGTTAAGAAAAATCCGACATTGAAAGAGTCGAAGCATAAAAGACAAGTCAGAAAGATGGAAACTTATGGAAGATGTCATTGTCAACTTTGGTCTTCTCTTCTCGAAGACTCCGGAGTTCAGCCCGGAGCGCCTCGGAAAGATCCTTCTCTCTGCAAAGTTCATTATTGAGATCTGAGATTCTCTGATCTTGAGCCACAATCGTACGATCACGCTCGTCAGTAGCCATGGAGGAGGATTCGAGAACTTGAGCGATGCTCTTCTCATGATCTGCCTTGAGCTTATCCAGCTCTTGGCGAAGTTCTTTGTTCTCCACCACCAAGGTTTTGACGTTCTTGGCCTCTTCAATCATAGCGCAAGACTGTTTTACCAGTGCTATAAGTCAAAAAGAACAACAGTTCAACGAAAATATTCGACTATGAAAACACAAAAGACAAGGTTTGAGTCTCGGAATGTTTACCTTCGGCCTCATCCTTGGAGACCTTCAGCTCAACATTTTCAGGTCGGAGAGCTCGGATCTCTCTCTGCTTGTTGCAGATGTTCTTCAACAAATCCTGGTTATATGAATTAACTTTCTGTAAGTCAAAATACCCAGAGTCAGAAGTCTACTGAAGACTCAGGCTAATATTGTTACTAATATCAGCACGAGCCTTAGGGGCTACACTAGTTCATTCTTTGGCATCCTAAGGAAGCATAAACCCGGATTGTATATCGTACTTCATGCTTGGGGGCTAGAGGATATGATATAAAATGCAAATAAAGAAAATCGTGAGTTGGAGTTCCGACTTACATGATGTTCATGTGTGAGCTTGCTCAGACACATGTTCACCTCGGTGGTAACCTTCTAGGCGAGGGTGAGTGGGATAACCGGAGGTGGTGGAAGAACACCAGCTCTAAGTCCCTTGTCACGAAGGCGAACCTGTTCAAGAAGGTCGGAGTACTTGATGTCTTCCGCCTCTTGCGCTTCTTCTTCGGTAGAGAGATTTCTCTTCTCCAGGCATTGCCAGGCCAGCCGTTGGATCTCCTCCACAGATTTCTGGGTCAAGCCAAACTTGGCAAGCCCCGGATTGTTAAGGAGGTTTTCGGAAAAGGTCTCTGCCGAGGGATCATTACCCGAGGAGGGTTCACCCTTATCTAAACCTGAGCCACCCATGATGGCGTCAGTATGTGATTCGAGGATCACTGGCCCCGTTGAAGGAGCCGGATCTTTTGCGACAACCGGTGATGGAGTAATCACCGGCGTTCAGAGGATTGTGGGGCAGGAGTCGGAGGAGCCACGGCAGGAGAAGCCATGGTCAGCTTCGTCTGCCGCAAGGGCTTTGAATAAGTTCCCTTCCCCTTACCCTTGATGAGGTGCTTAGCTCTGGGTATGTAATAAGAATGGAAAGCATTACATCTCGGAAACAAAATTTGAGTAAGGAACACAGGCGGAAGTTGTGTTGAACGTTACCTCTTCACGATTGGCACCTCCTTTGTGCCGACGGCCATTGTCAGAGCCTTGCACTTCTTAGGCACAATGTCCGGCAGTGGAACCAGTTCTGCCTCCTGAGAAAACTCTAGAGGATATCCCTCGAGGGGAGCTAGCTCCGACTCGGGGAGGTTGTCAAGCTAAAAAGAAGAAAATGTCTCAGTATTGTGAAATAAAAGATGAAACACGTAAAATGATTTATTACTGAAGCTTACTGGAACCACAGGGTCGTCCACTGTATGCATATCCAGAGGTAAGTCCGGAATCTTCCTTTTGATCCGCTCCTTGATCAGCCATTTAATCTGGCTTATGTAATCTTGTGGCTTTAAAGCCTTAGGACTAATGCGGAGGGAATCATTCTTCGACGCCGTGATGGAGTGCATCAGACGGTCACCATGGTATTGGAGAGGCTGGATCCGGCGAGCGACCCAGCATTAGACTAGGTCGGATCCTTTCAAGCCCTTGTGTTTTATCAGATATTCGATCCGCCTCTTAGCGAGGATCAGATCGTCACTGAGAGCCGGAGGGGCCTCGTCCCAAGACGGTTGGGCCGTGGCAGCTCCATCGATGAAAGCCGGCAAAGCAGTAGCTTTGCCAGGAGCAGGGATATCCTTATGGTAGAAGAAAGTGGCCGGCCATTGTTTTACCGACTCACTGGCAGAAATGCGAGGATAGCTACGCTCAAGTCTAAGAGAAAGGCTAATAGTGCCGATAATGTAGGGATTACCGGCAGTGATGGAGTTTCTACGAACATGGAAGTAGAAACGAAACAAAGTGAGACTCGGCCTAATGCCGAGATACCCCTCGCACAAGCTGTGTAAGAAGTCATCTCTAAGATGGAGTTCGGGGGACGATGGTGGAGTTATACACCGTAGTGATCAATCACCTTGGAAAAGAATTCTGAGGGAGGAAAGGACAAACCTCTGTCGAGGTGGGTGCCGAAGTGTACCTGCTCGCCGGCGTGCGGGTGGGGGATGGTTTCCCTGAAACCGCTCCGCCAGTCGCCGGCGCGGAGGAGACCTTCATTCTCCACACCTTGAATTTTCTCATCGTCGAGGAGGCACGGGATCCAGACTCCCCGGTTGCTCTCCTTCGCTGCCGCCGCCACCGCCGCTGCTAAGCCGAAAGAGGAAGAAGAAGCCATTTCTCCGGTGCGCCGGTGACCTTAGATGGGCGGCGCTAGGAAATCTGGGAGGCAGGAGAGCTCTGTGCGCTAGGAAGATGTGGAGGAGAAGAAACGGCAAAGGGAACATGTGAAGAGAGGAGAAGGAAAATCCTCACCCCTTATAACCACCTACCTGCGCCAAGATTCGTGCAAATCGCAATGTGTAAATGCCACACATCGTGGAAGGAACTGGGAAGGACCCACGCGATGATTACGTCGCCTCGATCTCCGCGTGCGCATTGAAACGACGCCTCGGTTCCGTGAACGGTGAACCCACCAATGGTCGTGCTGACAGGATGTTTGTCAGATCATGTGACTTGACCATGACCAGTGTCAGGTGACATCAGAGACCAAGTTCCGGCTTAGTTTGAAAATCAAGCTAGGAAATCCGAGTAACATATTGGTAGGTCCGACTTATTTTAAGACCCGGATCGTATTTTTTGTTGTGAAGTTTCAGGAACCCTTCAAGATTCTGCAAGCCGAAGATCAAGCTAGACAATGATGAATCCGACTTTGGATCTTGGAGACTTCTGGGGGCTGCTGTTGGGGATATACGTTCCGGGTATCCTCAGCATTCCTCACTGACCAGGGTGGCCCACTTCGGGTTAGAGCTTTGCTTCACGGGCGGCCTAGTCAGGGAGAAGAGACAGAGTCCAGTCCGGCTACGGGAAGGCCGAGAAGACTTACCGACTTGGGCCCATAGCGTTACTTGTAGTTCAAGATGTACTCTGTAACCGACTCTTAGTCGTAGCCGGATAGATCTCTCCTGTAAACCCTAGGCTAGATATCTATATAATCCATCCTAGGGAGAGCCTTTAGGGCAACCCTCAATAGTCTACAATCTCAACTCACACAGGCGAACCCTTGTAACCCATATTCCAGCTCTACCGTATTACTGGATTGCTAGCAGGAGTAGGATCTGTCCAAAGCCGGCGGATTCGAACCTGGGTAAAGTTGTGTGCTCACCGTCCTGGAACACTGTATGTCTCACACCCCTCTCTTCCGCACGCCTCGAGAACCCCCTCATGGCGTACTTGTCATCAATTCGACGACAGGTGACCCAGGAGATGCAGTCTCTTTGTAGGGAAACATCATGAGGTGGTGTCGCCATAAGCTTTGAGTGTGGATGTTATCGACACACAGTACGATGTATAAATAATCATAGGGTGTGCGACCAGCGCTCCCTATGGGAGTAGCCCCCGAGTGCCTGGTTGAGTCGAAGACTCAGGCAGGGACTAAAGAACTTTTGCGACTTCTATCATCTTTTGTTTGCTTGTTTTAGTCGAATTTATTGCGAGTGCTCCCTATGGGAGTAACCCATGTCCATACTCGAATCGTGGATTCGAGTGATTGGGTATGCTTTGAATGTCCATGTTCCTGTAGAAGAGAAAAAGAAAAAATCGTAGGGTGCACGATCACCGCTCCCTATGGGAGTAGCCCCCGAGTGCTTGGTAGAGTCGAAGACCCGAGCAAGGACTAAAGTAATCAAAGTCTTCAGCTGCTCAATTTTGGATGACATTAGTGCTGACCTCAGTTGCCCGCCTGAGCAGGTTTGACGGGACATGACGAGCGGTGGGTCCCATTTTCTGACTCTGACTTGACCAGGCGTGTGTAATCTTTGTTTTAACTGTGCCTCCTCGATTTCCACGTGTAATGGGGGTAGTGGGGGACGGTTCACGCTTCAGGTCCTCCACGTGTCGGTCACGATGAACGCCATGCATCTGATAGGGTTTTTCCTGGCCGTTGGATTGCATCTTCCAGGGGGTTAAGTAGGAGTGTTGCAACGGTAATTTTTCCCATCTGCTCTTTTCTCTGCCTTTGCCTCCGTCGCCATTGCTGCTGCTCCTCTGCTTCCTTCACTTCATCTTCCTCGCGGCACTGGACCAACTCCGCGTATTCCCTAGTTACTTCCTCTGGTCACATCGCCACCGCAGGATGGGGAAGAAGAAAGGAGGTGCCGCGGCTGAATCCGCTGCCGCCACTGTTACTACCAAGAAAAAGGGCAGCTCCGCCGCTATGGGCACCAGCGCCGCCGGTAAAAAGAAGGGCACGGGCACTCACGTCACCGATGGCGCGTGGCGCGCGTCCGTGATCAAGTCTTCTGAGCTCTATCTCCTACGCCAAGACAGAGTTCTATCTTCCGCAGTCACTGACGCACGTGTCCCCAGTGGTGAGGTAATCCCTTCTCCTCCTGCCGGTTTTCGGGTGATGTTCCTATCGTTCATCATCCGCGGTCTTTCGCTGCCCCTGTATCCTTTCTTCAGGGGCCTTCTCTGTTTCTATGGGCTCCAGCTGCATCAGCTATCCCCCAACTCCATCCTCCATGTATCTTTCTACATTACTCTTTGTGAGTGCTAGCTCGGAATCGAGCCGCACTTCGGTCTCTTCAAACGTCTCTTCAAGCTGAAGCGCCAGTCGGCGTATGGCTCCGTAGTCTACCATGTAGGCGGCTGCAGTATCCACGTCGACTCCTCTGCCACGTACTTCGACATCAAACTCATGGCATCCGTCCAAGGGTGGAGGGACAAGTGGTTCTACATCTGCGACCAGAAGGCCGACGGAGAGCACTTCGGACTCGTGCCCTTTGATCCTGCGATGCCGTGCACGAGGAGGCGCTCCTGGAAGAACGTAGTGATGCCCGACGAGTCCGCGGAGACAAATGTGCTATACGAGCGTGTCTGCGACCTCGAGAGTTGCATGGGTAAAGAAGAGGGAGGCTGCGCCCTCATTCGCACGTGGCTGCGCCGTCGCGTCCATCCCCTGCAGGCTAGAGTCCACCCTATGTTCTAGTGGGCTGGCACGAACGATGTCACTCGCGTATCTGCCGATGGCATTTCCGTGAGTGAGGTAGATAAAAGGGTGCGACTGTCACCAAGTACACCGCCAAGGATGTGCTCCCCAGTGAACTAGTCGTGCCTCCTTCGAGGCTGCTAATCCTCCTCCTGAGGTACGGTTGTGCTACGAAGTAGCTTTATTTGTCGAATGCTTCTCTTTTCTTGACTTGTACTAACTTGTTTTCTGTATGCAGGATTGGAGTGTGTCACCCTATATGCCCCCTCTTCCTGAGGGGGTTATTCCTCGTGAAGGCCTGGAAGAGGACGAGTCGGAGTCAACCGTCCCATCTGATGTGGAGGAGGAAGCACCCGAGTCGAGTAGTCCGGACACTTGCAAGCGTTCGCACTGCGAGGATTCGGATGCATCGTCTCCTTCGACTCCGGAAGGTGAAGTTTTTGGTGTAGAGTCGCCGATACCTACCGTTCCTGTGAGTGCCGTGGCACCATCTTCTCGCAAGAAGATGCGACTGCCGAAGGAGTCGTCGTCAGAGTCGGGGGATCAAACCTTTGATTTTGACAAGTTTGATTGGTAAGTATACAAGTCTTCCTTCTGGTTCTTAATTGGAGTTGCATTTTCTTGATGTTGGTTTTGTTCTGCAGTCAGCCGGCGTCGTCATCTTCTGGCGACGTCCAATTTTTGTAGGAATCTGGAGTTACGACCTCCAAAGCCAAGAAAGTGGCTGAGCGCGCCCCTTCTCCTCCATTGACGGCCCACTCCGGGCATAATTCATCAAGTTCTCCACACGATATGGAGCACCAGATGGTTATCCGGACGTCTGCGCGTCAATCGACTTCGGAGTCACCGGAGGATCATGTATGTGTAGTGTTTCTTCTTCTGATTTTGCAGTCGAATTTTTTCATCTATACCATCTGCTGATCCCTTACTGTTTCTTTTGTCGCAGCTTATTGTGAAGGAAGCCGCTCGTCTGGCAGAGCAGGTGCTTGCGATGGGTCGTCAGCATGTGATGCTGGACAATCGCCATCGTGCGATTGAAAGTGAGTATTTTGGCTTCTCCTTCTTCATCCTTGCATTATATTCGACTGACGGTCTATCTATGCTTATGTCACAGCTGAGCATAATGCACTCCTTCGTGACACCACTTCCCTCGAGAAAATGCTCGCCACGGTGATGAAGAGCCGCAATGAGGCAATCGCAGCACAGGACGAATCGCGGAAATGCGAAGAGGATCTGCACGCCTCGATCGCAGCTATGGAGAAGTTGTTCGAAGAGCAGCTTTTTCTCGATTGCCAAGGCTCTCTCAGGTATTCCCTTGTCTAGATTTTCGTCGTGTCCCTTCTTTCGAATTTGTTGTTGTGCTGACTTTTGTGCCAATGCTTGATTCTTGTATAGATGCCAGCGATCTGAGCTTCGACCCCCAGGCACTCCGTCGTGATGATGCCCTAGCAGGTGCCATCTCGGCAGTTGAGGATCGCAGTGCTGCTGTTCAGGGGATGCTCACCAAGGCCAAGGGCGTGCTCAGTCGCCTCGGTGAGGAGCTGGCGCCCAAGGCTCAGTTAATCAAGAATATGGATGAGCTAGTGGAGTCCCTTGCTGGAGGCATTTCTACGGGCTTCAAGAACTCACTCCGTGCGGCTGGCGCTTCAATGTCACTCGCGATGGTTCAAGCCCATGGAGTCGAGGTTGATCCTGCAGTGGTCTCCAAGGCGATGCCTGTCAGCACGGATGGCCAACAGGTAGTCTTTGCTCCTTTCGCAGCTGCCTGTGGCAAGTATGGTCCGCAATTAATCAATACAGTTGCAAAGTATTTCGAGGAACTGCAGTGAGCCAAGAAGGCAGCGAAGGCTGCGGCGTCAGGGGCCGGCGGGAAGTCTGTGTTGTCTGATACCGCCACATACTCGATGAGGCCCCCAAAACCAAAGTCCAAGTCGAAGAAACTAGTTGCTCCTCAGTAGTCGTGTCTGTAATAGTTGAATAGTTTGTCTCTTTTGTCTAGAACATGCCTTTTGGCAAGTGTATCTGATGATACTTTATTATGCTTGAATGCACTCAAGTCTTTTGTCTATGCATCGCCTTAGTCTCCTTATTGTCTCTTGCTTGGCTTGTGATAGGGCACATCGAGTGGTCCTTCAAGTGAACCTCGGAATATGCCATCCGCTGATGATACTTTGGCGCAGTCGCACTCAAGGGTAGATGAACTGTCCTTGCTCTCGCGACTCCATGACCGCGTGAAGCAGTTGGAGCATGAACTGCCCGTACTCCGTGGTTATGCGGACGTATGGAAGCCGAGGACGGAGAAGGCCGTCGCTCGAGAGCAATATCTGCTAGGGGAGGTGACGCAGCTGGGCGACCAATTCAAGTGTTAGCTTTCTTCTTCCTTATCTTTTTCTTGTAGTCACCCACAATGGTTCATTGTCTTCATACTTTTGCCTTTGTTTGGTATAGTTGTCAGTGCATGCCATCCACATGATGAGAAGGACATGATTGCTATTCGCATGAATGATCTGACCCAAGGGCAGATTCAGGCGAGTGGATACTTCTGGTGGATCATGATCGTGCAATCGCACTTGCGACCCTGCATGATCGTGCATCGTGGGTGCTTCACTTCCTGAAGAAGTCGCAATCCTACTTGAAGAATATTTATCGGATGATGTTCCCGCTGGACGTCGTTCCATCGAGCCTGCTGGCCCTTCTTGCCAAATTCCAGGACTTGAGTGCAGTCTGCGAGTGTGTACGACAACAGTTAGTGGCTGGTGCCAAGGCTGCTCTGTCACTGGTGTGACTACACAGACCTGATGTGGATGTTGCAGCAATTGCGGCCGGACCGCCAGCGCCGCCAGTAGGTTCGACTTGGAACATGGTTCCTCACTACCAGGCGGTGGATCATCCGGCGGAGGAGATCATCGACTTCTTCGATGAGCAGACCAACGTTCCTTTGTTGCAGTACTAGTTATAGTTTGTATCCTGCACCAGTGTTGTAAAGTTCATATATATATGCTGTGTATATTTGATTGACATTGATGTATATAAGGAGCTTGTTAGCGTGTATGTTTTGTGAGTGCGTTGCACTATGCGATTCCTTTTCGTTAGCCTGACTTGTGTTTATCTCAGCACCTTGCCAACCTGTCAGGTGCGTTGCAACTAGGTTGGTGCTTCTCAAGGATTTCGATTGGTGCGTCCGCTACTCAGGATATCACGTTAGTTCGTAGAACAGATGTGTATAGGGTGGTGCAGCCCCCGAGTGGACAATTTGCAAAAATAAAAGGAACACAGAGTTTTGGGGCACTTAGCTTTATTTATTCGCAGGATAGTACGGGGTACAATGTGTGGCTAAGTAGCCTTATTTGCAATGTAAAAATAAAAGGCGACTAAGGGTAGAAGCGTTGCAGCTGCGTGACGTTCCAGGGGTTGGAGTATGCGACTCCTGTCTCGAAATCTTTAAGGCGATAGGCGCCGCCTAGGATTACTTCTGTAATCACATATGGTCCCTCCCAGGGGGACTCGAGCTTGAGATGCCCTTGTTGTTTCAGTCGCAGGACCAGGTCACCTTCGACGAAGGACCTGGGGCGTAGCCTTCTACTATGGTAGTTGCGCAGGTTCTGCTGGTAGATCGTTGATCTTTCTGCGGCGATTTCCCGCGCCTCGTCAAGGAGGTCGACGGAGTCTTCGAGTGCAAGAGTTGACTCCTGCTCGCTATAAGCGACCACTCGTGGTGCTTTGTATCGTACCTCTGCGGGTAGCACCGCTTCAGCCCCGTGCACCATGAAGAACGGGGAGTACCATGTGGCGCTGTTTGGAGTTGTGCGTAGGCTCTAGAGTACCGATTGTAGCTCGTCTAGCCAGCAGCCCACTACCTGTTCGAGTGGCCTGAGGAGTCGCTTCTTGATGCCTTCGTAGACGAGCCCGTTGGCTTTTTCGACCTGACCGTTGGTCTGTGGATGTGATAAAGAGGCATAGCTGACACTGATCCCAGATTTTCGCAGAATTCTTGGAACTCCTTGGATGTGAAGTTCATCCCATTGTTCGTGATGATGTTGTGTGGTACTCCGAAGCGATAGACGATGGACTCGAAGAACTTGACTGCACTGTATCCTGACTGATTAGTCACTGACATGGCCTCTATCCACTTGGTGAATTTGTCGACTACAACCAGAAGGTAGACGTAGCCTCCTCGTGAGGACTTTGGGAGCTTGCCGACCATATCGAGTCCCCATTGCACGACGGGCCAGGCCAATGGAATTGGCCAGAGCTCCGCACCAGGTGCGTGTGGCTTGTCCGTGAATCGCTGGCAAGGGTTGCATTTTTGGACAATGTCCTTGATGTCAGGCATGGCCGTAGGCCAGTAGAATCTAGCTCGTAGAGCTTTGGCTACAAGGGCTCGACTGCCAGTGTGGTGCTCGCAAGTCCCCGCATGGATGTCGACCAGAACAACCCTTCCATCGGCGTTGGAGACGCATCGTTGGAGTACTCCTGTGATGCTGCGCTTGTACAATTCGCCGTTGATAATAGCGAATGCCTTGAATCGCTGCGCAATGTGCCGTGCATGAGTCGAGTCGTCCGGTAGCCTTTTGCTGAGAATGTACGTGATGTACGGTTGAGTCCAGGATGGCTCGATCATCATGATGCTCATTGGTCCTTTGAGTCATGTGTCAAGCTCCAAGTTGTCGAGTGCCATGGGCTCATTGGGCGGCACAGCCCCTGAGTCCGTTATTGCGCTTGTTTTCTTCTTTGCGGCCTTTGGATTTATGGAGCGTTCGCAGATGTGCTCGAGAAATACCCCAGCTGGTATGGGGGCGCAGGTAGAGCCAATATTAGCGAGTGCGTCTGCCTCTTCATTGCTTTTGCGGCCTATGTGCCGCAGCTCGTAACCATCGAAATCCCCTTCGAGTGTGTCGTAGAGGTCGCGGTAGGCGATCATATTGTCGTTCAGTGCGTCGCACTCGTGCATTGTCTAGTCGCCGTGTATTATGAGCCTCTTGGCGCCATAGGATTTTGCCATCCTCATCCCATGTAGCAGGGCCTTGTATTTAGCTTCATTGTTGGAGGCGATGAACTGCATTCGCAGAATATATTTCAGCTTGTCTCCCTGGGGCGATGTCAGTATGACACCTGCGCCAGCTCCATCCTTTCGCTTGGATCCGTCGAAGTGCATTGTCCAGAGGTAGGAAATATCTAGTTTTTCAAGGAGCCGGTTCTCCATCCAGTGCACAAGGAAGTCAGGGAGGACTTGCGACTTGATTGCATCGTATTTTTCATATGTAATGTCTCGTGGAGACAGTTCGATTCCCCAAAGCGCGATTCGTTCGGTGGCATCGGGATTGTTGAGGATATGCCCAAGCAGGGCGTCGTTGACTACCACGATTGGGTGTTCTTGAAATAGTGGCGTAGTCGCCGGGCTGTCACGAAGATGCCGTATGCCAGCTTCTGGTAGTGCGGGTACCGCTGCTTTGTTGGCGTGAGTACCTCGCTGAGGTAATAGACTGGGCACTGTACCCCGTGGACCTTGTTTTCCTCGGCTCGTTCTACCACGAGCACTATGCTGACCACCTAGTTGGTGGCAGAGATGTATAGCAGCAGGGGTTCCCTTTCGCTTGGGGTTACTAGTACTGGTGAGGTGGACAGTAGGCGCCTAAGGTCTTCAAATGCTTCCTGTGCCTCGTTGGTCCACTCGAACTTGTCAGATTTGCGGAGAAGTTGGTAGAAGGGCAGTGCCTTTTCGCCCATTCGACCGATGAATCGACTGAGCGCCGCGATTCGCCCCGCTAGCTACTGGACACCTGTTATGTTCTTCGGCTTCTCCATGGCCAGTATGGCTTTTATTTTCTTCGGGTTCGCCTCGATCCCTCTCGTGGAGATGAGATACCCGAGTAGTTGCCTAGATGGTACGCCGAAGGTGCACTTGTCCGGGTTGAGCTTGATCCGGTAGCGGTCGAGGTTGGCGAAGGTTTCGCGTAAATCGTCGATTAGTGAAGCTTCCTCTTTAGTCTTGATTACGATGTCTTCAACATAAACTTGAATGTTGCGACCAAGTTGGTTCTTGAGGCAAGCCTGCATGCACCGCTGGTTGGTGGCTCCTGCGTTTTTTAGCCCGAAGGGCATTGTGTTATAGCAGAACACACCGAAGGGCATTGTAAACGCCGTTTTCTCTTGATCCTCCTCCTTCATTCGAATCTGATTGTAGCCTGAGTAGGCGTCGAGGAAGCAGAGGTTCTCACATCCCGCGGTGGAGTCGATGATCTGGTCGATTCGTGGTAGCGGGAAGTGGTCCTTTGGGCAGTGCTTATTCAGAGAGGTGAAGTCCACGCACATCCATAGGATATCTGTGTCCTTTTTTGGTACTAGCACCGTGTTGGCGAGCCAAGTGCTTTCCTTGATCTCGCATATGAATTTTGCGTCGAGGAGTCTGTTGATCTCCATTCCGACTACCTTTGCTCTTGGTTCATACAGTCGCCGAATTGTTTGTTTGACTGGCCTTGCGTCTGGGTTGACATTGAGTGCATGCTCGGTGAATTCTCTGGGAACTCCTGGCATGTCCGCTGGACACCAGGCGAAGATTTCCCAGTGCTCACGGAGGAATTCGACGAGCACGAGTTCCTATGCGGGACTCAAGTTGTTGGTGATGAGGGACGTCTTGGCGGGATCTGATGGGTGGACCTGCACTTTCTTCGTGTGCACCGATGAGTCGAAGGATAGGTCGGGTGAACTTGGCCGGCTCAGGGGAGACAGACTGTTGTCTGTCGACTCCTTTAATCTCGCGAGTTCTTCCTGCATGCCGAATGACTGGGAAATTCTGTTGAACTCCCTGTCGCAACTGACGGACCTCTCGAAGCTCCCGTTGATTGTGATGACGCCATTAGGGCCTGGCATTTTCATCTGCAGATAGTCGTAGTGCCGCACTGCCATGAACCTAGTGAACACGACACATCCGAGGATGTAGTGGTACTGTGAGGGCCAATCTACTACTTCAAAGTCGATGCGTTCACATCAAAAGTTTTTTGGCGTGCCAAAGATGACGTCGAGGTTGATTTTGCCAAGGGGATATACGCCTTTGCCTGGGACGATGCCATGGAATGTTGTGTCTGAGGCCTCTAGGCAGGTCAGAGGGATCCTCATTGCCCGCAAGGTACTCGCGAACATAAGGTTGATGCTGCTTCCACCGTCCATGAAGACGCGGCTCATGTCGAAACCTCCAATTTGTGCCTCGAGTACGAGGGGACAGTGGCCTGGACGAGGTACTTGGCACAGATGGTCGCGCTTGTCGAAGGTGATGCAGGAATCGCTTCCACTGAGGTACTCAGTGGTGGATGGTGGCGAGTTTGTCGCCAGATTGACTTGGCGAGTGATGGCCTTTTGCACCCGGTTTGAGGGGCGACCCTTCTGGATTATCATGGTGCCTATGGCCCGTGGGTACGGCTCGCCTCCGTGATGCTGGTCGGGAGCAGCTGCGTTTGGTGGTCGTCCGGGTGGTGGTGGAGAAGCTCCATGTGCCACAGCTCCTAGGGCGGCTCCGTAGCCCCTGTTGACTGCGTTGCGATTCATCCGAGCCAGGCCCTCATGGAGTTTGAGGAACTCGCGGAAGTCTTTGAGGAGGTGGCTGGATTTCTTTTTGCCATCATGCTTGTCTATGTAGAAGTGAACGGTGCATGGCCCGGACAACTTGTCTTCAATGGATGCAGCGGGCGCCTCATCGCGAGTGCGACACTGCCACACTTGCGTGGTTTTCCCGGAGTCGCGGTATCCACCGCTGCGGTAGCCGCTGTTGCGGTTGCCATCGCGTCTGTCGGCGTAGCCAGCTACGACCATGTTGACGTCATCGCGGTCATCGTAGATGCGCATTCGACATTTTCTTCGGCGGTCACGTCTGGGTTCGAGTTCTGCTTCCTCGTCGGAGTGAACGCGATTCTTCACAGAATCTTCTCCATCAGGTGGTCGATGGTTTTAGGCTTCGAGTGGCCCAACTCCTCCCTGAGCTCTATGCGGCGAACGTTGCCGTTGAATGCATCGATTGCGCGGTCTTCCGAGATATTTTCTGCGGCGTTCTTGATGATGGACCACCTCTGGATGTACGAGCGCAGTGATTCGCCCGACCTTTGCTGGCAGCACCTCAGCTCTTCGATTGACGTGGGCCTTTTGTAGGTGCCCTTGAAGTTGCGCACAAAGCTGTAGACCAGCTCTTCCCAACTACGAATGGATCCGCGTGGGAGGTTGTTGAGCCATGCTCGGGCGGCGCCCTGTAGCTGTAGCTGTAGGCATTGCATGGCCGTGCTTCGACTCCCGCCGTGGAGCCTGATGGAGGAGATATGATCCTCTAACCAGATTTTGGGGTCCTGCAGACCGTCAAACTTCGGGTTCTCTGATGGGAGCTTAAACCCCTTGGGCATTCGCTTTTGCCTGATGGCCCTGCTGAAGAATCTAGCGCCACAGAGCTCCACATCTTCGTCTTATGAGTTAGTCGATCGGGCACGTCGCGCCCTTGATTTGTCGATCTTGCGCTGCGTGAGGTCATCGCGCGCGTCGTAGTCATGGTCGTGTCGCCGGGAGTGGCGACGTTGAGACAGATCGTGACTGTCATCACTAGTTGAGGGCGAGGAGTAGCGTTTTGCTAGAGCCTTGCCTTTCTTCAGCTCCGGTGTCGGCTCTTTGTCGAGGGCGGCCGGTGCATGGCAGCTCGAGGGTCTCTAGCTGGCGACTGGTTGTTGAGGAGGTACATGGTGGCCGCCGTTACCACAGCTTGCGGCGTTTTTGGGAGCACGTTGCCACGCGTATCCACCGTCATGGAGCCGAAGAGGAGGACTTTTACGGCCTCCACACGCTCTTGTTCAGTGAGGTGGGCCAGTCGAGATCACCTCTTGTTAGTGATGTACTCGTTGCACCTGGAGGAGGATCCTTCGTGGGAAGAGAGCCCAGCTCGTTAGAGACTCGACTCGTCTGCCGCCTTTTTACGTGAGTTGCGCGATTGTTTGCAGTTGGCGTTTGTACTCCTCTTTTAGGAGCCAATGGTAGCCCATCAACAGTTCTTCTGGGGAGCCGAAAGGCAGAGGGTAGCCTCGTAGGGCTTCTCGGCAACGGGCCCACTCGAGTTCGTTGAGCCTGATCACGACGCGTTCGCCAGTTTGCTCGTTTATCATAGTTGGAGGTTCGACTGCCCCCCCGTTGTTGAAGAGGGCACCGTTAGTGGGGCCGTCGTTTGGTGGATCGGTTCCATTGCCCCCGTTGACCGTGTTGTCGCGATTGGTGGAGGAGTCGCCCGCGTTGATGACGGCGCACATGAAGTGATTGGGGAAGCTACTGCTCCTGCAACTTTTAGATCTGGAGCCGTAGGCTCCGTCTTCGGTTTCTAGATCGCCCAAATCGGATTCACGACTGCTGTCGCTGGCTGTGTTCTTGACTGTTGTCGAGGCATTGAGCTCACTGAGGGTGCCGATTGGCGTAGGGAACCACGATGCTGGAGCAATCGATGGTATTGTCAGCTGGTCAGGCATGCGAAGCGTTCCCATCTGACCAACTTGGAAGCGGAAGCTCCCGATCGCCAGGCTGATTCCATCGCCCACGGACTCGAAAGCCGGGAGAGTGGCCAGCGTGTGGATGGTGAATTCGAACACGCAGAAGAGCTAGCGAATCTCCGCTATTGTGGAGTTGTAGATCGCAGTTGATGGGGCCGAAGAAGCCGCAACATCAGCACTCCCAATTCCCACAGACGGTGCCAATTGACGAGGGTTTAACTCATCAATGCCCAGTGTTATGGACTTGGGTTTTGGAGAAGGAGGGAGCGCTGGAAGCATCAATCGGCTAGCAAACAAGCACACAGGGGACTCGAAGATTTACCCAGGTTTAGGCCTCGTAGAGGTCCCTACTCCTGCTTGTCTGCTCGTGGAATTATCAAAGGAATCAAGGATTACAATGGTGCGCAGATGCAATCTGGCTAGGGTTGTGGAAACTAGGGTTGCGTGTGTCCTCCTCGCCGCCCCCTCCTAGCCTTTATATAGATAGGCTAGGTCCCAGGTAGCAAGTCGAGTCGGTTACAAGTTAGGGGTTTCCCTTTAAACTTTCTATCTTTAGCTTCTTCTTGTTCCGCAAGAAATCGAGAGTCCGTAGGTTACTCGAGTTCCCCATTTGGGCCTTGGCAACGCCATGGGCTTCCGTCGTATTCAGACCGTCTATATCAAGCTCGAGTACCTGCAGGGTATACCCATGTCAGTTATGCTGAAGGTTCCACCATGATTAGGCATGGATTAGACCGGCAGCCTAGGCGTTTCTCTAACACACATACAGAACTCCATGGACTTACAAACTCCCCTTTTATTTCACACCTAGGATATCCGCAAAAAAAATAGGATGATATCAACTGGGTATATATTTACAAGTGTTGAAAGCGCTCCCCGTGACAGCACGGTTCTACTAATCCCCAACCTATAATTTGCAAGCATATAACATTCATGGACAGTCACAATGGTTCAGGTTTATTAAGTGCAAGAAATAAAGTGTGCCATCAAGTTTGTGAGAGCTTTACTAACTAACTTTCTCATAACAAGCAAACATTTTATTCGGAAGAAAACAAGGCATACTGAATATGCACAGAAAAGTAAATGATGCTAATAGGTAGGTAAGGTGGACACTATTGGCAATATTGGTTTTGGGGAGTTGGAAACACGAGTAAAGCTTATACTCAGTGCAAGTGAAGGCTAGCAATAGTAAGGGAGCGACAAATGAGAGAGTAATAACTGTCATAATCATGCTTGCAACAAAACAGGACTAATCATGGCATGAAAGTGATTCAAGACCCCTGAGGCAAAATAATTCATCGAGGCTTAACTGATTATTGTTTCAGTCATATGCATGCATGAGCATGTGCCAAGTCAATTCAAGTGAAACATTCAGAGGAGGATACCACAGTGTCATCCCAAGTTATGAATAGAGAAATGCAAGCAAACATTCATATGACATGCTACGAACTATTAGCAAGCTGGAGCTAATCACAAGAAAGCAAGAATTACTAAGCATCCATAAATAACATACGCCCTACATGAACAGACTAAGAATGCCCACAATGATGAGTATATGTACAAAAATGAAAACAAATAGAGTTCGTTACCAGCCTCTTACCACACCTTAAGTTGGCATTAATACTCATTATTGCCCTTCACTTGTGTGACTTGAGTAATAACATGAAACCAAATTCCACTGAGGACTGCTGAACCCTGCAATAAACTTCACAAAATCAAAGAAGAACAACAAATATTTTTGGTGTTTTTGATTTTTAAAGGCAAGAACAACAAGAAAGAACAAGCAAAGCGAAATGTTTTTGGGTTTTTCGAATAGTTCAAACAAAGAAAAAAGGAAGAAACAAACCAAGGCAAAAATAAAAAGAAGAAAACAAAGATAAACAATGGAAATATTTTTGGTCTTTTTGTGATTTAGAAAGCAAAAGCAAAGAAAGAACGAAAACTAAAAGAAGAACGAAGCATGGATATACAAAGTACCGACTAAACATGATATGTAGATGAGTGTGATGTCGGTATACCTCCCCCCAAGCTTAGGCTTTTGGTTTAAGTGGGTATCAACCCCAACGCGGGTAAGGGTTCCAAGGAGGCGGGTCATTGTAAGAATGATCATGGTTAGGCCCTTGGGAAGAAGAAGAAGCTCCCCAATCATAGGTAGGCTGCTGATATGAGGACTCCCCCTCATTCGAGGGCTAGAACGAATCATTTGTAACCTCCCTTCCAGTATCCTGCTCCTATTGGGAGAGCTCCCTAAGGTATGCATCGAGTTCTTCCTCGGTGAGTGACCATCCTACCCTGGTATCAAGGTTAAACAAAAAAGGTGCATGCAAAAGAACAACTCGCTCGGACTTACTCCTTCTCCAACCAGCCTTGAGAAATGTTATTTCATAAGACAAATCACTCAAATTAGCCCAATAAGAAACAAATTTATGCTGTATTATGGAATTAAGGGCAAGCCTCTCTATGGGAAACTGTAGGTCTAGATGATGCGGCGCTACACCATGCAAAGCTAATAAACGAGAGGCTATGAGGCCTCCACAAATTCCACCTTTCTCGTAGTTAGCAGCAAGACGGAAAGCTATTAAGGCACCCAAGTTATAAGTCCTATCTCGTTTTAAAGCAGCTGAGATGAATGCTAGGTCATATGAGGATAAATTATTAGCAGTTTTCCTAGCGAGAGAACACTTGGAAATAAAGTAAGCAAAGTAGCAAATAGACGGGAGATGAATGTTACGAATTTTCCCACTCTCCTTTGAGAAGCTGCTCCCTTGGCAAATCTCCGCATACAAGTCCATGAGTGGTGCAGGTCGCTCTTTAATCCTTCCACACGATCCCCACTGAGGTACCTTAATAGCTGCACAAAAGTCATTAAGAGGAAGGTCGACAACTATATTGTAGATTTTGTAGTGAACCATGGGGTTAGGCAAAGAGCAACTAAATCGGAAGTCCCGCACTAAAGACATAGTTAGTTTTACAAATTGATAAGGTTCATCTTCCACAAAATGCTCCAATCCTGCATTATCAATTAAAGTATGGAAATCCTGAGAAATTCCTGCAGCCCTCATGAATTCGGGGCATGGATAGATGGAAGGAAAAACTTCCTCCTCTCGGTGAACCTTCATAACCTCAGGCACCCTCAGTTCATGTTGGTTGAGTTGGTGTTCATTCATCTTCTATTCTGAAATTTAAACATCCATTATACAAGTGATTGCAAAGTGAATACATAATGAAGGGAACTACTCATAGGGACTTGTAAGAAGCCTAAACATGCATCAAAAAAATATCTCTAAGCATTGAACAAGCTTACAAGCTCTCATAACCTGTCACCTATAGCAGCAAAATACTTAAGATATAAACCACTAAACACAAATCTACTTGGACAAGCAGAGGAGTCACATACTGGAGAACAAATGCTCCAAATTTCAATAGCAAAGATAGGCTGAGCAAGGAGATCAAAAAATCATGGACAAGAACATCAAGAACGCGATTTCAAGCAATGAACTGGTGTTTTTTCGGGAGAGAGAGAGCAGTGGGAAGTGAGAGAGTGAGTGGAGGGCTAGGGGTGGCCAACACCATGGCTAGGCGCGCCCCTGGGCTGGCCGCACCACTAGGTGGTGTGCCTGCCTGGTGGGCCCCTGGTACTCTCCAGACACTTCTCTGCCCCTTTTTTCATGTAAAAATTTAATATGAATTTTCTGGAATTTTTCGAGACACTTTATTTTTGAGCAATTTTCAGGTATTGATGAATGATTGTCTGACAGAAAGATTTTTTTGGAATGATGCAAAAACAAAACAAAGCTAAAACTTCAGAAGTTCTAAGACACTCTAATATGCAAGCAACTAACAACAGAAAAGTAAACTAAATGAAAGCAAAACAAAAATGGATAAACTAAAAGTAAGCAAAGATAATCATGGTGAAAACATTGTTTTGGTCATTAAAATCCCTTTGTTAACAAGGTTTATCAGGTCTTTTTACCAACACAATTTTATATGAAAAAAAACTTTGTATTCCACTAATGATTATGTTACCTCAACCTTGATAGCAATGGTCCCAATCATAATAGTTTCATATTTTTCTCGTGGTATGGGACAATATATTCTCCAACTTGGATGCCCTCAACATGTTCAATTGAATTTAAGCCATAAGTCCTATCAATATTCTTGGGGAAATAGACAGTATGTTCCTTGTCATTAACATTAAAAGTCACATTTCCTTGATTACAATTAATAACAGCTCCTGCAGTATTAAGAAAATGTCTCCCAAGAATAATATACATATTGTCATCTTCAGGCATTTCAAGCACAACAAAATCAGTTAATATCAAGCAATTATGAGCCACTTGAACATGTACATCCTCACATATACCAACAAGAATAGTAGTAGATTTATCAGCCATTTGCAAAGATATATCAGTTGGTATTAGTTTTTCCAGTTGAAGTCTCTTATAGAGAGAAAAGGTCATAACACTAACTCTTGCTCCCAAATCACACAAAGCAGTTCTAACATAACTAGTTTTAATAGAGCAAGGAATAGTTGGAATCCCTGGGTCTCCAAGTTTCTTAGGAACCTTACCATTAAAGGAATAATTAGCAAGAAAAGTAGAAATTTATTCATTAGGGATATTCCTTTTATTAGAGACAATATCCTTCATATACTTTGAATAAGGAGGCAATTTAATAGCATCAGTCAAAGGTATCTGCAAAAATAAAGGTTTCATCCACTCACACAACTTATTATAGTGTTCATCTTCCTTTGACTTGTGTTTCTTATGAGGGAAAGGCATAGGTTTTTGGACCCAAGGCTCTCTTTCACTACCATGTTTCTTAGCAATAAAATCTTCTTTAGTGTATTTAGTATTTCTTAGTGTGCCTTTCAGGTTCTTCTTCAACTTTTTATTTATCAGGAACATCATTTTCCTCATTACCACTTTTAGTTTCAGCATCAGAGGCAGATATACTATTAGGATCTTTAGCAGGTTCAGAGGATTCTACAATAGTTTTATGTTTCTTTTTTATTTTCTTAGGAGTAGTACCACTATTTTCAGCTTGTTGAGAATCCTGCTCAATTCTTTTAGGATACCCCTCAGGATATAGAGGATCCTGGGTGGCAGCACCACTTCTAGTTCTAATTTCATAAGCATGTTTTTCTTTAGCAGGATTAACTAGCAAGTCTTTTTGTACCTTAATAAGCTGATCAATTTGAGTTTGAACCATTTGAAAATGTTTAACAAGCATTTTAACACCATTAGAGGTTCATTCCACAATGTCTTTTAACTCAACAATAGCTCTAGAGTTTTCCATTAAATGATTTTGCACCATTTTATTGAAATTATCTTGCTTAACAATAAAAACATCAAATTCTTCTAAGCATTAATCAGGAGGTTTATAGTAAGGGATATCACCTTCATCAAAATGTTGGAGAGAGTGTACCTCAATAGTAGATGAGTGGGGGACTGGCTTACATAATTCTTCTATAGGAGGTAAATTCTTCACATCTGCAGCTTTAATTCCCTTCTCCTTAAGACATTTCTTAGCTTCCTTCATCACTTCGTCATTTAGTTCGATAACTCCCCTCTTCTTTGATGTTGATATAGGCGCAGGTATAGCTGGTTCAGGTATATCTGGTTCAGGAGGAGTCCAATCTTCATAATTCTTGCTTATTTTAGCCATTAATTCGTCAGCTTCCTTGGGAGTCTTATTCCTGAAAACACAATCAGCACAACTATCCAGGTATGTCCTAGATTCTTTAGTTAGTCCATTATAAAATATATCAAGAAGCTCATTCTTAGGTAATGGACATCCAGCCTATGCATGAATCAAAGCACAAAACCTTGCCCATGATTCAGGAAATATCTCTTTTTCTCCCTGTTTAAAATCAAAAAGTTCATGCAAAATAGCATGTCTAGCACTAGGAGGAAAATATTTCTGAAGGAAGGTACTAATTAAGCAATCAGGGCTATCCATAGATCCAGGAGGTAAATTATTAAACCAAGTTTTAGCTTCTCCTTTCAGCGAAAAAAGGAAAATTTTAGCAACAAAGTAGGTGTGCATCTTAATATCATCAGAAAACAGGCCACTCATGGTAGAAAGCTCAGTCATATGTGCTACCGCACTTTCATTCTTAGTCCCACAAAAAGGTTCTTTCTCCATAATAGCTATGTAAGATAGATCAAGAGAGAAATCATAATCCTTATCTTTAATGTTTATGGGAGATGCAGCAAACTTAGCATTAGGAGACAATTTGGGTTTTATAGTACGCCTCTCAAGGAGACTCTTAATAGCACTCCTATCATGGGTGTTTTGACATTCTTTAATAAATTCATCGGTCATCTCTATATAACCTTCTTTATTATCGTAACTCTCTCTAGACTCAGGTGAACTGACAGGTGTAGTAGTGTCTTCATTAGGGGTTTCAGTATTTCCAGCTATAGTTCTAGCAATCATAGCATCTAGGAAAGGACCTAATGAACCACTCTTATCAAGCATAGTAGAAGCAGCATCATAAGTATCAGAAGTTTCAGATTCAGCAGTAGTAGCAGCATGTGTAGCATGTGTATGTGGTGGTGTATGGAGCTTACTCATAACAGATGGTGAATCAAGAGCAACAGAGGTGTTCAGAACCGTACCTCTCCGTGTAGTGGATGGTAAAATAGGGACTTTGCCATCACGAGACTTACCCATAATGGATGGATGGTAGCGAACAATAGTGATTCCAAGTGAACTTGATAAGTAAAGCTATGCTCTCCGCCAACAGCGCCAGAAAATAGTCTTGATGACCCACAAGTATAGGGGGTGTATCGCAATATTTTTGAGGGAAGTGAAACCCAATTTATTGATTCGACACAAGGGGAGCCAAAGAATATTTATAAGCCTTAACAACTGAGTTGTCAATTCAGCTGCACCTGGAAACAATCTTGCTCACATCAGTTTATCAGTAGCAACAGTTTTGTAGTAGCAATAGTAAGTAACAGCAGTAGTAAAAGTAAAGACAATAGTAACAATAGCAGTAGACAGTAGGATTAAAGCGCTGTAGGCATATGGATGGATGAACGGGCATTGCATGGACAAGACAATTCATATAGCAATCAAGACATAGGGCATTTGCAGATAAATAAGATAAAGCATCCAAGTACTAAATAATCATAGGCATATGTTCTATATATAGTCATACATGCTCGCAATGAGAACTTGCACAACATCTTTTGTCCTGCCAGCCCGTTTGCAGCGGGGCCTCAAGGGAACTACTGGCAATTAAGGTGATCCTTTTAATAGAGCACCGGAGCAAAGCATTAACACTCCATGAACACATGTGATCCTCAGATCAAAGCCATCCCCTCCAGTTATCCCGATTGCTATCACTTCGGGGCCTTTGGTTCCGGACAACAATATGTATATACAACTTGCAGGTAAGACCATAAACAATACTATCATAATGAATCAATAACATGTCTAGATCTGAAATCATGGCACTCGGGCTCTAGTGACAAGCATTAAGCATAACAAGTTGCAACAAAGTCAAAAAGCACTAATAATAGATACTAGCACCATGCCCTAACAATCCGATGCCATTACATGAACGATCTCATCCAATCCCTACCATCCCCATAGCCTACAAAGGGGGATTACTCACTCATAGATGGGGGAAACATGGATGGTCGATGGAGAAGCAATGGTGATGATGATGGCGATGATCTCCTCCAATTCCCTGTCCCGACAGAGTGCCAGAACGGAGTTTTTGGTTCCGAATCATGGAATCTGGTGGTAGCGGCGCAGCGAAACTCTTTCTGGAAAAACATCGACCCCCCCTTGGTTTTTAGGTCCATATGCAACTTATAGGCGAAGAGGGAGGCCGAGGGGATGACCGAGGCGGTCACACCACCCCTAGGCGCAGCCTGGCCTGGCCCACGCGGCCAGGTGGTGTGGGCCCCTCGTGGCCCTCCTCCGTCTCGTCTTCTGGCTCTGTGAGTCTTCTGGTGAAATAGGATTTTTGGCATATTTTTCGGGATTTTTCCTGATAGTTGATTTTCTGCACAAAAACTAGACACCAAGGTAATTCTGCTGAAAACAACGTCAGTCCGTGTTAGTTGTATCCAAATCACACAAGTTTAGAGGAAAACAATAGCAAAAGTGTTCGAGAAAGTAGATACATTTTGGACGTATCAATCCTCAAGATGAAACTTCTCAAGAAACACAAGATCAAACCATGGAGGAACAAAATAATGCATATGACAACTGTTATGACTCTGATTCAGAGACGATTGATCCAAGAGAAGAAAAAGAAAATATCAATGAAGATGAAGTTGTTGTAGTAGAGAAGAATAAGAGCGATAAGAAGCAACAAAGTATAGCAACAAAAGAGTCTGACCCCCCACAAAAGGTAAAAGACAAGAATAAGAAAGGTGAGCAAAAGCTTCCTTATACAGATCGAAAGAAGAAAGCCCCGGATCAGGTAATCTATGATTCTTTTAAAAAGGCACTTGGTGACCTTCGTTTGTAAATTCCATTTGCGGATGCAATCAAAGTCCCTACCTATTCTAAATTCCTCCGTGATATTCTTAGTAGAAAGAAAGAAATAACTGAAACCATTGCCATGGTGACTAGTTATCCTACTAATGGGAAGCTATTGTCTAAATCAAGAGATCCCGGAATACCAACTATTTCATCTCAATAGGCAAAATAGACATTCATAATGCCTTGTGTGATTTAGGTGCAGGAGTTAGTGTAATGCCATACTCCCTCTATAAAAGGTTAGGATTAGGGGAGTATTCCCCTACTACTATCACTTTAGAGATGGCTGACAAGTCCACTAAACAACCCATTAGTATGATTGAGGATGTTCTACTTAGAATATATGAGCATGTTATTCTCACTGATTTTATTATTCTTGAAATGCCAGAGGATAAAAAATTATCCATAATACTTGTAAGACCTTTCTTTAGTACTACAGGAGCGTCAATTGATTGTGCTGAGGGAAAATATTCTTCAATGTTTATGATGCTGAAATCATCCGGTATTTTCCAAAGAAGCTAGAAGCAGGAGAAATATATATTCCACCAAAAAAACGAGTTCATATGCTAAGTGCCTTTGATAAGGGGCAACCCAAGGTAAGAATTCGAGAACAAAGAAGGGGTTGAATTATTCAACCATCCTTAATAAAATGCTTAATGGGAGCCAACCCATCACATTACTAAAATAGATTAAAGAATAAAATGTTCATCGCATTCCTACAACTTTTTCACAGACATTCTTGCGGAAGCGCGCCCGTGAAGATGCAGCTGTCAAAAAGTAGTAGAAACATCGATTGAACAAGTGTAGAATAAGTATAAAAATAAAAGTTTGAGTTTTATCTATGAAAACTAGCTTAATCGTTTAGTTTAGACTAAAAAGTAAATCTCTAGTTGAGGAGAAGAAATTAGGTTGTACTAAAATCCCGCTCTTTACATGCTGATGTTGGTTGACAATTTCTACTATCATTTTTCTATCAAAAACAAGGCATTTCGCTAAGTTTCAGGATAAGAAAGAATTGTAGAAGAAATGGATTTTTTTGATGACTACTGATGGTTTAACGACCAACTATATGGCCGGAATAAAAATTCTGGCCGTATAATTTGGTCGTATAGATATCTTTGCCATCGACAATTTATCTTTCTTAGGTATAGAAGGTTTAACGACGAACTATATACAGTGGGAATAAAACTTCCGGCCGTATAGTTCCAGTCATATAGATATTGATGCCTTCGTACAATTTCTTTCCTAGGGTACTGATGGTTTAACGACAAACTATACGACAGGAATAAAAATTCTAGCCGTATAGTTCTGGTCGTATAGATATTGATGCATGTTTTAGAAAATTTATCTCAAGGATACAGAAGGTTTGACGACCAACTATACAGCGGGTTCATTCTGATCCCGACGTATAGTTGCGCCCGTATAGGTGTGATCTGGCATAAAGATACCCTAATTGTCGATGCCGCCGCAACCAGACAGCGGGAACTATTTCACCCGCCCATATAGTTGCGGCCGTATAGTTCGGCATGACCTCATAATCGCGCCGTGCAGCTAGGTTTCTTCTCCCTCCTCACTTTTTCTCTCATATTCTCTCTCCAAACCTCTCAAAACCCACCTAAAACTCTTGATTCTTCGCGGATTTCGTTCGTTTGAGTGGGGGAATCAACATATCGATATGTTTCTCTCCCTATCCATGCTTTCTTTTCAGAATTCCATGGTTGAAACTCTCACATTGATCTAGTGGATGAACTCAAGCTTATTTTGTTTTTCCTATTGATTTCTCACGTTAGGATTAAATTTTTCCACATAGAATCGTTCGTATATCATGTAGAAACTATATGCCTAAGGTTTTATGGTGAAATTTTTCAGTGCATCAAGATGAAAAAAATTGGTAGCATTTTTCGCAAGGGCAAGCGCCAACGCGGCGAGAGCTCGGGGCTCGGGCCGGGCTCAATAGCAAGTTGGACATTGTTTCATCAAGGAGGGTGTTTCCCACACGTTGGGCCGATCATAGCTTTGTCACCGCGGCATGGTTGAGGGCGGACTTCGACCTCATGTGTGATAAGGCCGCGCTAACACTACTCGGCTACGCAGGCCAAAACACCTACACTGAGCTCACCCATGAGTTCCTTGCCTCCTTCTACGATGACCACAAGGAGAAAGGTAATGTGTGCACGATAAGCTTCACCATAAACCGGCATCCATATGAAATAACTTTCGAACAATTTTGTGATGCTTTTGGCCTCCCTCACGGTGGGGAGGCAACTATTACAAATTTATATAGCGTCTCAAGTGGAGAAACTTGGGAGGTTATTGCTATTAACGACGGCAGGGAATTCTACCAGAAGAAGATGTCCACCATTCAGAACCCAACAATTTTCTACTACGCCTTGTTCCTCGCCAATACACTGCTGGGAAGAGGAGATACCCGTTCCATGGCCAATGTGGACGTGGCCATGATCACCAAGGCACTCTTCCCCAATGCATCGCAAAGCCACAATCCTGCAGCTCTACTACTCCAGCACCTTCACCACCAGAGCAACAAAATGAAAGGTAACATTTGCATTGGTGGATCGATAACCCACCTTGCCCACACATTGAATATTACATTACCTGTTATGCAACCTGTTGATATCTCCAAACTTATGGATGTCAAGTATTTAACTACTTGTGGCTTCCTTGGTGTTTACCAAGCTAACAAGAGGCTCTGAGCATATCAGTTTGGTTATCTTGGTGAAGCACAGGGTGAGTAGGTTCCGTTTCCCTATCCACAAGCCTTCTCGATTGTGGAGAAGGACACCTAAATCCTCACCAAGGATCAAGTGGTGTAGATCATGGCTGAACCCCAGCCTGATCAAGCAGAAGATGAAGAAGGAGAGCAGCAAGATGAGTATGAGCAGGAGCAAGAGCAGGAATACAACCTGCTTGGGAAGGATAGCAGGAGGGGGATCCTGGGACCCATGACCCAATCAGCCACATCAGGGGTTCAACTATGTCCTCTATCAAGAATTTCAGCAGCTCAACCAGCGCGTTGGGGAGATTGACCACACTCTACAAGAAGTGAATGAAGATGTGAGTGCCTTAACTCACAACTTCAGTCACTTCATGACCCACTTCCCCGACTACTACCAGCAGTATCTGCACTAGCCACCGAACAACGACAACAACCGAGTCTGGCAACAACCGAAGCTTCGGGGAGGTTTGAAAACCTCCAAACCTTGCAGTCATATTTTCATTTCTTCTTTTGATTTATTTTACTTCTTCAAAATTACATGTTTACTTTCAGTTTGCATTCCTAAACCAAAAACACCAAAAAAAAATAGTTGTAACCTTTATTGCAAATTTGTTTCTTTGTTTCTCTCAGAGATTGCTCAATTTTAGGTGACTTGGCAATTGGGAAATGTAGAGGGGATTCGACTCAAGTACGAGAACGAAGCAAGAAAGAGGAGGTATCACATTCCTTTCATCACCTTTTCTGCATGTTTAATTGACCCTACAATTATTCACTCGCTTGCACTTGAGTCACTCTCCACCTATCTTATTATCCTTTAATTTCTATTCCTTTGCCAAGTGTCTCCTTTTTAGCTTTGAAATAACTAACAATGAACTTGGTTAAAAATATTTCCGACATTTTTACAACAAGAAAAAGCATCCAAAATATGACTTGAGTCCATGTTTAGCCCAATGGATTTGATTTTAGAACTACTCCACCCCATTTGAGCTTAATATAGATAGACTCGATAGCACTCTTGAATGAAATTGTCTGACAAAATGGATGCTTCGAAGTAGTAGATATTATGCCACTGCCTTTTCTTATAATTACCATAAGATATTTATTTACACGTGTCATTACAACACTGTCGTATTCCATGGTAACTATTAACTCCGCTGGCCAACGAACGATCTAAATGTGGGAAACCACTTGATTTCGGCTATTGAGTTATGTAAGCATCTGTAGCTGCAATGCTATGGCGGGTAAAATTTTAGTCTCCTCGTGGTTTCACATTCCAAGTGAAGTTGTAGTACTCCTCTGACCCATTATTGCTCAACAATTATCTATTGGCATGGTCACGAGTGCGCAACACAGTCCCAATTAACATGTTAAAAACAATGGCATGATTTCTCTATGAAAGGGCTTAAGTTTTTGAAAAACAAGGAAAGGAAAAAAGGTGCTTTGAGAGTCTTGAAATTTTGACATGGGTATAGATGTGTTGTTCTTAAATTGAATGTTTTTGGTGCCAACTTGAGTACTCTTAATTGATTAAAGAAACAAGAGCAAAAGTTTTCATCTCTCAACAAAGAGAGACACCAAAAGAATATGTTTCACTTTCCTAGCTAAACTTTTGACACTTGCTCGGGCATATAATTTATTTGCTAGCAAGATATATGTGGTTAGGAAGTGGACCCAGTGCAATCTTGTGAATACTTGTATGATCTTGTTTAAGATTGCAGGAATTGTGAAGAAAAGAATTTGACACCAATCCGAGCTTGTAAGTTCTTTTATTTCAGTCTCGAATCTCCGCTATTCTTCCTTATTTTCTTGTCACTCGAGGGAGAGCAACATCTAAGCTTGGGGAAGTTGATAGCTGTGAGATTCGACATATTTTTTATAGTTTTTATTGATGGTTTTCCTCTGGATTTGATCATTTTCTAGCTTTACCTAACGCTAATACTTCGGTAGCAAAGAAAACTTGGTTTTTAATGTGTGTTTCAGGTTCTAAACGTCAATAGAAGGTTTTAACAAGGGAAACACAATATTCAGGCAAAAACAAGCAAGTCTTTTTTTGGAAGAAATCAAGGGAGGCAAACAGACGCTTTAACGAGCAACTATACAGCGGGAACATTTTTCCGGCAGTATAGTTCCCATCGTTTAGCTGCTGCCACCTCCGTCTTGTCAAAAGGGACAACTTTCGTGTAGAGGCCATACGCGAAAACAGAACACAACAGCCTCCATCCCATCCAGAAAGGAGAAAGAAGAGATCTGGAGAAGGAGGAGAAGACGTTCTTCATCTCACTCCAGAGAGAGAGAGAGAGAGATCTTCACCTTGCAAGACTAGGGTTTGAGATTATTTCTTCCTATCTTGAATTGTGTTGGATTACTTTTCTATTATTATTGTGGATCTCCACGGTAATATCGAGAAGAACTCCCTTTGTTTAATTATATTGATGATGCTTTGTTCTCTCATGTGTGAGTAAGTTCCTTGGGCGTGGGAGATGTAAGGGATTGGTGAGATGTGATGTGCCTTCATATATTCTCCATTAGTTTGTGATTAATTTTAATTACTAAATTATGTGTGCTTGACTATCTGTGGGATGCCTAATGCTTGTTGTCCAATTAAGGGCCTAGACAATATGATGCTTTGTTCTACATGGATAGGATCTTGCTCGCTAGTAGATGGGCGACCCCCGAGTGACACGGGGATATCAATGGGAAATAACTAGACTCGAGGATAACGAGGAACCACTGTGCTTATTACATTAGTCCGATCCAAGGATCTTAATTGCTAAGCAACCTGAAGGATCTTAATCGTCTAGTAACTAACCATGGTTTTGGTAATAGACTAGTAGGATTATTGAAGTTGAGATGAAATCTACCAATAGGAGTTCCGGCTAATTATGGGTTGCTCACCTACGCACATACTTATAATATTATAATTGTTACACTTACTACTCGTCCACCTGGCACAGTCACTATCACCATGAACTATATCTCCACACGCCTTCTTTGTCATCTGCAGAAAACAACGAACAATCAAATTGTTCTTTACTTTTATCCTTTTTATTTCTGAAGTTTACATTTTAGTTTTATTTAAATACATCTAGTTTAATACAAATTCCATTCTCATATCCACACTTGCAGTCAATTCACTTGAAGAACCATGACAACTTTGGGTGTGATAGAGACTTCATTCATAAACACTTACCTTTGGGCTCCCTGTGCGATCGACATCTATACTTTGAAACTAGCTACAAACGATATGTGCACTTGCAAACATCAGCTGGCGGCGCTACTCTTGTGGTGGAGCCTATGACTGGGCCACACTTGGCGCCTACATCTTCGTTTGCAGGGCCACCGGTGTTCCCACTGGGGGTGTGATGACTGCAAGTGCACATATCATTTGTAACTAGTTTCGAAATAAAGATATCGATCCCACAGGGAGCAGGAGTCTGAAGTCTAATAACTCTTGAAATAAATATTACAATAGAAATGCTAAATAAAGTTCTAAGTGACAAGATAAAATGCGTTAAAAGGTGTTTTTGGGTTTTTGGTATAAGAGCAACAATAAGTAAAGTAAAACAACTAAACACAGAAAGTAAGTATCGCGTATGTAATAGTGTTTGGAGCTGCAATAGGGGAAAGCGTTCTCAGGTAGTAGCGGATACACCACTAGCATTATAAGGAGCTAAGGTAAAGATTATTATCATGAACATTCTCAACTATGTATGTGTGGGAGGAACTCCGTATTTGGACAAATAGGCAGCAACCACTGCTCACATCATCCTCATAACCACATCATTTAGCAATCGACATTAATCAAATTACTGAGCTATTAAGGGACGTAATCCCATATGATGTATCCCATGGCATGGATTGTGTTCCGTGAGTTTCCTCGGTTCCCAAGTTAATATGTAAGGGGTGCCAATAGCTTTATAGTCACTATAAGTGCTAACACACCTCCGTCTACCAACAAGTAGTTCCCTCCATCAAGTCCCCATGAGAGGAAAATATTGAGAGGTTGACTTCTCTCGACATCAAGATGAAGACAATCTAACACATGGTCACAGTGATGAATATCATAATAAACTTTATCTTATTTCAATCTCATACTAGGGTTTCTCCATGTCCCCAAGAACTAATGATCTACTCAGGAGGCAATCAACATCTTGGCAATAACAATGGAATCTATCATAGATGAATAACAAGATCTAGACATGATGTAGATGGGGTGGATGGATATGGTGGTGATGTAGTGGTTGATGATGAAGATCGATGCCTTAGCCTCCCGGATCTGCGCAGGGCGAAGATGGATCCCCGGTGGACGTGTTCCCCCTCCAGATGCCTTCCGGAGGTGAGGTTTCGGTGATTTTTGGTTGTTCTACATGTCATCTCTCTGATCTAGTTGCACTGGTGAAACTATTTGAGGAGGCAGTGGTGGCGCCAACTATATGGCGGGAACTATACAGCCGAAAAATTTATTCCCGCCATATAGTTGGTCATTAAACCGTCTGTGTGCCTTGATTGCTTCAGGGTTTCTTCTGGTATTATTGATATTTCCCAAATAAGTGATTTACATTGTTTTTGACTCCTTTTCTCCCTAGTATAACTGCTCCAAGAATTGTGTCCATTGTATCCATTATCTGTACTAATCCTGGTGAAATAGACATAAAACATGCACGCGAACACCGTAAAATACCAAGATCCTACATCTACAATGCAAAATAATAATATAAAACATGATGCAAATATGCACTCATCAACTTCCCCAAGCTTAGACTCTTGCTCGTCCCAAGCAAGTTTAACTTAATGGATGTGATCCTCATATTCATGAAGCCGAGTCGATAAAATAAATGAGGCAGTTGTAGCATGTGTTTATCATATATGATACATGGGAATAAGTTCATGAATAGTACCTTACTCGAACCATCTGAATAGTATTAGCAGGCTTTTCCACACCTTAGCATTTAACAATTCACAAAATATCACTCTCAATATGATGTAAAAGTATTCAGTTCAACCGAATGAGTTAGTGAGGTAGTCCCAAGTGTTTTAGGATTAACATATTCACTTGGGATTCAAAATATCAAAGCGTCTCTTTGTCATACTACAATATAGTGGTGTATGCCTATTTGCTCTTTGCACATTTGCTCTTTTTCTTCTTTCTTTTCTGCTATTTTGTGTATATGCTCACACTTTTGTTTAAGTGATGTGCAAAGGAGCTAGCCATACATTCCACTTCATGTAGGAATTCAAAGTTTAACGATCTCAATTACCAAATTACAATTGTATATGAAGCATTTTTATGACTTGAAGATTCTACCTCGACTTGTTCGCACTCTATTTTGATAGCACTTTTCATTTTCCGTTGTAAATCAAACCGTAGACTTACAACATATTGACTAAATTATCTTTATATGTCCCATTAATACCAATGGTGTGGAAGACTCCTATTGCTATCATCAAGTGCAAGTAAAATTATACTCAAGCTATTCATATATCCAATAAGACAAGCACAAACTCAATATTGCTCCATATATAATAATAAACTCGGAATTTCATAAAAGGGATCGACTATTCCTGAAGGGAATTTTAAGGATACAAACTTTATTTATAGTTTGAACTAATGCAAGAATAAAATAGTAATGTAAAACTTATAAGATAGATTACAAGGTCTTAAAGATCTCCCCAAGCTTGGAATCAAGCCAGGCAAGATCAAATAATCCCTTGCGATTGATACCATGATTATTGTAGATCACTGTGGTGCCATGGCATGTAATACTGCGGTCCATAGCTTCTTGTTGGTATCCTGCAGAGCAGTGAGGCGGCTATAGCACCTGCACAAATCAGGTTGCAGAGTGTCCACTTTATCTGCGAGCTGAGTCGCCAATGGGAGAAGATCATCCTTCTTCTCTATCTCTTTGATATGGTGGTGGACTTCGACGTGATGAAGTAGATCCTGCTTCTGATATATCTCCAGTGCTCGCACGCGATCCTTGGTCTTGGGAATAGCTTCTTCTTCCTCATCCATAATTGATGGATCAGGGAAGTGGAAACCGTACGTCCACTCTTCTTGAGGCTTCATCCTCATATGAGCACTAATGGTAGGCTTCGAGATTGGTGCCTTCGCTCCCTTGCTATCACCTGCACCAATATTAGGTAATTCCTTACGCTTGTGCGACCTAGGGTCCGTGGCGAAGAACTTGACCGTCTCCACATGGCCTTTTCCATGCGGCTTGTGACCTTCTATCTCTTCTTGAGCTCTCTTCATTGCCGCCCAGTTGATCTCCGGGGATCATAGACATCACGGCGGATGTAGAAATCAACCAAATCTTCATCGAAATCGTTGTTGTAGAAGCTTGGATCGACATACTCCTTGTACCCCGGGCTAAACCTCTCCACCTCCTCGTAATCGTCCTCCATGGACGGGCTGCTAGAGCGGTCCCTGGAAGAACCAATGAAACCCAGGGGTTTCCCACGGCCTGGGATGGGATAGCGCATTGATAGATTGGTTCCTGGAGATTATGATTGGAGAGAGAGAGAGAGACAATGGTAGTATATAAGGGGGGTTAGAGGTCGGTAAAACTCGTGAGAAACACCGAATTCTTGCCCAAGAAAAGAATCTTAACAAAACAAGGAAAGAAATCACGGATTTGGAGGAGTCCTGCCGCGTAACGACAAACTATATGGGCATGGCCCGTATAGCTCTGGCCGTATAGTTGGTTCTGGGCAGAAATTTCCAAGTATCTCGAGTCCAGGTCGGTTAAGTTATGACTCGGAACCGACAATACATTTATTTTCATGAGAAAAACAAAAAGGTAAACGAAAATGTCTGATAGTTCAACGACCAACTATACAGCCGGAATATTTTCTCTGGTCGTATAGTTGCGCCCGTATAGATACATTAATAAAAAATTGAAAGTGTCTGAGAGTTCAATGACCAATTATACGGCCGGAATTTTGTCTCCGGTCGTATAGCTGTGACCGTATAGATACATACATCAAAAACAATTTCACGAAGAAGATTCAGAGGGTTTAACGACCAACTATATAGTGGGAGATTTTTCTCCGGTCGTATAGTTGCGCCTGTATAGTTGGTAAAACCTCCAGAAACTTCAGAAAAACACGAGGAATTTAAAGGGAAAAAATTCAGAAGTAAAATCTATGAAAACAAATCACTTATTTGAGTAAGAACACTTACCTTGAACTTACTGTTTACTTATTCGGGGATGACAAGCTCCCCCAACAACAAAGACTTCTTCTCTTTTGGAGGATTGACCTTAGTTCATTGAATAATTCTCGTAAGCGAAAATCACTAGGACTAAAGTTCCTCTCAATAAGATTGGTGTCTTGCTGGGCAAACATGGACACTACATCCAACATCTTTATTTTTTGCCTCTACATAATCTACAACTCAAATTCTTAAAGTAAAAGAATCCAACAGATCAGTCTTGGCTTATGGTTTTTCCTCTCAAGGAGTTCTTTTAAACCATCACGATCCGTATGGAGTCTTACTTTTGCATCAACTATATAAGAACAAAATTCGCAAGATAAAAATATAGCAAAAATTTCCCTTTCTTCCATAGGATAATTCTTTTGAGCACTATTAAGAGTTCTACTAGCATGATGTATAATATTAAATCTGCGACCTATGTGTTGTCCTAGAGTTACTCCTACAGCATCATCACTAGCTTCACATATTAAGTCAAAAGTCATATCCCAGATAGGTGGTTTAATGATAGGAGCATGGGATAAAGCATATTTAAGTTTATCAAAGGCTACAAGCCATTTATTATCATAATTAAATCTTACTCCTTTTGTAGAAGGTTAGTCAAAGGTTTAGATATTCCAGAGAAATTTCTAATGAACCTTCTATAAAAACCCACATGACCAAGGAAACTTCTTATACCTTTTATATCCCTAGGTTGTGGCATTCTCTCTATGGCTTCAACCTTAGCTCTATCCACTTCAATTCCCTTACTTGATACCTTATGTCTAAGGACTATATCTTGTTTGACCATAAAATGGCACTTCTCCCAGTTTAGAACAAGATTGGTTTCTTCGCAACGCTGCAAAACTCTTTTGAGATTATCCAAGCAACTAGTAAATGAAGTTCCATAGATGGAAAAGTCATCCATAAATACTTTCATTATCAGTTCTATAAAATTTGCAAAAATAGAAGTCATGCATCTTTGAAAAGTAGCTGGAGCATTACATAAACCAAAATGCATATGTCGGTAAGCATGTAAACCATAAGGACTAATGAAAGTTGTTTTAAGTTGGTCATCAGGATGAACAGCTATTTCAGAAAAACCAGAGAATCCGTCCAAGTAGCAAAAATGAGTGTGGTTTGCTAACCTTTCTAAAGTTTGATCTATGAACGGTAAAGGGTAGTGTCATTGTATTGGGAACGACAGTACCTAAGAAGGTTAGATAGAGGTGTGGGGACTAGCAGGGAAGCTACCGACGGTGTCCACAGGCAGGATTGGATACAAGCAAGCGTAGCTGGACGCAGGAAGTACCCAGGTTCGGAGCCCTCGCGATGAGGTAAAACTCCTACTCCTGCCGGATCTGACTATGAGGGATATACGAACTACAAGTGCTCCTCGAGATGTATTCTCTAGCTGCTGCCTTAAATGCACTAAGGCTAACCCTTACTACTGAGGCCTTGCCTCTCCTTATATAGGCAGAGAGGCAACAGTCTCACTGGCTAGTCCGACTAGCAGGCCCCACAGGCGGGTCCCAGCCGACTAGTCATCTACATATCCGGTACGATATGTCCCATCGGGGTATGAGCGGTATGGCTGTCGTAGGCATAGTGGACGCCGTGCGAGCCTGTCGTCAGCATCGGGTCACTGTTCCTGCATCATCCTCGCAAAGTCTTCGGTATGGCCGAGTAGTTGCCGGTCTTGTCATCGTACAGGGCGTACCATGCACTGATACGCACGTCGTCCTATCTCCTTGATTGGCTCCGGCTACGTCGCCGTAGCCGGCTATGTCGTCGTAGCCGGCTACTTCTTGCCGATCTGGCTATCATGCGATAGCCGGCCTGACTTGCCTTGTCCGGTTGCATCGGGACAGCCAGACGCGATCCGACGGTCCTGTTTCTTGTCCGGTTGGGGTATCTGGGGTTCATCCCCCCGACACTAGCCCCCGAGCGCGTGTGGATTCCGCCCTTAGGTGAAATGTGCGCACGCTCCCTCTTGGTTTTGAATTTATGACCAGCTACGCCTGGAGGGTGCACTACCCGTGAGGTCAGTGCTGACACCGTCCACGCGCGCACGCGCCATCATTGCTCTGCGGCGGGCAGCGTAACGTCCTGTTGCATGTCGTCTCGGGAAATTGCTGCCCGGCGCTTCGGTTCCCGCTCCAGGATCTTCTGTGCACCCCACGTCGGCACATGGGATCTGGGGGGCGGTTGGGGTGAGGGTTGCCTGGATGAATGCCACGTGGCGTCGTGGACGGTTCCTCTTCCGGCCCTTTAAAGGGACGCTGCGGGGGGGGGGGCAGTTCCCTTCCTTCGCTCTCCCGCTTCCATTTGCCCTCTTCCCTTCCGTGCTCCTGCCCTCTGCGCTCTTCCTTTGATGTCGATGTAGCTCGTTGTGCCGCCTGTTCATCGTCGTCGACGGTACGGGCCACCGCCACTCCTCCACCGCCGCGCCTCCCTGTCGGCCGGAGATGGCAGCCGAACGTGGAGCCTGGTGCGGCTCCTCCGTCACGGAGGACCACATCCAGAAATCCCGCGCTACCCGCGTCCTTCCGCTGGAGGAGGAAGTAGCGGTGCGGCTAGCGCCGGCGGGAGAGGTGTTGCCGCACCCTACGGAGGGAGAGCGGGTCATCTTCCTCTCGCATTTGGCGCGGGGGTTCGCGTTGCCGGTGCACCCCTTCTTCCTCACGTTCTTGGCCTTCTTTGACCTCCGCCTCCACCATCTCGGCGCCAACGCAATCGGAACGCTGGCGCACTTCATGGCGTTCTGCAAAAGCTATCTCGGGATCCAGCCGGATCTCGGGCTCTTCTGTCGGCCCTTCCGAGTCCGTCCGCAGGTGCAGTTTATGAAGGGGCCGCTAGTCGTCTACAGCAGTGTCTCCATCTACTCCCGCGCGCAGACCGGCTACCTGAAGTTCCGGTTGCATGACATGGTACGACTGTGGCAGCAGTCGTACTTCTACGTCAAGAACGTCACCAACGTGGACCAGATCAACCTTCCAGGATGTCGAGTCAAGCCGGCAGCACTGGGAATTGAAGATTTATGGCGACAAGGCAGAGTCGGACGCGATGCTGAAACACATGCGCTCCCTCGTCCACTGCCGGCTGACCGTCCTGGACATCACTCTCAGCTGAATGTCTCGGCTGATGATGCCGTTGCAGCAGCGAGCGCACAAGATGTGCTTCTACTCCGGCCGGCTAGACCCGACCCGGCTGTCGCGCCGTGATCCCCGCTACCAGAACCTGAAGGAGTGGGTGTGGACGACCACCAAGGAGCGGCTGCGGGAGGGCTGGACCTTCAGCCTGGCGCCCTACAACCGGGACAACCACGCACCCCGGGTAGGTTCTTTTAGCCGGAGTTTTCTTTCGTATTTCTTGCCCTTCTTTCTTGTTTTATCCGACTAATCTCTTGTATTCGGCAGATGTTCCCTTGCATCCTTCGTGAGGAGGGTGAGGCCCCCCTCGAGGCGTTCACACCTGACTTTCTCGAGACGCATGCTCGACGGTCCGGCGAGGAGTCGGATGGGGACGGGGATTCCTTCCCCAGCCGGAACGACGAGCCGGCCGCCGACCCCCACGTGGAGGTTGACGAGGAGGAGGAGGCTGCGCCGGCCTCTGATCCGGCGTAGCGCCCTACGACGGACGGCGAAGCTGGTGGGAGCGGCTCCAGCCGTTCAAGCTCCAGCCAGCCTGCCACGGAGGAGCCGGCCCCCAAGAGGAGCCGGACCAGCACCCTTCCGCCGAGTCACCTTGGCCAGAAGAAGGGGCCTCCTCCGGTTGTGCAGGGGTACGTCCTTCCTCCTTTTTCTTTCACCATCTTTTGCTTGTTACTTTTTCTGCCTTTCTGCCCTTGGCTTATTTGTTTTTTATTTCCTTCTTCTCCTCTTCTGTCTTCTTAGCACGCTGGTCTCCTTTTGAGCCGCGAGCCCGGCGCAGGCGCTGACCAGGTCGCCACCCCGCGCTCCGACCACGTCTGCCAGTGCCCCTCCTTCTCCCGCGGCGCCGCCTCCGCCACCACCTAGAGCTGAGCCGGCTGCCTCGGCCGGAGCAGAGGATCCGCAGCCGGATGTGGTGGCCCAGCTGGAAGTGGAGGGTTCTCAGCCGGGTGGCTCTTCCGTGGGCACGCGGGGGGTCGCAACCGGCAAGGAACTCATGGTTGTCGATGACGACAACTCCGACAACGAGCCGTGAGAGGAGTGGAGGACAGCGGTGGTTGCCACGAAGGAGTCCTAGGCCGTCAACGTTGTGGATGACGATGCCTCCTCCGCCGCCTCACTAACTGACCTTGCTGCCGCCCTCGAGCTGGCGGTGAAGGAGATCCGGCTGCTGGAGGCTGGAGCCGGCGAGAACCGGTCCTTGGAGCAGAAGCTTGCTGCTGCCAATGGATGAAGGAAATATGCCCTAGAGGCAATCATAGAGATGATTGTATTTCATGTGTATCCATGAGTTATTATAATGTTCCTTGAATATCCATATACCAGGCAACTTGTATTGATTGGCAATTATGTGAATTGTTTGTGAAACTCTTTACTTGTATGGTTATCTAATAATTGTCCCTAGTCGGAGTTCATGCGAGGACACACGTGAATATTAGACTAGCACATCGATTGGTTAATGACTATGTTTCGCAAGTCATTGACATGGAGATGTCAAACCAATGATGTGGACACATGTTATGAACATGGGGTTGGACTGACCCAACATGAGACTAGCAATAATACTTGCAGCTCTCTCTACACATCGTGTACGTTTTGTCCTTAGACCTGAGATTGTCGCATGTACTTGAGATGTGGATCGACCTACTTTGGGGCTATCAAACACTACTCCGTAACTGGGTAGTTATAAAGGTAGCTTTCGGGTTTGTCCTGATACATGCTGCAAGGCATCGGTCAATCAAGATGGGATTTGCCCCTCTCTACTTGAGAGAGATATCTCTGGGCCCCTCGAGTGATCGGATCCAGAAATGCATGGCCGTGCTACATATGGTTAAGAGTTAACCTAGTAAAGGGATTCTGAATCACAGTATCGAGAAAGAGAGGTCAGCTTAGAGCTAGACCAAATATCGTGAGGCAAAGGGAAAGACATGTACTCAACCTTGTGATGGTTCGTCCGAATGATCTTTATATGCGTTTAGGAGTTGGCACGTCTTGCTAGAGGCCGCTACCAACTATTGACGGAGTAAGTGTACTCGCGTCATGTCTATACGTGTATGAACCTATAGGGTCACACACTTTAGGGGCTGGAAGCCTAATGAGGATTGGATCCGAATTAGACCAGGCTTAGGCTGCTAATGGGCTGCTAATGTAGAAGCCCACCAGGGATGCCTATATAAGAGGGAGTAAGGCGAGCTGAAAAGGAGAGAGCATTCCACCTAGCCGCCACTCCTCTTCCGCCTGTGTTGCACGCGCAAACCTAGCAGTCTGGCGTGTGACGACTTCCACTCCGGACGTGTGGATACCTCGGAGGTGCTGCATCTGTAGCACTTGGACGAGCCGCGCAAAGGGGAGCTGCTCGTGGGACGAGGACGAGGAGGAGACGTAGAACATCTACACTGCCGCAACGTGCTTCATCGAGTTCCGCACCTGCGCGTCTAGCGGTAATCCCGTGATCTATGACAATAGTATTCCTGGTTGACGCGGTAGAAATTTTTGATTTTACGCTAGTGTAGCCTACCCGTTACCCTTCAGTGGTATCAGAGCCAGGTTATTCAGTCATAGGTTCGGGAAGTTTGCATATGGTGATATGTAGATTGATATGATCGTTTGTATGGCGGTGTTTCTGGATTGATCTATGATCTTAATTTCCGTGATCGTGATTCTAAGGTCGTCGAACGACTTACCCCTACCGGTCGGTTTCCGCCATCGGGGTAGACAGTGACACATAAATCCTTCTGAATCACGCGAAGATCAATATGATTGATCGAATCGGGAATTAGATCTGAATCGACGTACCGTGATCAAAGGAGTTTGGTCAAATCGGAACTATGGTCGGTTTATGGTAAATTGGATTTGCCGATCAAAATCCTTAAAGAAAATTGTATAGATTTGATCTCTCATTTTTCACGAGGGGCGCTAGACCCTTCGAACCCCGCAGGGGGAGACCCCGTAGACCCCCCTTAGTCGTAGCCCCCTTTTTGTATCTCGTTAAGGTTCATAGGTGGTACGATTTCACATGATCCGGTAGAATGCGATTCTATGCACAACTTGTTTTTGCAGGATTTATGTGATCAGTATGGCCCAAAAAAATGTATGTGATGCATGTATGTATTTTTTCATGACCTGCGTGTCGTGAGTTGGGCAACACGGCTGGAGCCATATGTGTTGTCAATTATTGTAATGGCCTGCGTGCCAACTTGTGATGATCCCAATACCATGTAATTTTGATTACTAGATGTTAGGAGTAATAGCTTGTATTAGTTCTTGGAGAACTCATCACTTGGAGGATGGCTCGCATAGAGCATGAAGATGGAGATCATCATGGTGGACAGGTTCTATGGCGATGGAGATCACCATGAGAAAATGGGCCATACTGTATCACATCTATGTGAATGCTATTCTTATACGTTTTACTACTATGCATGCTTAGATGATAGAAGTAGAACGATCCCTCACAAAGTTTAAGTTAAACCATGCCCTCCCAACCAAACCTTGCACCATCCTATGCCCTGTACAATCGTTGGTGGGTCTATGAAATTAGGGTGCCACGGTTTTCCTTGGCTGGATGGGTTTGTATCGGATACCTACACGCATAAGGGTTGGTGAGCTTAACAAGGTCATCTTAACAGTTAAGGACCTTGGGGCATAAAGGTTGGGCGCCTAGGTTTGACATAGAGATGTCACCCAACAACAAGAGTCATATGTGATATGATTAGCAAAGGTTGCTTACCGATTTACCTTGTCTTCTAGCAGTGATGCTAAAGCTCACTAGTCGACTTGTTAATTGTGGATCTTGAATCACTTAGTATCAATAGAGGGATGTTGATTTAAGTGGGAGTATATGCTATTAAATTGTTTAATATGTTTTACTCTTTCATGGTTACATGGCTTAGTATTTTGCATATTTTTGTTGTAGATCAATGGCACCGAACAATTCATCACCTTTTGCTTTGCGTTCGATTCTTGAAAAGGATAAACTAAATGGAACAAACTATTCGGACTGGGTCCGTAACCTGAGAATTGTTCTCAGGGCTGAGAAAAAGGAAACTGTTCTGGATACCCCAATCCCGGATGAACCTGCTGATAATGCAACTGCTACCCTTAAGAATGCCTACAAGAAAGCATGTGATGAATCTCTTGAGGTCAGTTGTCTTATGCTTGCATGCATGGAACCTGATCTTCAAAAACAGTTTGAGGATCAGGAAGCGTACGATATGATCGTTGCGCTTAAGGACATGTTCCAGACTCAGGCTAGGACTGAGAGGTACAATGTCGCTAAGTCCTTTGTGGAATGCAAGCTGGCAGAGGGAGCAGCTGTAGGCCCCCATGTGATCAAAATGGTTGGTTACAGTCAGACTTTGGAAAAGCTTGGTTTTCCATTAGGCCAAGAGTTGGCCACTGACTTCATTTTGGCATCTCTTCCATCTAGCTATGGGCATTTCATTTCGAACTACCATATGCATGGGGTGGAGAGGGGCCTTAATGAATTATGTGGGATGCTAAAAACAGCAGAATGTGACATTAAGAAGTGTGCAGGGCATAGCCATGTGATGGCTGTGCAGAACAAGCCTAGCTTCAAGAAAAAGGGCACTTCTTGGCAGAAGAAGAAGGGCAAAGCTAAGGATACGATCCCTAAGCCAAACCCTGCACCCAAGCAAAAGGCTGGTCCTGCAGGAGACACTGAGTGTTTCTTTTGTCACGAATATGGCCACTGGAAGAGAAACTGCAGCAAGTACCAGGCTTCTTTGAAGAAAAGTGGAAGTAAGAGTACTTCCCACTCAGGTACGCTTGTTGTAAATGTTGTGGACATTTTTCTCGCAGATTCTTATGTTAACTCTTGGGTATTTGATACCGGATCGGTTGCTCATATTTGCAATTCGATGCAGGGGCTAATAAGGACTAGAGAAGTGCAAAAAGGCGAAGTGGATTTTCGCGTCGGAAATAAAGCAAGGGTTGCTGCATTGTTCGTCGGCGTCATGCAACTTCACCTTCCGTCAGGATTTATCATGGAGTTGAATAATTGTTATTACATTCCTAGTATGGGTCGAAACATTTTATCACCTTCATGTTTGATGAGGGATGGTTATTCATTCGTGAGTACAAACAATGGTTGTGTAATCTCTAAGAATGCTATGTTTGTGGCTGATGCTCCCATTGTGAATGGGTTATTTATTTTAAATCTTGATAATGCATGTGTTTACAATGTTAGTGCTAAAAGGCTTCGGCCAAATGATTTGAGTCCTACCTATCTATGGCATTGTCGTTTGGGGCATATAAGTGAAAAGCGCATGAAGAAGCTCCATGGTGATGGTCTTCTAACTTCGTTTGATTTTGAATCATACGAGACATGTCAAGCTTGTTTACTTGGAAAGATGACCAAGACGCCTTTTACGGGGTTTCCCGAGAGAGCGACAGACTTGTTGGAACTCATACATACTGATGTATGTGGACCAATGAGCACGACAGCCAGAGGAGGATATCACTACTTCATTACTTTCACTGATGATTTCAGTAGATATGGCTATGTCTACTTGATGAAGCATAAGTCTGAAACTTTTGAAAAGTTCAAAGAGTTTCAAAATGAGGTAGAGAATCAACGTGGCAAGAAAATAAAGGCCTTGCGATCTGATCGCGGAGGCGAATATTTGAGTCACGAGTTTAGCAATCATCTTAAGAGTTGCGGAATTGTTCCACAGCTCACGCCGCCCGGAACGCCTCAAAGAAACGGGGTCTCTGAACGGCGTAATCGAACTTTGTTGGACATGGTTCGATCGATGATGAGCCAGTCGGATTTACCATTATCATTTTGGGGTTACGCGCTAGAAACAGCAGCTTTCACACTAAATAGGGTACCATCTAAATCCGTAGTTAAGACACCATATGAGATGTGGACTGGAAAGAATCCCAGTTTGTCTTTTCTGAAGATTTGGGGTTGTGATGCATTTGTCAAGCGACTTCAGTCGGACAAGCTAACACCCAAATCGGATAAGTGCATTTTTGTGGGATACCCAAGGGAAACCTTAGGGTATTACTTCTACAACCGAGAAGAGGGCAAAGTGTTTGTCGCTCGTAGCGGTGTTTTCCTAGAGAAAGAGTTTCTCACAAAGGGAACGAGTGGAAGGTCGGTGCGACTTGAAGAAGTTCAAGATGAGCCAGTCGGGGATGCTTCTACGAGTGATGCTATTGTAGCAGAACAAGTTGAGGAACCCATGGCAATAGAAGCACCACAACCACGAAGGTCGGCGAGGCTCCGCGAAGCGCGAGAGTTATTATTGTTAGACAATGATGAGCCTGCGACCTATGCAGAAGCGATGGTGGACCCAGACTCTGAGAAATGGCTGATTGCCATGAGATCCGAGATAGAGTCCATGGGAGACAATCAAGTTTGGAACTTGGTTGACCTGCCTGATGGTTTTAAAGCCATCGAGTGCAAGTGGATCTATAAGAAGAAGATTGATATGGATGGAAATGTTCACATCCATAAAGCTCGACTTGTTGCAAAAGGTTTTCGACAAGTTCAAGGAGTTGACTACGACGAGACTTTCTCGCCCGTAGCGATGCTTAAATCTATACGGATCATTCTAGCCATTGCTGCACATTTCGATTATGAGATATGGCAGATGGACGTCAAGACGGCTTTCTTAAATGGAATCCTTTCTGAGGACGTGTATATGATGCAGCCCGAAGGTTTTGTCGATCCAAACAATGCTGGAAAGGTATGCAAACTTCAAAAGTCTATTTATGGGCTGAAGCAAGCATCTCGGAGTTGGAACATTCGATTTGATGAAGTTGTAAAGGAGTTTGGCTTCACCAAAAACGAACAAGAACCTTGTGTGTATAAGAAAGAAAATGGGAAATCACTTGTGTTTTTAATCTTATATGTGGATGACATATTATTGATTGGAAATGACATTCCGATGCTCGAGTCTGTTAAGACCTCATTGAAAAATAGTTTTTCTATGAAGGACTTGGGAGAAGCGGCATATATTCTGGGTATCAAGATCTATAGAGATAGATCAAGGAGGCTAATTGGATTAAGCCAGAGTACGTACATTGACAAAGTGTTGAAACGGTTCAGCATGGAAGAGGCTAAGAAGGGGTTCTTGCCCATGTCTCACGGCATTAAACTCAGCAAGACTCAGTGTCCTTCGACCACTGATGAGCGAGAACGCATGAGTAGGGTTCCATATGCTTCGGCTATTGGATCCATCATGTATGCAATGACATGTACTCGCCCAGATGTTTCCTATGCTCTAAGTGTTACGAGCAGATACCAGGCTGATCCAGGTGAGATTCACTGGACAGCGGTAAAGAATATCCTTAAGTACTTGAGAAGGACTAAGGATATGTTCCTAGTTTATGGAGGTGAGGTTGAACTCAGTGTAAAGGGTTACACAGATGCGAGTTACCTTAATGACTCAGACGACTCGAAATCGCAATCAGGTTATGTGTTTGTCATGAATGGTGGTGCTGTGAGCTGGAAAAGTTCCAAGCAAGATACAGTGGCCTCCTCTTCAACAGAAGCTGAATATATTGCTGCCTCGGAGGCTGCAAAGGAAGCTGTTTGGATTAGGAATTTCCTGATCGCTCTTGGTGTGGTTCAGGGCTCGTCCAATCCCTTGGACGTTTATTGTGACAACAATGGTGCTATTGCACAAGCCAAAGAACCTAGACAGCACCAGAAGAACAAACATATTCGCATGCGCTACCATCTGATTCGTGAGTTCATTGATGAAGGTAGTGTCATGTTATGCAAAATACATACGGACTCAAATGTTGCTGATCCCTTGACTAAGCCACTCCCGCAGCCTGCGCATGAAGCGCACACAAGAGCAATAGGTATTAGATACTCTCTAGATTGACTCTAGTGCAAGTGGGAGACTGAAGGAAATATGCCCTAGAGGCAATCATAGAGATGATTGTATTTCATGTGTATCCATGAGTTATTATAATGTTCCTTGAATATCCATATACCAGGCAACTTGTATTGATTGGCAATTATGTGAATTGTTTGTGAAACTCTTTACTTGTATGGTTATCTAATAATTGTCCCTAGTCGGAGTTCATGCGAGGACACACGTGAATATTAGACTAGCACATCGATTGGTTAATGACTATGTTTCGCAAGTCATTGACATGGAGATGTCAAACCAATGATGTGGACACATGTTATGAACATGGGGTTGGACTGACCCAACATGAGACTAGCAATAATACTTGCAGCTCTCTCTACACATCGTGTACGTTTTGTCCTTAGACCTGAGATTGTCGCATGTACTTGAGATGTGGATCGACCTACTTTGGGGCTATCAAACACTACTCCGTAACTGGGTAGTTATAAAGGTAGCTTTCGGGTTTGTCCTGATACATGCTGCAAGGCATCGGTCAATCAAGATGGGATTTGCCCCTCTCTACTTGAGAGAGATATCTCTGGGCCCCTCGAGTGATCGGATCCAGAAATGCATGGCCGTGCTACATATGGTTAAGAGTTAACCTAGTAAAGGGATTCTGAATCACAGTATCGAGAAAGAGAGGTCAGCTTAGAGCTAGACCAAATATCGTGAGGCAAAGGGAAAGACATGTACTCAACCTTGTGATGGTTCGTCCGAATGATCTTTATATGCGTTTAGGAGTTGGCACGTCTTGCTAGAGGCCGCTACCAACTATTGACGGAGTAAGTGTACTCGCGTCATGTCTATACGTGTATGAACCTATAGGGTCACACACTTTAGGGGCTGGAAGCCTAATGAGGATTGGATCCGAATTAGACCAGGCTTAGGCTGCTAATGGGCTGCTAATGTAGAAGCCCACCAGGGATGCCTATATAAGAGGGAGTAAGGCGAGCTGAAAAGGAGAGAGCATTCCACCTAGCCGCCACTCCTCTTCCGCCTGTGTTGCACGCGCAAACCTAGCAGTCTGGCGTGTGACGACTTCCACTCCGGACGTGTGGATACCTCGGAGGTGCTGCATCTGTAGCACTTGGACGAGCCGCGCAAAGGGGAGCTGCTCGTGGGACGAGGACGAGGAGGAGACGTAGAACATCTACACTGCCGCAACGTGCTTCATCGAGTTCCGCACCTGCGCGTCTAGCGGTAATCCCGTGATCTATGACAATAGTATTCCTGGTTGACGCGGTAGAAATTTTTGATTTTACGCTAGTGTAGCCTACCCGTTACCCTTCAATGGAACCTCCCAGAGTAAGTTTGCTTCATCCAGCTTGCTTTTTTTTTTGATGATAGCCGGTTTTGTCACAGCTATCCTCGTGTGCGCTCAGCGCGAGATCGATCACTTGAAGAAAGCGAATGACCAGCTGAGCAAGTCCAACTCCACTCTGCGGCTGTAGAACAAGGATTGGCACGCGAAGGTAGACGGTCTGGAGGCCACCATCAAGGAGCACGACGCCTCACTAGGCAGCCAAATCGAGGCTTTCAACCTTCTCGAGGCCCAGAACAAGGACCAAGAGAAAGAGATCAAGCGGCTGGCAGTGAAGGAGAAGGCTCTGGTGGAGGAGCTGATGCAGGTTGGCCACACGGCTAAGGGTAGGTTCCTCTTTTCCGTCTCCCTTTCTTTCCGGATCCGGTAGTCGGATCTGACTCTCTTTTCTGACAGCGTTTTATGCCGGCATAGACCTGCTGGCGTACAACCGGCTGTAGGAGAACTGGCCGGGAGCGCAGCCGATGGCCTAGGAGTTCGTCGTCCTTCTTGGCGAAGAAGCTACCAAGCTTCGTCAAGCGGCGCGGGACATCTTCTCATTCCTGTGGCCGGATCCTCCGGTTCCAGAGACGTTGGCACAGCTGGCTGCAAAGGTGGGGGAGGTGCCAGCTGCGGTGGACCGGCTGCGGGACTTGGCGGCACGAGCCGGAGCGGAGATGGCTTTGGCCCTCATGCTCTCCTAGTATAAGGACGCCCGCGTCGAGAAGATTGACGGAGGCTTCCGCGCTAGCGCCGACCTTGCCACCATCCGCCAGGCCCATCCGGAGCTCCGAGGGTCCACCATCAAGATTGCCGATTACGTGGACCCCGACGAGGTGCTCACTGACTCGGAGTCCGTCGGCACTCCGGATGTGGAAGCCCCGACGCAGCCGGCTGCGGGCATGGGAACAGAATCGATCGTCGCGCCTCCTCCTCCGCCTGAAGCTTCCGCTAGCCAAGACGCTCCTCACGGCAAGGGTTCTGCTGTCTAGTTGCTGCCCCGGGATGCCGGGTGTATTTGTCTTGTTCAATCTTGTTTTGAAACTCTCTGTTTGTACCGGCTGTCTCTGGCGCCGGGTAAACTTATGGGAGCTTCGCCTCCCTTTTCCTTTGCTTGTTAATTTTGAACTGGCTTGACTTCCCTTCAACTCGTGTACTTTACATTTTCTTTCAACATTTCGCCGGTTTGACCTTATCTGGCTGACTTCGCCCGGCTAAACACCTTTAGCCGGGGGAACTACACCTCTAGTGGGGGCGCGCGAGTGCACCCACTGGGTGTAGCCCCCGAGATTCGTAGTAGCGGGCGTAGCCAGGTGCTTCGAATCTTTCCCGCTTCCCAAGTCTTCTAACTCTTATCCGACTAGATCTGTCCTAGTCGGTTGCTTTCGCCGGCAGAACACCTCTAGCCGGGGGAACTAACATTCCAGTGGGGGCACGCGGGCGCACCCACTGGGTGTAGCCCCCGAGATTCAGAGTAATTGGCGTAGCCAGGTGCTTCGAATCTTCCTTCTTTTGCCAAATCTTCTAACTTTATCTGACTAGACTCGTCTTAGTCGGTTGCTTTTGCTGGCTGAACAGCTTCAGCCGGGGGAACTAACATTCTAGTGGGGGCACGCGAGCGCACCCACTGGGTGTAGCCCCCGAGATTCGGAGTAGCTGGCATAGCCAGGTGCTTCGAATCTTCTTTGTCTTCTCTTGCTCCTGCCCTTGCCCTCACCTGGGCTCCGAACGGCCGACTAAACACCTTTAGCCGGTCGGGAACTACAAGATTCCACTAGGGGCGCGCGAGCACACCCAGTGGGTGTAGCCCCCCGAGATTTGGAGCGCTTGATGAAGGCAAGGACTTTGAATCTTCCTTGTCTTTTCTTCCTGAATTCTGACTCAAGGTAGTCATACAAGAATATACATACACATACATCCTCACATGTTAATAGGTTAGTCTGCCAAATTGTAGCCGAAAAACGTATTTGTTTTTTCGAAAACTAGCTTGCGCCTTTCTGGACACTTGGTCGCTTTCCCATGTGCTCTACTGTTTTCGCTGCATCCTTGCCGGGAAGCCAAGTTGCGGTCAGCCGGAATCGAAGGGAGCTGACAATACACCGCGCACGGTACTAACGGCTTAGTAGCCGGATTTCCTTAAGCTAGTTGCAAGGATGGGACGCCCGGTCTGTCGCGTCTCCTCCCTGTTTTTCGTGTGGGATGCCTCGGGCTTTTTCTCTTGCTAGCCGGACAACTGGGTTGCGGTCTGTAGCTGAGACAAAGAGTGGGCCTCTGACATCGTCGCACACTACTCAGTCGGTTTGTTGACTTAGCAGGCTGGGCCAGCCGGCAAGCCCCCGGGTAGGGGTTGTCGGAGCCAGAAAACCATAACCGGAAAATAGGTACAAACACATTTCTAGCAAGGAGCCCCCGAGCATCGCATAGGGATCCGCATTTTCATTCCTAGGGTTTGCAGGATACATACACTGTCTGGCGACTAGGTTTGAAACAGGCGCAGCAAGGCCGCGTTCTAGGGACGCTCGGTCTCCTCGTCTAATTTGTCCATCTTGTTCTTGCGCGGCTGTTGCACGTCGATGAGGTAGTAGGAGTCGTTGGGCAGCGCCCGACTGATGATGAAGGGGCCTTCCCAAGGTGGCGATAGCTTGTGCATGCCCTTCGTGTCTTGCACCAGCCGGAGAACCAGGTCGCCCTCGTGGAACGCGACTGGGCGGATCTGACCTGAATGGTAGCGGCGTAGTCGTTATTGGTACAGGGCCGACCTAGACAAGGCCAGCTCGCGGGCCTTCTCCAGGAGGTCCACTCTGTCCTCCCGTGCCTCCTGGTTGGCCTTTTCGTCGTATAGGAGCTTGCGCGGGGAGTCGAACTCGATATCCGCGGAGAGGACGGCTTCCGATCCATAGACCAGGAAGAATGGGGTGTAGCTAGTTGATCTATTCGGCGTGGTGCAGAGGCTCCATAGCACAGCCGGAAGCTCTACGATCCAGCATCCGGGTGACCGCTCCAACGGCTCGATGAGGCGTGGCTTGATGCCGGCTAGCACCAAACCATTTGCTCTTTCGACTTGCCGGTTGGACTGCGGGTGTGTGACGGAGGCGAGGTCTAGCCGGATGCCCTTGTTGCTGCAGAATCGGGCGAAGGCCCCCTTGGCGAAGTTCGTGCCATTGTCGGTGATGATGCTGTTGGGGTAGCCGAACCGATTGATGATGTCAGTGAAGAAGGTGACGACTGTCGCCCCGTCCAGCTTCCAGATGGGCTTGGCCTCGATCCACTTCATGAATTTGTCCACCACCACTAGCAGATGGGTCATACCCGTGCGTGCTCGCTTGAAGGGACCGACCATGTCGAGGCCCCAAACCGCGAATGGCCAGGTAATCGGTATGGTCTTGAGTGCCAAAGTCGGCATGTGCCTGAGCTGCCTGAAGCGCTGGCATCCATTGCACGCGCGGACCAGCTGCTCAGCGTCCTCGCGGGCGGTGGGCCAATAGAAACCGTGGCGAAACGCCTTGGCGACTATCGCCCTTGACGAAGCGTGATGCCCGCACTCACCCTGGTGGATGTCCTTGAATAGTCAGTAGCCCGTGTCCACATCGACACACCTTTGGAAAATGCCGGATACGCTGCACTTGTACAGTTCGCCGTTGATGATGGTGTATGTGTGCGTGCGGCGCCGGATTTTCCTGGCTTCCACCTCGTCATCTGGAAGTTCTCCGTTGGCGATGTAGTTCATGAAGGGCTGCGCCTAGGATGGCACTTCCCGAATGACGAGGATGCTCCCGCTCTTCGGTTGATGGTTGTTGGGGGGTCGTCCGGGTGACGTACCCGGGACGGCAGCCCCCAAGCCGCTTGACGAGCTGGTAGTCCCTGGGTCTTGCGAACCGGAGGGTACTGCCTTGTCGGAGTTGGTGCGGGTCTTCTTCTTTGGAGGTTCTGCCTGCTCCGCCTCTACTGCTCCGTCAGCCGGAGTGCTCCCTTCCCAGATGATGGAGTCTGACTCAGGTGATGGGTTGATGGAGGGCTTGCGCAGGTGCTCCAAGGAAACCCCAGGTGGGATCGCCTGCCTGGTGGATCCGATTCGGGAAAGCGAATCGGCTGCCTCGTTGTTGACGCGGGGGACATGATGGAATTCGCATCCGTCGAAGGAGGCGCTGAGCTTCTAGATGTGGAACCGGTAGAGGGTCATGTTTGCATCTCTGGCGTCCCATTCTCTGAATACTTGCTGCACCACCAGATCCGAATCGCCGAAGCAAAGGATCCGGTTGACACCGACCTCCTTGGCTAGCCGGAGTCCGTGCGCTAGTGCCTCGTATTCGGCTACGTTGTTGGAGGCCTTGAAGTGGATCTGCAGTACGTACTCTAGCCAGTCTCCCTTGGGCGAGGTGAGCACGATGCCAGCTCCCAAGCCCCGAGCATCTTCGACCCGTCGAAGTGCATCTTCCAGTGGTCCGAATCCAGAACCGGTGGGAGATACTGGGTCTCGGCCCAGTCGACGAGGAAGTCCGCCAATACCTGCGACTTGATCGTGAGCCGGGGCTCGTACTAGATGGAGTAGGCGGCGAGCTCGATGGCCCACTTGGCGACTCGGCCGGTGGCGTCCTTGTTGCCGATGATTTCCAAAAGGGGAGCGGTGCACACGACCTTAATCGGATGCTCCTGGAAGTAGTGCTTGAGCTTCTTGCATGCCAGGTACACGTCGTAGCACATCTTCTGGTAGTGGGGGTAGTTCTTCTTGGAGAGGGAGAGAACCTCTCTGAGGTAGTAGAAGGGCCTCTGAACCGGATGAGCCTTGCCTTCCTCGGGGCGCTCCACCACCAGGACGACGCTCACGACCCGGCTGATGGCTGCTATATAGAAGAACATCGGCTCCTTGCTAGCCGGCGTGGCTAGAACCGGTGCTGTGGATAGCATGCGCTTGAGGTCATGAAATGCAGTGTCGGCTTGCGAAGTCCAGGAGAACTTGTACGTCTTCTTCATCAGCTGGTACAACGGGAGTGCCTTCTCCCCCAGCCGACTGATGAAACGACTGAGGGAGGCCAGGCATCCGGTGAACTTTTGGACTCCAAGCAGGCTCCTGGGCGGCTGCATCCTCTCGATGGCCGCGATCTTCTCCGGGTTTGCCTCGATGCCTCGTTGTGATACGAGGAAATCGAGGAGCTAACCGGATGGCACTTCGAAGACACAGTTCTCCAGGTTCATCTTCATCTGGTACTGGCGAAGGTTGCCAAATGTCTCTCCTAGATCTTCGAGGAGGGTGCGCTTCTCCTTGGTCTTGATGACCACATCGTCCACGTAAGCATGCACGTTTCGGCCTATCTGCAAGTGCAAGCACTTCTGCATGCAGTGCTGATAGGTACCGCCTGCATTCTTTAGACCGAAAGGCATGGTTACGTAGTAGAAAGCCCCGTAGGGGGTGATAAATGATGTCTTAATCTGATCAGCCGGGTTTAACCGGATCTGATTGTAACCGGAGTAGCAATCTAGAAAATACAACGAATCACAGCCGACCATGGAATCGATGACTTGATCGATACGGGACAAGGTGAAGGGGTCTTTCGGGCATGCCTTGTTCAGGCTGGTGTAGTCGATACACATGCGCCAGGTCTTGTTCTTCTTCAGCACCAGGACTGGGTTCGCCAGCCAATCCGGGTGGTATACTTCCATGATGAACCCGGCTGCAAGGAGCCAGGTGATCTCGTCACCGATTATCTTCCTCTTCTCCTGTGTGAACCGGCACAGGGGTTGCTTGACCGACATGGCATCCGGCCACACATGAAGTGAGTGCTCGGCGAACTCCCTCGGCTCACCTGGCATGTCCTTGGGGGACCATGCAAAGATGTCCCGATTCTCACGGAGGAAGTCGACGAGCACACGTTCCTATTTGCTGTCCAAGTTGGCACCAATGGTGACGAACTTGGTCGGGTCGGAGGGGTCGAGCAGGATCCTCTTTGTCTCCTTTGCCGGTTGGAAAGCTCCTTCTCCAGCCGGTTTGCTGCTAGCCGGTATGTCCTGCTAGGCCATGGCCACATTGTGCATGATCACACGCTTCTCCTCGGCTATGATGAGGGCCTCTACCAGTTTGGAACCGGCTGAGGCACACTCCATCGACCGTTTGAAGCAACCGGCGACGGTGATCACGCCGTTGGGTCCCGGCATCTTCATCTTGAGGTATGCATAGTGGGGGACGGCCATGAACTTGGCGAGGGCGGGGCGCCCGAGGAGAGCATGATAGGAGCTCGTCAGGTTTACCACCTCGAACCAGATCGGTTCGCGGCAGAAGTTCTCCTTGGTCCCGAAGATGACGTCCAGCTGGATTTTACCAAGTGGGGTGCAAGCTGGCCCCAGTAGTACGCCGTGGAATGTCGTGGTAGTCGGGCGCAGGTCGCATTCGCGAATGCCCAGCTTCTCCAGCGAGGACTGGTAGAGGAGGATGAGGCTGCTGCCTCCGTCGATGAGGACGCGTGAGAAATGGCAGGTACGCGCGTTGGAGACGATGAGGGGGTCGAGCACCCTGGCGTAGCCCCCGGGAGTCGTCAACTGCTCCGGCTGGTCTGCACGGCTCCAGGTGATGGGGGTTTCCGACCAGTTCAGGTACTAGGGGACCGGAGAGGCGATAGCGTTGACCTCCTTGGAGCGTCGCCTGCAGCTGTGCTTGTCGTCCAGCTCCGTCTCGAAGATGTGGTAGGCCGCGTGTGGCTGGGGGTAGCCGTTGTTGTTGTTGCCGCCGTTGCATTGCTGGCTCCCCTAGCCGGTGGTGGTGGTCCACCAGGAGGGGGCGGGGGGAGACAAGGCTGGTTGCCCTGGTCTTTTAGCTGGCGGGTCCAGCTGCAATCCGGGTGGTATGCGTAGCCGGTTTGAAGGGACCTCCATGCCACTTGCACAGGCCATCGAACATCTGGTCGAAGGTGAGCCGTGGCTTCTGCCTCCTTGCATCGTTAGCCGACGCGTCGGGCACGCCCTCCACAGCATTGACCTACCGCGCATGGTAGCGGGGCTTCTGTTGTCCGGCTTGGCGGTCCCCATGGAACCGGTTGTCATTGCCGCGGCGCCTGGAGGATCCGGCTTCGCCATCCGGATTGCTCGGACACTCGTGAGCCGGCTCCGTAGGAGTCAGACGCCCGTCCGCATTTACTCGGAGGGGCTTCTTCATGGAGGCATCTGCTGTGGCGTACTGGTCCGCAACCGCCATGAGCTCTGCCATGGTTTTTGGCTCGTCACAGAGTAGCCGGTGGCGAAGCATGGTGCCTTCTCGGCAACCCTCGATGAAGAAGCTGATGGCCTCGCTCTCCAGGATGCCCTCACAGGTGTTGTGCAGCTCCGTCCACTTGGCGAGGTACTCACGGTCAGTCTCGCGGTCACCCTGGACGCACAAGGCCAGGTTGCGTGGGCGTCCCGGACGCTTGTACGTGCCATTGAAGTTGCGGACAAACACCTTCTCGAAGTCCGGCCAGGCGTTGATGTTGTTGGGCGCGAGGCTGTTGAGCCACGTCCTTGCCGACCCGGTTAGCATAAGAGGGACGTAGCGCACGGCTGTGCGCTTGTTCCCATGGGCGATGCCGACTGCCGTAGCATAGTCGGTCAGCCAATCTTCCGGCTTCATGCTGCTGTCGTACTTAGGGGTGTCCCTGGGCAGGGAGAACTTATCCGGAAACGGCTCGTTCCGGATGCGGGGTCCAAAACAAACCGGGCCGGTAGAGTCTTCTTCCTCCGTGATGCGCGCTTGAGCGAGTAGCTCAATGCGGTCGCGGGCATCCGGACAATCTGGGTTGGGCGCTCCCACCTAGCCCGAGAGATGGGAACCGGCTGGTCTAGGTGCTCCGGTTGGCGGAGGGGGAGGCGGTGGATTGCTGTTCACTGTTTGCTCCTGGCGCGGCTAGCCCTTGTTGCCAGAGCTGCGACGCCTACTGCGGGCCTTGGCCGGCTGAGGGGAGGACGCCTGTTGGGTGTCGCGCGGCACGCCCCTGCTATTGATAGGTAGCTTGCTCCCCCTGGAGTAGCTGGGGTACTTCTGCATATGCCGGTTGGCATCAGCCTGCTCGTCCGTGATGCGGAGGAGCTCCTGCATGCTAGCGTGCTAGAGGGCTCGCTCCTTGCCCTCCAGATTGGGCAGCTCTTCTGCCGCGGCTCGCGCTGCGCGCAGGTTCTTGATGGGCGTGCTGTAGTTGGGCCGGATGAGGGTGGGCACGGGATCCGGCTCCCCATCCTTTTCCATCCTGCCGCCTAGCTCGCCGCCCCGGCGCTGTACCTGGCCGCGCCGGCTCGGCTCCACAGTAGCCAGAGTGAAGCCGTGCATGCGGACGTACTCGCGCCGGGTGATCTCGAGTTGCTTGCGGGTTGCCGCCAGCTCCATGGCCTCCTGGAGGAGGATCTGTCTCTCCATGGCAAAGTTGGCTTCCGCCTCCTCCGGGTTATCCCCGAGGTTAACCGGCGTTAGGAGCCGATCAATGGCATCCTCCACAAAATTCCGAGGCTGCGGAGGCGTGGAAGTTCCGACCTCGTCCGCACCTTGCTCCCGCGGTTGGCGGGAGTGAGAGCTGGAGCCAGCCATCATGACCTCCACGTCGCAAGAAGCGACGGAGGCGCTACCGCCCGGATGCGGTAGCTCCGCGACAGAGACGATCTCCCTAGGGAAACGCTCCGGAATGGTGGTGACATAGACGGGGAGGTCACCGAAGAGCAGGATGGAGCCGTTCGCTGGGAAGGAAGTTTCGGCGAAGCAGGAAGCGTTGTCGATGACGCAGTCGAATTTGTCGAGCGTGAGCACCAGGCCAAAGGCCACGCGCTCACCGGCTGAAGTGCGGGGTCCCGTGCGGAACGTGACTCCGGTCGAAGCCATCTTGCCCCACGATGGGCGCCAACTATCGTTATATTGGGAACGGCAGTACCTAAGAAGGTTAGATAGAGGTGTGGGGACTAGCAAGGAAGCTATCGATGGTGTCCACAGGCGGGATTGGATGCAAGCAAGCGTAGCTGGACGAAGGAAGTACCCAGGTTCGGAGCCCTCGCGATGAGGTAAAACTCCTACTCCTGCCGGATCTGACTATGAGGGATATACGAACTACAAGTGCTCCTCAAGCTGTACTCTATAGCTACTACCTTAAATGCACTGAGGCCAACCCTTAATACTGAGGCCTTGCCTCTCCTTATATAGGCAGAGAGGCAACTGTCTCACTGGCCAGTCCGACTGGCGGGCCCCACAGGCGAGTCCCAACCGACTGGTCATCTACAATATCCGGTACGATATGTCCCATCGGGGTATGAGCGGTATGGCTGTCGTAGGCACAGTGGGCGTCGTGTGAGCCTGTCGTCAGCATCGGGCCACTATTCCTGCGTCATCCTCGCAAAGTCTTCGGTATGGCCGAGTAGTTGCCGGTCTTGTCATCGTACAGGGCGTACCGTGCACTGATATGCACGTCGTCTTGTCTCCTTGATTGGCTCCGGCTACGTCGCCGTAGCCGGCTATGCCGTCGTAGCCGGCTGCTTCTTGCCGATCCGGCTATCATGCGATTGCCGGCCTGAGTTGCCTTGTCCGGCTGCATAGGGACAGCCGGACGCGATCCGACTGCCCTGTTTCTTGTCCGGTTGGGGTATCTGGGATCATCCCCCCGATAGGTAGTGATCTTTCCTAGTTTCTTTATTCAATTTCCTGAAGTCTATGCACATCCTATGTCCAACAATAGTTCTAGTAGGTATCAATTCATTGTTTTCATTAGGAACAACAGTAAAACCGCTCTTCTTAGGGACACAATGAATAGGACTTACCCATTCACTTTCTTTTACAAGATAAATTATACCTTCGTCCAATAGGCGTACAATTTCTTTTCTTACCACTTCCTTCATTTCAGGCTTCAATCTTCTATTAAATTCCGCAACTGGTTTAGCACCTTCTTCCATAAATATTCGATGGACGGTTATCATGGGACTAATGCCCTTCAAATCATCCATTGAGTACCCAAAGGCCTTGCGATGCTCCTTAAGTATTTTCATGAGTTCTTCTTCTTCTCCTAAAAGTTTAGCACTAATAATAACATGGAATTTATTTGTATCATCTAAAAATCTGTATTTAAGATTATCTGGTAGAGTCTTCAACTCTGGGGGTGGTAATTCCTTGTCCCCCTCTCTTTTTTGGCTCTTTGAAATCCTCATTAGTTGGAGGCCCTATAATGGGAAGTGAATCGAATTCATCTTCTAGTTCTTCTAGGGACTTGTCCTCCATGACTACTTCTTCATAGTTTGAGTCTTCATTTATTTCTTCTTCTTGATTACTAAACAAGAGAGTTGCCATTTCCTCAATAGTTTTCTCTTTCTCTTCTTCTTGTATTTGTGGAGGCCTGTCTTTAAATTTGGAAAAGTGGAATTCTTTTTCGCTCCCCCAAGCTTAAGAGACACAATCTCCTTTTTGAAATCAACATAGGCACCTACATCACTCAAAAAGTTTATTCCAAATATAATTGGGCAAAGAGTGTCAGCTGGCATATCAACAACTACAAAATTGATAGGAAAGTTTTTGTTGCCAGTTGTTATAGTTGCATCTTCAACTACTCCCATTGGAATTCTAAGAGTTTTATTGGCTAACATGATTGTCATATCAGTATTTTCAATTGTATCCGGTTCTATTTCTTCTTTTATTTCTAAATAGAAAAGAAAAAAAATCATAAGATATAACATTAACTTCGGTGCCAAGATCGCATAAACCATAATGCGAGGTTTCCTTAAATATGCAGGAAGAATAGGCTTACCCACATCTTTTACCTTTGTTTTACCTTCAACCAATACTGATGTCTCTTCATCAAGTTCAACTATGTTACAATGTGCATACATAGCCATAATTGCTTCCTTGGTTACCTCTTCATCTTTGGTTTCTTCCAGATGTTCCACAACTTCTGGCATACTTTCCTCTTCATTCTTCTCATGTACTGCTTTGACCTGTTCATATTCAAAAATATGCTTATGTAGCAGTGTTAGGAAAGGTATCTCATATGTTGGTTCTAGGGAGGCTAGTGTTGCTTTAACTTCTCTTTTCTTCTCATGTTCGGGTGGTGGATCATACTTGACCAAACCCTCTTTTGGAGCTTTGATGTGTTCTATAAAAGCTTTAAAAACTTGCAACACAAGATCTGAATCCAAATATAGTTCTTTAGATAATTCTTTAACATGGCCCTTTTTATTATAGCCATGAATACAATCATGATCTATTTCTATGCCTCCTTTGCTTCCTAGACCAAAATTCCATGAAACTCTATGACTGCAAATTCTATTAAGTAAAGCCCAAGCTTTAGTTATAGGAATATTCATAAAGGCTCCTTCCACGAAAGAGTCTAGTTCAATTTTATTATGTTCAATTAAACCGCCATAAAAGATATGCAATAAATACCATTCAGGCAAATCATGATGAGGACATAGACGTAGTAAATCTTTAAATCTGATATAAGATCTTACTACTCCTTCATTAGGACGGTTCCTCCAAGTCATTATAAGACGCCTGATTCCAAAAGATTTTGATAATGGATAATATTTTGCTAGAAACTCACAGGCTAAATTATCCCAGGTATTAGTGGCTTCTGGGGGTAAAGATCTATACCATGAGAGAGATGTACTAGTCAAAGTATGACTAAAAAGTTTAACCCTTACCTCATTAGCAATATATCCTGTCAATTGAAAAGTGCCATATATATCTTTGAAACATGCAATATGCTCATACGGATCAGGATCTTCTTCATCCCCCGTAAGTTGCTTCTTGTGTAGAATACCAAGTAATAGAGGATTTATTTCAAACCCTCCTGTCTTCTCATTGGAGTTATCTCTTTTATAAATATCATAGGGCTTCCCAAAGTGGCTGAGTGGGTTAGCACTAGTCATATGCTCAAACTCCATCATGTTGGTGGAAACCTCTAACTCAAAACAAACCTTATCAAGACAAAAATAAATAAACAAAAAATAAAAAACCTACAATGCTTAGCTCCCTAGCAACGGCACCGGAAAATAGCTTGATGACTGTAAGTGCACAGATCATTTGTTGCTAGTTTCGAAATAAAGATATCCATCCCACATGGAGCAGGAGTCTGAAGTCTAATAACTCTTGAAATAAAAATTACAATAGAAATGCTAAATAAAGTTCTAAGTGACAAGATAAAATGCGAGTAGTGCGTAAAAATGTGTTTTTGAGTTTTTGGTATAAGAGCAACAATAAGTAAAGTAAAACAAATCAACACAAAAAGTAAGTATCATGTATGTAAGAGAGATTGGAACTACAATAGGGAAAAAGCGTTCTCAGGTTGTGGCGGATACACCACTACCATTATAAGGAGCTAAGGTAAAGATTATTATCATGAAAATTCTCAACTATGTATGTGTGGGAGGAACTACATATTTGGACAAATAGGCAGCAACCACTGCTCACATCATCCTCATAATCACATCAGTCAGCAATCGACATCAATCGAATTACTGTGCTATTAAGGGACGTAATCCTATAGGGCGTATCCCATGGCATGGATAGTGTTCCATGAGCTTCCTCCGTTCCCAAGTTGATATGTAAGGTGTGCCAACAGCTTTATAGTCACTATAAGTGCTAACACACCTCCGTCTACCAACAAGTAGTTCCCTTCATCAAGTCCCCATGAGAGGCAAATATTGAGAGGTCGACTTCTCTCAACATCAAGACGAAGAAAATCTAACACATGGTCACAACGATGAATATCATAATAAACTTTATCTTATTTTAGTCTCATACTAGGGTTTCTCCATCTCCTTAAGAACTAATGGCCTACTCAGATATGGAGGCAATCAACATCATGGCAATAACAATGGAATCTATCATAGATGAATTGTACTTGTATAAATCCACAACAAGTACAGAAATTACAACAAGATCTAGACAAGATGTAGATGGGATGGATGGAGATGGTGGTGATGCAGCAGTTGATGATGAAGATCAATGCCTTAGCCTCCCGGATCTGCGCAAGGAGAAGATGGATCCCTAGTGGACGAGTTCCCCCTCCAGATGCCTTCCGGAGGTGAGCTTTCGGCGATTTCTGGTTGTTTTATATGTCGTCTCTCCGAACTAGTTGTGCGGGGTGAAACTATTTGAGGAGGCAGTGGCGGCGCAAACTATACGGCGGGAACTATACGGCCAGAAAATTTATTCCCGCCGTATAGTTGGTCGTTTAACCGTCTGTGTGCCTTGATTGCTTCGGGTTTTCTTCTGGTATTATTGATATTTCCCAAATCAGCAATTTACGTTGTTTTTGACTCCTTTTCTCCCTAGTATAACTGCTCCAAGAATTATGTCCATTGTATCTATCATTTGTCCTGATCCTGGTGAAAATAGACATAAAACATGCGTGCGAACGCCATAAAATACCAAGATCCTACATCTACAATGCAAAATAATAATATAAAAAATGATGCAAATATGCACTCATCAGGGTGCAGTTTCAGCCCTCGGTGACCTACTTCGCTGCATCCCAGATGGCATTGCTTCAAACTTTGCAAGCGCCATACCGGGGGCCGACACCACCTGCCTTCGCTGGGGGACCGCTGCATGGCTTTGTTGGTAGTGCACAAGGTGCGGCGGCGGGCTTGGGTAATATGGTGGTCAGGCTGGGATGGCGCCAAAGAGGAAAAACAAGAAGAAACTAGCCGGGATTTCTCAGCCATAGGTGCAGCCAGGGATGTTAGCTAATTTTTCCATAGCCAGCTCCCCAAGCACAGATGATGGGTCAACAATAGTATAGTTTTTCACAAGGTTCGATTCCTTTTGCTCTGCCACCTTACCAGGGAACGGTCCAGCATCAAAGCTAGCACATGCAATATGTACCACATGTTGGGAGTATAATGGAGGATCAAGTAGTTCTGGACACCGTGGCTTTGCCTAAGAAACCTAAAAAAGCTGTCAGATGCTAGAAGTGTGCGGTTTATACTCATGCATCTAAGGGTTTCAAAGTTGTTCATTACTGCTATATTTGTGATGTTGCTACTCATCCAACTTTGAGGTGTCATGTTCTAAAGCATCCTCGTCCTACTGCATATATGGTTGGTTCTGGCCATGATCGGACTTTGTTTGCGCAGATTCTAGATAGTGTGGCCCGAGAACACCTAGAGCCTAGTCAGACTCCTATTGCATTGGTCCAGGTTACTGGGGATGCAGTCTCTACCGAAGTGGTTAACCTTCAAATTGCAAGTAGATCTCAGGTCTGGCCATAGTGGAAGTAGGAGGTTATGCCTCATGGTGACAATGCTTTCTTGGTTAGTTTCGCGTCGTTCGAGGACTTAGATAGGGTGGATGGGAGTTAGCTTTCCATGCCACTGGGCAAGACCCAATTAGTTGTCTCCGCTTACAAGACACAGGAAGTGCCACACAAATGTGAGTTACAACATGTTTGGTTGCATGTGTAGGGTGTTCCATACTCGTTGCGATCCTTTCTTGGTTTGTGGGGGGTATGAGCTTCGGTTTAGGTTGGAGCCTGAGGGTTTCGTCTTGGATCCAGATTTCTCACCGTACTTGTGGAAGAAGCATAATGATGATTCTGAGGGGGATGGTACAGGAACAATGGGGATGATGCGATGGACACTTCGGAACCTTCCTTTCCTCCCTCTATGGACAGGGCATCCTCTGGACAACCGTCTAGACATGTGAACTCTGCACTGTCTTCATTGTGTCAGGCTCCTTTGCAAGTTTATGCAGTTACTCCTTTTAATGCTTCTCCTTCTACTCTACGCGGAAAGGAACTTTTGGATTCCTTGCCCTTGGACTCCCCCTACGCGGGAGTAAGATGGCTAGAGGGTCGCCTCGCATCTCACATACCGAGTTGCATGATGCTCTTCAAGAAGTGATGGATTCTCCTACTGCTCCTTTAGTGGCTTCTCCTGCTCGGTGTAGACCGAATGTGTTGCGTCGATCCATCCCAAGACCTACTACACGAGGACTGTAGCCGGTGTGGATGGAGGTCACTAGTGACACGGCGAGCGATGGGCTGGCTCAGGAGGGGCTGGCCGATCGGTCGGTTGGTGGGCCAACATTGGTCGAGGCCCAGGAGGGGTTAGCCAGCAAAGGAGAAGCGGATCAGCCTCCTGGGCTAGTGGCCATGGGAGCGGCCAGCCTTTCGAGCCCGACAATGGCCCAGCTCGGAGGTGAGTCACCTATGGCTAGACGAGCTTTGGTGATGGCCTAGGTGGTGGACTTGGTGGCCTAGGCGGGGCTTCCACCCACTAGCGTGATGGAGTCCCAGGCGGGGCTGCACTCTAGGGGTGACGCCATCCAGGCGAGGTGGCATTTTGGGGGTGACCTAGCCCAGGAGGGGTCGGGTTACTCCCCTGTTTCGGTGTCAAGCGGCCCAGGCAGGGGCGCAGGTGGCCTGGCGTGCAACCTTCTGGTGGCTAGGACCCCTTGCGCAGGAGCTCTCGACATGGATCTGATGCCCTTGGGGCGTCTATTACTAGCGAGGACTCGATGGTCAAGGCCATTGGAAGGAAGGATGAAAAGAATCTTGATTCTTAGGGTATAAACAATTTGTCTAAATCTTTTCTTTTGTTTTTAACCCCCAATTATTGTTGATAAGCTAGCCAATGTTGGTGTTAGCATGCGTAGATCTATAAAGGAGGTTATGTTTTCTAGTTCTATTTTGAGACACATGGAGGTTGACTATTTAATGATTACTCCTAGGGTTTCTGTTGTTCCAGATTCTTCATCGATGGAGGAGGAGGAGTCGTTGAAAGGGCATTTCCTACCCTAAGTGGTTTTGATGTTTGATGATAACACATGTGTCGGACTAATCGTTTGCTAAGTGTGTCTCAGGTTTTTACATTGGAGAAGGCATTCATTTCCCCTGTAAAAGGTCCATAGCAACACATAGTTTTTCCTAGGGCTTTTGCTTGAGTCGTAGGAACACCGTACTATCAAGAGGGGGTTCGCTTTGGAAAGTTTGGGTGGAATCAACTCAGTTTTGCAAAACCAGCAAGCTTTCCCAGTGGTTGAGGGCTCAAAGGCAACCTTCCCTTGTTGCCAATGCCTACTGCTCTGTGACGACTGGTAGTACCGGAAGGTTTATCCGGTACTACCGCTCGCCACCGGTGGTACCGCTTGGAGGTACCGGACGAGCCCGAGAAGGCTGGCGAGCCTCGTCTTCCCTTCTGGCTCACCTGGTACCACTGGGCCGACACTATCGCCCGGAACCGGTAGTACCGCTCATATGGTTCGATACTACCACTTTGCGGAAGCACCGCTCATATTGAGCTGTCACTACCGGGGGAGGCAGTAGCCTTGTCACTGCGTGTGACTCCTTCCGCTACCTCGTCCGGTACCTGACAGGTAGTACCAGTTGAATCCGGTACTACCGCTTAGGGAACCGGTAGTACCACTTCTGTCGAGCTGCAGGAAGATTCTCCTTGAGGGTATAAATAGGCCTTTCTTCTCCAACGAGAAGGTTGCCTTTTTTATCTCTCTCCTCCATTATTCTTGAGCTGTAATTTCCCTAGATCTCCTCCCCTAGTGCTCCAATCTACTTGATGCTTTGGTATTTGGTGGAGGAGGTCTAGATCTAGGGTTTCACGAAAGCAAAGTTGATTCCCCCTTGCTTTCCTTTGTGGAGCTTGTTACTCTTGGGTTCTTTGAACTCTAGATGGAAGAGGTCAGTCTCGGAGCTCGGTCATTGGTTGTAAAGCTTCAGGATCATGTTGGGGGACTCCAAGTGTGGTGGAGGTCTGCTCAACAAGTTTGTAAAGGTTTCGGTCACCACCTTCAAGGTCACCGCATAGTGGAACAGGTGCTTGTCGTGAGGCAGGTGCTTGGGAGAATAGGGTGAGGCCTTCTATGGCGCTGGTGGTCTTAGTACCACCCACCCCTCCAACGGAGATGTACTTCCCCTTAAAAGGAAGGAACTTCGGGGAAACATCTTTGTTTCTACTTTCAGTTATTTGTATCCTTTGCTCCTTACTTATTGTTGCTTGCTTGCTTGTCATATAAGTTCTCTCACCTGGTTGCACATCTAGAGAACGTACTTTGTGTTAAGCCTTAATTTGAAAATAAGCTAAAAATTGAGTAGCACCTATTCACCCCCTATAGTCTCTTATACCGATCTTTCAATTGGTAACAGATCAAGGTGCTCTTCTTTGGCTTAACTGCCTACTATAAGTATGAGTTACTCGAAGGGCAGTGAAACCACTCCTGAAGTAACACATGTCACTAAGAGAGCGCTTAACAACTCGATTGATTCGGTCCATCAAGATATGAAAGCTATGTTTATGCTATACCTTGGGAAGAAGGAAATTTTTGTTGCCGATGCCATTGATGATCATTCAAGTGGTCCCAACCCGGTGGAAGATCCCATCAAAGATCCTTCCATAGGTGAAGGTAGCAACAAGGATAAAGCTAAGCCTATGGGAAGTGTTCCACCACCACCTAGCTACAATGCCGCTCCCCTCCCCACACCTCATGTAAACCATCGTGGTCCTCCCCCCAAGATTGATGAATCTAACTTCACCAATTGGAAATATCTAATGCGATCTCACTTGAAAAGTTCTAGTGTCTTTCTTTGGAAAGTTGTGGAGTTTGGCTTCTATCCTCGCGACCTCTACAACATGACACCCACCAAGGAAATCAACAATCAACTCAATGCCACCGCCATGGCCATTCTCTAAGACGCGTTAACTCATGAGCAAGTGACTCACACTCGCTCTTATGACACCACCAAGGAATCTTGGAATGCTCTTCAACGAGTCTATCTTGGCAATCAAAGCATTCAAAACTCCAAGTTTGAATAAATGCACTATGAAGCTGATGACTTTGTTGGGAAGGAAGATGAGACTCCTGAAGACCTCTATCAAAGGGTCACGGCCCTTTCGATTAGGATGATTGACCATGGTAGTAGCGATATGGATGATAAGTGGATCAAGCGCAAGTTCATGCAAGCCATCTTGCCCTTCCATAGAGAAATGGCCAACAATATTTGCTCATGAGCGGACTTCTATGCCATGACCTCCAATGAAGTGCTAAATGAGTTTGTGGACCTCGAAATCATGAACAAGACCACTGATGATGCTCTTTCTCGTGCTCGGAGAATTGATTGTCCAAATCTTTCTTTGGAGGACAAGGCTCATACCTATGAAGAAGAAGTTGATTCGTTGGGGATGATTGAAGGTGATGACGAAGACATCAAGTGTGCTCTTCATGAGGAATTGGCTTTGGTCTCAAGAAGGTTTTGGAAGAACCAAGGGAAGGGCAATCCATCAAGGACTACCACAACTAGTGCAGGACCCAAGTTGAGATCATGTTACAATTGTGGAGAAACCAACCACTTCATCGTCGAGTGCCCATATGAGAAGAGAGAATACCATGGGGAAGGCTCATCCTAAAATCCAAGTTCAAGCCCACTCCAAACAAGAACTTCGTCAAGAAAGTCCCAAACAAGAACTTCCCCAACAAGAAGGAGCCACAAAAATATGTGTTGGTGTCCCGTGAAGAATATGAAGAGAATAATGAGATTGATAGTGATGATGAAGACGATGGAGAGATTGTGGGCATGGCCACCATTGCCACCACTTCTGCTACAACCACAACCTCTTCACCAACATCTCTCTTCGACTCTCCCAATGAGAACAAGCGCGTCACCAAGCCTACATGTCTAGTGGATACTACTACATCAAGCTCCTCACTGACATACCTCTTTGGCTCTCCAAATGAGGAGAAGCTCGTCACCAACCCCACATGTCTCATGGATAAAGCCTCTATGGTAACTCTTCCACCCACTATTATGTCTTCTATTAATGCATATTCATATGATGATGAGATGAGTCCTAAAATTAAGGAGATAGTGGATTCCACTAGTTGCTTGAATAACCTAGAAGGTGAAGCCAAGATGTGTGTTGAGTCTCTAATGAGTCAACTTGGTGAAGCTTGCTATATCATTGACAAGAGGGATGATTCCATCCTGGAAATGTTTGGTCATGCTCGGGAGGCTGCCATGGAGATTGCCGCCTTAACTGATGCTCTTAAGGAAAATCAAAAGAAAAGAGTTACTCTTGAAGATACCTATGTTGCTCATGAAGAATCTTTTAACATGAATATCTCTAAACTTGTTAAAGAGAGTGACCATGCTCTTGCATTAACTAATGTGCTTAAAAAGGAAAAGCTCGAGTTTGGGGTTGGTCATGATATACTAAATGAAGGATTTGCGAAACTCGAGAAGGAACATGAGGCCTTGTTGAGAAAATTATCTACTCTTTTAAAGTCACATGAACAACTTCAAACTCAAGTTACAAAAGTTGTTTCAACCTTGTCATCTAGTATTGCTTCATGTTCTACTAACCCTTGTTGTGAGCATGAAGACCTTCTCTAGGAGAACAAGAAGTTGAAAGCTGCAATTGAGAAAGGTCTTGTCTCTTGCATATAAGGTGAGAGAAGCCTAAATGACCTTTTGAGCAATCAAAGGGACAATGTGGCTAAAGAAGGACTTGGATTTGCGCCTAAGTCGAAGAAGAAGAACAAGAGCAAGAAGAAGAAGACCTTGCCCACTCCCCCTTCCAAAATGATCACCTTTGTGAAGGATGAGGAGATGGCAAAAGAGAAGGAGCCAAGTGTCCATAAGAGTGGTGATGAACCCTCTCACAATGATTTTGCGAGAAAATATAATCCTTCCTACGTTCTTATGAAATCATATGATGGTCATGTCTATGCTAAATATGTAGGCACCTCTTATGGTGATGATTACCATTGGGCCATTTTGGTTCCTAAGATTCTTCTAACTAACAAAAGAGTACCCATTCAACAAAGGGTACCTAAAAACAAGAATTGACTTCTTGTAGGGCTATGCTTTTGGTGGAATAAAATGGGTGGTTGATAGTGGTGCCACAAGTCATATGACCAGAAGCAAAGAGATGCTTGATGAGACGAGACCTAATACTTCCAATACGTGTGTCACTTATGGAGATGGATCAACATATAAGGTATTGGGTTTGGGTAAGGTAGTTGTCACACCGGATATATCCATTGTGGACATTATGCTTGTCAAAACCCTTTCATACAATTTACTTTTCATTATCAACTCACGCTTATAGGCTTTAATGTCTACTTTACCCTGAAGATTGTGGTTCTCATGTGGACAAAGACTCTCTCTATAGCCTTTGTTGGGTATGCCGAGAATGGTTTGTATGTGGTAGATTTTGATAAGAAACCCACACCTACCGCGACTTGCCTAATGGCTAAAGGTGTGTGGGATGGCTTTGGCATCGCTGTATTGCCCACGTCAACATGAAGTCTTTGCAAAGTCTCCACACGGGAGGTCACATTCTTGGTTTAAAAGATAATGTGTGTTTTGTCAAAGATCGTGTGTGTAGGGCATGCATTGAAGGGAAGCTCCATGAGATGGCACACCCCCAACTACAACCATCTATTCTGATGGGTTCTTGGAGCTCCTTCACATGGATCTCTTTGGTCCTCCGTCCTTTGATAGCCTTGGGGGGAAGAAGTATTGTTTGGTTATTGTTGATGACTACTCGAGATACACATGGGTATATTTTCAAGAAGAAGAGTGAGACTCAACAAACCATCATCAACTTTGCCAATGAAGTGCAACGTCAACATAATAAGAAGATCTTGGACATTAGAAGTGACCATGCAACCGAGTTCAAGAACTACACCCTTGATGAGTTTCTTGGTGATGAGGGGATCAAGCATCAATATTCCGCTCCTTATACCCCTCAACAAATGGTGTGACGCAAAGAAAGAACTGGACTCTTATGGATATGTCAAGAACCATGATTGCGGAGTTCAAGTCCCCATATAACTTTTGGGCTGAAGCTATCTCCACCGCTTGTCATATTGCCAACCGGGTTTATCTTCGCAAGCATTTGGATATGACTCCATATGAGATCCTCACCGACAAGAAGCCAAGTATTTCCTACCTTTCGGTGTTTGGGTGCAAATGCTATATTCTCAAGAAAGGTAACCGGTTATCTAAATTCAAGCCTCGTACTATTGAAGGTATCTTTGTTGGCTATGCATCGGACTTTCACGCCTATAGGATCTATAACAAGTCCACCGGGCAAGTTATAGTTTCCTTTAATGTGAAGTTCAATGAGCATAATGGCTCCCAGGTGGGGAAAATTGATCTTGGTGATGTAGGTGATGAAATTCCTCCTCGAGCCATAAGAAGAATGGGTGTGGGATTTTTCCGCCCCATTGAGGAACCCATTGTGGTGGAAGGAGAAGGACAATGATCTACTCAAGTGGAGCCCTCGCCTACACTAGATCTACATCAACCCCATAGCCATCGAGATGCCACCGTTGAAGAGATAGCTCATGATCAAGGTCAAGCTCAAGTAAATGATGGGTGTCCATCACCCCTTATGGACCAAGGTCATGCTCATGAATATGGACAAGGTCCAAATGCCGAGCAAGCTCAAGGAGAGGAGCAAGCTCAATTTCAAGGTCAAGATGAGGATGAAAATAGTGGTCATGACCAAGTAGCTTCTCAAGAATCCATTGAGGAAGCTCATGCTCATCGTGAAGCAATAAGGATCGCCAAGCTCATCCGAGAAGGAATTACTCTTGAAAATGTTGTTGGTGATCTTAAAATGGGCATTTCTACTCGTAACCAAATTGCTAACTTTTTTGGCCACAATAGTTTCATTTCTTGTGTAGATCCCCAAAAGGTGTATGAAGCTCTTGAGGACCCTGATTGGCTTGATGCTATGCATGAAGAGCTTCATAACTTCGAATACAACAAAGTGTGGTCATTGGTGGAGCGACCCAAGGAGTGCCATAATGTCATTGGGACAAAGTGGATCTTCCAGAACAAGCTAGATGGCAATGGGATGGTTATTCGCAACAAGACAAGATTGGTGGCTCAAGGCTTCTCCCAAGTCAAGGGTGTCGACTATGGTGAAACTTTCGCCCCCATTGCTTGTCTTGAATCCATTGGTATCTTGCGTGCATATGCATCTCATCATAACTTTAAGTTACAACAAATGGATGTTAAAAGTGCATTTCTTAATGGTCCCTTAAATGAGTTGGTGTATGTCAAGCAACCTTTGGGTTTTGAGGACCCCAAGTTTCCAAACCATGTCTACAAACTTGATAAGGCACTCTATGGACTTAAACAAGCTCCACGTGCGTGGTATGAGCACCTTAGAAAGTTGTTGGTAGACCGTAGTTTCAAAGTTGGGCAAATTTACCCCACTCTTTTTACTAAGAGAGTTGGATGAAACTTGTTCATATGACAAATTTATGTTGATGATATTATATTTGGTTCTCCTAATAAAGCCTTCAATGATGTCTTTGCTAAGCTAATGACCGATGAGTTTGAAATGTCTATGATGGGCGAATTGCATTCTTTCTTGGATTTGAAGTGAAGCAATTGATTGGAGGTATCTTCATTAATCAAGCCAAATACATTAAAGATATGCTCAAGAGGTTGAAGTTGACGAATTTAAATTGAGCCAAGTGTCCCATGCCTCTCAAGTGTGATCTCACTCTTGATACTAAGGGTAAAGATGTGGATCAAAAGGTATATCGATCTATGATTAGTTCTTTGCTTTATCTTTATGCATCTAAACCGGATATCGTGTTAAGTATGGGTATTTGTGCACGGTTTCAAGCCACCCCAAAAGAAAGCCACCTTGTGGCGGTCAAGCAAATCTTTTGATATTTAGTTGATACCCCAAACTTTGGCTTATGGTACCCCAAGGGCTCAAGCTTTGTTCTTCATGGTTTCATGGATTAGGATTGGGAGGGAGACAAAGTTGGAAGGAAATAAACCTCCAGGGCTTGCCAATTCCTTGGTAGGTCCTTGGTGTGTTGGTCATCAAAGAAAAAAATTGTGTCTCCTTGTCCTCCACCGAAGCCGAGTATATTGTGGCCGCTAGTTGTTGTGCTCAATTATTATGGATGAGGAAAACTTTAAAGGATTATGGTGTCACTTGTGACAAAGTTCCTCTTATTTGTGATAATTAAAGTGCAATCAAGATCGCATATAACCCAGTGCAACACACAAGAATGAAGGATATTGATATTCGCCATCACTTCATCCGAGAGCATGTGAACAATGGAGATACTAACCTCTCATATGTGAGCACCAAGAAGAATCTAGCGGATTTGTTCTAACACCCTCGAATTGACCCTATGCAGATTTTAGCGATTCCCGCCAAACCCGCATAGAAACGATTCAAAGATGCCCACCAGGCACTTGCATGCGGGTGGAAAACGAAGTAATATCATTACACAATAGTCCACGATGGGACCCATAGAACATATATGTAGCATCCAATCTGTCTAACATATGTAATGCTACATGGTCTAGTAATATAATTGGTACTTCCTACATATAATTGTTGCATCATAATTATATCATGCTCATGTCATCATGCCACCTTGCATTTGAGCATCATATAAAAACCTCTTCATTTGGTTCTTCCCTCATATGCATTAGTAATTGTATTTGGCTCTTGATATATTGGATTTGGTTCTTGATAAATGCTTGATGCCCAAGTTGAGTTGGGGGCATATCTTTTATTAACTCCACCACCTTTCTTGTCACCACCCCATAATTCCACCATCCAACTATATGTGAGCTTTGCATCTTATTTGGGTTTTACCTCTAGCTCTTGGGGTTGGGATGGACCCTATTACTACTCCACATGCTCCCATATATGCACCATGTTGTTTTCACATTATTGGTATATGAGAGCCACATGGCCACCTTTGCATGCTTTGTGAGTGGTACCCCTTTTTCTAGCTTCCATATGGATTATTATGAAAGTTGCTCATGTTGGAATATTTTGAGGATATTATGTACCTAGTGGAATATACACACTAGCATGTCCAAATTATATTCAAATTTGAGCATCTCCATCTACTCCACTTGGAACATCTTTCTAATTCTTTTAGCTTGGCCTTACTCCATATTTTGGAATGCACATGAATAAATGTCATGGGACTTTATTATTGTTTTTACAAGAATAAACAGGGCATTTATTGCTATGCATGGGCCATGCAAATCACCACCATCTTATTCTCCTTTGGTTTTTCCTTTGTTTTTGAGTGGATCCTTTCTTTTGTGAGCTCCCCTTTTTCTCTCTCAAACCTCCTCACCTTGATCTTTGTTTCCTTGCCATGTGCATCAAGATCCTCACCTCACTCCATATCCATGTTCTCCCCCTTTATTCAGATCTTGCAAAAAAATTCCAAAAAGGTTTATTTTTGGCTTGCTTGAATGTGAAACAAAAGCAAAACAAATAAACAAATAAAAAGAAAACAAAACAAGAGAGAGAGCCCCAGCAGCAGCCCATGCCTACCTGGTCGCAGCCCAGCAGCAGCTTCGGCCCCGCACCCTTCCTTCCTCTTGGGCCCCCACCGTACTATTTTAACCACTTTCACTCATCCAGGCATGCAACTAAGAGCGTAGTTTACCGAGGTAGTTACAATATATATACAATAACGACTCCATGAGTCAAGAATACAGATATACTGTACAAAGATCCAAATCTCCTTGAAAACGATACAACATCCGAGTATGGATAAGATGCAAATGGGGCTAAGAGCCCTGAAGAATAACCAATGGCGTCCATAACCCTTCCTAGGCCAAGCCGGAAGGGTAGCCCTGCTAATGACATCAAACTCATACCTGTTTAAACAAAAGGGATGGCGACTAAGGGCAAAGGAAAAAGTGAGCGGTCAGTACTGAGGCCAGTACACGGCAAGGCTAGAATTCGGCGGCTCTCGCCTACATAGGTATGGTGGACTGAAGCGGCAGCGAAGCATGCACTAAACAACCTATAGAGACTCAATACAACTGTCGGCTATTAGAGAGGGATAAGAAAGACCTATCCGGAACCAACCTTATACTAACACCAATCATACCCATCCTGGTATTCCCCCTCGAGACCAAACGAGGAACACACACCGTTGGCAGTTTTATTCATTCTATTATAGTTGCAGCACTTACTAGTTAGATATAGATAGCATGAGTCATCCTGATAGCATAAGTAGTGGGCAGTTTTAGTTAACCATTCAGTTGTAGTTGCAGTACTTACTAGTCAGATAGAATTAGCATGTGACATCCCAAACCCAGCAGTTGTTGGCACTTCTATTTCATTCCATTGGAGTTGCGATACTTACTAGGCATGTATAAGATGACACAATACACCCCAGTTCCACCAGTTGTTGGCACTTCTATTATCCATTCCATTGTAGTGAAGCTGATTACTAGTCACATATTAAGTCAAATTTATAGCACTACTTTAGTTATGCTTGTCTATGATCGAGATACTATGCTCCAAGTCGTCCATAACTACGGACACGGCTTTCAGAAAGATTTACCCTGCAGGGGTGCACAAATAGCAACACACACACGACCAAGCTCGGAAAAACCAAATCAAAACCCAACGAGGCTTTCACGACAAAGCAATCACAGGATTCATAAAATATTTCAGGGGGCCACCCCACTAAGCTACCCGCAACGAAGTTGGCCGGCTCCAGAACGGACCCAGGGTTTGCCAGAACAGCTGTAAACGACTAGGAACCCAAAAGTGTGACTGGGCTTGTTGATACCGTGAAATCGTGCCGCGATCCAAAACAGTACAGGTGTTCCACGCACAATCATAAATAAAGCAGTAAAGCATGGCATAAGTACAAGATAGTAATAAAACCCCAAACTAGTTTGTGGCCCCAAGAAATAAGAAATGAATCAAGAGCTTGATAAGGGGGATTCATAGAGTCTCCCGTATGTGGATAGTGCGAATAGTCAAGGAACAGGGATCAAGTACTCAGGGCCTACATGACACAAGTCAGCGTGCACGAACCAAATATTAGCCATTGCCCACTGGTGCCTCTGCATTAGTTATATCTATTCCCAGCATTTTAATATCAAGTTGTAATTAAAGTCATGATCATGTCCACCATTAAGCATCTCCACCATTAAGCATGTGCCAACTTTCCAACAACGGTGGAACAACAACGACGCGAAGCAGCACCTGAGCAAGCAACTATGACTCGCAAGGCCGACTATCTATCAAACAACAGGCAATAGGATGTGTCCAAGGCAATATAGAGGCTGCAAGGAATCTAAATGGTGCATGGAAACTAAAGCATCGCAACACGGATAGCAATAGATCAATAGGAGGAAGTAAAGACTATAAATGCAAAATAGCTAGAAAGGGGGAGATTGCTCGCCTGGAAAACATAGCCGAAGATACATATCTGAAATCGATACTCGCATCCACTCAATGGCCTAATCGGCGAAGAACAAAACACTAAAAGAAACACCAGATGCACTATTTAATACTATGGCAGAAGATCGGGCATGATGCATGTATGATGTATGGCATGGCAAGGATGCGATGCAACTAGGCAATATTAAGCGGAACCGGGGTCCCGACAATTAATTATATGGTTCAAGTTGTTTAGCTACCCCGCAATTTAAATGTTGTATTAACACGGCAAAACATGGCATCGGTTCGCTACGCAAATATAAATGGAGGCGATATAATACAAGTATAGCCCGCATATGTGTAACTACCTCGGACCCTACGCTCTAAGTTCAAGCCTGGATGAAGCGGAAGTGGTTAAAATAGTACAGTGGGGGCCTAGAGGACCGCCCACGTGTAGACCCGTCGGCCGTCCTAACCACTTCCAAGACATCGGGACAAGAGCGAGCGGCGTAGGCAACATGCGAAGAGATCAAATATATACACAAGTGAGTATGTATGCAAGCTACCATACAACAGTTTTCAGAGCCATTCCATCTAAAAGAAATAGCAATATTGCAACACCATACGGCAAGATCCAAATATCCTAGATAGAGATAATAGTTTAGGATAGCTCCTCATACATCTAACATCAGAGTATCAGGCGGAAGCGGAAAACAAGATCCGAGTACGGATAAGAAGCAAATCGGCATAAGATGCCACATAAATAAACACATCCCGCCCACAGATCTCACGGATCCCCATCCCTGGAATCTCTACACCGCGTGATCGTTGCCAACATCATCTGTCTCCTCCACCCAGTATCCATCTTGCGAATACACCTGTTCATCTGAATCAAACAATTTATCGTGTGAGACCCTAGGGGTACTCAGCAAGTCTTTATGCCTCTAAAGGGGACATATACCTGGGGTGACGCAATTGCAGCAAAAGACAATAACTAACAAGTCTATAGATACTCGCTAACCATCCGCCTAACCAGTGATAGGCGGATGTCCGTTAATTAGTAACAACAGTTATAACAGCATAATTAACAGATCCATCCTCCTTCTCGCTTACCAACGAGAAAGTGGACGAACAACCCATCCGTTGGCAGTTTTATTAACCATTCCAAGAGTATTGCACTATTTACTAGTCAGGTATTTAGTCAGATTAAAAGCGGTACTTTAGTTATACTTGTCTATGATCGAGAAACTGTGCTCCAAGTCGTCCATAACCACGGACATGGCTTTCAGAAAGATTTACCCTGCAGGGGTGCACAAATAGCAACACACACTCAATCAACCTCGGAAAAACCAACTCAAAACCCAACGAGGCATTCACGACAAAGCGATCACAGGATTCAGAAATATTTCAGGGGGCCACCCCAATAAGCTACCTGCAACGAAGTTGGCCGGCTCCGAGACGGACCCAGGGTTCGCGACAATGGCTGTAACGACTGGGAACCCAAAAATTTGACTGGGCTTGTCGATACCGCGAAAACATTCCGCATTCTTAAACAATACATGTGCTCCTCGCACAATCTTAAATAAAACAGCAAGGCATGGCATAAGTACAGGATAGTAATAAAGCCCCAAACTAATTGTGGCCCCAAGAAAAAGAAATGAATCAATCTCTGGCTCAGGGGGGTCCACGGCCTCCCGGATGTGGATAGTGCGAATAGTCAAGGAACAGGAATCAAGTACTCGGGGTCCTACGGGACACAAGTGAGCATGAAAAACCAAATAGCACATATTGCCCACCGGTGCCTCTTTCATTAGTTATCCCATTACTACTTAGGTTAAGTTGTTTAGGTACCTCGTTATCCATCAGACACTCACATACCCTACACATGCTGTTCTACGACTCGCATGGCTCAAACAACTCCTGTAGTAATGGCTCATGGGATGGAGGAACAAGCTTTGGTGGGGTTTAAAAGTAAAGGCTATGCAGTACTTGGGGTTCAATTTAATGCAATCACGACTCAATGATGCAAGAATAAGATAGAAGCAATAGGTACTATATGTATGCAAGCATGTGGTAGTGCTTGCCTGGCAGCTCAGTTGAAGCGAGGGACGGATCTGGGTAGTACTCCTAGGATTCTTGATATTTCCCCTGCTCGGCGTCTATTCGAAGAAGAACCAAACAAACAAGGGCCAACATAAATAAAGTGCACAAGCAAATAGATAAAATGCAACAAGCAAACAAGCATGCCATGATGAATGATGCACAATTTACATGGCAATAAAGTAGCATGGCATGGGTGAGGTGTGGGGTACAAGAATAAAGCATTTTATTGAGTTTTAGTCATGTTTTACTTCCAAATAAGTTGTTGTATACTTTATATTTATTTGATGCATGCTGCAATTCAGAACATGGAATGCATAGTTAGAACAGGCTTGTCACGCTAATTGATTTAGACATATTATTTGTTGAATTTGGAGTTGTAGAATTAAAGTTATTGATTAATTAAGAAAAGGCATTTTTATTACATTCAAACAATTTCTAAAATTTAAAGTGCCCAAAAATATTTTGAATGGCATATTTGAAATCCTCACATTTTTCTGATTCAAAAACATATATCATTTGTATTATTTGGAATTATAATTCAAAAGTTATTAAAAACAGAATTTAAATCATATTTAAACATTTCTGAAATTGTTTTATAAAAACAGATATACACAGAAACTTTTCGTACCCAGGAGCAGCTAGCCCCAGTCACTAACGGGTGGGACCAGTGCTGACTGGGCGGAACTGCACGCGCCAGGGCTTTTCTCACCGCGGGGGAAGTGAGCTGCAGTGACTGACGGGTGGACCCGACGCTCTGACGGACCCACATGCCAGCGGGGGTGTGGGGGTTGAGAACCGCAAAGTAGGGGTGCCTTTTTGTAAAACCGCACAGAGGCAGACAGGTGGGGTCGGCAGGAGCCCGGGTTGAGGAAAACAAAACGGAAGGGGGTTTTCTGAGAAAAAGCCACGGCTACTATTTTTCTTCTACCGCGTTTCTGACGAAACTATCGGCGACAGCGCGTGCGGCGCAGAGGAGATCGAACTCGCGACCGAGCTCTCGCGCCCAGACGACAGCAACCAACGCGGCTCGGAGGGGTTGCTGGTAGGGGAGGGTCGCGCGGCTAGATATGCTTCTACGACGCCACAAAGAGGAAAGCCGACCACGACGCCGGCACACAGAGGGCATTCGTCAGAGTGACCGGCGCGTACAGTAAACGACGGAGAAAAGGAAGGTGTCGGGAGGAACGGGGGCTCACCGCAGACACGTTAGAGGGCTCGGATCGGGACGGGGAGCAGCAGGTCGACGACGATGCAGAGGCCGGCGGATCTAGGGTTTTGTCGTCGGCGTCTGCGTCCAGCGGCTAGCGGGGACCGTCTCCTCCTCGATGGCATGCACAAGGTGACGCTGGGGCCTCGCTGAGCTTCCTCGTCAACCCAACAACCACGCCCGCCTCCTGATCTGTGGTGGACACCGACGGCCGATGGTGGTGGCCAGAGTTGGAAGAAGAAAGGGGTAGCAGGGGGTAGCCGGGGTAGGTTGCAGCGCAGGGGCCTTAGGGTCGATGCTGGGCACAGGGGAGGGAGTAGATAAGCACGGGGGGGGGGGAGAGGGGATGCCGTGGGGAAGGCTCGAGAGAAAAAGTGGCCTCCACACCACCTTTCTCTCCTCCTCCCTCACGTGCTCGGCCTGGGGGGTGGTGTGGCTGCAGGTGGGCCAGGCAGAGAGGAAGGGGAGCTCGGGTGGGACCTGGTGGCAGCGAGAGAGAGAGTGAACCGAGAGGGGAGGGGTAGATGGCATGGGGCTCGGTCTAGGGTTAGGGTAGGGGGTGGTGGCTCGGTTAGCTAGAGAGAAGGGGGTGGGGTAGATGGTTCGATTGGAGAGGGGAAAGGGGCTGGACCGATCCAAGGAAAAAGAGAGGAGGGGATGGTGAGGGTGGTAGGTGATTAGGTTTAGCTTAGGGTTTTGCATACCCACATGATCAAGCAAGGTGTGATGGGTAAGGAGAGGTAGGGGTAGGGTTTAGTTAGGGTTTTGAGAGATAGATTAGAGAGAGAGGCTAGGGTGAGTGGGTTGGTTAGGGTGTTTAGGGTTTTCTCCACATGCCAACAAGATCAAGCAAAGGTGGAGGGGTGTGGTGATGGATAAGGAGAGTGAGATGAGAGAAGAGGTGGTGAGAGGGTTTTTGAGATGAGCTAACAAGATCATGCAAGAGATGAAAGGAGATGGTGGTGAAGGTGAGGCTTGATGCACATGGCAAGGAACACTAGACCAAGATGAGGAGGTTTGAGAGAAAGAGAGCTCAAAAGAGGAGATCCACTCAAAATCCAAGAAATCCAAAGAAGGATAAGATGGTGAGGCTTGTTGCATGGCCCATGCATGGGCATTAAATGCCATGTCTAATCTTGTGAAAACAAAATAATAATCATGGCATTTATATACATACATTCCAAGGCCAAGCTAAAATAATTGAAAGGATGCTCCATGTGGAGTAGATGGAGTTGCTCAAATTTGAATATAATTTGGACATGCTAGTGTGTGTGTTCCACTAGGTGCATAATATTCCCCATAATATTCCAACATGAGCAAATATTCCAATACAATCCATATGGAAGCTAGAAAGAGGGATGCCACTCACAATGCATGCAAAGGTGGCTCCACATATCAATAATGTGAAAACAACATGATGCTAATATGGGAGCATGTGGAAATAGAAGTGGATCCATCCCAACCCACATGAGCTAGATTAAGTGTCAAAGGAAAAATGTAAAAGCTTATGGATAATTAGGATGGTGGAATTATAAGGTGGTGACAAGGGAAAGGTGGTGGAGTTGAATAAAAGATATGCCCCCAAGTCAACTTGGGCATCAAGCATTTATCAAGAACCAAATACAATATATCAAGAGCCAAATACAATTACTAATGCATATGAGATAAGAACCAAATGAAAAAGGTTTTATATGATGCTCAAATGCAAGGTGGCATGATGACATGAGCATGATATAATTATGATGCAACAATTATATGTAGGAAGTAGCAGTTATATTACTAGACCATGTAGCATTACATATGTTAGACAGATGGGATGCTACAACTCTCCCCCACTAAACAGGAATCTCGCCCCGAGATTCTAGGAAGAAGAAGAAGACACGAAGAGGGTAGGATACTTGGCACGGAGCTCGTCCTCGCGTTCCCAAGTGGCTTCATCAACGGAATGGTGCGACCACTACACCTTGCAGAACTTGATGGACTTGTTGCGAGTCCTTTCTGCGACTTCTAGGATTTTTATGGGGTGTTCTTGATAAGACAGATCTTCTTGGAGATTGATGAGTTCATGGTCCCCGGTCCTGCCGGGATCCTTGAAGCACTTCTTGAGTTGAGAGATATGGAAAACATCATGGACCTTGAGTTTTTCAGGGAGCTCAAGAGCATAAGCAACTTCTCCTCTTCTTCCACGAACTTTGAAAGGACCGATGTGTCTAGGAGTCAGCTTTCCTTTGATACCAAAACGATGCGTGCCTCTCATGGGAGTGACAGGAAGGTAAACGAGATCACCAGGAACATGCTCCATGTCCGTGTGCTTTCTGTCATAGTTGCTCTTCTGGCAACTTTGAGCAACCTTCAGATTTTCAAGAATGATGTGAACCTTCTCCTCCGCTTGAGTTACAATGTCGGGGCCAAACAATGTTCTTTCACCTACGCCCGACCAACCAATCGGAGTTCTGCATTTGCGTCCATAGAGAACCACAAATGGTGCCATTTTTAGACTTTTCTGGAAGTTGTTGTTGTAAGAGAATTCAGCATAAGGAAGGCATTCTTCCCACTTCATGCCGAAAGAGATGACGCAAGCACGAAGCATATCTTCCAGAATCTGATTGATCCTTTCAACTTGTCCTTGCGACTGATGGTGGTAAGCTGTGCTGAAGTTCAATTTTGTTCCCAAAGCATTTTGGAAACTGCCCCAGAACTTGGAAGTGAAGAGGCTTCCACGGTCTGAGCTGATCTCAAGAGGAACCCAATACAGAGAGACAATTCTGTTGATATAGAGCTCAGCCAACTGAATTGCAGAAATTGTTTCCTTGATGGGAAAGAAATGAGCCACTTTAGAAAGCCTGTCGATGACAACAAAGATTGCATTGTTGCCCTTCTGTGACCTTGGAAAACCAGTTATGAAGTCCATCTCTACTTTCTACCATTTCCATTCCGGAGGCTTCAATGGCTGTAGAAGACCGGAAGATTTCTGATGGACAGCTTTAACTCTGCGGCAGACATCACACTCCGAGACATACTTGGCACAATATCGTTTCAACCCAGGCCACCAATATTGTGATTTCAAGTCCATGTACATCTTAGTGCTGCCAGGGTGGATAGAAAGAACAGAATCATGCGCCTCCTTGAGAACTTGCTCTCTTAAACCCGGGTAGTTCGGAAGAAACATCCAGTGTTCAAAGAAAAGAGCACCTTGGTCGTCGACGTGGAAGGACTCATACTTCGGAAGCTGAATGTTGGAGATGATCTTTTTAGTGTAAGGATCACCAAATTGAATGGAGCGAACTTTTTCTTCCAAGAGAGGTGTTGCCAGAAGGTTCAGAAGATACCCTTGATCCACAATTTCAAGGTTGAGCTTGCGGAATTCCTCACACAAGAGAGGCTGTTGTTCTTCCACCATGAGGTTGTTGACATAAGCTTTTCGGCTAAGGGCATCGGCCATGACATTAGCTTTGCCCGGAGTGTAGTTGATGGTCAAATCGAAATCATTAATTGCTTCAATCCACCTCCTCTAACGAAGGTTGAGATCAGGTTGTGTGAATATATACTTCAGACTCTTGTGATCAGAAAAGATCTCACAACGGTTGCCAAGCAAGTAATGCCTCCATACTTTCAAAGCAAAGACAACTGCTGCGAGCTCGAGGTCATGTGTAGGATAGTTGATCTCATGCGTCTTCAACTATCGAGAGGCATAAGCAACAACTTGTTTTTCTTGCATAAGGACCGCACCCAATCCTTGCAATGAGGTGTCACAGAATATCTGGAAAGGCTTTGATGTATCTAGAGGAATCAAGACTGGTGTGGAAGTGAGCTTTTCTTTGAGTGTTTCAAAGCTTGCTTGACATGCAGGAGACCAAAGGTATTTCTTGCCTTTCTTGAGGAGATCGGTAAGAGGCTTCGCAATCTTCGAGAAGTTCTGAACGAAGCGACGATAGTAACTAGCCAAACCAAGGAAACTCCGGACTTCTTTGACATTTTTGGGTGGAAGCCAGTCAACAATTGTCTTAACAGTTTCTGGGTTGACGACAATGCCCTTGGCAGAGATGACGTGACCAAGATAAGTGACTTCAGGCAGCCAAAACTCATACTTGGAGAACTTTGCATATAGGCGGTTCTCACGCAACTTGTTTAGGAGACACCGAAGGTGTTCTTCATGTTCTTCCTTTGACTTAATAGACTAGAATGTCATCCAGATAGACCACAACGAACTTATCAAGATACTCCATGAAAACTGAGTTCATAAGCCTCGAGAAGGTGGCAGGTGCATTGGAGAGACCAAAAGACATGACTGTGTACTCATACAGGCCATAGCGGGTGGTGAAAGCTGTTTTGGGAACATCTTCCTTGCAAATCTTGATTTGATGATATCCACTTCTCAAATCAAGCTTAGAGAATACTACAGCTCCAGCTAGCTGATCGAAGAGATCATTAATCCGCGGAAGGGGATATTTATTCTTGATAGTTTTAGCATTGAGAGCCCGATAGTCAACACAAAGTCTATCAGTCTTGTCTCGCTGCTTCACAAAGATAGTTGGGCTACGCCAAGAAGAAGTATTGTGCTGAATGAAACCCAACTTCTCTTGTTCATCAAGCTGACGTTTGAGTTCAGCCAATTCAGCAGGACCCATTTTATAAGGCCGCTTGGAGATAGGAGCGATTCCAGGTTCAAGCTCAATCACAAACTCGACCTCTCGGTCAGGAGGCATACCTGGCAACTCTTCAGGAAAAATATCTGGGAACTCACAGACCACCAGAACACTCTGAATAGCCTCCATAGCATCATCATTCAGAGCCGCCAAAGAGAAAAGCTGAATTGTAGGAGTCAGACTTGGAGAATAGACTATATGGCCTTCAGGATTTTTCAGAGAGACCGAATGTTCAGCACAATCAATCACAGCTTTATTTGCAGCTAGCCAATCCATGCCTAAAATGACATCAATATCTGAGTTGCCTAGAATAATCAAAGAGGCCAGAAAGAAAGAATCCCTAATTTGAACCTGATTGTCATAACTGATCTTGGAATTTAACATCCTTGCCCCAGGAGAAAGGACCATCAGCATTTTAGGTAACAAATCAGAAGACAACCCATTCTCTTGAGCAAACTTGAAGGACACAAATGAATGCGATGCTCCAGAATCAAATAAAACTCGTGCAGGGACTGAGTTAACAGGAAGCGTACACAACACAACTCCAGGTGCATGCTCAGCTTGAGCGACGTTGACACAGTTGGCACGAGCAACCGTAGACCTGGGCTTGGTGTTGATGTTGAGAGCCCGAGGTGGAGGTGCACGAACCATAGAAGAACTTGCCACAGGTCTTGGAGGTGGTGGAGGAAGAGCTTTGTTGTTCAATGGACAACTCCAGTGTTGATGCCCAGTGTTTCCACAGGTGTAACATACACCAGGTGGACGTGGAGCAGCGTAGCCAGGGACTCCGCCAGGCGCTCCAGGGTAGTTGTGGTTGTAGCCCCTAGGAGCCGCGGTGAAGGAGTTTGGTGGCCTTGCCGCGTAGCTTGATGGTCTTGGTGGAGCCGGGAGCGACGGTGGGGTGTTAGGAACCCACACGCGGCGCTTAGAAGGAGTTGTCATAGCTGAAGAGCTTGCTGCGTCGCGGCTGTGTTTCTTGGACTCCTCCAACACTTTCCTACTTGCTTCTTCCTGCAGAGCTGTATGTTGGAGTTCCAGAAAAGACCCCGGCCTTGCATGAGTGATTGCATATTTGATAGATGCATTGAGCCCTTGCCTGAACCTGTTTTGCTTCTTCTTGTCATCAGAGATCTCATCGCCACCATACCAAGAAAGGTTCATGAAGTTTCTGATATAGGTATTGACATTGTCATTGCCCTGCTTGAGGTTGAGAAACACTTCCTTCATCCTTTCCATGACAATTTCTGACAGATATTGCTCTTTGAAAGCCCTAGTGAATTGCTCCCAAGTAGGCTGAGAACCAGAGTGGTTTGCCTTGAGATAATTCTCCCACCACAGAGCTGCATCTCCCTTCAGAAGGTGCGTGGCACATTTTACCCATTCTTGCTCTGGAACATCCGCAGTCATCAGCAACCTTGACATCTCCCGCAACCAATCATCAGCATCAAGTGGTTGATCAGACACCTCAAATTGGCGTGGGTTGAACTTCAGAAAACTCTTGATGTCTCCTCGCTTCGAAGGTGGAGGTAGCGGAACAAACTCATTCCTCCTGACACTTTCTTCAAATCGCTGTTGGTTCTGCTGCATTGCTCCCAAGGCATTAGCAATACTTGCCAACGCAGCCCCCAGTTCAGGTGGTATGTCCTCCTCAGAACGGCATGGTGGTGCCATCCTGTGATTGATATAAAACACAAGTCAGTACTATAATGGAGAATAACAATAATTAAAAATAGTACCAAAATGGAATTAACCAAGATTTAAAGGATACAAATTAGTAAGATGATATTAAAATATCAACAAAGTTCAAAGCACCTCAAAGATATTAAGCATATCGCACACGAATGAACAAGGAGTGTGGTACACAAGCTAACAAAGAAAAAATTTCCGCAAATTTCGGCATTAAAATACCACTATATGCGCAAAACCACTTAACGAATCAAGATTAGTAACTCTACCAATTCAATATACAAGAGCGAATGATAAAAGTAGTGGTATGGTCGCGACTCCATCCCGCACTCAAATCATTACTCCGCACATGAATAAGTAAAACACATATCCCAACACCTTCTTCTTAAGATGAACCTAAAGATTAGTAACTACGGAAACGAACACCCCAAACAAGATAACGTCGGATAACAAAGAGTAAGACAGATCGCGCCGGTTTACAAAGGACTGTTGGTATGGAATGTACCAACAGTTGATAACCAAAAGGCAGATAGTGATAACATTTGGATGCAACAGATAGACAAGGAATTCACACACACACACACACAACCTATGGTACTACGGAACCCCGAACACGTGAATCCTAGTTTGAATTTTAGAAGAGGATTGAAAACGTTACACTTCCTTACCAGAAAAGGGTGGGTGGGTGGGTAAGAAGAAAAATAGAAGCAGTCCTACTCTCACGTTTTGTTTTTCCCTAGTATACATAGCTACCAAAAATATTTGCTAGACTGACAACGACCATTTGGCTGAGACCCTAAAGGGCGGGATGGCTCTGATACCAATTGTAACTACCTCGGACCCTACGCTCTAAGTTCAAGCCTGGATGAAGCGGAAGTGGTTAAAATAGTACAGCGGGGCCCCAGAGGACTGCCCACGTGTAGACCCGTCGGCTGTCCTAACCACTTCCAAGACATCGGGACAAGAGCGAGCGGCGTAGGCAACAGGCGAAGAGATCAAATACATACACAAGTGAGTATGTATGCAAGCTACCATGCAACAGTTTTCAGAGCCATTCCATCTAAAAGAAATAGAAATATTGCAACGCCATACGGCAAGATCCAAATATCCTAGATAGAGATAATAGTTTAGGATAGCTCCTCATACATCAAACATCAGAGTATCAGGCGGAAGAGGAAAACAAGATCCGAGTACGGATAAGAAGCAAATCGGCATAAGATGCCACATAAATAAACACATCCCGCCCACAGATCTCACGGATCCCCATCCCTGGAATCTCTACACCGCGTGATCGTTGCCAACATCATCTGTCTCCTCCACCCAGTATCCATCTTGCGAATACACCTATTCATATGAATCAAACAATTTATCGTGTGAGACCCTAAGGGTACTCAGCAAGTCTTTATGCCTCTAAAGGGGACATATACCTGGGGTGACGCAATTGCAGCAAAAGACAATAACAAACAAGTATATAGATACTCGATAACCATCCGCCTAACCAGTGATAGGCGGATGTCCGTTAATTAGTAACAACAGTTATAACAACATAATTAACAGATCCATCCTGCTTCTCGCTTACCAACGAGAAAGCGGACGAACAACCCATCCGTTGGCAGTTTTATTAACCATTTCAAGAGTATTGCACTATTTACTAGTCAGGTATTTAGTCGGATTAAAAGCGGTACTTTAGTTATACTTGTCTATGATCGAGAAACTGTGCTCCAAGTCGTCCATAACCGCGGACACGGCTTTCAGAAAGATTTACCCTGCAGGGGTGCACAAATAGCAACACACACTCGATCAACCTCGGAAAAACCAACTCAAAACCCAATGAGGCATTCACGACAAAGCGATCACAGGATTCAGAAATATTTCAGGGGGCCACCCCAATAAGCTACCCGCAACAAAGTTGGCCGGCTCCGAGACGGACCTAGGGTTTGCGACAATGGCTATAAACGACTGGGAACCCGAATATGTGACTGGGCTTGTCGATACCGCGAAAACATTCCGCATTCTTAAACAGTACATGTGCTCCTCGCACAATCTTAAATAAAACAGTAAGACATGGCATAAATACAGGATAGTAATAAAGCCCCAAACTAATTGTGGCCCCAAGAAATAGAAATGAATCAAGCTCTAGCTCAGGGGGGTCCACGGCCTCCCGGATGTGGATAGTGCGAATAGTCAAGGAACAGGAATCAAGTACTCGGGGTCCTATGGGACACAAGTGAGCATGAAAAAACAAATAGCAGATATTGCCCACCGGTGCCTCTTTCATTAGTTATCCCATTACTACTCAGGTTAAGTTGTTTAGGTACCTCGTTATCCATTAGACACTCACATACCCTACACATGCTGTTCTACGACTCGCATGGCTCAAACAACTCCTGTAGTAATGGCTCATGGGATGGAGGAACAAGCTTTGGTGGGGTTTAAAAGTAAAGGCTATGCAGTACTTGGGATTCAATTTAATGCAATCGCGACTCAATGATGCAAGAATAAGATAGAAGCAAAAGGTACTATATGTATGCAAGCATGTGGTAGTGCTTGCCTGGCAGCTCAGTTGAAGCGAGGGACGGATCTGGGTAGTACTCCTGGGATTCCTGATATTTCCCCTGCTCGGCGTCTATTCGAAGAAGAACCAAACAAACAAGGGCCAACATAAATAAAGTGCACAAGCAAATAGATAAAATGCGATAAGCTGACTATGACCGTGCTCCTTCCCCTCCATCGTTGAGTCGCTCCAAGAGTCAGAGTTCCGGGCCATCAGGGCCAAAGCTGCTTTGTGATCTACTTGACTCTGAGTATGCTGCTATGAGGTCTGAGAATCCGTATGGTATGAATCGTGGCCGTGACAGGGAAGATAGTTTGCTTTACACCGAGTTTCAAGAGAGGGTGTACAATGAGCTTATCATGAACAATGACAAGATATTTGTGCCCTAAAAGTGGATTGATATGTCTCATGTGAACAAGAATGTTGACTATTTTAGGGAAGCTAAGGAGATTGCGCCAACATTGTCTTGCTTCCTATCATGAAGCTCAAACAAGACTATGATCCTATTCTCATTGCTCAGTTCTATGCCACCGTTCACTTCAAGAAGAATCAGATAAGGACTATTATTTGGATGACCCAGGGTATTGTCAAGGAGGCCACTTTGGCAGAGTTTGGATCCTTTCTTGGATATGAGGACCGTAGCCTTGACCATCCTTGTGGCTTTCTTTGTCACACTCGTGAGCATCCCATGAAGAAGGAGGTCCTTACTCCTCTCTATATCCGGGGTTGCGGTGTTGCTGGTAACATCAAGGGTCTTCTCCCTACATATGATATCTTGAATCGCATCTTCCATGAGACCATTGCCCCTCGTGCGGGAACCAAGATGATATACATGGCTTTATGGTGGACATCATGTTCAACAACTATTCCAACCGTGACTCTGGTGTCCTACTTGATGTGATGGATTGTATTTGGAATGAGATGGACGTTGCCTCATGCACACGGAGGTGCCACCTTTTGCTCCCTACAGTATGGCTCTTATCATCTCCAAGTGCCAACCCATTGCTAGGAACTTGTCTTCTTATCGGCTTGTCCAACATAAAAGCAAGGCTTTGTTGATCAAGACGGATGCTACACCTTGCAATGCGATGGGTCAAGAGGTTGATGAGGAAGGCAATGTGGTTGAAGAGGAATCCGGTGATGAAGATAGTGGCCGTGATCATGACTTTGTCGTATCGTGTCGCAAGCATGCCCAACCCTCATGGGCAAAGAGGATCGAAGACAAGCTCAAGAAAGTGTTTTTCTTCCAAGTTGACAATCAAAAGCGCATGTATGAAGCTCATGACTATGCCAAGGAATCATACGCTCGTCAGAAAGAGTTGATAGAAGCTCAAGACTTGACCATCTCCGAAAGCTCCGAGAACAACATCACCCCAGAAGAGCAATGGATCTCCAAGCATAGCAATTGGGATGACGATGATGCCTCTTCTTCCTTCCGTGCTCTGAGGACCCATGATGATGAGGAGGAGGAGTGATCTTCGGGGCGCTAGTCTTGCTCTAATCCCTTTTTGGCGTCTTTATGCCAAAGGGGGAGAAGGGTAGTAGGGTGTGAGATTTGCATGGAAGTCACAAGCTCGTTCTTGCTTTGATCTTTGGTTGCTTGTGAACTTTATTTACCTCATATTATTCGTGAACTCTATATGCTAACTATTTGTGCTATGTAAGTTGAGACTATGTGGTTATCTTGTGGATCCATCGCTTGTGACTTGTGGTTATTCTTATATGGATCCATCTTATGTGATGATGTTATCTATTGCATTAATCTTCTATCTCTCATCACATATTATTGTGCAAAGGTATGAGTTCCACGTTTTTTATCTATGTCTTTGCACTCTTGGTTGGCTTGTAAAATAGAGGGGGAGTGTTGATCCTAGGTTGTGCTCGATATGTGTGCACACATCTAGGGGAGCCCGTCTCTATTTTTCAAACCATGAGCATTATCATAATATTTGTCATGCAAAGATGTGTTGTCATCAAACACCAAAAAGGGGGAGATTGAAAGGGCATTTCATACCCTAAGTGGTTTTGATGTTTGATGATAACACATGTGTCGGACTAATCGTTTGCTAAGTGTGTCTCAGGTTTTTACATTGGAGAAGGCATTCGTTTCCCCTCTAAAAGGTCCATAGCAAGACATAGTTTTCCTAGGGCTTTTGCTTGAGTCGTAGGAACACCGTACTATAAAGAGGGGTTCTCTTTGGAAAGTTTGGGTGGAATCAACTTAGTTTTGTAAAACCAGCAAGCTTTCCCGATGGTTGAGTGCTCAAAGGCAATCTTCCCTTATTGCCATTGCCTACTGCTCTATGACGACCAGTAGTACCGGAAGTTTTATCCAGTACTACCGCTTGCCACCGGTGCTACCGCTTGGAGGTACCAGACGAGCCTGAGAAGGCTGGCGAGCCTCGTCTCCCCTTCTGGCTCACCCGGTACCATTGGGCCGGCACTACCGCTCGAAACCAGTAGTACCGCTCATATGGTACGGTACTACTGCTTTGCGGCAGCAGCGCTCATATTGAGCTGTAACTACCGGGGGAGGCAGTAGCCTTGTAACTGCGCCTGACCATTTCCGGTACCGCGTCCGGTACCTGACCGGTAGTACCGGTTGAATCCGGTACTACCGCTTAGGGAACCGGTAGTACCGCTTCGGTCAAGCTGCAATGGGAAGATTCTCCTTGAGGGTATAAATAGGCCTTTCTTCTCCAATGGGAAGGTTGCCTTTTTTATCTCTCTCTCCTCCATTGTTCTTGAGCTGTAATTTCCCTAGATCGCCTCCCCTAGTGCTCCAATCTACTTGATTATTTTGGATTTGGTGGAGGAGGTCTAGATCTAGGGTTTCACCAAAGCAAAGTTGATTCCCCCTTGTTTTCCTTTGTGGAGCTTGTTACTCTTGGGTTCATTGAACCCTAGACGAAAGAGATCGGTCTTGGAGCTCGGATATTGGTTATAAAGCTTTGGGATCATGTTGGGAGACTCCAAGTGTGGTGGAGGTCTACTCAACAAGTTTGTAAAGGTTTTGTTCGCCACCTTCAAGGTCACCGAATAGTGGAACGGGTGCTTGCCGCGAGGCAGGTGCTTGGGAGAATAGGGTGAGGCCTTCTGTGGCGCTGGTGGTCTTAGTACCATCCACCCCTCCAACGGAGACGTACTTCCCCTTAAAAGGAAGGAACTTCAGGAAAACATCTTCGTGTCTACTCTCGGTTATTTATATCCTTTGCTCCATACTTATTGATGCCTGCTTGGTTGTCATATAAGTTCTCTCACCTAGTTGCACATCTAGAGAACTTACTTTGTGTTAAGCCTTAATTTGAAAAGAAGCTAAAATTTAAGTAGCGCCTATTTACCCCCCTCTACTCGCTTATACCGATCTTTCAGTTGCATGCCATAGTAGATGGTCAACTCCTCTCTCACTTAGTTGGTGAAGTGTCAGAGGTGGGTTTTGATGAGACTAGGCTAGGCTCATTATATGAGATTAAAGCTTCTAGTCGAAAAGCAATGGACCTAAAATCTTGCAAGAGGTCTCGTGTATCCAAATATCCTATTGTTTCTCAATGAATGGCATGTTTTCAAATAGCAGAGGTCTTTGTGACTGGGCTAACATTTGTTTTTTGCCGATTGTGTGAGAGATCATAAACTGGATTTTTTGGGAATTTCTGAAACTGGGAGACAAGATTTCTCACAAGCCCAACTCAATCGCCTTTCTGGTGGAGTGGACTTTACGTGGGTATCACGTCCACCGCATGGTCGATCCGGGGAAATCCTGTTAGGCGTCAGAGATGAGACTATGAAATTCTTAGCTAGTTCGGGTGGAGATTTTTTTATTAAACTCCATATCCGTAACAAGGTTGACGATTTTATATGGTCTCTAGTCGCTGTCTACGGGGCTACCCAGGATGTTTATAAAGCTAACTTTTTGCGTGGGTTGGTTAATCTGGCTAAGGACAATATGTACCTTATACTTATAGGTGGGGATTTTAGCTTGTTAAGATTCCCTCATGAGAAAAGTCAGGGCCGTTTTGATGAACATTGGTCTTCCATGTTTAATGTTGTCATAGACAGATTGGACTTAAGAGAGGTTATGATGTTAGGAAGACGGTTCACTTGGGCTAATAGTCTTCCAAAGCCTAAATACGAAAAACTGGATATAGTGCTTATGGATAATGAATGTGAATAAAAATTCCCTATGGTAACTATTCACGCTCTAGAGCGTATTGAGGCTTTGTCGGAACATGCTCCATTACTATTATCTTTTGGAACGCCACCACGAAAATCTAAACATAGTTTCAAATTTAAACTTGGATGGATGAATCATGGTGGTTTCCATGAATTGATGAAGGATATTTGGAAAAAACATGTCAGTGGTCAAACGCCTATATAGCGATGGAACAACAAAATCCTTGACTTACGCAAGTTCCTTCGTGGTTGGGCCGGGCATACTGCTGGAATCCTTAAAAAAGAAAAATGCACCGTTCATCTATTATTAACGATTTAGAGGCTTCTGCGGAAGTCAGGCTTTTAACTGCGCAAGAGATTGAGCTTAAAAACCAATCGAATGCAGAAATTGCCAGACTACTTCGTGAGGAGGAACTCAAATGGTACCAACACTCTAAAGAGAAATTCATTCTTGAAGGACACGCGAATATAAGATACTTTCATGTTGTGCCAATGACAAGCACAAGAAAAAACGTATTCACTCTTTAATTCAGGATGAAGGTACGATTGAGGGTCAAGAGCAACTAAAATCTTATATTACTAGTTATTACAAATCCTTGTTTGGGGCACCACTAGAAAATTCGTTCTCGTTGGATGAGTCCCAAACAACGAATATTCCTTAGGTTTATATTGAGGAAAACAACTTTCTCAGTGCTCCTTATACAGAGGAGGAGGTCAAGAAAGCTGTTTTCCAAATGGAACATAACAAAGCACCAGGGCCTGATGGCTTTCCAGCGGAATTTTATCAAAAGTTCTGGGAAGTTATCAAGGAGGATCTGATGCATTTGTTTGAGTTTTTGCAAGCTGGCCATCTAGACCATTTTATACTCAATGTTGGCAACATAATTTTATTTCGTAAGGTTAATAATGCAGAACCTATACAACTAAATATCGTCCAATCTGCCTCCTTAACGTTAGTTTTAAATTCTTCACAAAAATTGTTACAATTAGACTAAATTCGGTCGTTGATCGTGTTGTACGCGCATCTCAAACTGCTTTCATGTAAGGAAGAAACATCCTTGACGGTGTAGTAATCTTGCATGAAACAATCCATGAACTACACTCAAAGAAATTAAATGGTGTACTGTTCAAGATTGACTTTGAGAAGGCTTATGACAAACTTAATTGGTATTTTCTTTAACGAACACTCCGTATGAAAGGTTTTTTGGAGGAGTGTTATGATCTCATTCAGTCTTTTGTATCTGGTGGTAGTGTTGCCATCAATGTCAATGATGACACTGGCAAATACTTTCAGACCAAAAAAAGGCCTGAGACAAGGGGATCCATTATCGCCTATACTATTTAACATAGTGGCTGCTATATTGGCTATCCTCATTGAGAGAGCCAAGATTGATGACCAAATTGAAGGATTAGTTACCCATCTGGTTGATGGTGGTTTCTCTATTCTTCAATACGCTGACAATACAATCTTATTTGTGGAACATGATTTGGAGAAAGCTAAGAATCTGAAATTAATATTATCAGCATTTGAGCAACTCTCTGGATTTAAAATTAACTTCCATAAAAGTGATTTGTATTGTTTTGGAGAGGCTCAAAACGAATCCCCCTATATGTTGAACTATTCGGCTATGGTCAGGGGCAATTTCCAATTAACTATCTGGGAATACTGATATATTATCGGCGTCTCACGATTGCTGCATGGAAACTCACTGAGGAAAGACTCCAAAAATGTCTTAATAGTTGGAAAGGTAAATTGCTATCGCTTGGCGGAAGACTTGTACTCATAACTTCAGTAATCACCAACATGGTACTATATATGATCTCGTTTTTCCAGCTACCAAAAGGTGTCCTGAAGAAAGTGGATTATTTCCAATCAAGATTTTTTTGGGAAGGGGATAGTGAAAAAAAGAAATATCGACTTGCCGGATGGAATGTGGTTTGCCGACTGAAAGAATACGGTGGACTGGGCATACATGCTTTGCAAGTCAAAAACACCGCACTTCTGGGTAAATGGCTTTCAAACTACTTATAGAAGATGGTGTCTGGCAAACCATTCTATGGACAAAGTATGTTGGCTCCAAAGTTGTGTCTCAAGTGGTTTGAAAACCCGGTGATTCACACTTTTGGGCTGGACTAATGGCGTCCAAAAAACATTTCTTTCGTTTTGGTGTTTTCAATATTAAGGATGGTTCACAGATTAGGTTCTGGAAAGATAAATGGTTTGGCCAAACTTCTCTCCGTGAACAATATACAGCTCTATATTTGATTGTTAGGCACAAAGGGGTTACACTTTCTACAATGATGAGATCTAATCCTCCTAATGCGTCTTTCAGAAGAAGTCTCATAGGTCCTAAACTAGTATCTTGGAACAATCTTTTATTACGATTATCCACGATACAACTGTCGGAGGGTGTGGACGAGTTCAAATGGAAACTACTAGAGAGTGGTAAATTTTTTGTGGACTCAATGTATAGAGCTTTGATCTGATATTCCAGTCGATGATAATAGTAAAATTTAGATGATGAAAATACCCCTCAAAACAAAGATATTCGCTTGGTATATCTGTAAGGGAGTAATTCTTACAAAATATAATCTTTTAAGAGGAATTGGCATGGAGTACACAATGCGTTTTTTGTCATCATAATGAGACAATCCGACATTTATTCTTCCAATGTAAATTTGCTCGTGCTATATGGTCAATCATCTAAATAGCCTCTGATTTATCTCCTCCACATTCGGTTGCCAATGTATTTGGTAACCGGTTGCATGGGATACCAGATAAATATGTGACCTTGTTTAGGGTGGGAGCGTTTGCATTATTTGGTCGCTTTGGCTATGTAGAAATGACAAGATTTTTAATAACATTGTGTCTTCTTTCTTGCAGGTTATCTATTGAGCCACGGCTATCCACCGATCATGGACTACTCTCCAACATATGGAGTTTCGCGATTTGTTTGTGGAGGGGTGCACGCGATTGGAGGACACAACGAGGGATATTTTCTCCCGATATGGATGGCAGCGTGATCTGCAGATAGATCAGCCATAGCTCGCGACGTTTTTGTTTTTCATAGCATGTTTTGTAATTCTGGTAATTTTGCTTTGGTCACTTGGCGCGTGGTTGATCGGCTGTGTGCATCCTAGCTATGCAGAGGCCGATGTAAACATTACTGTTAAGTAATAAAACGTTCATTCCTAAATAAATAAATAAAATCAGAGGTAGGAAACAGTCCATGGAAACGCAAGGAAACAACTGAACCTTGCATCCGAGACAGAAAAGCATGCAACCAAACACGAAGAGTGTGTTTAAAGAAAAAATGTGGGCACCAAACAAAGTGCAGAATAAGTATCTACCATTGGCCCGGCAAATCATGGCTCTGGGTAGAAGATCTCCTGAGATCTCAAAAAGATACAAACACATCCAGAAAGACTTCCTAGAAATCGACAAGACTCAAGCATCGCAAGGGGACCTGCATGCAACCAACAGTATTGTTCCGTAGAATTAGCCCGTGGATGCATTACTCCGCCACCACGTCGATCAGCCGATTCAGAATTCTTACAAACAATTCATAAAACTCGAGGCTCAAAATCCGAGCGCTTTTGGCCCGCAGGACGAGCAACGCGAGGTTCCCGTCCCTTGTAACACACGCACGCGCATAGTACATTTTGGCCAGGAATCGAACCAGCCGCGCACATACGTAGGGTTCTTCAGCGGCCGCGCTGGAGCGACTTCTCGACGGAGTCCATCTCCTCGAGGATGCGCACGCGGCGCTTGTTCGGGATGGGCGCGGTGGGGCCGAAGCTGATGTAATGCCCGGACACGGCGTTGAGCGCCGAGTACATGTCCCGGAACGACTGCCGCCCCAGCAGGCCCTTCTCGCGCCGGTACTTGGCCACCCACGAGTTGGACATCTCCCGGAGCTCCGTCACCGCGTCCGCCACCTTGGGGTCCGTCTTCTCCATGCTGATCGTCGACCGCACCTTCCCGATCACCTCCTTCGTCTCGCTCACGTACTCGTCGTCCTCGGCCGCGCGCGCCGCGCCCACGCACGGAGACAGCGCAAGCAGAAGCGCCGCGCCCAGGCCCGTGCCGGCCAGGACGTCGCGCCTGCTGCTCGCGGTCGCCGAAGCTGCTGCTGACGTGGCGTGGAGCGCCGTGCTGGGGCGAGGCGCGGGCAGCGGCTTCGCGACGGCCGCCGCCGATGGGGCGGCGAGCATGGCGGGGACGGGAGACGATGCTGCCCTCATCTCTCTCTGGTTTTCAGCTCGCTCAGCGTGCGGTGCAGGGAGAGAGGGGAAGGGGGTCAGGTGGGATGGCGCGAGTCGTTTGATAGATTATGCGGCAGGAGTCGAGGAGGAAGGGAAGAGGAGACACGTCGGCTTATCCTCTTATCATGACTTGTTTTCTTGTAAGGCTGTGTTTGGGCTCCCAGGATTCTATCCTGTCGACAGGGCTGCTGCGTGGTATTCGGCACCAACACGTTCTTGGCTGTTCCAGCTCTCAAATGGCGACGACCCTATGTTCTCAGAGGGTTTTGGGCTGATTCGGAGTTGTGTGGTACCACGAGACAGACAGACAGTTGCACTTCATACGAACACGGACGCACCTACACAAGGCAAGGAGTACTGTGACAATAGGCCGCAAACTTGAATCCTCTCAGATAAATCGAAATTCACATCACCATTAAGTGTACAGGAATAACGTGATCCGCAAAGCGGTGTAGGCACTGCGAGAACTCGACACTGATGGTTGTTCTAACTCGGAAAATCGCATGGTGAAAACTAGACGACAACAGTTGTTCTAACTCGGGTTTACGTTGATGGAGAGCACTAGGCAACTTAAGTTTCAGCCTTCCGACAGCCAACTTGGGCGACGGATGATCTAGCCTCTTTTTTCTTCCAAAGATTGGAGCGGAGGCTGTGTCAGCGAGGACTAAGGCCTTTCCGCGATTTTGTCCACGATAATGATACTCCCTCCGATTAATATTAATGCCTCGACTTAGTCCAGATGCATTCTAGTAGATATATGCGAATTTAGGCAAATCTGAGTTCACTAATTTGGATCGGAGGGAGTAGCTGAATGACTGATTATGCTATGTATTCTTTCTTCCATTTCCAGGCAAAGCCTAATGTATTTAAACTCCCTTCTCAGTTAACCAACCTGGCTGAACCGTACTGATCAAGATAATAGGATAATCGGCAAGTGTGGTTAAAACAGGCGCATAGGTCCAGGGGAAAATAACAGGTGTGCAGAGTACCTACTGAATTGCAGAGCATTCAAATAAACTAGCAACGTTCAATCCTCAGAGGCTGCGGAAGTATTTCCTGAGATTGTTCAAACAATGATGGCAGCGACATGTCGGACTGCAATGCGGCTTGGATGTTAGCGGACTCAGGAGTGCCAGAGCCCGGGTAAAAGCATAAGTCCACCTTCGTCGGTGCTGACCACGACGGCACCGACGGGCGTCGTTCCCCTCCTTGAAGGCATCATCGCGGGTGATCTGGCTCTTCTACCAATATATGCATTCTTTAGATCCTCCGAGTGAAAGCACAAATTTCTGGCCTCCATCGGAACTGAGAATGATCGCAATTCTTTCTGTCCTCCTTGAAGACGTCACCTTGTTAGATGATCTTCTTCCGCGGGGTTGTAGTGTCCAACGAGAATGGCGAGCTATAACAGGGAGGCCTCGGACGTTGCAGTTACTACAACAAAGATAATTGTCAAACAATGTAAGCAAATATTTTAACTCATTATCAACACAATTCCTGAATAGAAAACAATACCAAAACTTAATAAAAGGGAAAATTTGCTACAAGACACCTATTTTCTAGCGTTTGCTAAAACACACCGCACAATTGTGTCTTTGCTAGGTACCATTATAATTTTGTGGCACATTTGCCAGAACACGCCGCATGGCTAAAAAGAGGAAGTTTGACACATTTTCTTTAAACCCGGCAATAACATGGTCACCCAAACAAAAGTGCGAAAACTTTTCATTTTTTGGCCACGTGGTGTGTTCTGGCAAATATGCCATAAAATTGTAATAATACTTGGCAAAGACATAATCGGACAGTGTGTTTTAACAAATGACAGAAAATAACGGTGTCCCGTAACAAATTTTCCCTTAAAAAAATGGTAAAACAATATGTGCAATAAAGTTTGCAATTCACCATAGCTAGAAAACATATGGACTAGTACTAAATGTAACAGTAGACAATACGGTTCATAGCTACAAACGACAAACAAGAAATAAAATGGTACTCTCTTCGATCCAAATTATTTGACTTGGTATTCGAATCTAGACAAATCTAAATCAACTAATTTGGGTCGGAGGGAGTATGTTCTAAGCCTCAGATGTTGAATTATATCACAGAATATTTATTAGATGATGTAGGCAATGATTTCAACTCATCATAGGCACGATCAAAAACCTCTGAATTCTTCAATGCAACAATATCACTAAACTGAAGAACATTTTATAAAAAAGTGCAATTTTACGTTGCAGAAATTGCTCACAATTAAGATTAGTCAAAGAATGTAGAAAGTACAGATAGAAACCCATGAAAAACTAGTAATTTGATGTGGATTAAATAACACTATTTTTAGTTTTAACAGGTAAAGAAGAAAAGGAGGAACCACTAGTAACGGATTCAAAACATAAATAACGCTATTTTTAGCTAAGATTTTAAAAAAAGTACGGACCATGGTGTTGCGTAAACCCAACATACGAACCATTTTTAGTTGTTTATTTGTATAAGGATTTATGCTAGTTTTAGTACGTAAATTTAAAGGTAACAAAATATTGTAAACAAGATTCAAATATTCTCCTAACCCTCAAATAAAAAAATTGGTAAAAATTAAGTCATATGGATAAAACCCATAGTAAGAAATTTGAAAGCACTAAAGTGTGTCCATTTGTTCAGAAAAAAGATGCATTCAGATCGATGTCTGAATTGAAATTCCAACTGCCAGTGAAACTAGTGTTTGCGCACGATAATAGGGTGTAAGAGTTGAGTGGAGATTTGGTACACATGGGCACCAGTGATCCCGTTTTCAATAAGAAAAAATAAATCAAAAATCATGTTTCTGAGTTTCAAAAAGGAACGATAATATGAGGTAGTACCCTTGTTAGACATGCTTCTTCCGTGTAGGGTTGTTCCACCGACGATGATGGCAAGCCATAACATGGAGGCCTCGAATCATTGCAATTATTACAAGAACGATAATCGTCAAACAATGTAAGCAATAATTTCAACTCATCATCGATAGAACTCTAGAATGGAAAAGCAATATCAGAACTTAAGGAAATGGTAAAACAATATAGGCAATAAAATTTGCACTTCATCATAACTAGAAACATAAAACAAGAAATATGAACTAGTACCAAATAAAAAAGTAGACAATACGATTCATAGCTACAAACACCAAAAAGAAATATAATGTTACTGCCTAAGCCTCAGATGTTGAATTATATCATAAAATATTTATCAAACGATGTAGGCAATGATTTCAACTCATCATAGGCATGGCTCGAAAATTTCCGAATTCTTCAATGCAACGATATCACTAAACTGCAGAAAATTTGGTTAAAAATGGCAATGTTATGTTGCAGAAGTTTCGATCATAAGACTAGTCAAAGAATTGTAGAAAATAAAATATGCAAGTCATCATACGTAGAAATTCCACGAAACACTAGTAACTAGATGTGGATTAAATAACAACATTTTAGTTATAAAAATAAAGAGGAAAAAACGAGGAACAATCGGTAGCGGATTCGAAACATGAATAACGCCATTTTTAGCTAAGGTAAAGACCAAAAGTATGAACCATGTGTTGCATAAATCTCATATGTGAAGCATTTTTAGCTGTTTATTTGTATAAGGATTTATGTTAGTTTTAATATGTAAATTCAAAGGTAATAAAATGTTCTAAACAAAATACAAATATTTTGATGACCCTTGAAATAAGCAAAATTTCAACAAAAATTTAGTCATACAAATAAATCACAAAATAAGAAATTTGAAGGCACTAAAGTACGTTCATTTGTTCAAAACAAAAAATACGTTTAGATCAATGTGTGAACTGAAATTCCAATCGTTATTGAAACTAGTGTTTGCCCACAATAATAGGGTGTAATAGTTTGCATGTCCACATCAAAGGAAGACCAACTGATTTTCCTTGCTAAGGATGGTATGAAGGCTCTTGCATCCATTAGATATGCCATGTTCAGCTAAAATGAGTGAAAATTCGATAGCAAAAGCTAATAAAGGGAACATTGTAAATCAAAACAGCTCATAGACTAGAATATAGCGAATTGGTGACAGTTCTCCACATACGATCTAACAAAAAATAAGGAACTATTTGGTCGACTCTAAATCAAATTCAATATTAAGGTTTGAAAGGACATTTACTGTCATAATCACTTTTGGTGTTCGTTAACAACAAGTAGAGCCTTTTTACAGTTTGCTGTTGTCTACAGGTTGATATTTTACAAAGTGAAAAGGACCCTTGGCATGCGGAACATTCCCTGCATATTTACTTGTCTCCTGGAACTTCCAGACCGGAGTCTCCGGTCTGCCTAGACCGGAGTCTTCGGTGTGGTCCGGAGTTTCCCTAGGAGTCTCCGGAGGGGGTTCCTGCTTCCTGCTTGGGCTAGCCAGTGAGGTTGAGCTTGGTCTGGAGGAAGGTCCAGAGTCTCCGGTCCGTGCCTTAGACCGGAGTCTCCGGTGCAGAGGGACCGGAGTCTCCGGTCCACTTGGCTCACAGAAGGGCTAGGTCATTCTGTTCGACGGTCCGGAGGCTGGTCTGGAGATTGATCGGATTCTCCGGTGTCTCCGGAGTCTCCGGTGTGCAGACCGGAGTCTCCGCTGTGCAGACCGGAGTCTCCGGTCTGACTTTTCTACAACGGTCAGAAAATGGTTCAGTGGAGTGAAGGGCTATAAATAGAGGACCCTATCCCCTTCCTCCAGTTGCTCGTCCACCTCAAGAACACCATGCCCATTTGAGCCACCAAATCAACAAGATATCTTCATCCAACCATCCAAAGTCATTGATCTTTGGAGAATCGAAGGAGGAGGCCTTGATCTACAGCTTCACCAAGAGAGATCTTCATTCCCCACCCCCCATTCACTTGAGGGCCCCCATGCTCTAGTGTTTCTTTGGAAACCCTAGCTTTTGATTTGGTTCTTACAAGCTTGTCTTTGATTGTTTGGCAGCTTGCATGTATTTGGGAGCCTCCAATTAAGTTGTGGATGCGTGCCCCGAACTCATTGTAAAGGTGTCAGCTTCCACCTTGAAGGTTGCCGTATAGTGGAAGAGGTGAATCGAACCCCTTGGGTGAGGTTCATCGGAGAACAAGGGAGGCCTCTCGTGGCGTTGGTGGTTTGATACCACCCCCTCTCCAAACGTAGACATACTTCCCCTCAAAAGGAAGGAACTACGGGAAACAAATCTTTGTGTCTCCGAGCGCTCCACTTTGGTTACTTCTATCCTTTACCACACTTTATTTATCTAGTTCTTGCTTAGTACTTGTGGTAGGTTGACATATAGGTAAATTCACCTTAGTTGCATAATCTAGAGAATTTACCTTTTGTGTCAAACCCTAATTTGAAAAAGAGTAAAATTTGGAGTAGCACCTATTCACCCCCCCTCTAGGTGCACATACGATCCTTTTAATTGGTATCAAAGCCTCGGCTCTTTATTCGGGCTTAACCGCCTAAGAGATTATGGGCAACACAGAGGAGGGAGAAAGTGAGGCTAGCCATTCGGTTAGATCTCAAGAAGTTGGAAACAAGCTTGAGATCTACCTTGGGCAACAAAATCCAATAGTTGCATCAACTCGTTGAGCAACTTGTTAGGGATAAGAAAACCTCACCTCCTCCCTCTCAAGAGGAAACACCACCTAATCCAAAGGCTAATGCTCCGGCTAAGCCTTTGGAGGAAGTGGCAGGGGATGAACATAATTCCACTAACTCCACCACCAAAAAGGATGATGGGAAGGAAGAGCACCGTGCGATTCCCATATGGTACTCTCTCGACCCTCCTATCCCTCACCCAAATATAAATAATAGAGGCGACCCACCTAAGTTAGCTACACATACTTTTGCTCAATGGAAAGTTTTAATGAAATCTCATGTGCGCAACTCTTGCATTGATTGGTGGAATATTATTGAAGAAGGACTCGAAATTGAGGATCCAACCAATTTGACTAGAAGAGAAGTGGTCAATAGCCAACTCAATGTGACTGCCTTGCACATGATCCAACTTGGAGTGGGGCCAAAAGATTTTCCCCACATTGAGCACTAAAACACCGCCAAGGAAGCTTGGGATGCTCTCATTGACTTGTTTGTTGGCAATGAGAGTATGAGAAGAAATAGATATGATGCCTTAAGCAATGAGGCCGAAGGTTTCTTCATGAAGGATGGTGAGGATCATGAAGACATGTATCGAAGACTCAAATCCATAACCACCACCTTCAGGAATGTTGGTGCCTCTCACATTGATGACGCCTGAATCAATAGGAAGTATGTGAGTGCACTCATGCCTTTTGAGCCTACTGACTTAAAGAGTCTCCAAGGAAGACACAACTACCATCTCATGACCTCCAATGAAGTGATGCAAGAGATGGTCGCCTTCAAGGTTGCTACCAAGAATGCCAAAGACGCCCGTGCTCGTGCCATTGGAATGAGTAGTGGTGTAAATCTTGCCTTGAAGGCCAAGGTTGTAGAGTATGATGAAGATGAAGGAAGTGATGAGGGACTTTCAATGAGCCACCCCGAAGATGTCAAGGTTGCTCATGGTGAATAGATGGCCTTCTATGCAAGAAACTTTTGGAAAGATCCCGCCAAGGCCAAGATGGAAATGCAACGAAGATGCAACCCCAATGTGAGAAGAGATAATGGGTCCAAGTTGAGAACTTGTTTCAATTGTGGTGACCGCTATCACTTCGTTGCAGCTTGTCCCTATGAGAAAAGAGAAGATCATGGGGGTAAACTTGTGTTGAAGAAGACCTCCAAAGCTCCCTACAAGAAACCCTTCATCAAAAGGAACTCAACCAACACGAAGCCGGGAGAAATTGTCTTGATCACACATGAAGAGTACTCCTCCGATGATGATGATGAAGATGAAGAAGAGGATACATCAAGTGGTGTGGCGGCTCTCGCCACTACCTCTACCCCGTCATTCTCACTCTTCGATTCTCCAAATTAGAATATCTCCAACAAGAACGTCACTTGCCTTATGGCAAGAGGAATGGAGGTATTATCATCATCGCACTCCACCTCCTTAATCAATGATGATTTTGATGATGAGTTTTCTCTTGAGGTCAAAAAGGAATTAATTGCTTTTGATGTGTTCATGAACAACTTGCAAGGGGAACACAAGAAACATGTTGTGGACCTCTTAAATCAACTTGCACACAAGAACTTCTAGATGAGAGATGTCAATTAGGAAGAGAGCACATGATTGAGGTAGAAGCTCTAAACAATGCTCTAGAAGAAGAACAAGAAACTAGAATATCTCTTGAAACTAAACTAGAGGGTCTTGATGAAGCAAATGATCTCATTATTAATAAACTCATCAAGGAACGTGATCATGCTATTGCTAAATATAAAAAGACTAAAAAGGACAAGATTGAGTTTGATGTTGTTCATGAAAAACTTGTCGAGGACTTTAGGACACTTGACAACGCTCACAAGGACTTGGAAAGTGAACTCTTGTCGCTCACAAAGTCTCGTGAAAAGCTTCAAACTCAATTGATCAATACTCCCTCACCTAGTATGTTCATTCCTTCTAGTTGTACAAATACACTTGAAGAACATGCTAGGTTGAAGGGGGATCTAGCTAAGACCTCCTTTCCAAAAGGAAACAAGTCTATTGATGATCTCTTAAGCAAGCAAAGGTCAAATGGTGAAAAAGTGGGCATTGGTTTTATCTCTACAGCCAAGAAGAAAAAGAACAATAAGAATAAGAAGGCCAGGCCCGCTCAAGAAAAGAACAAGGTCATTGTGGGAAGTAAGACCACAAGTGGCAAAACTATGTCACATGATGATTTTGCGGGTAGTGCTAACCCTCACTATGTTTTAATGTGTGATTATTATGGTGATGTGTATGCAAAATATGTTGGCCCATTTCATGGTTATATTTCATGGTCTATTTGGGTTCCTAAGGCCCTTGTTGCTAACAAAAGAGGACCCATTGAAAAATGGGTACCTAAAAACTAGTTTGATCTTTTATAGACCTGTGCTTCCGGAGGGTCAAAATGGGTGCTTGATAGTGGACGCACAAGTCATATGACCGGAAACGTGTCTAGTTTCAAGGAATTGAGACCAAATGTTGATCAAATATTTGTGACATATGCCGACAAGTCAAAGTCTAAGGTAATGGGTTTCGGTAAAGTTGTGGTTGCACACGATATCACTCTCGTGGACGTCATGCTTGTTGAGACCCTTGGTTATAATTTACTTTCAGTCCGTGCTCTTGGAAAGATGGGCTTTGCCGTCTTTATTGATAATGATATTGTGATCCTCATATGGAGCAAGTCTCTAAAGGTCGCTTTCGTTGGGTACGTCGAGAATGACTTGTATGTGGTGGACTTCTCGGGGAAAACCACTACAAGTTTGATGTGCTTACTCAGAAAGGCCGATGTGGGTTGGCTATGGCATTGCCGTCTAGCTCATGTCAACATGATAACTTTGCAAAGCCTCCACAAGGAGGGTCATATTGTTGGACTAAAAGAAAATGTTTGCTTTGCCAAAGATCATGTTTGCAGGGCATGTGTTGAAGGAAAGATGCATGATTCTCCCCACAAGCAAAAGAACTACATCAAGTCCAAGAGGATCTTAGAGCTCCTTCATGTGGATCTTTTTGGTCCTCCTTCTCATGCAAGTCTTGGTGGGAAGAAATATTGTTTGGTGATTGTTGATGACTACTCAAGATACACTTGGGTATATTTCTTCAAGCTAAAAAGTGAGACACAAGAGAACTTCATTGACTTCATCAACATGGATCAACGTCAACACAATGTCCCAGTATTGACAATAAGAAGTGACAATGGTACCGAGTTGAAGAACTACACATTGAATGGATTTCTTAGTGATGAGGGAATAAAACATCAATATTCCGCTACATATACCCCTCAACAAAATGGTGTAGCTGAGAGGAAGAACCGGACTCTTATTGATATGGCAAGGACTATGTTGGCGGACTTTAAATCTCCATACAATTTTTGGGCTGAAGCTATCTCCACCGCATGCCATGCATCAAACCGTCTCTACCTCCGCAAAGAATTGATCAAAACTCCATATGAAATCCTTACCGGTAACAAGCCCAATGTTTCTTACTTACGGGTGTTCGGTTGTAAGTGCTTCTATCGCATTAAGGGTATTCGTTTGTCCAAGTTTGATTCCAAAGCATTAGAGGGTATTTTTGTTGGTTATGGTCTCGAATCCCACACTTATAAAATCTATGACCAGCTCTCAAGAACCGTCATAGAATCTTGTAGTGTGGTGTTTGAAGAATATGATGGTCCCCTAGCAGGGCGTGTTGATGTCTATGATGTAGATGATGAAATGCCTCAGGATGCCATAGGAATAATGGGTGCGGGTTTCATCTGCCTTGTTGAGGAACCCCTTATGGCGGATCGAGAAGAACTATGCTCCACTCAAGTGGAGCCCTCATCTTCACAACATCAACAAGCTCCTATCGAGGAGGACAATGACCCATGCCAAAGACAAGTTGTGGACCCTCAACCTGTTGATGAAGAAGAAACCTCCAGCTAGGAGTTACTTGAGTCTCCATTTGCTAGAATGTCCAGTGGTGCTAAGTCTATTACACAAGGACGATCTATAGAAACTGCCATAAGGAAAGCTCAATGCCTGTCTAGAAGTATGCTTGATCAAGACCAAGGTCAATCTTTGCCTCTTACAGAAGAGAATAATTCCAATGATGATCAAGGTCAAGTTAATGGTCAAGACGAGGACCAAAATGATGAAGTGATCCCCCCAAGAAACAACAAGGAGATCGAAACTCGTCGCCAAGCTAGAATGGATAGAATATTGGAATTAAGAGACCACACTCTTGAGAATGTGGTAGGAGATCTAAGAAGAGGGATATCTACTCGAGCTCAACTGAAGAACTTTGGTGCGCACCAAGCACACATTTCCATGGTGGAACCAAAGAAAGTATGGGAAGCCCTTGAAGATTCAGATTGGTTGGATGCAATGCACAAAGAGCTCAACAACTTTGAGAGAAACAAAGTATGGAAGTTAGTTGAAAAGCCAAAAGATTGCCGCAATGTTATAGGCACCAAGTGGATTTTCTTCAAGAACAAGCAAGATGAGCATGGAATTGTGGTGAGGAACAAGGCAAAATTGGTTTCACAAGGGTTCTCTCAAATTGAAGGAATTGATTATGGAGAGACTTATGCACCCGTGGCTCGCCTTGAGTCCATCCATATCCTTCTTACTTATGCGGCACATCATAAATTTAAATTACAACAAATGGATGTAGAAAGTGCATTTCTTAATGGTCCATTACATGAGTTGGTATATGTGAAACAACCCGCGGGGTTTGAGCATCCCAACTTTCCAAACCACGTCTACAAACAAGCCCACGCACGTGGTATGAGCACCTTAGAGAGTTGTTGTTAGATCGTGGGTTTGAGATTGGGAAAATCGATCCCACTCTCTTTACTAAGAAGGTCAATGGGGAACTTTTTGTATGCCAAATTTATGTAGATGATATTATCTTTGGCTCATCTAACAAAGCTTTTAATGATGAATTCTCAAAGCTTATGACTGATAGGTTCAGGATGTCGATGATGGGAGAATTGAAAGTATTTCTTGGTTTTGAGATCAAGCAAGTGAGAAGAGGAACATTCTTCAACCAAGCCAAGTATACTCAAGATATGCTCAAAAGATTCAACATGAAAGACCTAAATGGAGCTCCCACTCCCATGGAAACAAAGACTCATCTTGAACTAAACCCAAATGGTAAAGATGTGGATCAAAAGGTATACCGGTCCATGATTGGCTCTTTGCTTTACCTTTGTGCATCTAGACCCGATATTGTGTTGAGTGTAGGAGTGTGTGCAAGATATCAAGCGGCTCCTAAAGAAAGCCATTTGATGGCAGTCAAGAGAATCTTTCGATATTTGGTTCATACCCCAAACTATGGTATTTGGTATCCTAGGGGCTCAACTTTCTCTCTTTGTGGATACACAGATTCAGATTGGGCTGATGACAAGGATGATAGGAAATCAACCTCCGGGGCTTGCCAATTCCTTGGGAGGTCATTGGTATGTTGGTCTTCTAAGAAGCAAAATTGTATATCTCTCTCCACCGCCGAAGCCGAGTATGTGGCAGCTGCTAGTGTTTGTACACAATTGCTATGGATGAGGCAAACTTTAAAGGAGTACGGTGTCCATTGTGACAAAGTGCCTCTTCTATGTGACAATGAAAGTGCTATCAAGATTGCCTATAACCCAGTGGATCATACAAGGACAAAGCATATTGAGATTTGTCATCACTTCATCAGAGATCATGTTGCTCGAGATGATATTGAGCTATCCTGTGTGTCAACCAAAGACCAACTTGCCGACATTTTCACAAAGCCACTTGATGAAGAAAGGTTTTGTTATTTGAGGAATGAACTAAATATCGTAGATTCTAGGAGCTTGACTTGATCATCTTGTATACTCACCTATATCTTGACCCTTATTTGGTTTAGGTGCAGGCATGGAGATAGGGGGAGTGCGATTCTAATTCATTGGACTATCCCTCCCCCCATAATGCCAACATTAAGAAATTCAATCCTCTTAGTATCACTTAGTGATATGTGAGCGTCATTGTTGAGTAGTGGCTATGAATCCAAGGATAATTCTTCGTGGTGTCATGCCACAAACTCCTACATGGTGGCTTTGGCCACCACCCTCTTCTCATTTGAAGAGTTGGTTCTTAGTTCGTCTTTATTTGGTGCACTAATGAACATTTGAATAGATCTCAGTGGTTTTTCTTGATTTTTCACAGTATGACATCTTAACCCAAGCCTACTCTCTGTCCTGAAAACTCTCTATATCTAATATATGTCCCCATACACATATCTTGGAGGTTTTGGTCGAGGAGGACCGGAGTCTCCGGTGTGCTCACACCAGAGTCTCTGGTATGGGCCGGAGTCTCCGGTGTAGACCGGAGTCTCCAGTCTGGACGGTTTCTGGCCACTTAGAGGTAGGATGGGGTGAACTGAAACAGACAGTTTCATTCATCCACCCCCGTCCTCCCCTCTCTACCCCGTCTCCTCCTCTCCCAAATCTCCTCCCAGAGGTCAAGAAGCCCCCGGGATCCACCGTGCCACCGGCCAATCTTCTCCCCTCCACCATTGGGTGATTCCCAATGGTGAAATCAATCCCATGGACAGATCTAGTACCTCTCCTCCTCTTTTCTCACCTAGGGTTCTTCCCTTGTTTTGTTTTTGAGGATTGGTACTATTTTTGCCCACGGGAATCTCTTGTTTGCGTGCACACGAGTACTTTACCCTTGTTTCCCTACCCGATCTATTGGATTCAACACTACTGGAGCCTCCCTGATCTTCCCCCGAGTCTCCTGACTGGAGACTTCGGTGTGGTTTGAATCTAACATATCTTGCAAGGCCTCAAGGGTCCTGTGCTGCCTCCTTGGGACATATATACTTACCTCCATGCTATCTCCCTCGCTGCTTTTCACAGGTTCTAGCTCTCGTCGTCCTCCTCGCACCAAGGCCAAGATGAAGAGGGCGGATCCTCGCTATGATGAGTCTGAGGGTCAGTATATTGTGCCCCCGTCCAACCATACACATCAGGCCCGTGATGTAGCCTATATGCGGAGGGATCAGGAAAGGGATGAGGAAGAGAACCGTGCCAAGAGGGCAGAATACAACAACCTTCATTCTTTGGCCCGCATGTCAAAGCAGGAGTACCGTGAGCTGCGGAAGACGAATTTTTATGCCTTGTCTCGCACCAGTGATGACCCATGCTATTGGAGGAAGGAGCAAGCTGTCTTCATGAAAGACATTTACAACGTGCTCAAGAGATCCCCCGTGTGCCCTAGAAGTACTTGAGTGTTGATTAGATGAGGAAGAGCCCCTACTTCTCTGATGCACTGTGGATTAGTGAGAAGTTAGGGCTATTCAACTTGATGGAGCTCCGTGAAGACTACAACATCACCCTTGTGCAGTAGTTCTACGCCACAGTTGTGTTTGGGACTGACCAAGCCAGGACTATGACTTGGATGACTGGCAACCACCACTGCTCTGCAACTTTCTATGACTTTGCTGAGGCCATCTTTGAGACATTCCAGGGGGTGTCTACTCATGTTGGGGTGCGCATGCACTCAGCAGCTCTTGGGATGAACAAGAACAAGCTTGCCCTTTATATGGTAGCGAGGGTGTTGTGGGGGGGGGGGTCTAAGGGACTCAAGCCTCTCTACAATCTGATGTTGAGGATCTTTCGCCAGACCATTTCTCCTAGTGCTGGGAATGATGATGCCATCAGATGTGGTTTGGTCAACTTGCTGTATCATACCCACAAGATTTACATGGCTGGCCCCGAGGCAGATGCAGATCCTATTGATGTTATGGATTACATATTTGAGGAGATGTGCCATGCCATCTTATACAAGAAGTATCCACCATATGCACCACTTTTCATGAGACTCATCAACACACAGGAACATGGTTCTCCACTTGCCTTGCCTCCCAATCTTACCGAGCACACTCTTGTATCTCTGTAGCAGAAGGGGGACATGAGGGCTCCTCCTAGACGCTCCCATGCCCCTGTGGAGGAGGAGATCTCAGAGATCGAGAGGGCCCCCTCTCCTACTAGGGCTCGGAGGAAGAATGCTTCCAATGCACCTCTTCCTCCCATGACATGTGACTATGTACATGAGAAGGTCAAGAAGGCCTCATTCTGGGAGAGGACCCTGTGTTGCATGAATGTGGACATCCGTAAGCAGCAGCATGTCTCCTACAAGAGCAACCATCGCATAGAGAAATTACTCAAGGAGATCAAGGCTCAGGGTGAAGCGAATGATGAGGAAGGTGAGGATGAGTACACTGATGAGCATGGCGCTCAGCCATCCACCGAGTCAGACTACACTCTTTCTTTTGGGGAATGGAATGCCCAATAGGACAACTTGGTGGATTGGAAGACCTTTTCTGATGTCACGTCTGGATATGGGTACCAAGGTACCTCCTATTCTCGCCCTCACGGCAAAGGACCCGCAGCTCCAGATGGTGATGAGGACTATGATGATGATGATGAGTATCATGATATGGATGAGGAGGACGAGGAGGATGATGACGAGGACTACTAATCCGTTGGGGCGCTAGCTTAGGTCTTTTCCCTTTTCGGTGTTTCGATGCCAAAGGGGGAGAAGACATTGCCATCGGGATTTGCATGGGCTTGGTCTATTTGATTCTTATTTGCTATCTCGACCTTCGTACCTATTTGCCTTATGACATTACGAGACACTATTTGCTATTTGTGTGTGACTCTGTGGGTGCTCCTACATTATTGTAACTCGTGTGAGAACTATGTGTTTTATCCATGCTCTACCTACCATGCTTGCTTTACATGTTTATCTTTGTGCACATAGTCAGGGGGAGCATGGCCACACTCTGTCATAAGTCATGGCAAACTATTTTTCATGAAAATCACTTGTTGTCATCGAACACCAAAAAGGGGGAGATTGAAAGGACATTTATTGTCATAATCACTTTTGGTGTTCGTTAACAACAAGTAGAGCCTTTTTACAGTTTGCTATTGTCTACAGGTTGATATTTTACAAAGTGAAAAGGACCCTTGGCATGCGGAACATTCCCTGCATATTTACTTGTCTCCTGGAAATTCTAGACCAGATTCTCCGGTCTGCCTAGACCAGAGTCTCCGGTGTGGTCCGGAGTTTCCCCAAGAGTCTCCGAAGGGGGTTCCTGCTTCCTGCTTGGGCCAACTAGTGAGGTGGTCCGGAGCTTGGTCCGGAGGAAGGTTCGGAGTCTCCGGTCCATGCCTTAGACCGAAGTCTTTGGTGTAGAGGGACCAGAGTCTCCGGTCCACTTGGCTCACAGAAGGGCTAGGTCATTCTGTTCGACGGTCCGGAGGCTGGTCCGGAGATTGACCGGATTCTCCGGTGTAGACCGGAATCTCCGATGTGCAGACCGGATTCTCCGGTCTGACTTTTCTCCAACAGTCAGAAAACGGTTCAGTGGAGTGAAGGGCTATAAATAGAGGACCCTATCCCCTTCCTCCAGTTGCTCGTCCACCTCAAGAACACCATGCCCATTTGAGCCACCAAATCAACAAGATCTCTTCATCCAACCATCCAAAGTCATTGATCTTTGGAGAATCGAAGGAGGAGGCCTTGATCTATAGCTTCACCAAAAGAGATCTTCATTTCCCCCTCATTCACTTGAGGGCCCCCATGCTCTAGTGTTTCTTTGGAAACCCTAGCTTTTGATTTGGTTCTTACAAGCTTGTCTTTGATTGTTTGACAGCTTGCTTGTATTTGGGAGCCTCCAATTAAGTTGTGGATGCGTGCCCCGAACTCGTTGTAAAGGTGCCGGCTTCCACCTCGAAGGTTGCTGTATACTGGAAGAGGTGAATCGAACCCCTTGGGGTGAGGTTCATTGGAGAACAAGGGAGGCCTCTCGTGGCGTTGGTGGTTTGATACCACCCCCTCTCCAAACGTAGACGTACTTCCCCTCAAAATGAAGGAACTACGGGAAACAAATCCTTGTGTCTCCCTTCACTTTGGTTACTTCTATCATTTACCGCACTTTATTTATCTAGTTCTTGCTTAGTACTTGTGGTAGGTTGACATATAGGTAAATTCACCTTAGTTGCATAATCTAGAGGATTTACCTTTTGTGTCAAACCCTAATTTTAAAAAGAGTAAAATTTGGAGTAGCACCTATTCACCCCCCCTCTAGGTGCCCATACGATCCTTTCAAGGGTAATATAGAGCGTCAATATGTAATACTAGGTGACGCCTCAATCCTTGTGTCTAATCTAGAGAGAAAACCATGCTTGGTTGTGGAAAAGATATAAAACATGAGGAAGCCCGTTTTAGCAAGTCGGGCCTGAGTGGATGCAAGGGAGGCCAACATTGCACACATGGAGACAGGCGAGAGAGGATCGTCCCCTTAGGAACATTTTCCATCTATTCTCTCATCGCCCACTCCCTCTCACTCTCCCCTTCTCGCTCTCTTCTCCAGTTCTCATACCTCTCGTCTCCCTCCATCGAAGACCACCATTGTGGCAATGGCGATGGCTTCGACTCCCGCATCTATGACAACGGTGATGGAGGAAATTCTCTCCATGTCACACCCCTCATCGTTGGCGGTGGCAATGACATTAAGTAATCCAGAAGCTCTAGGTTAGGAATGATGATGATGCGGTTACACTATTAAGATTGTTTGTCATAGATTAGTTCTCATCTAGGGTTATCTATCCCGTTTGTGTAGACTAGGATTACATGCAAGATAGATTGGGACTAGTTCCCATTATTATGGATAGTGGTATGTTTGATTTGAGAGGGATCGACATGGCGATGATGATTTGTGAAGCCACCATGCATGTTTGGTTTGTCTATCTTTAGGCCCATGATGATTTGCAAAGCTACCGTTCATGTTTTCGTGTCAATCCATATGCGAATGATTAAACGTAATGTCGCATCGTGGCAGTGATAGCGTTCATGATGATTGGTGTAACCAGACTCTTATCCTATATTTTACCTATCCTCGTGATCCCATTGTTGTTTCCGAGGTAAGCACTACTTATGAAGCATCTTACATTTTCTATGTCACTGGTTATGCTCGTTCATGTATGATCCATCGATGCTCACTTGGTCGGTGATTATAAATACACATGTTGTGTTGAAGAGCCCCAATAGCCGTCCATTATGATTTGTTGTTTGCGGAACATAATGCATCGATATGAGACGCAATTCATCATGCACTATTGTTCAACTATTTGTTAGGATACAGACCAAAGATTAAAACACCACCTAACCGGACGTGCTAAATCGACCGTCCAATGGTTTTAGGTGGTACTCCCTCTATTTCAAAATTATGTTTTAGTTTTGTAAAAAGAGTGTATCTAGACGTCATTTATGAGTAGGTTCGCTCTAAACCTAAATAAACCTATACACTAAAAGGTATAGATACACTTATTTCACAAAGCTAAAATATTTTATATTTTAAAATGGAGGGACTATATAGAAACAAGTCTTGAGCATTGCGGTGCATATATATATGGGATTGACATCTCATTTAGCTTGACCCGCTTTCACCATGGGGACAGGTTCCATGCTTTCATAATATGTTGCCCTCCAAAACATATGAGATGCATGTGAGAGAGGAATGCTATAATTTATTTTGGTTTGATGTCTAAAATAGAATAGTAGACATTTGACAACATATTTGTTTTTTGGTAGCTTTAATATTAAGATAAAACACAGCATAGAAACAACATGGAACTCACGTGTTTCTTCTTCGTCGTCGCCTTCTTTCAATCCTGCAAAGATTGGTCACGTACACACCGCACGCACATAAGTACATTTCTCCAGGAATCAAGCCCACTGCGCACGTACGTAGGGTTCTTCACCGGCCGCTCTGGAGTGACTTGTCGACGGCGTCCATCTCCTCGAGGATGCAGAGAAGCTGCCGCCCACCGGACAAGCAGGGGCAGGCTCCATGGTAACGGAGAGAAGACGCCGCCGCCTCACCTACGAGGGATGCCATTGCTGCTACCTCGACCACCATTAATTTGTTGGTACTACTGTACTTGCTAGTCTTTTTGTGAGTGTTGACTGAAGTTTTGTGCTCTTTCCTGAGTGGGCACGAGTCGTTCAGATCGAGCTGCATTTTATAGTCATAGGTGTCGCCGGCGAGAGGTGTTTTTACCTTTTCGTTGCTTCTCTTCGTTCGATTTGGCCCTTGGGCTTTGCTAGCTTGGCGGCCACGGATGATGGGCTGCGGCTTGTGGAAAAGGAAGTCGCACATGTTACTTGGCGGCCACGGACGAGAGCGACTAGAGAGTGACCGAACAGCGACCAGTTGACGATCGGTGGCGAACTAGTGAGCGTTTCCACGTGCGAGTCCTGTCAGAACACTGAAATTGTTCTCCCCCACGAAAATGGATGGGAACAGTAGCTGAACTCGTTTGGTGTCTGGTGTTCTAAGAAAAACAGATCATTTTAATTTCCACGTGCGCGTGCTGTCAGAACATTGAAATATAGCTGAACTCGTTCGGTGTCTGGTATTCTAAAAGAACAAATCATTTTAATTTTCCAAAATGTGGAGCGAAGGTCCGGCTTTTACATCAAGCCATGCACACAACCTTCGTTCATTATTAGAACAACAAAGTCTAAAAAGATCATACAACGAAGACCGCCAAAACGAGACACCGAACATAACGATAACCGTATTGCCAGCTCCCAACGAGACCTAGCAAACACTCAACTGCCCCATGAAAGCTAGGAGCTCAGATCCGTCCAGTATATCCACGAAATGGCGCCTATGCATACGCTTCGGATGTCGCGGCTTCTATCTTCCGCAAAATCATCTTCATCATGTAGATTGATGCGCCAACTCTCGCCACACTAGCCACCGACACTATCGCGGTGCCAAGTAGCACCACCTCCCTGCACACTATCTCCAAAGCACGTCGCGGTCGCCACCGGTACCCTGCAGCACCATGCCGCAAAGTTCCACCAGCCAGCACAGCTTGAAGTCTTCGGAGGATCTGTCGTGTGTTTCACCTGCCGAACAAGCATGACTCAGCGAAGCACCTATCGGTCAGGCATGATTTGACTTCGCCGCCGAAGCTCCGTGCAAGACAAAGCGGTTACACCTTGGTCCCCATGCAAAAAACACGCGAAGACAGACGACCAGCCACCAAGCCACCCACATGCCCGTCCAACCGTTGAATGTCTCCAAAGATGATGCCCCCATAGGGGTGACGACGAAGATGTCGTCATCATCCGATCTAGGAGGACCCCACAACGCCTCCAATAAGGGTTACGATGCCCATGTCCACCGCCGTCAATGGTGGCCTCCCCCCAGATCCGAGGTTTCCCTCGGAAACAATGGAGAAAGGGAAGCCCCCACCTTCATCTCCGACGAGAAAATCGATACCCTCCGGCACCGATGTCGATGTTGGCATCCTTACCTGCTTTAGTAGTCCATTCACCATCTCCTCCTCAACTTGATCCGTCGCTACGAAGTCGCCGCGAGGCAACACCCACCGGCAAGACCTTTGGACCGACGAGCATGCAAAGTTGGAGGAGGCCGCATCGCTGCATGGCCGGCGCCATGGCCACACACACGTCGTTCCGAGTTTCGGTGTGGGATCCCAAGATCCCCCACGCCAGCCCTACCTCGGCCTCACCTCCGGCGAGGAGGCCACCGCCACCATGCCCGGAACCGTCGTTCTAGCTTCCATGTGGGTACGTGGGGAGAAAATCATCGTCCTTGCGGAAGATAGGTGCCGGCGCACGAGGTCCAGACCCTGTGGCCCAGACCCACCACCGATGCCTCAACCTTCGCCACATGGCCTCCGGCCGACACCGCCACGAGCCACCGCTCCCAGAGGAAAGTTCGGAGCGTCGCCGTCTTCCATTAAGATTGCCCCCAGCTGACACTCCGTCGATGTCGGGTCGCACGGGCTTTGCCCGACGACCCCTTCGGTAGCGGTGAATAGGAGGGGAGAAGGGACGGGGAGGCTGAGAGAGGGGCGTCAGTGGATTCCCCCGGGTGGTTCGGCACCACCGCCAGTGGATCGGGGAGCTTGTGGCGTATCTCTGTTTACTCCTCTCGTTGTTGTTAATATTTTATGGTTGCACTATTTTTTCAACTGTAACTGATAAGGATAAACACGATCTAAAAGGTTTTTAGGCCCAATCTTTCACGGCAATCAACAGATAAAGCGCAGTAAAGATACAAAGGAGATCTAATATGTTTACATAAACCCTAGATCCTAGCATGAGAAGATAATTAACTCCACGCAAGCGGCAACAGACTCTCGCGGATCAGCAAGTAAACTCTCATATGATATTGGTGTCCCCGACATAGGACCTTTTCTTTATTCTCAACTCAAAATAAATTTCAATTCCCTTAGAAGAGTGACCGATCTTGGCTATTTATAGTCTGAACAAACGTATCTAACTTTTTTAAAACTCATATATTACACATGCAAGTCGTCTCATTAAAACCTTCCAAACATGAAAAGGAAATAAACAAACTATTAAAAAAATAAACAAGGGAAATATTTATTGGACTCTTAATTGGCACGTCAGTTTCACTTGATTTCCTTCCGCAGGTGGGCCCCATCCGGTTGCAGATAAGCTCAAACAATGCCGCGCTGAAACAAACGTGATCCTTTGGAATTCTTTCATCGGCAGGAATAAAAATACAATAAAAAATGTATTTTTTCTTTCTTTTCTTTGCAAAGCAAACATGGACTTGATCGATTCAACACGCATGGACTAGATGGATACACGCATGCCAATCATCCTCGAATTAGGCTTTCACCCACTATATTAATATAACAACCAACACAACAGGTACAAATATGGTACCATGGCTGGGCAGACAACACGATAATGTCCAAAAGGAAAAACAAGAGAAAAAAAGAAAAGAATGCCGACAGCGCCAGACCGACAAAAGCGATGATGGCTTGCAACTGTTGTGTCCTCTGGAGAATTCCTCCCACACTCCTAAGCCTTCGAATCACCGTGTACCAAGCAGCACCTTTAAGAAGGGGTGCGACGACGACGTTGCTGCTATCCGGATAGCTCCTAGGATTTCTCCCAATACATGAACGGGAATGGGAGGGAGTACACCCGATGCCCTGCACGGGGAAGGTGGCGCCTGCAGACATCACCGCATTGGTGTCGGCAACGCCGACAGGGATTTCTCCTGCCCCCTAGAACCCACCACCCGGACAGTCCAAAGCGCCCCCTCCCGCCCCCAAGCTTGCTACCCACCAACATGCACCACCACGGTCTTGAGGCACCACCGTCATCTCCCCGTGGCAAACAATGCGAGGCCGACCGGACCGAAAGGAGAGACTATAGCAAGGAGTGGCAGTACATCAGCCCCATGGGAGGGGACAACCTCCGCCAAAGACGGCAGCCGTCCGGACGAAACAACGAGAGCAGACCTGGCCACTGGGAGCCGGAGGGTGGCACCCGCAGAGCCATCTAGAGGGCATCCCAACCGCTAAGAGCGGGTGCCGGCCGGACACGGTAGTAAGGACACACCAGGTCGGAGGCCCGGCCGAACCCAAGAGGGGTCCGTAAATTCGTCGCCCACACGCTGCAGCACATAGGCCTGCCGCCGCTACCCTCATGTTCAGCGACCTAGGCCCGGCTGGGCAAGCACGTGAAGCTCCCGCCACCCTCGTCACAATCTCTACCTCAGTCCAACCAGAGTCAGTGCAACAGGACCCGCCCTAGCCCGTCCTGGCCCAGATCGAGGTCCCGGCCACCGCCGCCTGCACCACCAACTAGAAGCATCCGCCGCCTTGCAGGCGCCCGTATCGCGCCGGAGCGCCGGCGGCCTATACGAACCGCCGGCAACACGACCCTCTCGAGCGGAGCAACTCGGCCAGGGATTAGCGCGGCATTGCTGCCTCCCGGAGGAGTCCAGGCCAGCCACGGCTAGGCTCAACGGTCGAAGCCCGGCTAGCCCAAATCGAGCCCGGATGGGACCAGATCTAGGCCGCAACGGCTTCAACCATAGCACGCCGCGCCGCCCCAGCAACTGCCGCAGCCAGCCGCGCCGCCCGACAACACGTTTCCGCCGCCACGCAGCCATGCCCGCCGCCCGTCTCGAGTACTGCTGGCTGAATGCGATGCCGCCTAAAGAACTAGACCCGCGTGGGCCATCAAACGCCGGGAAGAAGCAGACCCACCGCCGCCAACACCGCCCGCGGGCTTTGCCCCGGCTGCTCCCGCCGGCGGCGGCAGGGGGAGGGGAACGGGGTGACGGCGGAGTGGGGGCGTCTCCGTCGCCCGCGGGAGGCGACGAGAGAACGCGTGGTTTTTTTTTGTCCTCACCGATTCGGTAATTGACTCCAAGCCCGCATGCCAAACATCCATGTATACATTTCCCGCAAAGCAAGTGATTCCTTTGGACTTATTTCTTCAGTTTGAATCATGTCACGTGTTGCATCTACATGTAGGCCCGTAACATCACGTATAGGTTGTGTCATATTAACTTCGGCGGGCCAAGGCCAGCCCAAACTTTTATACGTGGTCATAGATTTACGGAGGAACAGGTTCAAAGTTACACGAAGGGGAGGATTTCCAAAATTTTGCTAAAAGCTGTTGGATGAGTACCCCAAATGTTCCCTTCTACAAGAAAATTAACAGCCTTGCTTCGAGTTTAAAAGTTTGGTGCAGGAAGAAAAAGCTTTTGCAGGAGGAGCTGAAGACTTTGGAGCAAGAAATAGAAAAAATTCAGGTCCTTCCATTGGAGAAACAAGACCTATAAAAGGAAGCTGAACTGGTCTCAAGGTATGAACAAACTGTCACTAAGCTAAATGATGCTAACCTGCAGAGAGCAAAAAAGCTTTGGGCCAAAGATGGAGACAAAAATACAACTTTCTTCCACAGAGCCATAGCCAAAAGGAGAAGGAGAAACATGATTCTCTCAATCAAAGATGAGCAAAGTATTACCCACTTCATGCCCGACCGCATAGCAAACACCTTTGTCTCTTACTTTAGATCGATTTTCACCTCCTCCATTCACAATGACACAAACATGTTCACTAACAGCTCTGAGCCCATCCCAGATGAACCAACCTACTCCATTCCGAACAAGGAAGAGATTTGGGAAGTTTTAAACGACATGAAACGCAATGCCTCTCCTGGGCCAGATGGTTTCAATGTGGAGTTCTACCTTGGTACTTGCGATTGGATTGCAAACGATGTCACTAACTTGGTCAGACATTTTTTCTCCTCATCCATCCTCCCTAAGCATTGCGCTCATACCTAAGAAGCCGGTGCCTTTAGTGCCCACTGACTTCAGACCCATCAGCCTCTGTAATGTCATCTACAAAATCATTGCCAAATGTCTTGCTAACAGACTCAAAATCCATCTTCCTGACTACATCCACCCTACTCAGCAAGCTTTCATAGAAGGTAGGCGCATTACTGACAACATTATCATAGCCCAAGAAATCTCTCACTCGTTTAGCTTGTCTTCCTAGGATCACAAATCCTTCATGCTGAAAATTGATCTGGCTAAAGCTTTTGACAGAATTGAATGGTATTTCATTTGCAAGGCTCTGGCTCGTAAAGGGTTGCATGGTCATTTAATTAAGCTTGTACATGCATGCATTTCTGGCCCCACTTTTTCTGTCATTATTAATGGTTAGACTTATGCTAGTTTTGGCAGCTCTAGAGGTATCAGACAAGGATGTCCTTTATCTCCTTATTTGTTTATTCTAGCTGTCAATGAGTTGTCTCTTGCTTTGTCTGATGCTTTAGCTGAGTCTAATCTCCTGGGAATCTCCTTAGGCCCCATGTGCCCTCATATCCACTCCCTTCTTTTTGTAGATGATTTGTTGGTTTGTGGAGCAGCAGAGATCCGGGAAGCTCAAACAATCAAGAATATACCGTCAAGCTTCTATGCCTCCTCGGGACAGACCCCAAATTGGAACAAGTCGGGCATCCTTTTCAGTAAAAAAGTGGATCCTATAACCATTGAAGACATCAAGCGAATTTTTCCTGTCCCCATCATGGATGAGCACTTCACCCACCTGGGCCACCCTCTTATACTGCCAGCCAGGAACAGAAGTGAGGTCTACAGTTTTATTATTCAAAAGTTCAAATCTAAGCTCTCTATTTACAAAGATAACTATCTTTCGCATGCTGCCAGACTTGAGCTTATAAACTCTGTCCTCTCTTCTATTCCTGTCTACTACATGTCTAACATCATCTTTTTCAAGAAAATTTTGAAAAAACTGCAGGCCATCATGAGATTTTTCTGGTGGACAGGAGCTTCCTCTGAACCCAATTCTAAGGCCCTCTGCCTCACAGCATGGAAAAACATTTGTGCTCCTAAGACCGCGGGTGGGTTGGGTATCAGGAATCTTCAGGCTACAAATATGGGCCTCATCCTAGTTGCGGCATGGAGAATTGCTGAAAACCCTAACTCTTTCCTTCCCAGAGTGCTCAGAGCTAAGTACTCCCCTCAGTCTTCGATTTGGAGAGCAAGCAAAAATGTCCCAAAATTAGCCTTCTGGTCATCTATACTCAAGGTAATCCATCTCCTCTACACTAATGCTCATTATCAGATTTACAGGGGCAATTCTTCTATCTGGAGCTCTCCATGGTTTCCTGGCTAGGAAAACATCTATGACAATCTCCTGCCCCAACAGCCTGGTTTCAGCTATCCTGCCACTATCAGTCAACTCTGGAACACTGGTAACAAAAGCTGGAATATTGATTTGCTTAATACTCTTTTCCAGCAGAATACTGCTGAAGCCATTAGAAACACCCATATTGTTCCTACTGATGAAAAAGATATCCTATGCTGGACACCCACCCCTAATGGCAAATGCAATGCAAAGTCTACCTATAAAATTTGCCTGCAGTGGATGTTTGATGAAGGGTCCCCCCAGCCTGATCTTGCGCAAGATGTTGCTGTAACAATCTTGAGGCGGGTCTAGAAAACCAAGAAGATGATCCAAGAGTAAAGACATTTGCTTGGAGACTCCTTAGGAATGCACTTCCCACTGGAGGCAGAGCGTCAAGACTCTCAGCCCACATTGCTGAGGTATGCTGCCGTTGTCAAGTTTCTGAATCAGACATGCACCTTTTTTTCCTTTGCCCCTTTGCAAAAGCTGCTTGGTTTCTTCCTCCTAGGTTTATCAACACTGAGATCCTTCTAGCTCAACAAAACAATATTGCCCAGATTATCCTAACTTTTTTGCAGCAGAAGCGCCCTGTCATGAATCTGGAATTTCTCTTCACCTTTCTCTGGTGCATATAGAAGGCAAGGAATGATCAACTTTTTTGCAGAAAGAAAACTCTTCCGCAGCAAGTGGAAATCAACACCCATGCTCTGCTAAATAATATGGAAATGGAGCAGGTGGCTCCGACTAAAGTTAACCCCAAGCAGAAAAACATCCCTGGAATATCAGTTCCCTCTGATTTCCATTTCACAGGTCCAAAGGTGTATGCATATGCTTCCTGGAAGAGACAAGGAGGAGATCAAGGCCACAACGTAGGCATAGGCATCTACTATGCGGAGACTGCGGCAGACATGAGAATAGACGTGCTTATCTTAGCTTCAAAAGACAACGTTGGCTCTGCGCTGCAAGCGGAAGCAGATGCAATGTTGCTTGCGGCCCAGTTTGCCACAGCCATGAAACTTGTCAGGCCAATATTCTTTAGTGATTGTCTAAACTTTGCGAAGGCGGCGGTGGCACCTGGAGCATCGGACCAAGACATGCTATGGGAGATTAGAAGACTGGCAATTCAATTTCAGAACCTAGCTCAGGAATTGAACGCCTCCACATATCACATATCCAGGGAGGTAAATGGAGTAGCTCACTGTTGTGCAAAACAGGCTTATCGATCACTAGCATCGACCCCTCTAGGTCATGCAGGAACAAAGCTCACAACAACATTAGCTGTCCAGTGATTGCTGCAATCGACTCGATTCGGCATCTTGACTTTGTATTTCACGATGTACAATGTTTCTGAGCTGATATATATATATATATATATATGAAGGGTGCTTTTTGCACCCTTTTCCTGTTAAAAAAAACAATAGTACAATAGTGTAGCCGACTACTGGCTATACGTTGATGCCATGTCACATGTAGCTAGTATAGAAATGTATTTGTACAATAAACTGGCTACTAAATGGGCTCCGTCGAATATTTGAAGTGTTTAATTTAGGCTATGGTATGCATGCATGCAAGAGTCAACAATTAACGCATTCAGTGCATGCAGCCGGCTCTACTCTTCTCCTTTGGCTGTAAGTAGACTATAGTTTCTTGATCCTTGTGCTGGAGCTGGCGCTAGATGAAGAGCCCACATCTCTCATTTTTGTCACTTCTCTCTCCATTATTTATGATTTTTTTCTAGGATACGTCTTGGGAGACGTACCAAACACGTAGAGGAGAAGGCCGATAGCCGATACAATGCTAAAAGGCTACCACTTCACACATCCAACACAACACAACTCACAAGATACAACACCAAACGGCTTACAAAACGTCCTCCAGAAGGATCCGATGGTAGACCTCGCCTCGCCAAGTCCCCTACCAAAGGTGAGGAGACGAGGCACAAAGCAACCGAACCGCGTCACGATCAAAGCGAGACTCCACCATAGCATGCCCATGACTCCGAGACCGCATGGATCAACACACCTCCCCCTCATACGCCTAGAAGAGATCGGCGAGAAGTTAGTAGGATCCAGCCAGACTCGAGGAAGACGTCGACCAAGTGGCGCCCACCATTATGTACATTGCGCCCCTGATGCTCGCGCCCTGAGAAGCACCCATCACCGGTAGCACCCAACCAACCCACACTCCACAAATCGGGCCCTTCCCGTGCAGCCTCGACGACATCTTCATGAAGATCACCACACTGTGGCGCCGCCACCGTCTGGTCCGGTGACCCGAACAAAGGGTTTCCCCTGGCACACGAGAAGAGGAAGACACGATACATGCCATGTGTTGGGAAACGTGCCACGGAAAACAAAAAATTCTAGCGCATAACCAAGATCCAATACAAGGGTGAGGTAATGGAACATACCCTCGTAGATCGAACTAGCGGAAGTTTGTCGATGACGAGGTTGATCGTGTGTCGATCCCCGCAACAGGCCTTAGCGAGTCGCGAGGAGATGTATTATCCCACGGACGACTCCGAAGAACTAGTGGTCCAAGTGTCGCACCTCCACCGTTATCCATACGTGCAACGAGAATGGCACCGCGTTGAGGCGAGATCAAGAACTCGTGGATGAAGCGGAGAACATGTCGATGAAGATTCGGCAGCACTCCTTCGTCCTTCACGACTAGATCTAGATAGGGTAGAAGAGGAGCTACTGCAGGCGTTGGTGAAGATCTCATCCACGCGATGAATACGACGACACGAGGAAGAGGAAGAGGACCTGAGGCCAAGGCAGCAGCGGCGGTGGCGTCGACGACGAGCGGTGGCGGCGGCGTGGTGGCTCGAGGCGGGGCTTGTCGTGGACTTGTGTGTTTGCCCTTGCCCTCTACCCTCAATATATAGGCGTATTCCCTCCTCCATAGAGGAGAGTAGAACTAGGATTCGTATCCTACAAGGACTCCACCCTTTTCTTTTCTTCCACCAATTTGAGAGAGAGAGGAAGTTCATATCTAATACGGAGTCCGCATAAAATACGAAATCCTCCCCATATCCAATACAGAGTTCGCTTCCATTCGCATATCTTGGCCTCCCATTAGGCACCACCAAACCTACTATTGAGAATATGTCTCCAATTGTGGATCATATTGAGCGTCGCCTCAACGCTAGTGCTCGCTTTCTTGATTATGGTGGGCGGTTAACCCTTCTGAACTCTGTTCTCTCTTTGCTCCCAACACACTACCTCTGCTCACTTAAATTTCAGACGACAATTATCAGAATTTTTAACAGGTCTCGTAGGCATTGCCTTTGGGCTAAAAAGGAGGACTCTCATAACATTCACAATCTAGCAGCTTGGTTTGTAGTTTGCAGGCCCAAACGTGCAGGTGGTTTGGGTGTCACTAATTTAGAAACTCAGAACAAAGTCCTACTCCTAAAACACCTCCACAAGTTTTACAATAAGGAAAATATTCCTTGGGTTCATCTCGTTTGGTCTCTCTACAGCCTGGGTGCTCCTCACGCTCAGTCGATCAGAGGATCATTTTGGTGGAAAGAAATCTTCAGCTTCATTGAGGATTACAGGAGCATAACTCGTAGTAATATTAGAGATGGCACATCCACTCTTTTTTGGAAAGACTTTTGGCATGATGGGGAGCTTTTCTGCAATAAATTTCCAAGGTTGTTCTCGTTTGCGCTTACTGAGGAAATTACTATTGCTGATATGGTTAGTGGGCAAGACAGAACTTCTCTTTTTGCTCTCCCGCTCTCTGTCGAAGCTTTTCGTGAGCTGGAGGAGGTCTCTCGTATGATTCAGGGAACCGTTATTGACCCAAGTATCCATGACAGCAGAACCTTTGTGTGGGGTAGCACTCAGTACACATCTGCGAGATTTTATAAGTTCACATTTGCTAGTTTCCCCCAAGACGATGGCCTTCAGGCAATCTGGAAATCTAAGTGCTTACCAAAACTCAAAGTTTTTGCATGGTTCTTAATGAGGGGTCGTCTCAATACCAAGGACTTGATGCAAAGCAAAAGCTGGCCCATTGATGGTGACCCTAATTGCGTGTTATGCTTGGATAATTCTACTGAGACACGCGACCACATGTTTTTTTGCTGTGACTTTGCTACCGAATGTTGGGCATCTATTAATATTCAGTGGAATAATAATCTGCAAATCTCAGAGCATCTCATACTAGCACGTACAATTTTCAATGGTCCTTGCTTCATGGAAATTGTAGTGTGCGCCATATGGAATATTTAGAAGGAGAGAAATGATTTCATCTTTAATGGCCAGCAGCCTTCTTTTGCACGATGGAAAGTCAGATTCAGAAATGATCTCTCACTTCATCAGTTCAGGGTCAAGTCTGCCCTAGTCCAACCTCTCCTTCACTGGGCTCTTAACATTTTTAAAGCAATGTTGCTCTTTTTCTCCACATTTCTACCCACCTTGATGTACTTTCAGCCTTTTTTGGCTTGTACATTTGTATTATTAATTAATATATAAAATCATATCGTAGGCGCTTCCCTAGGGTAATTTGGTAAAAAAATACCAACTTGGGGGGCAAGTTTGAGACCGGGGAGGACTCCCCCCCGTACGGCCTCGCCCCTCCCCTCCTCCTCCACCCACCGGCCCTAGGGGAGGCCAGGGTCTCCTCTCCCCCGCCCCACACGCGCATGTGGGCCTAGTGGGCCCATGCAGCCCTTCGTCCCATGGGACCCACTGGGGTATTAATAAAAAATAATTTATTATTTATTCTGAAGTTTTTCGAATTAACTTCTGGACACCTATGAATTAATTCGAAACCTTCCTAAAATATTCTCAGCATTCTCTTTAATGTTTGGAACCATTCCGTCCACTCTCGATGATATCCCGGACACCTCTGGAATATCCCGAGACACTCTGAAACATCCTTTCGGAATTAGTTCATCCAACTGTGTGACCCGGTAGGTTCAAATATTTCTGGACATGTCCGGAACTCATTCCGCAACAATGATTACTATGTCTTGATACAATTAGCAATCCCTGCAAATAACACGAAGTTCTTTATCATGTGAACCGTAGTATTGAGTTCGATACATATCGTATTGATTCATCGATACTTTACATTGCCCGAGATGAAACACTAGGTTATTTTCGTTACCTGGCATGTACTCTTTACTCATACCGTACTATTGATGTTCCTATGTTCAACAACTTTATCACGTGTCTGACCACACGATGAGGAACATCATAGTACATGAGTGGTCCCATAGTGTATCTCTCCATCGTCAGGAGTATCAATTCCCGCAAGCACACCATGTGAATGATTGGTGAACCATTCAGTACGAACAAGCATCAACTTTATAATTACTCTGTTAAGAGCAATGTTTGGAGAATCTTGCCAGATCCATATTGTACCCAAGTTCATATGTGTCTCGTGGTCAAACGATTTCTAGTAAAGGCAATACAAAGTCTTATGGGATTAAACCGATAACTATAATGACGATGCGTTTTACGGTATCTCACGTTTGGGTCTATCCACATCATTGTTCTCCAACAACTCTGGTCATATATGTCACCGACAACACTACAATCATATTGTCACTTTGCCCATAGTTAGGAACTGAAACTATCGCTTGACATACATACTAGTCATAGAAGCATGACTAGGGATATCTTTATATGGTGTTTATCATCCCACAAATGTATTAGGGTTTTCTCCAAATACATAGTATTCAGAATTAATACAATTATAGCACAGAACAATAAACTTAATTATGAAATAGAAATATGAATAATAACACATTTATTATTGTATCTAGGGCATATTTCCATTAGCCTCTCACTTGCACTAGAGTCAATAATCTAGTTTACATTTAGCAATCTAAAACCTATGGCTTCTCGGTGTTGTTCATGCTTTGCAAGCGTGAGTAACTTTGTCAACGTATCTGCCACATTCAGATCTATATGAATTTTGCACATATTGATGTCACCATCATGCACGACTAGTGTATGAGATGAAAACGATGTTATACATGCTTGTTCTTCTGGTGGGACCTTGGTTCCTTTGCTTGATCGATGGCACCATTGTTGTCACAATGAATCTCCATTGGCTCTAGCGCACTTGGAATCACACCAAGTTCTGAGATGAAGTTCTTCATCCAGACACCCTTCTTTGTAGCATCTGACGCTTCTGTGTACTCCGCCTCTGTTGTAGAGTCCGCAACTGTATCTTGCTTAGAACTTTTCCAGCTCACCGCTCCCCCATTCAAGGTGAACACATAATCGGACTGAGGTCTAAAATCATCAGGATCAGTAACCCCTTACAACGAGCTATTTGTCACCTCCATATAAGAGAAACATATTCTTAGTCCTTCTCAATTATCTAAGTATATTTTTCACTACTATACAGTGATTCACACATGGATCACTTTGGTATCTACTCATAACACTTAGCGCATATAATACATCTGGTCTTGTACATATCATGGTGAAAGGGTTCTGTAGCAGAAAACAAAAAATTTCCTACGATGGAACTCCCTAACGCCCAAGATCTATCTATGTAGGAATGCAGTAAAGACCGGAGCGTATATAATACATACCCTTGTAGACCGTACACAGTTAATGTTCTAAGGGTAATGTGGTTGAAGGAGTCGAACTCGTGGCCGACCTCAAGGTCGCGAAGCTCCTCGCAGGTCACCTCTTGATCTATCTTCATCATGCAGCAACTCCGGCTCACGACATCCAAGATGCCCTCGTATGAGGCACCCTTGAGGTTTTGTACACATACGGTGTATGATGATTACTTCCGACTCCTTGATCCCTGCTGGGAGTGCGGAAGTAGATCTCCGGCTTGGAATCCCTGCAGCGCAATGGCGTGCTGCAGGTGCGTCTTGTTTGCACAACCCATACATGGGGGCCATGGTCACAAGGGAGAGAGAGAGAGAGGAGAGAAAGGCAACCAAAGGCCTTCTCCTTTTTTGTGTATAATACCATCCATGGGCACCCCTTTATATAGGGAGAGAGGTGTGCCCTCCCCTTTGGGTTTCCCATGTGGGACTAATCAAGGGAGAGAGGGGGAGGCGCCATGGGCCTCTAGGGCTGCATGGGCCAGCCAGCCAGGAAGGGCCCCACTCCTCGCATAGCCCAAGGCTGACCATATGGGTCCCATGTGGCGGCTGGGCTTGGCCCCTTTGTCCCTTGGCCCTTCCCTCTTGCAGTTTTCCCTCATGCGCCCTTTTTCCCTAGGAATTTGGCCCATTAGTAGAATACCCTTTCAAATTAGATTTTAATATTATATTTAATATTAATTACATTAATTAGTATGTAAATACATATTTAAAATCCAATTTGACCCGAAATACCTTTTGGTTCCCTTTCAATTTCCTCCGAACAACTTCAGAACTTTCCTGGAACGATTCTGGTGCTCTCACGGACCTTTTCTAGTTTCCTTTTATCTTTCATATGGTGATTCCAACTTACAGAGGATCTCTAGCTCATCATACCCTTAAGTATATTTCCCCACGGCTCGGGAGTGGCACATACATGATCTCCATCAATGATCGATAGCAGGACCAGGATGCCCATAATGGCCCCTATGCATTCCACGATGATAATGTCGTTTGAATCGCAAAACGTCGAGTCCAATTCCCTTTGTTTCTCTGATACGACTTGCCCAAGATCCGATCATTGGTATCTCATACCTTGTTCAATATCATCATCGGCAAGTTCTGTTTTACTTGTTACCGTGATATTACATCCCTATGACCCAGTCACATGTTGCAACATTATGGATGTAATCTCACCAAACCAGCCATATGTATTTTACCTGTCACGTGGGTGAACAAATCCCACTCTTGACACATAATGCCTCTACATGCCCCTCTGAATACCTGAACACACCTTTATGATCACCGTGTCACCCTGTAATGTTTGATGCTATCTAAGTATCCTCGGGTGATAGTGATTGATATGGTCTCACGGTCTAAGGAGAAGACTACATTTCTAACTATTGCAACAATGAACTCTATGACTTGATCTTGTCGCAATCTTTAGGTGATGTACATCACATCATTCACCAATGATATGACCTTGTTGTCAATTAGCATAAATGCCCCATGATCAGGAAACCCTGATTATAGATTGCCCAACGAACTAGTATGAATAGAGGTTACTAGGGACTTGGTTTGTTGCATGCCACACCTATACCAATGTTTCCACTTGATACACAGTTATAGCACAATATGAAACTATTATGAACTAATTGAGATATGACAATAAAAACCTATTTATTATTTACCTCTAGGGCATATCTGCTTCACATGGCATACATGATTGAACCAATTGCTGGCGCATTTGGGACTTCACTCATGTCATTTAGCTCAGCATCCGTCATCGGACATTGCTTCTTTCTTAGTGTTCTGCCATTTTAATGTAGGAAATATGCCCTAGAGACAAATAGTAGTAAGGACTATTATCATATTTCATATAGTTTATGATTACGTTTTATATCATGCTATAAATGTATTGAGTGGAAACATCAATACATGTGTGATATACAAACAACCAGGGGTTCCCAGTGAAACTCTAGTCATTGGTTCATTGGTCAACAGATGATCATGTTTCCTAATCATGTGGCATTTATGCTAGTTGGAAATGAGGTCATCTCATTCTGAGAATGAGATGATGAACCAATACCCAACCTAAACATCGTGACCCGATCATGTCACAAAGTTCAAGTTATGATGATTAGAAATGGATCCTCGTAGACTATTCCTTAGACCGTGAGGCTATATCAATCACTGTCTCCCGATAGTGCTTTGATAGCATCAAGCGCCACTTGGTAATACAGTTGAGGCAATATATGTCAAGAGCGGGTTTTGTCTGTCCATGTGACGGAAAGATACTCGAAGGGCCCACTCGGAGAAGTTCTATCTAATAGCCGCGCAACATGTGATTTGATCACAGGGTATCACTTGTCGGAACGAGTCAAGTAGCATTGTTCAGTAACGAGATTGAACACGACATGGTGATGTCATTGATCAGATCTCGGGCAATGCAAGTATCGAGTGACAAAGGGACTAAGACACGACTGTCCCGGTTCAAACAACGAAAGATCTTTGTGGAACGCACAGGGGTCACATGGCCATCCAGGTCCCTCTATTGATCATTGGTGCGGGAGTGTCCCGACCATGTCTGGAGTGTTCTCGAACCGTGGGGTATCACGCTTAAGGGCTTGATGATGCTTAGAGAGTGTTTATAGGATCGGTAGAATCGCCGAAGAATAGTAGGGAGAAAATCGGAAGGGTTTTAGTAAGTCCGAAGGATGTCCGGAGTGGAGGTGGAAGGTGTTCCAAGCCACGAAGATTGAATAATGTGTGAATGAATGTTAAATGTTAATTTAATCATTTATTCATAATTATTTAATAAAGATAAAACCATTTTTAATGGTCAAAGGCTTAATGGACCAATTCCGGAGGGAGAAGGCCCATTAGGGGAAGGAGAGAGGGAGAAGGGGCAAGAGGGAGGCCGGCTAGGCCTAGCCCCCCCCTGCGCGGGGCCCACTAGGGTGGCCGGCGGCCACCCCTCCCCCCTTCCTCTCCTTTAGTCCCACCCTGAGACTTTGAGGGAGGCAGTACCTCCCCTCCCCCTATATATAGTGGGGGTATTTGGCCAAATGAAATACACCAATAATCAATAAAGGTCTTCTCACTTTTGGGAGGACCTCTAGTTGATATTTTCTCTTTCCCCTTTCTCTCTCGTGACCATGGTCCCAAGTCTGGACTGCGCGAACGAGAGACATCTTCACCACGGAGCGGCGTCGCGCTGCGGGATTCGGATCCGGAAGCTCTACTTCCGCAACTGCTGCTGGATCGGGGAAGCGGGAGTCATCGTCAGGCACCAGACGTGTGTAAATCCCCGCGAGGTGTCGCACTTGAGGCACTCAAGTCGTTGGAGCCAAGGGAGCACAAGGACTTCATCATGACCTTGAGGTCAGCTTCGGCTCGTCTACATCAACCACGCTCTCCTGAGCGTTGGCAATGCTTTTCGGTCTTCAAGGATAAGTTCGCGAAAATCCCCTCATGTTACTGCATTACTAATAGATAGGTCCTGGCAGCTTCAGGAGTTCAGGGGCGTAGGATAAAATTTATTGTTTTCATACGCGAAACCCCTACAGTGGTATCAGAGCTAGATCTATGTGTAGTAATGCTAGTACGGGTAGAACACATGAGATGTAGCGTGTGGGCGTTGATCTTTTAGTTGTTACCCTCTCATGTGTACTTGTGCATGCCGTAGTAATGCTTGATGAAGCGGCCCCCAACCGACTTTACACGTTCATTCGTGAGACTGGTCCATGCTTGACATACGACTTATACCGTATAAAGTGGCTTAGGGGGGTGTCTGTCTCTCTCGCATTAGTTGGTATGCCATTTGCAACGGAGGGCCCCAAAAGGGGTGTAGTAGAGAAAACTACTTGATCAGCGTTGTGCTAAAAGTTCGTAGGTAAGAATGATTCTTGTACGAAAGCCCATTGAGCCACGTAAAACATGCAAAGATAAAGTAGAGGCGTCTAACTTTGTTTTGTAGGGGGTGTTGCTATGTGATATGGTTGTGGCAAAGGTAAAGTGATTACCTTTTCTTACATAGTAGTAGATAGTCACGAAGGTGACAAACTACCATGCCGGAATGACACTGGTACCCTAGTGTCTACAACGCCAGAACGCTGGCGCCGAAACCCGGTAATGGCTGATGGATATCACGACGTGAAGGACCATATCACATAGGATTTACATTCAATGTTATTGTTTGTATGTCTTATTGTGTGCTAGTATTAGATACTCGACGGTAGCCTAATAAGATGATCCCTGTTAAAATTACCAACGGTTGTGTTCCCCCTTAGTGTGCACCACCAAGAAAGTTCTTCGGTATGAGGCAGGCCGTGATGATCGGGTGTCAGACATATCTACGTCCGCATACAGTGGGTGTAAGACATGTTGCACAGCGAATACACTAAGGTTGAGTTGGCGAGCCTAGCATGTGCAGACATGGCCTCGAAACACGGATGGTCGAAAGATCGAGCACGAGTCGCATGAATGATGTGACCGACGCTTAGCGTCCACCCTTGAACCCACATTGATGGCTGTGATGATCAGGGCAGATGTGGCTGGTAGGGGTTGTGTTATCACTAGGAACCCTTTTGGGGATAGGTGTTTTTGAGTGGAGTTATTATTAACTCATTTAATTATAAACTTAGTCTAAATTCCTTTTGCAAATTATAAATGTAGATGACTCACCGTGAAGCTTACTTTTTCATTGAGGATTGGGTAAAGGGTGAGAAACTTAGACTTGATGGATCCAACTTCCCTAGTTGGCTTCTGCGCCCGAATGATCTCCTTACTAGGAATCATGTGGTAGACTACATACGCTGCACGATGGATTTGACTGAGCCAGACTACTATGAGACCCCACAAGAGCTAGCAGACCGCTACTATTATCAAGAGATGTCCACCTACATTCAGATAATAATGCGTTACGGGATGGTGGCTGAACTACATCCGCTCATAGGTGATCTTGATCTATATTCGATGGTGGATCAACTGAGAGCAGAGTTCATATACCATGTGCGCATGTGGAAGCACGAGCTGCTTGGAGAGTTCCTTTCCATGTAGATGGAGGAGCATACATGTCTGAAGGGTCACTTGGAGCGCATGCTTGATGCACACATGAGACGGGTTCACCTCGTGGATTACTGGATGGCTGATCCACTTGCGATAGACGTACTGCTTCGATCGTTGCCTCCCAGCTATGAAGGACATGTCCAGAGTAGCATCATGAGTGGTGATACGAAAACATTGGATTTCGATGAGTTCATATTACGTTTCAAGAACGTAAAGGTTGAACCAATCGCCGGAGAGGTCATCGATGACAAAGGTATATATTTGATATACAGTTTTATAAATGTTATAATCTTGCAAACACATTTGCAGTGTTAAGTATATTTGATACTTGTTCTGTTTTGCTAAAAACAGGTCCTTCTGCATGAGAGGTGCTTGCTGGAGAGGAGGTGACGTTGCGTGTTGATGGCGAGCATGATGATGACGGCCGACGACACTCTCCCTCGACATTTATCATTTAGTTTATGTTTTAGGATGATTATTGTAATCAAGAGATTGTGAACTTCTTTAGTGTGTCTCACACTTCGTGAGACGGTTATTCATATGTGTTTGTAACAAACAGTTGTTCCACTTTTATGAATGATTTCTATTCGTGTTCATATCTTGTTTGATTGCTTATGAATTATCCTTGTTGTTTGAAACTAACTGATAGTGCATGAACATTTGTAAAACATTAAAAAAATGCCTTGTTTAAAAAAATACCCAATTTAATGATATATTCATTAATGAATGAAACCATGTTTAAATTCAAAGTTATAATGATAGTATGTGAAAGTCATTCGATTTCTTATCACATATAAATCATGCCGAAGTTCGGCAAAATAACTTGAACATCTTGTATTACTTGAATACAAAGTGTTTAAAGAATTGTTAAAAGTAAATACATATTCGATGTGTTGTGTTTTAACGAAAATGATAATTATCATTGTTTAAATGTGTAAAGAAGTTTACCAAAAGAAACATGAATATGAAACTATTTGATATGATCAAAATGTTTCATCAACAAAGGGTATGAATATAAAAGAGAATCTAATTACTATGATTTGATCAATAGTAATGAAATTCAACTTTATAAGAATGGCATAAAAGAAATTTTGGAATGCAAAGTGTTTTGAAACGTCAAAATGCAAAGCATCACAATGTGATATTAGATATCAAAGTGGGTTAAATAGAAGGCACCAAATAAATCGTTGTAGTGTAGATGTAGAGACCATTAGTTAGAAATAGTTAGCACTCAATTAGAATGTAGTAAACCATCTGAATTCATGAAAGTTTTGGGGTTATTCGATATAACCAAAACAATAGCGAACAAATCCTTGTAGAGTATTCATTGGAAACTTTGAATACAAAATCCATAGCTAAACCAAAAGGAAGCAAAGCTTGTATTGCTTGGAATTTGGTGCATTCTTGAGAAAGCTCACTTTTAGTGATGTTTCTCAATTATGGAGCAAATGGGAAATAGTGTAAAACACGATGAGGATTCAAAACCCTGCATCAGAGTGTTGAGAAGCGCAACGGATAATGTTCCTGAACGATTCTCTTCACAGAAGGGAAGAATCAATGATATTGATCATTGTGTTTTCCCACTAGTGTTTTCACTACATAAAGTAGGATTCAAAATGTAAATCCATATCTAATATGGAGACACTTGTTAATCAATTGTCATGATTCTTGGAATATGACATACCTACGAACTACTAAGGAAATAATGGTAAACTAGAATTATGAGAAATCCTAAAAGCAAACTTCCCTTGAGATTAGAAAGCAGTTAGTTGCTGAATCTCACAAGTAAAAGGGGTTACTTGGAATTTTCCCAAATGACTACAAAGCCATAGTAGGAAAAAGGGGTGAATGACAAAAAGCACAATTTGTCAAGTAGTGGACAAATTCAAATGAATTTGATTCAAGTGTGCTAAATGTCTAGTGGATTGGAAACTAGTAAAAGTACTAGTATCTCATAGTAAATCTCTAATTTGATATTTGATCAAAGGTTTTGAAGTTATTCAAAATAGTGAGTGGATATGCAATTTGCATAAAATTGAGTGGGAGCTATGAAAGTCTTCCTAAAACAATATGTGATTAACATATTTTTTGAGTGGGAGCAATATAAGTCTCAAATTGAAATATGTAGGAACATATTTTGAGTGGGAGCTCATAGGAGTAATTCTTAAGTGTGTTAAGAATGAAAGCGCAAATACTTATAAATAATGATTTATAAGGTGTAGAAGTTGATAATAGGCGTATTATGATATTATGTAGTATTCCTTAAGGGATTCTGAAAAGGGTTTCAGAATAGAAGTTAATTAAGGAACTGGTCCTTAATGACTCAAATTAGGAATAGTATTAAGTTGAACATCAATGGTTGAAAGAAAGAAAAGGATGATCATCATCCACTATGTTAAGAGATAGGTTATATCTTAGTAAACCATGATGATAACTTAACATAATATATGATCCAATAAAGAACGTTTGAAAGTGATTAAGTTCGAATCACAGAACGTTGAGCTAAGTTTTTGTCTGTAGTGTCTAATAGAGAACTGTAGACATATTTTCCAAATCCATAAAGGATGACATATCTTAAAACATAAAGGGTTATGTTATAAGGGAATATGTTGGAAACTCTCGTAGATACCGATTAAAGTCAAGTAGGAAGCGAGGTGAACAAAGACATCGAAAGTTGCACATAGTGCACTAGTGTTTCGATGAATACATTTATAATAATAGATAAGGGTACCATCTAAAGTGTTGTATAATGTTGTGGCGGGGCTAGTTCGCTTTTAACGTAGAATGATGTGTCCCAGGGCACAGTGCCCATGAGAAAGCCCTCGTGGTTGATCTAAAGTCACTATAGGCTCCTGGAATCAGGCCTCGTTCTGCTGCCATAGGAACGATGCATACACACATATGCTATCATGTGATGATAAAGTATTAATGTCAATCAAGGTGGCATTAGTAAGTTCCAAAGTAAGACCCAAGACTCAACCTATTCCATGAGCAAGCATGTTCAGGGTACCGGATATATGGTGCCAATGATTGAGAACAAATGCAGCTAGTGTATTTGTACTCTAGTGCAAGTGGGAGACTGCTGGAAATATGCCCTAGAGACAAATAGTAGTAAGGACTATTATCATATTTCATATAGTTTATGATTAAGTTTTATATCATGCTATAACTGTATTGAGTGGAAACATCAATACACATGTGATATACAAACAACCAGGAGTTCCCATTGAAACTCTAGTCACTGGTTCATTGGTCAACATATGATCATGGTTCCTGATCATGTGGCATTTATGCTAGTTGGAAATGAGGTCATCTCATTCTAAGAATGAGATGATGAACCAATACCCAACCTAAACATCGTGACCCGATCATGTCACAAAGTTCAAGTTACGATGATTAGAAATGGATCCTCGTAGACTATTCCTTAGACCATGAGGCTATATCAATCACTGCCTCCCGAGAGTGCTTTGATAGCATCAAGCGCCACTTGATAATACAGTGGTTATAAAGGTGTGTTCAGGTACTCGGAGGAAACTATTGAGGCAATATATGTCAAGAGCGGGTTTTGTTTGTCCATGTGATGGAAAGATACTCGAAGGGCGCACTCGGAGAAGTTATATCTAATAACTGCGCAGCGTGTGATTTGATCATAGGGATATCACTTGTTGGAACGAGTCAAGTAGCATTGTTCAGTAACGAGATTGAACACGGCATGGTGATGTCATTGATCAGATCTCGGGCAATGCAAGTATCGAATGAGAAAGGGAATAAGACACGACTGTCCCGGTTCAAACGACAAAAGATCTTCATGGAACGCACAGGGGTCACATGGCCATCCAGGTCCCTCTGTTGATTATTGCTGCGGGAGTGTGCTGACCATGTCTGGAGTGTTCCCGAACCGTGGGGTATCATGCTTAAGGGCTTGATGATGCTTAGAGAGTGTTTATAGGATCTGTAGAATCACCGAAGAATAGTAGGGAGAAAACCGGAAGGGTTTCAGTAAGTCCAGAGGATGTCCGGAGTGGAGGTGGAAGGTGTTGCATAGCCACGAAGATTTAATAATGTGTGAATGAATGTTAAATGTCGATTTAATCATTTATTCATAATTATTTAATAAAGATAAAATCATTTTTAATGGTCAAAGGCTTAATGGGCCAATTCCGGAGGGAGAAGGCCCATTAGGGGAAAGGAGAGAGGGAGAAGGGGCAAGGGGGAGGCCGGCTGGGCCTAGCCCCCCTGCGCGGGGCCCACTAGGGTGGCCGGCGGCCACCCCTCCCCTTCCTCTCCTTTAGTCCCACCCCGGGACTTTGAGGGAGGTAGTACCTCCCCTCCCCCTATATATAGTGGGGGTATTTGGCCAAATGAAATACACCAATAATCAATAAAGGTCTTCTCACTTTTGGGGGGACCTCCAGTTGATATTTTCTCTTTCCCCTCTCTCTCTCTCTCGTGACCGTGGTCCCAAGTCTAGACTGCGCGAACGAGAGACATCTTCACCGTTGAGCGCCGTCGCGCTGCGGGATTCAGATCCGGGAGCTCTACTTCCGCAACTGCTGCTAGATCGGGGAAGCGGGAGTCATCATCAGGCACCGGACGTGTGTAACTCCCCGCGAGGTGTCGCACTTTAGGCACTCAAGTCGTTGGAGCCAAGGGAGCACAAGGACTTCATCATGACCTTGAGGTCGGCTTCGGCTCGTCTACATCAACCACGCTCTCCTGAGCATTGACAACGCTTTTCAGTCTTCAAGGGTAAGTTCGCAAAAAGCCCCTCCTGTTACTGCATTACTAATAGATAGGTCCTGGCAGCTTCAGGGGTTCAGGGGCGTAGGATAAAATTTATTGTTTTCATACACGGAACCCCTATAGTTTATAGCTGTGAGATTTGACACATTTTTATGGCTTTTATTGATGGTTTTCTCCCGGATTTGATTGTTTTCTGGCTTTACCTAATGCCAATACTTCGGTAGCAAAGAAAACTTGTTTTTAATGTGTGTTCAGGTTCTGAACGTCAACACAAGGTTTTAACTTGAGAAACACAATATTCTGGAGAAAACAAGCAAGTCTCACTTTGGAAGCACGCGAGGGGACCTCACTGAAGCTTTAACGAGCAACTATATGGCAGGAATATTTTTCCGGCCATATAGTTCCCGCCACCTCTGTCTTGTCAAAAGGGACAACTTCAGTGAATGGACGGGGAACTAAAACATAACACATCAGTCGCCATACCATCTAGAAGGGAGAAAGAAGTGATACAGAGAAGAAGGGGAAGACTTTCTTCATCTTGGTCCACGATCTTCGACCTCCTAGCCAATACACCCCCATAGCCACTACTTGTACTTAGGAGAGAGTGGGTTCTCCACCTTGCAATACTAGGGTTTGAGATTGTTTCTTCCCATCTTGAATTGTGTTGGATATTTTTCTATTCTTATTGTGGATCTCCATGATAATACAAAGACGAATTCCCTTTATTTAATTATATTGATGATCCGTTCTTCTCTCATGTGTGAGTAATTCCCTTGGGCATGGGAGATGTAGGGGATTGGTGAGATGTGATGTGCCTTCATATATTTTCCATTAGTTTGTGATTGATTCTAATTACTATACTATGTGTGCTTGACTATCTGTGGGATGCCTAATGCTTGTTGTCCAATTAAGGGCCCAGACAACATGATGCTTTGTTCTACATAGATAAGATCTTGTTCGCTAGTGGACCGACGACCCCCGGGTGACATGGGGATATCAATGGAAAGCTAGTAGACTCGAGGATAACGAGGAACCACTATGCTTATTGCATTAGTCTGATCCAAGGAGATTAATCGCTAAACGACCTGAAGGGTCTTAATTGTCTAGTGTCTGACCATGGTTTTGGTAACAGGCTAGTAGGATTATTGAAGTTGGGGTGAAATCTACCAAGAGGAGTTCCAGCTAATTATGGGCTGCTCGCCTACACATATATTTATAAGATTATAATTGTTACATTATCATCCGTCCACCTGGCACATTCACTATCACCATGAACTGAATCTCCCTGCGCCTTATTTTGCCATCTGCAGGAAACAACAAACAACCAAGTCATTCTTTACTTTTATGCTTTATATTTCTAAAGTTTACATTTTAATTCTATTTAAATACTTCTCATTTAATCAAAACCCCATTCCTATTTCAGCACTTGCAGTCAATTCACTCGAAGACCTGTGACAACTTCGGGTGTGACAGAGACTTCACCCATAAACACTTAACTTTGGGCTCCCTGTGGGATAGATATCTATACTTCGAAACTAGCTACAAATGATCTATGCTCTTGTAGACATCAAGCTATTTTCTGGCGTCGTTGCCGGGGAGCTAAGCGCTAAGTGTTTGTCTTTTGACATTTCAGGTGTTGCTACTACAAAATGTTCTCCTTAGGAGACAAAGGGTCTACACGCTCTGGTAGGACCTACCTGCCAGATTATATCGAGCGCGTGCCTGCTCAGAGACGCTAAGAAATTAAACTTTTAAGATCAAATAAAGTTGAAGTTGAAAACCTGAGTGATATTACAGAAATCATGTCTGTTTACAGGACAACTCCTATGAAACCTAAGAAAACTCTCAGGGAATACAGTGCTCCAAGTTCTCAATTTCGTAAACAACCAACAGAGTTCCCTAATCCTGGAGTTAGAGAATATCAATTTGATGGTGGAATTATTAAAATTTTGCAGGAGAAAGTTTTCAGTGGAAGGGAAGATAAAGACTCAGGAAGGCATATTAGAGAGTTCGACGATGTGATAACATTGCTTGGACCAAAAGGTTTTCCAAGAGACTTCTCTCGTCTTAAATTATTTTGATGGTCTCTTAAAGGTAAAGCTCTAGACTGGTTATATTCTCTCCCTCGCCATTACATGAAATGTTGGGAAAACTGCATTATTAAATTCATAAACTGGTTTAATCCTTTTTAAAAAGGTAACTGAACTAAGAAAGAACATAGGCAACTTTAGTCAGAATGTGGGAGAAAACTACCCACAAGCCTGGGAAAGATTTTTTTGGAATGATCAATAGTATTTCTAATCATGGCTATTCTATGTAGGGGTTCCGTGCATGAACAATAAATTTTTTACCCTACGCCCCTGAACCCCTGATGTTGCCAGGACCTATCTATTAGTAATACAGTAAAGGGAGGGGATTTTCGCGAACTTACCATTGAAGACCGAAAAGCGTTGTCAATGCTTAGGAGAGCGTGGTTGATGTAGATGAGCCGAAGCCGACCTCAAGGTCGTGATGAAGTCCTTGCGCTCCCGTGGCTCCAATGACTTGAGTGCCTCAAGTATGACACCTCGCGTGGAGTTACACACGTCCGATGCCTGACGATGACTCCTGCTTCCCCGATCCAGCAGCAGTTGCGGAAGTAGAGCTCCTAGATCCGAATCCTATAGTGCGACGGTGCTCCATGGTGAAGATGTCTCTGTTCGCGCAGTCCGAACTTGGGACCACAGTCACGAGAGAGAGAGAATATCAATTGGAGGTCTCCCCAAAAGGGAGGAAACCTTTATTCAATATTGTGTGTATTTATATGGCCAAATACCCCCACTATATATAGGGGGAGGGGAGGTACTGAAGGGTTCACAACATAGAAAACAAAAAAAAATTCCTACAATGGGAACTATACGCCAAGATCTATCTATTAGATACAAGCAACGGGTGGATATACATCCATGGAGAACTTACCCTCGAAGACAACAAAGCTTTGTTAACGAGATGGAACTCGTGGATGATGTAGTCGTACACTTGCCGATCTCAAGATCGTGATGAAGTCTAGCAGGTCCGGCTCTAGCACGTCCTTCAGATCCAGCTCCAGCAAGTCCAGCACCACCAAGTCCAGCACCGCAAAGCAGCGGTGCATCCGTGATCGCACACACGTCTGGTACCCCCAACAACCTCCGTCCCTCGCTCCAGCAAAGCAGCGGAAGCAGCAACTCCTTTCCAGATAAAGCCACCGGGAACATGTATCTCGCTAATCCGAGACCATGGGGAATAATACTAGAGGGGGAGAGAGATCCTTCACGAGGAGGTGTGTGTGTGAAGGTGTGAGAGGGGGCCTTCTATAGGAGGAGGGGGTGCCCCTCCCCATGGCCGGCGCCCAAGGGGTGACCCATCACCTCCTCATGCATGTGGTGATAACTCCCTCCACATAAATTTGCCCCTTCACATTCTCTTTTAAAGTCTCCACTTTAAATGCATTAAATTTCTCCAACTTTAATGCTCTCTCATTTAATAAAACTCTTTTATTAATTTTATTCAGAATTTTGTTAATTACTTTAATTAACAAACATTCACATAAAACCCCCTACAACATTTCAATATTACATGTAGAACCAATTTCAGCAATTTCACCCGAAACAGTTTCGGTGTCTATTGAAATAATTCCAGCGCTTTCTTTTTATCTGAAACATATTTGCTCAAAATGGTGTCGGTATCCCTTAAGTGTGTCACCCTACAGTTCGCAAATAATGCAGACATGATCGAGACCCATCTCCGATCAATAATCAGCAGCGGGACCTGGAGATCCGTACTGACTCCCACACATTCAACAATGACTTATGTGATCGTTAGAACCTTTAACGCTAGTAACTAAATCCCTTTGTCTCGCGATATATTACATGTCCGAGATTCGATCATCGGTATCTTCATACCTAGTTTGATCTCGTTGCTGACATGCACTCTTTTCTTGTTCCCGTGATATAACATTCTAGTGATCACATCACTTGCTTGCAAGCTATTTCAATGTGATATCACCGAGAGGGCTAAGAGTATATCTATCCGTCATTGGGATGGACAAATCCCACTCTTTATCCATGAGCCTCAACATAACACCTTTATAGCACCGAACCCACCTTTATAGTCACCCTATTACGGTGTGACATTTGATGTTATCAAGATACTCTTCCGGTGTCAGCAATTAACATGATATCATGGTCTAAGGACTAAAATTACTTTGTATGATGTTATATCAATATAAACATAATGACTTTGATCATAATGCTATACTTCGGATGAATGTTCATCACATCATTCCACCAATGTTGTGACCTCGTTATTAACAACATCCAATGTCCATGATCAGGAAACCTTGATCATCTTGTTAATCAACAAGCTAGTTTATATGAGAGGCACTACTAGGAACTTTGTATTTTGTTTATTAAACACACATGTGTTAACGTTTCTAATTAATAAAATTATAGCATGCAAAATAAACATTTATCATAAACATGGAATAAGATAATAACCACTTTATTATTGCCTCTCGGGCATATTCCCTTCAGTCTCCCACTTGCACTAGAGTCAATAATCTAGTTTGTAAATTTGTATATACAACACCTAGGTGTTGAATATACGCGTTTGCTAGTGGTTAACATAATCTCTGGATCTGGCACTTTCAGGCCCGTGTGTATTTGCATGTCTTTGCGTCTCTACGCATCACTCATTATCAAATGAGATGGCATTTGTATAAATTTGGTCCTTTGGTGAGACCTTTAGTTCGTTCGGGTTAAAATATGTTGATATTATTGTCATACAATATATCTTCATAGTATTAGCCCACTTTGAACCACACCTAGTTTGATAGCAAACTTCTTAACACAAATGCCCTCCTTTGCTGCTACTATAGCAGTCATATACTTAGCCTTTTGTTGTAGTATCCGTCACAATGTTTCAACTTTGGAAATTATCCAAATCCATCATGGAACATCCTTTCCATTACATTGTGCCACCCATAGTCTAAATTGAGATAAATTTAATTTGTATCTCTTCACAAAACTAGTATCAATGTAACACTTTACAATGAACTACCTTTAACTATTTGTCACTTATACATGATATATTCTTAGTTCTTCCAAAGCTCATAAGAATATCTTTACTATTGTTCAATGATCATCTTATGAATCATTCTGGTATGTGCTCATAACATTTAGAGCATAGGACATTCTGGATATATACATATCATGGTATAATCGATCAAAATCTTCATGTGATTTTACCAATGTTCAAGATATTGCTTATCGGTAATTTATCGGCCGACTGAAAATTGGCGATTTTTCAGTGTATCGGCCGATTTATCGGGCGATAAATGAGAAAATCATACGATAAATAGGAAAATCGGCATATCGGCCACCTCCGAGTAGCGATAAATCAGACGATTAATCGGCACATCGGACGATTTTTTGAACAGTGGATTTTACTCACCAAGTGTTGAAACACTTGAATCTTGATACAATCCTTTCCATGCAGCAAGAACCTTTCTTGGTGTTTCCATATTGAACCCTTTCAATATCTCATATATGTATGTCTGGCATAACCATATTAGCGCCTCAATCTATCCATATATATATATATTGATGCCAAATATTCCGGGTTTGCCAGAGTCTTTCATCGAAATCTTATTTTAATGAAATTCTTAACTTGTGTCAATACAAGATACATCATTTCCAATCAACAATATGTTCTCTACATAATGTATTAGAAATGTGTCTCAGCGCTCCCACTTAATTTCTTGCAAATGCAAGCATCTTCAGCATCTCCGATGAATTTAAACTCTTTTAACAATTTCATCATGGTGAAGTTCCAACTCCGCTATGCTTACTTACTTATACTATTGAAGTTTGCACGCCCTTTTAGCACCCTTTGAATTAACAAAACCCTTCGGACCATGTCTTGTACATGTCCTAGGTAACCATTTTATTAGAAAAACATTGTTTTGTTTGTTCAACTACCATACATCAAATTATATGTAGCGGTTGCTACATTAATCCATCAAGACTAAATATCGCTATGAAAGATCAAATCTTGTCATAGTCAACTCCTTGAACATTGTTGTAAACTTCTTTCCGACATGTCGACTATTTCATAGATGTTAAACATCCATGTCTATTTCTTTCCATATCCAAACACGACCGATAGGCTTCACGCCTTTCCGGAGGGTCTTCCAAGTTCAGAAACTTGATTTGTCGTGTATGGATACTATCACGGATTCTATGACTTCTAGTCATTTTATGGAGTTAGGGCCCATCATCGCTTCTTTGCATGTAGTCGGTTCATCATTGTCAAAACAATAACGACTTGCTTATTGAAAGTGCATGTGTGCCCCCATGTGTGGTTTTGGTAATTAATGACAATCTTTATGGACTTATGTTTGCATTGAGTTTTACCTGTAGGATTTGTCCATAGGCAAAGCTTGAACCATATGTTGGCTTCAAGGTTGCGAGAAGAAGAAAGTGAAGAAAATTAAGTGTTGACCAAGGTTTCAATGAGTGATCCGGAGATTGGTCAAGTGAGAGTTGATCCTATAGTAAGTGTGTCTTGAAGACTAAAGTTGGAGTGATATCTCTTATGTACCTTCAAGACACCAACATAATAAAGAAAGAAGAAATGATGTGCAAGTTCAAGATGAGCCATCTCAAAGAGATCATTTGCTTGAAGATTGCCATCCTATGGTGATCATGGATATGAGAAGATGGTATGCCCAAAAGAGAAGCTCTGCCATAGTTGAGTATGGGGAGCAATTTGCAAGTCTTCACCAAGCTAGCGCAATCAAGAAAGTTGTTCCATCTTGAGGTGGACAAGATCGCTACCATCAAGCTCAAGTGGAATATGTTCAAGGCAATGGTATGTTCTTGATAGTGTTTCTTTCTTACCATCCTCGTGGTGTTAGTTGGGGAGACCGGTTTATAGGATAGATAGTCGTACTATCAAGAGGAGCTCTCGAGTGAGCAACTTGATCATATCCTTCGGAGAGAGCTCAAACCTTTGCATACTTGGCATCATCTTTTTTGGTTGTTATTTGGATCTTATCCATGTAAGGTTCTTGATATTGTGGTAATAATCATAATAAGCTCTAGTTTATCGAAAACGGATTTCATATGCATTCTCTATTGCGTTTTCGATATTGGAGGTTTTACCGGTTTGTCTTTTAAAGATTGGTAAAACCTTACTTTATTTGATTCTTATCCATGAGAGGATTTAGAGCTTGTGTTAATCTTCATGACAAGCCCGAGTTCATCGAAAACAGGTTTCATATGCATTCTCTATTGCGTTTTCGATGTTGGAGGTTTTACCGGTTCATCTTTTTGAGAGAGGTCAAAACTTTCGTCATTTTGTTCTATCCTCTCTTACTGGACTATGATGGTTCTCTGCATGGTCTTGTAGAGTTTGTGGCCCTCTTTAAAACGAGCCCAAGGCCATCAAAATCGGAGTCCGGATGCAAAAGTTATGGTTGTTTTCGTATTGGTATTTCTGCCAGTTTTTGTAAGACCGGAGATTCCGGACTAAATCTCCGGTCCATCTCAGGACCACGTACTGATTGTCCCCCAGTTTGACCCCGTTTGGCCTGGGTACACTGGAGACTCCGGTCCCAGTCCGGAGACTCCGGACCGGGCGATTCCTGGGCCTAACGGTTGGATTTCTAGGGACCTATTTAAGGGGCCCTTCTTTCCCAGTGGTTCCCCAACCTTCCTTGCAAGTTCTCCCCTCCATTGTTACCTTCTTGAGCTTGCTATCCCTCAATCCCTTCATTGATTCTTGCATATTCTTGAGGGATTTGAAAGAGGAGATCTAGATCCACAACCCCACCAATCAATCTCTCCTCTAAGTGATGGGAACATCTTGGGATCTAGATCTTGGAGTCTTTTGTGGATTTCCTCCATTGTTCTTCCTCTCTTATTCCCCTATAAGAATTTGTAGCTTTGGTGGAATTTGGGAGAGAAGGACTTGAGCACTTCGTGTGTCCTTTCCATTGCATTTGGTGCATCGGTTTGAGTTCTCGGTGAGGATTCGATTGGGTGAAAGGTGAGAAGCTTTTTACTCTTGGGTTCATTGGAACCCTAGAAGGTTTGGTGGTTTTGCAGGTTTGTGGATTTCTTGGGGCCTCCAATTAAGTTGTGGAGCTTTCCCCAATCTTGTTTGTTGGGAGCCTCCAATTGAGTTGTGGAGAAGTGCGCCAACCTTGTGAGAGGTTCCGGATTGCCACCGACAAGTGCACCGATAGTGGAAGTGTGGATCGATCCTGTTGGAGTGAGATTCACAGGAGAACAAGGGAGGCCTTTTGTGGCGTTGGTGGTTTGATACCACCCCCTCTCCAAACGAGATGTACTCCATGTTGGGAGGAACTCGGTAAAATATTATCGTCTCCGCGTGCCTCGGTTATCTCTATATCCGAGCTCTTACTTATGCACTTTACTTTGTGATAGCCTTCATGCTTGAAGTATATATCTAGCTATCACATAGTTTTTTGTCTTGCTTATCATAAGTCATTGGTGCAAATAGGTGAACCCTAGTTGTTCTAGGTTTTGTGCTTAACAAAGTAAATGCTAGTTTATTTCCGCCTTTGTTGAGCCCCTCTTGGAAAAGTTTTTAACCACCTATTCACCCCCCTCTAGGCGACATCTGTATCCTTTCAATTGGTATCAGAGCCCGGTCTCTCATTTTAGGCTTCACCGCCTTGAGAGTAAAGATGTCGGCTAGGGGATTAGTGCATAATGAGATGTTCATATTCGATGGCACAAATTATGATATATGAAAAACTCATATGCTTATTCATTTTCGGGACATGGAGCCAAATTTGGAGCGGATTGTAGATATAGGTTTTTCTCCTCCAATGGATTTCCAAAATCTATCTTGTGAGGATGAGAAAAACTTATATCTCGATGCTCAAGCTTCTAATGTGCTTGTTAATGCTTTGAGCTATGTAGTTACTTTTTCAATCATACCTTTTTGGAGCGCTCATGAGTTATGGACAAAACTTCAAGATAAATATGATGTGTCCAACATTATTGAGGATGATTGTATTGCTTCCACTTCCGGTCGAGATGAGTTCTCTTTTTATTCCACTTCACCAAAGTGTGGTAAGACACAAGGTAATGATATGGTGAGTGGTGGTGAACATTGCAATGTTGATAGTGAGCTTACTCTTTGTGATCCTTCTTCTCTATCTCGTTGCAATACTTCATCTTTGGACTTAAACACGTCTAGCACTATATATGATTTACATGCTAGTGTTGATAGTCCTTGCATATCATGTATAAATTGCCTCAATAGATCACATGATGATATGCTCTCTTTGCCTTGTTGTCATAATATAAATCCTTCTATTTCCTATAGTTGTTATGTGTCTAACAATGTAGAGGAAACCGAAGATTCTATTGGTAAAGACACAAATTTGAATGGATCTTCAAGTAATTCTTCATCACCACCATCTCACGGTTCCCACCTATGCCTTATGGCTCGGGATTCAAAGGTAACTCCTACTTTGGAACCCAATACCTCGTGTGATGATGAGGATGAGGATAGTGAGGAAAAAGAGACTAATGTTGATGATTTATATGAAAAGGGTGAGATGGTTTATCATGCTCTTGTTAAGGTTAATATTGCTTGCTCTAACTTCGTTGAAATCTTGGACTTTGCTATTAAGAGCAAAGAACACATTGATAAGTTAGAAGCAAAAATTTAGGATCATGAGAACACCATTGATAAAATGAGTAGCTTTAAGCGTGAGTATGCTAATCAAATTGCACATCTAAATGAAGCTCTTGAAGAGGAACAAACCACTTAGGAATCTCTTGTGGAGACTTTTGCTCTAGAGTTGTCTAGAGTGAAGGAATCTCGTGATAGAGATCTTGAGGTGGCAAGTGATCTTAAAAGTAAAAATATTGGGATTGAATTTGCTTATGCTAAACTTGTTGAGGATTTTAAGCACCTTGAAAATGGCTCTCGGGTCATTAAGAGGGAGCTCATCAAACTCACCGAGTCGCATGAGCAACTTAAAGCTTTATATTCTAAAGAGCTTGCTAAGTTGCCCTCACCGCTTGCTAATAATGATGATGCTTGTGCTACTAACTCTATTTCTTGTGAAGCATCTATTTTTAAGGAGAATGTTGAGCTAAAGTCTCAACTTGCTTTGCTAACTAGCAACTATGGGAAATTAGAAGAAAGTCATGTCAAGCTCTCAAGCTCGCATGAGGATCTTCTAGTCTCCCATGGTAGGCTAAAGTTAGCTCATGAGGCCATCATGTCAAAGGTAACATCTAGTGGGCCTCATGTGGACAATAGCACTATATCTACTCCAAATGTTATATTGCCATGTGCTAGTCCCTGTAATTCATCCTCTCACAACCATGCTATATCTCGTGATGAATTACATTTTGTGCCTAGTTGCTCTAACAATGTAGCATCTACTTCCTCTAGTACTTTTGTTGAAACTAACCATGTAGAGGAAATCAAAGATCTCAAGGCTCAAGTAACTTCTTTGAAGAATGACTTGAAAAACGGTCATCAAGGTAAAGCTGCACTCAACAAAATCTTGAGTGTGCAAAATTCCCCCAATGACAAGAGTGGTCTTGGATTCAACTCAAATGTGAAGAACAAGTCCACTATCAATTTGAAGCACAAGGACAACAAGAAGAATGGACAAGATCAAGTCAAGAATCTGGCCAACATTGTTTGCTTCAAGTGCAAGGAAGAAGGTCATCATGTTAGATCTTGCCCATGGAAGAAGAAGCCCCTGAGTGTGAAGCAACAAGGGAAGCGGCCTCAAGCTCCACCTCAAGTCATTGATGGGCGTCTTCCTAAGAGGAATACTCGAGCTCTTCCTCGAGTTGTGGCCTCACCTAAGAAGAAAGATGACAAGAGAAGAACTTGCTACATATGTCGTGAGAAGGGGCATATTTCTTCTTCATGCACCATTGGTAACTCCTCATCCAACCCTATCATAATTGATGATGCTTATTCTCTTCATAAGGATGAGGTTGGCAATATGTTAGCCAAATTTTTTGGTGCTCAATGTGGGTTCAATAAAAGAACCATTTGGGTTTCCAAGCCTATTGTGACTAACTTCTTAGGACCCAACTTGGTTGGGGACCAACAAGCCAAAACTTGATCAATATGTGTGTTTGGAGAGCATTGGAGGTTTGGCTATATTATAAAGAATTTAGGTATCTTCATCATTTATTCTTGTTATGTCAAGCCATTTGGATTATCATGCTTCTATCATATATCCAATGTTCCTCCTTGCGGTAACATGTGCTTAACTCATATACATTGAAAGTTACTCGCCCCCTTGTGCATGCGTTAGTTTTGTACCTTGCATGTGTTTTGTATATGTTGTGCTTCCTACTTGCTTAACTTGAGAAATAAAGCTTGTGTATGTTGGTTTGCACACCATGTATGTGTTTTATGTTTGAGCCTATTGCATCTTGTTCATATCTTAATTGGCTCTTGCGGGAGATTAATGGACTATCCCATTTTGGGGGAGTGTTATGCTTGGGCATTCCAGAATCCTAAAATGTGTGTACATGAGGAATACCACTTAGTATGTATATTGTAAGTTTATCTAGTCTCAATGTTGTATGTCTTTCTCATGAGAAATTCAAGTTCCACAATGTTCATTAATCATCTCTATTTGGATGTTTTTACCTCTTGTTGAGTATTCTTGGTTTATCACATTATGGGGGAGTCATACGCTTTGTGTATATTACAAACCTATAAAATGTGGACATTTGAATTAGTGTCACTTAGAATTGATATTGATAATTATCTAGCTCCTAAGTGGCACATTTAGCTCAAACAAGTTCCAATTCCCTTGGATTCATTTTATTGCTCCTCTTTTGGATCTTGTTTGTGAGAGTTTTCTTGGTATGTGTTTCCCTATATTTTGACCTCCATATCCTCCATGGAAACCATTTTCTTCAAGTTACTTTAATCTTTTATGATTGTGTGACTATTTGGAGCTATCAAGAATCTCTATCTAAGCATCAAGCTTAATTTTTATATTTCGTCATATGCTTATTGTTGTGAATATGATCATGATATCCTTGAAAAGTACATTGGGAAATGTTCCCCATAATTCTTGTCATTGGACAAGTGGTACTCCATATATGGTAGAATTTATTGATCATATTCATTTTGGCCTTTGCTTAAATTTTGTTCTACCTCTTGCCAACAAAATGTTTTGTGTTTTCTCCCAAGCTTTCCTTGCCGCTTGTGGATCTTCTTATTTTTTGTATCCTCGTGTATTTTATTTAATGTAGGTACTAGTGATGATCCCATTTGTGTGCATTTTGCATTCAAAAGGAAAATCCTACATAACGCACTATCCATGGGGGAGCTCTCCTATATTATTTAGAACACTCATATTTATGCTTCTTGTTTTGTTCCATATCATGTTTTATGTGCTTGGAAGTTTGATCTTTTCTTTTGGTACTTTGTGCCATCATGAAAAGTGTAGAGAGTTTGGTTTGTGTGTTGGAACCTTGCTTTTTGGGAGTTGGTTTTGTCTCATTCCTTGTTACTTGTTTGATCCCTTAGGATGAGATAAATCCTTGAGCATTGGTGTTTTTGTCTATCATTTGCTCTTTGGCTATTGCCTTGTTCATTTGTTGAATTTGTGTCCTTTCATGTGTTGATTTGGCTCTTTGATACAATTTGGAAACCCTTTTGTCGTGTCACACTCTTGTGTGCGACTTCTTGGTTTACTTGGTGTTTTTGTTCAAATTGTATCTCCTTTTTTGGTTCTTGAAATCTTGTGCATGCATATTTACTACATGTTCTATATTATGGCATGCTTTCTTTCTTGATCCAATATATAGGGGATTCTCCACCAAATCCTATCAGCTAAGATGTGCATGAAATTCAATTTCATATCAATATGCACATATTTATGTGGAGTCTCTCGTATGTATTGTAGTTTACCTAACTACTTTGGACCCAATGAGTTTTGGGACCATTGTGTACTTGAATGTGTTATAGGTACATTGGAGATTCATTGGATGCTTTTAAATAATAAGAAGATGTGGGGACTAAATGATAATTGGAGTCAAGCTAGGATGATCAACAAACTCATATCTACTTCATCCTACCAATGGTATCTCGGTAACAAGTATCCCTCTAATGCATACTTTTCGAGCATCCAACCTTTGTGGTTGCATCCTGGCTTGATTTCCTTCAGTTGCTTTTATTGTGGTTCTTTCAAGATTTTATTGTATCTTCCTTATTTTTATATGAGTAAGTTGAGATGAATGCATATTTTGGGGAGTATATAAAATTCATGTTTGTGATTCACCAATCCCACATATGCCAATCTAGCAATTCTATTGCCAATCGTTTCCTCAGTTTCTCTCATGTGCAATATGGATGAATTTGCAAGGTTTATTTGTTCTTTATGATACTTGTTGCTTTTTCCAATGCATTCCATCTATCTCTTGTTCCCTTGTGATAGTTGTGATGTATTTGTTGGTGTTTGAAGGTCATTGATGATCAATAAGATAAATTTGAGACTTTGGCCATGCTTTCTAGCAAAAATCTTACTAGAATTATCTATGAATTTCTTTTGGATATCTTGTTCATTCTTGAGTATCCATTTTGTGTGTACATGTTTCTTTGTGGATGTATATCTTGGTGATTGTTGTCTACCTAGAAACTTATACACATAATTATGGCTGAATCTCTAGTTGATATCCTTTTGCTTTGGAGTCTACACCTTGTGCTCCTTTTTATTCTTTGGTGGCTCCAAATGTTTTGCTTTGAGTGCTTGACCTTTTCATTTACATCTTTTGGCACTCATTGGTGTTATGAAAGTTGATCTCTCATGCCTTTGTGTTGTTATGTAAGTTTGGGGGAGCAAGGATACCATGTTTATGCACTTTGCATTCAAAGCAATTATTATATTTGGTGCATAAACCTTGGGGAGCTTTCCTAATCTACCTAAGAACACACATTTTCTTTCTTGTTCTTGTTTGGTGTTTTATTTGATTATGGGGAGTTAGGATTCCATAATTGTGCACTTTGTTGTGCATGAACCTTGGGGAGCTTCCTATTTTTCATCTAAACACCCATTTTCTCTCATCATAATATCTTCTCACTTGCTCGTTCTCGTGGTTTGATATAGAGGGAATGAGGATGCCATGTTTGTGCATATTGTATTCAAACGCAAATTATAAGTTGTGCACAAACATTGGGGAGTCTCCTCATATTATTTAGATCACTCTCTTTTCAACCTTGTCATAATATCTATCTTTCTTTTGGTATCTTCCTTTTGTGAAGTGCTTCTTTCGATCTTTTGATTGCTTGCTTCATTCGTTGATGCTTCTTCACCATTTTATTTCTTTGCAATCTTTGGATCCCCAGTTTAGTTTGATTTCCTCATGGTATTCTTCATTGGATACGTGCATTTGATTCCACTCATATTATGAAAAATGCACACCATATGGAGGAACTCTCACTAAATTGGCCTTCTAAAGTTTTTCACCCATTTCGGCAATCGATGCCAATGGGGGAGAAGTTTTAGAAGGTTTTAAGGGAACTTGGTTTTGTGTTTTGATTTTTCTACTTCAACATTTACCTCGTGTGCTTTGCATCTTAACGTGTTGCTTTGCAGGTTGAATATATCGAGGAAACTCCAGCACCGGTAATGGTTGGCAATATATGCAATGAAATTCAAGTTCATCCACACGTGCATAGATTGTGGGGGAGTTTGCTCGATATTGTGGTTGTACTAACATCACATACTTATGTAGTATTTGATGTTAGCACACAATTTGTTTAGTTAATTCCTTATATAAACCCTCTCAAAGGGATTGTCATCAATTACCAAAATGGGGGAGATTGAAAGTGCATGTGTGCCCCCATGTGTGGTTTTGGTAATTAATGACAATATTTATGGACTTATGTTTGCATTGAGTTTTACCTATAGGATTTTTCCATAGGCAATGATTGAACCATATGTTGGCTTCAAGGTTGGGAGAAGAATAAAGTGAAGAAAATTAAGTGTTGACCAAGGTTTCAATGAGTGATCCGGAGATTGGTCAAGTGAGAGTTGATCCTATAGTAAGTGTGTCTTGAAGACTAAAGTTGGAGTGATATCTCTTATGTACCTTCAAGACACTAACATAATAAAGAAAGAAGAAATGATGTGCAAGTTCAAGATGATCCATCTCAAAGAGATCATTTGCTTGAAGATTGCCATCCTATGGTGATCATGGATATGAGAAGATGGTATGCCCAAAAGAGAAGCTCTACCATAGTTGAGTATGGGGAGCAATTTGCAAGTCTTCACCAAGCTAGCGCAATCAAGAAAGTTGTTCCATCTTGAGGTGGACAAGATCTCTACCATCAAGCTCAAGTGGAATATGTTCAAGGCAAAGGTATGTTCTTGATAGAGTTTCTTTCTTACCGGTCTCGTGGTGTTAGTTGGGGAGACCGGTTTATAGGATAGATAGTCGTACTATCAAGAGGAGCTCTCGAGTGAGTAACTTGATCATATCCTTCGGAGAGAGCTCAAACCTTTGCATACTTGGCATCATCTTTGTTGGTTGTTATTTGGATCTTATCCATGTGAGGTTATTGAGCTTGTGGTAATATTCATAACAAGCTCTAGTTCATCGAAAATGAATTTCATATGCATTCTCTATTGCGTTTTCGATATTGGAGGTTTTACCGGTTTGTATTTTAAAGATTGGTAAAACCTTACTTTATTTGATTCTTATCCGTGAGGGGATGTAGATCTTGTGTTAATCTTCATGACAAGCCCAAGTTCATCGAAAACGGGTTTCATATGCATTCTCTATTGCGTTTTCAATGTTGGAGGTTTTACCAGTTCATCTTTTTGAGAGAGGTCAAACCTTTCGTTATTTAGTTCTATCCTCTCTTACTGGACTATGATGGTTCTCTGCATGATCTTGTAGAGTTTGTGGTCCTCTTTAAAACGAGCCCAATATCATCAAAATTGGAGTCCGGATGCAAAAGTTATGGTTGTTTTCGTATTGGTATTTCTGCCAGTTTTTGTAAGACCGGAGATTCCGGACTAAATCTCCGGTCCATCTCCGGACCGCGTACTGATTGTCCCCTAGTTTGACCCCGTTTGGCCTGGGTACACCGGAGACTCCGGTCAGTTTGAAAAGGTTCAGTTGTACGAAATGAATTTCTAGGTCCCGGGATTTCTTACCATCAAGTTGGTAAAAAGCCTCAATCTATTGGCAATTGCTAGAATTATCTATGATCTATTTTGGAAATCCTTTTCGGAGGGATTGCGAGTCTTTTTAATCCTCTATTCGGCACAAGAAAAAGGAAAAAAAGCCTTTTTCTTGTGCCGATTCTTCTTGTATCAAAATAAGTCCCAGTCCGGAGACTCCGGACCGGGCGATTCCTGGGCCTAACGGTTGGATTTCTAGGGACCTATTTAAGGGGCCCTTCTTCCCCAATGGTTCCCCAACCTTCCTTGCAAGTTCTCCCCTCCATTCCTGACCTTTTTGTGCTTGCTATCCCTCAATCCCTCCATTGATTCTTGCATATTCTTGAGGGATTTGAAAGAGGAGATCTAGATCCACAACCCCACCAATCAATCTCTCCTCTAAGTGAGGGGAACATCTTGGGATCTAGATCTTGGAGTCTTTTGTGGATTTCCTCCATTGTTCGTCCTCTCTTATTCCCCCATAAGCTTTTGTAGCTTTGGTGGAATTTGGGAGAGAAGGACTTGAGCACTTCGTGTGTTCTTGCCATTGCATTTGGTGCATCGGTTTGAGTTCTCGGTGAGGATTCAATAGGGTGAAAGGTGAGAAGGTTTTTACTCTTCGGTTCATTGGAACCCTAGACGGTTTGGTGGTTTTGCAGGTTTGTGGATTTCTTGGGGCCTCCAATTAAGTTGTGGAGCGTTCCCCAAGCTTGTTTGTTGGGAGCCTCCAATTGAGTTGTGGAGAAGTGCCCCAACCTTGTGAGAGGTTTCGGATTGCCACCGACAAGTGCACCGATAGTGGAAGTGTGGATCGATCCTGTTGGGGTGAGATTCACAGGAGAACAAGGGAGGCCTTTTGTGGCGTTGGTGGTTCGATACCACCCCCTCTCCAAACGAGACGTACTCCATGTTGGGAGGAACTCGGTAAAATATTGTCGTCTCCACGTGCCTCGGTTATCTCTATATCCGAGCTCTTACTTATGCACTTTACTTTGTGATAGCCTTCGTGCTTGAAGTATATATCTAGCTATCACATAGTTGTTTGTCTTGCTTAGCATAAGTCATTGGTGCAAATAGGTGAACTCTAGTTGTTCTAGGTTTTGTGCTCAACAAAGTAAACGCTAGTTTATTTCCGCCTTTGTTGAGCCCCTCTTGGAAAAAGTTTTTGACCACCTATTCACCCCCCTCTAGGCGGCATCTGTATCCTTTCAATATCAAATCACACTATTTGATTCTTACCGACCCACGTAGTTCAATAGGAACTTTAATCTCTGATATCACATCCTTTGTAATCACGGGAGCCATGAGCATTGTGGCCGCCACCGGGACACTTTCTGGCGCTGCGCTATTTAGCACATATAGCTAAGGTTCAACAACCTTATCAAAGTTATATTGTCCTCCCACTTAACTTTTCACGAAAAATTCCTTCTCAAGAAACTTGACGTTCCAAGTAACAAACTCTTTTGTCCTCGGTGTTATGGAGAAATTCCCAACAAATTCTTTGGGATAACCTACAAAGACGTGCTTATCCAACTTTGGTTGTAAACATTTTACTTATGCATAGCATACCAAAATTTAAGAAAAGACAATTCAGGTTTTATCCCAAACCATAACTTATATGGTGTCATTTCAACGGATCACGATGGTGCTCTTTTTAGTGTAAAAGCAGTAGTCTCTAAAGCTTCAATCCTTAAAACATAATGGCAGTTTTATAAATGACACCTTTGATCTTACCATGTCAAACATGGTTTGATTTCATCTCTCGAATATGCCATACTCCTATGGTTTATCGGGAAACACAAATCATGGAATAATTTCTCAAATCTTAGGTGTTTTGCTAAACAGGTAACTCAAATATCTTCCTTTATGATCGAATCATAAACTCTTTATTTTCCTGTTACAATGATTTTCCACTTCATCTTGAAAGTCTTTGAACAATTTCAAATGTTTCATACTTCTTCCTTATTAAGTAAATATATAGATATATTCACTCAAATTTCTGGAGAAAGCATATGAAGCAAAAAGATCCATCTCATATGGCTACACATAATGGACTATGCACATTAGCATGCACAATTTCCAATAAGCTAGTCATTCGTTCCTCTTTGGCCTATGAACGGAGTTTCAATTATCTCGAGGCAAGTGTCACAAGCGTCAATTGATCAAAATCAAAGACTCCAAAAATCCATCAACATGGAGTTTCTTCATGTTTTCTTTCCAATATAATTTAAACAGCGATGTCACTTCATAAGTGATCTTTCAATCATTTGTCTTGCGACATTTTAGCAATAGTGTTTATGGATGTGATTTCTCCCACTAGACTTGTAAAAGTTCATCCATCCTTTATGGAATACGGTAATTATTTGAACAACCATTGTTCTGATAATACCGAAACAAAATAACAATTATTAAAACAAATCTTGAAGGCCAGGTTTGACGACAACGAAAAACACAATAACACTTTATTTGTTTTCGATGAACATCATCACTTATTCTCTTGCTAGTTACTTAGGCCGTTGTAGTTCATGAATTGTGTTGTTCTGTATGACACTTCACACCAACCAGTTCGGTATCCAGTATCGGTATCCAATACCTCAGAACCACATTGTTTAACAAGCAAGGAATATAGCCATAACATGCATATCTTCTATATAGCTAAGTTGGACATCTCCAACCTTTTCTTTTCTCCCAAATATTTTATAGATTCTCTTTCAACAATTTCCTTTCTTTTAAAAGAATCTATCAACATAAATAGTGGTGTCATTCACATGACACATAGTACAAAGTGTATATAGTCAAATACTAATACCTTTGGACTTGCACTTTGAAGTGGATCACCATCATCAAATGTTTGGTGTTCTTTCAAAAATCCATTCTTTAGTAATCTATTAGTGTAGTAAACATTTTACTTACATCTTCTATTCATCCTTATCATGACAACTTTCATGATGAAGCTACTATAGCCTATAAGGAAGAATCGCGAGTATAATGTTAGTTCCCAAAACCTTTTTGGGAGATCCAGATGTTTAGCATCTCCATCCTTCACAAATTCTCATACATATGAGAACATGTATTTTGCTAAATTATACTCTATCATAATGCAACCAAAAACATTGTTTCAGATATCACAATATCTTTCACACATGATGGTTTCTGAAACAATTTTCAGCTCCTATATAATCTTGATATTAAAACAACTTTTGAATATCAATAATCATGGAGGCAAACATGATACTTTAGATACTAACATTGGAATTCTTACTCTTGATTTAATACTACTTATTAAACTTCATGTAGTAAATAGAGTTTGCTGAAAGTTTGCAATAGGATTTATAAACTTTAAATTGACATTCAAAACAATACGATACCAGTTCGTAAAGTAAATATCTAGAATTCTATAGTTCTATTATCTCAATTAAAACTAAGCATAAGGTAGTGAACAGACGCCAATGAGTACAACAAATTATGCAAATTCACTTCGATTTAGTTTATGACAAATTGAGTTCGACTAATCCAAATTAGAAATGAACTCCCACTCAAAAACGACATCCCTCATGCCTTTTTGGTGATTACATGAACCAAATCCACTACACCAAGTCCGATCATCACGTGAGTCAGTGTAGCTTCAAAGGCGAGCATCAATATGGGCATCATATCAACTATATGACTCATGCTTAACCTTTCGGTCCGTGTTCCGGGGCCATGTCTGTACATGCTAGGCTCTCCAAGTAAGAACCTTAGTACTCGCATGTGTAAAACTGTCTTACACCCGTTTGTATGAAAGCGCAGAATCGAGTACACCCGATCATCACGTGATGTCTCGAAACACGATCCATACAATGGTGCATACTTAAGGAAACACATTTTTATCTTGATATTTAAATGAGGGATCATCTTATAATGCTACTAAAACGCCAAACAAGCAATATAAGATGCGAACATCATATGTGTAAAGGTGGAAAGATATGGTCCATGCATTTGATCACCATCATATGCATCGTGGTATGATCTCTACCATTCCTTTGTGTGTAAGGCCAAGGTCTATGGAACTTACATGTTAGGTGTGTTGTAAGAGTATCAACTATACATCAACTTACAACATTACCATATCATGACACTAGCCCGGCAATGATCTAAACTAGACGCCTCTAATTTATCAATTGCAAGTTTTTACGTGGCTTAGGGCTTTCGGAGATAGAACCGGTCTTACCTACGAACATGGAACCACAACGAGGATAACCAAGTTATTAGCAACTCGTTGTAAATCAAATATTGACTATAGTAGGAGAGACAGACACCCGCCAGCCACTTATGCAAAACTAGTTGCATGTCAATCGTGGAACCGGTCTCATGTACGATGACATGTAAGGTTGGTCCGCGCCGCTTCATCCCACTATGCCACCAATATCTAAAATACATGAAAGATGCAATACCATGATCATCATCGCCCACATATAAACATATGTGTACTACCCGTGCAAAGCACCTACGCATAGATCAGGCTCTGATACCACTAAAGGGTTCGCAGCATAGAAAACAAAAAATTTCCTACGATGGGAACTATACACCAAGATCTATCTACTAGATACAAGAAACAGGTGGATATACATCCATGGAGAGCTTACCCTTGAAGACACCAAAGCTTTGTTAACGAGATGGAACTCGTGGATGATGTAGTCGTACACTTGCTGATCTCAAGATCGTGATGAAGTCCAGCAGGTCCGGCTCCAGCACGTCCTTCAGATCCAGCTCCAGGAAGTCCAGCACCACCAAGTCCAGCACCGCAAAGCAGCGGTGCATTCGTGATCGCACACACATCCGGTACCCCGACAACCTCCGTCCCTCGCTCTAGCAAAGCAGCGGAAGCAGCAACTCCTTTCCAGATAAAGCCACTGGGAACATGTATCTCACTAATCCGAGACCATGGGGAATAATACTAGAGGGGGAGAGAGATCCTTCACGAGGAGGTGTGTGTGTGTGAAGGTGTGAGAGGGGGGCCTTTTATAGGATGTGGGGGGGTGCCTATCCCCATTGCCGGTGCCCAAGGGGTGACACCTCACCTCCTCATTCATGTGGTGGTAACTCCCTCCACATAAATTTGCCCCTTCACATTCTCTTTTAAAGTCTCCACTTTAAATGCATTAAATTTCTCCAAATTTAATGCTCTCTCATTTAATAAATGTATTTTATTAATTTTATACAGAATTTTTTTTAATTACTTTAATTAACAAACATTCACATAAAACCCCCTGCAACATTTCAATATTACATGCAGAACCAATTCCAGCAATTTCACCCGAAACAGTTTCGATGTCTATTGAAAAAATTCCAGTGCTTTCTTAAATCTTTATCTGAAACATATTTTCTCCAAATGGTGTTGGTATCCCTTAAGTGTGTCACCCTACGGTTCGCGAATAATGCAGACATGATCGAGACCCATCTCCGATCAATAATCAGCAGCGGGACCTGGAGATCCGTATTGACTCCCACACATTCAACGATGACTTATGTGATCATGAGAACCTTTAACGATATTAACTAAATCTCTTTGTCTCACGATATATTACATGTCCAAGATTCGATCATCGGAATCTCCATACCTAGTTTGATCTCGTTGCCGACATGCACTCTTTTCTCGTTCCCGTGATATAACATTCTAGTGATCACATCACTTGCTTGCAAGCTATTTCAATGTGATATCACCGAGAGGGCCCAGAGTATATCTATCCGTCATCGGGATGGACAAATCCCACTCTTGATCCATGAGCCTCAACATAACACCTTTGTAGCATTGAACCCACCTTTATAGTCACCATGTTACAGTGTGACGTTTGATGTTATCAAGATACTCTTCCGGTGTCAGGAATTAACATGATCTCATGGTCTAAGGACTAAAATTACTTCGTATGATGTTATAGCAATATAAACATAATGACTTTGATCGTAATGCTATACTTTGGATGAATGTTCATCACATTATTCCACCAATGTTGTGACCTCGTTATTAACAACATCCAATGTCCATGATCAGGAAACCTTGATCATCTTGTTAATCAACAAGCTAGTTTATATGAGAGGCACTACTAGGAAGTTTGTATTTTGTTTATTAAACAAACATGTATTAACGTTTCCAATTAATACAATTATAGCATGCAAAATAAACATTTATCATAAACATGGAATAAGATAATAACCACTTTATTATTGCCTCTCGGGCATATTCCCTTCATGTACTACCTCCCTCAAAGTCCCGGGGTGGGACTAAAGGAGAGAGAGAGAGAGGGGGGAAGCCGTTGGCCGGCCCTAGTGGGCCCCGCGCGGGGGCGCTTGGCCTAGCCGGCCACCCCCTTGCCCCTTCTCCCACTTGCCTTTCCCTAATGGGCCCTCTTCCCTCCGGAATTGGCCCATTAAGCCTTTTGACCTTTAAATTGATTTTCTATTTTTATTTATTAATTATGAATAAATGATTAAATCAATATTTAACATTCATTCATATATTATTCAATCTCCGTGGCTATGGAACATGCTGAGGGCAAACCTCTAGGGTGGCCCGATCTTTCATGATTCCCTTTCAAATCGAGGGTGGAGTGCGGGGGAAGGAGGGAGGGATGAACACGACGAACACACGCGGGAATAACGCGATGGACACACACGCAAAACCACGATAAACACCAATAGCTCATGCCGGTGGGGACCGGTCTGGCGCAATCCCTAGGATCGGCGTCGGGCGGAGGACTCTCTCTCGAACCGGCACGGCGAGATGGGAGACTCGGTGAGATCTTGACTTCTAGGCAAAGGGACACTGATGCCTAGGCCTTGTACAACGCGGAGGCACGATGCAAACTCCAACAAGGTTTGGGGATATTGGTGCTCCTTGGTCAAGGAGCATGAGGCAAGAATTAGATAGATCCACAAGGGGGTTTCCACTAATTCCAGTATCATGCCTAGGGTTTACAATGGAGGTGGGGGTCTATATATAGGCCAACCACAAGTTCAAGGGTAATTCAGGCATTAAAGTTGAGTTCTGGGCGAAGTAGAGGGGTACATGGGCCACAGGGCCCAGCTAGGCTTGCAGGCCCATCACTTGGGCCGGACAGTCCGGGTCGGAATGACCGGACAGTCCGGGGTGGCCGGACACTCCGGGTAGTGTCCGGGCGGTGTCCGAACTGGCACACAGAATGTCCGAGCCCAGACGGGGCGGGGGGTAGGCCGGACACTCCGGCTGAGTCATGTCGGACACTCCGGGTGGGCCGGACACTCCGGCTGGAGTCGGGCGGACACTCTGGGTCAGTCTGCTTCAGGATAGGTGCAGCTCCTAGGCTCGAGGGTCGACGCGGCGGGTGTTCGTACCTGATGATACACAGAGCAGTCGTATGAAGTAGCACACCATCCAAGGAGGTATCAAATTGGCACGAGGAGAGGAGCGAGTTCACCTTAGCTTGGAGGAGTTTGGCTCGGGCACGAGTCATGGGTCCACTTGGGGGACTTGTTGGTGTAGATGTAGAAGCGTCCGTAGGACGGGCTGCATCAGCTCCCCCTACTTGGGAAAGAGTCGTCCTCGACTCTTCATGGATATCATCTTGAACATCTCCATGGTAGGGTGAGATATCCTTTACATTGAATGTATTGCTTGCAAGGTACTTGGAGGTCGGGATGTTGATGATGTAGGCGTTGTTGTTGATTCGTTTGAGGACCTTGAAGGGACCATCTCTTCTTGGCTTGAGCTTGGAGTCACGTTCCTTGGGGAAGCGGTCCTTGCTTAGGTGTTTCCACACAAGGTCACCTTCATCCAAGATCATCTCCTTCTTGTCCTTGTTTAACTTTGAAGCTTGGCGAAGGACTTGTTGTTCGATAGTAGCTCTTGTTTCTTCGTGAAGCTTCTTCATAGCTTGTGCGTGCTTCTCGACATCCATGTTCGTGCGCTCATGGAGAGGTAGTGGTAGGATGTCGAGCATGGTAAGGGGCTCGAAACCATAGACGATCATGAATGGACTCATCTTGGTTGTTGAGTGCTTGGCACAGTTGTAGGCGAACTCGGCGTGTGGGATGCATTCCTCCCAATCCTTCAAGTTCTTCTTGGTCAAACACACGAAGGAGAGTCCCGAGGCTGCGGTTGACAACTTCGGTTTGGCCATCAGTTTGGGGATGCGATGCGGATGAGAAGAGTAGCTTGACGCCGAGCTTGGCCATGAGGGTCTTCCATAAGTAGCTCATGAATTTGACGTCGCGGCAGAGACGATTGTCCTTGGCACATCGTGTTGTCCGACGATTTCCCTGAAAAACAGATTTGCAACATGTGAAGCATCGTCGGTCTTATGGTACGGTATGAAGTGTGCCATTTTGGAAAAACGATCCACAACAACAAATATAGAATCATGACCATGCTTAGATCTAGGCAATCCTAACACGAAATCCATGCTAATGTCGGACCAAGGGGCATGAGGAATATGCAATGGCATATAAATACCATAAGGGTTAGCTTGCGACTTAGCTTGAACACATGTCGTGCATCATTGAACGTAGCGCTCCACGTCACGCTTCATCTTGGGCCAAACTTGTCATGGCCAAAGTGACCCATGAGGCCTCCACCATGAGATTCTTGGAGAAGCAAAAGTTGAAGCGACGACTTCGGGATGCATAGTTTGTTTTGTTTAAAAAGGAAGCCCTTATGCAAATAGAAATCATCAACTCCTTTTTCATTGGAGCACTTTGCGAAAATTGGATCAAAGAACGGGTCGGAAGCATACAAAGATTTTATTTCCTCAAGACCCAACACGTTGATTTCAAGTCTCGTAAGAAGGCTTGTGTGTTTGCGAGACAACGTGTCCGCAACTACATTATCTTTGCCCTTATTATACTTGACAATGTACAGAAAAGACTCCATGAATTCAACCCACTTAGCATGTCTCTTGCTCAAGTTGGCTTGGCCTTTGAGATATTTCAATGACTCGTGGTCAGAATGTATGATAAATTCCTTGGCCAAAGGTAGTGTTGCCAAACTTGAAGGACACAAACTAAGGCAAAAAGCTCTTTGTCATAAATCGGATAGTTGAGGCGAGCACCATCAAGTTTCTCGCTATGGTAGGCTATATGACGTCCATTTTGCATAAGGACTCCTCCAATGCCAATACCACTAGCATCACACTCTATCTCAAAAGTTTTTGTGAAATCCGGTAACGCAAGGAGAGGTGCTTTGGTGAGCCTCTTTTTAAGTTCATCAAAAGCTTTTTGTTGTGCTTTGCCCCACACAAAGGTGACATTTTTTTGGTCAATTCATTAAGGGGACAAGCAATGGTTGAAAAGTCTTTCACAAAGCGACGATAGAAATCAGCCAACCCATGAAAACTTCAGAGTTCACTCACATTTGTTGGGATGGGCCAATCCCGTATGTCCTTTACCTTGGAAACATAGAAACGACAAATCCAAGAAAAATCAACTTGTCTTTAGCAAAAGTGCACTTGGGAAGATTAGCATAAAGCTTTTCATGTCGAAGTATTTGCAACACTTCCTTGACATGTGTTATATGGTCCTCAAGTGATTTGCTATAAACAAGAATATCATCGAAATAGACAACAACACTTTTTCCAATGAGAGAACGCAAAATATGATTCATGAGGCGCATGAAGGTGGATGGGGCATTAGATAAACCAAAGGGAATAACCAACCATTCATAGAGACCAAGTTTGGTCTTGAAGGAGGTTTTCCACTCATCACCTTCAGCCATGCGTATTTGATGGTAACCACTACGAAGATCAATTTTTGAAAAAACGGTGGCTCCACACAACTCATCAAGCATGTCATCGAGATGTGGTATGGGATGTCGATAATGCATGGTGATAGCATTGATAGGACGGTAGTCCATGCATAACCGTAACATATCATCCATTTTTGGAACAAGTATCACGGGTACGGCACTTGGACTAGTGCTAACTTGGATCAAACCTTTAGAGACGAGTTGGTTGATTTGACGTTCAATCTCCTTTGTCTCCTCCGGGTTCGTGCGGTAAGCGGCGCGATTGGGAAGTGGTGCACCGGGGATGAGGTCAATGCGATGTTCGATGCCCCGAAGAGGAGGTAGTCCATGTGGAAGCTCTTCGCGAAACACATCCTTGAATTCCTGCAAAACATTCATCAAAGATGGAGGAACATTGGTTAATTCATTAGTTCCTGGCGCTAGTCCCTTGCAAAGGAGGACATAGTGCAAGATGGATGGGTTGTTCCGAACATCTCTAATCTCACTTTTGGTGGCAAGGTGAACACTCTTAGTTTTTCCACTCGAGTTTGGCTTGTGGCTCTCACTCACTATGAGGTGGTTCTCTCTCTCACCGCTCTTCTCACAAGTAGGTGTTGTGCTTTGCACCCTCGCTAAAGCCTTTGCATTGTCCGCAATTATTTGGCTAGGAGTCATCGGTTGCAAAACACATGTTTTGTTGAGCCATTTGAAGGTGTATACATTGGTGCGACCATCATGTTGAGCAGCCTTGTCAAATTGCCATGGTCGACTAAGAAGCATGTGGCAAACTGTCATAGGAACCACATCACACTCCACCGTATCTTTGTAAGGACCAATGGTGAAGGAGACCGATACAGTATGCTTGATCTTCATGGACCCTTGGTCACTTAGCCATTGCACGTGGTAGGGGTGCTTGTGCGGCTGGAGGGTGAGGTTGAGCTTCTCACACAACTCGGTGCTAGCAAGGTTGTGGCAACTCCCTCCGTCAATGATCACCTTGATAGATTTTCCATTGATGCCGTCTCGTGTTTGGAAAATATTTGAGCGTTGGTCTTCATGCTCTTGTGCTTGAGTGGTCAAGATCCTTGTGACGACAAGCGATGGACTTGCGTCATGTTCACACATGAGGAGTTCTTGATCATCTTCCACTCGTTGCCTTGCCATTGCTTCCTTAACACGGGCATCAAACTCATCTTCACTCAAGTACTCTTCATCACCATTGTCATGGATGAACAAGACTTTCTTGTTTCCACATTCAGCCGACTTGTGTCCTTTACCTCTACACTTGTAGCATTCACCGTTGAAAGGTGTATCACTCTTTGCTTGCTTGCCACTTGGGGGGCAGTTTTCCTTGAGGAAGTGTGGGCTTGAAGGAAGGCTTGGAGGTACTTGAGGAGCTTCCATTGAAAGTTGTTGGTGTAGCGGTTGAAGCTTGCTTGTAGGCGATGTGCACAAGCTCAACCATGGTGTTGTATGTTTGGAACTCGACGATGCGCTTGATGGGGTGGTTCAACCCAATAAGGAAACGTGCCATGGTTTGCTCCATGCGCTCATCAATGTTGGCACGAATCAAGTTGAGTTCCATTTCCTTGAAGTACTCTTCCACGGTCTTTGTCCCTTGACGAAGCGCTTGAAGGTTGTTGAAGAGGTCACGCGTGTAGTGCGCGGGGACGAACCGAGATCTCATGTGAGCCTTCATGTCATGCCAAGTTGTGATTGGCGTCTCTTTCCTTGCATCACGAGCAACTTGAACTTGTTCCCACCAAAGGTTGGCATAATCATCAAACTCAAGCGAAGCCATGGCGACCATCTTCTCGTTGCTATAGTTGTGCATGCGGAAGATCTTGTCAACTTTGAGTGCCCACGAGAGGTATTCTTCGGGGTCATTAGATCCGGTAAACTTGAGCTTGCCAAAAGTATCTTCATCATTGCGGTCATTGCGACGAGCTTGGTGACCTTGTTGATGATCTTGTAGTTGGAGAGGTCGAACTTGGTTCTCATGACCTTGTTGCGGAGCTTGCTCTTGCTCTTGGCGCGGTTGTTGACGTGGTTGAGGTGCTTGGGCCTCATGGTGGTGAGGGTGTGGAGCCTCTTGACGTGGTTGACGACGAAGGGGAGGCTCGTTCCTCGGTTGGTGACGTTGGTTAGGCACATGGGTCTCACGGCGAAGATCATGGTTATGAGCCTCTTGACGTGGTGGGCGTCGCTCAACTTGTATCACTTGACGCTCCAAGTTTTGTTGATGTGGAGGAGGCGCCTCGTGATGACCATGGTGTCGTTGTTGACGTTCATGACATTGATGACGAGGAGGAGGATCTTGGAGAGCTTCACGTCGATGACGAGCTTGATTCTCCAAATTGGAGTCATCACTTGTTGTGTCAAGTATGTGTCGCGGTCGATGGTGGTAGACTTGCGGTTGCGCTTGCGGTTCCTCTTGTGATTGCTCTTGTTGGATCACTAGTGCCCTTGCGTGATGACAGTGTGCTTCTTGCCTTGCTCGAGGCCTTGAAGAGAGGTCACCATCATAGCTTGACGTTGCAGCGTGCCGTGGGGAAGGTACATAGTTCGAAGAGGTTCCATCTTCAACCACGGGGGAATCATTGCATCTTGGAGCACTTGGATGTAGATCTTGTGGAAGAGGAGCATGACGATGCGAAGAACTTGAAGAGCTTGATGCGCGTGAACATGGTCTTGCCATGCCGTCGATGAGGCGTCTAAGATTGTCATTTGTTTCGGCGACGGAGCGTTGAAGCGCTTCATTTTGATGGCTGAAGTTGTGATGCATTGCATGCATTTGTCGTTCGAGGCCGTCGAAGCGGTTGTCGATGTTCTTGAACTCGGCTTGCGTCTCCCCAAATTGTTCATCTTGTCGCGTCTCAAGGGCTTCGCAACGTTCACGAAACTCTTGTCGAACGATGAAGTGACTTGCGTGCGTCATGTACGGTCCTTGATCTTCTTCTTGGGGAGGTGGTTGGCTCGTCTCACCGTGCCTATCCATCATGCAAGGCACACAAGTATTGTATATGGAAGTGGAATATGGTGGTGTTAGCCTTGTACCTCACCTTGGGGATTGCACCAAACTAGAAACCACTAGTGAGAGCTATAAGCGTGCAAAGTGGAAATGTAAAGAAAACTCACACTAAAGAAAGAACTAACTCTCAAAAGCTTGTTTGTGTTAGGTTAGGATTGTGGAAAGCCAAAGAACCAACCAAAATAAAAGGGATAGTCAAATGTGGGTAAAATCCAAGAAAACTCAAGTCACAGGCGAAGGTCAACAACTCAAAGGGGTGACGGGAAACTACGACTATATACACACACATGGAGAAAGTTGGGATTGACACGACTATGAAAATGAGCAAACAAAATGTCCTAATGAAGACTAAACTCGTTGTCGTGCCAATGCAAGGAGAGACCGTGGCTCGTTTGCAAAGAGGAAAAATGAGCAACGGATTTGTGCACTTGTCTTGGGCGCTCTTCTTTCTCTCTTGCTTACAAGCTTTGAGACTCTCTTTTGCAAGGGTAGACTATTTTTCTTTTGGTTTTTCTTTGTATCTTTTTCTTTCTTTTGTATTTTTTTGCTCTCCCTTGATGCTACCTAGTCACACTTGATATTGCTCTTGCACTCTCACTATCCAAGGACAAATGCACAATGCTCAAGCAAACACAAGATGAGCCACTCTCATGGGATATGTACACACAAAGGAAGATAGGGGTTAACAAGATGACGCAAGTTATACCTTCTTTGATGATGAACTTGGCGTCGGTGGTGCGGAATGATGTTCGTGGGCCGTGGTGTCGGTGAGCGTGGAAGTTGATGATGCAGAAGCTTGCTATTAGTTGCTGACATGCACACGGGACACGATCAAACAAAGGAGATTAGCCAATGCGAAAAATGAGGCAAAACTGTCAAAACTGGCGTTACAGCCGGACACTCCGGTCTGTCTGGGCCGGACACTCCGGTCTGGCTGGACACTCCGGTCTGAGCCGGCCGGACACTCCGGTCGGTACAAGCCGGACACTCCGGCGCGGGTTTCCTGCTCGTGTTCTTGCGCGGAAATCCTCGCCTTCGGGCCTCAAATCCGCGAAAAACTGGCCAAATCGGGCTGCGAAAACGCAGGATAAAGCTAGACCAATTCCTTAGACAAGGTTTGGTCGGATCAAAACCATAAATAACACTCCAAATCAAGAGATCGATCCAAAGGCAAATATGGGCTGTTTTTTGGGGGATTTTCGAATTTTTGGTGGATAGAAGAAAATTTTGTGGGGGAATTCGTGAGCAACGAAGTTCTTGATACCAATATGTTGAGGGCAAACCTCTAGGGTGGCCCGATCTTTCACGATTCCCTTTCAAATCAAGGGTGGAGTGTGGGGGAAGGAGGCAGGGATGAACACGACGAACACACGCACGAAGAACGCGATGAACACACACACAAAACCACGATAAACACCAATAGCTCACGCCGGCGGTGACCGGTCCAGCGCAATCCCTAGGATCCGCGTCGGGCGGAGGACTCTCTCTTGAACCGGCACGGCGAGATGGGAGACTCGGTGAGATCTCGACATCTAGGCAAAGGGACACCGATGCCTAGGCCTTGTACAACGCGGAGGCACGATGCAAACTCCAACGAGGTTTGGGGATATTGGTGCTCCTTAGTCAAGGAGCATGAGGAAAGAATTAGATAGATCCACAAAGGGGTTTCCACTAATTCCAATATCATGCCTAGGGTTTACAATGGAGGTAGGGGTCTATATATAGGCCAACCACAAGTTCAGGGGTAATTCAGGCATTAAAGTAGAGTTCTGGGCGAAGTAGAGGGGTACATGGGCCACTAGGCCCAACTAGGCTTGCAGGCCCATCACTTGGGCCGGACAGTCCGGGTCGGAAAGACCAGACAGTCCGGGGTGGCCGGACACTCCGGGTAGTGTCCGGACATTGTCCAAACTGGCACACAGAATGTCCGAGCCCAGACGGGGCTGGGGTAGGCCAGACACTCCGCCTGCGTCACGTCAGACACTCCGGGTGGGCCGGACACTCCGGCTGGAGTCGGGCAGACACTCCAGGTCAGTCTGCTTCAGGACAGGTGTAGCTCCTGGGCTCGAGGGTCGACGCGGCGGAGGTTCGTACCTGATGATACACAGAGCTGTCGTATGAAGTAGCACACCATCCAAGGAGGTATCAAATTGGCACGAGGAGAGGAGCGAGTTCACCTTAGCTTGGAGGAGTTTGGCTCGGGCACGAGTCATGGGTCCACTTGGGAGACTTGTTGGTGTAGATGTAGAAGCGTCCGTAGGACGGGCTGCATCAGAACACCTTCGACCTCCACTCCGGACATCCTCCGGACTTACTAAAACCCTTCCGGTTTTCTCTCTACTATTCTTTGGCAATTCTTACGATCATATAAACACTCTCTAAGCATCATCAAACCCTTAAGTGTGATACCCTATGGTTCGGGAACACTCCAGACATGGTCAGGACACTCCCGGACCAATTATCGACAGAGGGACCTGGATGGCCATGTGACCCCTGTGCGTTCCACGAAGATCTTTCGTCATTTGAACTGGGACGGTCGTGTCTTATTCCCTTTGTCTCTTGATACTTACATTGCCCGAGATCTGATCAATGACATCACCATGTCGTGTTCAATCTCATTACTGAACAATGCTACTTGACTCGTTCTAACAAGTGATATCCCTGTGATCAAATCACATGCCGCACAACTATTGGATATAACTTCTCCGAGTAGACCCTTGAGTATATTTCTGTCACGTGGACGGACAAATCCCACTCTTGACATATATTGCCTCTACGGTTTCCTCCGAGTACCTAAACACACCTTTATAACCACTGTATTACCAAGTGGCGCTTGATGCTATCTAAGCACTCTAGAGAGACATTGATTGATATAGCCTCACGGTCTAAGGAATAGTCTACGAGGATCCATTTCTAATCATCGTAACTTGAACTTCGTGACATGATTGGGTCATGATGTTTAGGTTGGGTATTGGTTCATCATCTCATTCTCAGAATGAGTTGACGCTATTTCTAACTGGCATAAATGCCACATGATCAGGAAACTTGATAATCTTTGACCAATGAACTAGTGACTAGATTTTCACTGGGAACCCCTGGTTGTTTATATATCACACGTGTATTGATGTTTCCTCTCAATACAGTTATAGCATGATATAAAACTTAATCATAAACTTTATGAAATATGATAATAGTCCTTATCACTATTTGTCTCTAGGGCATATTTCCAACAGTATCCCACTTGCACTAGATTACAAATAAACTAGTTGCATTTGTTCTTAATCGTTGGCACCATATATCTGGTACCCTGAACATGCTTGCTCATGGAAGAGGTTGAGCCTTGGGTCTGTACTTTACAGTCCCAAATCCTTTGCAACTTACTAATGTCATCTTGATTGACATTAATACTTTATCATCACATGATAACATCTGTGTGTATGTATCATCGCTATGGTAGCAGAACGAGGCCGAATTCCAGGAGCCTATATTGACTTTAGATCAACCTCGAGGGATTTGTCATGGGCACTGTGCCCTGGGATAGTTAAAAACAAACTAGACCCGCCATAAAATTATACAACTCTTTAGATGGTACCCTTATCTATTATTATAAATGTATTCATCGAAACACGAGTGCAGCTTGTGCAACTTTCGATGTTTTTGTTCACCTCACTTCCTACTTGACTCTAATCGGTATTACGGGAGTTTCCAACATATTCCCTTATAACATAACCCTTTATGTTTTAAGATATATCATCTTTTATGGATTTGTAAAATATGTCTGCAGTTCTCTATTAGACACTGCGGACAAACCTAGCTCAATGTCCTGTGATTCAAACTTAATCACTTTTAAGCATTCCTTATTGGATCATATATTATGTTAAGTTACCATCATGGTTTTCTAAGATAGAACCTATGTCTCAACATAGTGGATGATGATCATCCTTTTCTTTCTTTCAACCATTGATGTTAAACTTAATATTATTCCTAACTTGAGTTATTAAGGACCAGTTCCTTAATTAACTTCTATGCTGAAACCCTTTTCAGAATCCCTTAAGGAATACTACATAATATCATAATACACTTATTATCAACTTCTACACCTTATAAATCATTATTTATCGGTACTTGCGCTTTTATTCTTAACACACTTAAGAATCACTCCTATAAGCTCCCACTCAAAATATGTTCCCAACATATTTGGGTATGAGTCACTACTCTTACTCAAACTATGTTCCTACATATTTGAATTTGAGACTTATATTGCTCCCACTCAAAAATATGTCATTCGCATATTGTTTTAGGAAGACTTTCATAGCTCCCACTCAATTTTATGCAAATTGCATATCCACTCACTATTTTGAACAACTTCAAAATCCTTTGATCAAATATCAAACTTGGAGATTTACTATCAGATACTAGTACTTTTACTAGTTTTAAATCCAGTAGACATTTAGCACACTTGAATCAAATTCATTTGAATTCGTCCAATACTTGACAAATTGTGATTTTGTCATTCACTCCCTTTTTCACTATGGCTTTGCAGTCATTTGGGAAAATTCAATTAACCCCTTTTACTTGTGAGATTCAACAACAAATTCCTTTCTAATCTCAAGGGAATTTTGCTATGGGATTTCTCATAACTTTAGCTTACCATTATTTCCTTAGTAGTTCATAGGTATGTCATATTCTGGTAATCATGACAAATGATTCACAAATGTCTCCATACAAGATATGTATTACATTTTTAATCCTACTTCATGTACAAAAAACACCAGTGGGGAAAACACAATGATCATTATCATTGATTATTTCCTTTGTGAAGAGAATCGTTTAGGAATGTTTTCCGTTGTGCTTCTCAACACTCTGATGCAGGGTTTTGAATCCTCATCGTGTTTTTCACTATCTTCCATTTGCTTCATAATCGAGAAATATCACTGAATGCGAACTTTCTCGAAAATGTACCAAAAATAAGCAATACTAATTTTTCTTTTCTTTTGGTTTCAACTACGGATTCTGTATTCAAAGTTTCCAATGAATAATCTACAAGGACTTATTCTCTATTGTTTTGGTTATATCAAATAACCCCAAAAAATTTACAACGATCCATACCAGATATGGAGATGCTTTCACGAATTCACATGGTTCACTATATATTCGAACTGAGTGCTAACTATTTCTAATTAATGGTCTCTACACTACAACGATTTATCTGGCGCCATCTATTTAACCCACTTTGATATCTAATATCACATTATGATGCTTTGCATTTTGACGTTTCAAAACGCTTTGCATTCCACAATTTCCTTTTATGCCATTCTTATAAAGTCGAATTTCATTACTATTGATCAAATCGTAGTAATTAGATTCTCTCTTATATTCATACCTTTTGTTGATGAAACACTTTGATCATATCAAATAGTTTCATACTTATGTTTCCTTTGGTAAACTTCTTTACACATTTAAACAATCATATAATGATAATTACCATTCTGTCAAAACATAATACATCGAATATGTATTTATTTTTAACAATTCATTAAAACACTTTGTATTCAAGTAATACATGGTGTTCAAGTTATTTTCCCGAACTTAGGCATGATTTATATGTGACAAGAAATGGAATGACTTTTACTGTGACATCCCAAAATTTTCCAAATTTTTAAATGTGAAAAAAAACTTAAACAAAGTGAAGAATCAAGTTCTTTGAAATTCAGAAGGAACAAAAACTTTTGGAACATTTAATATAATGCCTCAAAAAACCAAGACAAACAAAATGATTTTGTTTGTGAAGTGGTGTGCATGTTTTAAAATCCCAAATCATGAAGCATGCATGAGCATCTTGACTTGGTTGGATTTTAAAAACCTAAGAGAAGTGAAAAATATCTCAAACCCTAAAACTCTAATTGTTTGTTAATACTAAGAACAACACAATACTATGGATATACTCCATATTTATATTAAACAAAAGAACTCCTATGAGAGATAAAAAGATAAAGGGCAAAATAATAAAACAATAGAAATTGGTTTCATCCAATTTGGATCCATGGATACAAATATATGAATTATTTGAGAATAGAATTAAGAAAATACAATATTAGCTATTAAAGCCAAAGTGAATAAATTTGATTAGAAAAATTTGAGTTGGAAAGTAAATGTGTTCTATAATGCCCTAAAAACCTAATTTGAGTTTTACAAATTTTTAGAAATTTGTTTGATTCCAATTGGTTCACTAAATCAAAAGTTTTTGAAGGAAACAGAAAAAGAAAAACTGAAAATAATAAGCAAAGAGAAAAAAAACAGCAGCAGCAGTCGGCCCACAACCCCAGCCCACTAAGCCCACCTGGCTCACCCCTTCTCCCCCTCTGTTTCTCACCGTCGCCCTCTTCGCCCCCTCTCACTGACGCGCTGGCCCCACCTCCACGTCACCCTCCACCTCACCTTCTTCCACCGCGATGAACAACCCCTCTCCCTCCCTGGCCGTTTCTGTGTTGATTCGTTTCGATTAAATTCGAGCGTTTGCGAGATTAATTCTCCACTCCAAGCCCTGCCCCTTAAACTCCACTCCCTCCTCTCTGTTTTCCCTCAAACCCCACAACCCCGGAGCCACTAGGCTGCTCGGAATCGAGCTCAGACCACCGCAGACCCCGACGAGCTCCGGCGACAATTCCGGCGAGAACCCGCTGCCCCGTGCTCTCTTTTCTGCCCTGTTAGCTTCACCATCCTCAGGTGCACCGATTAATCCCTTTGCTCAATTTTTTTTGTGCCCCAAGTCATTGCCACGGTCACCACCGGCGTCACCCTCTACCGCCGCCGTTCACCGGTGATTTCCGACGAGACGCAGGTTCTCGCCACCCTCTTTTGGCCACAGCTAGCTTCTACACGACCAGGCGCACCTCACTGACCATTTGCCTTGTCTGATCGAGCCCCAGGACGACGACACCGTCTCGGAGACGCAAGCTCCACCGTCGGCAGAACTCCGGCGAGGAATCCTCGACGAAGCCGAGCGCTCCTCCCTCCACCACGACCACCATCGAGACCACCGAGACCACCGCAACCCGCCGGTAAGATCTCCGCTTCCCCTACCCCTCTAGAACCACCAGAGCACCACCTACCCGCCGCGCCGCCAGTCCGTGGCCGACGCGCTGAGCACCGTCCGATCTATCACTAGCGGTTGAGATTAGACCACTTACCGAAGTGGTATCAGCCGATCTGATCCACTCGTTTCCACTTATAATCCAACGGCCCATGTTGCCGATCCGCCCGAACCGGTACGGGCCAATAGGATTGTGCCACGTCGACCTGAGCGTCTGTTTAAATTAGAAAATAAGCAGAATAAATGTTAAACTTAGAAATTCAATAACTTTTGATCCACAATTCAGAAAAATACAAATTTGGTGTCCATGGATTTAGAAAAATGATAGCTTCACTGCTGAGGCCTTATCTCACCCTTTTGATTCTGAAAATTTGGAGTTTTAGGCAGAATCTTTTAAGGAGTATTTTACACATAAAAATTGTTTTGTAAATTATTTTTGGGTGAATCTTTTTGCTATGGATTGCAAATTGAACCCTCTATCCAGTAAGACCAAAATATAAATTTTGTTGAATATACCTAATAGTATGGAAATTATTTAGTGAGTCTAGCCTTTCCAAATACTAGAAATTATTGGTAATTGTTACGATTGCACAAATGGTTGCATTTGTATTCTTGCAATTATAAAGTGTTCAGAAAGCACTTAGTAGTGTTCAAAACCCTTGTTATACCAGTTTGTACAATAAAAAATTCCATCTTGCATGCTTGCTTATTTTGCATGATTTTTTATTTTGCCACTAGTGTTGACTTTGTGCATGTTTTGTCTTGGTTGTTTTGTTTGATAGATTGTGTGGATTGTCAAGTGTGTTACTGCAAAGAGTGTACCAACACCACCAACTACTAAGGCAAGTGGCACTATCATCCATATCCTACTATTTTCGTTACACTTAGTGGATTTTTGTAGTATGCATGATAGGACTACTATGATACTACGCTATGTTATGTCCTATTTAGGATAACCTTTATATATTCCTTAGTGAAAATATTGTAGTTGTAGTATGCTTAGCCCTGCTATATATTCAGGGTGGAATACACCATATTGTGATTATATGAAGTGTTGGAAAAATATATGTTTTATATAATAAAACAAGTACTCAATGAATCACCTGGGTGGAATGTGGATACTCAGTTGAGAATAAGGTGGCAACGAAGGGAACCATATCTATGGCTATCTCTTTTGTGTGTGCACTAGAAGAATACCACCCAGGAACTTAGAGAATGAACATGTTTCTCGTACAGTGGCTTTCGTGTACAGCTACATGCCAAATGGGCTCTGGCTTAGTCAATTACATAGTGGAAGACCCATGCATTGGCACCTCTTCAGGTTAACTAGAATTATGTATTGGAGGTATATCCTTGCATTGGTGCCTGGTAGTTGTATTGGGAGGACTTCTATGGAAATACTTTGTCACATTCTCGATCTGCCGATACTCCATCTTGGTGAGTACTAATCCAGTGGTCACTGGTGGCGTCAAGACGAGATTGTGTCTTGTGGGTAAAGTGTACAACTTCTGCAGAAGATCAAATTCTAAGTACTTAGCCGTGTCACCGGTTATGGACAACTCTGAGCAACTAAGGCCTAAAGCTATGGAAGATCTCGACATTCTAATTTCTCAAAGTAAAACTTGATGGTGACAACAAGAGATTAGAAGAACTTGGAGTTTGCCAAGGCAATCAGAAAATTATTGAAAGATGAAAAGTATTTTGCAAAGATAGGATAAAACCATGTTGCTTTGTGCAAATAAGCCTAAGCTCTACTTAGCCAAATATGCATGTAGTGATAGTCCAACTTGTGACACTTGCCAATACATTCAAAGTATTGACCCTTTTGTGGCTGCAACCTATCATGTTGCAGGTTATTCTATTGATGAGTGAGGAACGATGATAGGATTATGAGTCTACACCCAACATGTTTGCTTGTGGCACATGAAGATGAAGGACTCCATGCTTTACTTGTATTCTGCTGCTTTGTAATAAGATAGCCTATGGCTATGAGTTTGTAATAAGTATTCATATTCTGACCTTGCGATGTAATATGACCTTTGAATCTTGATATTACATCTTAAATTGTGGGTGATAGCTATTCGATCCAGGGACTAGAACTGTAATCACAGGGATTCGAACCAAGCCAGGTTTGGGTCTTTACATTCACATATTATCACATAACTTTGAATTTAAACAATGGTTTCATTCATTAATGAACATATCATTAAGTTGGGTATTTTAAGGCATTTCAATATTTTACAAATGTTCATGCATTATCAATTAGTTTCAAAACAAGTATAATTCACACGTAATCAGACAAGATATGAACACGAATAGAAATCATTCATAAAAGTGGAACAACTGTTTACAAGCTAATATGAATAACCATCTCACAAAGTGTGAGACACACTAAAGAAGTTCACAATCTTTTGATTATAGTAATCATCCTAAAACATAAACTAAGTGATAAATGTTGAGGGAGAGTGTCGTTGGCCATCATCATCATGCTCGCCATCAACACGCAAAGTCACCTCCTCTCCAGCAAGCACCTCTCATGAAGAAGGACCTGTTTTCAGTAAAACAGAACAAGTATCAAAATATACTTAACACTGCAAATGTGTTTGCAAGATTATAACATTTAGAAAATTGTATATCAAATATATACCTTTGTCATTTGATGACCTCACATACAACAGGTTCAACGATCACATTCCTGAGATGTGACATGAACCTGTGGAAATCCAGTGTTTCCGCGTCGCCTCTCATAATGCAAGTCCTGACTTGTGCTTGGTAGCTTGCTGGCAGCGACCGCAGCACAACGCCATTTGCAAAAGATCCCGTCATCCAGCTATCCAAGAAGTATGCGGGCCTCATGTACGCATCATGCATGCGCTCCAAGTGGTCGCCAAGCGATGAGTTCTCCTCCATCTTAATGGAGAGGAAGTCTCCCAGCAGCTCATGCTCCCATATGCATGCTTGTTCCACGAAATGTGTTCTAAGATGTAGCATTACCATACAAGGGTTGACATTACCCACGACATGCCATAGCTCGTCCACCATTCCAAAACGCATTGTAACTGAAATGAAGGAGGCCATCTCTCGATGGTGATAGGGGTCTTCCCACTGCTCTGGGGTCTCTAGGTTAATGGACTGATCCAAATCCATCTCGTCGAGTATGTAGTCGACCACGTCATTCTCACTAAGGAGAATGTAGAGACGCGCAACCCACATAGAGAAGTTTGATCCGTATAGCCTGAGCTTCTCTCTTTCTGACCAATCAATCGTCAACAGGAAAGGTGGCATCAGGGAGAACCTTTTGTACATTTATAATTGCTAAAGGAATTTATACTAAGTTTATAATTAAATGAGTTAATAATAACTCCACTCAGAAACACCTATCCCCTGAGTGTATTCGCTATGCAACATGGCTTACAATGAGTTAATAATAATTAAATGATAACACAACCCCTTTTCCCCACATCTCCCCCGATCGTCACGGCCATCAATGTGGGTGCTAGGGTGGACCCCTACGCGTCGGTCACATCATTCATGCGACTCATGCTCGATCTTCGACCATCCGTGTTCCGAGGCCATGTCTACACATGCTAGGCTCATCAACTCAACCTTAGTGTATTCGCTATGCAACATGGCTTACACTCACTGTATGCGAACGTAGATATGTCTGACACTCGATCGTCACGGCTTGCCTCATACCGAAGAACTTTCTTGGTGGTGCACACTAAGGGGGAACACAATCATCTTATTAGGCTACCGTCGAGTATCTAATACTATCACATAATAATATATACAAACAATAACATTGAATGTAAATGCGATGTCATATGGTCCTTCACGTCGTGATCTCCATCCGTCGTCACCGGATTCCGGTGCCAGGGTTCCGACGCCGTAGACACCAGGGAACCGGTGTCTTTCCGGCATGGTAGTCCATCACCTCTGTGAGTATCTACTACGTAACATAAGGTAATCACTTTACCTTTGCCACAACCATATCACAAAGCAACGCCCCCTACAAAAAAAAGTTAGACGCCTCTACTTTATCTTTGCATGTTTTATGTGGCTGAATGGGCTTTCGCACAAGAACCATTCTTACCTATGAACTTTCAGCACAACGCTGATCAAGTATTTGTCGCTACTACAGCCCCTTCGGGGCCCTCCGTTGCAAATGGCATACCAAGTAATTCGAGAGAGACAGACACCCCTAAGCCACTTTATACGGTACAAGTCGTATGTCAAGCGTGGACCAGTCTCGCGAATGAAAGTGTAAAGTCGGTTGGGGGCCACTTCATCAAGCATTACTGTGGTATACACAAGTACACGTGGGAGGGTAAAAACTAAAATATCAACGCCTACACGCTACATCTCGTGTGTTCTACCCGTACTAGCATTACTACGCATAGATCTAGCTCTGATACCACTGTAGGGGTTCCGCGCATGAAAACAATAAATGTTTACCCTACGCCCCTGAACCCCTGATGTTGCTAGGACCTATCTATTAGTAATACAGTAACGGAAGGGGCTTTTCACGAACTTACCCTTGAAGACTGAAAAGCGTTGTCAACGCTCAGGAGAGCGTGGTTGATGTAGACGAGCCGAAGCCGACCTCCAGGTCGTGATGAAGTCCTTGCGCTCCTGTGGCTCCAACGATTTGAGTGCCTCAAGTGTGATACCTCGCAGGGAGTTACACATGTCCGGTGCCTGACGATGACTCCCGCTTTCCCGATCCAGCAGTAGTTGTGGAAGTAGAGCTCCTGGATACGAATCCCGCAGCGCGACGGCGCTCCGCGGTGAAGATGTATCTCATTCATGCAGTCCAAATTTGGGGCCACAATCATGAGAGAGAGAGAATATCAATTGGAGGTCTCCCCAAAAGTGAGGAAACCTTTATTGAATATTGTGTGTATTTATCTGGCCAAATACCCCCACTATATATAGGGGGAGGGGAGGTACTACCTCCCTCAAAGTCCTAGGGTGGGACTAAAGGAGAGGGAGAGGGGGGCAGCCGCTGGCCAAGCCTAGTGGGCCTCGCACGTGGGGGCTTGGCCCAGCCGGCCACCCCCTTGTCCCTTCTCCCCTCTTGCCTTTCCCTAATGGGCCCTCTTCCCTCCTGAATTGGCCCATTAAGCCTTTTGACCTTTAAATTGATTTACTCTTTTATTAAATAATTATGAATAAATGATTAAATCAATATTTAACATTCATTCGTATATTATTCAATCTCCATGGCTATGGAACACCTTCCACCTCCACTCCGGACATCCTCCGGACTTACCGAAACCCTTCCGGTTTTCTCTCTACTATTTTTCGGCAATACTTCCGATCCTATAAACACTCTCTAAGCATCATCAAACCCTTAAGCATGATAACCTACGGTTCGGGAACACTCCAGACAGTGTCAGGACACTCCCGGACCAATGATAAATAGAGGGACCTGGATGGCCATGTGACCCATGTGTGTTCCACAAATATCTTTTGTTGTTTGAACTAGGACGGTCGTGTCTTATTCCCTTTGTCTCTCGATACTTGCATTGCCCGAGATATGATCAATGACATCACCATGTTGTGTTCAATCTCGTTACCGAACAATGCTACTTGACTTGTTCCGACAAGTGATATCCCTATGATCAAATCACACGTTGTGCAGCTATTGGATATAACTTCTCTGAGTGGACCCTTGAGTATCTTTCCGTCATGTGGACGGACAAATCCCGCTCTTGATATATATTGCCTCTACGGTTTCCTCCGAGTACCTGAACACAACATTATAACCACTGTATTACCAAGTGGCGCTTGATGCTATCTAAGCACTCTCGGGAGACAGTGATTGATATAGCCTCACGGTCTAAGGAATAGTCTACTATGATCCATTTTCTAATCATCGTAACTTGAACTTCGTGACATGATCGTGTCATGATATTTAGGTTGGGTATTGGTTCATCATCTCATTCTCCGAATGAGTTGACTCCATTTCCAACTATCATAAATGCCACATGATCAAGAAACTTGATCATCTGTTGACCAATGAACCAGTGACTAGAGTTTCACTGGGAACCCCTGGTTGTTTATATATCACACGTGTATTGATTTTTCCTCTCAATACAATTATAGAATGATATAAAACTTAATCATAAACTTTATGAAATATGATAATAGTCCTTATCACTATTTGTCTCTAGGGCATATTTCCAACATTCTGAACTAACAATTTTCCATCTATTTTTCCATGGTCTCAATACTCGATGTAGAGAGTTCCTTGACTTCTCATCAGGAGGATCAATAAATACTCTAACTATTAAAGAATGTTTGGAATTGATGTCTACTAGGGCTAAGAATGATTCTTTATATAATCCTGATTTTGGCACTAAGCCAGAAAAAGGGATACTGGGGATAACTCCTGATCTTATGCCCGAGGTACGCAAAACTATGAAAGAAAAAGGTATACCTTCTGAACTTGTTAAGGAAAAGAAAGTAGATTTGTCACAAGTTTTATCTGAAGAAGATGAAACTAGAAAAGTTTTTCAAGAATTAAAACATCGACAAGTAAAATCTCATAATAACTTGCATAAGCATTTCCAAAAACACAAAAAGATTTTGGCAGAACTCACAGAAAATTATGATGAGATTGGCCAAGAAATAAAATTATTTCACAAGTATCTTACTATGATTGAAACCTAGTGTGAACAAATAGCATCTGGTTATCAAAATTTTCTTCGTGAAGATAAAGATATTCTTGTTTCTACTATGTTGTCACAAGAAGGGGTGCAGTTGTTACAAGACCCTTAGGACCACCGGAATACGAAGCTGAAAAAGTGCGAAAGGAAAAAGCCTTGCTCGAAGAAGCCAAGAAGATGATACATTGGTGGATCCTCAATATGAAACTGAAATACAAGATCAAACCAAGGAGGACCAAAATGATACAAAAGATGACCATTATTACTCTGATGCAGATACGGTTGATCCAAGAGAAGATAAAGAAATAAGCAAGGAATATGAAGTTGTTGTAGTAGAAAATAAGAAAAGCAATAATCAACAACAAAAGAAAGCAATGAAAGAGCCTGACCCCCCACAAAAGGTAAAAGACAGGAGTAAGTCAGGTGAGAAAAAGCTTCCTTATCTAGATCGAAAAAATAAAGAACCAGATCAGGTAATTTATAATTCTTTCACAAAGGCACTTAGTGACCTTCGTCTGAAAATTCCATTTGCAGATGCAATCAAAGTTCCTACTTATAGTAAATTCCTCTATGATATCCTTAGTAGAAAGAAAGAAAGAACTAAAACTGTTGCCATGTTAACTAGCTATCCTACTAATGGGAAGTTGTTGTCTAAGTCTAGAGATACCGGAATACCAACTATTTCATGCTCAATAGGAAAAACTAATATTCATAATGCCTTGTGTGATCTAGGAGCAGGAGTTAGTGTAATGCCATTCTCCCTCTATAAAAGGTTAGGATTAGGGGAGTATTCTCCTACTACTATCACTTTATAGATGGCTGACAAGTCCACTAAACAACCCGTTGGTATGATCGAGGATGTTTTACTTAGAATAGATGAGCGTGTTATTCCCACTGATTTTATTATTCTTGAAATGCCAGAAGATGAAAAATTATCTATAATACTTGGAAGACCTTTCCTTAGTACTGCAGGTGCATCAGTAGATTGTACTAAAGGAAAGATAATCCTCAATGTTTATGATACTGATATCATCCGGTATTTTCCAAAGAAGCTAGAAGCAGGAGAAAGATATGTTCCACCGGCAAAACGAGTTCATGTGGTAAGTGCCTTTGATAAGGGGCAACCCAAGGAAATATTTCGAGAAGAGAGATGAGGTTGAGTTACTCAACCATTCTTAATAAATGCTTAATGGGAGTCAACCCATCCCGTCAATTAAGTAGATTAGAGAATAAGAAGTCCATCGCATTCCTACCAATTTTTCACAGACATTCTTGCGGAAGCGCGCCCGTGAAGATGTAGTTGTCAAAAAGTAGTATAAACATCGATTGAATGAGTATAGAATAATAATAAGAATAAAAGTTTGAGTTTTCCATCTACAGAAGGTAAAATTTTGCTTTTAACATGCTAATGTTGGTCGACAGTTTTTACTATCAATTTTCTGTTAAAAATAAGGTATTTGGCTAAGTTTTGGGATAAGAAGGTATCCTCGAAGAAATATAATTTTTTTGATGATTACTGATGGTTTAACAACCAACTATACGGTGGGAATAAAAATTCCGGACGTATAGTTCTGGTCATTTTGATATCTTTGCCATCAACTAATTTTCCTCGAAGACACAAAGAATTTAATGACCAACTATACGGCAGGAATAAAAATTCTGGCCGTATAGTTCCGGTCATATAGATATCGATGCCTTCGTACAAAATTTTCTAAAAGGTACTGAGAGTTTAACGACCAACTATACGACGGGAGTAAAAATTCCGGCCATATAACTCCGGTCGTATAGATATCGATGCCTTCGTAAAAATTCATCCCAAAGGTAATGAGAGTTTAACGACCAACTATATGGTGGGAATAAAAATTCCGGCCATATAGTTCCGGTCGTATAGATATCGATGCTATTTTTAGAAATTTATCTCGAGAGGCAGACAGTTTAACGACCAACTATTCGGCGAGATCATTGTGATCCGGCCATATAGTTGCGTCCATATAGTTATTTTATGTATAAAGAAACCCTAGTTGGCAGTGCCGCTGCAACTATACGAGCGGAACAACATCACCCGCCCGTATAGTTCCGGCCGTATAGTTTGGTGCAACCACAAAATCGCACGGGGGCGGCTAGGTCTTCCTCCTCTCCTCATTATTTCTCCCATATTCTCTCTCCAAACCTCTCAAAATCCACCTAGAACTCTTGATTCTTTGCGGATTTTGTTTGTTTGAGTGGGAGAATCAACAGATCGGTATGTTTCTCTCCCTATCCATGCTTTATTTTCAGATTTCCATGGTTGACACTATCACATTGATCTAGTGGACGAACTCAAGCTTATTTTGTTTTTCCTATTAATTTCTAATGTTAGATTGGATTTTTCCACGTAGAATCATTCATATATCATGTAGAAGCTATATGCCTAAGGTTTTATCATGAAATTTTTAAGTGCACCATGAGGAACAAAATCGGTAACCTCTTTCGTTCGAGCAAGCACCAACGGGGTGAGGGCTCGAGCTCGGGGTCCCGAGCCCTATGCAACTGCAACTTGGACATTGTCTCATCGAGGAGGGTGCTGCCCACACGTTGGGACGACCACAACTTTCTCACTGCGACAAGGTTGAAGGGGGATTTCGACCTCATGTGCAGCAGGGCAGGTTTGGCGGTACTTGGATTCGCAAGCCACAATACCTACACCAAGCTTACCCAGGAGTTCTTGCCTCCTTCGACGACAATCACGGGGAGAAAGGTAATATGTGCACGATAAGCTTCACCATGAATGGGTAGCACTATGACATAAGTTTCAAACAATTTTGCAATGCTTTTAGCTTCCCTCATACTGGTGAGCCCACTGTTACTAACCTCTATAGCTTCACAAGTGGAGAGACTTGGGAGTTTATTTCTGTTAATGGTGGCAGGCACTTTTATCAGAAGAAGATGTACACCATTCAGAACCCAACCATCCGCTACGATGCTCTGTTCCTCGGCAACACACTACTGGGAAGAGGTGACACAGGCTCCATGGCCAATGCGAACATGGCAATGATCACCAAGGCTCTCTTCCCCACTTCACCGCAAAGCCCTAGTCCTATAGCTCTACTCATCCAGCACTTTCACCACCAAAGCAACAAGACCAAAGGTGATATTCGCATTGTTGGATTGGTAACCCACCTTGCCTATGCATTAAATATTGTACTACCTATTATGGAACCTGTTGACGGCTCCAAACTCATGAACGTCAAGTATTTGACTGCTTGTGGCTTCCTTGGTGTTTACCATGCTAAATGGAGGCTCCGAGCATATCAATTCAATTATCTTGGTGATGCACAGGGAGAGCAAGTTCAGTTGCCCTGCCCCCAAGCCTTCTCGATTGTGGAGAAGGACACTTGGATCCTCACCAAGGACGAAGTGATGGAGATCTTGGCCGAGATCCATCCCAAGGAAGAGGAAGATGAAGAAGGAGGGTAGCAGGATGATGAGGAGCAGGAGGAAGAGCAGGGACACAACCCTGGGAGGGACAGCAGCAACAACAAGTGGGAGCTTGGGACCTATGGTCCAACCAGCCGCAGCAGGGGTACAACTACGTCCCCTATCAGGAGTTCCAACAGCTCAACCAGCGTGTTGGGGAGATCGACCACACTCTTCAGGAAGTGAATAAAGATGTGAATACTTTGACTCACAACTTCAGTCACTTCATGACCCATTTCCCCGACTACTACCAGCAGTTTCTACACCAGCCGCCACATGACGGCAACAACTGAGCCTGGAAATAGCCTAAGCTTGGGGGAGGTTTGAAAACCTCCAAACTTTGCATTCATGTTTTTATTTCTTCTGTTGATTTATTTTATTTCTCCAAAATTTGCATGTTTATTTCCTACTTTGCATGTCTAAACCAAAAATACAAAAAATTAGTTGTAATTTTATTTTGCAAGTTCGTTTCTTTGTTTCTCTTGGAGATTGCTTAATTTTAGGTGACATGGCAATAGGGAAACATAGATGGGGTTCGACTCAAATATGAGAAAGAAGCAAGCAAAAAGAGGTATCACATTCCTTTCATCATTCTTTCTGCAACCTTAAATTGATCCTACAATTATTTACTCGCTTGCACTAGAGTCACTCCCCACTTAGCTTGTTAGCCTATAAATTCTATTCCTTTGCTAGTGTCTCCTTTTTAGATTTGAAACAATGAGCAATGAACTTGGTTAAAAATACTTCCTACATTTTTACAATAGGAAAAAAGCATCTAAAAGATGACTTGAGTCCATGTTTAGCTCGAAGAATTTAATTTTATAACTACTCCATCCCATTTGAGCTTAATATAAATAGACTTGATAGTACCTTTGATTGAAATTGTTTGATAAAATGGATGCTTCGAAGTAGTAGAAATTATGCCACTACTTTTTCTAATAATTATCGTAAGATATTGCTTTACGCGTGTCATTACAACTCTGTCGTGCTCCATGGGGAACTATTAAATCCACTAGCCAATGAACGATCTAAATGTGGGAAACCACTTGATTTCAGCTATTGATTTATTTAAACGTCTATAGCAGCAATGCTATGACGGGTAAAATTTTTAGTCTCCACATGGTTTCATGTTCCAAGTGAAGTTGTAGTACCCCTATGGCCCATTATTGCTGAACAATTATTTATTGGCATGGTCACTATAGCATCCCAAAACTTTAATCCAAGGTTATTAAGATCCAAATCATCAAAACTGGGGTTAACAAAAACTTTTCCAATTAAAATTATTAAAGCATTCATGTGTATGTGCATTTAAATAGGAGTTGATTTGAATTGCCATGGTTCTGTGATTCATTGCTTATAAAATGATTCTTAGGTGAAATAAACATCATCTAAATCGTTCCGAAACATTTCCCAAAGAAAAACAAATCAAAATGAATAAAAGAAGTGAATGGTCATTTTTGCCAAATTAACTATCATGCCTACTTTGGCTATTCCTAGTACTCAAAACCTAACGGAAACAATTGTGGATCTTTGCACCCCTTGCTAGTACACATAATGAGGTACCAATGCCCACTTTGTGATCTGCTAAAAACGTTCAAACACTAATTTTAAATGGCAGTTTAAAATCGAATCTATTTCATATGGGAAGATCCCACTATTTCAAAAACCACTCAAACAAGCTCAATTTTCAAAACCCAAGCACCCACAGAGTCTCAAGCTTAGTACTAGCACACCCACCAAAAATCTTTTCAAAATTCAAAAAGAATGTTCTTGCGACCATTTCATCAAACACTTGGCAGGCAAGCTTTAAACTCTAAAACTAGCTCACTGTTTTGAACAGGGTTTTGCCCCCATTTGATCTCCATTTAATCCCTTTGTCCCCTCTTGATCAAACCAAGGCCTAACCAACCCATCCCCTACCCCCTAGTGGCAAGGCCAAGCCATGCCGTGCACCAACTCACCGGCCAACTTGGTCACCACCGCAGCAGACCGCCCCCCCTCTCTCTCACCTTGTCTACGAGCTAGCCAGGACCTCACCGCCACCCACTGTCCCCGCCCCGAGCCAAGCCAGAGTGTGGACCACCGAGGAAGCGCCGCGCACTGCCTGTCTGCGCCATGCCGAGCTCGCGCCAGAGCGCTGCGCCCGACACCTGTGCACAAGCCGCCGCTCGACCACAGCCTGCGCCCACCGCTTTGCCACGACCCAAGGAGCACGCCGGACATGCCCGTTCGCCGCCCAACGCACCACAGCCACCTTTGCCGTGGACACCGCTGCCTCTGCCGCTTAGAGCGCCAGCACCGCCCGGCCACATACCACTATCCCTAAGACCACATTAAATCCCTAGAGCACCGCCAGGAGACCGCGCGTCGATCGCCGCTCGCAGCTATGCCGCTAGCAGCCCGTAGCCATGTCGCCACCGTCGCCTGGCCATGCCGCGCTATCCCGTTGTCGAGCCTATAAAAGGAGACCACCCCCAGCCCCATTCGGCACACCACTCACCTCCCCTACCCTCACTGACCATCCCACACCTCTAGCCGGAGCAAGGCGAGTAGCAGCTCGCCAGAATTGCACCGGAGCAGGCCGCCTCTGGAGGAGAAGGGCGCCGCTGATTGTGACCACCCCTGGAGCTGCCTTGACCATCCCTGAGCTCACCATCGACCACCAGTCCGTTCGCCCGCCTCGCCGTCATCGTTGGAGCCCTGGTACGCCCCCTGAGCACCCCCACCGAGCCGCTAGGGTTAGAGTTCGCCGGCAACCAGTTCGTCGTCGACGACGATCCCCAGCCGTTGATCCCCGTTCTAATCCAACGACCCATATCGCCCCATACCGCTTCGCACGTTATGAGCCGCTGACCGGTGGACCCCCCTGTCAGCTGAGCCCCGCGCCGCGGAGTGTCACTGGGCCGGCCCGTTAGCTTTCCCGCGCAACCCAGTTAGTTTGAATTAGGATTTTTCTTTTTAGTTTAAACCTAGTTCGTTCTCTGAGTTTGAAATTCAATTCAGAGAGATTTACAAATCCAAATGGAGTGATTCCAATTTTGTTAGAAAGCTACTGAAAAGATCTACCCAAGCCCGTTGGATTTAATTCAATTAGAGTTAGAGATCTCTCCTAGTAAAAATAACAAAACATAAGCATTTGCACCTTGCAAAAGTTTTATAAAATCAACCAAGATAGCTTTTGAGTTGAGTCCAACTCTCAAAAATCACATTTCACCATAGCTATCTGAATATCTAATAATATTAGGGTTTACATGCAGTGACTTTGGACTAGTACCAAAATAATGCTATATAGGCATTTCTAGTCACTTTAAATCATTAAATAATGAACTTAAACCAAAGTAATTATGATCCAACCCTTAAATCACATTCCCACATGTTAGAATATGTGGTGATGACATGTGTCCACATGATCCCATATTTTAAGTGGTGAATATTAAATCTTAGTTAATTTTTCAATGAGTAGAAATTACTTTTCTAAAATAAAAAGGATGAAACTATTGAATAAAACTTGTGATGCTTGTGATGATAATAGATCATCAACTATATGCCTTAGAGTGCTAATTAGACTAGTTAAGTATTGTTTGGTGATTGTGTACTCCATATGTATTTATAGATAATAGTACCGACCAAGTCTACGAGGAGGAGGAGTTCTACCAAGAAGAAGAAGAAAACTTCAACCACTGCACCAACCAAGGCAAGCTAGCACTATCCAAGTTAACCCTTGCAAGTTGTCCTTGCAAGCCACCATTAACAATGCAAGCTAGCACTTGCAAGTATAATGCTTAGCAAGCTAGGGCTAGACTAGATGGTTTAGCAAAGATGCTTTAGGCATGCTTTAGTTACACTACCTTGACTAGTAATTACCCCAAGTATTATTTTCCAAGCTTTACTTCCTTTACTTTACACAAAGTTCTTTACTTGTTTAGAAGGTAGCATAAAGAGTATAAAACTTGGCCTATATAGAACCCTTTAGATGTCATTCTATGGCATGAGATTGATCCCATCTTTTCCACCTTAGTGAACACTCTTAACGTAGTAGTTTATAGTAGATAAAAACTCGAGTCACTTTAGATGGGAAAACTTGGTGAAAATAAATTATGAAAATGTTGAGGCATGAGATTTAACCCTTTTATAAAACTGATGGTTGGATTCGGATGCGATACCATTCCAAATTTATCGTACAACCACATTACCTGAATTGGGTAAGGCTTAGCCGGAAGTTTATATGCATTAGTATTAGTTCCCTCGCGAGAGAGATTTGAGCTGAGGCTACCTCTCAATGTTGTCCACCTATGTAGTTCCCAAGATGACAGATGGTCATGGTTGGGAGGCCATGCTCATAGGAGAGGTGCTTATACTAGGGTGTGTAAAGGAAAGGTTATGTTTGATTATCTACATACTAAGTATGATGATTCAGGGTTATCCCTGACAGATGTATCGAATCTTGTGGTGAAAGTGTACCACCTCTGCAGAGTGTCAAACTATTCGAATAGCCACGTCCGCGGTTATGGACAGTTGGAATGGCCATACTGTTTCGTTGTTAGATGTTTTCAAAATAACTTATGAAATGAATGATGAATCTTGACTTGACCATAACAGAGTTGTGACTATGACACTAGCTTCCCAACTTAAGTGATTCTAGAACTTTATTTTATCTTTCTTTGTATCTGAACTCATCTTAGGTTTCAAACTTAACTATAGTTAAACATATAGTTAGCATTTTAACTTAGAACTATTCTACTTGTTAGTGGTAGTTTGCGAGTACTTAAAGAGTACTCATGGCTTTTGTCCCTAGCTATTCTCATGGCCAAACTATGAAGGAGACTACCAAGATGATGGCCAGCATGACGGCTATAATAACTAGGACTATCTGCCTTCGTCAGCATTGCCTGTGCCCCTGAAGATGGACCCCACCGCTACACTTATCTTTATTTCCGCTTCTTGTTGTATTTAAGACTGGATCATGAGATCCTTATTTGTGTAAGACCTTATGTATGGTTTGTAATCGATGATGTACAATGATATCCAATCCGTAATGTCCCGCAAAAATGGTAATCCTAGGATTGTGAGGTATGGCATAACGGGCATCTGGGATTAAAAGTCCGGGTGTTGACAAGTTGGTATCAGAGCCATCCTGACCATAGGAGACCCTAGTTAGAATGGACGTCCAAACAAAAACTTAGTTTCAAAAACAAAGTGAGTATTTATGAAAAACTATTTCCTCCCTTATCCTTGGAAATTCATTCTTTCTCAAAAATTCATGTTCCTCAAAATTCTTACACTACTACTTAAAATCTGACACACTTGATCACTTCACTAACTTCCTCATCCTTAATTCTTGTCGATGGAGACTCAGTTCAGCAAGTTCTATCAGTTGGGAAACGGAGGTCAGCTGATCTCCGAGAGGGATCTGGATTCACTATCAGAGTTACTGGGACGCCCACATCCAGAGTTTCTTGTAGCTCAACTTCCAGGACCCCCAGGAGGAGACTGACAGTGTCTAGTCACCGCTGAACTTAGAGTAAGCATCGAAGCACCAACGTCTAGGAGAATCCAATTCTTAATGAGAGAGAACAACTAGCTAGATGGATTAGCCAGAGCAATGCATGAAGCTCTCGCATGTCTATGTGCCCTCAGCGTCAACAAAATCCAAGGAATCCGTTTTTCCCACTATGCAAGACGTGACTTCATGGGAATGCCGATGGAGATGCCAAGTCACCCAGAGTTGAGGCGTCAAGTGGAGAATCTAGACTTCTTGCTGCACGACAAACAGTAGGAACTGGACAATGCTAGGGAGTTAGCCAACCAGAACCGTGCCATTGCCGACCAGAAGGCCCAGACTTTCGCACTGCTCGTCTAGGATCGCTAGTCTCTTTGCCGCCAGCGTGCAAAGAAGGATCGCACCATCGCCTGTCTTCGCAAGAAGGTGGCCGGCCTCGAGAAGAGCATCAAGGAGCAGGAAGCTCAGCTTGCAGCCAAGGAGGAAGAAGAGGAGGGTGAAGACATCCAGGGAGACATGGATTCTTACCTCAACAATGATGATGACTTTCTGGAGGAGGATGCTGTGGACTTCTACACTGACGATGGGGACTCCGACTTCATCGATGATGAGTAGATGCACTAGAGCACTGTCATAGCATGAGATGTATCGGTTCCACTGTATCATAGCTTGCAGAATGGTTCTTCAAACCATCTGTTTTCCTTTGATTGTTGTGGTGTGTGTTGTATTGTGTGTTTGCTTGCATGAATGAAATTAAGTTAGTTGCAAAACCTGAGTCAAACTCAAAGTTTTAGCTTTGAAACCAAAACCATGAACCTTAGAACTTTCCCTCTCACCCCTGTATCTATCTCAATCTTCACATGACTCGTGGAAACCAAGGAGGGAGCAGCTCGTCGCAAGACCCAATGCTGCAGATTATGCAGATGTTAGTTGCAGACTGTGAAGCAAGCAGGGCAGAGCGCCAAGCCAATTTAGCAACACTGCAGTAGATAGCCCAGATGGCCCAAAACAACCAAGTACATGGAAACCATGATCACCATGGATCCAAACTCAAAAACTTTCAGAACACCAATCCCCCAATCTTTAACCAAGCTGAAAACCCACTAGATGCTGATGACTAGGTGCAGACCATGGAAAACAACTTAGAAGTTGCAGGAGTTGATGACAACGAGAAAGTTCTCTTCGCCACCCACTATCTGGCAGGAGATGCAAGAGCTTGGTGGACTAGTATCCGCAACATGAACCATGGTCAGGGGATGACATGGGAAGCATTCAAAGTCAAGTGCAGCCACACCCATGTGCCGTAGGGTCTAGTCAACAGGATGAGAGATGAAGTTCACGACTTGAAGCAAGGCAGAATGATTGTGGTGGAGTACCGTGATAGATTCCTATCGCTTGCCAGATATGCACCGGATGAGATCAACACGGAGGCTAAGAAGAAGGAGAGATTCTTGAATAGACTGCATGATGAAATGCAGACTGTCCTCGTCAACATCCGTTTCCAGGATCTTGAAGAGCTAGTTGACTCTGCCATTCAAATGGAAGGGAAGATTAATCAGGCAAACGACAACCGCAAGCGTCGTATGATGCAGCAATCTGGATCCAGCAGCCACCAGAAGTAATGTCCCAACCCCTCACCAGGATATGCACCAAGGAACAATCGACCCCCAACGTCTCGCCCAAGCTACCCCAACCGTAGCGGAGGCAATGTGAAGTCCGGAGGCAACAATCACAACTCCGGCAATGCCAACAACTTCAACCGTGCACCTCCCAAGAGCAACAACAACAGCAACACTGCACCTAGATCTGGCAGCAATGTTGTGCATGTCGCCGCAAAGGACAAGTCCCAGATCACTTGTTTCGAGTGTGGAGTGAAGGGTCTGAAAGGCCCAACTTAGGTGAAAAACCTAAATGACAAGTAACACAAAGGTAAACGAGAAAGTAAATGCAAGAAGTAAAGGAGTGGAGCGAAAGAACCGGCGAGGGGACACAGAGATGTAATTCCCGTAGTTCACTACCAAAGAAGCTACGTCTATGTTGGAGAGGTGTCGGGGCCACACAAGGTCACCCGAGCACCACAAAGGCCTCACCTTCTTCTCTGGTGAGCACCACCACAAAGGTGGCCTCACAATCCACTAACCGGTGACTTCGAAGGCGCCAACCGAAAACCTTTACAACGAGGTTGAGGGGAGGCTTCACAACTCAATTGAAGGCCCTCAACAACACCACGGAGCTTTAAAACAAATGCCCCAGCTCCGAGGATGCCCTACACCGTCTAGGGTTCCAAGAACCCAAGAGAAACGAAATCCACGAAGGATGAGTGGGGGATATCAAAATTCCTTTGGTGGAGGTGTAGATCTAGGTCACCTCTCCCAATCCTCAAAAGGTCAAGAGATTTGAGTGGGTGGGGAGAGAGATCTAGCCAAGTCAAGCTCTTGTGAAAATGGTGGAGAGAGAGAACCAAAAGATAAGGTGGGAGGAGGAAGAAGGGGGCTTAAATAGTCCCCCTTCAAACGGGCAGATTCTGCCCACCCCCGACGCCGTTGGTACTACCGGTGGCGGACCGGTAGTACCGGTGGGCGAGCCACCACCGGCCTAGCACATGCCATGTAATGGTCAGAAGACCCAAATGGGCTGGCCGGAAGTACCGGTCGAAGTTCCACCCCTAATTCCGACAAATAGACAGTGCGAGGCAGAAGGTCATCTGACCCGCACTGCCCAGCGTCGGAACTGGGTCCGGAACAGGACCCGGAACTACTGGTGACTGATGAAGGCCGGTACTACCGGTCAGGAAGCGGTACTACCGCTCAGGGGGCCAGATGCTGGTTGGGCCGGTACTACCGAGCCAAAGTCCGGTGCTAGTTCCGACAAATAGGCAAAGTTAGACAGAAGTCTTACTAAACCAAAAATTGCCTCGTCGGAATTAGGACCGGAACTTCAGCCGGAAGTTCCGCTCGAACAACCCAGGGAAAAACCCTTGGGCGGTACTACCGCTGCCTGACCGGTATTACCGGTCAGGGCAGAAAACCCTCCAACTCAGCAGGAATCACTTTCTCACATGAAAACTGCGATGGCTGTGGAGGTGCATATATGGTCTGTGCATGAAAAGTTGATTTCCCACAACCTTCCTAGATCGACTCCCTCTTGATAGTACGGTAGCCTAAAATATAAAGCAAGAGAAAGTGAAAATAAGCGCTATCGACTACAAGCTCTTCCTTGAGAAAAATCCATCCACGAGCACGACCGAAGATAAACCCTGAAACTTGGACAAACAGTTAAACCACAAAAGGAGTTGTCATCAGCACCAAAAACATATGGAGAAAATAATCCTTTCAATCTCCCCCTTTTTGGTGCTTGATGACAACCCGACAAGATTTGCACAAAGAATAAAAGGCAGTAAAACAAAAGGAGAGATAGGCTCCCCCTGAAGACATGGGAGAGAGATCTCCCAACCGAGATAAACCAACAAGGGTGTAAGGAAGTAAAGGAGAAAAGAGTGGAGCTCATACCTTGCACCAACACCATTGTGGTGAAACAAAGATTGGATAACAAAGAATAGTCCACCACACATCCTCATAAGAATACCATAGAGATACCTTACCACATAGACTCACCAACAAAGTAGCAACCATACAAGAGGTCCACAGACAATAACGGAGGTCCACAAACAATAACGGAGATCCACAAACATTACACAACAGAATAAAGTGTGCACGAGCATAAAAAGATCAAAGAAAAAGCGAGCTCGTGGCACAACCCATGCAAATCCTGTGATCCTAACGGAGCACTTTCTCCCCCTTTGGCATCAAGACGCCAAAAAGGGATAAAGTAGGCAAACTATGCGCCCCACCCACCAACTAATGGAGGAGGCGGCTCGGGGTCCCAAGAGGCATTGTTCCAAGTGGGCGGAAACTGACTGGAGATCTCTGGCTCGTCATCACTATCAGTCCACCTACAATGTGTGTTGATCCACTCATCCTTGGGCGCGATGACAGAGCTAGACTCAGGTGACACAACAATGTCAAGCTTCCTCATGATGGCCTTCTCCCGGCAAACACTGTGTCTCTGAGCAACATAGGACTGATAGTCACGGTCCTGAATGAAGCAGAAAGTCTTCTTAACCTTCTTCAGTAGCTTCTTTGCCCAAGAGGGCTGTCTCACAAGATGGGGTGGAGGAGAAGCCTCAACACGGTCCCCATCACTAGCATCCGAAGCAGCCCTTCCAGCAGCAGCTTCGTTTTCAGCCTGAGAGCGAGGTATCTTGTGCTTCATCACACGTAGAGTCTTTTCCTCATGAATAGTGAGAGCATCCCGAGGGTAGATAGAGCCAGTTGCCTCCCTCCATTTGGCATTGATGAGAGTCTGGATGTATGGAGCATATGGACAAGACCTCTTCTCAATCAAAGCGAACCAGATTTCTTCAAACATATAATCCATAACATCAAGGGGCTCATGAGAGTTTCTGTGGTGGTAAGTCTGATACATGAGATCAATCTGGAAAGCATGAAGCTGATCAAAGTTACCTGCCTTGGGAGCAATCGTGTTCTGATAGACCTTGCGCATGATGTCATAGGTGGGAAGGAGATGGGCAACATTTCCAGGTACGCCCCGGCCCTCAATGTATAGAGACTCAAGAACTCCCGGCTCGGAGGCCTTCCCCCTATGCACCCACCACCCATTGGCACGGCTGCCTTCCTGAATAGGGTAGCCAAGAAGGGTGGCAAACTCAGAGCATTTAGCAGACAAATACTTGATGCGTGTCATCCACTTCATGGTTCGATCAACAGGGTCAGTATCAAAGTAGAGAGTTGAGTAGAACTGTGCAATGGCCCTCTCATCAAAGTTCTCATGGTGTTGCATAAGCTTGATTAGCCCAAACCTCCTGCACATATCGAGTGCTTCACCAAAGTCTCAAGGTTGCTCTCCATCTTTGCAATGTTGATGTGCTTCTGAGGGGCACAAACATTTTTCTTCTTGGTAGCATAAACCTCTGAATAGATCTCAGCTTGACGCATGGTGTGGAAGAAAGGATCCTGAGCCAGGCGGTCACGAGGAACAATGTAGGGATAAATCTTGCGAAACTCCTCATAAGCAAGCTGCGGCCAAGAGGAAATCTTCTTCTTGCTCAAATCAGGTCCAGAGGTGGTCTTCTTTTGGCTTGCCAGAACATGCCTTTTGCCTTCTGTAGCAGCAGCACGACGCTCAGCTGCAGCCTTCTGACGAGCAGTCTGACTGGGAGGGTGCACGACCTCTAGATCATCCTCATCAATCTCTGGCGGTCCATGAGAGGGAGCACGAGACCGCTTGGATCTGCCACGGGAACCCCCTTGCCCTGAGAGGAAGGCAAATAGAAAGAAGGAAATCGAGGATAAGTGCACAAGGTCGAGGGAAAACGAAAAAAAGCTAGACTGGATTGACACAGTACAGAGGCAGATATCAAAACAACTGGTGCATCGGAAGTTCTGCCTGGCGGCCGGAACTACCGGTCGCACAGGGCGCACCGGAAGTACCGGTCATGCCCTCAGCGGTAGTACCAGTGAGATGACCACGCCGGTAGTACCGGTGGATCCGCACCGGTAGTACCGGTCAGGGCACGAGCAGGGAAGTTCGACTAGAAATCACAGATCTACGAAACTTGATGCACAAATTCATGAAAGCTAGACAATGTACTGAGGCAAAACAGTCTATAGTCGAATCCTAGCCCTACCAAGAATTCCCATAGCAGTTCTAGCCAAAGAAGGGCCCTAGACATGGCATGTCCTACTCAAGCACAAAAATGGCCAGATCTCCATGAATGGAGCATGAGAGGAGCAAATACCAGGGTCCATGGCGGGGAATCGAGGAAGGGAAGAATCCCACGGAGACGATCTAAGGAGGGGCGGCCGGAAACGGTGTGGCCGGCAGCGACATCGGGGAGAGCTTCTAGGGGAAGAGGGATGGTAAGATGGGGTCAAGGGGAGGCAAATGGGGAAGATGACCCCGTGCCCCCCTTGGCCCGTCACTTAACGGGACCCCCCTCGACCGGTAGTACCGGCCAGGGGCAGGAACTACCGACGACACTGGATGCTCAGGGATGAGTGGTACTTCTGATCAGGGCGGAATTTCTGAGAGATTTGGCCCTGACTGGTAGTACCGGCTCCGACCGGAACTAACGACGATTCCTAGAAAACAAGCTCTAGATTTTCATTGGCAAGAGAAAAAGACCTTGTGTAGAACTTGAAAAGACACAAACTGAGAAGAAATGACAAACCAGATCCACCAGAAAGAATAAAACTCAAAAAGACTACGAGCCAAACAAAACAAAGTCGGTGGCCTAGGCCACCATATATGAGTATATTTGGCTTGAAACCGCGAAGATGTATCTTGGGTTCATTACCAAAACTCATCATTTAAGCTCATTTTGTCTCCTTGAGAGACCATAGAGAATGAATACATTAGTGTGTGCATAATAGGAGGAGTGTTGGTTCATATGGGGAACCACACTCCCCCTAAAACCATGCGTACACCCAAACAAGATATTCTTTGAGACCCGGGTATGTGCGCAAGATACTCAAGTCACGTTGCTTGAATCAATGATATTTAGTTCATGCCTCAACTCCCGGAACCTTGCTTCATCAAGTGGCTTCGTGAAAAGATCCGCAAGATTGGCCTTGGTAGGAACATACTCCAAAGAAATGTCTCCTCTAGCAACATGATCCCGAATGAAATGATGACGAATCTCAATGTGCTTGGTCTTGTTGTGTTGAACTGGGTTGTGAGAAATAGCAATAGCACTCTTGTTGTCACACAGAAGTGGCACCTTGACGAAAGAGAGTCCAAGATCCTTCAAGGTTTGCTTCATCCATAGCAATTGAGCACAAAAACTCGCGGCGGAGATGTACTCAGCTTCAGCAGTGGACAAAGACACGCAGTTTTGCTTCTTCGAGGACCAACTCACCAAAGAACTCCCAAGAAATTGACAAGCACCGGAGGTAGACTTCCTCCCCACTTTGTCTCCTACCATCCGTGTAACCAATGAGATCAAAGCTGCCCCCCTTTGGGTACCACAGCCCAAAGTTAGGGGTATGAACCAAATATCGAAAGATTCTCTTGACCGCCACCATGTGGCTTTCCTTTGGCGCGGCTTGGAATCTTGCACACATACCCACACTCAACATAATCGGTCGAGATGCACAAAGATAGAGTAGATAACCAATCATCGAGCGATAAAGCTTTTGATCCACATCCTTACCCTTGGGATCAAGATCAAGATTAACCTTTGTGGGCATGGGAGTTTTGACTCCATTTACTTGATCAAGGTTGAACTTCTTGAGCATATCTTGGACATATTTAGCTTGGTTGATGAAAGTCCCTTTCCTCAATTGTTTGACTTCGAAGCCAAGAAAGAATTCCAACTCCCCCATCATAGACATCTCAAAGTGGTCGGTCATGAGCTTAGCAAAATCCTCATTGAAAGCTTTGTTAGTAGACCCAAAAATAAAGTCATCAACATAGATTTGGCAAATGAACAAGTTTCCTCCAACTTTCTTAGTAAAAAGAGTGGGATCAATGAGGCCTACTTCGAAACCACGGTCTAACAAAAGCTCTCTAAGGCACTCATACCATGCACGTGGGGCTTGCTTGAGACCATATAGTGCCGCATTATCGAGTTTGTAGACATGGTCCGGGAAGAGGGGGTCCTCAAAGCCCGGAGGTTGCTTGACATACACCAATTATTTTAGGGGACCATTAAGAAAAGAACTCTTGACATCCATTTGTTGCAACTTGAAGTTATGATGGGTAGCATAGGCAAGAAGCATGCGAATGGATTCTAGATGAGCAACGGGAGCATAAGTTTCACCACCCTCAACTTGAGAGTATCCTTGGGCAACTAACCTTGCTTTGTTGCGGACGACTATACCATTTGCATCCCTCTTGTTCTTGAAGATCCACTTGGCCCCAATCATGTTTTGACAATCTTTGGGTATCTTCACAATAGTCCACATCTTGTTCCTCTTGAAATTGTGGAGTTCTTCGTTCATAGTGTCGAGCCAACATCATCTTCAAGAGCTTCGAAGACCTTTTGGGGCTCAACATGAGAAATAAACACATGATGAGAACTAAAAGAGGTTAGTTGTCTCCTAGTAGTGGAGCCCCTATTGAAATCTCCATAAACATTATCAAGGATATGGCCATCTTTCATGAGCTTGGCGAGACGGTATGCTTGACGCCAAGCTTGAGTCTCAAGATGAGATTCTTGAGCAACCACTTGATCATCACCACGGTCCGAGTACCCTCCTTGACTATATGAATGAACTTGATCACTATCTTCATCAACATCAACCGAGGGAGAGACACCATCATTTGGCGGAGAGACATTTTCTTGGCCTTGGTCATTGTCAACTTGACCTTGAGAGTCATTGACATGAGGAGCTTCACAACCTTGGAGGGGTGGAGCTTGATCAACTTGAGGTAGACTTGAACTTGGAGAGTCATGAACATGAAGATCTTGAGAGGAGCTTGGAGAATCTTGAGAAGCAATAAGTTGACCTTGAGGTGCAAGATGGTCTTGTGAGAGTGAAGGCTCCGCTTGAGTGGAGCTTGGTCCTTCTCCTTCGGCCACAAGGGGATCCTCAATGGGGTGGAAGAAACCCACACCCATTCTTCTTATGGCTTGGGAAGGAATTTCATCACTTGGATCACGAATACCATCTTGCCGCACAAGAGACTCATGATCTTCATCAAACTCGACATTGCTAGATTCTTCAACCCTTCTCGTTGCTTTGTTGTATACTCGATAGGCATGGGATTGATTTGAGTACCCAACAAAGATCCCTTCTTGAGCCCTAGATTCAAACTTTGATAAGCGGACACCTTTCTTGAGAAGGAAGCATCTACAACCAAACACCCGGAAGTACTTGACATTTGGCTTGTGACCAGTGAAAATTTCATATGGATTCTTGTTCTTCTTCTTGCGTAGATAGAGGCGATTGGTTGCATGGCAAGCGGTTGAGATGGCTTCGGCCCAAAAGTTATATGGAGACTTGAATTCTACCAGCATGGTCTGGGCCGCATCCATCAAAGTACGGTTCTTCCTTTTGGCAACACCATTTTTTTGAGGGGTATAGGGAGTAGAGTATTGATGTTTGATCCCCTCATCACTAAGAAACTCATCCAATGTGTAGTTCTTTAATTCGGTGCCATTGTCGCTTCTAATGGTGAGAATGGTGGAATTGAGTTTCCGTTGCACTTGATTGGCAAAGTCGATGACAGTTTGTTGAGTCTCACTCTTGAACTTGAAGAAGTAGACCCAAGTGTAACGTGAAAAGTCGTCAACAATTACCAAACAATACTTCTTCCCACCAAGACTATCATGAGAGGGAGGCCCAAAGAGATCCATGTGAAGAAGCTCCGAGCACCGTTTAGTGGTAATTTGATTAAGAATCTTGTGAGGCTTCTCATGCATCTTCCCTTCTATACAAGCCCTGCACACACGATCTTTGGCAAAGGAAATGTCTTTTAGTCCAAGGACGTGGCCCCCCGTGTAGAGACTTTGCAAAGCCTTCATGTTAACATGGGCTAGGCGGCGATGCCACAACCAGCCCACATCGGCTTTCGCATAGAGACATATAGCATGAGTAGATGGATTTCTGGAGAAATCCACTACATATAAGTCATGCTCTACGTATCCAACGAAAGCCACCATGAGAGACTTCCTCCACATGAAGACCACAGAGTGCTCATTAAAGAAAGATGAAAGACCCATGATAGCAAGAGCACGAACGAAAAGGAGATTGTATCTAAGGGTTTTGACAAGCATGACATTCTCCAAGGATACATCCGGGGTTACTACAACCTTACCAAAACCCAATACCCGAGAGCTTGTTTTATCACCATAGGAGACTAAAGTATTGGAAAATTTTGGCCTAATCTCCGACATGATAGACTTTCTTCCGGTCATATGGCTTGTAGCTCCACTATCAAGCACCCATTTTGCACCTCTGGAAGCAAAGTCCTACAAGAAAATCAAGCTTTGGTTTTAGGTACCCATTTTGCAATGGGTCCCCTTTTGTTAGTCACAAGGGTCTTAGGTACCCAAATGTTCCAATGATAATCATGAGTGTAAGATGTACCAATGTACTTAGCATAAACATGACCATCAAAAGATTTGCAAAGAATGTAGGAAGGATTATTCTTCCCGGCAAAGTTATCACTTTGCATAATGGTAGAATGACGAGAGGATACTAGAGCAAGGTTCTTGCTCTTCTTCCTTTTCTTGTTCCTTCTCTTGTTCTTCCTCTTGATGGCAGCTTTCCCTTTTGCAAGTTGACCTTTCAATGTCTTGTTCTCCTCAACAAGATTCTCATGCTTGCAACAAGGGTTAGACGAACAAGACAAATGCACAATAGGCGTAGCGGAAGACTTTGAATGTTCATTATTTAATTGCGTTTGAAGTTGCTCATGAGCCTCAAAGATACTTGAGAATTTACTCTACAAGGCATGATGTTCCTCCTTGAGTTTCTCGAAATCCTTGAGGCATTCATGACCAACACCAAACTCAACCTTTTCATTTTTAAGGACATTCAATGAAGCAATAGCATGATCTCGTTCTTTAACAAGTTGCGATATAAAGGCATTATGGTCATCAACAAGTTTAGCCACACTTTCCTCAAGAGTTATTCTCATGTTATGTTCATCTTCAAGAGATTGAGATAGAGAGGCAATCTCATCGGCGGCCTCTCTCTCATTTTTACCTAACATGTCAATAATCTCTTCTTTCTCATCTAGCATTTCCCTAGCATGGTCAAGTTGGTTTACAAGTGTTTCAAAGCACATTCTAGTATCGTCATCTAGATGCTTCATGGATTTACACATGCTTACCATCTCTTTCTTAACCTCTAAACCCTCTAGATCATGCAAGGGAAGTTCATTTGGGGAGGACTTGGAAGCGGGAGTTACCTCGGTGGCCTTAGCCATGAGACACTTTTGGTTGCGGTTGGTGATGTTCTCATTTGGAGAGTCGAAGAGAGACACTCGTGGAGTAGATGAAGTAGCAATAGCGGCAACCCCCACGATCTCTCCACCTTGACCTTCATTCTCAACATCATCATCATCGCCCGAGAAGTACTCTTCATGGACCACCATCGCCCTTTCCTTGTTAGGAAGGTTCTTGTTGTGGAAGTTCTTGTTCAACGGATGAGGAGGTCTTGGCTTGTTCTTGCGAATGAGGCGGCCTCCATTGTCTTCTCTATTCTCGAAGGGGCATTGAGCTACAAAGTGACTCTTGTCGTTGCAGTTGTAACAAGATCTAGCCTTTGGAGTTTTGATTGTTGAGTTGAATCTTGGGTTGTCCCTTGACATTGACTTCATGCCCGGTTTGTTCCAAAACGCCCTTGATGCTAGAGCCAAGTGCTCATTTAAAGCATATTTGATGTCCTCTTGAGACCACTCACTTGAGTTGTCATCTTCATCAACTTCCACCACTTGAGCTTTCAAGGCAAGGTTCAACTTTTGAGACCCATAAGCACCAGCACGAGCTGACTCCGCATTCTTCTTGGCAATGGTCATGGCAATAACTTCACTCAGCACCTCTTGAGAGGACATGGTATGGTAGTTACTTCTCCCCTTGATAGAGTTGAGTTTTTGTTCCTCAAAGGGAAGAAGAGCTTGAACAAACTTCCTCTTCATGAACTTGTCGTCAACATAGGTAGCTCCTAGGTCCCTCAAGGTACAACAAAGAACCTTGAGCCGACGATAGATGTCTTCGGATGTCTCATCATCTTGCATTGCAAAGCCATCGGACTCATTGTTGGCTTCATCAAACTTGGAGCTTTGAATGCTCACATTTCCACTATACAACTCGGTGAGATGATCCCAAGCTTCTTTGGCGGTGGAGAATTGGTGAATGTGAGCAAAGTCCTTGGGGGTCAATGCCTTTTGAATCATACCCAAAGCGGTGGCATTGAGTTGTTTGTCCACGACCTCAGCACGAGTCAACTTCTTAGCATCATATGGAGAGAAACCTTCCTCCACAATCCTCATCAATTACATAGAAGAGCTGGAGATATGAGATTGCATTAGATATTGCCAATTGGAAAAGTTAGAAGTATCTAGTATGGGAGGTTCTCCTTGAGGTATGATGTGCGGCATGGGAATGGGAGGGTCTGGTGTGTACTTGAACGGTGGTGGTACCGCCGAGTAATCCTTTTCCCTATCTCCCTCTCTGGAGGAGGAGTCACCTAGCCCCTCGGTGCTCTCGCTTGGGGGCTTGGTGGTTTGAACCACAAAGCCTAAGCCCAAGTGTTTTGGGGCTGCCGCGGGAATCACCCCGGGGGCAACCACGTGCACAGGAGCGGAGGGGGCTTCAGCGGCAAGAGATGCATCATGAGGGGTTTCTAGCATGGCGGTAGGCTTAAAGGATTTCAAAAGGGTCATCATTTCCTCAAACTTGGTCATCATGGATGTCTCCAATCGATTGAGGTCATCCATGGAGGCCAAGTTCTTGGTGGCTGCACCCACACTTCCCTCTTCATCGGCCATTGTCTCTTAGGCGGTTAAGCCCAAAGAAAGAGCCGAGGCTCTGATACCAATTGAAAGGCCCAACTTAGGTCGACTAGAGGGGGGTGAATAGGAGACTAGCAATTTTTAAACTTTTATCGCACTTTTAAGGCTTAGCACAAAGTATGGTTCACTAGAGATGCAACAATGTGAAAAACCTAAATGACAAGTAACACAAAGGTAAACGAGAAAGTAAATGCAAGAAGTAAAGGAGTGGAGCGAAAGAACCGGCGAGGGGACACGGAGATGTAATTCCCGTAGTTCACTTCCAAAGAAGCTACGTCTACGTTGGAGAGGTGTCGGGGCCACACAAGGTCACCCGAGCGCCACAAAGGCCTCACCTTCTTCTCCGGTGAGCACCACCACAAAGGTGGCCTCACAATCCACTAACCGGTGACTTTGAAGGCGCCAACCGAAAACCTTTACAACGAGGTTGAGGGGAGGCTTCACAACTCAATTGAAGGCCCTCAACGACACCACAGAGCTTTACAACAAATGCCCCAGCTTCGAGGATGCCCTACACCGTCTAGGGTTCCAAGAACCCAAGAGAAACGAAATCCCTGAAGGATGAGTGGGGGAAATCAAAATTCCTTTGGTGGAGGTGTAGATCTAGGTCACCTCTCCCAATCCTCAAAAGATCAAGAGATTTGAGTGGGCGGGGAGAGAGATCTAGCCAAGTCAAGCTCTTGCGAAAATGGTGGAGAGAGAGAACCAAAAGATAAGGTGGGAGGAGGAAGAAGGGGGCTTAAATAGTCCCCCTTCAAACGGGCAGATTCTGTCCACCCCAGACGCCGTCGGTACTACCGGTGGCGGACCGGTAGTACCGGTGGGCGAGCCATCACCGGCCCAGCACAGGCCACGTAATGGTCAGAAGACCTGTCAGTGGACCCAAACGGGCTGACCGAAAGTATCGGTCCAAGTTCTGCCCCTAATTTCGACAAATAGACAGTGCGAGGCAGAAGGTCATCTGACCCGCACTGCCCAGCGTCGGAACTGGGTCCGGAACTGGACCCAGAACTACTGGTGACCGATGAAGGCCGGTACTACCGGTCAGGAAGCGGTACTACCGCTCAGGGGGCAGATGCTGGTCGGGCTGGTACTACCGAGCCAAAGTCCGGTGCTAGTTCCGACAAATAGGCAAAGTTAGACAGAAGTCTTACTGAACCAAAAATTGCCTCGTCAGAATTAGGACCAGAACTTCATCCAGAAGTTCCGCTCGAACAGCCCAGGGAAAAACCCTTGGGCGGTACTATCGTTGCCTGACCGGGAAAACCCTCCAACTCAGCAGGAATCACTTTCCCACACGAAAACTGGGATGGCTGTGGAGGTGCATATATGGTCTTTGCATGAACAGTTGATTTCCCACAACCTTCCTAGATGGACTCCCTCTTGATAGTACGGTAGCCTAAAATATAAAGCAAGAGAAACTGAAAATAAGCACTATCGACTACAAGCTCTTCCTTGAGAAAAATCCATCCACGAGCACGACCGAAGATAAACCCTGAAACTTGGACAAACGGCTAAACCACAAAAGGAGTTGTCATCAGCACCAAAAACATAAGGAGAAAAATAATCCTTTCAGGGTCACTATTCCAATGAGTGTCTCAAGAAGAGGGTAGCCAATGCCAATGTGAATGCCCCAGCTCAACAACAACGTCGTGTTCAACCAGGGAGAAGATTTGCTCCAGGGAACCCTCACAACCACAACGGTCGTCTCTTCCACATGAACGCAGGAGAAGCCCAAGAAGCGACAGATGTAGTGTTGTGTATGTTTTCTGTCAACTCAGTTTTAGCAAGAGTATTGTTTGATTCGGGAGCATCGCATTCATTTGTCACCGAAGAATTTTCATGCACTAGTAAGATTCACCCAACCAACTTGAAGCATGTCATGATAGTTCAAATCCCCGGTTCAACAACCAAAGCTAGAAAAATTTGCAAACATGTGCGTATCAGAATACATGGGATAGATTTTTATGCGAACCTAATTGTACTTGGAACCAAAGGATTGGAAGTAGTACTAGGTATGGACTGGATGTCAAGGCATAAAGGACTGATAGACTGTGCTGAGAAAGCTATCACCATGACCAGTAGCTCTGGAGTCACAGTAGAGCATATCTCTGAAACCTTACCTCGTCAATTCAAGTGCAACAAGAGCCTAGCCCTACCCACCATAGACCAAGTAAGAGTAGTCTGTGAATACCCCGACGTATTCCTAGATGAATTTCTAGGTATGCCTCCGGATAGGGATATTTAGTTCATTATCGAACTAATCCCTAGAACATGCCCCATAGCCCAGAGACCCTACAGCATGAACCCCTCAGAGTTAGTGGAACTGAAGAAGCAGTTGGATGCCATGTTAGAAAAAGGCTTGATTCAACCAAGTGCATCGCCATGGAGATCACCAGTGTTATTCGTCGATAAGAAAGATGAAGGCAACCGTTTGTGCACAGATTACAGAAAGTTGAATGACGTCACCATCAAGAACAAGTACCCCTTGCCAAAGATAGAGGATCTATTTGATCAGTTGACTGGAGCCCAGGTATTCTCAAAGATTGATCTTAGTGTTGGAGATATGCCCAAGAGGAAATAATAAAAGTGATTATTATTATATCTTTGTGTTTATGATGAATGTTTACATCCCATGCTATAATTGTATTATTAGGAAACACTAATACTTGTGTGTTTTGTAAACATAAGAGAGTCCCTAGTAAGCCTCTTGTTGAACTAGCTTGTTGATTAATTGATGATCATGGTTTCCTGATCATGGACATTGGATGTGATTAATAACAAGGTTATATCATTAGGAGAATGATGTGATGGACACACACCCATAGTAAGCGTAGCATAAGATCAAGTCATTTAAGTTCGTATTGCTGTAAGCTTTTAAATGCATAGTAACCTAATCTTTCGACCATGAGGTTGTGTTAATCACCATCACCGGATGGGTACTTTGATGACATCAAACACCGCTTCGTAACTGGGTGGTCATAAAGGTGTCATTGGGTATTCTGAAAGTATGTGTTGAAGCGCATGAACCAAGATTGGGATTTGTCCATCCATATGACGGATAGATATGCTCTGGGCCCTCTCGGTGGAATGTCATCTAGTTAGCTTGCAAGCATGTGACTTGGTCACAAGGGATGACATATCACGGAACGAATAAAGAGTACTTATCAGTAACAAGGTAGAACTAGGTATGGAGATGCTGACGATCAAACCTCGGATAAATATAGTATCGCGTGACAAAGGGAATTGGTTTCGTATGTAAATGGTTCAATCGATCGCGAAGTCATCGTTGAGTATGTGGGAGCCATTATGGATCTCCAGGCCCCGCTGATGGTTATTGATAGGAGATGTGTCTCTGTCATGTCTGCATATTCACGAACCGTAGGGTGACACACTTAAGGTTCGAAGTTGTTTTAAGTAGATATGGAATATGCGTTGGAGACCGAATGTTGTTCGGAGTCTTGGATTGGATTCGGGACATCACAAGGAGATCCGGAATGGTCCGGAGAATAAGATTCATATATTGGGGATCATTTTCTGAGTTAGGAAATGTTCCGGAGTGTTTGTATGAGGATTCTAGAAGGTTTCGGAATGTTCCGGAAGGTTCTAGAAGGTTTCTTGGAGTTTGCTTGAAAACCAAGGAAGGGATCAAGGAGTCCTGGTGGGTCAAGACTAGGAGTCGTGGGGGAGGAGGACTCCTCCCCCCCTTCCCAATCCACCGGCCAAGGAGGTGGGGAGTCCTACTAGGACTCCCCCTCCCAAGGCGCCCTCCCCCCTTTAAATAGAGGGGCAGGGGCGCCACCTCTAGCCCCTCCTCCATAACACCAAATCTCTGCCGCCTCTCTCCTCCTTTCTTCTGCACAGGCATAGGCGAAGCCCTGCAGAATTCTCTACTCCACCACCACCACGCCCTCGTGCTGCTGGGATTCCGTGGAGAAGATCTACTACCTCCACTGCTCGCTGGAACGAGGAGAGGAAGGTCTGCTTCGACTCCGCACGTGTGACCGACTGCGGAAGTGCTGCCGAAACGCGGCGCCGGAAGGATCGTCCACTTGACCGACTGCGGAAGCACTGCCGGAACGCGACGCCGGAAGGATCGTCCACACGATCTTGAGATTGGCAAGTGATCGACTACATCAACCACGAGATCTAATCTCGTTAACGCTTTCGGATCTACGAGGGTTAGTTCCTATCTATCTCGTTGCACATGTCTAATAGATTAGATCTTGGCTTTTATCTAGATTATATCTGGGTTTTGTTCATTCTTGCGGTAGAAATTTTTTGTTTTCCATGCTACGAACCCATCACTTAGGACTGGTTATCACCAACTTAAGATTTGTGCAACGGGTATTCCAAAGACCACCTTTACTACTCGCTATGGTTTATACGAGTATATGGTTATGTCTTTTGGATTAACCAATGCCCCGCTTATTTCATGAATCTCATGAATAAGATCTTTATGAATTTCCTAGATAAGTTTGTAGTTGTGTTTATCGATGACATCCTTATCTACTCCAAGTCAGAAGAAGAGCATGAGCAACATATGAGAATCATCCTAGAAACCCTGAGAGAGCATCAGTTATATGCCAAGTTCAGCAAGTGTGAGTTTTGGCTGAAAGAAGTAGGATTCCTAGGACATATTGTGTTTGCCAGAGGAGTCTCTATTGATCTTGCCATGATCAAAGATGTCGAAGAATGGGAAGCCCCAACCAATCAAACCCAAGTCCGTGCATTTCCCGGATTAGCGGGATATTACCACAAGTTCGTAGAAGGATTTTCGAGCATCGCCAGACCCATGACCCAAATGTTGAAGAAGGACAAGATGTTTGAATGGAAAGACAAATGTGAAGCCAGTTTCCAGGAGCTGAAGAAGAGATTGATATTACCCCCAATATTGATCATGCCAGACATCAAGAAGCCGTTTGATGCATACTGTGATGCATCCAAGATTGGTCTCGGATGTGTATTGATGCAAGAAGGAAAAGTTGAAGGGAAACGGGTAGGCTACACTAGCGTAAAATCAAAATTTTCTACCGCGTCAACCAGGAATACTATTGTCATAGATCACGGGATTACCGCTAGACGCCTAGGTGCGGAACTCGATGAAGCACGTTGCGGCAGTGTAGATGTTCTACGTCTCCTCCTCGTCCTCGTCCCACGAGCAGCTCCCCTTTGCGCGGCTCGTCCAAGTGCTACAGATGCAGCACCTCCGAGGTATCCACACGTCCGGAGTGGAAGCCGTCACACGCCAGACTGCTAGGTCTGCGCGTGCAACACAGGCGGAAGAGGAGTGGCGGCTGGGTGGAATGCTCTCTCCTTTTCAGCTCGCCTCACTCTCTCTTATATAGGCATCCCTGGTGGGCTTCTACATTAGCAGCCCATTAGCAGCCTAAGCCTGCTCTAATTCGGATCCAATCCTCATTAGGCTTCCAGCCCATAAAGTGTGTGACCCTATAGGTTCATACACGTATAGACATGACGCGAGTACACTTACTCCGTCAATAGTTGGTAGCGGCCTCTAGCAAGACGTGCCAACTCCTAAACGCATATAAAGATCATTCGGACGAACCATCACAAGGTTGAGTACATGTCTTTCCCTTTGCCTCACGATATTTGGTCTAGCTCTAAGCTGACCTCTCTTTCTCGATACTGTGATTCAGAATCCCTTTACTAGGTTAACTCTTAACCATATGTAGCACGGCCATGCATTTCTGGATCCGATCACTCGAGGGGCACAGAGATATCTCTCTCAAGTAGAGAGGGGCAAATCCCATATTGATTGACCGATGCCTTGCAGCATGTATCAGGACAAACCCGAAAGCTACCTTTATAACTACCCAGTTACAAAGTAGTGTTTGATAGCCCCAAAGTAGGTCGATCCACATCTCAAGTACATGCGACAATCTCAGGTCTAAGGACAAAACGTACACGATGTGTAGAGAGAGCTGCAAGTATTATTGCTAGTCTCATGTTGGGTCAGTCCAACCCCATGTTCATAACATGTGTCCACATCATTGGTTTGACATCTCCATGTCAATGACTTGCGAAACATAGTCATTAACCAATCGATGTGCTAGTCTAATATTCACGTGTGTCCTCGCATGAACTCCGACTAGGGACAATTATTAGATAACCATACAAGTAAAGAGTTTCACAAACAATTCACATAATTGCCAATCAATACAAGTTGCCTGGTATATGGATATTCAAGGAACATTATAATAACTCATGGATACACATGAAATACAATCATCTCTATGATTGCCTCTAGGGCATATTTCCTTCAGTCTCCCACTTGCACTAGAGTCAATCTAGACAGTATCTAATACCTATTGCTCTTGTGTGCGCTTCATGCGCAGGCTGCGGGAGTGGCTTAGTCAAGGGATCAGCAACATTTGAGTCCATATGTATTTTGCATAACATGACACTACCTTCATCAAAGAACTCACGAATCAGATGGTAGCGCATGCGAATATGTTTGTTATTCTGGTGCTGTCTAGGTTCTTTGGCTTGTGCAATAGCACCATTGTTGTCACAATAAACGTCCAAGGGATTGGACGAGCCCTGAACCACACCAAGAGCAATCAGGAAATTCCTAATCCAAACAGCTTCCTTTGCAGCCTCCGAGGCAGCAATATATTCAGCTTCTGTTGAAGAGGAGGCCACTGTATCTTGCTTGGAACTTTTCCAGCTCACAGCACCACCATTCATGACAAACACATAACCTGATTGCGATTTCGAGTCATCTGAGTCATTAAGGTAACTTGCATCTGTGTAACCCTTTACACTGAGTTCAACCTCACCTCCATAAACTAGGAACATATCCTTAGTCCTTCTCAAGTTCTTAAGGATATTCTTTACCGTTGTCTAGTGAATCTCACCTAGATCAGCCTGGTATCTGCTCGTAACACTTAGAGCATAGGAAACATCTGGGCGAGTACATGTCATTGCATACATGATGGATCCAATAGCCGAAGCATATGGAACCCTACTCATGCGTTCTCGCTCATCAGTGGTCGAAGGACACTGAGTCTTCCTGAGTTTAATGCCGTGAGACATAGGCAAGAACCCCTTCTTAGCCTCTTCCATGCTGAACCGTTTCAACACTTTGTCAATGTACGTACTCTGGCTTAATCCAATTAGCCTCCTTGATCTATCTCTATAGATCTTGATACCCAGAATATATGCCGCTTCTCCCAAGTCCTTCATAGAAAAACTATTTTTCAATGAGGTCTTAACAGACTCGAGCATAGGAATGTCATTTCCAATCAATAATATGTCATCCACATATAAGATTAGAAACACAAGTGATTTCCCATTTTCTTTCTTATACAAACAAGGTTCTTGTTCGTTTTTGGTGAAGCCAAACTCCTTTACAACTTCATCAAATCGAATGTTCCAACTCCGAGATGCTTGCTTCAGCCCATAAATGGACTTTTGAAGTTTGCATACCTTTCCAGCATTGTTTGGATCGACAAAACCTTCGGGTTGCATCATATACACGTCCTCAGAAAGGATTCCATTTAAGAAAGCCGTCTTGACATCCATCTGCCATATCTCATAATCGAAATGTGCAGCAATGGCTAGAATGATCCGTATAGTTTTCAGCATCGCTACGGGCGAGAAAGTCTCATCGTAGTCAACTCCTTGAACTTGTCAAAAACCTTTTGCAACAAGTCGAGCTTTATGGATGTGAACATTTCCATCCATATCAATCTTCTTCTTATAGATCCATTTGCACTCGATGGCTTTAAAAACCATCAGGCAGGTCAACCAAGTTCCAAACTTGATTGTCTCCCATGGACTCTATCTCGGATCTCATGGCAATCAGCCATTTCTCAGAGTCTGGGTCCACCATCGCTTCTGCATAGGTCGCGGGTTCATCATTGTCTAACAATAATAACTCTCGCGCTTCCCGCAGCCTCGCCGACCTTCGTGGCTGTGGTGCTTCTATTGCCACGGGTTCCTCAACTTGTTCTGCTACAATAGCATCACTCGTAGAAGCATCCCCGACTGGCTCATCTTGAACTTCTTCAAGTCGCACCGACCTTCCACTCGTTCCCTTTGTGAGAAACTCTTTCTCTAGGAAAACACCGCTACGAGCGACAAACATTTTGCCCTCTTCTCGGTTGTAGAAGTAATACCCTAAGGTTTCCCTTGGGTATCCCACAAAAATGCACTTATCCGATTTGGGTGTTAGCTTGTCCGACTGAAGTTGCTTGACAAATGCATCACAACCCCAAATCTTTAGAAAAGACAAACTGGGATTCTTTCCAGTCCACATCTCATATGGTGTCTTAACTATGGATTTAGATGGTACCCTGTTTAGTGTGAAAGCTGATGTTTCTAGCGCGTAACCCCAAAATGATAATGGTAAATCCGACTGGCTCATCATCGATCGAACCATGTCCAACAAAGTTCGATTACGCCGTTCAGAGACCCCGTTTCTTTGAGGCGTTCCGGGCGGCGTGAGCTGTGGAACAATTCCGCAACTCTTAAGATGATTGCTAAACTCGTGACTCAAATATTCACCTCCGCGATCAGATCGCAAGGCCTTTATTTTCTTGCCACGTTGATTCTCTACCTCATTTTGAAACTCTTTGAACTTTTCAAAAGTTTCAGACTTATGCTTCATCAAGTAGTCATAGCCATATCTACTGAAATCATCAGTGAAAGTAATGAAGTAGTGATATCCTCCTCTGGCTGTCGTGCTCATTGGTCCACATACATCAGTATGTATGAGTTCCAACAAGTCTGTCGCTCTCTCGGGAAACCCCGTAAAAGGCGTCTTGGTCATCTTTCCAAGTAAACAAGCTTGACATGTCTCGTATGATTCAAAATCAAATGAAGTTAGAAGACCATCACCATGGAGCTTCTTCATGCGCTTTTCACTTATATGCCCCAAACGACAATGCCATAGATAGGTAGGACTCAAATCATTTGGCCGAAGCGTTTTAGCACTAACATTGTAAACACATGCATTATCAAGATTTAAAATAAATAACCCATTCACAATGGGAGCATCAGCCACAAACATAGCATTCTTAGAGATTACACAACCATTGTTTGTACTCGCGAATGAATAACCATCCCTCATCAAACATGAAGGTGATAAAATGTTTCGACCCATACTAGGAATGTAATAACAATTATTCAACTCCATGATAAATCCTGACGGAAGGTGAAGTTGCATGACGCCGACGAACAATGCAGCAACCCTTGCTTTATTTCCGACGCGAAAATCCACTTCGCCTTTCTGCACTTCTCTAGTCCTTATTAGCCCCTGCATCGAATTGCAAATATGAGCAACCGATACGGTATCAAATACCCAAGAGTTAACATAAGAATCTGCGAGAAAAATGTCCACAACATTTACAACAAGTGTACTTGAGTGGGAAGTACTCTTACTTCCACTTTTCTTCAAAAAGCCTGGTACTTGCTGCAGTTTCTCTTCCAGTGGCCATATTCGTGACAAAAGAAACACTCAGTGTCTCCTGCAGGACCAGCCTTTTGCTTGGGTGCAGGGTTTGGCTTAGGGATCGTATCCTTAGCCTTGCCCTTCTTCTTCTGCCAAGAAGTGCCCTTTTTCTTGAAGCTAGGCTTGTTCTGCACAGCCATCACATGGCTATGCCCTGCACACTTCTTAATGTCACATTCTGCTATTTTCAGCATCCGACATAATTCATTAAGGCCCCTCTCCACCCCATGCATATGGTAGTTCGAAATGAAATGCCCATAGCTAGATGGAAGAGATGCCAAAATGAAGTCAGTGGCCAACTCTTGGCCTAATGGAAAACCAAGCTTTTCCAAAGTCTGACTGTAACCAACCATTTTGATCACATGGGGGCCTACAGCTGCTCCCTCTGCCAGCTTGCATTCTACAAAGGACTTAGCGACATTGTACCTCTCAGTCATAGCCTGAGTCTAGAACATGTCCTTAAGCGCAACGATCATATCGTATGCTTCCTGATCCTCAAACTGCTTTTGAAGATCAGGTTCCATGCATGCAAGCATAAGACAACTGACCTCAAGAGATTCATCACATGCTTTCTTGTAGGCATTCTTAAGGGTAGCAGTTGCATTATCAGTAGGTTCATCCGGGATTGGGGTATCCAGGACAGTTTCCTTTTTCTCAGCCCTGAGAACAATTCTCAGGTTACGGACCCAGTCCGAATAGTTTGTTCCATTTAGTTTATCCTTTTCAGGAATCGAACGCAAAGCAAAAGGTGATGAATTGTTCGGTGCCATTGATCTACAACAAAAAAAATATGCAAAATACTAAGCCATGTAACCATGAAAGAGTAAAACATATTAAACAATTTAATAGCATATACTCCCACTTAAATCAACATCCCTCTATTGATACTAAGTGATTCAAGATCCACAATTAACAAGTCAACTAGTGAGCTTTAGCATCACTGCTAGAAGACAAGGTAAATCGGTAAGCAACCTCTGCTAATCATATCACATATGACTCTTGTTGTTGGGTGACATCTCTATGTCAAAACTAGGCGCCCAACCTTTATGCCCCAAGGTCCTTAACTGTTAAGATGACCTTGTTAAGCTCACCAACCCTTATGCGTGTAGGTATCCGATACAAACCCATCCAGCCAAGGAAAACCGTGGCACCCTAATTTCATAGACCCACCAACGATTGTACAGGGCATAGGATGGTGCAAGGTTTGGTTGGGAGGGCATGGTTTAACTTAAACTTTGTGAGGGATTGTTCTACTTCTATCATCTAAGCATGCATAGTAGTAAAACGTATAAGAATAGCATTCACATAGATGTGATACAGTATGGCCCATTTTCTCATGGTGATCTCCATCGCCATAGAACCTTTCCACCATGATGATCTCCATCTTCATGCTCTATGCGAGCCATCCTCCAAGTGATGAGTTCTCCAAGAACTAATACAAGCTATTACTCCTAACATCTAGTAATCAAAATTACATGGTATTGTGATCATCACAAGTTGGCACGCAGGCCATTACAATAATTGACAACACGTATGGCTCCAGTCGTGTTGCCCAACTCACGACACGCAGGTCATGAAAAATACATACATGCATCACATACATTTTTGGGCCATACTGATCACATAAATCCTGCAAAAACAAGTTGTGCATAGAATCGCATTCTACCGGATCATGTGAAATCGTACCACCTATGAACCTTAACGAGATACAAAAAGGGGGCTACGACTAAGGGGGGTCTAGGGGGTCTCCCCCTGCGGGGTTCGAAGGGGCAGCGCCCCTCGCGGTACCTTTAAGGATTTTGATCAGCAAATCAAATTTACCATAAACCGACCATAGTTCTGATTCGACGAAACTCCTTTGATCACGGTACGTCAATTCAGATCTAATTCCCGATTCGATCAATCATATTTATCTTCGCGTGATTCAGAAGGATTTATGTGTCACTGTCTACCCCGATGGCGGAAACCGACTGGTAGGGGTAAGTCGTTCGACGACCTTAGAATCACGATCACGGAAAGTAAGATCATAGATCAATCCAGAAACACCGCCATACAAACGATCATATCATTCATATCAATCTACATATCACCATATGCAAACTTCCCGAACCTATGACTGAATAGCATCGGCTCTGATACCACTGAAGGGAAACGAGTAGGCTACACTAGCGTAAAATCAAAAATTTCTACCGCGTCAACCAGGAATACTATTGTCATAGATCACGGGATTACCGCTAGACGCGCAGGTGTGGAACTCGATGAAGCACGTTGCGGCAGTGTAGATGTTCTACGTCTCCTCCTCGTCCTCGTCCCACGAGCAGCTCCCCTTTGCGCGGCTCATCCAAGTGCTACAGATGCAGCACCTCAGAGGTATCCACACGTCCGGAGTGGAAGCCGTCACACGCCAGACTGCTAGGTCTGCGGGTGCAACACAGGCGGAAGAGGAGTGGCGGCTGGGTGGAATGCTCTCTCCTTTTCAGCTCGCCTCACTCTCTCTTATATAGGCATCCCTGGTGGGCTTCTACATTAGCAGCCCATTAGCAGCCTAAGCCTGGTCTAATTCGGATCCAATCCTCATTAGGCTTCCAGCCCTTAAAGTGTGTGACCCTATAGGTTCATACACGTATAGACATGACGCGAGTACACTTACTCCGTCAATAGTTGGTAGCGGCCTCTAGCAAGACGCGCCAACTCCTAAACGCATATAAAGATCATTTGGACGAACCATCACAAGGTTGAGTACATGTCTTTCCCTTTGCCTCACGATATTTGGTCTAGCTCTAAGCTGACCTCTCTTTCTCGATATTGTGATTCAGAATCCCTTTACTAGGTTAACTCTTAACCATATGTAGCACGGCCATGCATTTCTAGATCCGATCACTCGAGGGGCCCAGAGATATCTCTCTCAAGTAGAGAGGGGCAAATCCCATCTTGATTGACCGATGCCTTGCAGCATGTATCAGGACAAACCCGAAAGCTACCTTTATAACTACCCAGTTACGAAGTAGTGTTTGATAGCCCCAAAGTAGGTCGATCCACATCTCAAGTACATGCGACAATCTCAGGTCTAAGGACAAAACGTACACGATGTGTAGAGAGAGCTGCAAGTATTATTGCTAGTCTCATGTTGGGTCAGTCCAACCCCATGTTCATAACATGTGTCCACATCATTGGTTTAACATCTCCATGTCAATGACTTGCGAAACATAGTCATTAACCAATCGATGTGCTAGTCTAATATTCACGTGTGTCCTCGCATGAACTCCGACTAGGGACAATTATTAGATAACCATACAAGTAAAGAGTTTCACAAACAATTCACATAATTGCCAATCAATACAAGTTGCCTGGTATATGGATATTCAAGGAACATTATAATAACTCATGGATACACATGAAATACAATCATCTCTATGATTGCCTCTAGGGCATATTTCCTTCAAAAGTCATCGCGTATTTGTCTCGACAACTGAAACAACATGAGCAGAACTTTCTGACCCATGATCTTGAACTAGCAGCCGTAGTTTTGGCATTGAAGACATGGCGTCATTATCTGATGCGTAATCGCTGTGAGATTTACTCAGATCACAAGAGCTTGAAGTATATTTTCACTCAGAAGGAGCTGAATATGAGGCAAAGGAGATGGATATAGTTAATCAAGGATTATGACCTTGACATTCACTATCACCACGGCAAAGCCAATGTGGTAGCAGATGCTCTTAGCAGATTTCCTTGTAGGCTAAACACTATGATCAAGGAGAAACAGCCAAGTTTGTATGAAGAGTTGGAGCAGTTCAGAACTGAGTTAGTTAGCAAAGGATTCTTAGCTAGCATTGAACTTCAACCCACGTTGATCAGCCAAATCAAGGAAGCCCAGAAGAGTAATGAAAGTATCAATGGAATCAAACATCGTATTGGTACCGGAAAGGTACCTGGATTCACTGAAGACGAAGAAGGTGTTCTGTGGTACAAAGGACGTATCTGTGTGCCAGTAGATTCGGAGCTCAAATTATCATGCAGGAAGGTCATGATACTCTTTATTCTATCCACCCCGGAGGAACGAAGATGTATCAGGATTTGAAAGAGCAATTTCGGTGGCACAAGATGAAGAGAGAAATCGGTAGCTACATCGCCAAGTGTGACATCTGTCAAAGAGTGAAAGCAGAGCATTAGAGACATGCAGGACTGTTGCAACCATTGCAAATTTCGGAATGGAAATGGGATTCCGTAGGAATGGACTTTCTCACCGGTTTGCCTACTTCTAGTAGGGGAAATGACTCAATCTGGGTCATAGTTGATAGACTGTCCAAGGTAGCTCACTTTATTCCAGTCAAGACTACCTACCAAAGTTCGAAGCTAGCAGAACTATATATTGCTAGGATTGTTAGTCTGCATGGAACCCCCAAGACCATCGTATCAGATCGAGGAACCCAGTTTACCTCAAGATTTTGGCAGAAAGTTCAGGAAGGATTGGGAACCAAGTTGAATTTCAGCACCGCTTATCACCCGCAAACTGATGGACATACTGAGAGAGTCAACCAGATACTAGAGGATATGTTAAGAGCTTGTGTGTTGGAATACGGATCAAAATGGGAAGACTATCTACCTTTCGCAGAATTCTCATATAACAACAGTTATCAAGCTAGTTTGCAGATGGCACCATTTGAGTTCCTATACGGAAGAAAGTGTCGTACTCTTTTGAAATGGTCGCAAGTAGGAGAGAGTCAGATCTTTGGACCCGACATTCTCCGAGAAGCAGAAGAGAAGGTTCACAAAGTATGTGAGCACCTTAAGACCGCCCAATCCAGACAGAAGCATTATGCTGACAAAAGAAGGAGAGACCTGACTTTCAATGTCGGAGATTTTGTATATCTCAAGGTTTCACCATTGAAAGGAGCCCAACGCTTTATTCTGAAAGGAAAGTTAGCCCCCAGATCTAGCGGGCCTTTCAAGATTCTGAACCGTCGAGGAGAAGTATCATATCAGCTGGAGCTACCTGAAGAGATGTCAGCCGTCCACAGTGTGTTCCATATCTCGTTACTTCGCAAATGCTTAGAAGTGCCAGAGAAGACTGAAGTTTTCAAGAACATCGATCACATAGCTGTTGAGATCAACAATGACCTAACATATCGTGAAGTGCCCATCTGTATCCTAGAGGAAGCTTACAGAACCACCAGGACCAGGAGTATCAAGTTTCTCAAGATTCAGTGGAGCAACCAGATCGAGTAGGAAGCCACTTGGGAGCGCGAAGATTACATTAGGACAAAGTTCCCAGATCTCTTTAGTTCCTAGTTTCTTTGTAAATCTCGGGATGAGATTTTGTTTAAGGGGGGAAGGTTTGTAACATCCCAAAACTTTAATCCAAGGTTATTAAGATCCAAATCATAAAAATTGGGGTTAACAAAAACTTTTCCAATTAAAATTATTAAAGCATTCATGTGTATGTGCATTTAAATAGGAGTTGATTTGAATTGCCATGGTTATGTGATCGATTGCTTGTAAAATGATTCTTAGGTGAAATAAACATCATCGAAATCATTCCCAAACATTTCCCAAAGAAAAACAAATCAAAATGAATAAAAGAAGTGAATGGTCATTTTTGCCAAATTAACTATCATGCCTACTTTGGCTATTCCTAGTACTCAAAACCTAACAGAAACAATTGTGGATCTTTGCACCCCTTGCTAGTACACATAATGAGGTACCAAGGCCCACTTTGTGATCTGCTAAAAACATCCAAACACTAATTTTAAATGGTAGTTTAAAATTGAATATATTTCATATGGGAAGATCCCACTATTTCAAAAACCACTCAAACAAGCTCAATTTTCAAAACCCAAGCACCCACAAAGTCTCAAGCTTAGTACTAGCACAACCACCAAAAATCTTTTCAAAATTCAAAAAGAATGTTCTTGCGGCCATTTCATCAAACACTTGGCAGGAAGGGTTTAAACTCTAAAACTAGCTCACTGTTTTGAACAGGGTTTTGCCCCCATTTGATCTCCATTTAATCCCTTTGTCCCCTCTTGATCAAACCAAGGCCTAACCAACCCATCCCCTACCAACTCGCCGGCCAACTTGGTCACCACCGCAGTAGACCGTCCCCCTCTCTCTCACCTTGTCTACGAGCTAGCTAGGACCTCACCGCCACCCACTGTCCCAGCCCCGAGCCAAGCCAGAGCGTGGACCACCGAGGAAGCGCTGCGCACTGCCTGTCTGCGCCATGCCGAGCACGCGCTAGAGCGCCGTGCCCGGCACGCGTGCACAAGCCGCCCCTCGACCGCAGCCCGCGCCCACCGCTTCGCCACGACCTAGGGAGCACACCGGACATGCCCGTTCACCGCCCAACGCACCACAACTAACGCTCGCCGTGGACACCGCCGCCTCTGCCGCTTAGAGCGCCAACATCGCCCGACCGCATACCACCATCCCTAAGCCCGCATTAAAGCTCTAGAGCACCGCCAGGAGACCGCGCGTCGATCGCCGCTCACAGCCATGCCGCTAGCAGCCCGTAGCCATGTCGCCACCGTCGCCTGGCCATGCCGTGCTGTCCCGTCGTCGAGCCTATAAAATGAGACCACCCCCAGCCCCATTCGGCACACCACTCACCTCCCCTCACCTCACTGACCGTCCCACACCTCTAGATGGAGCAAGGCGAGCAGTAGCTTTCCGGAATTGCACCGGAGCAGGCCGCCTCAAGATGAGAAGGGCGCCGCTGATTGCGACCACCCCTGGAGCTGCCTCGACCGTCCCTGAGCTCGCCGTCGACCACCAGTCCGTTTGCCCGCCTCGCCATCGTTGCTGGAGCCCTGGTACGCCCCCTGAGCACCCCCACCAAGCCGCTAGGGTTAGAGTTCACCGGCGACCAGTTCATCGTCGACGACGATCCCCAGCCGTTGATCCCCGTTCTAATCCAACGACCCATATCGCCCCGTACCGCTTCGCGCGTTATGAGCCGGTGACTGGTGGACCCCCCTGTCAGCTGAGCCCTGCGCCGCGGAGTGTCACTGGGCCGGCCCATTAGCTTTCCCGCGCAACCCAGTTAGTTTGAATTAGGATTTTTCTTTTTAGTTTAAACCTAGTTCTGTCTCTGAGTTTGAAATTCAATTCAGAGAGATTTACAAATCCAAATGGAGTGATTCCAATTTTGTTAGAAAGCTACTGAAAAGATCTACCCAAGCCCGTTGGATTTAATTCAATTAGAGTTAGAGATCTCTCCTAGTAAAAATAACAAAACAGAAGCATTTGCACCTTGCAAAATTTTTATAAAATCAACCAAGATAGCTTTTGAGTTGAGTCCAACTCTCAAAAATCACATTTCACCATAGCTATCTGAATATGTAATAATATTAGGGTTTACATGCAGTGACTTTGGACTAGTACCAAAATAATGCTATATAGGCATTTCTAGTCACTCTAAATCATTAAATAATGAACTTAAACCAAAGTAATTATGATACAACCCTTAAATCACATTCCCACATGTTAGAATATGTGGTGATGACATGTGTCCACATGATCCCATATTTTAAGTGGTGAATATTAAATCTTAGTTAATTTTTCAATGAGTAGAAATTACTTTTCTAAAATAAAAAGGATGAAACTATTGAATAAAACTTGTGATGATAATAGATCATCAACTATATGCCTTAGGGTGATAATTAGACTAGTTAAGTTTTGTTTGTAGATTGTGTACTCCATATGTATTTATAGACGATAGTACCGACCAAGTCTACGAGGAGGAGGAGGAGTTCTACCAAGAAGAAGAAGAAAACTTCAACCAGTACACCAACCAAGGCAAGCTAGCACTATCCAAGTTAACCCTTGCAAGTTGTACTTGCAAGACACCATTAACAATGCAAGCTAACACTTGCAAGTATAATGCTTAGCAAGCTAGGGCTAAACTATATGGTTTAGCAAAGATGCTTTAGGCATGCTTTAGTTACACTACCTTGACCAGTAATTACCCCAAGTATTATTTTCTAAGCTTTACTTCCTTTACTTTACACAAAGTTCTTTACTTGTTTAGAAGGTAGCATAAAGAGTATAAAACTTGGCCTATATAGAACCCTTTAGATGCCATTCTATGGAATGAGATTGATCCCATCTTTTCCACCTTAGTGAACACTCTTAACGTAGTAGTTTATAGTAGCCAAAAACTCGAGTCAATTTAGATGGGAAAACTTGGTGAAAATGAATTATGAAAATGTTAGAATGATGAGTCATTATATTGAGATGTTTTGACATGTGTTGAGAAACACAAATGGTTTATGATGATGAAAATGTTGAAGCATGAGCTTTAACCCTTTTATAAAACTGATGGTTGGATTCGGATGCGATACCATTCCAAATTTATCGTACAACCACATTACCTGAATTGGGTAAGGCTTAGCCGGAAGTTTATATGCATTAGTATCAGTTCCCTCGCGGGAGAGGTTTGAGCTGAGGCTACCTCTCAATGTTGTCCACCTATGCAGTGCCCAAGATGACAGATGGTCATGGTTGGGAGGCCATGCTCATAGGAGAGGTGCTTATACTAGGGTGTGTAAAGGAAAGGTTATGTTTGATTATCTGCATACTAAGTATGATGATTTAGGGTTATCCCTGACAGATGTATCGAATCTTGTGGTGAAAGTGTACCACCTCTGCAGAGTGTCAAACTATTCGAATAGCCACGTCCGCGGTTATGGACAGTTGGAATGGCCATACTGTTTCATTGTCAGATGTTTTCAAAATAACTTATGAAATGAATGATGAATCTTGACTTGACCACAACAGAGTTGTGACTATGACACTAGCTTCCCAACTTAAGTGATTCTAGAACTTTATTTTATCTTTCTTTGCTTCTGAACTCATCTTAGGTTTCAAACTTAACTATAGTTAAACATATAGTTAGCATTTTAACTTAGAACTATTCTACTTGTCAGTGGTAGTTTGCGAGTACTTAAAGAGTACTCATGGATTTTGTCCCTGGCTATTCTCATGGCCAGACTATGAAAGAGACTACCAAAATGATGGCCAGCAGGACGGCTATGATAACTAGGACTATCTGCCTTCGTCAGCATTGCCTGTGCCCCTGAAGATGGACCACACCGCTACGCTTATCTTTATTTCCGCAGCTTGTTGTATTTAAGACTGGATCATGAGATCCTTATTTGTGTAAGACCTTATGTATGGTTTGTAATGGATAATGTACTGTGATATCCAATCTGTTATGTCTCGCAAAAATGGTAATCCTGGGATTGCAAGGTATGGCATAACATGCATATGGGATTAAAATCCGGGTGTTGACAGTCACGAGTGCACAACACAGCCCCAATTAAAGTTTTTGAAAGGCAAAAGAAAAGAAAGAGGTGCTTTGATAGTCTTGAAATTTTTACATGGGAGTAGGTGAGTTGTTCTTAAATTAAATGTTTTGATGCCAACTTGAGTACTCTCAATTGATTAAACAAACAAGAACAAAAAGTTTGCATCTCTCCATCAAGAGAGGCACCAAAAGATTTTGTCTCACTTTCCAAGCCAAACTTTCGACACTTGCTTAGGCATATGATTTATTTGCTAATAAGATATACTTGGTTATGAAGTGGACTCAGTGCAATCTTGTGAATACTTGTATGGTCATATTTAAGATTGCAAGGATTGTGAAGAAAAGAATTTGACACCAATTCAAACTTGTGAGTTCCTTTATTTTTAGTCTCGAATCTCCGCTATTCTTCCTTATTTCCTTGTCACTCGAGGGTGAGAAACATCTAAGCTTGGGGGAGTTGATAGCTGTGAGATTCGACACATTTTTGATGGCTTTTATTGATGGTTTTCTCCTGGATTTGATCGTTTTCTGGCTTTACCTAACGCTAATACTTCGGTAGCAAAGAAAACTTGGTTTTTAATGTGTGTTTCAGGTTCTGGACGTCAACGGAAGGTTTTAACAAGAGAAACACAATATTCTGGAGAAAACAAGCAAGTCTCACTTTGGAAGCACACAAGGGGACCTCACAGAAGCTTTAACGAGCAACTATACGGCAGGAATATTTTTTCGGCTGTATAGTTCCCGCCGTATAGTTGCCGCCGCCTCTGTCTTGTCAAAAGGGACAACTTCCGTGAAGGGACGGGGGACGAAAACACAACACAGCAACCGCCATACCATCCATAAGGGAGAAAGAAGAGACCCAGAGAAGAAGGGGAAGACGTTCTTCATTTTGCTCCACGATCTTCGACCTCCTAGCCAATACACCCCCATAGCCACTACTTGTACTTAAGAGAGAGAGGGATCTCCTCCTTGCAAGACTAGGGTTTGAGATTGTTTCTTCCCATCTTGAATTGTGTTGGATATTTTTCTATTATTATTGTGGATCTCCACAGTAATACAAAGACGAATTCCCTTTATTTAATTATATTGATGATCCGTTCTTCTCTCATGTGTGAGTAATTCCCTTGGGCATGGGAGATGTAGGGGATTGGTGAGATGTGATGTGCCTTCATATATTTTCCATTAGTTTGTGATTGATTCTAATTACTATATTATGTGTGGTTGACTATCTGTGGGATGCCTAATGCTTGTTGTCCAATTAAGGGCCCAGACAACATGATTCTTTGTTCTACATAGATAAGATCTTGTTCGCTAGTGGACCGGTGACCCCTGGGTGACGCGGGGATATCAATGGAAAGCTAGTAGACTCGAGGATAATGAGGAACTAATGTGCTTATTGCATTAGTCTGATCCAAAGAGCTTAATCGCTAAGCAACCTGTAGGGTCTTAATTGTCTAGTGTCTGACCATGGTTTTAGTAATAGGCTAGTAGGATTATTGAAGTTAGAATGAAATCTACCAAGAGGAGTTCCGGCTAATTATGGGTTGCTCGCCTACACATATATTTATAAGATTATAATTGTTACATTTATCATCCGTCCACCTGGCACATTCACTGTCACAATGAACTGAATCTCCCCGCGCCTTCTTTTGTCATCTCCAGGAAACAACAAACAACCAAGTCGTTCTTTACTTTTATGCTTTATATTTCTGAAGTTTACATTTTAATTCTATTTAAATACATCTAATTTAATCAAAACCCCATTCCTATTTCAGCTCTTGTAGTCAATTCACTCGAAGACCTATGACAACTTTGTGTGTGACAGAGACTTCACCCATAAACACTTACCTTTAGGCTCCCTGTGGGATCGATATCCATACTTCGAAACTAGCTACAAATGATCTGTGCTCTTGCAGACATCACATGTACCATTAGAAGTGACCCCGTCTTGGATTCTTCAATTTTGAACCTCTTCAAAACTTTGTCTAGATATGTATCTTGAGTAAGCCCTACCAGGTGTCAGGATCTATCTCTATAGATCCTTATACCCAATATGTAAGCTACTGCACCCAAATCTTGCATTGAATTTTTTTGTTCAACAATTCCTTTATAGTGTTAAGAAAGGTTTTATCGTTTCCAATCAACAATATATCATCCACATATAGTATTAGAAATGCTATCATGCTCCCACTTTCCTTCTTGTACACACAAGACTCTTGTACGTTCTTGATGAAGCCAAAACACTTTACAACTTTATCAAAACGAAGATTCCAACTCGGTGATGCTTGCTTTAGTCCATAGATGGATCTCTAAATTGCACACCTTTCTAGCATCTTTAGGATCGAAAAAACCCTCAGGTTGTACCATGTAAACATCCTCGGTTAGCTTCCCATTCAGGAACGCTGTTTTGACATCCATCTGCCATATTTTGTAATCGTAATATGCAACTATTGCTAGAAGTATCCGAAGAGACTTAAGCATCGCTACGAGAGAGAAAGTCTCGTCGTAGTTAACTCCTTGAATTTGTCGAAACTCCTTTGCAACAAGTCGTGCTTTATGGATAGTAACGTTACCATCCGTGTTTGTTTTCCTTTTATAGATCCATTTACATTCTATAGGCTTTACGCCTTCAGGAGGGTCCATCAAGTTCCAAACTTGATTTTCGTACATAGATTCTATCTCGGATTTCATGTCTTCTTGTCATTTGACGGAGTTAGGGCCCATCACAACTTCTTTGTATGTAGCTGGTTCATTGTTGTCTAACAACAATACTTCATCTTCAAATCTTACGATTGGAAGACGAACTCTATAAAATCTACGTGGTTCAGTAGGACCATTAGTTTCTAGGACTACAACACTTGTAGGCGCGGTAGCATCTGATGGCGCCATAAGCATTTCCAGAACGGTTGCTGGCTCTACGCTACTTTGCCCATCTTGCTCTGGTTCAGTAACCTCATTATGATTTATTTCCCCCCACTCAAACTTCTAGCAAGAAATTCCTTCTTAAGAAATATTCCTCCTCGCGCGACAAATATCTTGTCTTTAGTTTTTTAGTCGAAGGAATACCCAACAGTTTCCTTAGGGTAACCTACAGATATGCATTTGTCCGACTTGGGATCAAGCTTGTTTGGCTGTAAACGTTTTACATAAGCTTCGCAACCCCAAATTTTAAGAAACGATAAGTTGGGTTTCTTGTTAAACTGATATGTTGCAAATGTATCCATAATTTTTGATGTTCCATGCTTGGTTTTATCTACTTTCTTATGTTTTGTTCACACTTTGTAGTACTTTTCATATAATTTCTAGGACTAACCTATTAATAAGAGCCACAGGGCCAGCTGCCTGTTTTTTGCTGTTTTTGATTCCAGGAAAGTCAGAAAATGAATATTCTCGGAATTGGACGGGACAAAAGCCAAAGTCAGTTTTTCACCGAGGGACACCAGGAGCCAGAATACGAGACGGAGAGGGGCTGGGGCACGGCCACACCACCTGGCCGCGCGGGCTAGGCCTGGCCACGCCAGGGGGTGGTCTGGCCACCCCAGACACCCCCTCGGTCTCCCTCTTCGCCTATAAGTTGCCTTCTGACCTAAAAACTCAGGAGGATTCGACGTTTTTCCAGAAAGAGTTCCGCTCAGCCGCCACCACCAGATTTCGTGATTCGGAACCAGAAACTCCATTCTGGCACCCTGTCGGGACAGGGAATTGGAGGAGATCATTGCCATCATCATCACCATCGCTTCTCCATCGACCATCCATGTTTCCCCCATCTATGAGTGAGTAATCCCCCGCTGTCAGCCATGGGGATGGTAGGGATTGGATGAGATTGTTCATGTAATGGCATCAGATTGTTAGGGCATGGTGCCTAGTATCTACTATTAGTGCTTTTTGACTTTTTTGCGACTTGTTATGCTTAATGCTTGTCACTAGGGCCCGAGTGCCATTATTTCAGATCTGAACATGTTATTGATTCATTATGATACTATTGTTTTTGGTCTTACCTGCAAGTTGTATACACACGTTATTGTCCAGAACCAATGGCCCCGAAGTGAGAGCAATCGAGATAACCGGAGGGAATGGCTTTGATGTGAGGATCACCTGTGTTCACAGAGTGTTAATGCTTTTCTCCGGTGCTCTATTAAAAGGAGCACCTTAATTGCCAGTAGTTCCCTTGAGACCCCGCTGTAAACGGGCTGGCAGGACAAAAGATGTTGTACAAGTTCTCATTGCGAGCATGTATGACTATATATGGAACACATGCCTATGATTATCTAGTACTTGGATGCTTTATCTTATTTATCTGCAAATGCCCTATGTTTTGATTGTCATGTGAGTTGTCTTGTCCATGCAACGCCCGTCCATCCATCCCTATGCCTACCGCGCTCGAATCCTACTATTTACGCCTTTACTACTGCTGTTACTTTACTATTCCTACTACAAAACTGTTGCTACTGATAAACTGCTATGAGCAAGATTGTTTCCAGGTGCAGCTGAACTGACAACTCCGTTGTTAAGGCTTATAAATATTCTTTGGCTCCCCTTATGTCGAATCAATAAATTGGGTTTCACTTCCCTCGAAAATACTGCGATACACCCCCTATACTTGTGGGTCATCAAGACTATTTTCTGGCGCCGTTGCCGGGGAGCATAGATTTATTTATCAAGGCCACTTGGAATCACTATTGTTCAAGCATAATCATAATGAATCTCTTTACTTTGTTATTTTTGCTTTGCTTAGTTTATTTTTCGCCTTGTTTGCTTGTTTCTTTATCAAAAATACAAAAAAAATAGTTCCTACTCTAGTTGTTATTTTCATTGGTCTATTATTGTCTTGCTTTATCATGCTTTCTATCAATGGTTGGTTTCTTTGAAACTGGATCTTATTGGCAAGGTGGGTTCCTGGAAGAACAAAAATATTATTATAAGGAACACCGCTTGTCACAAAAAGGGAACACTTATGGGAACAAATTGATAAATTGTATACCATTGCTATAAACGTGTGCTCTTCTTATAATGTTACTTATTGCTGTGATAAATCTTGTTCTTGTAGGAGGTACAAACACCTCCCTTTTCAATGTGAGTATAATGATGATGTTACCATATCTTCTTATGTTAAATGTCAACACCCGGATTTTTAATCCCAGATGCCTGTTATGCCATATCTCGCAATCCCAGGATTACCATTTTTGCGAGACATAACAGATTGGATATAATAGTACATCATCCATTACAAACCATAATAAGGTCTTACACAAATAAAGGATCTGATGATCCAGTCTTAATACAATCAAGTAGCGGAATAAATAGCGTAGCGGTGGGGTCCATCTTCAGAGTCACAGGCAATGCTGACGATGGAAGATAGTCCTAGTTATCATAGCCGTCCTGCTGTCCTTCATCTTGGTAGTCTCCTTCATAGTCTGGCCATAGGAATAGCCAGGGACAAAAGCCATGAGTACTCTTTAACTAATCGCAAACTATCACTAACAAGTAAGATAGTTCTAGTAGGAATGCTAACTCTAAGTTTAATTGTGAAGTTAGGTTTGAAACCTAAGCTAAGTTCTGAAACAAAGAAAGATAAAAGAAGTTTGAAAAACACTTAAGTGGGAACTTTATCATCATTGTCACAACTCTGTTGTGGTCAAGTCATGTCATAATTCATTTCATAAGTTGTTTTGAAAACATCTGACAATCGAACAGTATGGCCACTCCAACTGTCCATAACCGCGGACGCGGCTATTCGAATAGTTTGACACTCTGCAGAGGTGGTACACTTTCACCACAAGATTCGATACATCTGTCAGGGATAGCCCTGAATCATCATACTTAGTATGCAGCTAATCAAACACAACCTTTCCTTTACACACCCTAGTATCAGCACCTCTCCTATGAGCATGGCCTCCCAACCATGACCATCTGTCATCTTGGGCACTTCATAGGTGGACAACATTGAGAGGTAGCCTCAGCTCAAACCTCTCCCGCGAGGGAAATAATACTAATGCATATAAACTTCCGGCTAAGCCTTACCCAATTTAGGTATTGTGGTTGTACGGTAAAATTGGAATGGTATCGCATCCGAACCCAACCATCAGTTTTATAAAAGGGCTAAGGCTCATGCCTCAACATTTTCTTCATCATCATAAACCATTTGTGTTTCTCAACACATGTCAAAACATATCAATAGAATGATTCATAATTCCAAGGTTTTCACAAGTCATTTTCACTAAGTATTCCCATCTAAATTGAATCAAGTTTTGGTTTAGCTCTAAACTACTAAGTTAAGAGTGTTCACTAATGTGGGATGCTAAGATCAATCTCATGTCATAGAATGACATCTAAGTCTAACTAGATAGGTCAAGTTTTATACTCTTTATGCTATCTTTAAACAAGTAAAGGACTTTGGTAAAGTAAAGAAAAGTAAAGCTTGTAAATAAAACTTGGAGTAGGTATAAGTCAAAGGGTATAACCAAAGCATGCCTAAAGCATTTGCTCAAGTTAAGGGGGCAAGTGTTAACTTGCTTAGTTATAGCTTGCTAGGTATAATACTTGCAAGTGTTAGCTTGCATCGTTAATGATGGCTTGCCTTGTGCAGTGCAGTGGTTGATGTTTTCTTCCTCCTCCTCTTGGTAGAACTCCTCCTCCTCGAAAGCTTGGTCGGTACTATCGTCTAAAAATACATACGGAATACACAATCACCAAACAATAATTAACTAGTCTACTTAGCACACTAAGGCTCACATTTGATGATCTAGTATCATCACAAACATCACAAGGTTTAATGAACTAGTTTCATTCTTTTTATTTGAGAAAAGTAATTTCTACTCATTAAAATTAACTAAGATTTAATATTCTCCAATTAAAATATGGGATCATGTGGACACATGTCATCACCACATATTCTAACATATTAGAATGTGATTTAAGGGTTGGATCACATTTTATTAAGTTTAAGTTTAATAATTAATTATTTAAAGTGACTAGAAATGCCTATATAGCATTATTTTGGTACTATTCCAAAGTCACTACATGTAAACCTTAATATTATTTCGTATGCAGATAGGTATGGTTAAATGTGATTTTTGAGAGTTGGAATCAACTCAAAAGCTATTATGGTTGATTTTATAAAAATGTTTGAATGTGCAAAAGCTTCTGTTTTGTTATTTTTACTAGGAGAGATCTCTAACTCTAAATGATTTAAATCCAACGGTCTTGGATAGATCTTTTCAGTAGCTTTCCAAAGAAATTGGAATGACTCAATTTGGTTAATTAAATCTTCCTGAAATGATTTTTAAACTAAGGAACAGAGTTGATTCTAAATCTAAATAGAAATCCTATATTTGAATTAACTGGGTTGCGCGGGAAACTAAATGGGCCGGCCCAGTGATGCTCAGCAGCACAGAGGGCGACTGGCAAGGGGGGTCCACATGTCAGCGACACTTAAAACCCGAAACGGTATGGGACGATCTAGGCCACACGATTAGAACACAGATCAACGGTCCACGGTCGTCGTCGACGACAGACTCGTCGCTGGCGAGACTGAACCCTAAACGGCCGGTGGGGGTCTACTGGGGACGTACCAGGGCTCCAGCTAGTGCGGCGAGGCAGGCAAACGAACTGGACGGCGATGGCGGACTCAGGCGAGGTCGCGGCAGGGGCTGAGGTGGACGGAATCGACGACAACTTCTCCTCCTCTGCAGCGGCTACCTCTAGCGCAATTCCGGCGAATGGAGGCTCGAGCGGCTCCGGCGAGAGAGGGGAAACGGTTAGTGGAGAGAGGGGAGTGGAATGGTGTGGCGATTGAGGCTGGGGGTGTCCTCCTTATCTAGGTTCGACGAGGGGACTGGCAGGTGTGGGCTGGCATCTTCGGCGAGGGCGGTACAGAGGGCTACTGGGGAGGGCGAGGTAGGCGGACGGTGGGCGGTCTGCTGCCGGTCAGCTACGGTGCAATGACACGGCTAGGGGCGGTGCCTAACAGTCGGGAGCTTCCCGCACTTTAGGAGACAGAGGCGGTGCTCGACGCGGCTCCCGGCGACTGTGGGTCGCGCGGCGGTGCACGACCGTGTCTATCAGGGTGTGGGTGTCGAGGCGGAGCGGCATGTGAGATATGGTGTCGAGGTGGTCTGCTACGTGCTGGCGTGCGCTGCGCATGGTGCAAAGAGAAAGGGTGGCACGACGCGGAGGTGGTCCAGGGCCTGGCTGGGCTTGGGGAAGGGGCAGGGAGTCATGGTGTGGTCCGGTCTATCTCCTAGACATGGCGAGAGAGGGAGGGGCGGTCGGCTGCGAGTTGTCCATGCTCGACCGATGAGCATGGCGCTCAGGTGGCGTGGCACTGCTGCAAACGGCTAAAGGGTAGCCTCTTGATGGCAGGGTTGTTACTGGGGAGACAATGGGAGGGGTTTTAGGCCTTAGTGGCATTTGATCACTGCTCTAAAACAGTAATAGTTAGGCAGTTTGATTAGTGCTCACTAAGTGTTCGACACAATGGCCGCATGAAGAAAATATTTGAATTTTTGGGAGATTTTTGGTGGGTGCTTTGATCTAATTTGTTAAATGGAATTCATTTGAGTGGTTTTTGAGAAAGTGTGATCTATACATATGAACTACATTCAATTTTCAAATGTCATTTAAATTTAGTGTTTGAAAGTTTTTGGGATGAAACAAAGTGGGCCTTGGTACATCACTACTTGTACTAGCAAGGGGTGCAAAGATCCACAATTGTCTCTGTTTGAAAATGAGTGCTAGGAATACCCAAATTATGCTAGGTGATTAAAATGGCAAAAGTGACCATTTGCTTATTTAATTCTTTTTATTTATTTTTCTTTGGGATTTGCTTGGGGATGATCTAGATGATGTGTAATTCACCTTATAGTCATTTTACAACCAATAGATCACTCAATCATGGCATTTCAAAACAACTCCTATTTAAATGCACACACTTATGAATGCTTAAAGATTTTTAAATAGAAAAAGGTTTTCTTAACCCTAAATTGGGTAGATTTGATCTTGATCACTTGGATTAAAGTTTTGGGATGTTACAAACCTTCCCCCCTTAAACAAAATCTCGTCCCGAGATTTAAGAAAGAAAACTAGGAACTAAAGAGATCTGGGAACTCAGTCTTGATGTAATCTTCTCGCTCCCAAGTGGCTTCCTCTTCGGTATGGTTGCTCCATTGAATCTTGAGAAACTTGATACTCCTGGTCCTGGTGGTTCTATAGGATTCCTCTAAGATATGGATGGGCACTTCACGATATGTCAGGTCCTTGTTGATATCAATAGCTCGGTGATCGATAGTCTTGAAAACTTCGGTCTTCTCTGGTAATTCTAGGCATTTGCGAAGTAATGAGATATGGAACACATTGTGGATGGCTGACATCTCTTCTGGCAGTTCCAGTTGTTAAGATATTTCTCCTCCGTGGTTCAGAATCTTGAAGGGTCTGATATATCTGGGGGCTAACTTTCCTTTCATACTAAAACGTTGGGTTCACTTCAATGGTGAAACCTTGAGATATACAAAATCTCCGACATTGAAAGTCAGGTCTCTCCTTCTCTTGTCAGCATAACTCTTCTGTTTGGATTGGGCGGTCTTGAGGTGCTCACGGACTTTGTTAACCTTCTCTTCGGCTTCTCGGAGAATGTCGGGTCCAAAAATCTGACTCTCTCCTACTTGCAACCAATTCAAAGGGGTACAACACTTTCTTCCGTATAGGAATTCAAAGGGTTCCATTTGCAAACTGGCTTGATAACTGTTGTTGTATGAGAATTCTGGGAAAGGCAGACAATCTTCCCATTTTGATTCATATTCTAACACACAAGCTCTTAACATATCCTCTAGGATTTGGTTGACTCTTTCAGTCTGTCCATCGGTTTGCGGGTGATAAGCGGTGCCAAAATCTCGAGGTAAATTGGGTTCCTTGATCTGATACTATGGTCTTGGGGGTTCCATGCAGACTAACAATTCTAGCAATGTACAACTCTGCTAGCTTCGAACTCTGGTAGGTTGTCTTGATAGGTATAAAATGAGCTACCTTGGACAGTCTATCAACGATGACCCAGATTGAGTCATTTCCCCTACTAGAAGTAGGCAAACCGGTGATAAAGCCCATTCCGACAGAATCCCATTTCCATTCCGGAATCTGCAGTGGTTGCAATAGTCATGTGGGTCTCTAATGTTCCACTTTGACTCTCTGATAGATATTACACTTGGCGATGTAGCTTCCGATTTCTCTCTTCATCTTGTTCCACCAAAATTGCTCTTTCAAATCTTGATACATCTTCGTTCCTCCGGGGTGGATAGAATAGAGACTATCATGAGCTTCTTGCATGATAACTTGCTTCAGCTCCGAATCTACTGGCACACAGATACGGCCTTTGTACCACATAACTCCTTCTTCGTCTTCGGTGAATCCAGGTACCTTTCCTGTACCAATACGATGTTTGATTCCATCGATACTTTCGTTTCCCTTCTGGGCTTCCTTGATTTGGCTAATCAAAGTGGGTTGAAGTTCAATGCTAGCTAAGAATCCTTTGCTAACTAGCTCAGTTCTGAACTGTTCCAACTCCTCTTACAAACTTGGTTACTTCTCCTTGATCATGGTGTTTAGCCTACTCGGTAATCTGCTAAGAGAATCCGCTACCACGTTGGCTTTGCCGGGGTGATAGTGAATGTCAAGGTCATAATCCTTGATTAAATCTATCCATCTCCTTAGCCTCATATTCAGCTCCTTCTGAGTGAAAATATACTTCAAGCTTTTGTGATATGAGTAAATCTCACAGCGATTACCCATAAGATAATGACGACATGTCTTCAATGCCAAAACTACGGCTGCTAACTCAAGATCATGAGTAGGATAATTCTGCTCATGCTGCTTCAGTTGTCGAGACAGATAAGCTATGACTTTGCCTTCTTGCATCAATACACATCCGAGACCAATCTTGGATGCATCACAATACACATCAAATGGCTTCTTGATATCTGGCATGATCAAAATTGGGGCTAAAATCAATCTCTTCTTGAGCTCCTGGAAACTGGCTTCACATTTGTCGGTCCATTCAAGCTTCTTGACCTTCTTCAACAATTGGGTCATGGGTCTGGCAATGCTCGAGAATCCTCCTACAAACTTGCGGTAATATCCCGCTAATCCGAGAAATGCACGGACTTGCGTTTGAGTGGTTGGGGCTTCCCATTCTTCGACATCTTTGATCTTGGCGGGATCACAGCGACTCCTCCGGCAGACACAATATGTCCGAGGAATCCTACTTCTTTCAGCCAAAACTCACATTTGCTGAACTTGGCATACAACCGATGCTCTCTAAGGGTTTCAAGGATGATTCTCAGATGTTGCTCATGCTCTTCTTCGGATTTGGAGTAGATAAGGATATCGCCGATAAACATAACGACAAACTTGTCTAGAAAATTCATAAAGATCTTATTCATGAGATTCATGAAATAAGCAAGGGCATTGGTTAATCCAAAAGACATGACCCTATACTCGTATAAACCATAACGAGTAGTGAAGGTGGCCTTCGGAATATCCGTTGCAGGAATCTTAAGTTGGTGATAACCAGTCCTAAGATCGATCTTAGAGAACACATTTGCTCTAGTCAACTGATCAAATAGATCCTCTATCTTTGGCAATGGGTACTTGTTTTTGATGGTGACGTCATTCAGCTTCCTGTAATCGGTGCACATACGGTTGCTCCATCTTTCTTGTCGACGAATAACACTGGCGATCTCCATGGTGATGCGCTTGGTTGAATCAAGCGTGTTGCCAACATAGCATCCAGCTGCTTCTTCAATTCCACTAACTCTGAGGGGTTCATGCTATAGGGTCTCTGGGCTATGGGTCCGGTTCCGGGGATTAGCTCAATAATGAACTCAATATCCCTATTTGGGGGCATACCAGGCAATTCATCTAGGAATACATCGGGGTATTCACAGACTACTCGGACTTGGTCAATGGTGGGCAGGGCTAGACTCTTGTTACACTTGAATTGACGGGCAGGGTTTCAGATATATGCTCTACTGAGACTCCAGAGCTACTAGTCATTGTGATGGCTTTCTTGGCACATTCTATCAATCCTTTATGCTTTGACATCCAATCCATTCCAAGTACTACTTCCAAACCTTTGGTTCCAAGTACTATTAGACTGGCATAAAAATCTATCCCATGTATTCTGATAGGTACCGCTTTGCAAATTTTTCTAGCTTCTGTAGTTGAACCGGGGATTTGAACTATCATGACATGCTTCAAGTTGGTTGGATGAATCTTGCTAGTGCATGCAAATTCTTCGGTGACAAATGAGTGTGATGCTCCAGAATCAAACAACACTCTTGCTAAAACTGAGTTGACAGAAAACATACCCAGCACTATATCTGGCGCTTCTTGGGCTTCTTCGGCATTCATGTGGAAGAGGAGGCCATTGCGGTTGTGAGGGTTCCCTGGGGCAAATCTTCTTCCTGGTTGAACACGACGTTGCTGTTGAGCTGGGGCATTCACATTGGCAGTGGCGGCAATCTTCTTGGGACACTCATTAGAGTAGTGACCCTTCACTCCACACTCGAAACAAGTAATCCGAGACTTGTCTTTCGCTGCCACGGGCACAACATTGCTTCCAGTTCTGGGTGCAGTGTTGTTGTTGTTGTTGCTCTTGGGAGGTGCACGGTTGAAATTGCTGGCATTGCCGGAGTGATTACTATTTCCTCCGGACTTCACATTTCCTCCGCTATGGTTGGGGTATCTTGGGCAAGACATTGGGGGTCGATTGTTCCTCGGTGCATATCATGTTGAAGGGTTGGGACGGTACTTCTGGTGACTATTGGATCCAGCTTGGTGCATCATACGACGTTTGCGGTTGTCGTTTGCCTGGTTAATCTTCCCTTCCATCGGAATGGCAGAGTCGACTAGTTTTTCGAGATCCTCAAAACGGATGTTGACGAGGACAGTCTGCATCTCATCATGCAGTCTGTTCAAGAATCTCTCCTTCTTCTTGGCCTCTGTGTTGATCTCATCAAGTGCATACCTGGCTAGGGACAAGAATATGTCACGGTACTCCACTACAGTCATTTTGCCTTGCTTCAATTCTTGGAATTCATCCCTCATTCGGGTGACTAGACCCTACGGCACGTGGGTGCGACTGAACTTGATTTTGAAGGCTTCCCATGTCATCACTTGACCATGGTTCATTGTGCGGATGATGTTCCACCATGCTCTTGCATCTCCTGCCAAATAGTGGGTGGCGAAGAGAACTTTCTTGTTTGCATCCACTCCTGCTACTTCTAAGTTGTTCTCCATTGTCTGCAACCAGACATCAGCATCTAGTGGGTTCTCTAAAGTACTAAAGATTGGTGGATTGGTATTCTGGAAGTTTTTGAGTTTGGATCCATGATGGCCCTGATTTCCATGGTTCTGATTGTTGTGAGCCATCTGGGCGATCTGCTGTAGTGTTGCTAGATTAGCTTGGCGCTCTGCCCTGCTTGCTTCACGGTCTGCAATGAGAGTCTGCAGGATCTGCAGGAATGGGTCTTGCGATGAGCTACTCCCTCCTTGGTTTCCACGAGTCATCTGAATATTGAGATAGATAAAGGGGTAAGAGGGAAAGTTCTATGGTTTATGGTTTTGGTTTCAAGGCTAAAACTTTGAGTTTGACTCAGGTTTTTGCAACTAACTTCTTTTCATTCATTCAAGCAAAGCACACGATACAAACACACACACACACCACAACATCAAAGGAAAACAGATGGTTTTAAGAACCATTCTATAAGCTACGATACAATGGGACTGATACTCCTCATGCTACGACAGTGCTCTAGTGCATCTACTCATCATCGATGAAGTCAGAGTCATCATCGTCGGTGTAGAAGTCCACAGCATCTTCCTCCAGAAAGTCATCATCATTGCAGAGGTAGGAGTCAATATCCCCTTGGATATCATCACCTTCCTCTTCTTCTTCCTTTACGGCAAGCTGAGCTTCTTGCTCCTTGATGGTCTTCTCGAGGTCGGCCACCTTCTTGCGAAGATGGTCGATGGTGCGATCCTTCTTGGCGCGTTGACGGCACAGAGACTAGTGATCATGGACGAGCAGTGAGAAAGTCTGGGCCTTCTGGGCTGCAATGGCGAGGTTGTGGTTGGCGAGCTCTCTTGCATTGTCCAACTCCTTCTTTCGGCCATACAGTAGGAAGTCGAGGTTCTCCACTTGGCGCTTCAGTATTGGGTGACTTGGCATCTCTAGCGGCATTCCCATGGAATCACGCCTTGCATAGTGAACAAAGCGGGTTCCTTGGATTAGGTTGACACTGAGGGCACACAGACGTGCAAGAGCTTCATGCATTGCCCTGGCTAATCCATCTAGCCAGTTGTTCTCTCTCACGGAGAACTGAATCCTCCCAGATACTGGTGCTTCTATCTTGCCTCAAAGATCAGCAGTCACTAGCCATTGTAAATCTCCTCCTGGTGGACCCGGGAGTTGAGCTCCTAGGAATTCCGGATGAGGACGCTCCAAGAACTCAGACAGTGCATCCAAATCCCTCTCGAAGATCAGTTGGCTTCTGTTGCCCAACTGGTAGAACTTGCTATATTGGGCTTCAATCTCTAAGAATTTAGGATGAGAAAGTTAGTGAAGTGATCAAATGTGTCAAAGTTTTATGTAGTAATGTAAGAATTTGGAGGAACATGAATTTCTTTGAGAGAGAGAATTCCCAAGGGTAAGAAAGGAAATAGTTTTCATAAATACTCACTTTGGTTTTGAAACTAAGTTTTTGTTCGAACGTCCATTCTAACTAGGGTCTCCTATGGTCAGGATGGCTCTGATACCAACTTGTCAACACCCAGATTTTTAATCCTAGATGCCTGTTATGCCATACCTCGCAATCCCAGGATTACCATTTTTGCGAGACATAACAGATTGGATATCACAGTACATCATCCATTACAAACCATAATAAGGTCTTACACAAATAAAGGATCTCATGATCCAGTCTTCATACAATCAAGTAGCGGAATATAGCGTAGCGGTGGGGTCCATCTTCAGAGTCATAGGCAATGTTGACGATGGAAGATAGTCCTAGTTATCATAATCGTCCTGCTGCCTTCATTTTGGTAGTCTCCTTCATAGTCTGGCCATAGGAATAGCCAGGACAAAAGCCATGAGTACTCTTTAAGTACTCGCAAACTATCACTAACAAGTAAGATAGTTATAGTAGGAATGCTAACTCTAAGTTTAATGGTGAAGTTACGTTTGAAACCTAACCTGAGTTCTCAAACAAAGAAAGATAAAAGAAGTTTGAAAAACACTTACGTGGGAACTTTATCATCATAGTCACAACTCTGTTGTGGTCAAGTCATGTCACAATTCATTTCATAAGTTGTTTTGAAAACATCTGACAACGGAACAGTATGGCCACTCCAACTGTCCATAACCCCGAACGCGGCTATTCGAATAGTTTGACACTCTGCAGAGGTGGTACACTTTCACCACAAGATCTGATACATCTGTCAGGGATAGCCCTGAATCATCATACTTAGTATACATATAATCAAACATAACCTTTCCTTTACACACCCTAGTATCATCACCTCTCCTATGAGCATGGCCTCCCAACCATGACCATCTGTCATCTTGGGCACTGCATAGGTGGATAACATTGAGAGGTAGCCTCAGCTCAAACCTCTCCCACAAGGGAACTAATACTAATGCATATAAACTTCTGGCTAAGCCTTACCCAATTCAGGTATTGTGGTTGTACGGTAAAATTGGAATGGTATCGCATCTGAACCCAACTATCAGTTTTATAAAAGGGCTAAGGCTCATGCCTCAACATTTTCTTCATCATCATAAACCATTTGTGTTTCTCAACACATGTCAAAACATCTCAATAGAATGATTCATCATTCCAAGGTTTTCACAAGTCATTTTCACCAAGTATTCCCATCTAAAGTGAATCAAGTTTTGGTTTAGCTCTAAACTACTAAGTTAAGAGTGTTCACTAATGTGGTATGCTAAGATCAATCTCATGCCATAGAAAGCCATCTAAGTCTAACTAGATACGTCAAGTTTTATACTCTTTATGCTACCTTTAAACAAGTAAAGGACTTTGGTAAAGTAAAGAAAAGTAAAGCTTGTTAATAAAACTTGGAGTAGGTATAAGTCAAAGGGTATAACCAAAGCATGCCTAAAGCATTTGCTCAAGTTAAGGGGCAAGTGTTAACTTGCTTAGTTCTAGCTTGCTAGGTATAATACTTGCAAGTGTTAGCTTGCATTGTTAATGATGGCTTGCCTTGTGCAGTGCAGTGGTTGAAGTTTTCTTCCTCCTCCTCTTGGTAGAACTCCTCCTCGAAAGCTTGGTCAGTACTATCGTCTAAAAATACATACGGAATACACATTCACCAAAAAATACTTAACTAGTCTACTTAGCACACTAAGGCACACATTTTATGATCTAGTATCATCACAAACATCACAAGGTTTAATGAACTAGTTTCATTCTTTTTATTTGAGAAAAGTAATTTCTACTCATTGAAATTAACTAAGATTTAATATTCTCCAATTAAAATATGGGATCATGTGGACACATGTCATCACCACATATTCTAACATATTAGAATGTGATTTAAGGGTTGGATCACATTTTATTAAGTTTAAGTTTAATAATTAATGATTTAAACTGACTAGAAATGCCTATATAGCATTATTTTGGTACTGGTCCAAAGTCACTGCATGTAAACCTTAATATTATTACATATTCAGATAAGTATGGTTAAATGTGATTTTTGAGAGTTGGAATCAACTCAAAAGCTATTATGGTTGATTTTATAAAAATGTTTGAATGTGCAAAAGCTTCTGTTTTGTTATTTTTACTAGGAGAGATCTCTAACTCTAAATGATTTAAATCCAACGGGCTTGGATAGAGCTTTTTAGTAGCTTTCCAACAAAACTGGAATCACTCAATTTGGTTCAGTAAATCTTTCTAAAATAATTTTTAAACTAAGGAACAGAGTTGATTCTAAATCTAAATAGAAAAACCTATATTTGAATTAACTGGGTCGCGCGGGAAACTAAATGGGCCGGCCCTGTGACGCTCATCGGTGCAAAGGGCGACTGACAAGGGGGGTCCGCATGTCAGCGACACTTAAAACCCGAAACGGTATGGGACGATCTAGGCCACACGATTAGAACGTAGATCAACGGTCCACGGTCGTCGTCAATGATAGACTCGTCACCGGCGAGACTGAACCCTAAATGGCCGGTGGGGGTATACTGGGGACGTACCAGGGCTCCAGCTAGTGCGGCAAGGCGGGCAAACGAACTGGACAGCAACGACAGACTCAGGCGAGGTCGCCGCAGGGGCCGAGGTGGACGGAATCAACGGCAACTTCTCCTCCTCTGCAGCGGCTCCGTCGAGAGAGGGGATAGGTCAGTGGAGAGAGAGGAGTGGAATGGTGTGGTGATTGAGGCTAGGGGTGGCCTCCTTATATAGGTTCGACGAGGGGACCGACGGGTGTCGGCTGGCGTCTCCGGCGAGGGCGGTACAGAGGGCTACCGGCGTGGGCGAGGTAGGCGGATGGTGGGCGGTCTGCTGGCGGTCAGCTACGGCGCAATGGCGCGGCGAGGGGCGGTGCCTAACGGTCTGGAGCTTCCCGCGCTCTAGGAGACAGAGGCGGTGCTCGACACGGCACCCGGCAACTGTGGGTCGCGTGGCGGTGCACGGCCGTGTCTGGCGGGGTGTGGGTGTCGAGGCGGAGCGGCGTGTGCGATATTGTGTCGAGGCGCGGTCTGCTGTGTGCTGGTAGCGGTCGCGCTCTAGCGTGCGCTGTGCATGCCACAGAGAGAAAGGGCGGCGCCGCGCTGAGGTGGTCCAGGGCCTGGCTGGGCTTGGGGAAGGGGCAGGGAGTCGCGGTGTGGTCCGGTCTATCTCCTAGACATGGCGAGAGAGGGAGGGGCGGTCGGCTGCGAGTTGTCCATGCTCGACCGACGAGCATGGCGCTCAGGTGGCGCGGCACTGCTGCAAACGGCTAAGGGGTAGCCTCTTGATGGCAGGGTTGTTACTGGGGAGACAATGGGAGGGGTTTTAGGCCTTAGTGGCATTTGATCACTGCTCTAAAACAGTAATAGTTAGGCAGTTTGATTAGTGCTCACTAAGTGTTCGACACAATGGCCGCATGAAGAAAATATTTGAATTTTTGGGAGATTTTTGGTGGGTGCTTTGATCTGATTTGTTAAATGGAATTCATTTGAGTGGTTTTTGAGAAAGTGTGATCTATACATATGAACTACATTCAATTTTCAAATGTCATTTAAATTTAGTGTTTGAAAGTTTTTGGGATGAAACAAAGTGGGCCTTGGTACATCACTACTTGTACTAGCAAGGGGTGCAAAGATCCACAATTGTCTCTGTTTGAAAATGAGTGCTAGGAATACCCAAATTATGCTAGGTGATTAAAATGGCAAAAGTGACCATTTGCTTATTTAATTCTTTTTTATTTATTTTTCTTTGGGATTTGCTTGGGGATGATCTAGATGATGTGTAATTCACCTTATAGTCATTTTACAACCAATAGATCACTCAATCATGGCATTTCAAAATAACTCCTATTTAAATGCACACACTTATGAATGCTTAAAGATTTTTAAATAGAAAAAGGTTTTCTTATCCCTAAATTGGGTAGATTTGATCTTGATCACTTGGATTAAAGTTTTGGGATGTTACATTAAAGAAAATTATGAATTTTATGATGTGGAACAAACTGAGGAATTTACTTCTTGGAAGGGTGCATTTGAACTCGCTAGTTTGCTTGAAAATATTGATGATTCACCTTATAAATATAAGGTTTATGATATACCTAAATTTTGCTTTGATAATTACAAGGAAGAAAATGGCTATATTGTTGAATATATTAATAGATGCTTTCCACAAATGGAAGAGACTAATGCCTTGCAGGGTCTTATGGAAGAAGAAATTGATGAACCTGAAAGCTCATTAGATGAAAAAGAGGAGGAGAGTGATGAACAAAAGGAGGAAGAATGGGTTAGATATCCATGCCTACCTTCTAATGAGAGTAACTCTTTATCCCTTACATTATTTGATTGTCCCCATGCTTACCAAAGGAGGATTAATGTTATGCTCATATTATCTGTGATAATCCTTTGTTTGTGCCTAACTTCGATATGCATGGTACTAAAGAGTTTTTCTTAGAAATTGTTTATGATAAAGCTCTAGACAACGTTCCTATATTGAATGATCAGTCATCTTGTTATAGAATTGTTAAAAGTGGGTTTGAAGGTTTTAATCCCACTATTTGTGAGCTTGATAAAAATTATGTTTTTGTAGAACATGAAAAGCATGCTTTATGTGATAGTTATATTTTTGAGTTTATTCATGAGGTTACTAAAAATTATTATGAGAGAGGAAAATATGGTTGTAGAAATTTTCATGGTATTGAAACACCTCTCTATGTGCTGAAAGTTTTGAAGTTACTCTTGTTTTATCTTCCTATAACTGTCACTTTGTTCTTTGCAAATTTATTTGCATACAAGATTCATATGCATAGGAAGTGGATTAGACTTAAATGTGTTTTGAATTTGCTTCTTGATGCTCTCTTTTACTTCAATTCATATTTCTTATGTGAGCATCCTCTCAAACTATCATGCCTAACTTAAAGGCGTTAAAGAAAAGTACTTATTGGGAGATAACCCAAAAGTTTTAGATGAGTCTTGGAAGTTATTACTGTCGTGGTGGTGGCACGGCAGATGCCATGGATAGGCTAAATATGGGGCCAATGAGTGCTAGGGGAATCCAGGGAGGGAGAGCATGGTGATTCCATGCACGGAAGCTCTTGTATATTCTCTATAAATGGTGTTTACAAGTGCTCCTAAGGCTCTCAACAAGAAGGAGACTATTTCTCTATGGAGGACCCGGTGCTCCTTATATAGGGGAGCCTGATACATTCCAAATGTATCTATAATTTTTGATGCTCCATGCTTGGTTTTGTCCACTTTCTTGTGTTTTTTCCACACTTTGGAGTACTTTTCATATGATTTCTTGGACTAACCTATTGACAAGAGCCACAGTGCCAGTTGCCTGTTTTCTGCTGTTTTTGGTTCTAGGAAAGTCACAAAATAAATATTCTCGGAATTGGACGGGACAAAAGCCAAAGTGCCTATTTTTCCAGAAGACTCCAGGAGCCAGAATATGAGACGGAGGAGGGTCAGGGGCTGGCCACACCCCCCCAGGCGCGCGCTAGGCTTGGTCGCGCCAGGGCATGGTGTGGTGGCCCCAGGCACCCCCTCGGTCCCCCTCTTCACCTATAAGGAGCCTTCTGACCTCAAAACTTCGAGGGGTTTGACGTTTTTCCAGAAGGAGTTCCGCTCCGCCGCCACCACCAGATTCCATGAAACAGCACCAGAAACTCCGTTCTAGCACCCTGCCGGGACGGGGCATTGGAGGAGATCATCACCATCATCGTCACCATCGCTTCTCCATCGACCATCCATGTTTCTCCCATCTATGAGTGAGTAATCCCACGCTGTAGGCTATGGGGATGGTAGCATGTAATGGCATCAGATTGTTAGGGCATGGTGCCTAGTATCTTTTATTAGTGCTTTATGACTTTATTGCGACTTGTTGTGCTTAATGCTTGTCACTAGGGCCCGAGTGCCATGATTTCAGATCTGAACATGTTATTGATTCATTATGATAGTATTGTTTTTGGTCTTATGTGCAAGTTGTATACACACGTTGTTGTCTAGAACCTATGGCCCCGAACTGACAGAAATCTGGATAACCAGAAGGGAATGGCTTTGATGTGAGGATCACATGTGTTCACGGAGTGTTAATGCTTTGCTCTGGTGCTCTATTAAAAGGAGCACCTTAATTGCCAGTAGTTCCCTAGAGGCCCCGCTGCAAACGGGCTGGCAGGACAAAAGATGTTGTGCAAGTTCTCATTCTGAGCACGTATGACTATATATGGAACACATGCCTAGGATTGTCTAGTACTTGGATGCTTTATCTTATTTATCTACAATTGCCCTATGTACTGATTGTTATGTGAATTGTCTTGTCCATGCAACGCCCGTCCATCCATCCCTATGCCTACCGCACTCGAATCCCACTGTTTACTGCTTTTGTTACTACTGTCTTTGATTTACCACTGTTGTTACTTTACTATTCCTACTACAAAACTATTGCTACTGATAAACTGTTGTGAGCAAGATTGTTTCCAGGTGCAGCTGAATTGACAACTCAGTTGTTAAGGCTTATAAATATTCTTTGGCTCCCCTTGTGTCGAATCAATAAATTGGGTTTCACTTCCCTCAAAAATACTCCGATACACCCCCTATACTTGTGGGTCATCCAGACTATTTTCTGGCACCGTTGCCGGGGAGCATAGCTTTGTTTATCAAGTTCACTTGGATTCTCTATTGTTCGCTGCTTTCCATCCATCATGGGTAAGTCTCGTGATGGCAAGGTTCCTATTTTACCATCCACTACAAGAAGAGGTACGGTTCTAAACACCTCTGCTGCTCTTGATTCACCGTCTGTTTTGAGTAAGATCCTTACACCACCACATACAAATACTACACACACACTGCTACTACTGCTGAATCTGAAACTTCTGATGCTTATGATGCATCTTCTACTGTGCTTGATAAGAGTGGTTCATTAGGTCCTTTCCTAGACACTACGATTGCTAGAACTATAGCTAGAAATACGGAAACTCCTAATGAAGACACTACAACACCTATTAGTTCACCTGAGTCTAGTGAAAGTTATGATATTGAAGATGGTTATGTTGAGATGGCTGATGAATTTATTAAAGAATGTAAGAACACCCATGATAGGAGCATTGCTAAGAGTCTCCTTGAGAGGCGTACTATTAGACCCAAATTGTCTCCTGATGCTAAGTTTGGTGCTTCTTCCATAAACATTATAGATGAAGATTATGATTTCTCTCTCGATCTATCTTACATAGCTATTGTCGAGAAAGAACCTTTTGTGGGACTAAGACTGAAAGTGCGGTAGCACATATGAATGAACTTTCTACCATGAGTGGCTTGTTTTCTGATGATATTAAGATGCGTACTTACTTTGTTGCTAAGATTTTCCCCTTTTCGCTGAAAGGAGATGCTAAAACTTGGTTTGGTAATTTACCTCCTGGATCTATTGATAGTCCTGAGTGCTTGATTAGTACTTTCCTGCAGAAATTTTTTCCTCCTAGTGCTAGACATGTTATTTTGCAGGAACTTTTTGATTTTAAACAGGGAGAAAAAGAGGTATTGCCCAAATCTTGGACAAGGTTTTGTGCTTTGATTCATGCACAGGCTGGAAGTCCATTACCTAAGAATTAGCTTCATGATATATTTTATAATGGACTAACCGAGGAATCTAGGACATACCTAGATAGTTGTGCTGATTGTGTTTTCAGGAATAGGACTCCTAAGGAAGCTGAGGAATTAATGGCTAAAATAAGCAAGAATTATGAAGATTGGACTCCTCCTAAACAAGTTATACCTGAAGTAATTGTACTTGAACCATCTATTCCGGTGCCTATTCCAACATCAAAGAAGAGGGGAGTTATTGAATTAAATGATGAAGTGATGAAGGAAGCTAAGAAATGTCTTAAGGAGAAGGGAATTAAAGCTGCAGATGTCAAGAATTTACCTCCTATAGAAGAATTATGTAAGTATATTCCCTACTCATCCACTATTGAGGTACACTCTCTCCAACACTTTGATGAAGGTGATATCCCTTACTCTAAACCTCCTGATCAATGCTTAGAAGAATTTGATATCTTTATTGTTAAGCAAGATAACTTTAATAAAAGGGTGCAAAATCATCTAATGGAAAACACTAGAGCTATTGTTGAGTTGAAAGATATTGTGGAAAGAACCTCTAATGATGTTAAAATGATTGTTAAACACTTTCAAATGGTTCAAACTCAAATAGATCAACTCGTTAAAGTGCAAAATGACTTGCTAGTTAATGCCGCTAAAGAAAAACTTGCTTATGAAATTAGAACTAGAAGTGGTGCTGCTACCCAGGATCCTCTATATCCGGAGGGGCATCCCAAAAGAATTGAGCAGGATTCTCAACAAGCTGAAAATAATGTATCTGCTCGTAAGAAAAGGAAAAAGAAACATAAAACTGTTGTAGAACCCTCTGAACCTGCTATTAATCCTAATAGTATATCTATCTCTGATGCTGAAACTGAAAGTGGTAATGAAGAAAATGTTGTTTCTAATGAAGAAAAAGTTGAAGAAGAACCTAAAAACCACAGTAAGAATATTAAATACACCAAAGAAGATTTTATTGCTAAGAAGCATGGTAGCGAAAGAGAACCTTGGGTCCAAAAACCTATGCCTTTCCCTGATAAGAAACACAAGTCAAAGGAAGATGAACACTATAATAAGTTTTGTGAATGAATGAAGCCTTTATTCTTGCAAATTCCTTTGACTGATCTTATTAAATTGCCTCCTTACTCAAAGTATATGAAGGACATTGTCTCGAATAAAAGGAAGATACCTAATGAAGAAATTTCTACTTTACTCGCTAATTATTCCTTCAATGGAAAGGTTCCTAAGAAACTTGGAGACCCAAGGATTCCAACTATCCCTTGCTCTATTAAGAACAGTTATGTTAGAACTGCTTTGTGTGATTTCGGAGCTGGAGTTAGTGTTATGCCTTTCTCTGTCTATAAGAGGCTTCAACTTGAAAAATTAATACCAACTGATATATCTTTGCAAATGGCTGATAAATCTACCACTATTCCTGTGGGTATATGTGAGGATGTACCTGTTCAGGTGGCTCACAATTGCATGATATTAATTGATTTTGTTGTGCTTGAAATGCCCGAAGATGATAATATGTCTATTATTCTTGGGAGACCTTTTCTTAATACCTAGGAGCTGTTATTAATTGTAATCAAGGAAAGGTGACCCTCAATGTTAATGACAAGGAACATACTGTCTATTTCCCCAAGAAGTTTGAAAGGACTTATGGTTTGAATTCAACTGAACATGTTGAAGGCATTCAAGTTGGAGAAATATATTGTGTAACTACCTCGGTGAATTACGCTCTTAGTTACATGCCTGGACGAGCGAAAGTGGTTAAAATAGTACGGTGGGGCCCGGGGCCACTCACGGTAGACCTTTCGGCCGTCCTAACCACTTTCAGAACATCGGGACAAGAACGAGCGGCATAATCGGCAGGCGAAGGGATCAACTAAATACACAAGTGAGTATGTATGCAAGCCACATACAACAGTCCTCAGAGCCATTCCATCTAAAAGAAATAGAAATATTGCAACGCCATACGGCAAGATTCAAATATCCTAGATAGATATAATAGTTTAGGATAGCTCCTCATACATCAAACATTAGAGTATCAGGCGGAAGCGGAAGACAAGATCCGAGTACGGATAAGAAGCAAATCGGCATAAGATGCCACATAAATAAACACATCCCGCCCACAGATCTCACGGATCCCCGTTCCCGGAATCTCTACACCGAGTGATCGTTGCCAACATCATCCGTCTCCTCCACCCAGTATCCTTCTTGCGAGTACACCTGTTCATCTGAACCAAACAATTTATCGTGTGAGACCCTAGGGGTACTCAGCAAGTCTTTATGCCGCTAAAGGGGTCACAACCTGGGGTGACGCAATTGCAGCAAAAGATAATAACTAACAAGTCTATAGATACTCGCTAACCATCCGCCTAACCAATGATAGACGGATGTCCGTTAATTAGGAACAACAGTTATAACAGTATAATTAACAGATCCATCCTCCTCCTCGCTTACCAACGAGGAACGGACGAACAACCCCCATCCGTTGGCAGTTTTATTAACCATTCCATGAGTATTGCACTATTTACTAGTCAGGTATTTAGTCAGTTTAAAAGTGGTACTTTAATTAGACTTGTCTATGATCGAGAAACTGTGCTCCAAGTCGTCCATAACCGTGGACACGGCTTTCAGAAAGATTTACCCTACAGGGGTGCACGAATAGCAACACACACTCGACCAACCTCGGAAAAACCAACTCAAAACCCAACGAGGCATTCATGACAAAGTGATCACAGGATTCAGAAATATTTCAGGGGGCCACCCCATTAAGCTACACGCAACGAAGTTGGCCGGCTCCGAGATGGACCCAAGGTTTGTGTCAATGGCTGTAAATGACTGGGAACCCGAAAGTGTGACTGGGCTTGTCGATACCGCGAAAACATTCCACGATCCAAAACAGTACGGGTGCTCCACGCACAATCTTAATAAAGCAGTAACATGGCATAAGTACATGATAGTAGTAAAGCCCCAAACTACTTTGTGGCCCCAAGAAATAAGAATGAATCAAGCTCTGGCTCAGGGGGTCCATAAGGTCTCCCGGATGTGGATAGTGCGAATAGTCAAGGAACAGGAATCAAGTACTCGGGGTCCTACGGGACACAAGTGAGCATGAAAAACCAAATAGAAGATATTGCTCACCGGTGCCTCTTTCATTAGTTATCCCATTACTACTCAGGTTATGTTGTTTAGGTACCTCATTATTCATCAGACACTCACATACCCTATACATGCTTTTCTACGACTCGCATGGCTCAAAAAACTCCTGTAGTAATGGCTCATGGGATGGAGGAACAAGCTTCGGTGGGGTTTAAAAGTAAAGGCTATGCAGTACTTGGGATTCAATTTAATGCAATCGCGACTCAATGATGCAAGAATAAGATAGAGGCAATAGGTACTATATGTATGCAAGCATGTGGTAGTGCTTGCCTGGCAGCTCAGTTGAAGCGAGAGATGGATCTAGGTAGTACTCCTGTGATTCCTGGTAATTCTCCTGCTGGGCGTCTATTCGAAGAAGAACCAAACAAACAAGGTCCAACATAAATAAAGTGCACAAGCATAGGAATTGAAATGCGACGAGCAAACAAGCATGCCATGATGAATGATGCACAATTTACATGGCATTAAAGTAGCATGGCAAGGGTGAGGTGTGGTACAAGAATAAAGCATTTTATTAATTACTTAGCCAAGTTTTATTGTCATAAACAGTTCTGATGTTTAATAATGACATGATGCATGCTTCAATTCAGAACAAGGAGTGCCTAGATAGAACGGGCTCGTCGCACTGATCGATTTAGACCTATTATTTGTCAAATTTGGAGTTATAGATTTAAAGTTATTAATTTAATAAGAAAAAGGCCATTTTATTGTAATTTTAATCATCTTGAAAATTTAAAGTGCTCAAACATTATTTTGAATTGCATATTTGAATTCCTCACATTTTTCTGATTCAAAAACATATATCATTCGTATTATTTGGATTTATAATTTAAAAGTTATTTAAAAAAAGATTTGAATTTGAATTTAAACAATTTCTGGAAAAGTTTAATAAAACAGATAAACAGAAAATACATTTTGCACTCGGCCACACCTAGCCACAGTCGCTGACGGTGGGCCAGCTGCTGACTAGGATACGCGCGCTCAGAAGGGGTTTTCTCACCGCGGCGTTACCTAGCCACAACGATTGACAGGTGGGACCAGCGGCTACGGGTCCACGGACCAGCGGCTGAACCCGCAGAGGCTGACAGTGGGGTTGAGCTGGAGCGCGGGTTAAGGTTACTAAAAACCGGGGTGCCTTTCCGTAAAAAGCTCACAGCAGCTGGCAGTTGGGGTCGCGAGTACCGCGGGTTGAGCGAGAGATAACAAAGGGGGCTATTTGCAAAAAGGGGCACTGTGGATCTTCTCCACGGTCTGATGGCCAGATCCGCGCGCGGCTAAAGCGGTGAGGAGCGGGGGATCGAACCGGGGACCTGGGGCTCGCGCTCGAGGGGCGGTAACCAGTGCGGCTGAGTGAGGGATGGCGACAGGAAAGCGGATGGGCGCTAGATAGGTCGCTGCGCGACGTGGCGATGTGCAGACGCGCGCGACCACGGCGTACTGAGAGTGCTCGGCGAAACGCCTGCCGCGGCTAGGGTTTTATGGCGAGGCAGAGGGTGTCTAGGCGGGAGAGGGACTCACCGCGGGGTGGTTGACGGCAGCGGATCGGGGCGGGACGCAGCAGAACGTCGACGGAGCTGGCGAACAGCGGCGCTAGGGTTTCGGTGGACGTCGTCGTGCTGTGGCAGTTGTGGGGCTCCTCCTCCTCGCTGGCGCGTACGGGGCGACGCAGAAGAACCCCCTCGGCCTTCTTGATCACATCCACGTCGCGCACGCCGGCTGGAACGAGGAATCTGCGGTGGTGCTGGCGGTGATCGGCGGCCGGAGTTGGAGAAGGAGGGGTACGGGGTAGCTGGGGAGGAGAGGGGAGGAAGGGCACGCGCGCTGGTAGATCTAGAACGATGCCAGGACGGAGGGGAGGATAGGGACGGGGTAGGAGGGTGAGGCCGTGGGGTAGACGGTGGAAAGGTGGCTCGGCCCCTTATGCCTCCTCTCCTTCACGTGCTCGAGCTGGGGCTCGGCTAGGGCAGGGCAGGGGGCATGGCAGGTGGGCCAGGAAGAGCTTTAGGTGGGCAGGCTCGGCTGGGCAAGCATGGCAGGGAGAGAGAAAGGTGGAGAGAGGGGGCTCGGTTAGAGCTAGGTTAGGAGGGGGTAGTGGCTCGGGTTAGGGCTGGTGCTAGGGTTGGGGTAGGAGGGTAGCTGGGGTGGGGCCAGCATGGTAGAGAGAGAGAGAGAGAAAGAGAGAGAGAGGTGAGTGTTAGGGTAAGGGTTTAGATTAGAACTAGGGTTAGGGAGAATAGATAGAAAACTAGGGTTAGGGTTTAATTAGGGTGTTTAGATTTTAAAAACTCATGCTTTTAAGATCATACCAAGAGGAAGGGGTGAGGGTTTTGGTTTAACCCAAGGTGAGGTGAAGGTAACTCAAGAAATAGAGAAAGGGATGGGGTTTTTGGAAATAAAGTCCTCACTTGGTCATGCATGAAGGGAAAATGGTGTTGTTGGGAACATGGGGATGGTGGAGAGAGATAGAAATATTCCCACAAAGCAAGATCCACCAAAACAAAGAGAAAAACCAAAGGAGCTAAAGGTGGTGGTACTCTTGCATGGCCCATGCATAATAATTAATTGCCATGTTTTATTTTGTGAAAACAATAATAAATAACATGGCATTATTCTTATGCATTCAAAAATGTGGATCTAGGCCAAGCAAAAGAAAATAGAATTGGATCCATCCTATCTCCCATGAGCTAGATTAAATACCAAAAGAAAATAGAAGCCCATGGGTAAGTAGAATGGTGGAATTATAAGGTGGTGTCAAAGAAAGGTGGTGGAGTGGAATAAAAGACATGCCCCGTACTCAGCTTGGGCATCAAGCATTTATCAAGATTCCAATACAATATATCAAGATCCAAATACAATTAATAATGCATATGAGAGGAGAACCAATCAAAAGGGTTTTATATGATGCTCAAATGCAAGGTGGCATGATGACATGAGCATGATATAATTATGATGCAACAATTATATGTAAGAAGTAGCCATTATCTTACTAGACCAAGTAGCATTACAATTGTTAGACAATTGGGATGCTACAACTCTCCCCCACTAAACAGGAATCTCGCCCCGAGATTGTAGGAAGAAGAAGAAGACTCAAAGAGGGTAGGATACTTGGCACGGAGCTCATCTTCACGTTGCCAAGTGGCTTCATCAATGGAATGGTGCGACCACTGCACCTTGCAGAACTTGATGGACTTGTTGCGAGTCCTTCTTTCTGCGACTTCCAGGATTTTTGTGGGGTTTTCTTGATAAGACAGATCTTCTTGGAGATTGATGAGTTCATGGCCCATGGTCCTGCCGGGATCCTTGAAGCACTTCTTGAGTTGGGAGATGTGGAAAACATCATGGACCTTGAGTTTTTCAGGGAGCTCAAGAGCATAAGCAACTTCTCCTCTTCTTCCATGAATTTTGAAAGGACCGATGTATCTAGGAGCCAGCTTTCCTTTGATACCAAAGCGGTGCGTGCCTCTCATGGGAGTGACACGAAGGTAAACGAGATCACCAGGGACATACTCCATGTCCGTGTGCTTTCTGTCATAATTGCTCTTCTGGCAACTTTGAGCAATCTTCAGATTTTCAAGAATGATGTGAACCTTCTCCTCCGCTTGAGTTACAATGTCGGGGCCAAACAATATTCTTTCACCTGCACCCGACCAACCAATCGGAGTTCTGCATTTGCGACCATAGAGAGCCTCAAATGGTGCCATCTTTAGAATTTTCTGGAAGCTGTTGTCGTAAGAGAATTCAGCATAAGGAAGTCATTCTTCCCACTTCATGCCGAAAGAGATAACGCAAGCACGGAGCATATCTTCCAGAATCTGATTGATCCTTTCGACTTGTCCCTGCGACTGAGGGTGGTAAGCTGTGCTGAAGTTTAATTTTGTTCCCAAAGCATTTTGGAAACTTCCCCAGAACTTGGAAGTGAAGATGCTTCCACGGTATGAACTGATCTCAAGAGGAACTCCATACAGAGAGACAATTTTGTTGATATAGAGCTCAGCCAACTGAATTGCTGAAATTATTTCCTTGACGGGAAATAAGTGAGCTACTTTAGACAGCCTGTCGATGACAAAAAAGATTGCATTGCTGCCCTTCTGCGACCTTGGAAAACCCGTGATGAAGTCCATCTCTACTTTCTCCCATTTCCATTCCGGAGGCTTCAATGGCTGTAGAAGACCGGAAGGTTTCTAATGGACAGCTTTAACTCTACGAAAGACATCACACTCCGAGACATACTTGGCACAATATCGTTTCAAACCAGGCCACCAATATTGTGTTTTCAAGTCCATGTACATCTTAGTCCTACCAGGGTGGATAGAAAGAACAGAATCATGCGCCTCCTTGAGAACTTGCTCTCTTAAACCAGGGTAGTTCGGAACAAACATCCGGTGTTCAAAGAAAAGAGTGCCTTGGTCGTCAACGTGGAAAGACTTATACTTCGGAAGCTGAATGTTGGAGATGATCTTTTTAGTGTAAGGATCACCAAGTTGAATGGAACGAACTTTTTCTTCCAAGAGAGGGGTTGCCAGAGGATTCAGAAGATACCCTTGATCCACAATTTCAAGGTTGAGCTTGTGGAATTCCTCGCACAACAGAGGCTGTTGTTCTTCCACCATGAGGTTGTTGACATAACTTTTTGGCTGAGAGCATCGGCCATGACATTAGCTTTGCCCGGAGTGTAGTTAATGGTCAAATCGAAATCATTGATTGTCTCAATCCACCTTCTCTGACGAAGGTTGAGATCAGGCTATGTGAAGATATACTTCAGACTCTTGTGATTAGAAAAGATCTCACAACGGTTGCCAAGCAAGTAATGCCTCCATACTTTCAAAGCAAAGACAACTGCTGCGAGTTCGAGGTCATGTGTAGGATAGTTGATCTCATGCGTCTTCAACTATCGAGAGGCATAAGCAACAACTTGTTTTTCTTGCATAAGGACCGCACCCAATCCTTGCAATGAGGCGTCACAGAATATCTAGAAAGGCTTTGATGTATCTGGAGAAACCAAGACTGGTGTGGAAGTGAGCTTTTGTTTGAGTGTTTCAAAGCTTGCTTGACATGCAGGAGTCCAAAGGTACTTCTTGCCTTTCTTGAGAAGATCGGTAAGAGGCTTCACAATCTTCGAGAAGTTTTGAACGAAGCGATGACAGTAACTAGCCAAACCAAGAAAACTCCGGACTTCTTTGACATTTATGGGTGGAAGCCAGTCCATAATTGTCTTAATAGTTTCTGGGTTGACGGCAATGCCCTTGGCAGAGATGACGTGACCAAGGTAGGTGACTTGAGGCAGCCAGAACTCACACTTGGAGAACTTTGCATACAGGCGGTTCTCACGAAGCTTGTTTAGGACACACCGAAGATGTTCTTCATGTTCTTCCTTTGACTTAGAATAGACTAGGATGTCATCCAGATAGACCACAACGAACTTATCAAGATACTCCATGAAAACCGAGTTCATAAGCCTCGAGAAGGTGGCAGGTGCATTGGTGAGACCGAAAGACATGACCGTGTACTCATATAGACCATAGCGGGTGGTGAAAGCTGTTTTGGGAACATCTTCCTTGCGGATCTTGATTTGATGGTAACCACTTCTCAAATCAAGCTTAGAGAATACCACAACTCCAGCTAGCTGATCGAAGAGATCATTAATCCGCGGAAGAGGATATTTATTCTTGATAGTTTTAGCATTGAGTGCCCGATAGTCAACACAAAGTCTATTAGTCTTGTCTCGCTTCTTCACAAAGATGGTTGGACTGCCCCAAGAAGAAGTACTGTGCTGAATGAAACCCAACTTCTCTTGTTCATCCAGCTGACATATGAGTTCAGCCAACTCAGCAGGACCCATTTTATAAGGCCACTTGGAAATAGGAGCGGTACCAGGTTCAAGTTCGATAACAAACTCAACCTCACGGTCAGGAGGCATACCTGGCAACTCTTCAGGAAAGACATCTGGGAACTCACATACCACAGGAACACTCTGAATACCTTCCATAGCATCATCATTCAGAGCCGCCAAAGAGTAAAGCTGAATTGTAGGAGTCAGACTTGGAGAATAGACTATATGGCCTTCAGGAATTTTCAGAGAAACCGAACGTTCAGCACAATCAATCACAGCTGTATTTGCTGTTAACCAATCCATGCCCAAGATAACATCAATATCAGAATTGCCCAGAATAATTAAGGAAGTCGGAAACAAAGAGCCACCAATCTCAATTTGATTGCCATGGCTGATCTTGGTAGATAACAATCTTGCCCCGGGAGAAAGAACCATTAACTTTTTATCCAGCTGGTCTATAACAAGCTCATGCTCATTTGCAAATTTGTGAGACACAAAAGAATGCGATGCACCAGAATCAAACAAAACTCGTGCAGGAACTGAGTTAACAGGAAGCATACCCATGACAACTCCAGGTGCATGCTCAGCTTGAGCGATGTTGACACAGTTGGCACGAGCAACCGTAGACCCAGGCTTGGTGTTGATGTTGAGAGCCCGAGGTGGAGGTGCACGAACCATAGAAGAGCTTGCCGCAGGTCTTGGAGGTGGTGGTGGAAGAGCTTTGTTTTTCATAGGACAATTCCAGTGCTAATGCCCAGTGTTTCCACAAGTATAGCAAGCACCAGGTGGACGTGGAGCAACATAGCCAGGGACTCCGCCAGGCGCTCCAGGGTAGTTGTGGTTGTAGCCCCTGGGAGCCGCAGTGAAGGAGTTTGGTGGCCTTGCCGCGTAGCTTGACGGTCTTGGTCGAGCCGGGAGCGACGGTGGGGTGTTAGGAACCCAGACACGATGCTTAGAAGGAGTTGTCATAGCAGAAGAGCTTGCTGTATCACGGTTGTGTTTCTTTGACTCCTCAAACACTTGCCTACTTGCTTCTTGCTGCAGAGTTGTGTGTTGGAGTTCCAGAAAACACGCCGACCTTGCATGAGTGATTGCATATTTGATGGAAGCATTGAGGCCTTGCCGGAACCTCTTTTGCTTCTTCTTGTCATCAGAGATCTCATCGCCACCATACCGAGAAAGGTTCATGAAGTTTCTGATGTAGGTATTGACATTGTCAGTGCCCTGCTTGAGGTTGAGAAACACTTCCTTCATCCTTTCCATGACAATTTCTGACAGATATTGCTCTTTGAAAGCCCAGTGAATTGCTCCCAAGTAGGCTGAAAACCAGAGAGGTCTGTCTCGAGGTAATTTTCCCACCACAGAGCTGAATCTCCCTTCAGAAGGTGAGTGGCACATTTGACCCATTCTTGCTCGGGAACATCCACAGTCATCAGCAACCTTGACACTTCACGCAGCCAATCATCCGCATCAAGTGGCTGATCAGACACCTCAAATTGGGGTGGGTTGAACTTGATAAAACTCTTGATGTCTCCTCGCTTGGGAGGTGGAGGTAGCGGAACAAACTCATTCCTCCTGACACTTTCCATGAAGTGGTGCTGGTTCTGCTGCATAGTGCCCAAGGCATTTGCAATACTTGCCAAAGTAGCCCCCAGTTTAGGTGGTATGTCCTCCTCAGAACAGCGTGGTGGTGCCATCCTGTGCATGATATAAAACACAAGTCAGTGCTATAATGGAGAATAATAATAATCCAAAATAGTACCAAAATGGAATTAACCAAGATTAAAGGATACAATTCACTGAGATGATATTAAAATATCAACAAAGTTCAAGACACCTAGAAGATATTAAGCATAACGCACACGACTGAACAAGGAGTGTGGTACACAAGCTAACAAAGAAAAAAATTCCGCAAATTTCGGCATTAAAATACCACTATATGCGCAAAACCACTTCACGAATCAAGATTAGTAACTCTACCAATTCAATATACAAGAGCGAATGATAAGAGTAGTGGTATGGTCGCAACTCCATCCTGCACTCAAATCATTACTCCGCACATGAATCAGTAAAACACATATCCCACCACCTTCTTCTTAAGATGAACCTAAAGATTAGTAACTACGGAAACGAACACCCCAAACAAGATAACGTCGGATAACAAAGAGTAAGACAGATCGCACCAGTATACAAAGAATCAGATAGATCACGTCGGTTTACAAAGGCTTGTCGGTATGGAATGTACCAACAGTTGATAACCAAAAGACAGATAGAGATAACGTTTGGATGCAACAGATAGACAAGGAATTCACACAGACACACACACACACAACCTATGGTACTACGGAACCCAGAACACGTGAATCCTAGTTTGAATTTTTAGAAGAGGATTGAAAATGTTACACTTCCTTACCAGAAAAAGGGTGGGTGGGTGGGTAAGAAGAAAAACGGAAGCAGTCCTACTCTCACGTTTTGTTTTTCCCTAGTATACATAACTACCAAAAATATTTGCTAGACTGACAACGACCATTTTGGCTGAGACCCTGAAGGGCGGGATGGCTCTGATACCAATTGTAACTACCTCGGTGAATTACGCTCTTAGTTACATGCCTGGACAAGCGAAAGTGGTTAAAATAGTACGGTGGGGCCCGGGGCCACTCACGGTAGACCTTTCGGCCGTCCTAACCACTTTCAGAACATCGGGACAAGAACGAGCGATGTAATCGGTTGGCAAAGGGATCAACTACATACACAAGTGAGTATGTATGCAAGCCACATACAACACTCCTCAGAGCCATTTCATCTAAAAGAAATAGAAATATTGCAACGCCATACGGCAAGATTCAAATATCCTAGATAGATATAATAGTTTAGGATAGCTCCTCATACATCAAACATCAGAGTATCAAGCGGAAGCAGAAGACAAGATCTGAGTACGAATAAGAAGCAAATCGGCATAAGATGCCACATAAATAAACACATCCCGCCCACAGATCTCACGGATCCCCGTTCCCGGAATCTCTACACCAAGTGATCGTTGCCAACATCATCCGTCTCCTCCACCCAGTATCCTTCTTGCGAGTACACCTGTTCATCTCAACCAAACAATTTATCGTGTGAGACCCTAGGGGTACTCAGCAAGTCTTTATGCCGCTAAAGGGGACACAACCTGGGGTGACGCAATTGCAGCAAAAGATAATAACTAACAAGTCTATAGATACTCGCTAACCATCCACCTAACCAATGATAGACGGATGTCCGTTAATTAGGAACAACAGTTATAACAGTATAATTAACAGATCCATCCTCCTCCTCGCTTACCAACGAGGAAGCGGACGAACAACCCCCATCCGTTGGCAGTTTTATTAACCATTCCATGAGTATTGCACTATTTACTAGTCAGGTATTTAGTCAGTTTAAAAGCGGTACTTTAATTAGACTTGTCTATGATCGAGAAACTGTGCTCCAAGTCGTCCATAACCGCGGACACGGCTTTCAGAAAGATTTACCCTGCAGGGGTGCACGAATAGCAACACACACTCGATCAACCTCGGAAAAACCAACTCAAAACCCAACGAGGCATTCATGACAAAGCGATCATAGGATTCAGAAATATTTTAGGGGGCCACCCCATTAAGGTACCCACAACGAAGTTGGCCGGCTCCGAGACGGACCCAAGGTTTGTGTCAATGGCTGTAAACGACTAGGAACCCGAAAGTGTGACTGGGCTTGTCGATACCGCGAAAACATTCCACGATCCAAAATAGTACGGGTGCTCCACGCACAATCTTAATAAAGCAGTAACATGGCATAAGTACAGGATAGTAGTAAAGCCCCAAACTACTTTGTGGCCCCAAGAAATAAGAATGAATCAAGCTCTGGCTCAGGGGAGTCCATAAGGCCTCCCGGATGTGGATAGTGTGAATAGTCAAGGAACGGGAAATCAAGTACTCGGGGTCCTACGGGACACAAGTGAGCATGAAAAACCAAATAGCAGATATTGCTCACCGGTGCCTCTTTCATTAGTTATCCCATTACTACTCAGGTTATGTTGTTTAGGTACCTCATTAGTCATCAGACACTCACATACCCTACACATGCTTTTCTACGACTCACATGGCTCAAACAACTCCTGTAGTAATGGCTCATGGGATGGAGGAACAAGCTTCGGTGGGGTTTAAAAGTAAAGGCTATGCAGTACTTGGGATTCAATTTAATGCAATCGCGACTCAATGATGCAAGAATAAGATAGAGGCAATAGGTACTATATGTATGCAAGCATGTGGTAGTGCTTGCATGGCAGCTCAGTTGAAGCGAGAGATGGATCTAGGTAGTACTCCTATGATTCCTGGTAATTCTCCTGCTGGGCGTCTATTCGAAGAAGAACCAAACAAACAAGGTCCAACATAAATAAAGTGCACAAGCATAGGAATTGAAATGCGACGAGCAAACAAGCATGCCATGATGAATGATGCACAATTTACATGGCATTAAAGTAGCATGGCAAGGGTGAGGTGTGGTACAAGAATAAAGCATTTTATTAATTACTTAGCCAAGTTTTCTTGTCATAAACAGTTCTGATTGTTAATAATGACATGATGCATGCTTCAATTCAGAACAAGGAGTGCCTAGATAGAACGGGCTCGTCGTGCTGATCGATTTAGACCTATTATTTGTCAAATTTGGAGTTATAGATTTAAAGTTATTAATTTAATAAGAAAAAGATCATTTTATTGTAATTTTAATCATCTCGAAAATTTAAAGTGCTCAAACATTATTTTGAATTGCATATTTGAATTCCTCACATTTTTCTGATTCAAAAACATATATCATTTGTATTATTTGGATTTATAATTTAAAAGTTATTTAAAAACAAATTTGAATTTGAATTTAAACAATTTCTGGAAAAGTTTAATAAAACAGATAAACGGAAAATACTTTTTGCACTCGGCCACACCTAGCCACAGTCGCTGACGGTGGGCCAGCTGCTGACTGGGATACGCGCGCTCAGAAGGGGTTTTCTCACCGTGGCGTTACCTAGCCACAGCGATTGACAGGTGGGACCAGCGGCTACGGGTCCACTGGCCAGCGGGTGAACCCGCAGAGGCTGAGAGTGGGGTTGAGCTGGAGCGTGGGTTAAGGTTACTAAAAACCGGGGTGCCTTTCTGTAAAAAGCTCACACCGGCTAGCAGGTGGGGTCGCGAGTACCGCGGGTTGAGCGAGAGATAACAGAGGGGGCTATTTGCAAAAAGGGGGGGCACTGTGGATCTTCTCCACGGTTTGACGGCCAGATCCGCACGCGGCACTGGCGGTGAGACGCGGGGGATCGAACCAGGGACCTGGGGCTCGCGCTCGGGGGCGGTAACCAGTGCGGCTGAGTGAGGGATGGCGACAGGAAAGCGGACGGGCGCTAGATAGGTCGCTGCGCGACGCGGCGATGTGCAGACGCGCGCGATCACGGCGTACTGAGAGTGCTCGGCGAAACGCCTACCGCGGCTAGGGTTTTATGGCGAGGCAGAGGGTGTCTAGGCGGGAGAGGGACTCACCGCGGGGTGGTTGACGGCGGCGGATCGGGGCGGGACGCAGCAGAACGTCGACGGAGCTGGCGAACAGCGGCGCTAGGGTTTCGGTGGACGTCGTCGTGCTGCGGCAGTTGTGGGGCTCCTCCTCCTCGCTGGCGCGTACGGGGCGACGTAGAAGAACCCCCTCGGCCTTCTTGATCACCTCCACGTCACGCACGCCGGCTGGAACGAGGAATCTGCGGTGGTGCTGGCGGTGATCAGCGGCCGGAGTTGGAGAAGGAGGGGTACGGGGTAGCTGGGGAGGAGAGGGGAGGAAGGGCACGCGCGCTGGTAGATCTGGAACGATGCCAGGACGGAGGGGAGGATAGGGACGGGGTAGGAGGGTGAGGCCGTGGGGTAGACGGTGGAAAGGTGGCTCGGCCCCTTTTGCCTCCTCTCCTTCACGTGCTCGAGCTGGGGCTCGGCTAGGGCAGGGCAGGGGGCATGGCAGGTGGGCCAGGAAGAGCTTTAGGCGGGCAGGCTCGGCTGGGCGAGCATGGCAGGGAGAGAGAAAGGTGGAGAGAGGGGGCTCGGTTAGAGCTAGGTTAGGAGGGGGTAGTGGCTCGGGTTAGGGCTGGTGCTAGGGTTGGGGTAGGAGGGTAGCTGGGGTGGGGCCAGCATGGTAGAGAGAGAGAAAGAGAGAGAGAGGTGAGTGTTAGGGTAAGGGTTTAGATTAGAACTAGGGTTAGAGAGAATAGAGAGAAAACTAGGGTTAGGGTTTAATTAGGGTGTTTAGATTTTAAAAACTCATGCTTTTAAGATCATACCAAGAGGAAGGGGTGAGGGTTTTGGTTTAACCCAAGGTGAGGTGAAGGTAACTCAAGAAATAGAGAAAGGGATGGGGTTTTTGGAAATAGAGGCCTCACTTGGTCATGCATGAAGGGAAAATGGTGTTGTTGGGAACATGGGGATGGTGGAGAGAGATAGAAATATTCCCATAAAGCAAGATCCACCAAAACAAAGAGAAAAACCAAAGGAGCTAAAGGTGGTGGTACTCTTGCATGGCCCATGCATAATAATTAATTGCCATGTTTTATTTTGTGAAAACAATAATAAATAACATGGCATTATTCTTATGCATTCAAAAATGTGGATCTAGGCCAAGCAAAAGAAAATATAATTGGATCCATCCCATCTCCCATGAGCTAGATTAAATACCAAAAGAAAATAGAAGCCCATGGGTAAGTAGAATGGTGGAATTATAAGGTGGTGTCAAAGAAAGGTGGTGGAGTGGAATAAAAGACATGCCCCGTACTCAACTTGGGCATCAAGCATTTATCAAGATTCAAATACAATATATCAAGAGCCAAATACAATTAATAATGCATATGAGAGGAGAACCAATCAAAAGGGTTTTATATGATGCTCAAATGCAAGGTGGCATGATGACATGAGCATGGTATAATTATGATGCAACAATTATATGTAATAAGTAGCCATTATCTTACTAGACCAAGTAGCATTACAATTGTTAGACAATTGGGATGCTACATATTTGTCCCATACCAAGAGAAAAATTTGAAACTATTATGATTGGGACCATTGCTATCAAGGTTGAGGTAACATAATCATTAGTGGAATACAAAGTTTTGTCTCATATGAAATTGTTTTGGTAAAAAGACCAGATCAACCTTGTTAACAAAAGGATTTCATTGAACAAAACAATGTTTTCACCATGATTATCTCTGCTTACTTCTATTCTATCCATTTTAGTTTTTCCTTATGCCTAACTTAAAGGCATTGTAGAAAAGTACTTATTGGGAGATAACCCAAAAATTTTAGATGAGTCTTGGAAGTTATTACCTCTGTAATAACCACTCCTTATCCTTTTTATTTGCTTTTTGTGCCAAGAGTAACCTCTAATGAGAGAGAAGTAATTATTGGGAAAGTTGCTGTCCCGAAACAGATTTATGTGCTTCACCGTACAAATTCGTGTAAAATCTCTGAACGTCTTTTTGAGGCGTGAATTTTTGTGCTTCTGCCCCAGGTTGTTATCTAACTTCCGCTAGTTCAACACTTTCTGATTTGAGCAACAGAAGGTCTTCGAAAAAATACGTCTTTAGCTGCTGGTCTGTTTTTACAGATTTCTGCCATTTTCTGCATTTGCTTCTGGTTGGTTCCTTTTTGAGTTCTTTTGGGGAATTGAGCTTTTTGAGGGAATTTCTATAGTAGCTAGTGTTCTAATGGAAGTTTATTTGGTGTTATAACTGAACCTTAAGACCTATTATCTTGAGTGCACTAATGTTGCTAATAAAGATTGTGTGAAGTTTTCTATGAAGGAAAAATTTCAGGTGTATGGAAGGAATGAGTAATAAGATGAAGGATGGACTAAAGCTCAATCTTGGGGATGCCACGCGTGTCACCCCAAAAAATATCCAAGAAGTACAAGCGTCAAAGCTTGGGGATGCCCAAGGCATCCCCTTCTTCATCAATAAAAATCTCAAGTTTCTTCCAACCACTTCATTTTTATTTGTTTCATGCACAGCTATGTTGTTCTTGGAGCATCTTCTTTTTCGTTTTTCGTTTTGGTTTTTAGTTTGCGTGGTTTTCTTAGTTTTCTGAATAAATTGGTTGGACCTCCTCTCTCATGAATTGGTTTCCAAATGGTTTGGTTTGAATTGGGAAAGAGTAGGAAAAGCTCATGCTTAAGTGGTAAAGAGAGTTTGTTTTTGACTGTGCCTATGCTTTGTCATGCCATGCTTGATATTGTTTTGGCTTTATGCTTAGTATTCTTTGCTGTAGCATGAATTGTTATAAACAATTGAGATTGCTTAATGTGCCTTGGATGAATCATGCGTTGTTTTAGCATATTAAAGCATAGTATAGTGGTATTCTCCTTTGATGCTTTATTTGGGTTGACTTGGCACATGCTCACACCATGTTATGACTATCTCAAGTCACCATAAGCCTTTATGATCCTTTAGTTTTCAACTTGTAGTATCACTTTATGCTTTGATCCATGATGTTTTGTCGCTCTACATGATTATGGCCAGTATTGCTCTCTCGTTTGTAGCTCCCTTGCTATTGCTAGCCTTCACTTACACTGAGTGTTTTACTCATGTTTCCAACTCCCTTAAACCAAATATTTCCAAAGTGTCGACCATACCTACCTATTAGCATCATTTGCTACCTCCGTGCATATTCAATATGCCTTGTTTTCTTTCGAATAAAATGTTTGCTTGTGTTGAGAAAGTTAGTTAGTAAAGCTCTCACGAACTTGATGGCACACTTTATTTCCTACACTTAATAAACCTGAACCATTGTGAAATCTCCATGAAAGTTATATGCTTGCTAATTATAGGCTAGGGATTAGCAGAACCGTGATGTCACGGGGAACGCTTTTAACACTTGTAAATATATACCCAGTTGATACCTTGCTCTTTTGTTTGCGGATGTCGTCGGTGTGAAATAAAAGGGGAGCTTGTAAGTCCATGGAGTTATGTATGTGTGTTAGAGAAACGCCTGGGCCGCTGGCTAATCCATGCTGACATGGTGGAAACCTGCAGCGTAACCATAATGGTATCTATGAAGCATTCTTCTTATAAAAAAAGAGAAAGATAGCTATTGAGAAAAAGAAAAAAATAGATTTATGAAAAGAGGAAAGAGAGAAAAAAGCACCATTTTCCAATGGTAAATAAGAAGATTGCTGAGATACTCATTGTCTGCTTGCCTTGTCATTTTGATATGGGGATTCTTCCGTACCATCGGGCAAGGGGTACCCCGTTGGCGGTTCTCAATGATACGCACATACTTACGATGACAAGAACTTACCGGTAACTAAAGTTGAGTAGCATGAGGAGCGGCCCTCGTACTCAAGGGACTTGGGATTTTCAGTTTATAGTCTATCAAGCATATAACTCAGATTGGACCTCACTTTCACCTTCACCACATTAAAGATGCTTATGATAGGGGCAATGAGAGCTCAAAGCTAAATGAGTACCATACTTTCAGCATTTGGAAGCCTTTCAAACTATACAAAACCTTTTCATTTCCTTGTTGAGTCTCCACACATTCTATGAGCACTTTCTTAAGAGCATAGTGGCCATTCTTAGTTCTATGTGCATTGTCCCAAGACTTGTTGATTGATGCATACCTTGATATTGCTTGTTTTAAACTATTTGTATCTAGTCACTCTTGTGAACTTTGAAGGTGTCCTATGCATTTATGTTTGCTACACTTTGAGGGACAAGCTGAATGCCACTATGCTATGTTTTTGTTTATGTGAAACAAACAAACGTCTTGCAAAGCATTGTTATTCATGAATCTTTTGTTTGTGCCTTTTCATGTTGTATCATAGTTTCTTTGTCTTATTGCTAGAACTTTGTCTTTCATGTTATGATTGAAGCACTATGATCCCAGCTTTGAATGTTCGCAAATAGTTTGGTCAAGTCTTTGATGGTGCATGTCACCTCAAAAATTATTCTTTCTTTTTATCACTTACCTACTCGAGGACGAGCAGGATTTAAACTTGGGGATGTTGATACATTGCAAATGTATCTATAATTTTTGATGCTCCATGCTTGGTTTTTTCCACTTTCTTGTGTTTTGTCCACACTTTGGAGTAATTTTCATATGATTTCTTGGACTAACCTATTGATAAGAGCCACAGTGCCAGCTGCCTATTTTCTGCTATTTTTGGTTCTAGGAAAGTCAGAAAACGAATATTCTCGGAATTGGACGGGACAAAAGCCAAAGTGCCTATTTTTCCAAAAGACTCCAGGAGCCAGAATATGAGATGGAGGAGGGCCAGGGGGGCTGGCCACACCCCCTAGGCGTGGGTTGGGCTTGGCCGCGCCAGGGCATGGTGTGGTGGCCCCAGGCACCCCCTCGGTCCCCCTCTTCGCCTATAAGAAGCCTTTTGACCTAAAAACTTCGGGGGGTTTGACGTTTTTCCAGGAGGAGTTCCACTCCGCCGCCACCACTAGATTCCATGAAACAGCACCAGAAACTCCGTTCTGGCACCCTGCCGGGATGGGGAATCGGAGGAGATCATCGCCATCATCATTGCTTCTCCATCGACCATCCATGTTTCTCCTATCTATGAGTGAGTAATCCCATGCTGTAGGCTATGGGGATGGTAGGGATTGGATGAGATCGTTCATGTAATGCCATCAGATTGTTAGGGCATGGTGCCTAGTATCTTTTATTAGTGCTTTATGACTTTGTTGCGACTGTTGTGCTTAATGCTTGTCACTAGGGCCTGAGTGCCATGATTTCAGATCTGAACATGTTATTGATTCATTTATGATAGTATTGTTTTTGGTCTGATGTGCAAGTTGTATACACACGTTGTTGTCCGGAACCTATGGCCCCGAAGTGACAGAAATCGGGATAACCGGAAGGGAATGGCTTTGATGTGAGGATCACATGTGTTCACGGAGTGTTAATGCTTTGCTCCGGTGCTCTATTAAAAGGAGCACCTTAATTGCCAGTAGTTTCCTAGAGGCCCCGCTGCAAACGGGCTAGAAGAACAAAAGATGTTGTGCAAGTTCTCATTGTGAGCACGTATGACTATATATGGAACACATGCCTAGGATTGTCTAGTACTTGGATGCTTTATCTTATTTATCTGCAATTGCCCTATGTTCTGATTGCTATGTGAATTGTCGTGTCCATGCAACGCCCGTCCATCCATCCCTATGCCTACCGCACTCGAATCCCACTGTTTACTGCTTTTGTTACTACTGTCTTTGCTTTACTACTGCTGTTACTTTACTATTCCTACTACAAAATTGTTGCTACTGATAAACTGATGTGAGCAAGATTATTTCCAGGTGCAGCTGAATTGACAACTTAGTTGTTAAGGCTTATAAATATTCTTTGGCTCCCTTTGTGTCGAATCAATAAATTGGGTTTCACTTCCCTCGAAAATACTGCGATACACCCCCTATACTTGTGGGTCATCATAGCCCGGGTTACAATTCTAGGGCACAGGTGGCAGCTTATTCTACGAATATGCTCCTTTCCTAAAGCACATGCTTCTTTATTCCTCTTTGAAGGCTCGTCCGATCTTTGGACGTAACCCGCAGCATCATCCTTGCCTTTTGGCGTCACCAGACACGGGCTACGTCATCCGGCTTTGCCCGCGTCACCTTGGTCGCCCCTAACCCGCCGGTCCTCCTCTTTTCTTTACTTTGCACATGCTTCAGCTAATAAAGCCACCTTTTGACCAGCGAGGGATTCCTTCTCTTGGAAGCTAAGATAATCTGGCTAGCATATAGCTAATCTGGCTTATCCATTTACCTGCAAAATAGATAGACATGGCCGGCATAACTCTTAAGCCGGCCGGACCATTGTCAAGGAAATTCCCCATGGGCTGGGTCACACCGCGATTTGGCCTGCCTTGAGGTGACCCAGTCAGCACTTTGCTTTGACTGCCCCGTACCCCGGCTAACTCGGCCCTTATACCCTAGTGTTACGCTACCCGGGGGTATCCCCCCAACGTTAGTCCCAGAAGTTGGTGCGGTCTTAGCAACTTTTAGTTGTTAAGGCCACAACAGGTTCCCTTATCCAGATCTTTCGCTCCTTAGGCCGAGTTACCACGTAACCCGAAGTTTCTCTTCTTGCAACCCTTTTGCTCTTTCCGAGTCATTCCTCGTTAGCTAGGTCTTTCGCCTGCTTATTCGGGTTACCTTTCCTTCTCTCATACGTTTCTCCACATCCTACGTGGAGGGTAATCATCATTTCCTCATCTTAAGGGCCATGCGCATTTACCGCGCCGGTTATTGTCGCTGCATCAGGCATAACTACTATAAATGTCCCATCACTGCAGCGCCTCGTTAACTGTAACACCGTGTCGTGTCATGGGATCGCTTGCTCCCGTGGCCCCTCCTATGGCCTTGTTCTGATTGGTTGCTTGGGCCGCATACATGCTCGTTGCGTGCGGCACGTCACCCATAAAGGATCCCATGACGCGCATGCGGCACGGTTAAGTAGGGGGTGTAGGGCACTCCCGTGCTCCATTGCTATTTCTCTCTTTCACAACGACTCTGCCGCCGCTGCCAATTTTTTGCTCTCGAGCGCCACTGCGATCGCAACCACTCACATCCGTGCCGCCATCCCCATTCACAGTTTCCATCACGGGGACTTGCGCTTCCCGCTTTCCTTCCTCCGGCTATCTCTATTCTGATTTTCCCGTCAAAAGCTTCGAATCTACCATGTCCGAAGCGGAGGCAGTGGTGGCGCAGCAGGAAGAAGGAGTGGAGGGCCGTGAGCGCGGTTGCTGGGATGGCTCCACTGTCCGCGAGGAGGACTTGCCTTGGCTCCACGCCTCCCGTCGCATTCCCATCGGCGTCGCCTGCCGTCTCACTGCCGGTGAAATTTCTCCTTCCCCCAGGGAGGGGGAATATGTCGTATTTCTTTCCCATTTCCAGCGTGGCTGCGGCCTCCCCACTTTTGATTTTTTCTTCGATTTCATTTCCACTTACAAGCTGCAACCGCATCAGCTCCCCGGAAATGATATCACCTCTCTGTCTTACTTTGCCGTCAGCATTGAGGGATACATTGGCCTCTGGCTCCAAAAAACTTTGGATTAAGTTCTTTGGTCTGTGGAGGAACGTGGTTCGGATAAGGAGCTTGCCCCGAAGGACAAGCACATGACCCAATGTGGCGATGCCTCCATCTCTCCGCGCAAGCAGTCCGTGTTTCCCCGGGTCACCGGGCTCGAATCTTGCAAGGGCTGGGCCCAGACCTTCTTCTACGTCTGGTGTTGGGTCTATAGCATAGAAAACAAAAAATTTCCTACGATGAGAACTGCACGCCAAGATATATCTACTAGGTACAAAGCAACGGGTGGACATACATCCAACGAGAACTTACCCTCGAAGACAACGAGTTTTGTTAACGAGTAGGAACTCGTGGTTGGTGTAGTCGTACACTTGCCGATCTCAAGATCGAGTGCAAGTCCGAGCGCCGCAACTCAGCAGCGCATCCATACTCGCACACACGTTCAAGCCACCGGACAACCTCCACCTCCTCGCTCTAGCAATCCAGCGGAAGCAGCAACTCCTTCCAGACGAAATGCCACCCGGAACATGTATCTCGCTAATCCGAGACCATGGGGGAATAATTCTAGAGGGGGAGAGAGATCCTTCACAAGGAGGTGTGAGGATGAAGGAGGGAGTGGGTGGCCTTTTATAGGAGGAGGGGGGTGCCCCTCCTCTCCATGGCCGGCGCATGGGGGGTGACCCCTCACCTCCCCCATTCATGTGGTGGTAACCCCTCCACATTAAAATGCCTCTTCACATTCCCTTTTAAAGTCTCCACTTTAAATGCATTAAAATTCTCCAAGTTTAATGCTCTCTCATTTAATAAAACTCTTTTATTAAATTTATTCAGAATTTTGTTAATTACTTTAATTAACAAACATTCACATATAGCCCATTGCAATATTTCAATATCACATGCAGAACCACTTTCTGCAATTTCACCCAAAACAATTTCTGGTTTCTATCGAAACAGTTCTTGCGCTTTGCAATTCTTTCATCTAAAACATATGTGCTCCAAAATGGTGTCCGGTAACTCTTAAGTGTGTCACCCTACGGTTTGCGAATAATGCAGACATGATTGAGACTCCTCTCAGATCAATAGTCAGAAGCGGGACCTGGAGATCCATACTGACTCCTGTATATTCAACGATGACTTCTGTGATCGTGAGAACCTTTAACGCTTGTAACTAAATCCCTTTGTCACGCGATATATTACATGTCCGAGATTCGATCATCGGCATCCAAATACCTAGTTTGATCTCGTTACCGACATGCACTCTTTTCTCGTTCCCGTGATATAACATTCTAGTGATCACATCACTTGCTTGCAAGCTATCTCAATGTGATATCACCGAGAGGGCCCAGAGTATATCTATCCGTCATTGGGATTGACAAATTCCACTCTTGATCCATGAGCTTCAACATAACACCTTTGTAGTACTGAACTCATCTTTATAGTCACCCTGTTACGGTGTGACGTTTGATGTTATCAAGATACTCTTCAGGTGTTAGCAATTAACATGATCTCATGGTCTAAGGATAAATATTACATCGTATGATGTTATAGCAATATAAACATAATGACTTGATCGTAGTGCTATACTTCGGATGAATGTTCATCACATCATTCCACCAATGGTGTGACCTTGTTATGAACAACATCCAATGTCCATGATCAGGAAACCTTGATCATCTTGTTAATCAACAAGCTAGTCTATGAGAGGCATAACTAGGAACCCTTTTTGTTTATTAAACACACATGTATTGATGTTTCCGATCAATACAATTCTTGCATGTAAAATAAACATCTATCATATATAAGGAATACATAATAACAACTTTATTATTGCCTCTCAGGGCATATTTCCTTCAGTCTCCCACTTGCACTAGAGACAATAATCTAGTTCACATAGTGATAAATCTAACACCCATGGAGTTTTGGTGTTGATCATGTTTTTCCCTAGGGAGAGCTTTAGTCAACGGATCTGCTACATTTAGGTCCATGTGTACTTTACAAATCTTTATATCTCCATCCTTGACATGCTCGCGGATGGAGAGAAACCGGCGCTTAATATGCTTGGAATTCTTATGAGACCTTGGTTCCTTTGCGTTGGCTATGGCTCCATTGTTGTCACAATAGATCACCATCAGGTCCAACGCACTAGGAACCAAACCTAGTTCCATAATGAACTCTTTCATCCAAACCGCTTCCTGCGCTGCTTCTGAAGCAGCAACATATTCCGCCTCCGTCGTTGATCCAGCCACCACAGGTTGTTTGGAACTCCTCCAACTAACTGCTGCTCCGTTCAAGAGAAATACGTATCCGGATTGAGACTTAGAGTCATATGGATCGGTGTCAAAGCTAGCATCGACATAACACTTAGCAACTAGCTCTTATTCACCTCCGTATATAAGAAACATATCCCTAGTTCTTCTCAAGTACTTGAGGATGTTCTTGACCGCTATCCAGTGTTCCGAACCTGGATCGGATTGGTACCTACTAGTCAAACTAATAGCATGTGCCACATCCTGTCTTGTACATAGCATGGCATACATAATAGAGCCTATGGCTGAGGCATAGGGTATCTTATCCATCATCTCTCTTTCTTCCGCCGTAGCCGGACTTTCAGTCTTACTCAATTTCTTGCCTTGCAACATAGGTAAGAACCCCTTCTTACTTCCATCCATATTAAACTTCTTTAATATCTTATCAAGGTATGTACTCTGCGATAGCCCAATTAGGCGCCTTGATCTATCTCTATAGATTTTAATGCCTAATATATATGACGCTTCACCAAGGCCTTTCATCGAAAATTTGTTGTTTAGATAACTTTTAACACTGTTTAAAAGATCTATATCATTTCCAATCATTTACAAGCCTCTCCATAAGTTTGGACAAATCCAAACTCTTTGATCACCTCATCAAAGCGGATATTCCAACTCCGGGATGCTTGCTTCAGTCCATAGATGGATCGCTCAAGTTTGCATACCTTATTAGCATTCTTAGGATCGACAAAACCCTTAGGTTGTATCATATACAACTCTTCTTCAATATTACCATTGAGGAACGTAGTTTTGACATCCATCTGCCATATTTCATAATTGAAATATGCAGCAATTGCTAACATAATCCTAACCGACTTAAGCATCGCTACGGGAGAGAATATCTCATCGTAGTCAACTCCTTGAATTTGTCGAAACCCCTTTGCGACAAGTCGAGCCTTATAGATGGTCACATTACCATCAGCATCAGTTTTTCTTTTGAAAATCCATTTATTCTCAACGGCCTTTCGATCGTGAGGTAAGTCCACCAAGGTCCAAACTTGGTTCTCGTACATGGATTCCATCTCTGATTTCATGGCTTCTAGCCATTTGTTGGAACCCGGGCTCATCATCGCTTCTTCATATGTCGCAGGGTCATCCATTTCATCAACCATGAAATTCACAACAGGATTGCCGTACAGTTTAGGAGTTGCACGTGTCCTGCTTGACCTGCGAGGTTCGGTAGTGTCCTGTTTCGGAGTTTCATGATCAATATCATTAGCTCTCTCTTCATTAGGTGAAGTCAACTCCGAAACAACTTCCGGTGCTGCTCTACTCGCCATTTCATGAAGAGAAGGTTCAATAACCTCTTCGAGTTCTACCTTTCGACTACTCACACCTTTCGCGAGAAACTCCTTCTCAAGAAAGGATCCATTCTTGGCAACAAAAACCTTTCCCTCGGATCTGTGATAGAAGGTATACCCAATTGTTTCCTTAGGGTATCCTATGAAGACACATTTTTCCGCTTTGGGTTCGACTTTATCCGGATGAAGTTTCTTCACATAAACATCACATCCCCAAACTTTAAGAAATGACAACTTAGGTTTGTTTCCAAACCATAATTCATACGGTGTCATTTCAACGGATTTAGATGGTGCCCGATTTAAAGTGAATGCAGCTGTTTCCAGTGCATAACCCCAAAATGACAGTGGCAAGTCAGTCAGAGACATCATAGATCGAACCATATCCAATAAAGTACGATTACGACGTTCCGACACACCATTACGTTGTGGTGTTCCGGCAGGCGTGAGTTGTGAAACTATTCCACACTCTTTCATGTGTGTGCTAAACTCGTAACTTAGATACTCTCCTCCATGGTCAGACCGTAGAAATTTGATCTTTCTATTACGATGATTTCCCACTTCACTCTGAAATTCCTTAAACTTTTCAAAAGTTTCAGACTTGTGTTTCATCAAATAGATATACCCGTATCTACTCAAATCATCCGTGAAAGTAACAAAATAACGATATCCACCTCACGCCGACACACTCATTGGTCCACACACATCAGTATGTATGATTTCCAATAAATATGTCGCCCGTTCCATTGAACCAGAAAACGGCGTTCTAGTCATCTTACCCATAAGACATGGCTCACATGTATCAAATGATTCAAAATCAAGTGATTCCAAAAGTCCATCAGAATAGAGTTTCTTCTTTCGTTTAACACCAATATGACCTAGACGGCAATGCCACATATATGCAGATATATCATCATCAAGTTTAATCTTTTTAGCATTAACATTATGAATGTGCGTAATATTACTATCGAGATCCATCAGAAATAAACCATTCAACTTAGGTGCATGACCATAAAAGATATCATTCTTATAAATCGAACAACCATTGTTTTCAGATTTAAAGGAATGACCACTTTGCATCAAACACGATCCGGATACAATGTTCATGCTCAGTGCAGGCACCAAATAACAATTATTTAGGTTTATAACTAATCCCGATGGCATATGGAGAGGTAGCGTCCCGACGACGATCACATCAACTTTTGATCCATTGCCGACCCGCATCCTGACCTCATCCCTTGCTAGTTGTCACTTGTTCCGTAGCCCCTGAACCGAGTTACATATATTAGCAACCGATCCTGTATCAAATACCCAGGTGCTACTGCGAGTACTAGTCAATTACACATCAATAACATGTATATCACATATACCTTTGTTTGCCTTGCCGGACTTCTTGTCCGCCAAATACTTGGGGCAGTTGCGCTTCCAATGGCCAGTCCCCTTGCAATAGTAACACTCGGTGTCAGACTTAGGGCCAGCTCGGGGTTTCTTTTCAGGCGCGACAACAGATTTGCCACCCTTCTTTCCCTTGTGCTTGCCTTTCTAGTCTTTCTTGAAACCGGTGGAACTATTGATCATCAACACTTGATGTTCTTTCCTAATCTCCACTTCTGTAGTCTTAAGCATTGACAGAAGCTCGGGAAGAGTCTTCTTCATGCCCTGCATATTATAGTTCATCACGAAGCTCTTGTAGCTAGGTGGCAGATATTGGAGAACACGATGTATGCCTAAGTCATTGGGAATCATTATTCCCAAGGACACAAGCTTATCGGCGTACCCAGACATTTTGAGTACATGCTCACTAACGAAGCTATTCTCCTCCATCATGCAGCTAAAGAACTTTTCAGTAGCATTATAACTCTCTATGGCAGCATGGGTATCGAAAATCATTTTCAATTCTCCCATGGTATCAAAGGCATTGCCATTTTTTTTGAAACGCTTTCCAAGTTCTGGCTCTTGCCCATACAGTATGCCGCAATGAACTAAGTTTTGGTCCTCCTGATGAGTCACATAGACATTCTTTTCCTCGTCAGGGGCATCAGGAGCTGGTGGGGGGCCTAGCGGTGCATCTAGCACATATCGCTTTTGTGAAGTAGTGAGGTGAATCCTCAAATTCATAGCCCAGTTGGTGAAGTTGCTACCATTCGCAGCAAGTTTCTCTTTCTCCATGAACACATTGAAATTAAAAGCAGGTTGTGCCATCTACAACAGAATTTGTGAAGTTTATTTAGACTAAGTTTATGATAGAGTGAGTTCAACTAATCCAAATTACTAATGAACTCCCACTCAAAAACGACATCCCTCGTGTCCTTTTAGTGATTACATGAACCAAATCCACTACACCAAGTCCGATCATCACGTGAGTTTATGTAGCTTCAAAGGCGAGCATCTATATGGGCATCATATCAACTATATGACTCATGCTTAACCTTTCGGTCCGTGTTCCGAGGCCATGTCTGTACATGCTAGGCTCGCCAAGTAAAAACCTTAGTATTCGCGTGTGTAAAACTGTCTTACACCCGTGCCTATGAAAGCGTAGATTCGAGTACACCCGATCATCACGTGATGTCTCGAAACACGATCCACAGAACGGTGCATACTTAAGGAAGAACATATTTTTTCTTGATATCTAAATGAGGGATCATCTTACAATGCTACCAAAAGCGCCAAACTAGCAGTATAAGATGCTAACATCTAATGTGTAAAGTGAGATGATATGGTCCATGCATTTGATCTGTATCATTTGCATCGTGGTATGATCTCTATCATTCCTTTATGTGTAAGGCCAAGGTATATGGAACTTACACATTGAATGTGTTGTAAGAGTATCTATCATACATCTACTTTCAACAATACCATATCAATACACTAGCCCAGCAACGATCTAAAATAGACGCCTCTAATTTATCAATTGCAAGTTTTACGTGGCTTAGGGCTTTCGGAGATAGAACCGTTCTCACCTACGAACATGAACCACAACGAGGATAACTAAGTTATTATCAACTCGTTGTAAGTCAGATATTGACTATAGTAGGAGAGATAGACACCTGCCAGCCACTTATGCAAAATAAGTTGCATGTCAGTCATGGAACCGGTCTCATGTACGATGACATGTAAAGTTGGTTTAGGCCGCTTCATCCCACTATGCCACCAATATCCAAAATACATAGAAGATGCAATAACATCATCATCATCGCCCACATATAAACATATGTGTACTACCCGTGCAAAGCACCTACGCATAGATCAGGCTCTGATACCACTGTTGGGTCCGCAGCATAGAAAACAAAAAATTCCTACGATGAGAACTACACGCCAAGATCTATCTACTAGGTACAAAGCAACGGGTGCACATACATCCAATGAGAACTTACCCTCGAAGACAATGAGTTTTGGTAACGAGTAGGAACTCGTGGTTGATGTAGTCGCACACTTGCCGATCTCAAGATCGAGTGGAAGTCCGAGCGCGGCAACTCAGTAGCGCATCCATACTCGCACACATGTTCAAGCCACCGGACAACCTCCACCTCCTCGCTCTAGCGATCCAGTGGAAGCAGCAACTCCTTCCAGACGAAATGCCACCGGGAACATGTATCTCGCTAATCCGAGACCATGGGAATAATTCTAGAGGGGGAGAGAGATCCTTCACAAGGAGGTGTGAGGATGAAGGAGGGAGTGGGTGGACTTTTATAGGAGGAGGAGGGTGCCCCTCCTCTCCATGGCCGGCGCATGGGGGTGACCCCTCACCTCCCCCATTCATGTGGTGGTAACCCCTCCACATTAAAATGCCTCTTCACATTCCCTTTTAAAGTCTCCACTTTAAATGCATTAAAATTCTCCAAGTTTAATGCTCTCTCATTTAATAAAACTCTTTTATTAAATTTATTCAGAATTTTGTTAATTACTTTAATTAACAAACATTCACATATAGCCCCTTACAATATTTCAATATCACATGCAGAACCACTTTCTGCAATTTCACCCGAAACAATTTCCGGTTTCTATCGAAACAATTCCTGCGCTTTGCAATTTTTCGTCTGAAACATATGTGATCCAAAATGGTGTCCGGTAACTCTTAAGTGTGTAACCCTATGTTTCGCGAGTAATGCAAACATGATTGAGACTCCTCTCAGATAAATAGTCAGAAGCGGGACCTAGAGATCCATACTGACTCCTGCATATTCAACGATGACTTCTGTGATTGTGAGAACCTTTAACGCTTGTAACTGAATCCCTTTGTCTCGCGATATATTACATGTCCGAGATTCGATCATTAGCATCCAAATACCTAGTTTGATCTCGTTACCGACATGCACTCTTTTCTCGTTCCCGTGATATAACATTCTAGTGATCACATCACTTGCTTGCAAGCTATCTCAATGTGATATGACCGAGAGGGCCCAGAGTATATCTATCCGTCATCGGGATTGACAAATTCCACTCTTGATCCATGAGCCTCAACATAACACCTTCGTAGTACTGAACCCATCTTTATAGTCACCCTGTTACGGTGTGACGTTTGATGTTATCAAGATACTCTTCAGGTGTTAGCAATTAACATGATCTCATGGTCTAAGGATAAAGATTACTTCGTATGATGTTATAGCAATATAAACATAATGACTTGATCGTAATGCTATACTTCGGATGAATGTTCATCACATCATTCCACCAATGGTGTGACCTTGTTATTAACAGCATCCAATGTCCATGATCAGGAAACCTTGATCATCTTGTCAATCAACAAGCTAGTCTATAAGAGAGGCATAACTAGGAACCCTTTTTGTTTATTAAACACACATGTATTGATGTTTCCGATCAATACAATTCTAGCATGTAAAATAAACATCTATCATATATAAGGAATACATAATAACAACTTTATTATTGCCTCTCAGGGCATATTTCCTTCATCCGGAACACCACCAAGGAGGACCAGATCTGGCTGCTCCCTTTCAGGCTTGGCCCTCCAGCTGCCTCGCTTTGGGAAAGCATTCCCAAGCGCGCCACGGTCCTGGCGAATCTAGTGGCACGCCGGATCATGGAGCTGCTCAAGGAGCGTCTCCGGGGGGAGCATATTATGATTACTTTTATTCGCAGCCAGGTCTCCCCCCCTCCAGAAGCGAGCCCACAAGATCTGCTTCCTTAGCGACCCTTTTGATCCTCACCGGACTTCTTACTTTCGGTTGGATAACTCGGCGGTCTACCGCCGGGTTAAGTCCATATTTAATGTGGAGAAGGAGTTCTCCGAGGACTTGGAGTGGGGACTTGAGCCCTTCACCCGTGTCAACCCTCCTCCAAAGGTAAATTAACCCTTCTTTGTTTTCCGAATCTTTTTCGTATGTCGGTTTTCCTTTGTAACTTGGCAATTATCGTCTCAGAAATTTCTTCAGCAACCATTGGAGGATGGCGAGGTGCTGGCGGGCAAATGGTTGGAGGACCCCATCGAGGAGGACGAGGTTGAGCCTGATTCGGAGGCCTTCCTGCCTATCTCAGATGTCGTCAAGCGCAGCGCTGGTAAGGCCTCTTCTTTAAGGGATGGGCCAGACGATGATGATTCTGACATTGAAGTCCTTGAGGTACTTGATCCGGTTCTCATCTCTTACTTGCACCTGGCTCATGTTCGAATGTTCAGCTAACCCGGACGATCAGGTCCATGAGGTTCCTCCCCTTGCTACCAGTGGCCTGGCCCCGACCCCTTCCCAGAAGCGCGCAGCTACTTCGGTTACAGCTTTGGAGGCGCCGCCGCCCAAGAAGAGGCAAAAGAAGTCTGGGGTTAAACCCTCGGCCAAGCCTGCCACCAAGAGCATAGTTCAAAGGGCACCCAAACCTCAGGCTCCTCCTACCGCAGACGAGTAAGTCCTTTTAGCATTGCTACTTTGGATTTTTTTTCTTTGCTTGCCTTTGTTTGTGGTTGGTTCTCTCTTTTTGACTTCGTGCTTTTTCCTTTCTCAGAGGTCCTAGGGATATCCCTCACAGCGGCTCCAGCATTGCCTCCCCACTCCGGAGCAGTCCCTCTCCCCCCCCCCCCCCCCCCCCCCCCCCCCGCGCAACAATGATTATCGCCCCCTCAGCCCTACTCGAGAGGGCTCCGTGGCTACGCCTGGCCAGAGCCCACCTCGCCAAGAAGAGGGCAATGTCGGCACGGGGGATAGTGGGCTGGATCAGGATACCGCGATGACGGACCTTCCCAGCTTCTCAGCCTCAGTGCCAAACCCTGAGGTGCCAGCTTCATCGGCGCCGCCCCCAGCAACCCTAGTACCAACATCAGCACCACCACCAGCAGCAACAGCACCACCACCAACACCAGCAGCACCAGCAGCAGCATCAACAGCACCAGCAGCAGCAACACCAGCACCAGCAGCAGCAAGAACCTCCAAGCCTCCCAAGGGAAAAGCTCCATTAGCTCCCTCTAGGTCTACTCCTTTCGTGGCTGATATTTTTCAGTAAACTCCTCCACCTTCATCCAACAAAGCTAAGAAAACCTGCAAGTCAGCTAAGATATCTTCATCCGGGTCTACCGCTTCCGGATCAGAGGGCGGCCAACAGCTGGTTTTGCATACTAGCCCCGCTGCAGCTCAATCTGCCAGGCGGGAGGCCCACGTGAAGGGCCTTGTGGCGAGCTATTCTCCGAGCGGCGAAAGTTACAGTCCACAACTCCTTGAGTATGTGAAGAACTAGAACGACGCCAAATTCATCGATCATCAAGACGAGAAGTTCAGCCCCGCCGAGTTCAGCGCCCAGATGAACTCCGCTACTAAGGCTCTCTCCTTGGCTAGCCGGATGATGGAGGTAATTAGTTTGTTGTGCCATTGATGTTTTTCATAACTGAGTTCTTGTAGGTATAGCCCCTAGTCCCTGAGCCTCCGAGGGAATAACTTGTTATTCGGTCGGATGCTCCTCATAGAACTTAGCTTTTATTCATAATGACATCAAATTTTAGTAGATATTGAGCCGGGTCTAGTTCCCTTGGCCCGTGTCTTATGTATTTTGAATATCCACACACCTAGAGCCGGGTTAAGTTCCACTTGGCCCGGATCTTGTAGACTTCGAATATCCACACACCTAGAGCCGGGTTAAGTTCTACTTGGCCCAGATCTTGTAGACTTCGAATATCCACACACCTAGAGACGGGTTGAGTTCCACTTGGCCCGGATCTTGTAGACTTCGAATATCCACATACCTAGAGTCGGGTTAAGTTCCACTTGGCCTGGATCTTGAAGACTTTGAATTATTTATACTTTGCCTCTGAACTTTTGTCTCTTCCTTGCTTATTTCAGATTACCACTAATCGCCGAACCGCAGAGTTCCAGCGCTTGCTAGACTCCTACAAAGACATTCGCGGGCATTATGGTAAACTCCTGGTGGAGTACCAGAAGAGGGGTTAGTTTCCATTCCTTTTCTTCCTTGTTCATTCAAAATTCTTAGGATTTATATGAATGTATTGCCCGAATCATGCAGCCGAGGTTGAAGCTGAGAATATAATCATGAGAAAGAACCTTGCGGAAATCAAAGGTAAACTTATCCCCTTTACATGATCATTGTACTTTCTTTGCCTTATCCGGTGGACACACATACTTTCGGTCCTCCGGATCATTGTGTTGTTGCAGTTGCTCATGATGGCTGTGTCACCATGCCTGAACTAATGACCCACTACCTCAAACAAGCAGGTACCTACGAAGCAGAACTGAAAAATAAAGATGAGGAAATATCTCGGCTCAGGTGGCAGGACTCGGAAATCACTCGGCTGAACGCTGAAATTCAAAAGCTTAAGAGCTCCCATCAGTCCGTGCTGGAGAAGGCCGACCAGGAGTTTTCCGAGGAGAAGGAGCGTTTAACCACACAAATCTCTAAGGACAAGAGCCTACTGGAGGAAGCCAACATCAAACTTACGTTGGTGACCACCGAATACAAAAAACTCCGGGTCCACAATGCCAATGTTGATTCCGAGATACAGCAACTTCTCTTCCAGATTGCGCGTAAGTTTTTTGCCCTTCCCTGATCTGCTAACATTTGGATTTGGTCCTTTTGCTCATTGTTTCTCTTCTCATCCTTAGGCAAATTTCCAGAGAGCGATACGCTCGCTGCCTCTGTCGTACGCCAGTCCCGCGAACAGCGTGGAATTCCTGCTGGCCCTGATGCCGAGCCAATCCCTTATACTACAGAGGATCTTCTGGCGAGTCTCACCGCTCGTCTTGAGATAGTAAAGAATCATGGCGCGGACATCATCCCGGCGGCAACATGGATGTTCAGCTGCCTCTGGCCCAGTGAAACCATTCCCAAGAAAAGCTCCGCTTTTATAGCCAAACTCATGGAATGTGACACGCAGCTGCATTTGTGGCGCGAATCTGCCGCACAGGCTGGGGCCGACATTGCTCTGAAATTTGCGCTCTCATGGTACGAAGGAATTGACTTGGCATTGCTCACTCGCACGCGCACCGGGTCTAAGTGGTGCGAGGATCCTGAGTGGATCGCGCGCCGCCAGGCCTGTGCTAACAAGCTTATCTAGTATTCCTTCTGCCATGCCTAGAATGAGGGGCCAGGTTATCTTGATGTCGCTGATGACGAGATTGTCTCTAGAGCCGAAGATGAAGGAAGTGAGAGCGAGGGCTCCGAATTAGGCGACGAGGCTGAGGATTTGGAGGAAGGTGAGGTTAACCCGGAAGATGAAGCCGCAGCTAGCGCTCCTCCCCCGCACTCCGGAGTACCTTCCTCCTCGACAGATGATTCGTCTGCTACTCCTGCTCCTTGAGAAACATTTCTCAAATTTATCAGATCCCTGGAATGCCGAGCGTAGATGTATTTAAATACTTTGGTTTGTTTGTGCTACAATTTTATGTTCTGAACTAAGTTTTATTGCCGGATTATCATGGGCGAAGTCCCCGAGTTTCATTTTCTTATTCCCCCAATTTTTGACCCGGCTCGTGTCTACCTTGATTTGGTTTTTCGACTTACGAGTCCAAGGTTCAAAAAGTTGACTTAACAATACTTGAAACCTTGAGATTAGCTCAAAATGATTTGGCACTTTAGTGAAGAATCTAAACTAAGGGTTAGCCAAAAAACCAATGTCGGCCCGCTTAAGTTCTTTTCCTTAGTCGTTTTTCCTGTGCTTTGCCATTCCAAACTTGTTCTCTTGCTTGCCATGAAGCCAATTCTTGTTGGACAGCAGCAAAGTCGAAGAGTTAGGTTTTTGGTGCTCACACATTATTAATCCAACTAAGACATAAGTGACTTAACCCAGCCGACACAAAAATACGGAAACAAGAGATGTTATAGCAGTCCTCGAGTCTCTGCTCGGGATAGTAAAGTTTTTATTGATAAGATCATTGCCGATATACATACTAACATACGAGTAGTTCGGATACATTCACCTCTTAGGTGTAGAAAGGACGAAGCAGTGCTACGTTCCATGGTCTTTTGGATTCTTCTCCGGACATGTCCGCCTTGTTCTTTTGTTGGGGCTGTGCATCAATAAGATAATAGGAATCATTGTGCAAACCTTTGCTCACAATGAAAGGTCCTTCCCATGGAGGGGATAACTTATGCATTCCAATAGTGCACTGTATTAGCCTTAGCACCAAATCACCTTCCCGGAAAACTCGGGGGTTTACTTTCCCGCTATGGTAGCGTCGGAGATTTTGCTGATATATGGCGGATCTGGACAAGGCCAGTTCTCTTGCTTCTTCTAGCAGATCAACATCATTTTTCCGGGCTTCGCGCACTTCGGCTTCTGTGTATTGGGTGACCCTTGGCGAATCATGCTCTATGTAAGCTGGTAATACATCTTCTGCCCCATATACCAGAAAGAATGGCGTATAGCCTATTGATCGATTCGGAGTTGTTCGTAGACTCCACAGTACCGCTGGTAGTTCTTCTATCCGGCACCCTACTGATCTTTGCAGTGGCTCTATGAGCCGGGGTTTTATCCCGGACAGTACCAGTATGTTGGATATTTCCACTTGCCCATTCGATGCAGGGTGGGCGACTGAAGCGACATCTAACCGGATCTTCTTTTCCTGGCAGAATCTCGCAAACGCTCCTTCAGCGAAATTTGTCCCATTATCAGTTATGATGCTATGGGGGTAGCCGTACCTTAGGATTATATCCTTGAGGAATCTTACTGCTGTTGCCCCATCACATTTCCGAATCGGTTTCACTTCAATCCATTTCGTGAATTTGTCAACCATGACCAGAATATGGGTCATCCCTCCTTTGGTCGGCTTAAATGGTCCTACCATGTCTAGGCACCATACAGCAAATGACCATGTAATGGGGATAGTTTTCAGCTCCGACATTGGTAGGTGAGTTTTTGTGGCGTATCTTTGACAACCATTGCATTTTCTCACCAAGTCCTCTGCTTGCTCCAAAGCACTGGGCCAATAAAATCCATGCCGGAAAGCTTTTGCTACCAAGGCCCTTGAGGAGGCATGGTGGCCACATTCCCCTTGGTGAATATCCCGGAGTATGTCAAGTCCTTCCTCCGGATCAACGCACTGTTGTAGTACGGCAATCACACTTCTTTTGTATAGTCTGGAGTTGATAATGGTATAGGCCTTTGCCCTTCTCTAAATTTGCCTTGAACTTATTTCATCATCTGGCAAGATTCCCTCTTTCAGGAAATCAAAAATTGGCTTTGCCCAAGTTGGTATAGTCCGGACGGGGAATGGTTCCTCATCAACCTCCATTGCATCCACCAACATAACTCCTGCCGGATCAAGTTGAACAGTCCCCGGGTTTGCTGAAGCAGTTCCTGGGTTTGCTGAAATAGTCCTCGGGTTTGCTGAAGCAGTCCCCAGATTTGCGGAGGTGCTTCCCCATTCTATTTACATAGGTGCATCTCCTGATCCGGGAAGTGATGGGATATAAATGGAATCTGATTCGGGTGATGGTGTGATAGATGGTTTGCTCAGGTGCTCCAAGGAAACATTTGGCGGGATGGGTTGTCGGGATGAGCCCAGCTTGGACAGTGTATATGCTGCCTCGTTTTCGATTCGAGGTACGTGATGGAACTCACACCCTTCGAAGAACCCGCTTATTCTCTGAACATGGAACCTATACAGGGCCATGTTAGCATCCTGGGAATCCCAATTCCCAGACACTTGTTGCACCACCAAATCCGAATCTCCGAAGCATTGTATCCGACGTATCCCCACTTCCTTTGCCACTTTGAGACCATGTACCAATGCTTCGTACTCCGCCACATTATTCGAGGCACTGAAGTGGATTTGAAGGACATACCTCAATTGATCCTTCTTGGGTGAGGTAAGCACTACTCCAGCGCCTAATCCGTCTTTCAGTTTTGATCCATCGAAGTGCATTTGCCAATAATTGGAGTCCGGCAGGGGTGGCTCGTATTGCATTTCAGCCCAGTCCACAAAGAAATCCGCCACAACTTGTGACTTGATCGCATCTCTTCTGTTGAACTGTGGTGCGTATGGAGCTAATTCGATAGCCCACTTTGCTATTCGGCCGCTTGTGTCTTTGTTACTCATGATCTCTGAAATGGGTGCCACATATCACCTTGATGGGGTGTTCCTCAAAATAGTGTTTGAGTTTCTTGGCTAACATATATACGCCGTATGCCATCTTCTGATAATGAGGATAATTCTGTTTTGAGGCTGATAATACTTCGCTCAGATAATACACCGGCCTTTGCACTGACTTTACTTCCTCCTCGCGCTCCACTACGATGACTGCACTTACGACTCGGTTGGTCGCAGCTACATAGAGCAACATGTGCTCCTTAGGTAGTGGTGCAGCTAGGATTGGCGCGATAGATAACATCTTTTTCAATTCTCGAAATGCAAGATCCGCCTGTGACGTCCATGTGAACTTGTCTGACTTTTTCATTAGCTGATAGAGGGGCAAGGCCTTCTCTCCCAACCGACTTACGAACCGACTTAACGATGCCAGGCAACCAGTGAACTTTCGCACATCGTTAAGACACTTTGGCAGCTCCATTCTTTCTATGGCCCGGATTTTTGTCGGCTTAGCTTCAATGCCATGGCTAGATACCAGAAAACCGAGTAATTTTCTGACGGGTACACCAAAAGTACATTTCTCTGGGTTCAGCTTCATTCGGAACCTTCTTAAGTTCGCGAATGTCTGCCGAATATCCTCAAGGAGCGTATTGCTTTCCTTGGTCTTTATTACCACATCATCCACGTAAACTTGCACATTCCGACCTATCTGATCATGTAAGCATTTCTGCATGCATCTCTGGTACGTTGCTCCTGCATTACGTAACCCAAACGGCATAGTTCGATAGCAATAAGCCTCGTACGGGGTAATAAATGCAGTCTTTATTTGATCATCCGGATTTAGGGGTATCTGATGGAAACTAGAATACGCGTCAATGAATGACAGTAGCTCACATCCGGCCATTGAGTCTATGACCTGATCTATTCTAGGGAGTGGGAATGGATCTTTTGAACACGCCTTATTCAGGTTCGTGTAGTCGATACACATGCGCCATACCACAACCACGTTCGGATCATCTTCCTTTTTCTCCACCAGCACCGGATTAGAGAGCCAATCCGGATAGAGTACCTCCATGATAAACCCGGCCGCAAGTAACCTTGCTATCTCATCTCCAATAACTTTCCTTCAATCTTCTACGAAACGCCTGAGAGGCTGCTTTACCGGCTTAGCCCCGGGTCTTACTTTCAATGAGTGCTCAGCCAACTCCCTCGGTACACCTTGCAGATCTTGCGTAAACCAAGCAAAGATATCCTGATTCTCACGGAGGAAGTTGACGAGCTCGCTTTCCTATTTGATGCTTAACCCGGCACCAATGGTGATGGTCCGCTCTAGGAACTAATCATCGATTGGCACTTTCTTCATGTCCTTTGTTGCTTGGAACGATACGCTCCCGTGCGGGTTGGTCAGAGCCGGCATATGTTGTTGCGCGGATTGAGCCAATGCCGCCACTTCTATTATCTTCCTTTTTTCTTGAGCTATCACGAGTGACTCGGCTAAATTGGATCCGGCTGAGGCGCACTCGATCGAACGCCAGAAGTCCCCTGATATAGTTATCACGCCCCTTGGTCCGGGCAACTTCATCTTAAGGTAACTAACATGGGTAGTTGCCATGAATTTGCTCAGCGCTGGCCTGCCGAGTAACGCGTGATAAGCGCTTTCCAGATTCACCACCTCGAATTCCAAGTTCTCAGTGCGGCAGTTGTCTCTTGTGCCGAATAACACGTCAACCCGGACATTACCAATTGGTTCACAAGAAATACCCGGCACAATGCCATGAAAGGTGGTCCTTGTTGCTTGCAACATCTTCTCTGTTATCCCCAACTTGTGCATGGTATCCTTGTACATAATGTTGATACTGCTACCATTGTCAATCAACACCTTGGAAAATCTCACATTGAGATTCGGCCAGATGAACGTCGGATCCAGGACCAGAGCGTAGGTTCCTGGGCTTGGCATGATCTTTGGGTGATCCTTGACACTCCATGTAATCTCCTGATCCGCCCAGGGCATATACCTTACCACCGCTGGCATTATTGCGTTTACCTCCATATGCTGGCGCTGCAAGCTTTTCCGGTCATTCTCTTCCATGGTGAACACACAGTAGCTTTGATGATGTTCCCTGTACTCATTTCGTCCCTCATTCTCTTTGTAACCTTGGCCTTGTTATTGGTTATTGCCCACTTGATGTACCGCATCCCTTCTTTCCGAATTCTCGTACCTCAGCGGAGGTGGTGGCAGCATCAGTTGCTGTCCATTTCCCATTGTTAGTAATGGTAGCTGGGGTGTTTCATTTCTAGGTGCTTCATTCCGAGGTGCCTGAGCATCCCCCGAACTCCCCTGTTCTAATTTCCTCATCCATTCACACTGCCGGGTCGTATGATTCGCTGGGCTGTTCGTACTTGGCGTATGAAATTTGCATGGTTGATCTAGCATAGACTTGAATGTATACCTCGGCCTATCCTTTCGTTCCTGCCATTTCTTTTTCTGCTCCAGGGTCCAAGGCTTTCTCCCTTCGTTTTTCTGTTGACAGCTCTACCCTCCAGTTTTTTGGCGTTGACTGGCTCCGGCATTGGGTTGATCCCGGTCCACTGCTGCGACTTGCTGCGAGTTATACCGATAATTCGGGCGCTCATCCCTTCTTTTTCCTTGGAAATCATTCCTCCTTGATGATCCGGGGCCATCCCGGCCATAATACTCTTCGTTTGCTTCGCTAGACATTAATCGGGGTTGTGTTGGATCTCCCAAGGCATATGAATATGCGATCCGGATTGTTTCAGCAAGGTAGTTGGCATATCTCGATGTAACCTTTGCCACAACATACTTCCATATCTGCACCCCTGAGCGAACCACGTAATAGCTTATGATTCAATCACTCCTTCGCACGAGTTTCTCACATTGCACCACCAAGTCATGAAATCTCTATCTGGCTCATTCGGTCTCTGCCGGCACAACGCAAGGGTTTGCGGTCTGTTGGGTCTCTTGTAAGTGCTTGAGAAATTGCTAACGACCAACTCCTGGAAATCCAACCAGCAGTTAACGCTTCCTGGTGGAAAATTGTTCAACCAAACTCGCGCTGGTCCTTCCAGCATCTGCGGTACATACCTCACCGCCCATCTCAAATTTCCTGTTGCGATCTTGACCGCTGTGGCATAGTCAATCAGCCAATCCTCTAGCCTGGTACTACCATCATAAGTTCGAGTTCCTCTGGCCAGCTGAAAGTTCGGCACTGGTGGCTCATTCATGATCCGGGGCCCGAAACATGCTGGACCCGATGGACCTCGTAACTCGATTTGCTCCGACCTGTAAATCCTATCCAACTTCAACCTCGCATCATCTGGCTGCAAGTTACTGCTTCCTAACCGTGATCTAATTACGTGGTGATCTGGTCTCAGGTATCCATCGTTGACCATAGTCGAATAACCATCCTTGTACCTTTCCTGATCCGGATGTGCATGATGTTGTTGTGTCGCTTGTCCTGCACTTCCTTCTTGCCGAGGTACGCGATGTTGCTGTGTCCGAGGTACATTTTGCCTCGCTCTCATGGGATCGCGCTGTCCAGCATTGCCGTTGGTAGCGTTTCTTTGACCGGCATTGCCTTGGTCACGGTTACCTCGGGCAGCCACACCTCCCCTGGTACTGTGTCGGTCCTCATCAACTTGCACTACTTTGCCTTTTCCAGCCCTTACCAGGTCATCAGGGACCATTTGCTTGTCTCTTCTCCCAGAGTCCACTGCCTCTTCTCACCTGGGATCATGACCCGGAGACGACGTGGCTCCTCTAGATCTTGCCGAGTTATTTCTGGCCGAATGTACCACCTGTGAGGCCCCTGGTGGTGCCGGGTTAGCCTTATTTATTTCTTCATTTTGTTGGCATGCAACTCTCAACAGGTGATTTACCCTCTCTTGCTGCCTTTGTTGGGCCTCTCCGGTTAAGCCTTCTAACTCGGACACGGCCGCATTTGCTGCTCTGAGGTTCTTTGCAAGGGTACTATACCGATCCAACCCTCATGTTACTATCGTAGCTGTCTGACCCGGCCTAGGCTCATATTCCTTGTCAATCTCGCTGATCAGGTTCTTGCCCTAGATTTTTACTCCATCGATACGGTTTGCCTTTGCATACTCTCTCAAGGTGATGTTCAGCGACTAATGCAACTCTGCTACTTTCTTTGCTCCGGCTAACATTTTATGCCTTGTTTCCTCTAACTCAACCTGTGCCTGAGCCGGATCTACCATAGGTGCTATTGGCGTTGCTAAGTTATCTATTGCTTGCTGGAGCACATTTTCTGGCCTTTCGAGCGGGGGAAACCTTGACCTGGTCTGTTTTGGTGTTACCTCTGACGCCAGATCTTTGCTCAGTCCCGCATCTGGCGTGGTCATTAGGACCTCAACGCTGCTAGTGGGGCGAGCGACACGCACTCCACGAGCGGCGCTGAGAGGTGGTTCGCCTCCTTCGACGATGTGCTGCAGGTAACGCAGGATTCATCCACCCCGACGTAGATCTTGTGCGCGCCAAGCTAGAGGAAGACGTCGTTGCACGGTGGAGGGTGCCTGCCAAAGCTTCCCGCATTGTCGCTAACATAGTCTAGCGCTCCAAAGCGCTGAACCAAGCCTGAGACGATACGCTCGCCGGTCCTTGAGAAGTTTCTCGTCTGGATTTTCACCCCTACTAGCACCGCTAGCCCCACGGTGGGTGCCAACTGTCGTGGTGGTGGCACAGCAGATGCCATGGATAGGCTAAAGATGGGGCCAATGAGTGCTAGGGGAATCCAGGGAGGGAGAGCGTGGTGATTCCACGCACGTAATCTCTTGTATATTCTCTATCAATGGTGTTTACAAGTGCTCCTAAGGCTCTCAACAAGAAGGAGACGATGTCTCTTACTCCCTGTTCACTAGCCCTAGCGTTCTACCTTAGACAGAGAATGATTGATCTATTGGCCGTCCCTCTCTATGGAGGACCCGGTGCTCCTTATATAGGGGAGCCCGGGTTACAATTCTAGGGCACAGGTGGCAGCATATTCTACAAATATGCTCCTTTCCTAAAGCAGATGCGTCTTTATTCCTCTTTGACGGCTCGTCCGAGCTTTGGACGTAACCTGCAGCGTCATCCTTGACTTTTGGCATCACCAGACACGAGCTACGCCATCCGGCTTTGCCCGCGTCACCTTGGTCGCCCCTAACCCGCTGGTCCTCTTCTTTTCTTTACTTTGCACATGCTTCAGCTAATATAGCCACATTTTGACCAGCGGGGGATTCCTTATCTTGGAAGCTAAGATAATCCAGCTAGCATATAGCTAATCCGGCTTATCCATTTACCTGCAAAACAGATAGACATGGCCGGCATAACACTTAAGCCGGCCGGACCATTGTCAAGGAAATGCCCCATGGGCCGGGTCACACCGTGATTCGGCATGCCTTGAGGTGACCCGGTCAGCACTTTGCTTTGACCGCGCCGTACCCCGACTAACTTGGCCCTTATACCCCGGTGTTATCCTACCCAAGGGTATCCTCCCAAGAATTACTTCAGTAATACCCGCTCCTTATCCTTTTTATTTTCTTTTTGTGCGAAGAGTAACCTCTAATGAGAGAGATGTAATGGTTGGGAAAGTTGATGTCCCGAAACAGATTTCTGTGCTTCACCATAAACATTCGTGTAAAATCTCTGTACGTCCTTTTGAGACGTGAATTTTTGTGCTTCTGCCCCAGGTTGTTATCTAATTTTCATTAGTTCAACACTTTTCTATTTGAGCAACATAAGGTCTTCGAAAAAATTAATCTTTGCCTGCTGGTCTGTTTTGACAGATTTCTGCCTTTATTTGCATTTGCTTCTTGTTGGTTCCTTTTTGAGTTCTTTTGGGGAATTGAGATTTTTGAGGGAAGTGCTACAGTATCTTGTGTTTTAATGGAAGTTTTATTGGTGGTGGAACTGAACCTAAAGACTTATTATCTTGAGTGCACTAATGTTGCTAATAAGATTGTGTGAAGTTTTGTATGAAGGAAAAAATTGCAGGTGTATGGAAGGAATGAGTAATGAGATGAAGGATGGACTAAAGCTCAAGCTTGGGGATTCCAGCGTGTCATCCCAAGGAATATCCAAGAAGTACAAGCGTCAAAGCTTGGGGATGCCCAAGGCATCGTCTTCTTCATCAATAAAAATCCCAGGTTTCTTCCAAACACTTCATTTTTATTGTTTCATGCACAGTTATGTTGTTCTTGGAGCGTCTTTTTTTCATTTTTGTTTTGGTTTTTAGTTTGCTTTGTTTTCTTAGTTTGCTGAATAAATTGGTTAGACCCCCTCTTTCATGCATTGGTTTTCAAATAATTTGGTTTGGATTGGAAAAGAGTAGGAAAGTTCATGCTTAAGTGGTAAAGGAGCTTGTTTTTGACTGTGGCCTATGCATTGTCATGCCATGCTTGATATTGTTTTGGATTTATGCTTAGTTTTATTTGTTTTAGCATGACTTTTTATAAACAATTGAGATTGCTTAATGTGCCTTTGAAGAATCATGCGTTGTTTTAGCATATTAAAGCATAGCATTGTGGTATTATCCTTTGATGCTTTATTTGGGTTGACATGGCACATGCTCACACCATGTTATGACTATCCCAAGTCACCATAAGCCTTTATGATCCTTTAGTTTTCAACTTGTAGTATCACTTTATGCTTTAATCAATGATGTTTTGTCGCTCTGAATGATTATGGCCATTATTGCTCTCTTAGTTGGTCACTCCCAGTCTTTTACTAACCTCCCTAACAAAGTATGAGTTCCACTCATGCATCCAACTCCTTAAACCAAGTTATTCCAAAGAGTCCACCATACCTACCTATTAGAAATTTCTATTCCAAGTATATTCATGTTTTTGTCTACCTTCCGAATTAAACTTATTATGAGAAAACTAGTGATTAAAGCTCTCATGAACTTGATGGCACACTTTACTTTCTTACATTTAATAAACTTGAACTATTGTGTTCATGTTTGTTGTGTATATGCTTGCGCTTTATAAGTTGAAGTTAGCAGAACCATGTATCATGGGGAATGGTTTCAACATTGCACTTGTACTTCGTACCCCGTTGATATCATGTTCTTTTGCTCATGGATCCCGGAGGTGTGAAATAAAAGTGGAACTTGTAAGATCATGGAGTTTGTGTGTGTGTTAGAGAAACGCCTGGGCCGCTAGCCTAAGCCATGCCTAATCATGGTGGAAACTTGCAGCATAACCATAATGAGCACTCTATGAAGCATCCTCAATAAAAACCTATGCAAATAGCAAATAAAAAGATCGCTGAAATGCCCATTGTCTGCTTGCCTTGTCATTTTGATTATGGGATAGTTCATGTATCATGTGCAAGGGGTACCCCGTTGGCGGTTCTTTATGATACATATGTACTTACAATGACAAGAGCTTACTTGTGACTAAAGTTGAGTAGCATGAGGTTCGGTCTTTGTAAGTAAGGGGCATGAGATTTCGGCTGATAACTTGTCAAGCATATCCTCTTAGTTGTGTCACTTTAACCTTAATCACCCTCAAGATGCTTATGATAGGGGCAATGAGAGCTGAAAGCTAACAAGTACCATAATTTTTGGAAGCTCTTTATGAAACTTGAGTCTCTACTTCCTTCTTTCAAGGCCTTTCTTTTACTTTTATGTTGAGTATCCACCTTCTATCTTTATGCACCTACTTTGAGAGCATAGTGGCCATTCTTAGTTCTATGTGCATTATCCCAAGACTTGTTGATTGATGCATAGCTTTGATATTGCTTGTTTTAAACTATTTGTATCTAGTCACTCTTATGAACTCTGAAGGTGTCCTATGCTTTCATGTTTGCTACTCTATGAGGGACAAGCTGAATGCCACTATGCTATGTTTTCTTTATGTGAAACAAACAAAGTCTTGCAAAGCATTGTTATTCATGAATCTTTTGTTTGTACCTTTTCATGTTGCAACATAGTTGCTTTGTCTTATTGTTAGAACTTTATCTTTCATGTTATGTTGAAGTACTATGATCCCAGCTATGAATGTTTTACGAATACTTTGATCAAGTTTATGATGGTGCATGTCACCTCAAAAAATATTCTTTCTTTTTATCACTTACTTACTCGAGGACGAGCAGGAGTTAAGCTTGGGGATGTTGATACGTTGCAAACGTATCCATGATTTTTGATGTTCCAGGCTTGGTTTTATCTACTTTCTTATGTTTTGTCCACACTTTGGAGTACTTTTCATATGGTTTCGTGGACTGACCTATTAACAAGAGCCACAGTGCCAGCTGCATGTTTTCTGCTGTTTTTGGTTCCAGGAAAGTCAGAAAATGAATATTCTCGGAATTGGATGGGACAAAAGCCAAAGTCAGTTTTTCACCGAGGGACACCAGGAGCCAGAATACGAGACGGAGAGGGGCTGGGGCCCGGCCACACCACCTGGCCGCGCGGGCTAGGCCTGGCCGTGCCAAGGGGTGGTCTGGCCACCCCAGACACCCCCTCGGTCTCCCTCTTCGCCTATAAGTTGCCTTCTGACCTTAAAACTCAGGGGGGTTTGACGTTTTTCCAGAAAGAGTTTCGCTTCATCGCCACCACTAGATTTCGTGATTCGGAACCAGAAACTCCGTTCTAGCACCCTTCCTGGATGGGGAATTGGAGGAGATCATCGCCATCATCATCAACATCGCTTCTCCATCGACCATCCATGTTTCCCCATCTATGAGTGAGTAATCCCCCACTATAGGCCATGGGGATGGTAGGGATTGGATGAGATCGTTTATGTAATGGCATCAGATTGTTAGGGCATGGTGCCTAGTATCTACTATTAGTGCTTTTGACTTTGTTGTGACTTGTTATGCTTAATGCTTGTCACTAGGGCCCGAGTGCCATGATTTCAGATCTGAACATGTTATTGATTCATTATGATAGTATTGTTTTTGGTCTTACCTGAGAGTTGTATACACACGTTATTGTCCAGAACCAATGGCCCCGAAGTGACAGCAATCAGGATAACCAGAGGGAATGGCATTGATGTGAGGATCACATGTGTTCACAGAGTGTTTATGCTTTGCTCCGCTGCTCTATTAAAAGGAGCACCTTAATTTCCAGTAGTTCCCTTGAGGCCCCGCTGCAAACGGGCTGGCAGGACAAAAGATGTTGTGCAAGTTCTCATTGCGAGCACGTATGACTATATATGGAACACATGCCTATGATTATCTAGTACTTGGATGCTTTATCTTATTTATCTCAAAATGCCATATGTTCTGATTGCCATGTGAATTGTCTTGTCCATGCAATGCCCGTCCATCCATCCCTATGCCTACCGTGCTCGAATCCTACTGTTTACTACAATTGTTACTATTGTCTTTGCCTTTACTACTTCTGTTACTTTACTATTGCTACTACAAAACTATTGCTACTGATAAACTCATGTGAGCAAGATTGTTTCTAGGTGCAGCTGAACTGACAACTCAGTTGTTAAGGCTTATAAATATTCTTTGGCTCCCCTTGTGTCGAATCAATAAATTCGTTTTTACTTCCCTCGAAAATACTGCGATACACCCCCTATACTTGTGGGTCATCATAAACCACAACTCATATGGTGTCATTTCAACGAACTTTGATGTCTCTCTATTGAGTGTAAAAGCCATAGTCTCTAAAGCATATCCTCAAAATGACAAAGGGAGATCGGTTAAAGACATCATAGATCTCACCATGTCCAACAAAGTTCGATTACGCCGTTCCGACACTCCATTACGTTGGGGTGTTCCTGGAGGCGTAAGCTGTGAAATGATTCCACGAGCTCTAAGATGTTCGCTAAACTCATGACACAAATATTCATTTCCATGGTCTGACCGCAAAAACTATATTTTCTTGCCACATTGATTCTCTACTTCGTTCTGAAATTTTTTGAAATTTTCAAATGTTTTAGACTTATTCTTCATAAGATAAATATAACTATAGCGACTCAAGTCATCGGTAAAGGTTATAATGTAGAGGAATCCACCATGTACATGTATACTCAATGGACCGCATACATCAGTATGTATTATTTATAGTAAGTCACTTGCCCTTTCAACATACCCATTAAGTGGTGATTTGGCCATCTTTCCCATCAAACATGCTTCACATGTACCAAAAGATTCAAAATCTAGTGAACTTAAAAGTCCATCACTATGGAGCTTCTTCATGCATTTATGGTCAATATGACCCAATCTAGAGTGCCAAAAATATGTGGTATTCATTTCATTTGTCTTTCGACGTTTAGCCTCAGTATTTTGGATGTGTGTATCACAGTCAACATTAATCATAAACAACCCACTCTTCATGTGAGTGTGTGCATAGAAGACATTATTCATATAAATCGAACAACCATTATTCTCTGATTTAAACGAATAACCATCTTGTAAGATGCAATATACTGATATTATATTCTTACATAATGTAGGCAAAAGGTAACAATTACTAAGTTCTAATATTAATCCTGACAGTAAATGTAGAGGTCTTGTGCCAACGGTAATCACCGCAATGCTTGTTCCATTCCCGACGTGCATCGTCACCTCGTTCTTGCTAAGCTTCCTAGGATTCCGTACCTCTTGTATCGAATTGCAAATATTAGCAACCGATTTGGTATCAAATACCCAAGAGTTACTCTTAGGACCATGCAAGTAAACATTAATAACATGTATACCAGATATACCTGAGCTGGACGATCCAGCCTTCTTTTTCTTCACTAAGTATTTTGGACAGTTCCTCTTATAGTGACCCTTCTCCTTGCAGAAGAAACACTCAGCATCCGGGGTTGGACTTGGCTTGGGTGATTTGCCTTTGTTAGAGGCGCGGCACACATCCGCCTTCTTCTTATCGCCCCCAGACTTCTTCTTCTTGAAGTGAGTGGTTTTCCTCACCATCATCACATGATTGGTGTTCTTCTGTATGTCCTTCATGACAAACCCAATGAAGCTAGGTGGGAGTGATTTCAGGATTATGTCGGTTCCAAGTTCAGAAGGAAAAGGAACACCTAGGGCCTCCAACCTTTGAACGTACCTTTGCAACTTGATTACATGGGCACTAACTGAGCCTCCTTCCACCATCTTGCAGTCCAGAAGAGCTTGAGAGATCTCATATCTTTCAGGTCGGGCTTGCTTCTCGAACATGCCCCTCAATTCCATAATTGTTTCATATGGACCCCAGTTTTCAACCTCCTTTGAATATGTGGTTCCATGGATGCAAGTATAGCACATTGGACAGCAATGTAGTCATCACTACATTGTTGAGAGACATCTTCAGTAGCCTGAGTTGCGTTATCACCAACAACATCACCAAGAGTTGCTTCCAATACATAGTCTTTCTTAGCACCTTTCAGTACTATTGTTATGTTGCGAAACCAATGCACAACAATTGTACTAGATTCATGCAGTTTCTCTTTCTCTAATATACCACCTAAAGGGAAGTTTTTGTTGCATGCCATTGATCTACAAACAATTGCAAATTCATTTAGAAATTGTTTCATAATTAATGAACTACATAAGATTAACAACTTCAATCCAGAGTGTAGCTCCCACTAAGATAAATATCTCTCATGATTGATACTTAGTGATTCAACATCCACGAACTTATTTTCCCGGCAACAATGTTACATCGTGCACTGGGGAATAAGACTGGTAGTAATCATATCTCCATATGACTCTTGTTAATCTTTCTACTCTTGTGTTCTATACTCTAGCCGTTCTAGGTAGTATGTCAAGTGAACCTTAGTATACCAGCAGTGCGATAGTTTTGCACCCACATTATGAACATCGCTAGGTGCACCCATGTTACATGAACCACACCAGTTCGAACCCCATGTTATGTGGTGCCTAACTTCAGGGGAACACATTATTACTTGATAATTTTTAAGTTAGAGATCACCCTATTTATTATGACTACCACGCAACAAATAAAGTGTGGATTAACATCACATGCAATTCATATAGTGATATGGTATAGCACTTTGCGTCAATGATCTCCATCATCAACGTCTTCCGACGTCATGTACTCCTCCATGCGTCTTGGGCATAGCATCGTGGTCCATTATTTCTTGATTGTTATCGCCAATCCTTGCTTTTACAACCATTGCTACTCTAGCTAATAAAGTAAAAAACAATGATGGCTATTACAATAATTTTATGACAATCACCACGGCTCCTACCACTCATGCCCCATGAGATTACAACATAATACATCTCATACATCACACTGTATACATCGCATTGCTATACCACATCACTTCCCTGCAAAAACAAGTTATATGCCTCAAACATGCTTTGCTAACTTACGGGGCTCTATGGTTACGAAGAGAATTGTTCTTTACCTACGTGGTAAGTAAGCATCATCATCGATCATCATGCTTTTTTACTTATTTGGGGCATGTCCCCATTGCACTATAAATAGTACAATAGCTTCACTAGACTTCGTCAATACACGTGACCCCGTGTGAACTTCATCAAATTCACAAAAGCCCACTGTGCAAAAAAAATCTCGACTATTGCAGAAAAATAGGCACCCGACAAAGTTGTTTTGTGCACCCGAAGTACACTTCAAAAACCAGTCTCGATCCAAAGATCATAAAGTCGGCTCAGGCCGCTAATCACATAGTACTGCCAAGATCCAAATTGCAACAATTAGGTAGAAGAACGAGATTAATAATGCTGGAATTCGATGATTCCTCTATCCGTACCTATGCCTACGCATAAACCGCTCTGATACCACTGTTGGGAAATGCGCTATAGAAAACAAAAAAATCTAGCGCATAACCAAGATCCAATGCAAGCGGGAGGTAACAGAACATACCCTCATAGATCGAACTAGCGGAAATTTATCGATGACAAGGTTGATCGTGCGTCAATCCCTGCAACAGGCCTTAGCAAGTCGCGAGGAGATGTATTATCCCACGGACGACTCCGAAAACTTGTGCTCCAAGTGTCACACCTCCACTGGTATCAACACGTGCAATAAGAACGGCACCGCGTCGAGGCGATATCAAGAACTCGCGGACGAAGCGGAAACATGTCGATGAAGATACATTAGCACTCCCTCGTCTGTCAAGATTAGATCTAAACGGGGTAGAAGAGGAGCTACTATGGGCGTTGGTGAAGATCTCCTCCACGCGATAAACATGACGACAATGGGAAGAGGAAGAGGACCGGAGGCCGAGTCAGCGGGCGGAGGTGGCACCGACGGCAGGTGGCAATAGCGGTGCGGTGATGGTGGCTCGGGGCGGGGCTTGTCGTGGACTTGTGTGTTTTCCCTTGCCCTCTCCCCTCAATATATACGGATTCCCTCCTCCATAGAGGAGAGTAGGACTAGGATCCGTATCCTACAAGAACTCCTCCTTTTTCCTTTCTTCCACCAATTTGAGAGAGAGAGATGAAGTTCGTATCCAATACGGAGTCCGCATCAAATACGAAGTCCTCCCCAAAACCAACTTGGGGGGAAGTTTGAGACCGGGGAGTACTCCTCCCCCCCCCCCCCCCCGCACGGCCTTGCATCGCCCCTCCTCCTCCGCCCGCTAGCCCTAGGGGAGGCTCTGGCCGATTCATCCAGGGTCTCCCCCCCCCCCCCCCCCCCCCCGCGTGTGTGGGCCCAATGGGCCCATGGGACCCACCGGGATATTAATAAATAGTATTTATTATTTATTATTAATATAAATATTTATTCCGAAGCTTTCTGAATTAACTTCTGGATACCTCCATATTAATTCGAAACCTTCCTAAAATATTCCCAACGTCCTCTTTCATGTCTAGAACCATTCCGTCCACTCTCGATGATATCCCGAACACCTCAGAAATATCCTGAGACACTCTGAAACATCCATTCGGAATTACTTCATCCAACTATCTCATTCGCACTCACATTCTAACATGATGTAAACGTTTTAAGTGTGTGACCCGGTAGGTTCGGATACTTGTGGACATGTTCGGAACTCATTTCGCAACAATGATTACTATTAGTGTCTTGATACAAGTAGCAATCCCCGCAAATAACACGAAGTTCTTTATCGTGTGAACTGTAGTATTGAGTTTGATACATATTGTATTGATTCGTCGATACTTTACATTATCCGAGATGAAACACTAGGTTATTCTCGTTACCTGGCATGTACTATTTACTCATACCGTACTATCAATGTTCCGGTGTTCAACAACTTGACCACGTGTCCGGCCAAACGATGACGAACATCATAGTACATGAGTGGGCCCAGAGTGTATCTCCCCATCATCAGGAGTATCAATTCCCACAAGCATCATCAAGCATATGAATGATTGGATACCATTTGGTACGAACAAGCATGAACTTTATAATTACTCCGTTAAGAGCAATGTTTGGAGAATCTTCCCACATCCATATTGTACCCAAGTTCATATGTGTTCAAATGATCTCTAGTAAAGTAAATACAAAGTCTTATGAGATTAAACTGATAACTATATTGACGATGCGTTTCACGGTATCTCACGTTTGGGTCTATCCATCGTCGGTGTTCTCCGACAACTCTGATCATATATGTCACCGGCAACACTACAATCATATTGTAACTTTGCCCATAGTTAGGAAACTGAAACTATCGTTGACATACATACTAGTCATAGAGGCATGACTAGGGATATCTTTATATGGTGTTTATCATCCCACACATGTATTAGGGTTTCCTCCAAATACACAATATTCGGAACTAATAAAATTATAGCACAAAACGATAAACTTAATTATGAAACATAAATATGAATAATAACACGTTCCTTATTGTCTCTAGGGCATATTTCCATCACCATGACCGCGCCCCCAAGGAGGTAACGACACCCGCAGGCGTCGCCACGGCCAACATTAGCTCCAGCCGAGCAGGGTTTTCACCCGGCCATAGACCATGTCACCGAATCCCACCCAAAGGGCGGCGTGGAGTGCGTGGGCAAGGACACAAGAAACCGGCTTGAGATGCCACCACGGGAAGGAGAGAGGCACCGTCGGCCTCACCGTCAAAGAAGAGAGGCGCCTCGGCCACCACCGGCTCCACGGCTAGCCCGCATGGGTTCAGAGGAGGAGGCCCCCTATGCTGGCTCGCCACCACCACTTCTGCGCCAACATCGCTCTAGAGACGAGGTCTCGCGCTTCCTCACTCCGCCACCACGCCATGAGGCCACGGCTCGTCCTGACCCACATGGGCCCAGATCAGGCCTAGCCGCCAAGGATGACCATAGACCGTGAAGGCACACCACCCGTGCAGCAGCCACCCCACGCCTACCACTCTGTCACCACAAGCCCTCCATGCGTTGTTATGCCATCAAGATCTCAGGGGCGAGCTCGGGCCCCTGTCACCGCTGGCTACAGAGCCCCAAGCCACACCACCTATCACCGCCTCTAGTAGCATGAGGCCGCCCTGGTGCCGCATACCAACTGTCACCATGCCGAGATTTGCTGCCACCGCCTATGCACACCACGCGCTGAGGTCACCATCCCACTCGGCTTCCATCGCTGTCGGGGAATGCAAGGTCGCCGCTGCCGGCACCGCGCGAGCTTTGCATGGCGGCTTCCACCAGCGGTGGCGGAGGGGGTGGAAGGGAGAGAGCTAGGGTTACGGTTGTCGCTTCCGTCACCCGTGGGAGGGCGCCGCAAAACGTTCCCCGTGTGTTCTCCGTCTGCACCAGTCTCCATCTAGAATTTAGATGACATTGATTTGCTTTTAGCCTGGTGATTAGGACATATTATACTTGCTCTCATGGTTTTACTATTACCAAAATAGCAAGTGGTAGGCAGGTAGCAAATACAAAATTCTCCAACGAGGAGGAGACAGTGGTGCGACTCCTGAGGATGTACGAGGATTGGATTAAGGAAGACGAGGACAAGTTCGTGGGATTGGACCTCGAGTACACCCCAAAGGACCCAGAGTACGAGAATGTAGTCGCCGACGTTCAACTGGCCATAAGGAAACACATCCTCGTATACCACTACTCCTGGTTTGTAGATCTCCTCTCTATAGTTAACCTCTTTTAGGCTTTTCTCCTCTTATTCTTTATCCATTTTCTCATCTTGCAACTACTAAAATTTATTAGGACCAAATAAATTATGACAAGCCAATGTTGAGAGTCTTGATCTTGCATTTACTAAACTTTTTAAAATTATATTCATATGATGATCTTGCATTGCCAAACATTTGTAGTTACAAATTTTGGTGATGACAAACTACATACTTTCAGGACTGACAAGAAGTGCCCGGCGCTGCGCCAGTTCCTTGTAGAAAAGGAATTGTTTGCTGCACTGTCAACAAAAGAACTGATTTTTTAAAATTTTGCCTTGAGGGAATTACAATTCCTTCGCACAAGTGGATCAATATTCAAAGTCTTGTCAAGATCATAGGGGGCTCGAGGAATGATGGAATGGCTACACTCCCAACTAGAACCCTTGATGAGTCGTACGACAGAATGAAGATAGATTTCCTTGTGGATAGGCACGATTTCTAGGAGGAGAGGCCATTGTCTGAGATAAACCTGAAGTATGCAGCCATAAATGCTTACATGACCTACCAACTATACGTTAAGATCCATTTCTTTCTATGTTTCCTCGTGTTTTGCCCTAGTTGCAAGAGGGAAGACGGGCTTAGGGGAGCCTTTGTACCAAATGCAGTATAGCTGAGTTTGACGCTGCATATGCAAAGGAAATGGCTGCATCTGAAGCAACTGACAGAGAGGCTGCAGCTGAAGTAGAAAACAGAGAGGTGGCATCTTCCAGCGGCAACAACCAGGCCTATGATGCACCACTAATTGTGCTACAGGATGCTGAAGATAGAGAAGCCAAGGCAGATTCTAGGTGGGAAGAACTTGCATCTCGTGAGCTATGGATGGCCAATAATGTAAGAAACAGCTGGAATGCTCGCAGCTGGTCTCCTAGGAACGATGGCAATCGCCTCAAGTGGTATGATGAGAAGTGAATTAAATTTTACTCCTTTGTGTTATGTTTCTGTTTTCTAGAACTCAGGTAGCTTGTCAAGATGGCTAGCGCCTCAAGTGAGAGAAGTGAAATAAATTTTACTTCTTTGTGTTATGATTTTGTATGTGTCTGGTATCTTGTCAAGATGGTAGCTCATGAACTGGCAGTTTGAAAGAGTACCTTTTTCCTCTCTCAATAACAGTTTTGCCCAAATTGGTAGGAAATCTAGAGCAGCTTCTCTCTTCGATCATTCGTTTCCTTTTGGCCCTCTTTTTGGCCCGATCTAGTAGCAAATCTAGAGTAGCAAATCACACCAGGCAGAATACATTCATTTAGAAAACAAAACAAATGTAGATATAGTTGTGCGCAGCTAAACAAGATATAGTGATAGAAAGTAGGTTGCTTAACCAGGTTCGATACATTCGCTGCTCAGCAGCCATCACACGCAAAATATATAAAATCAAAAGAAGTTGCTTAGCAACATCAATAGACACGTTCAACCCCTCCTTGCATGCGCTTGTGCCTCCGCCTCCTCCCTCTAGCGCTTCCTCCACTTCTTGCTTCCTAGTCTGTGGATTTGGGGGGCCTTGGGCTTGATCAGAGGCATGCGATCCTCTTCGATGGCCACCTGCTGGAGGTTGCAGAGGTGAATGCCGAGCGCCTGGTGTTCAGCGATGTAGGCGTTGACATTCATGGTCTGGCCGAGTTTGGGGGTGCCGGAGCTCGAGCCCTACATGCATCACGATGCAATTGAAGTCGGTGCCGACGAGTCTCATTCTGTAGAAGGGGAAACTGTAGACACCGACAGTGGAGAAGGCGTCGTAATGGCCGGTCTGTAGATTCCTAAGTACCTAACGAGTCTTGGTGTGCCTAGAATTGTCATTGCTGCAGACATCGCTACTGTACACCTATTGGAAGATAAAAAGGGAGGGTTAGATGATGTAAGAATATCGAGCAATTGAAATGCGAACGATCGAACCCTAATAAACCAAGATCTAGCATCCAACGATTGGAACGAGAGAAGAACCAGGGAAGGGGAGCAAACCCTAGTTACCTCTGACCATGGGTCATCGATGTCGGTGTCACAGCGGTTGACTGGAGCGATGTACTCCCCTATATCGTAGGGGTCCCATAAGAGCTAGATATGCACGTGACCGGCGGGGGCCTCCTCGCTGGCGTCTATGTCGAAAGCGATGACAGGGGCCTGGACAGGGACGGCGGCTGCCATCGATGCCTTGACGGGGGCCTGGACAGGGACGACAGCTGCTTTCAATGCCTTGAGGGGGACCAGGACAGAGACGGAGGCCTCCTCGCCAGTGGCCTTGGAGGCGACGATGGCCACCGCATCCTCCTTCGCCATCGTCGGCACGGTTGGGGTTTTCTCTAGAGTTTGCACAAGCTAATGGGATAGTGGAGAGGGTTGCGTGAGGAGAGTGAGCGAGAGAGAGAGTGGGTAGGTGGAGAGGGAGAGGGAGAGGGGCTCTATAGTTAAGGTGATGGGAAGGGACGTTTTGTTGCACCACCGTGAACCACGCCATGTAGGCTACTGCTGCACCGTGCACCACGACACACGCACGATACGTCATGTTTTTTCCTGAGCCATGCATGTCAGTTCTGTATTCAGCCGCATGCCAAAGGCGCAGACACAATTTCTATGTATGAAGTTTGACACGGCCATAAAATTGGTGATAATTAAAAGGGGAAATATAGAGGAGAAGGTAGATGGTTATACAGCGAGATTTGTGGGGTTGTGCTAGATCGGGTAGAGGGATGTGTTGAGTGCAAGGGACTCGATTAAGGTGGAGATGTTAGGTCTCCTCGAGGGGCCCCCTCCTCGAGACCCATTTCTCAGCTCTTCGGCCTCTAGCTGACGCGTGGAAGTTTCTTGCGGTAGGGCCCAGTTGGAAGTGAGATTGAGAGCGCTGTGTAAAAATGGGATATGTCTTATTAAAATCAAGTGGCAATAAATTGCAGCTGCCCATCGATGACTGTGCACTCGATGACCCCGTTGCCCTGTGCATGTGTTGTGGCGTAGTAGTAGTAGTATTAGTAGTAGTAGTAGTAGTAGTAGGCTTTTTAGACGTGATTAAACATGACATGACCACTCGACGACATTTTCCAAGGACGGCTTCATGTTCCTTCTTGTAGAAGTCTCGCTGAGAGAGACATATGTGTTGTCTCACGCTGTACTGTGAAGGGCACAACGTGTGCAACAATCCGGGTTGGATTACAGAGGATCAGCGGTTGGTGCGCACGATCCGCGTGACAACTGTGACAACCAATTAGGGTGTACCAGATAGAGTGAGCACAGGTTTGGGATTCTATGAGAGAGAGAGGGCAAAACTGATTAGTATAAAAATGGAAAGTGAGTGTCTTATACAATGAAATACATCTTGTCATACATCAAATTATTCCAAGATGGAACCACTAGAGCCATTGCATGTGTGTCCAACCATGTTTAGGAACCCTAGCAGCATGCTGGGATTCAACTGCAGCATGCATTCTACCACCAGCTTGAAAGTTGCTACATCACCACACCCACTTGGATCTATGTGTGTGTGTATCAGTGTGCATCATTGTGGTTTTAGGAAAAGAACACATGCAATGATGCCACTCTAGCATGTCGTATCCAACCATGTCTAGCAACCCTAGCAGCATGCTGGGATTCAACTACAGCATGTGTTCTACCACCAGCTTGAAAGATATTAGATCACCACACCCACTTGGATGTCTATGTGTGTATCAGTGTGCATCATTGTGGTTTTAGGAAAAGAACACATGATGCCACTCCAGCATGTGGTGCCCAACCATATCCAGGAACCCTAGCAGCATGCTACGATTCACCTGCAGCATGCATTCTACCACCAGCTTGAAAGATGTTGCATCACCACACCCACTTGGATGTCTGTGTGTATTAGCATGCATCATTGTGGTTTAGGAAAAGAACACATGTAGTGATTCTACTCCAACATGTGGTGTCTAACCATGTCCAGGAACCCTAGAAGCATGTTGGGATTCAATTGTAGCATGCATTGTTGTCACATCCCAAGTTTTTAGAAAATTGGGACTAGAAATAAAAATTGCATTTGCATGTCATTCATGATCATTGCATTACATCCATGAATTATTTCGCAAATAATTCGAATTTGAATATTAAACCAAATCCTAAAATCCAATGTGCTACTTTATTCCTAAAGGGAATTACAATGAATTATTAAAACCTAGCATTGCTAAGACAGAAAATATTGCTAATTATTGCCCTAAAATGATCTACTGAATATTACAAAAATTTAGAAACAAATTTGAACTCATTTGGAGTTCATATAAGAAAGATATGAGAGAAAGAAATAAACAGAAAAAACTAACCTAACCCCGGCCGAACTACCCTGGCCCGGCCCGCCTAACCCCACCTATCTGCCGCCGTAGCCCCGATCGCGCAGTGCGTAGCGCAGCAGCGCACTGGGCCGGCCCATCGCGACCGCCGCAGCAGCACAGCCGCCAGCCTGCCAGCGACCCGTTTCCCCTCTCCGCCTATGACAGTGGGACCCACCGGTCACCACCCACCTCGCGCCAGGAGGCCGTGTTCTTCAGGAACCGAACGACCTCGTGCAAATATCTCCAATTCGTGACGATTTTATTGACCCCATCTCCACGTTCTTCCTCAAAATAAATTCCCCGAGCCCCCTATTCGAAACATCTTTGAAAACTCTATTTTTCCTGCCCCCGGGCTGTCAAATTCCTCGCTGATTCCAATCTGCATCACCGCCACCCTTGCTGCAGCTCGGGGGGACGTCTAATCCATCGATTCGGTCACGCCCGACTTCCCTTCTCTCTCTGGTCCTCCTTCCCATGATCGTCTGCTTCCCTTAACCCTTTCCCCCCTTGCTTCAGTTCACCGGAGCGAGCTCCCGAGCCCACCAGAGCCGCACCGGAGCCCGATGCTTCCATCTGTTCCCTGTTGCTGTTCCAGGAAGCAACCATCGATGCCTTGCAGATGAGGGAGATTGTGAGAAGGAGAGGAAACCCGTCATCTTGTCCTTCGTCGCCGGAGAGCACCGCAGCACCAGCAAGGACGACCATCTGCGCCGTCGCTGCCGCCCACCATCGTCATAGTCACTGCCAGCTCGCCTGTGTTGCTGCGCACCGTCCGATCTGATGCGGACGATCCCGATCGCGTCCAGTCGCACCAAGCCACAAGCCCAAGCTCAAGCCGGACCGAGCCGGAGCCGGAGCCGGAGCCGAGCCGCCCAGGGAGCCGCCAAGCCTTGTCCGCCCGATCTTGATCCTGTGGCTGTCGTCGAGTCACTGAATCGAATGGGTGAGAGCAAATCAGAAGCCGCCACATAACATGCTGACTGTGTAATTCGAAAATCCAATTTTAGAATAGCAGAAAATAGGTAAACCTTGTATAATTCATATAAAAATATTGGCATCTCCAAAAATTACAAATAATATACCTATAGATTCTTAATAGTACGTACAATATTATTATGATGATAGTATAGATTTACTGTAGTTGTTTAAATGATTCACCGGCCTTTTTGGAGTAAATAAACCATAGTAAATTCTTTAAACATCCTAAAAATAAAAATAAGATATCTATGGAATCCTTGTGACATGTCTGACATTAATCCGTCCTTATATATAATTATTGACATGGAAAACATTTTAAATGATTTAAACCCTTATAATTTCTATCTAAATCATAGGAAAACATCCAGAACTCCAAATTGATTGAATCCAATTGCCACGGGTTTGTTTCAGTAATACCCATCTGTAGAAAATATAAGCAAAACTATTTGTCATCGTTTTAAGAGATAATATTGCAGAAAGCTCTAAATGTATTGCATTAGTATTTAAATCATAGAAAAAGATCTATAAATCTGTTTTGGGTGATTCAAATTGCTACTGGTTCTAAATTGCATTACCTACCTGTTAGTATTTAAATACAATTTAATTATACAGAAACATCAGAACTTTAATTAAAGTAAGTTAAAGCCTATTAAATAAATATATGTTTATTAATAATTTGTCCTATGCATTAAATACTTTTCCATATGCATCATGAGACATATTAATGTTCAGAGAACTAAATACAACCATTGTGACATATTAAATCATCATTCATGCATTTGGTCATCATCGTTTTATTGTATTGTGCATAATTGCAATGTTTTGAATGGTGTGTTTGTTGTGTTTTGCTTCAAACGCTAGATTGCAAGGAGTGCAACTATTGTGATTGTGACGAGTGAAACCTTTAATATTGTGAGGACTATCTGAGCGACTACATCTACAACAAAGGCAAGTAGAGCTATCATAAATGTCCTACTATTTTCCTATGCATGTAGTATGATTTTCAGTAGTGATGCATGTGTAGGTGTTTTTACTACTATGCTATGCTATTACACCCAGGCATGATTTCCATATTTCCATGACTTGAGTTCCTTTGAGCCATCGTATTGTAGTTGCTTAGTCATGCTTATTAGATGCGCAATGGGAATTCATGATTATTCTATTATGGAAAGATATGTTTTGTAATAATGAAAACAACTGGAAAGTAATGAATCTCCTGGGTGTGATGGAATTGCTATTTGTTGGTGGTTTCAATGCGGAAAGGCACCCAGGACACTGAGATTGGACAGGTTTCTTGTGTAGTATCTTCCAGTACAGCCGCATGTCATTATATGTCTTGACTAAGTAGGTTGTGGGAACCTGACGCGATGTGACCAGCAGATGTAGGGGATGTAGGTTGGTATGGGTCCATCCTGAGGGCTCAGGGTTCTGCTTCTGAAAGGTTTCGTCTTGGTTTTCTCCCTACCATGGCACAAAATGAGTGTAGTGGTACGAGCAGGTTGACTGGGTCGTGCGGGTAAAGTGTACAAACCTCTCGAGAGTGTTATAATCTAAGTACTTAGCCGTGTCCCCGTTATGTACAACTATGAGCAACTGGACCTAGAACTGTTTGGAAGATCTCACTCATCCCAATTTATCAATTATTAAAACTTGATGGGTGAACATGGGTTTAGGAGCATACAAAGCTAAACTGTCTTGTTTCTACGTGGGTTTATGCTGGTATGTCCTTAGAAGAATTATTTTAAAGAACGAAAAGTATTTCAAAAGTAGGGGAAAGTTATATCGCTTTTATGCAAATGAGCCTGAACTCTACTTAGCCAAATATGCATGTAATTGATAGGTTCCATCAAATATCCACATACTAGTCCTACTTGCTAATACATTCAAAGTATTGACCATTCGTGACTGCAACCTTTCATGTTCCAGGTTATTATATTTCTGAGTGATCGTTCATAGGTCGCGAGACTCCACTCAACAATTGTTCGCCTGTGGCGCATTGAAAGGATGGATATCTACCTTGTTATTGTTTTCTGCTATGTACTTGGATAATTTAATGTAAATTCTAGATCATGTTCGTTGTATTTATGATGCACAGTTATATTTTATATCATATTGTACTGTGTGTGCTAGTAAACCGATCCAGGGATTAGCACTATACATAGGAACTCATCCTTATCAGGAGAGGGTGTTACAAGATGGTATCAGAGCTATGTGTTGATTGTAGGATCGTGACCTAAGATTGGAATAGGAAGTCATGATACTATATGCACTGTTTTATTCTATCTATTCTCTTCTCACAATACCTTCTAGTATCTTCTTATCACTTCAATTCTCATACTCTTCTCATTCAAAACATAGAAGGAAGACTCTTTCTAATAATAAATTTGTAATTTTGTACTTATTAGATTCTTGTAATCCTTGACCTTTATTTTCCAATCTCATCTGGATCAAAACTTGTAAGTGAACATTTGCAAGGAAGAGCAAGATTAAGGAATAGTTAGATGATGTCCACCATATAGTTTTCGATAGGATTTCTGTTAGATCTAGCTATCGACCATTGCAATAACTTGCGTGATAGCTGGTTTATTGTGTTAGGATTGTGCTATTTTCTACCTAAGAGTTTCAGAATACTTTTGAGAGATTTTATAATATGTTAATGAAGGTTTTGATTAGAAATTCGTGATATTACTGCTGCAGTTTTCTGCCGGACTAGTTGTACCGCGCGATTTTTCATTTCTTACTAGTAATTTGGATTGTGCTCATATTTTAGGATCTGGTTCATAATTTTCTTTAGTATAAGCTCAAAAATTTGCTAAAATTTCTGATGAGTTTAAGGAGCCCAGAAAAATTCGTAAAAACTGCTGTAGTTTCAGGACAGATTCTGTCCATTGCTTTCAAGATTGTATGTTCATCCCCAAACAATTTTTAATCAAAGGAGAACTATTTTGTGGATGGTATGCCACTAAAAAAACATCGGGAACATAAACAAAACTATTTTGGCTTGAGTGTTGTTTATAATGATTGCTTGCTTGTGTGCCAGTTGATTGTTTTATATAGTTATGGGTAGTAATACTTCTCTTAGTCCTACTCTATCTATACTCATCTATGCTATCCCAAACATATGTCGCGTCATCAACCCACTGAGATGGAGCAGTTGATAGTAGTACAGGCGCAACTAGCACAAGTGGTGGCTCAATTTATAGCAAACATTAACAACAATGGGAACAATGACAATGTCAACAACAACCCACCCCAAGTGGATGCACTCACTAGGTTCCTGTAACTGAGGCCTGCAAAATTCTCAAGCGCACCTGAGCCTATGATAGCACTTGATTGGCTACGCTCTGTGAATAAGGACTTAGTAACAGTTGGATGCACTAACGAAGAGAAAGTGAGGTTTGCTGCTCACCTACTTGAAGGACAAGCAGCTACTTGGTGGGATACTTTCTAGATTTCCCACCCTATTGATACTGTCACTAGGAGATGTTTGAGGAAGGATTCCAGATCAACCATGTCTCGTCTGGAGTTATGAGCCTGGAGAGAAGGGAATTCCGTGACCTACATCAGAACAATCGCACAGTGTCGAAGTACATAGAAGAATTCACCAACCTATCTCGTTATGCCCCAGAGGATGTTGACACTGAGGATAAAAGGAAAGAGAGATTTCTAGATGGACTGAGTGATGATCTATATGTTCATCTATCAGTAGTTTACTCTCCCACTTTCCAAGATCTGATGGACAAAGCTAGAATTCTTGAAGACAAGTAGAATCAAGTTGAAAGGCGCAAGAGGAAGCACAAGAACAACTACAACTCAGGATCATGTTGAAGGATCTGTACTCTACATGATGGGAATGGAGGTTCGGAACATCACATGCATGAAGGCAATGGATACAACGACCATGATGGTAATGGGCATCAGCACCGCGAAGGGAATGGACACCACCATAATGTCCACATGAGTCGCAATAACCGCAACTTTGAAAGAGGGAATGATCATAACCATGGAGACAACAATGGTGAAGCCCACGACACCAATCTCGTTAGGAAGGACATAAGAAAGGTTGGATGTTTCAAATGCAAGTAGAAGGGACACTATTGGAGAGACTACCATGAGAAGAGGAAGAAGAACAAGATTGATGGCTACAAGCCAAACCCATTTCAGAAGGGACATGTTAACCATGTTAATGTGGAGGAACTCCTAAGGGAAATTAATGCCGTGATTGGTACATTCTAGCTCAATACCTTTCCAGCACTCGTTCTATTTGATGATGGAGCATCACATTCGTTCATATCAAGGGAATTTGTGGATAGAAATAGAATTCCAACTGAAACCATTAACAAGCCCATCAAAATAAGCTCCCCTAGTGGAGAAGTGGTAGCAACTTTCGGTTGTCATCAATTGAACCTAAAGATGGGGGCATACAACTTTCTCACTAGCTTGAATGTGTTGGAATCACAAGGCTTTGATGTAACTCTAGGCAAGGATTGGATGTCTAAGTATGAAGGCCAGATAGATTATGCACGACGAGCAATTTCACTCACAACCCTAGAGGGAAGAAGAATCAGATATAGCACAGTAACTGAAGTTGAAGAGGCCAACTTAAACTCTCTTAAGGGGGTTAGCTCGGAAAGCTTACCCACAGTGAAGAAGAGCTACACAGGACAAGAAGATATCCTATGCCTATCTCCTAGCCATTCCGAATCTCGAGGACGAGATTCATCTTAAGGGGGTTAGTCTGTCACATCCCAAGTTTTTAGAAAATTGGGACTAGAAAAAAATTGCATTTGCATGTCATTCATGATCATTGCATTACATCCATGAAGTATTTCACAAATAATTCGAATTTGAATATTAAACCAAATCCTAAAATCCAATGTGTTACTTTATTCCTAAAGGGAATTACAATGGATTATTAAGAATTGCTAAGACAGACAATATTGCTAATTATTGCCCTAAAATGATCTACTGAATATTACAAAAATTTAGAAACAAATTTGAACTCATTTGGAGTTCATATGAGAAAGATATGAGAGAAAGAAATAAATAAATAAAAACTAACCTAATCCTGGCCGATCTACCTTGGCCCGGCCCGCCTATCTGCCGCCGCAGCCCCGATCACGCAGTGCGTAGCATAGCAGCGCACTGGGCTGGCCCATCGTGACCGCCGCAGTAGCACAGCCGCCAGCCTGCCAGCAGCCCATTTCCCCTCTCCGCCTCTGACATGTTGGACCCGTCGGTCACCACCCACCTCGCGCTAGGAGGCTATGTTCTCCAGTAACTAAATGACCTCGCGCAAATATCTCCGATTCATGACGATTTTATTGACCCCCTCTCCATGTTCTTCCGCAAAATAAATTCCCCGAGCCCCCTATTCGGAACCTCTTTGAAAACTCTATTTTTCCTGCCCCCGGGCTATCGAATTCCTCGCTGATTCCGATTTGCGCCGCCGCCACCATTGCTGCAGCTCGGGTGGAGGTCTGATGACCCACAAGTAAAGGGGTGTATCACAGTATTTTTGATAAGTAAGAGTGTCGAACCGAACGAGGAGCAGAAGGTGTTGGCGAATGGCTTGGAGCAGGAATTCTCTGTAAATACTTAGCAAACGGATTTTTAGGGTTTTTTGATAATGCAAGTAAATAAAGTACGAGTAAATAAAAGGCAATAAAAATAAATGCAGCAAGTGGCCTAATCCTTTCTTTAGCAAAGGACAAGCCGGTTGTATTACTTAATATGACCAGACATTCTCGAGGACACACGGGAATATCGTCAAGTGCTTTCGCTTCATATAGTTGATTAATCTTCTTTAGTTTGCGAAGTGTTGTGTGTGTGAACCTGTGCTAATGTACCGATCTTCCTAGGAATAATACATACTTGTGATTATACCCCTTGCAAGCATCCACAAGTACAAGAAAGTAATTAAGGTAGAAACCTAACCACAGCTTTAAACTCTAAGACCCTAACATCCCTTGTGCAATGGTTTCCTAACGGGGGTTCAGGTTTCTGTCACTCCGGCAACCCCTACGATTAGTAGCCAAATACACAATGCATTCCCCTAGGCCCATATAGGTGAAGTGTCATGTAGTCGACGTTCACATGACACCACTAGAAGAAGTACACCACAACTTAAATATCAAGGTATTGAATCTTTCTCAACACAATTCCACTACTAACAACATGACTTCTCCCATGTCCTCAAGAACAAAACGAACTACTCACAAGACATCATATGGATCTTGATCAGAGATGAAATAATGATGTGTAACAATCTGAACATAAATGATAATTCAATGGTTCACTCAATAGCATCAACTACAAGGAGTAATCAACACCGGGAAAGTTTCCCCTAAGAACTATGCAAGATTCAACTCAATTGTTACAGCGGTATGAAGTGGTGATGATGGTGCTGGTGGAGATGATGGTGGTGATGATGATGATGATGACGATCCTGATGAAGTCTAGCTTGATGGTGGTGTTGATGGCGACGATCTCCCCTCTCCGGGAAGGAATTCCCCCGGCAGAATTTTGTCGGCCGGAGAGATCTTTCTCTCTTGGTGTTTTCCACCCTGCAAAGGCGGCGGAATCTTTCTGTGGTCGCTCCCCAAGTCTTAGGGTTTCAGGAGGATAATATACGCCAGAGGGGAGAGGCTGGAGTGGACCAGGGCGGCCACACCACCTGGTGGCGTGGCCTAGCCTGGCTCGCGCCAGGGCGTGGTGTGGGCCCCCTATGGCCCATCTCCACTTCCCCTTCTGGCATTCTTCGCCTTCTGGAAAAATAGGATTTTCCATGTATTTTCCCGGATTTTCTAATCTTCACGAATTTTGCCTCCAAACAGCACCTTTTCCATCAGAATCCTGACTGCAGTGATCCATGCTCCAAAATTCATCAACCATGCAAAAAAAGATGAAATAACATAAGTATCATCTCATAATATGAAATATATCAATGAATAACAGTAAATTATGATATAGAATAGTGATGCAAAATGGACGTATCAACTCCTCCCAAGCTTAGACTTCGCTTGTCCCCAAGCAAAACTAAACTCAATAAACATGACCTCAGGTTTATGGAGTGAAGAGTCGATAAAAGAATACGGACAAGAAGCATCACATTCATCAATACATAAGTCATAATAGAAGACAACTCACTATTATATAACTTAACTTGCAATAAGTAAAGGAAACACAATAAATATGCATAAAGTAAATCACAATTGGTAATGGCAAACTTAGCTCTTGGTCGAAGAATAGTTGACAATTGGTTGGAGTTCACAAATAACTGATTTTCAATGATAGCTTTCAAAGTAGTAGACACCAAGATAAGAGCAAAGTGCAAAACAAGGAACATAAGAAACATGATTGAATAAATCATCATATGAATGAATGAAACACAACAACTCAAAATGCTTGCTGGGGTAGAAGGGAATAGGTTTGCTGACTCAACTAAAAAGTAAAAGATAGGCCCTTCGTAGAGGGAAGCAGGGATTTCAAGTTTCATAAAGAGCTTCCAAAAATTATGGTACTTATTAGCTTTTAGCTCTCATTGCCCCTATCATAGGCATCTTTAGGTGATTAAGGTTAAAGTGACACAACTAAGAGGATATGCTTGACAAGTTATAAGTTCAAATCTCATGCCCTTTACTTACGAGTACCAAACCTCATGCTACTCAACTTCAGTCACAAGTAAGCTCTTGTCATTGTAAATACATATGTATCATAGAGAACCGCCAACGGGGTGCCCCTTGCACATGATACTTGAGCTATCCAATAATCACAATGACAAGGCAAGAAGACAATGAGCATCTCAGCGATCCTTTTATTTGCTAGTTGCATATGTTTTTATTGAGGATGCTTCATAGAGTGCTCATTATGGTTATGCTGCAAGTTTCCACCATAATTAGGCATGGCTTAGGCTAGCGGCCCAGGCGTTTCTCTAACACACATACAAACTCCATGATCTTAGAAGTTCCCCTTTTATTTCACACCGTCGGGATCCATAAGCAAAACAATCATGATATCAACGGAATATAAGTGCAATGTTGAAAGTGTTCCCCATGATACATGGTTCTGCTAACTTCAACTTATAAACCGCAAGCATATACGCAACAAAGATGGACGCAATGGTACAAGTTTATTAATTGCAAGAAAGTAAAGTGTGCCATCAAGTTCGTGAGAGCTTTAATCACTAACTTTCTCATAACAAGTTTAATTTGGAAGGTAGATAAAAACAAGAATTTACTTGGAATAGCAATAGTGCTAGTGGGTAGGTGTGGTGGACACAAATGGCATAGGTTTTGGTTTAAGGAGTGGATGCATGAGAAGCATTCCCTCTCAGTACAGGTTTTTGGCTAGCAAGGCTGGGTAGCAAGCATAAGAGTTGAAGGAAATAAACAAACATACAAGTGATAAAAACAAACATGCAATCTTCCTTGGAAGCACAAAATAATCTTAACTAGAGAATACTAAACTTATGAGCAAATCAAGAAAGAAAGATGATGAAATTATATTTCTTTAGAGTACTTTTATCTTTTTCATTCAATTCTCAAAATAGTGCTACTGACCGAGCCAGGTTTGCCAAAACCAACTAAATTAACTCCATGATCCCAAAGTGATACCAATACTAATGACAAGATCAATCATATAACCATGAATTGAAAACTAAAGTAAGATATGCAAAAGAGTAAATGATAGAATTTCTCATTAATAATCCATAACGGCAACTCACACCAAGGGATACATAGATATCTAACGAGAGGGGGGACACTTCCATAATGCAAACCATCCTACATGATAACTTCTCTATTCATGATATGACTCTACTAAAAAGGTAAAAAGATAGAAGATAGTGATGTGATACCACGACACTCCCCCAAGCTTGGAACAAACCAAGGGGATGCCAAAACCTGATGACGAATTACTCCTTTGGTGGTGGTGGTATTCTCTCGTCGTCGTCTGACTTCCAAGGTAAGGGTTCCCCATCAACAAAAGACATCGTGGTTTCCAACATCCTGAAACCTATAGCAGCACTTATGCGTTTAAACCTAACCTCGTACTCACAGTTTTGATTTTGAACGTCTTAGAGTTGTGCTTGCAGTTGGTTGGTTGTTTGGTGGAGTGAGAGAATTTCATCCTTGAGCTCAGCGGTCTCCTTTTGGTGCTCGGCGATGAGTTCGGAGCAAATCTTGTGGATGATATCCACTTCGCGTTCCGCCATCTTCTTGTACCTAAAGACTTCTTGCTCTAGTGCTTCCATCTTGTCCTCCAGACTTCCTTCACCTTTAGGTCCTTGAACCTCTTTTATCTGTATCTCCCCATCTTCAAGCAACAACTCCTTGGGATGAATCTTCAACTCTCTCATGTATGGGTTGATGATATCCGTTGAGGAATCTTCCTTGGCTGATCCAGAGGAAGACACTATGGCTCCAAATCTGGGACTCTAGCAGAACTATTACCTATTCGAAAACGGACTCTGCAGGTCTCTGAATTTGGTCTTTGATAAATTTTTCTGGAGTTACCACTTGAAATAGCATCAACATCTTCATCTTCATACTCATATTGCTCGAGTCATGAAACCTTTCACTTTCTTATTACACCATTTTCTCCACTTACCTGGAAATTTCTTTAACACAATTCTCATTAGCAACATTAGTGTAAGCGAGGTAATAAACCTTTTAAGTCCAATTTCAACTGAAATCCATCAAATCATAAGCTACTGCAGCAACTCCTTCCAAAAACCCAAAAGAATTCAAAAAGGAAATCGTTTAAAGAAGCAAATGCAAGAGTGGCAAAATCTGTCAAAACAGACCAACAGGAAAAGATCAATATTTTCGAAAATCTTTTGTTGCTCAAATCAAAAAGTGCAAAACTAACAAAAGTTAAATAATAATCTGGGGCAGAAGCAAAAAACATTACAGCTCAAACCGACATACAGAGATCTCTCACAAATTTTTACGGTGAAGCACAAAAATCTGTTTCGGGACAGCAACTTCCCCAAATCTTACTTCTCTCTCATTAGAGGTTGATCTTGATACAAAAACCAAACAAAAAGGATAAGGAGAGGTTATTACCAAAGTAATAACTTCCAAGACTCAAAGAAACAAAAACAAAGCAAGAATACATTCGGTTGTCTCCCAAAAAGCTCTTTCTTTATAGCCATTAAGATGGGCATGATAATTTCAATGATGCTCACATAAAAATATGAATTGCAGTGAAAGAGAGCATTAAGAAGCAAAAATATACATGTTTAAGTCTAACCCACTTCCTATGCAAGAGAATTTTGTAAACAAACAAATTGTTGAAACTAGAGGCTACAAGCATAGGAAGGAAAAACAAGTGCAACATAAATACCTTAAGCATAAAACAAGGAAACTTAATATTATTGAGATGCATAAGAACAATCTTCCCTCTCTCATAATAACTTTCAGTATCATGCATAAACTTAATGATATAGCTGTCACAAGAACCATTGTAGCAATGATCGCTTATCCTAACATAAAACACAGGGACACTAACTCTCATAACACTACTTTGTGAAACAATATTGGGGTTATCCTTACAGAGGATAGTGTGTCCATCTTCCACATATTTAGTGACAAAGTCTTTCACATTTGCTATTATGGGTTCATCATTTTGTTCATCAGGTTCAGCAGCTTTATTTGTACTTTCATTAACCATACTAGCTATCATAGAATGTTCCTTTACTTTAACTTTGATAGGTATTTTCTCAATATAAGGTTCAGGTAGAACATGATTAGCAGTATAAACTTCAGTATTTCTTGCAGGAACACACTTAGCAACATCTTTATATGGTTCATGATACTTATTGCACTTATTTTTAGGAACTTCAATATAGGAAGCAAAAGCCTTAAAATAAGATGCAATAGCTTGAGAGTCTAGACCATAGCATTTTTTATATTTTGAAAGTCATCAGTTCCCATAAAAGATTCAATGCATTCATAATCATAATTTATACCTGACTTTCTTCCTTTGTCATTCTCCCATGCTTCAGCATTATCTTGAATACGTCCAGAAGATCCCATTTAGCTTCTTCTTCTGTGCGAGTAAATGATCCAGCACAAGAAGCATCCAGTAAATCCTTATCATGAAGAGAAAGCCTTGCATAAAATTTATTGATAATAATATTGTTGGGGAGCTCATGAATGGGACATTTGAGAATTATTAACTTCAATCTCCCCCAAGCTTGAGCTGTACTCTCTCCATCAAGAGGCCAAAAGTTGTATATGTGATTCCGATCTTTATGAATCTCACTAGGACGATAAAACTTTGAATAAAAGAGAGGTACTATTAACTCCCATTCAAGATCTTGACCATTCTTCAGCAGCTTATACCATTCCTCAACTCTTCCTTTTAGTGATAATGAGAATAACTTCTCCTTGACTAGATCTGTTGTAATACCTGCAAACTTGAACAACCCGCATAATTCGTGTATAAAGAGCAAATGATCACCGGGATGGACAGTTCCATATCCAACATAATAGTTATCTATAACACGATCAATAATTCTTGTAGGTATTTTAAAAGTATCATTCTCAGTAGGTGGTGGTTCATATACTACCTTAGCAGTGGTAGTAGCATTACGAAATAAGAAACTCAACGAATTATCCGTATTGAAAATAAAGCAAGTAATAGAAGTAAACAATACTAACAGTAGAAGTTTCCTTTACCAGTTCCACTCTCCAATAGCGCTTCACTCCCCGGCAACGGCGCCAAAAATAGTCTTGATGACCCACAATTATAGGGGGTGTATCGCAGTATTTTTGATAAGTAAGAGTGTCAAACCCAACGAGGAGCAGAAGGTGTTGGCGAATGGCTTGGAGCAGGAATTCTCTGTAAATACTTAGCAAACGGATTTTTAGGGGTTCAGGTAGAAACCTAACCACAACTTTAAACTCTAAGACCCTGACGTCCCTTGTGCAATGGTTTCCTAACGGGGGTTCAGGTTTCGGTCACTCCGGCAATCCCTATGATTAGTAGCCAAATACACAATGCATTCCCCTAGGCCCATATGGGTGAAGTGTCATGTAGTCGACGTTCACATGACACCACTAAAAGAAGTACACCACAACTTAAATATCAAACTATTGAATCTTTCTCAACACAATTCCACTACTAACGACATGACTTCTCCCATGTCCTCAAGAACAAAACGAACTACTCAAAAGACATCATATGGATCATGATTAGAGATGAAATAATGATGTGTAACAATCTGAACATAAATGATAATTCAATGGTTCACTCAATAGCATCAACTACAAGGAGTAATCAACACCGGTAAAGTTTCCCCTAAGAACTATGCAAGTTTCAACTCAATTGTTGCAGCGGTATGTGAAGGGAATATGCCCGAGAGGCAATAATAAAGTGGTTATTATCTTATTCCATGTTTATGATAAATGTTTATTTTGCATGCTATAATTGTATTGATCGGAATTGTCAATACATGTGTGTTTAATAAACAAAAAGAGTTCCTAATTATGCCTCTCTTATAGACTACCTCGTTGATTAGCAGGATGATCAAGGTTTCCTGATCATGGACATTGGATGTTGTTAATAACGAGGTCACAACATTGGTGGAATGATGTGATGAACATTCATCCGAAGTATAGCATTATGATCAAAGTCATTATGTTTATATTGCTATAACATCATACGAAGTAATCTTTATCCTTAGACCATGAGATCATGTTAATTGCTAACACCTGAAGAGTATCTTGATAACATCAAACGTCACACCGTGATAAGATAGCTTGCAAGCAAGTGATGTGATCACTAGAATGTTATATCACGGGAACGAGAAAAGAGTGCATGTCGGTAACGAGATCAAACTAGGTATTTGGATGCGGATGATCGAATCTCGGACATGTAATATATTGCGAGACAAAGGGATTTAGTTACAAGCGTTAAAGGTTCTCGTGATCACAGAAGTCATCGTTGAATATGCAGGAGTCAGTATGGATCTCCAGGTCCCGCTTCTGACTATTGATCTGAGAGGAGTCTCAATCATGTCTGCATTATTCGAGAACCGTAGGGTGACACACTTAAGAGTTACCGGACACCATTTTGGAGCACATATGTTTCAGACGAAAGAATTGCGCAGTGAAATACAAAAATCCCTACTCTATTTATGCAAAAAAAACAAAAGGTAAATATGCTTCAATTTTGGACGCATCAATTCCCCCAAGCTAGGCTCTTGCTCGTCCCCGAGCAAGGTGGTGGCTTATGGACAAGATCATCATGTTCATGAGACACGAGACCCTTACAATAAATGAGGCAGAAATTGGAGCAGGAGTACAACATCAGATATAGAGATATGTCGGGGGTATTACCATACTCTTACACATTACATAACTTAGAGGCTTCCACACCTTTTCTAGTATCAATGAAATTATAAGAAGCTACTAGTGATTCAACATATCATATAATCACGAATTTAAAGATATGTAGCACTAAGTTCAGTAATGAAGATTCATGGTCATTTTCTTTTTCTCTCTATCTCTTCCCCATTTTTCCTATGTTTGATTCTTTTGATAGCTGCTTTCTTCTTTTCTTTTGATACTTGAATGTCTATATTTTCACTTAGTCCCTTTTTCTCTTTTTCTTTTCAGGAAGCTATTTGATCATGCTCACTACTTCAGTGACTTTCAAAAACTCTTAATTATAATATGCTACCAGAATTCTTCTTATCATAACTTAATCAATACTTTTATTGGTGTGGAAGTCCCTAAAATTATGACAGTTGTACAAGTATCATAACACTCAACCTAGTTTAATCATCCAATATAATAATCATGAATCAAACACAACTTCAATTATCATAAAGTCTCATAACTCAACGGATATAATTCTTCTCCTGAACAAGGGGACTCGAAGTTGATGAAACTAATGCAAATTCAGGAACTTAAGCCTAACCATGTGTGTAGAAAAAGTAAATATGAAAAAGTTGTAAGACATATTACAAGGTTCTCACACATCCCGCCAAGCTTGGAGTCAAGCCGGGTGGATCAAATAATCCCTTGCGATTATTTGATACTGTGGCATGCTTCATGGTGGAGAGGCTCAACAAGAGCTTTGTACATCTCTATTGTTTGCTTCTGAGCATTAATGGATCTAAGGATGATGCTGACATTTGCCTCTAGTCCCTTCATTGTCTTCAAGTCCATCTGGTCCAGGCAGCGGTGCAACAATTCAATATGTTTAGACAATCCTTGAGCTTTTACCTCAATTTTGTTGATGCGACGATCGAGCTTGTCCAGGGAGACTTGAATCTCATCCCCTTGTTTTTCATCCTTTCCAAGAAAAACTCCCCATCTCCTTCTAAATCAAGTTGAACTTCATCAAAGTCGCCATTCTTTCCAACGCCCAGGCTAAACACCTTGCATCCATCCTTCATTGTTTCCATCAACTTGAATCCATCCTCATCTTCAAACCTCTTCTCTTCTGGTTCAACAGCTTTGTCTTCCTCCGTAACCCTTGAAGACAACCCATAGAGATCTTCCTTCTCTTGAAGGGTGCTCCATGTAGAGGTCGTGGTTCCAAAGAGTTTTTGTGGAAGAAGAAGATATGGAGAAGATCTGTATTATCAATGCAAAGATAGAGCCCTTCTGGGAGACTTATAAAGGGTTAGAGGCAAGGTAAAATTCGTGCCAAGAGAAAAAGTGTCGCCCAAGAAAATAATCCCAACAAATATGAAAACAAATAAGTGCAAAAGAAGGGATTTTGGGTCGTAACGACCAGTCGGTACGGGCGCACGCCCGTACGGCGCGCCCGTACCAGGTCGTTTCCGAAAATAACACGGGTCGGAGTCGGTAATTAAACAACCGACTAAGCAGTACGGGCAGGATCCGCCCGTACTGCCCGTCCGTACCGCTCGTCCGTACCGACTTCACGGCGGTTAAATTTTAGAGATTTCTATAAAACATGGAGCGTAGTAAACGAAAATTAGTAAGTGGTCACATAATAGATAATGACCATTCGTACGGGTGGAGTGCGCCCGTACGGTGTGGTCGTACCGACTATGCGAAAACCGGAGCTACCCATCAGCAGGCTTAACGACCAGCAGTATGGGCATACCGACTATGCGAAAACAGGAGCTACCCATTAGCAGGGTTAACGACCAACGGTACGGGCAGATCCGACTATACGTCCCGCCCGTACCAATATCGTAAGACTGGCAATGGACTTAGAAAAATGAGAGGAATTCGAATATGCAAAAAGAAATAGTTGAAAATCATCAAGAACAAAGATGTGCTTAGGATTTCATAAGCCATGATCATCGACAGGATAAAGTCTCATTTGAGTTTATTTTCTTCCTCTCTTCAAGTAAAATAGGTCGTAGAAAATCACCACCATTGCAAGAGGAAATAGGGAACTTCTTTTTTGGTAGTGTGGTTCCCACATGTATACACACGGATGATACCTCTTTAGGATGAACAACTCCTTAAGTATCCACGAATGCTTCCTCCGCCTCTTCCTTCCTTTGTAAGATCTGTAAATTAAATTCTTGCACAAGTAAAGTCCATGATATAATATCTAAATTTATCACAAGAGAATACTAAAGCGAAGAATTCTTTTTCAGCTATAGGATAGTTATTTTGGGCCCCGTTTAAGGTGCAACTAGAATGATGAATGATATTAAGACCATCACCATCATGCTGACAAAGAACTGCTCCTACAGCTTCATGGCTAACTTCATAAAATAGCTGAAAAGCTTTCTTCCAATTAGGTGGTTTTATAACGGGAACTTCAAGAAGGGCTTGTTTTAATATGTTGAAAGAAGTAAGATATTTTTTATGAAAATTAAAATGAACATCCTTTTGAAGAAGGTTAGTTCATGGTCTAGCAGTTTTTGAAAAATTCTTAACAAATCTTCTATAAAACCCTACATGACCTAAAAAGCTTCTTATACCTTTTATATCTCGAGGAAGGGCAACCTTTCTATTGCTTTAATCTTTGCCTTATCGACTTTTATGCCCTTACCTGAGACTTTGTGACCAAGTACTATGCCTTCTTGGAGCATGAAATGACATTTCTCCCAGTTCAAGACTAAGTTAGTGTCTTCACATCTCTGCAAAACTTTGTGAAGATTATGGAGACAATGATTAAAGGAAGTTACATAAACAAAGCAATCGTCCATGAACACTTCCATAATACTTTCAACATAATCGGCAAAAATAGCAGTCATGCATCTTTGAAAAGTGGCAGGAGCATGGCAAAGACCAAAAGGCATACGACGATAAACATAAAGGCCATAAGGACAAATGAAAGTAGTTTTTAGTTGATCATCAGGGTGTACAGCAATTTGGGAAAAACGAAATAGCCGTCTAAGTAGCAAAAGTGAGAATGCATAGCAAGCCTTTCTAAAGTTTGATATATAAACGGTAAAGGATAATGGTCTTGTCGGGTTTCCTTATTTAGTTTCCTATAATCAATGCACATCCTGTGTCCAACAATAGTCCTAGTATGTATCATTTCATTATGTTCATTTTCCACAACCGTGAACCCACCTTTCTTTGGAACACAATGAACATGACTTACCTATTCACTATCCTCCACATGAAAGATGATGCCTGCATCCAACAAACGTATTATTTCTTTTCTTACCCCCTCTTTCATGTGAGGTTTAAGACGTCGCTGAAAGTCCATGACCGGCTGAGCTCCTTCTTCCATGAATATTCTGTGGGTGGCTATCGAGGGACTAATCCCCTTCAAGTCACTCATCGAATATCCAAGAGCATTTCGATGCATGCAAAGAACCTTCATCAAGTTTTCGTCCTCTTTCTCTATGAGGTTAGCACTTATAATAACAGGGAAATTTTTTGTCTCATCGAGAAATCTATATTTTAGTTCTTTTGGTAGAGTTTTAAGAATTTGAGGAGGGAGAGCCTCATTTCCTTTCCTCACAGGTTCTTCATATTTTTTATTAATCTCGATGTCCACCTCAGGTGGGGAGTCGATATAGTTATCTATTTCAGATTTTTCTACGTCTTGAAAGATATTATTATTATTGACTAAACTTCTTGCTAGATCATCATCAGGAGTCTCGATGACTATTGAGGCTAAATTAACAATAGTATCTTCTTCCTCACATTCGTACTCATCATCATCTAACTCTTCAATAGTCGGTTATGGCCGAATTTGGAGAAATGAAATTCCATTTTCTCTTCACCAAACTTTAGGGACATACTTTGCTTTCTGCAGTTTATGTTTGCTCCTGTGGTATTTATAAAAGTTCTTCCAAAGATGATGGGACAATAAATGTTAGTGGGCATATCAATAAGCACAAATCAATAGGATATTTGTAAGGTCCAATACATATTGGTACGTTCGTAATTATTCCCATAGGGACTCTTAGAGTTTTATCTTCAAGCATTATAGTCATATATGTATCTTCCAATTCAGCTGGAGCTAATTCGTTTTGAATTTTTAAATAAAAATTAAAAGGGATAACGTTAAAGGCTGTACCAATGTCACAAAGACCATAATAGGAAGTTCCTCCGAAAGTGCATGGAAGGATAGGCTTACCCACTTCTTTAGCTTTTACCGTTCCTTCAACAAATTGCGATGCTTCGGAATCTAGCTCAATCATGTTGCAATGTGCAAACATGATTAAAAATATATTACTTTATTAATGCCTCTCCCCCTTATACACGCTCTTCTTCAGTTTTAATTATTTGTGTTTCCTCTTCTAGCTTCTTGAGAAATAATTCTTCCTCTTTCTGTTGATCCTCAAGCTGCTGAGCCATCATATGTCTTCTCACCGTCCTTGGAAAAGGAAAGGGTTCGACATATGGGGGTACCTCCCTTATTGGCTTGACAGGGCCATAATTATTGGATCTTCTTTAGCAACTGGCTCAGGTGGCAGAGTATAATGAAGCCAGTCTTTCTTTGGAGCTTCAATATGTTCTGTAAAAGATTGAAGGATTTGCAAGATAATATCATCATCAAGTTGCAGTTCATTAATAGTATATTTTACCTTACCAGAGTCTTTATAAGCATTGAGACAATCATATTCAATTTCTATACCTCCTTTGCCTCCTAAATCAAATCCCCATGTTTCTCTATTATGGCAAATTCGTTCTAAAAGTTCCCAAGCTTTTATTATACTAAACTCCATGAAAGAACCTCCTGAATTTGTGTCAAGCTCATGTTTAATTTCTTGATTAAGTCCTCCATAGAAAATATGCAATACATACCATTCTGGTAAATCATGATGGGGACATTTGTGAAGTAGAGACTTGTACCTTTTGTAGGCTCTTACCAAACCTTCACCTGGGCGATTCTTGAAGTTTGTAATTTCCCTTCTTACTTTAGCAGTTTTTACCTTGGGAAAGAATTGATATACAAATTCCACCTTAAGTTTTTCCCAGGTATCAATTTTCTCTGCAGGGCAAATTCTATACCAAGCCAAAGTAGTGTTGGTTAGAGATTGGCTAAAAAATTTAAGTTTCAATTCATCATCAGAATAGCCTCTCAATTTAAGATTACAACATAGCTTAGTAAAATGCATCAAATGGTTATAAGGATCCTCATCGGGATCATCTCTTGCAAAAGTTTTCTCTTTAATAATAGTGAGAAAACAAGGCTTGACCTCGTACTTTGGTTCGCTCCCACACGGGAATTCTTTAACTAATCCTCTATTAAATTTCCCGAGGTGTTTAGTAGCATCGATCTGATTAATCACTCCGAGTGTTGTCATGGTGTTTACCTAAAACTAGTAAACAACTTTAGTAAAAAAATGAGTAAAATAAGTAAATAAGAACAAAGACCAAAATCGCTTAGCTCCCCGGCAACGGCGCCAGAAAATAGCTTGATGACTGCAAGTGCATAAACCAATTGTAGCTAGTTTCGAAGTAAAGATAGCGAACCCACAGAGAGCTATTGGTTAAGGTATTTATGCCCCTCGTTACTCTCTACCAAAGAATACTTATAAGTTGTATTTGCTCTCAAATAAAGGGTGTTTGAATGGTTTTATGGTTGTTTGTAGAAAAGTAATTAAAACAAGTAAAATAAAACAAGTAACAAGTTTATGTGAAAGCATGGTTGAACTCGGTAGGGATAAAACATTCTCGGTGATGTAGGATACACCACTAGCATAGTATTATTGTTATATGTAATCAAGATAACATACTTCTTGTGTCATGATATGTGTTGAGAGAGCCCTATAATAAGATGTTCACGACAAGCCTCGTAGGAAGCACTTTGTTGAGCCAAGTGTGAGGTCACCTCTAAATAACCATTGTGATGTCTGAGAGCAATCACCCATACAAACCACCGCAATTAAAGGTTTCCCCATGGATATCGTAATTAGCTTAGGGAGTCCCTCTTTAATTCCCCTTTGACCATGTAGGTTACGAGCCAGCGTCAATCTGTCACGGGGCATTCCGGGTATGCTACCAAGACACGTCCAAAGGGTTTCTTCCTCCCTTTAGTCCCAAAGGCAAATGATATGTGGTCGACTTCATATATCATCTAAAGAGAGAAATCAAACACAAATCATAATTATATCATAGACAAGCAACTCATATGGACACAAGAATAGAGCATCTTTATTACAAGTTCATAATGGTGCTAGGGTTTCTACATCTCCCCAAGAAAAAAGGAACTACTCACTCATGGAAACAATCAACAACATCATCATAATCAAATGGATGGATAAAAGTATGATGGTAGATCTAATGCAAACCTGTTGGGGATATACTTTCTAGGTATCCTCACTGTGCCTCACTGACCAGGGTGCCCAATTCGGATTAGAGCTTTGTTTCACGGGCAGCCCAGTCAAGGAGAAGAGACGGAGTTTAGTCCAGCTACGAGAAGGCCTAGAAGACTTACCTACATAGGCATGTAGTGTTACTTGTAGTTCAAGATGTACTCTATAACCGACTCTTATTCATAGTCGGATAGGTCTCTCCTGTAAACCCTAGGCCGGATATCTATATAAGCCGTCCTAGGGACCAACCTTTAGGGCACCCCACAATAGTCTACAATCTCAACTCGCACAGGCGAAACCCTTGTAACCCATATCCGCCTCTACCGTATTACTAGATTTCTAGCAGGAGTAGGATCCGTCCAAAGCCGGCAGATTTGAACGTGGGTAAACTTGTGCTCACCGTCTCGAAACACCGTACGTCTCACACCCCTCTCTTCCGCATGCCTCGAGGACCCCCTCATGGCGTACTTGTCCTCAATCCGATGAAAGTTGGCACCTACTGTGGGGCAAGTGAGCTTCGGAGCTGAGTTCCGAGTGGCATCTGCAAGAATCAGAATCGGTGAGACAATCCCAGTCAATCGTGTCCTCTATGCTAGCGATGTCCCTCTCATCGTTCTCGACGAGACCTGGATTTTGGCTAGGTAGGATGTGACTGCCTACACCATCATGTCTTTCGGTGAGATCAATGTTTACATCGGTTTGGCTGAACCTGCCCCACCCACCCCAGCAGTGATGATAGAGGCGAAGAACCTTCTGGGTCCACTTTGTCCGCGGAGGCGGCAGAGTTCCGGATCCCGGAAAATCCCAACCCCACCCAACCCACACCTAATGCAGAGATAGTGGAGAAAGCTGAGCTAAAGCAGATCTTACTGTGAACGTCGAATCTAGAGTGGATCTCCCTAGCAAGGTCGAATCCCAGATCGATCTTCCCAATAAGGTCAAAATCCAGGAGGAGCAAGGCAACAACTCTGATTTCAGCTCTGTCAACACCGAAATAGATCAACCTTTCATGAGGTACACGTTGAGGCGTATGATGTTGCATGACGCCAGTGTAGATGAGATTCTCGATACTATCAGATGTTCCGAGGAAGCCCACAAAGAAAGCCACAATTACCTCAGGACGCACGCATCACACTTTGTCAGATATGTTGGATCCAGATCCGGCTCTACCAATGCTGGAGACAACGAAGACTAGATGCTAGAGGCGATTGGAACAAACACCAACTTACTGGCATCCTCAGATGATTCAATGATGTCGGCAGATTTCCGAAAGTTCTCCGTGGAATATGAAGAGGAGTACAACTCCAAAGCTACAGAAGAAGGAGAAACCATGGACGAAGGATCCAGAGAAAACTCTCCCAAAGTGTAGGATGAGATGGAGATAATCAAGACGTCTAGATGTCCGAAAGTACTGATCAGAGCTTTACTCCAAGAAACGGACCCAAAGCCATCTTTGCTACCGGCATTGCCAAGAAGGCAAGGAAGAAGAACAAGAAGACTCTAGCAAAAGACCCTCCAGCTGAGGAGGTAGTTGTCGAAGAATATGAAGAAGACTCGGATGGAGACCTAATCCTAGACAAGCCAAAGGAAACTCCAGTGGATGGACACGTGGTTACCCCTGGTGCCCGTAAACTCATCAGGGATGCATTAACTACGCCAATACCTACTTCTGCAGGCGTCACACCTGCATAATTGGAAGATAGGGCCCAAGCCCTAGAAGCGCATCATCAAGTACTCCTGGATGAGGCAAACAACCTCTCAGAAGAGAAGAAGCGCATTACATCTGTGGGGCAGTTCAACTGCCTACAGTACCAGAAGACCGGGAACGGCCCCGTGCAGGCTAACCAAAATCCAGAGATCCACAAGACCCTCTTTGAGGGAGATGATGCCTTCAAGGGAGAACCTCGGCTCGATAGCAAAGGATATCTAGTGTATGGAACACTAGTGGAAAACACTGATGTAGCTAGAGATATCCTGGCGAACAATCCAAACCCAGATCAAGTCCGGTTGGGCGTGAAGCTACTTACCAAGGGTCTGGAGCAACAGAAGACCGCGAAATCCGGGAGCAGAAAACTGGTCTCCAAATCCGACCAATGTCGCACGGGTCCGGCTTGGTGTGACATAAGGCCCTGACGAGGCCTGGAACAGCATCACCGTTTTAACCATCAGGAAGACTACTACTCAAGAACCGGATCTTCAAGGCAACAACATAGAGACGCACGTCACTGGAGCAATGTTGCTCTGGCCGTGGAGTGAGACGCAGTTGCAGCACTGGTTCCAAGGCAGCCTCCCCAACGAGAGTCGAATAATCGCATGGAAGACAAAGAAGAGCAACGTCGGGAGGAGGACCGACAAAGGATGCTAGCTCCTAGATATACAAGCCGTTCGGTTGAACCTCATCATAATGGGGGAAACAACGGTCGAAGTAACAACAAACACCGTGCCGAGTTAAGCCGGCAGGGGGCTTGTTGTAATCAAGACCCTCCCTAGAACCAGAATAACGACACTCCGGATGGAGGTCGGCACTCAGCCGGAAACAATCCACCTGCACCACCCTCTCTAGCAAGTAGCCATTATAGCGGCTCTCGAGGAGGTCAAGGAGGGTGTCATGGCGGAGGAGGTGGTGGCAGAAGCAGAAGTCCGGCTCCACGGCACTGTAGCCAGAGTGAACAACCAAGACGGTGTTCTCTATCACCAAGTGACGTGTGGCACCGGATCAACTCCAACATAGAGGCGCGGTGCTATGAGTTCGACAATATTTATGTGGGTCCAAAATGCTTCGGACCGTGCATTCGACAAACAAACTTCCCGGAATAATTTGCTATCTCAAGACACATCCAACCCTATGACGGTGTGGCCCGGCCAGACACTTGGCTTCAAGATTTTTTTCTAGGCTTGCTACATCACCAAAGGTGGAAATAGCTTGGTCGCAACCCGGTATATCCCACTTATGCTAAGGAAGACGGCATGATCCTGGCTCAATGAACTTCTGGAAAACACCATCCATAACTAGTATGACATGCAAAGCGCGTTCTTTCGGAATTTCGAAGGCACATATCGGAGGCCCTGTATGGCAAGAGACCTATAGAGTTACACCCAGAAATCTGGAGAAACTTGCCGAGATTATCTCGGATGATGGATCGACACCAAGAACTCCTGTGAGCGAGTAAACGACCAGACTACAATTGAAGCTTTCAATGCAGGACTCCCAATTGGTTTACTATGTCATCATTTGAAGTGCGACAAGGTCACTGATCTGGGAGAGATGATAGAGACGATGAGCAAATATGCAGATGCCAACGATGACGCGGAAGGACTACTGAACGTCCTGGCTGTACCACAGTCGGCAAAATAGCCAAAGCAACAAACTGAGAAGCGTCAGAACACCTCGGAAGAAAATCCCAACACGGAAACAGCGGTTGTCAACGCTACTTTCGGGTCTAGAGGATGAGGAGGGCACGGAGGAGGCCGCGAACGCTGTCGTGGGACATCTAGAGTCCAAGGTAGAGGAGACCAGCAACCTAGAAAAACCTACTCTTGGGCCGACATTGCCAACAATCTGTGTGTGCATCACTTAGATGCTAACAGGGGCTCGTCCCACACAAATGCCGAGTGTCATTTCAATGACGACATCAAGAAAGATGAATCCGCTGGCTACAGAGCCAAGCGAAGAAAGGGAAAGAAGAATCTCGAAAAAGAAAAAGAGACCAAGGAAGATTCCTACATGGAGGAAGGAGAGCCTTCAAATCCCAAGTCCGATGGAAAGAAGAACTTCCCAACAAAAAAACACACTTATATCACTTTCCTTGGGTCTCAACCAGCTAAGGTCAAGAAAGTAGTTTTGCATGAGCTCAACGTAACTGCTCCAGCTGTCCCTTAGTTCTTGGACTGGTCGGAGGTGAATATCACCTTTGACCGTGCTGATCATTCGCCTAAGTTGCATATGCAAGGAAAGTATGCTTTAGTCGTTAATCCACTTATTGATAGCTATGGTTTCTCCAAGACCCTCATGGACGGCGGCAACAGCATCAACATCCTCTACGTCGAAATGTTGTGTCGGATAAGGATCTCGGAAACTCAGTCGAATCACAACTATGTGATCTTTCACGGAGTTGTCCCAGGAAGACAAGAAAATTCCCTGGGAGAGATCACTTTAGACGTTACTTTTTGAACTCCAAAGAACTACCGGTTGGAAGCACTTTCTGCGAAGTGGTCCCGTTCAAGAGCGCATATCACGCTATCTTCGGACGGGCAGCTTACTGGGCTTTTATAGCTCGTCCGTGTTACACTTATAATATGATGAAAATTCTAGGTCCCAAGGGCGTGATCACCATCAAGGGAGACCCGAAGAAAGCAAGAGAGTGTGAGGAAGGAAATGTCGCCTTTGCTGAAGCCGTACTGCACGCCCAGGAGTACTAGGAGATCAAGAAGACCATTAACCCGTCCAAGATGCCCGCGACGAAGGAGGAGGTTACAAAGCCGACTCCGGAGTTCAAGGCATCAGAAGAGACGAAGACAACGTCGTTGAAGGATGATGACCCCTCCAAGGTGACTCAGATAGGTGTAGGTTAGATAGCGCATAGGAAAGCGCGCTCGTCAAGTTCCTCCAAGCCAATCAAGATATCTTCCCATGGCAGCCATCTGACATGACCGGAGTACCTAGGGAACTTGCCGAGCACTCTCTAAATGTACACCCAAACGCTAAACCCATCAAATATACCTTATGACGTTTTGGCGATGAAAAGAGAAAAGCAATATCTAAGGAACTAGCCCGGCTCAAGTTAGCCGGATTCATAGAAGAGGTCATCCATACTGAGTGGTCAGCCAATCCTGTAATGGTCCCTAAAATGACACCACTGAATTAAGGATGTGTGTTGATTATACTGCCCTAGACAAGGCTTGTCCCAAAGATCTGTTTGCTCTGCCTAGAATTGATCTAGTTATCGACTCCACGGCAGGCTCGGAACTCCTATGTTTTCTCGGCGCATATTCCAGTTATCACCAAATCTAGATGAAGGAATCAGACAAAGTAAAAAACTTCATTCATAACCCCCTTCAGAACTTTCTGCTTCGTCATGATGCCCTTTGGGCTCAAGAACGCAGGAGCTACGTACCAGCGCACTATGCAGTGTTGCCTCCACGATCAAATCGGACGCAATGTACATGCATATGTGGACAACATAGCGGTGATGTCCAAAAAGAAGGAAACCTTGATTTCCGACTTGCAGGAAATCTTTGCCAATCTACGCAAATACAACATAATGCTTAATCTGAAGAAGTGTTTCTTTGGAATACCAGCCGGAAAATTGTTAGGTTTCATCGTGTCTCAAAGAGGCATAGAGGTGAACCGAGACAAAATTAAGGCTATACTCAATATTTCCAGGCTGACTCGCCTGAAGGGTGTGCAAAGGATAACTGGTTACATTGCTGCAGTCAGTCGGTTTGTAAGCCGGCTCGGTGAAAGAGCCGCACCACTCTACAAGCTCCTAAAAAAGACTAAAAAGTTCGTTTGGACTGATGAAGCTAAAGATGCACTACAAGACCTGAAAGCAGTACTCTCGTCCGCTCCTATCCTTGCAGCACCGGAACCTCACAAATCGATGTTGCTCTATCTGGCTGCAACAAACAGAGTCATCAGTGTCATCATGGTGGTGGAAAGACCAGAGGAAAAACAGGAACACCTAGTGCAGCGTCCGACTTACAACCTCAGTGAAGTCCTAACTGAATCAAAGCAACGGTATATGCATTATCAAAAGCTGGCTTATGGTGTGTTCTTTGCATCTAGAAAGCTACCACATTACTTCTAGGAGCACCAAATTACCATGGTGAGCACAGCTCCCATGAGAGAGATAATTAACAACAGCGACACTATAGGACGTGTCGCAAAATGGGGAATTGAGCTTTCAGCTTTCGACATTGAGTACAAACCTCGTACATCAATTAAATCCCAAATCCTCATTGACTTTGTCACTGATTGGATAGAGGCAACAGAGAATATGGCCCTCCCAGAGTCGGAATACTGGACCTTGCATTTTGACGGGTCTAAAGCGCTCGGGGGCTTGGGCCTGGCGTGGTGCTAAAATTACTCCAAGGAGATAAGATTTTCTATGTACTGTAGATCCACTTCACAGTAACAAACAACATTGCTGAATATGAAGCACTGCTGCATGGAATCCGGATTGCTAAAGATATCGGCATCCGACGACTTATGTGTTATGGAGACTCGGATCTTGTTACACAACAAGTGTCGGATCACTGTAATGCAAATAAACACATGGCATCATATAGGGCTGTCGTGGATGAACTATCTAAAGCATTCAAAGGGTTTGAGGTTCAACACATCCCTCAAACAGAAAATGAGGAAGTAGATGAATTATCTCGAATAGGCTCTGCACGGAAGAAGGTCCCGGATGGCGCTTTTTTAGAGCAAGCTCAAAGTTCCCTCAATAACAGGAGTTGATGAGGAATATCCGACCAAGTCTGACTCACCTTTAGTAGCAGTACTGGCTGTGATTCCCAGCTAGACAAAACCCTTCCTGGATTTCTTGGTAGACGGAAAATTACCCAAAGACGAGGTTCTGAGCCGGTAGACGAGCAAAAACCTATACAATAATAAATGGTGAGCTCTATAAACGGAGCGTATCTGGGGTTTTTTAGTGATGTGTATCTCTGGAAGAAGGAGTGGAAATCCTAAGGGAAATTCACGAAGGCGAATGCGGCTATCATGCTGCATCCAAATCCTTAGTGGCAAAAGCTTCCAGACACGGATTTTTCTAGCTTATAGCCAAGGCAGATGCTGAATGGCTAGTCAAGACGTGCAAAGGCTGCCAAAAGTACGCCAAACAAGCTCATGTTTCAGCTGACCAGCTGCGAACAATTCCGATAACATAGCTCTTCACGGTCTGGGGGCTTGACATGGTAGGACCGTTTAAACGGGCTCCAAGTGGATTTACTCACCTCTTAGTGATGGTGTATAAGTTCACAAAGTGGATCGAGGCTAAACCCATCACAAGTTGTGATGGAACAACAGCCAAAAGATTTGTCGAGGACGTTATAATCCGATACAGTTATCCGCACAGTATTATCACGGACAACAGGAGCAATTTTCCATGGGAGATCTTGCCAAATTCTGCAATGATCAAAAAATCCGGCTTGACATTGCGTCAGTCGCACATCCACAAGCCAACGGACAAGTCGAAAGAGCAAATGGTTTAATCCTTTAAGGCCTCAAACCAAGACTCGAAGCACCACTTCATCGTGTTGTGGGGGCTTGGGTAGATGAATTACCATCTGCGATATGGAGCTTGAGAACAACTCCGAACAGGTCAACCGGATACACACCTTTCTTCTTGGTCTATGGCACAGAAGCAGTTCTTCCTACTGATTTGATTTATACTTCTCCCCGAGTTGTTGCGTATATCGAAGAGGATGCCAAAAATTCTCGACAACATGATCTCGATTTAATTGAAGAAGTTCGCGTCATTGCTGAGTAGAGATCAACAACCTATCAGCAGAAGTTACGCAAGTATCATAGCCAGAGAGTCAGAAACATGTCTTTCAATAAGGGCGATATGGTTCTCCGGCTGTGCAAAAAAGAAAGCACAAACTTTCCCCTGTTTGGGAAGGGCCCTTTTTGGTTAGCCAAGTATTGCACGATGGTTCTTACTATCTAACTGATATGCGTCCAGTCAAAGAAAGACCTGCTACTAAGAAGAGAAAGAGAGCTAGAGGCAGTATAGACTCAGAAGAATTAGATAGACCGTGGAATATTTCTCAGCTACATCCCTTTTATTCTTAAATTTTCTTTCTTTGTAATCATATATGTGTACATGTTCAATGAGAAATAAAGTATTGGTTGCCTCATTATTTTTTGAGAAGTTTTGTATTACCATCTTATTTTTGAATGATCATGTCACAGTCGAAAATCCTAGAATACTTGAAAGTACTTTATGCTCATGTTTGTTCTGGTTAGATTTCCAATTCTAAAAATGATACCTTTGGGTATAAATCTAAAGTTTTCTAGTTTATACTTTGGTTCTTTGTCTAATTGCTGGATGCGGGCATTTTCCGAGTAGTGAATTGTTGGTACTGGAAGCCGGCTTTTTTTCCAAGTTTAAACTGGTTTAGCAATTGAGCTCCGTTGCTCGGGAAAGTTTCTGTGTTGAAGGTTTACCGGCTCATGAAAGGGATGAGGCGGAAAGCCAGATAAGCGATAAGTATAGACAAAACAAAAAGTGCTTATGTAAAAATTCAGGCACAACAGAATAAAGCCAAAAGTGCTAAAATGGAGTAAACAACATCAGTTCTTACAAAACTTAGCACTAGCAAAAATATTAAACTACTTATTACAATCCGTTTGTTTTAGAATAACACATTGTTTTTCTGGTACTCTACGGTGCGGGAGAAGAGGTAGGAGCTGCCGACTCACTGGAGACATCACCTTCGCCTTGGTATCTTTCCAAGACGGGCAAATCAGATTTGGTTTGCTCGTCGTCGAAAACTTTGGATGTTCCTTTAGGAGGCAGAGGAGGCATTTCCACGCGAGTGAAGAATGGAGTGTCGTAGCTAGTCATATCATCTACGTGGCATCCATAGCTTGCGCAGGAGTCCATGATGTTCTGCTCCTTGCCGTCTTCATCCACAGTTGAATAACCCCTAGTTACTTGCCAAATCTCCATGCTTCCATGGTGGCTCATAACCATTCTTAGGGCATCCTGTGCTGCAGTTCACGCATAGGACATGGTCCAGTCCTGGATGAGCTAGGGCATCTCTTTTGCCTTATCTCGCACTTCAAAGGTGGACATTCTATTCATATCAGAAATCTTTAAGACTTCGCCAATATCCTCCATTGACTGGCGGAAATCGTGAAGCAGATCTCCGACTTCATTAAGCCGGCTGGTGCGAGACTCGGAAGAAGAAGAAGAATCCAGAAAATTCAGAGGACCTGTCTATATAAAGCAAAGGTCAAAAAAATATCCGAACTCCTAGACTCGGAAGAAAGAAAAGTCAGAGACAGGAAAATTACCGAAGATGGCATCATCAACTTTGGTCTTCTCCGCCCTAAGACTTTGGAGTTCAAGCCGAAGTGCTTGGGTGATGTCCTTCTCGTTGGCCAACTCGTTTGTGAGATCTGAGATTTTCTTATCCTGGATAGAAATTTTGCGATCACGTTCTTCGGTGGCCATGTTGGATGATTCAAGAATGCTATTAATACTGCGCTCATGATCTACCTTAAGCTTATCCAGCTCTTGCCTTAAGTCGGCATTTTCCACCTCCAGGGTCTTGAGGTTCTTGGCATCTTCAATCAGTTTGCATGACTATTTGACAAGTTCTGTAAGCAAAATAAAATAGTCGAATAAGAATTCGACTATGAAAGCAAAAGAGCAAGTATAAGGACTAAAATGATTACCTTTGGCCTCATCCTTGGAAATCTTCAGTTGAGCATTTTCAAGACGGAGAGCTCTGATATCTCTCCTCTTATTGCAGATATTCTTTAATCATTCCTGGTTATAAGCATTAACTTTCTGTAAGTCAGAATAACACCTAGAGTCAGAAGTCTACGAAAGACTCGGGCTAATACTTTAACTAAATTAAATATCAACATGAGCCTTGGGGGCTACACTAGTTCGTTCTTTGGTATCCTATGAAAGCATAAATCCGGATTTTCTATCCAACTTCATGCTTGGGGGCTAGAGGATATGATATGAAATAAAGTAAAAGAGAAAGTCAAATTCCGACTTACATAATGTTCATGGGTCAGTTTGCTCAGACTCACGTTCACCTCAGAAGAAACCTTCTCAGCGTGAGTCAGCTGGATCACTGGTGGTGGCGGAGCCATGCCAGCCTTCAGCTTTTCGTCGCGAAGACGAACTTGGTCAAGAAGCTCGGAGAACTTGACGTTCTCGGCTTCTTGCGCCTCTTCTTCGGCAGTGATGTTCTAGCTCTCCAAGCATTGCTAAGCTAGCTTTTGGATCTCTTCTGTAGTTTCATGAGTAATGTCAAGTTTGGAAATACCCAGATTACTGAGAAGGTTGTCCATGAAAACCTCTGTTGAGGGATCATTGCCCTTTGAGGGTTCACCCTTATCAATTGCCAAGTCACCCATGGTGACGTCGGTCTGCGAACCAAGGTTCGCTGGCCCCGGATGCTCAGTCGGATCTTCTGCAACACAAGGAGATGAAGTAACCTCCGGTGTTGTAGAAGGCATTGGAGTAGGAGTCAGAGGCGGAGCAGCATGCGAAGTCAAATTTAACTTTGACTGTCGTAGAGGCGTTGTCGGGATTACCTTCCTATTGCCCTTGATGAGTTGTTTAGCTCTAAAGAAGTGACAGTACAAGATCGTTACGCTTCAGAAAGAATGAGAAATAAAATAAAAAGACCTTGTGAAGAAAGTTACCTCTTCACAACAGGCACTTCTTTCGTGCCAATAGAAACAGTCGGACACTTACGCTTTCGAGTAAGTGCCTCCGGTAGTGATACAGGTTCTCCATCCTCCTGAGAGATCTTAGGAGGATATCCCTCAAGAGGAGCAAGCTCCAACTCGGGGAGGTTAGCAAGCTGAAAGAAGAATTACCTCGGTATTGCAAAAAGCTGTAACAAAGTACGGATGAACATATATTCGAGTAACTGCTGGAAAACATACTGGTGTCATGGGATCATCAGCCATATACATGTCCAAGGAAAGATCCGGAATCTTCCTCTCAATCCGCTCTTTGATCAACCATTTGATCTAGGACTCATAGTCCTTGTCTGAATATGATGTTGAGCAGATCCAGAGAGAATCCATTTTGCTCTTGGTGATTGAATGCATGAGCCGATCACCATGGTGTTGAAGAGGCTGGATCCAGCACGCCAGCCAGCAGTGAATTAGGTCGGATCCTTTCAGACTCTTGTGCTTCATCAAATATTCGATCCACCTCTTGGCAAGAACTAGATCGTTGGTGAGAGGCGGAGCTTCTGCGTCCCAGGATTCTTGTGGCGTGGCGGCGCCATGGACAAAAGCCAGCTAAGCAGTTGCGTTGCCGGGAGCCGGACTATCCTTATGATAAAAGAACGTGGATGGCCATTTCTTCACGGACTCGCTATCTTTGATTCTAGGATAGACTCGTTCTCTCCTAACAGAAAAGCTGAGAGTTCCAGTAATATAAGGATTACCGGAAGTGATGGAATTTCTCCGGGTACCTAAGTAGTACCGGAATAGAACAAGACTCGGTCTAATTCCGAGGTACCCCTCACACAAAGATGCAAGCGCTCATTTCTAAGACTGAGTTTGGGGGGATATTGTGGAGTTGAACTCCGTAGTGATCTATAACCTCAGAGAAGAAATCTGAGGGAGGAAAACTCAAACCTCTGTCGAGGTGGGTGCCTAAGTGCACTTGCTCGTCGGTGTTGGGGCTGGGGATGGTTTGACCGAAACCGCTCCACTAGTCGCTGGCGCGGAGGAGGCCTTCCTTCTCGATGATGCGGAGCTTGTCGTTGTCAAGGACGCAGGGGATCCATACCCCGCAGAAGTTCTCCTTCTCCGTTGTTGCGGAGGCCATCACCGTTGTCGCCCCCATGCCGGAAGACGAAGCATCAGCCATTTCGTGGGTGGTGGTGACCTAGGATGGGCGGCGTTGTGTGTTTGGGAGGAGGTAGAAGAGCTTTTGCACGGAGGTGTCAAGAGGAAGGAGAAGACACTGGTGTTGGTAAGGAAGAAAGAGGAAATCTTGACCCCTTACATCCCTCACATGCACTAAGATTCGTGCAAGATAAATAGTAATCGTGCCATGCGTCATGGAAGGAGCTAGGTAACCTCCTCGCGAGGATTACGCCACCTCAATCTCCACGCACACATTAAAACGACGCCTCGGTTCCATGAAAGGCGGGCCCACCAATGGTCGAGCTGTCAGGAATGTCTGTCAGTGATGTGACTTGACCTTGACTAATGTCAGGTTACGTCAGAGACCAAGTTCCGGCTTAGTTTGAATTTCAAGCTAGAAACCCGAATAATGTACTCATAGGTCCGGCTTATTTTTAAGACCCGGATCCTATCCTTTCTTTTGAAGTTTCTAGAACCCTTCAAGATTCTACAAGCCGAAGACTGATTAAGCTAGACGATGGTGAAATCCGACTCTGGATCTTGGAGGCTTCTGGGGGCTGCTGTTGGGGATATACTTTCCGGGTATCCTTATTGTGCCTCACTGACCAGGGTGGCCCACTTCGGGTTAGAGCTTTGCTTCACGGGCTACCCAGTCAGGGAGAAGAGACGGAGTCTAGTCCGGCTACGAGAAGGCCCAAAAGACTTACCGACATAGGCATGTAGTGTTACTTGTAGTTCAAGATGTACTCTATAACCGACTCTTAGTCGTAGCCGGATAGGTCTCTCCTGTAAACCCTAGGCCGGATATCTATATAAGCCTTCCTAGGGACCAACCTTTAGGGCACCCCACAATAGTCTACAATCTCAACTCGCATAGGTGAAACCCTTGTAACCCATATCTGGCTCTGCCGTATTACTAGATTGCTAGCAGGAGTAGGATTCGTCCAAATCCAGTGGATTCGTACCTAGGTAAACTTGTGTGCTCACTATCCCAGATCATCGTACGTCTCACACCCCTCTCTTCCGCATGCCTCGAGGACCCCCCCCCCCCTCCTCATGGCGTACTTGTCCTCAATCCGTTGACAAAACCACAATTGGATCTAGAATTACAAAGAGATCTAATATATGAAAGATGGGAGTGATAGTTGTTATGGAGACGCAGCAGTTGATGATGAAGGGGATGATGCGTTGTCCTCCAATGATCTGTGAAGCAGCCAAGTTCCTCCTTCAGATCCCTCTCAGATGTGGTGTTTCGTGGTTTCTGGTGGCTGTGAATGTCGGATCTCCTTCTCGTCTTCTCTAGAGGAAACTATTTGATAAGGCGGTCGCGATGGCGCCTGGTACGGGTGGGCTCCGCTCATACAAGTGGTCATTATCGGTACTGATGCCTCCTGATTGTTTGTTATTCTTCCAGGTGAGAAGGTACATTCATAAAATGACTTTTATTACTTAGAAATATCATATAGTTACACAATATGACAGCTCTAATTGATATGTTCATATATGACTCCATGATTTGGCATCCTGTTGAAACAAGGACGAAATAGCACACGTAGGTGCAGTGAAATACAAAAATCTCTACTCTATTTATGCAAAAACAAAAGGTAAATATGCTTCAATTTTGGACGCATCAATCCACTTGAGTTCATTGCATGTGTGTTCTTTTCCTAAACCATATGGATCCACTAGAGTTCATTGGATGTGTGTTCTTTTCATAAACCACATGGATCCACTAGAGTTCATTGCATGTGTGTTCTTTTCATAAACCACATGGATCCACTAGAGTCATTGCATTTGTGTTCTTTTCCTAACCCACATGGATCCACTAGATGTCATTGCATGTGTGTTATTTTCATAAACCACATGGATCCACTAGAGTCATTGGATGTGTGTGTGCATCATTGTGGTTTTGTAAAAGCACACATGCAATGATACCACACCAGCATGTGGTTTCTTCTCATAAACCACATGGATCCACTAGACACTATAGCATGTGTGTTCTTTTCATAAACCACATGGATCCACTAGATGTCATTGCATTGTGTTCTTTTCCAAAACCACATGGATCCACTAGAGTTCATTTGATGTGTGTTCTTTTCATAAACCACATGGATCCACTAGAGTTCATTGCATGTGTATTATTTTCATAAACCACATGGATCCACTAGAGTCATTGCATGTGTGTTCTTTTCTTAAACCACATGGATCCACTAGATGTCATTGCATGTGTGTTCTTTTCATAAACCACATGGATCCACTAGAGTCATTGGATGTGTGTGTATCAGTTTGCATCATTGTGGTTTTGGAAAAGAACACATGCAATGATGCTACTCTAGCATGTGGTTTCTTCTCATAAACCACATGGATCCACTAGACACTACAACATGTGTGTTCTTTTCATAAACCACATGGATCCACTAGATGCCATTGCATGTGTGTTCTTTTACTAAACCACATGGATCCACTAGAGTTCATTGGATGTGTGTTCTTTTCATAAACCACACGGATGCACTAGATTTCATTGCATATGTGTTCTTTTCATAAACCACATGGATCCACTAGATGTTCTTGCATGTGTGTTGTTTTCATAAACCACATGGATCCACTAGAGTCATTGGATGTGTGTGTATCAGTGTGCATCATTGTGGTTTTAGGAAAAGAACACATGTAGTGATGCCACTCCAGCATGTGGTGTCCAACCATGTCCAGGAACCCTAGCAGCACGTTGGGATTCAACTGCAGCATGCATTCTACCACCAGCTTGAAAGATGATTGATGTCTACGCACTTCTATTCTTGTAGAGAGTTGTTGGGCCTCCAAGTGCAGAGGTTTGTAGAATAGCAGCAAGTTTTCCCTTAAGTGGATTACCCAAGGTTTATCGAACTCGGGGAGGAAGTGTTCAAAGGTATCCCTCTCAAGTAACCATGCAATCAAGATACAAGAAGTCTCTTGTGTCCCCAACACACCCAATACACTTGTCAGGTGTATAGGTGCACTAGTTCGGCGAAGAGATAGTGAAATACAAGAAAATAGCTTGATGGCGTGGAAGAGACTAAAGGCAAACTAAAATAAAGATGGAAGCAAGCAAACATTTAACAGATCTAATTGCATACGGTGTTTCAATGCTTAGAAACAAGGCCTAGGGATCATACTTTCACTAGTGAACACTCTCATATAAATATCTTCTCTTTATGATACTACTCTTAACTACTCTCTGGTTGGACACTCTAATCCATGGTAGGGCTATAACAGCACTCCTCAAAGTCCATTTTTCCCATCTAGATAACCCCACACTGTCACCTTGAGCACTAGATGGTTCAAACAAACACCACAATTTTATAGAAACATCCAACTCCAAATATAACTCATAACAAGTATTTGTAATCTCTAGCCGAAGTGCCACCATGGTGTGCACACTGTCAACTTCACACACATGGGGAGAGCAGAGATCTATTAAAGCACTTGAGTAGCAAGGTAGATCTATAGATTACAAGATCATGGTCTCAATAAGATCATGCATAGAGAGAGAGATGAACACATAGCTACTGGTAGAACCCTTAGCCTCGAGAGAGAACTACTCCCTCCTCATCATGGGAATCAACAACGGTGATGGAGATGGTGGTGGAGATCGATGGAGATGGCTTCGGGTGCACTTCCCTGTCCTGGCAGGGTGCCGGAATAGAGACTTTCTGTCCCCCGAATCTCCCCTTCGGTGGTGGAGGCGCTGCGGAAATTTTCGTGGCTAGAGGCTTGATGATTTAGGGTTTTTGCATCGGGGGCTTCTTATAGGCGAAGAGGCAAGGTCAGTGGCCGGCCATGGGGCCCACACCATGCCCTGGAGAGGCCAGGGGGACCCGTGCCTAGGGGTGTTGTGGCCACCCTGTGGCCCCTCTCTGTATCTCCTTCTGGCTCTGTGAGTCTTCCGGGAAAATAGCAACTTTGGCTTTTGTCCGGTCCAATTCCGAGAATATTGATTTTCTGACTTTCCTGGAACCAAAAATAGCAGAAAACAGGCAACTGGCACTGGCATCTTGTTAATAGGTTAGTCCAAGAAATCATATGAAAAGTACTCCAAAGTGTGGACAAAACATAAGAAAGTAGATAAAACCAAGCATGGAACATCAAAAATTATGGATACGTTAGCAATGTATCAACATCCCAAGCTTAAATCGTGCTCGTCCTCGAGTAGATAAGTGATAAAAAGAAAGAATAATTTTTGAGGTGACATGCACCATCATAAACTTGATCAAAGTATTTGTAAAACATTCAAAGCTGGGATCATAGTACTTCAATCATAACATGAAAGACAAAGTTCTAGTAATAAGACAAAGAAACTTTGATGCAACATGAAAAGGCACAGACAAAAGATTCATGAATAACAATGCTTTGCAAGACGTTTGTTTGTTTCACATCAAGAAAACATAGCATAGTGGCATTCAGCTTGTCCCTCATAGAGTAGCAAACATACATGCATAGGACACCTTCAAAGTTCATAAGAGTGACTAGATACAAATAGTTTAAAACAAGAAATATCAAGGTATGCATCAATCAACAAGTCTTGGGACAATGCACATAAAACTAAGAATGGCCACTATGCTTCAAAGTAGGTGCATAAAGATAGAAGGTGGAGACTCAATATATAAGTGGAAGAAAGGCCTTCATAAAAGGAAGTAGGGATCCAAGTCTCATAAAGAGCTTCCAAAAAATATGGTACTTCTTGGATATTTCTTGGGGTGACACACGTGGCCTCCCCAAGCTTGAGCTTTAGTCCATCCTTCATCTCGTTACTCATTCCTTCCATACACCTGAAATTTTTCCTTCATACAAAACTTCACACAATCTTTATTAGCAACATTAGTGCAATCAAGATAATAAGTCTTTCGGTGCAGTTTCAACACCAATAAAACTTCCATTAAAACACAAGCTACTGTATCACTCCCCTCAAAAATCTCAATTCCCCAAAAGAACTCAAAAAGGAACCAATAAGAAGCAAATGCAAATAATGGCAGAAATCTGTCAAAACAGACCAGCAGGTAAAGACGAATTTTTTCGAAGACCTTCTGTTGCTCAAATCGAAAAGTGTTGAACTAACGAAAGTTAGATAACAACCTGGGGCAGAAGCATAAATATTCACGCCTCAAAAGGACGTACAGAGATTTTACACGAATTTTTACGGTGAAGCACAAAAATCTGTTTCGAGACAGCAACTTTCCAAGCATTACTTCTCTCTCATTAGAGGTTACTCTTGGAACAAAAAGCAAATAAAAAGGATAAGGAGCGGTTATTACTGAAGTAATACTTCCAAGACTCATCTAAAAATTTTGGGTTATCTCCCAATAAATACTTTTCTTTAACGCCTTTAAGTTAGGCATGATAGTTTGAGAAGATGCTCACATAAGAAATATGAATTAAAGTAAATGAGAGCATCAAGAAGCAAATGTGGAACAAATTTAAGCCTAACCCACTTCCTATGCATAGAAATCTTGTAAAGAAACAAGTCATGAAAGCAGAAAGCAACAAGCATAGGAAAGCAAAACAAGTGCAACTTCAAAAATTTCAACATAAAGAGGGGAAACTTAATATTGTTGAGATACATAAAACCATGTTTCCCTCTCTCATAATAACTTTCAGTAGCATCATGAATAAAATTAACAATATAACTATCACAAGAAACATTCTTATCATGAGCCACATGCATAAAACAATTAATACTCCCCACATAAACATAGTCATTCTTATTGATTGTAGTGGGGGCAAATTCAACAAAATAGCTATCATTATTATTTTCATCGCCATAATCATCAAATATAGGAGGCATATTATAATCATAATTAATTTCCTCCTCAATAGTAGGTGGACTAAAAATATCATATTCGTCATTGCAATTATCATATATTGGAGGTATAGTATCATCATAAGCAATAGAATAGTTATCTTCCAAAGTGTGTTCATTTTTAAACATATCATCTTTGGAAGGATCATGGATAGCACTAATAGTATAGCAATTATTAATATCATCGTTTTTAGAATTGGTACCGAACAGATTTTCAATATCAAAGGTAGTGTGCCTTTCCCAATCATGATCACTACTATAGGTAATAGGCATAGGAACATCATCGAGTTCAGACTCATCAAAAACTATAATAGGAGCAACATGCTTAGGGGAAAATACTGTTTCCTCTCTTCTTTTACTCCTCCTCTTCTTCTTTTTCTTCCTCTCTTTAGGAGGGAGAGGCTTAAATGGAAGCTTCTCCATATACCCTGGTTCATTGTTAGAGACAATAGAAGAAACTTTGGAGGATTCCTCCTTTTCATTAATAAGAACAAAACACATATTAGTCCTGTCATCTTTTGGTAAAATCTCATCTTTTATAATATTTTGTATGTAAGTATTTGTGTGGGAATTATCAACACAATAAAGATGGCAACCATGCAGGACACTATTCATATCAAAAGCACCCATATCTACCAAAGAGGTTTTTCTTGATAACTCTTCACATCCCAAAAATAATGTAAGTTCATCATGCTGATTAGGAGTGATCATGTCATCACAATACAAACTTGCAGTACTCATTGGATTAGAAGGTATTATGGCCTGAGCATTGAAAATTGAAATGACCCACTTCAAAGCAAAGTTCACAAATAAAAGGATAAAGGGCACAAACTTTTTTACCAAGATCATTTAAAGCCCTATAGCACATTCTAGTTTTTTCATTCCTGTGGGTGATACAATATTCTTCTTCAATTTGATTATTCTCACAAGGTCTATGTATTCCACAAAAATTAACATTCTTATAAGAAATAGTACTTTCAGAGGTTTGAGCACGTTTGTTGCTATCATTAATAACAATTTCATTTTCCATGCAAGTGTCTTTATAAGGCTCATGATACATGTCCCATTTTTCTTTAGGAGCATTAATATGAGAGGCAAAGGTTCAATAACAATCAACAACAATTTGAGGATCAAGACCATATTTAGCACTAAGCTCTTGAAAATCAGTAGTTTCAGCGAAAGACTTAGTGCAATCATACTCATAGTTTATACCTGGTTCTTTACCTTTGTTGTTATCCCAATCTTCGGTATTGCTTTGAATTGTTTCAAGAAGATCCCACTTAGCTTTGACCTCCTTACTTATGAAGGATCCCTCTAAACAAGTATCTAGATAGTCCTTGTAATGTCCTGAAAGCCTTGCATAGAAATTGTTAATAACAATATTATTGGGGAGCTCATGAATGGGACATTTGAGCATTAGTGACTTCAATCTCCCCCATTCTTGGGCAATACTTTCTCCATCATGTGGATGAAAATTATAAATGTAATTCCTATCTTTATGAATTTCATGAGGAGGATAAATTTAGAGTAAAAGAGAGATTCAAGTTCCTTCCACTCCAAATGATGAGGATCATCTAGTAGCTCATACCACTCCCTTGCTTTGCCCTTAAGTGACAAAGGTGATAACTTCCTCTTAACTTGGTTCATTGAAATACCTGCACATTTGAACAACTCGCATAATTTGTGTATAAAGAGTAAATGATCACCAGGATGGACAGTTCCATCTCCCAAATAATAGTTGTTCATAACACGTACAACAATTTTTATAGGTATTTTAAAAGTGATGCTTTCAGTATGTGGATTTAAAATATCACAAGTATCATTAGAATTACGACATATGGGAGATAAAGTATCATCAGAGCAAATTTTCTTTTTTAAAGTTGGGGAACTAAAGATATCATTTTCATAAAAACTAACTTCCCCAAGCTTAGACATTTCCATAGCATTAGTAAGAAAGGTGTTCAAAAGATTCATACTAATAACATTGCTATTAGCATGTAAAGAAAGTTCCATGGGTTTTTTAATTTTCTTTTCAGACAATTTATGTTCTACATTAGGAAAAATACTATAAAGCTCTCTAATTTTGTTGTTGTTTTCCATTAAGCCTAACTAGTGAAACCAAGAAACAAAAAGACAAAATTGCAGAATCTAAAGGAAAGAGCTTCGAGCACTCACACCGGAGGATGTGAGTACCTTTTACCTTACCTCCTCGGTAACGGTGCCAGAAAATACTTTGCTGGCACATGGTTGACGTGGGAGCTTCTTCTTCTTCAGTCCCCGACAACGGCGCCAGAAAATAGCTTGATGTCTATGCACTTCTATTCTTGTAGACAGTTGTTGGCCCTCCAAGTGCAGAGGTTTGTAGAACAGCAGCAAGTTTTCCCTTAAGTGGATTACCCAAGGTTTATCAAACTCAAGGAGGAAGTGGTCAAAGGTATCCCTCTCAAGCAACCCTACAATCAAGATACAAGAAGTCTCTTGTGTCCCCAACACACCCAATACACTTGTCAGGTGTATAGGTGCACTAGTTCGGCAAAGAGATAGTGAAATACAAGTGGTATGGATATAAGACAAAGGTGCTAGAAAATAGCTTGATGGTGTGGAAGAGACTAAAGGCAAACTGAAATAAAGATGGAAGCAAGCAAACATGTAACATATCTAATTGCAAACGGTGTTTTAATGCTTAGAAACAAGGCCTAGGGATCATACTTTCACAAGTGAACACTCTCATATAAATATCTTCTCTTTATGATACTACTCTTAACTACTCTCTAGTTGGACACTCTAATCCATGGTAGGGATATAACAACACTCCTCAAAGTCCATCTTTCCCATCTAGATAACCCCACACTGTCACCTTGAGCACTAGATGGTTCAAACAAACACCACAATTTCATAGAAACATCTAACTCCAAATATAACTCATAACAAGTATTTGTAATCTCTAGCCTAAGTGCCACCATGGTGTGCACACTGTCAACTTCACACACATGGGGAGAGCAGAGATCTATTAAAGCACTTGAGTAGCAAGGTAGATCTATAGATTACAAGCTCATGGTCTCAATAAGATCATGCATAGAGAGAGAGATGAACACATAGCTATCGGTAGAACCCTTAGCCTCGAGAGAGAACTACTCCCTCCTCATCATGGGAATCAGCAATGGCGACGAAGATGGTGGTGGAGATCAATGGAGATAGCTCCGGGGGCACTTCCCCGTCCTGGCAGGCTGCCGGAACAGAGTCTTTCTATCCCCCGAATCTCCCCTTCGGTGGCGGCGGCGCTGCGGAACTTTTCGTGGCTGGAGGCTTGACGATTTAGGGTTTTTGCATCGGGGGCTTCTTATAGGCGAAGAGGCAAGGTCGGTGGTCGGCCAGGGGGCCCACACCATGCCCTGGCGTGACCAGGGGGACCCGCGCCTAGGGGTGGTGTAGCCACCCTGTGGCCCATCTCCGTATCTCCTTCTGGCTCCGTGAGTCTTCCGGGAAAATAGGAACTTTGGCTTTTGTCCGGTCCAATTCCGAGAATATTGATTTTCTGACTTTCCTAGAACCAAAAACAGCTGAAAACAGGCAACTGGCACTATGGCATCTTGTTAATAGGTTAGTCCAAGAAATCATATGAAAATTACTCCAAAGTGTGGACAAAACATAAGAAAGTAGCTAAAACCAAGCATGGAACATCAAAAATTATGGATATGTTAGCAATGTATCAATGATGCATCACCACACCCACTTGGATATCTGTGTTTGTGTATCAGTGTGCATCATTGTGGTTTTAGGAAAAGAACACATGCAGTGATGCCACTCCAACATGTGGTCTCCAACCATGTCTAGGAATCCTAGCAACATGCTAGGATTCAACTTCAGCATGCATTCTACCACCAGCTTGAAAGATGCTGCATCACCACACCCACTTGGATGTCTGTGTGTATTAGTATGCATCATTGTGGTTTAGTAAAAGAACACATGCAGTGATGCCACTCTAGCATGTGGTGTCCAACCATGTCTAGAAACCCTAGCAGCATGTTGGGATTCAACGGTAGCATGAATTGTATCACCAGTTTGAAAGATGCTGCATCACCACACCCACTTGGATGTTGGTGTGTATTAGTGTGCATCATTGTGGTTTTGGAAAAGAACACATGAAGTGATGCCACTACATCATGTGTGTTCTTTTCCTAAACCACATGGATCCACTAGATGTTATTGCATGTGTGTTCTTTTCATAAACCACATGGATCCACTAGAGTTCATTACATGTGTGTTCTTTTCCTAAACCACATGGATCCACTAGAGTTCATTGGATGTGCATTCTTTTCATAAACCACATGGATTCACTAGAGTTCATTGCATGTGTGGTCTTCCCATAAACCACATGGATCCACTAGAGTCATTGCATGTGTGTTCTATTCCTAAACCACATGGATCCACTAGATGTCATTGGATGTGTGTGTGTATCAGTGTGTATCATTGTGGTTTTGGAAAAGAATATATGCTATGATGCCACTACAGCATGTGTGTTCTTTTCATAAACCACATAGATCCACTAGATGTCATTAGATGTGTGTTCTTTTCATAAACCACATGGATCCACTAGAGTAAATTGCATGGGTGTCCTTTTCCTAAACCACATGGATCCACTAGAGTTCATTGGATGTGTGTTCTTTTCATAAATCACATGGATCCACTAATGGTGGTCGTTAGATTGAGTCTTCTAGAAGGCACGCCCCAACACACTTATTCTGCATGACGATTGTTACATACCGTTCGATCGGGCGCTTGGACGATTGGGATGGTTCTTTGTAAGAGCGATCCATGAGTAGGTTGTTCTGCGACATGATTGGCCATGCTTACTGTACACTTGCTCTGGACAAACTGGCAACACCGCGCGCTCCCACTTGCTAGTGTCACGTGTTCAGTGGGCCACCTGCTAGTGTCACGTCCCCTTTACTTCTCTTCCTACCCATACTTCTCTTCCTTCTCCTCAAGCCACTTTCCCCACTTCTCTACCATCATGTCGTAGCCGCAAGCTGATGGCGCCTCCAACGACCTCTCCCGCAGCCATCCCAATTCCCTACCCCCTTTCGCCATGGGTTCAAGGCGAGATGGTGAGGAAACGCGTCGTGGCGATAGGGATGGTGATTTCGATGTGAGTCGTCTCATCTCTAACATATGTGGTCATTTATCTATTTTGAGCTAGATCTACTCTGATTACTCATGCACGTATGATGTGTTAGGCCAACCAGATATTGTACGACTCCGACTATCATGGTTTAGCGGAGGAAGATAGTCCTCCGCTATGTCAACATGGATATGTGCCCACTAAATTTGTAGCATTCGAAGGACAAAACGCAGGCAGGAGGTTTTTAGGGTGTCAAGGACATGGTGCAATGTTGCCACGCAGAAGTTGCGGTGCTATTAAATGGGTAGATCCAGAGTGGCCCAAATCGATGCAGAAAAGGCTGGACAAACTATGGGATATGAATGTTGAGTTGAAAGAATCCATAGTCATCTCACTCCTTGAGAGTGCTGAGATGATGTTATTTGACCATGTTGATACAACCAAGCTTAATCGAGATGTCAGGAGGGTGCAAGACAAGGTTAGCAAAGTCGAGAAGGAGAGGAACGTGGCGTTGGTCCTAAAGGTTAAAGCAGAGTAAGAACTGACTAAAGCACAGAATGAACTTCACCAGGCCAAAGTCCTGCAGTTCACAACTATGGGTATTAACAAGTGCATGAGGATAAATGCAGAGAAACAATTGAAGTTGTACAAGGAAGATGCTAAAAGGATGGAGCGGACGATTTGATCCTCGCTCTTGCAAGAAGATGCGCATCGGGCTAAGATTAGGAAGATCAAGGAGATGTGTGATAACTAGTTCTATTTAGCTTGAGCTCCGTACTTTTTTAAGTTGTAATAGTAGTACTTGTTGACCTAGTGGTCTAAACTAGTGGTCTCGGGGTCCTGGGAGAGAAAAATTGGTCACCCGTTAATCTGTCTTAGCTCTCCATTACTTCCTTTTGTCTGATGATGGTGGTATTCTGACTTTGGTGGTTTGTTTAAACATAATCTACGTGGATTGTGTCGCATGCAAATGGCACAGCCATAATTTATAAAGTGGAAGCACGTACACCCTGTTACTAGAGATCTGAGAGCTTCGCCAGATGCAGGGGATGCAGGAGCATGAAGGTGGTGAGATAGACGCGCTCAAGATTAGAGCAGAAAGTGGTGTTGATTTCCTCATTATCTGGGCATTATTGGTTATCATTGATGTTTATGTTGCCATATCGTTGTGCAGCAGCTAAATTAAGTTATTGCTTCGTAGAGTGTAGTAGGTTAAATAATTTATTTCTGTGCCACTAACATTCCATCGAATTTGGAGACCTCCTGCCCCTCAGCAATCGTGAAACCGGTGCTGCATGTTTTCAGCTAGTAGTGGCACAATCACAATTTCAAATTCAACTAGTGACTCGGCCATTTCCAAACCTCAAGTCGCGGTACATTTTACTCCGGGAACATGGGTAGATTATTTCGCCCGACAAGTTCCACGTACAGATCTCCAGAATTTAACCGAATTACATATATAGGTTCAAGTTCAACATATTATTATACATCTTCATTGTCAGCAGCCTTTTTCTCATGTCTGGGTGCCAAGCCTTCACATTCACTGGCTTCTTCATTTCCTGCGGTCTTCCTCTTCATCGGTATAAATTTTCTTAGCTTCACGTACTCTGCTTCGCCAGGACAATCAGCACCAGAATCATGTCCAACATTATCACTCTACTCATTTTTATTTTCTTCTAGCAACAAAATGACTGACACGGCAGTCATGTTTCTAACCTTGCGATGCTTCCTGTCAAAGAAACAGGACTGTTGCATAACTACCTAATATCTATAGAGTAAACAAAACAAAATTTACAATTTAGCACAAACATGCGAACCCTAAGAGACTTTTGCTTACCAGGAGCTAATTGGGTTCGAGCGACCACCATGTCCAAAAATAGCAGGGCGACTCCCAGTTGCAGCAGCTTCCACATCCAGTACATCACAATTCAGCGTAAACATGCAAGCCGAAGCATATATTTTCATCAATCCAATTAGCTGATTGTCACACGTTAGAGGAACCATGATGCCTCGTTCATCCATGAAACTGAACTTTGCAGTCTGCTTCGGCCCTATTTTAGCATGTTTATGCAGAGCATCAACCATACCAGGGATAGTGCAGATCTACGCAGGCGCTTTTTCCATCGTGAGATAGTGGTGTCCAAACCACTTGCCCTTCACCCCTGCTGATTTAGAGTCATAGCTGGAGAGGGCTACCGTAACTAGGTAAGGGTGGTCCGCGGAGATCCCACTTGATAGAAACTATGGACAAAAAATGTTAACGTTGGGCTAGCAAACAATTCTAGGTTCAATAGCTAGCTAGCAGTTATAGTTAGTGCGAATAGCAAAGAGAAGAGTAGCTCACCCGCATGTAGCCAAAACTTTTTCTTCCTTGGTAGTAGGACCTTCCATCCTCCGCGCTGCTCAGCTTGTCGGCGACGGAGGCAGGCTAGAGTCTCGCAATGGTGGCTACGACATGCGGCATTGGAGCTCGGGATCAATGAATGGGCGCAGCAACTTCACGCTGGAAGTCAAATGTCTGAAGGGATCGTTCTACTTGGAGGGTGGATTTCGACGCCGTCGGTGCTAGGGGAAAGGAGGGAGTGGATTTGTGAAATTGGTCGACGCACCAAGCCCTTAGTTTCTTGATTTGCCTAAGAGGTTACCGTGTTGGAGCTCGTGTCATGAACAGATTACTGACATGTGGGTCTCGACCGTCTACTTCACGGAGCAGTTTCACGAAATGTTTGAATTTGATAGGGATGAGATGAGTTTGCCTCGAAATGGCCCCTCTCGGTAGTTGGCAACCCAACTTTGCGAAACGCGGCAATTACAGGCAAGTTGGGCCTCGCGATGCACTCGCCTAGAAACTTTTGGGCCGCAAACCAACAAGCCTATCTAGGTGCACCCATGATTAGAGAAAACAGTCAAAAATCATCTCATCAAGACACAAGAACTATTTTCAATCGATTGGAATATGGTTACTCATGTCCTACACCAATTCTTGTTAGAAATACTCGCATATTTCGTTGTCTTGGTCAGGTGCACGGCGATAGCACTAAATAGCGGCCCCACTCCCACCCCACGCCTCTCGGCCCGTCTCCCTTGCTACTCTCGGTGGCTGATGATATCGCCGCATCGAGTGTCGTGTTGGAGCGAGGTGCCAACAACGGCTTCATAACGGATGTCAGCGATGAGGCGATGAGCATGGGGAGATATGTTGTTTCCCTTATCTATTCCTGATTTTTTTAATGAGAGAAATGGTGTTGCGCAAGTCTTTTTTTTTAAACAAAGTGCACACTTTATTCAGATATCAACAAGGAAACATTTCATTGCATCTCTAAGAACTGAAGGAGGTGGATCACCATCCCATAAGATTATGCTATCAATATCAAAACTTAATCTAGATAGATTGTGTGCCACTTTGTTAGTCGGACGATAGAGGGACCGGAGCAAAGGCTCTTCCCCGCAAAATAGTGGGAGTTTGTTTGTCAGGTGATGGATGTGGAGAAATTTGATTCCCGTTTTTTTAAATCAACCACGTATATTTCATCGATAGAAAATCAAGTTATACGAACAAACAAGAAACTAAGAGATAAATCATAAAAAACAGTTATCCTAAAAACTTTACAAGTAGAACACTAAAGGATAGAAAACTATAAAGCATCCCTTACGGAAATAAGTGTGTGTCCGTGCGGACACCTGTGTCTGTCCATACAAAGACGTCATCATAACTTCATAAGTACCACCTCAAAGGGTTTGTACAAAGGGTATGTATATACCTAAATCCTTTAATCAATAAACTTTACATCTCGATTACGTTTAACAATTCCAGCCATCGTATGCCGCTATTCTTTCTAAATAATACAGTTTTTTAATTAATTTTTAAAATAAAAATAATACACGAAATTTAGAATTTTAGATTGGTGTGCTGACAGACACTAATCGACCTACGGTGAGCCAACGGGCTAGTTGGTTCACCATGTGTCCATTAGTGTCACCCCATGTGCATAAAGAATAAGCAAGAACAAGAAACATGCATCAGTCAGCTCACCATATGCCAATTAGTGTCAATCGGCACAGTGTGCTACAGCCAAGCTAGCCAAATTTCGTCTATTATTTTAGAAATTGATTTAAAAATAGCATTGTATGTATCTTAAAATAAGTGACTTGGATTTATCTAGATTTGTATGTTATCTATATTCTAAAACGTGCACTTGTTTTGGGAAAGGAGGAGTATATAAATTGCTGTGTAACACATGTTTCAATATTGTCTCTAGCAAGGTATGTTTCAATGTAACTATTTTATATATACCGTGTTTCACGAGTAAAGATTTTCTACACGCCCAAAATATATTGAAAAGGCAAGTGTCCCGAGCTAGTGGAGACATAGAAAGTCCACCAGATCCACGTGAACAAGGAATAAGAGTCTACCCGATCATTAAACGGGCACGGGGACGGAAAGGCAGAGAGACCAATTGGCCATCTCTACATAGTGTTCTCTTCCAAGCCTGTCCTTGCCACTTGGTTCCAGGATTTTATCCTTTTCATTGACAGGGCTTAGTTGTTCTACTAAAATCAGGTGATATTGTACAATGTTATGCCTATTGAGTTGTTTGACAGCACTAGGAAATCAGTAAGATACAGATTCTTTTCCATGGAAAATCAAGGCAGAGCACAGGGCAAGGTAGTCAGCCGCAAACTTATAGATCCTCAGATATAAATCACAATTCACAGAAACATTCAAAGTACAGGAAACAACGAATTCCACAAAACAGTGTAGGCACAGTAAAAACTGGACAATAATGGTTGTAAATCGGCAAATTGGATTGTGCTGATAGAGCATTCGAGCACTAGCGAACTTAAGTCCCAGCCTTCCGACGGCCAACCTGCGCCACGAATCCAGCCTTGATTGGAGCAACTGACCTGGATGAACCGCACTGATCAAGATAATAAAACAACGAGTTAGTGTGTCTAAAACAGGTGTGCAGATGAAACTACTAAAACGCAGCAGATTCAAATAAAGTTTCATCCTCAGACGTTGCAGAAGTTTCTCACAAGGTTGGTCAAACAATGTAGGCAATAGAGTTTGCAACTCATCATAGGTAGAAGGCACTGTAAGCGGTTTCAGATAGAGACAGCAAGTGAAAAGCAGAAGAGCCAAAACAGCGATGATAACACAGAAGCCTCAGAAGTTACATTTATTATCACAAACATATTTGTCAAAACATGTAGGCAATAACTTCAACACGTCATCAGCGTAACTCCAGAATTACAAACTAACATATGAACCATCTGAACTGTAAGGCAAAATAAATATACAAAGATTGCAGAAGATTCTAAGAAGTGGCAATTTTGTGTCCTCAGAAGTTGCATAATTTTCTCATAAGATTGGTCAAACAATGTAGGCAATGAAGTTGGCAACTCATCATAGGTAGAAGGCTCTGGAATCACTAGTAATTATGAAATACAAACATATGTGAAGCAATAGTTTCTTTCAAGAGAACATGAAGCACTAGTATTGGTTACACATATATAGCTCTATTATTGGTTAGATTAAAACATCACAAAACAGAAGAGGCATCATAATGGACAAGCCTCACACGTTAATTATTATCACAAGTATATTTGTCAAGCAATGTAGGCAATAAAGTCAACTCATCACAGGCAGTCAGGCACAACTCAAGAATAGCAAAACTAATAGTCTTATTTACTTTTACAAATATCAGTGTTTCATCCTCAGAAGTTGCAGGAGTTTCTCATACCAATGGTCAAACAATGTAGGCAATGAAGTGTGCAACTCATCATAGGTAGAGAACGCATGAACTAGCAATAAATGTAAAAGTAGGTAGTGCCATTCACAGATACAAACAAGAAACGGACGATCTAAGATACTGCCCAAGCCTCAGATATTGCAAATATATCACAAATTATTGATCAATCAATGTAGGCAATAATGTCAACTCATCATAGGCATTACTCCAGAATCACAAAACGTATATAGTAACTCTGAACTCTGCAACAAAACAATATCACTAAATTGCAGAAGATTAAAATAAAGGGCAAATGTTTCATCCTCAGGTGTTGCAGAAGTTTCTCATGACTTGTCAAACAATGTAGGCAATAGAGTTTGCAGCTCATCATAGGTAGAAAGCCCAAGAAACACCAGTAACTGATTGTGAACGCAAATAACACCATATTTAGCTAAAAAAAGGTAAAGAGGAAATAGAGGAACTAAGTCCAAGCCTCAGATGTTGTAATCACTATCATGATTTCAGTAAGATATTTATCAGATGGTTATACTAGTATTTGTACTGCAGCAGGTACTGACAAATGACTTTATACATCCTCAGAAGTTGCAGAAGTTTCTCATAAGATCGATCAAACAATGTAGGCAATACAGTTTGCAACTCATCATAGGGCAGACAGACCAGGAACCACTAGTGGCGCATTCAAAATATAAATAACACCATTTTGGCTAAAAACAATATAAACACAAAACATATGAACCGCTAAACCTCAGAAATTGCAATTATTATCACAAAGATATTTGTCAAACAATGTAGGCAATTATTCTGCAACTCATCATCAGCACAAACAAGATGTGCAAAAAATGTAATCAGATTCTCGATTCTATATAGAAAAAGCTAAACTGCAGTTGACTCAAATAAACGGCCATGTTCCTCAGAAGTTGCGGAAGTTTCTCATAAGATTGATCAACCAATGTAGGCAATACAGTTTGCAACTCATCATAGGTAGAAAAGTTTAAAAAAGCATATATATAGCTTGAAACAACAAACAGGAATACAAAGGACATACTGTACAGCTTTTAAACATAAGATGGTGTATAACTATCAGAACATATTTGTCAGACAACGTAGCCACATAACCCAGCCACTCATTATGGACAAAACTCCACAAGTGACAAACAAATAAAAGCACTTTTGCAATATCAAAGTTTAGCAACAGGTGACAAAAAAATCCAGGAGACAAAAATATTACGTATTATGAGTCTGTGCTCTAGCAAATAGTGCAAATAGTATCACACATGCCATACAATGCAATCTAGCATGTCATCAAACGCGAAGTTGATAAAAAGTACAAAGCAATGACAGCAATGACCAAAACTATATTGTTACCCTCATAGTGATTCATGCAAAATAGGAAGCTGAATTATGACAATGTGAAGCCAATAGTTCAGACAATGTCATCCTATGACATGTTTACAACAAGCCAATAAAACAGACCAATGCAATGTTCTCATGTTTGCCCCTAGCACTGTTTGTAGTAGGTGCAGCCCCTCAAATAGCAATACTGATAAAACCAAAAGTAGGCAAATTTGTACCCAAAAATATATACCAAATGAAGCACCAAAGATGTGTCATATGAACTAAAATTCCAGCTGCTTAGTGAAACTAGTGTCTGAGAACAATAGGGTGTAACAGTTTACCTGCTCACAACGAAGGAAGAACAACCGATTCTCCTTGGAAAGGATGGTATCTGGACTCTTGCATCCATTACATATGACATATTCATCTGATTTCATGAGTCCATTGAGCAAAGTTAGTCCATTGAGCAGAGGAAATTAAAAGCAGCTTGGAAGTTGGAATATAGAAAATTGATGCATAAGAATCATGAAGTAGTCAGCAAACTTACTGATGTATCTCCTGAGTATTGCTTCAAAGTTCTTTGGAGCAAATCTTCCTTTGATAACCAACCTTTGTTGACCATCAAGGGATCCACTTGTTCCCATCTCAGCAAGTAAGAACATCATCACATGTTCAGGTTGCCTATGCATTCTGGTAAGTAGAAATACCACTTGAATTAGCTCATGGTTAGCCTTATGATTTTCTAATGAAAACAAACTAACAGAGAAACAAGATCAAATGGAGTGAACACAAAGAAGACTCGTACGTTTTGCACAAGTCCATGAAGTTCACAAAAACTGTCTTCTTTGTTCCTTCTCTAAGAACTTGAGGGGGGCGCATAACTGTTCTTCGCCTATCACCAGCAAGATCTGGATTATTCTCACGCAGGATATTGAAGACCCTGCCAAGCAGCTGTAACCAAACAAATTGATGATAAGGTTTCACAAAAGGTAATACAATTGAAAAATATATAAATGGCACTACCCAACATGCTAGTTATGTAACAATAGCATCTACAGAATGAACAGCAAAGAAATAGCTATTAACACTTCTCAATATACACTGTACCACCTTACCAAATATGGCTTGTGAAGATAAGCAACTGATGGTGATGATGGTGGGAGAAGGTACCACCTTACTACTTTGAATGAAAAATTACATGGATCTCTAATATTAATTTGTTTGTAGAGCTCGTGGTCTATCATTTTCAGCAAACAATAATGATAGGATCATCAAACTTTAACAGAAATGAAGTATCAATTACCTCATCATATTTGTAATCTCTATCAGTCCCTTCCCACGGGTATTGGGTTGTTACAGCTCCACCCAGTACAATCCCTTCTCCTTGTTCATCCTCTCCAATTTGATCATCTGGAAAATACCACATGCTCAGACACAGCAGCAAATGCAAAGCAATGCAAAGGGAAATAGAACTACTAAACAATTAATATATTTACCAAGAGCGTCTTCACCATCTCCAGCCTCAACAAGCGATGGATCAAGTTCCACCTGAAATTTAACCACAAGTCAATTGTAGAGAAATATATAAAAGGAACCAAACTAAGTACTGGTAACCAGGTACTGAAATAGCTTGTAATTTAATATACAAAATAGAATAGCAGACATTTCACAACATCTTCTTCTGGACAGCATTAAAAATAATCAAAACATAGCACAGAAACAACAAGCTCGGCGTAAGGAACTCACATGCTTCTTCTTCTTCTTTTTCAAGCCGGCAAAGCTTGGCTCACCAGACTCAGTGACTGAAAACAATGCATAAAGCTTTCAACAAGAGTGGCAAACAGATCATTAAATCGTTTTTAGCGGCATGCTAGACAAACCTGCCAAGCTCTCTGTCTTCTCTGCCAACTTATCAACATCATCAGCTGGATCTTGGATCACGACCTTCTTCTTCTTCTTTTTCTTGGTTGGATCAAAAGGTGCGATCTGCAGAATATCAGAAGGATTATAAATAACCATGCACGAGACAAGGGAAATTTTAAGCTTGGCAAGACAGATATATGAAACACTAGCAAGCAGGCAATAGCTATTCCAAATCAAAGTGAACTTCATGGTAAACCGTGAAATAAGCTAGCAAGATGCTATGCTTAACTGCAACTCTGTGGTACTTTAATCAAATCAGAACAACTTGATTTTATATTCATGACTGACAGAACGAACTAGCGCAGTTCTTGCTCGACACATCCCACATCAACCAAACCTAGGCCTTGGCTTAGCATATTAAGTCGCTCTTTAATAACCTATGTACACCGACAACATATCGCTCCCATCGTCGCGGATTCATATACCGGACCGGGGACCCACGTAATGAACAAGCACGGAACTCTCCGTCCCCCTCCCTTTGGACATCCTATTCGCCTGCCCAAACTAAAGACGAATCCGCCGAAAGAACGGAAGGGGAAAGAGAGAGCATTTCACCTCGGTGGCCTCCTCCTTCCTCTCCATCTGCTCTTCGTCCGCCATGGTGGCGCTGGCCTTGTTCACCCCCTCTTCTCCTGGCGGCGCGGCGGCTGGAGACCTAGACGAGCACGTACGAGGCAGATCAGATCGGGTGGGAGAGAGAGAGAGATGGAGTTTTGTGGTGAAAAGGGTTTGGAACTCTTACAGCGAGAGCGAGAGCGAGAGGCGACGGCGGCGGCGGCGGGGATCCGGGTAGGGTTTCAGTCGTCGAGAGCTCTTAACTTGCCTTTTCTCTCTCGCTTGTTTTGCTAGTACATCTCGGACGAGAGACCTGATGGGCCGTATTTGTAGCCACTCGGGTCTCTCGGCTGACTTGGTGGCAACGAAAAGCCTAGTCACGGCCTGGGCCTCTTTTTTCTTACGAACTCCGCCTTTTTTTTCGAAGAAGAGACGGTGTGTCGTTGCAGATTTCGGGTGTTTCCTTCTTTCCCCCGAGGGCCTCGTTTTCTACGAGAAAACACCTAATATCATTCGGGAGTGAAAATCCATCTGAATTTGACATCCTTTTTTGATACGGTTATCAATCTTAAAGAATACGTAATTTACAGTCACTAAATATATCGCGTGTTTGATTATGTTCACTGGGCTTTTGTACAACTATATATTTGCCGACGTGACACGGTTTGACTAGTCTACAGTTATGATTTTTTGGCAAAAATATCTCTTAACTATAAATTAGTTAGTACATTCCCATAGGCCCACCAGCCAGCCCTCGTGCAATCGCAATTTCAGAAAATCACTCAGAATAATGGGGCCCATAGGTCAGTGTCTCCACCTACCCTTGCACGAATATAGCCTCACATATGGCCGGTGAGCTTCAGCCGGCCCATATCCCTGCTCTGTTTTGGTCCTGCCACCGCATGAAGTTGTAAGCCGCCACACATTGACAGACGGAATCGCTCCGGTTTTGCACCGCGCAGAATACAGATTTTTTAGAAAAATTACAAGAGTAATTTCGATCTAAAAGAATTCACACAGATGGAAACCAAATCGAATGATCTGTAAAGGTTACCAATTAGACACAAACATGCGCACGATGGCTGCTAAGATCCACCGTGCATTTCGCCGGTGTCAGGTCCGGTGACGAGACAAGGCGGCAGGTCCACCGTGACGAGGTTGCTGGAGCCGACCGCGCACCGCCGAGGCAAGAGGGAGGTTCCACGCGGTGTGGGAGCTGAAGGGCAAGGCCATCACGGCGGTCTAGTCATCCCCGCCCTCCCTAGCTCCGGCGGCAGTAGGTGGGACTAGACGAGGGACAAAGCGGTGTTGGGATCCATATACATTTTTTCAATTTGGTCCTTCTAGTTTTTAGTATTTGAAAATAGTCTTTATTTAGTGGAAAAAGGGGCTGGCATATGGGGACCACTCAGTGCTACATCGACAAAGTTCAGGTACTAAGGGTTAACTTTACTCTTCATTCGGCATACATAACATGAACCCGGTTCCTAGGGGGCAGCTGGAGGCACTAGTACTATTCTTTTCCATCGTGTGGCCCACCTATAGCCGCATATCTCCTTCCCACCTACTCTCTCCCTTTTATTATTCCCCACCTTTTCCTTCCCACCTCCTCTCTCCCCAACTTCTCTCTTCTCTCTCCCGAGCACACCGCCAATGGTCGGCCTCGTCCGCTCTAGCCTCATTCGCTCCCCCAGCACGTGGCCCCGCCCCTCCGCTCGCGTCGCCATCCAGTCCTCCGCTCGCAAGTACGGCGGTTCCCACGTGCAAGGGCAGGGGTAGGCTCGTTGTCATCGTCCTCCTTCGTCCAAGATGCCAAGACACTCTCATGTGGCCAAGCCCGAGCTACCGAAGGGTCTGTTGTTGAGGTCGACACTGTCATCTCCACACATGTGCTCCTGAGCTGCTGCCATGCGTCCATGGATGAAGCTCTTCTACATCTTGGGCGGAGGCACGGCTAGGGAAAATCTGGCCCCAAGAGCTAAAATTCCGTCGACGCAACCCCATCCGGCTAAAACTGCCTCTAGGGGGTGCAACGACTAGGAGATGCTCTAGCGGTCTTGGCTTCAATGTTGATGTTCTCCTGAACATATGTTTCTACCACACATGGTTTTGGAGGGATTTTTCAGTCCTCGGTTTCCAATCCCTAACCGTTAGTCCCGTAAATCCATCTCCTATACTTCTATCTTTCTTCTTGGTAGATTAGGTCATAGCAATATGAAAAACCAAGGTTGAGCTCATGTTTCCGCAAGATTCACTCTGGTTGACTCGTAGCGAGAGTTTACAGCTACTCCCTCCGTTTAGAAATATAAGATGTTTTAGCTTTGTGAAAGGAGTGTATCTAGATCCCTTTTAATATATAGGTTCACTCCGAACATCTACGAACCTATATACTAAAAGATGTCTAGTTACATTCGATTCACAAAGCTAAAACATCTTATATTTCTAAACGGAGGGAGTATAAGTCTAGAACTTTACTAAGTGTTATCGCATATATGTGAAGGGGCCCACATACTAGATGTAGGTTTTGGCTGTTTTAACATTTCACCACACTTGTATACATATGTGAGGTCCACATGCAAGTTTTGGAGAGATTACGATGCTCTCCGAACCTCGGTTACTAGTGAATCCTAGCCCGTTAGCTTGTGGGTGCCCTACGACGGTTGATCAATGGACTTCTATATTTTTGATAGGTTAGGTCATAGCAACATGGAAAATCAAGGTTGAGCCAATTTTCCCACATGATTCCCTCCCGTTGACCATAGTGGAAGTTTCCAGCTATAAATCTAGACCTTTCCTAAGTATATTGCATGTATGTGAAGGGGTCCACACCCAAGATGGGGGATTTGCCTATTTGAACATTCTATCATACTTGTATACATATGCTAGAGCCACATGCAAGTTTTGGAGAGATTATGATGCTCCAGTCCTCGGGTTTCCAACGAATCCCTAACCTCTAGGCCCCACATATCTACCCCTCTAAAATCATTTTCACGACAGTTAACCAATGGATTGTATCTTTGTTATTGCTAGGTTAGGTCATAACAACATGGAAAACCAAGGTTGATCCCATGTTCCCATAATATTCCCTGAGTTGACCTGCAGCGGGAGTTTCGAGCTATAGCTCCAAAACCTTCCTAAGTGTTATCGCATGTATGTGAAGGGGTCGATCACATAGGGAGACGACTGACAACGTGGGGGATGCTCGCTTGGAAATAATGGTAGTTGACCCTAGTGTAACTTCTTCCACCATGTCGCCTATCTGCTTGAAGTCAGCCTCTCGTTCTGGTAACGACGAGTTCCGATCTTCCCATGTAGAGATATCCGCAGTTTGACACATGGGGAAGGGTCTGGTCGTGTAGGCCTGATACCTTTGATCCAGATTACGGATGCACTATAGTATCTTTTTTTCCCTATAAAAGACCTAAGTTTATTGAACCTTGGGAAGCACTTGCTAAAAGGAATTGAGGAACGTCTATAAGACTTACTAAAAGAATTTGTTTTCCGTTTACCAGACCTTTCCCGTTTACTTTGTATCTTGGGTTGTTTTAAATGGATGGAGATAGGCTAGGGTTGAAGATTCACCTGTAGTTATGCATTCATATGGTATTAAGATAAAGTTAAGCACATTCATGTGTAAAATGATCTAATAGTGATAAGAGTAGTGGGAAGCACATCCTTAGCTACTAGAGCCCCTAAAACAAGAAGCGACAATAGTCTCTTAGTCCAACTGTTTACACCCTGAAACCACGGGTCACAACGATTAAGTAAAACAGATCAAAGCCTTAAGATTAGTGATGTTGTTGTAGATCCCAAGCTGATCACTATTGTACTTCCCCTTTCTATCACTAGGGTTTCACGCCTCAGATGTTGTTGTCCACTCATCTCACCTCGCACCTTGTAGGTATTGGGTACCTACAAGTCCTCAAATTGAGGTAGAGACAAAGATACAAGATAACAATGCTCCTACTTAATCACTACACAATATTCCCTTGTAATTAGATGCACATAATTGTTGCGAGGCTTCACCTCAACCCGCAGCCCGTGAGGACTACTCACTCATAATAATAAGATCAAGGGTAGAAATCATTGATGAAATACTTGGATTGAAATCAAATATTCTTACAATGGTTGCCAATTCGCAAGGGATATCTATTACAAGATGATGGCTATGGCTATGAAGGAGGTTGGAGATGGAGAGGATGAAATATGGTGGTGGTGGTGGTGTTGTGGATCTCCTTCGGTGTGTGATGGATGAGATCTGGGGATGGTGACACTATTATGCATTGGCTCTCTTCTCGAATGATCTCGCTACCTTCACGGTAATAGTTTTGTTTGACCTAAGGAAGGCTCAACGTGTAGTACAGGCGGACAGTACTGATGCTCGTTGTGTCTCGTGGAACCGCCTTTTCGTCCCTAGTTGACTTGGTTGTGTTGGCCACGACATATTCTTCAAAAAGTGTTCTTGATTTCACCATAAAAGTGTGTTTTTCTACACTCGCAAATTAAGAGAAGGATTTGCACATATTTGCAATAATTAGTTATTGGAAGCAAGGCTAGAGGGTATTTAGTCAATTTCTTGACTTAAAATAAGATTTAAACGCGGATAAATATGACTATTTCATAGCCATCAACATCCTCGAGCTTAAACCTTGATCATCCTCGAGTAAGAAACCAAAAATCATAAGGAACTCAACATTTAAACTAAAATAACGAGAATGTAAATTCACCTATAAGAGATAGCCATATGAGTCCAACACTTCTTCCATTCGAAATCTTAACATAGTTAGAGTAGTGCCAAGAATATCATACTAGCTTTGGTAAATCAAGACAATCAAAGTAAAGTTTCTATAAACATAAGTAACTAGAAGTGTAGCAATCATTCCAATTCCTCTAGTTAACTCTCAGCTTGCCAAGGAACACTAGGAAGTTTCATAACAACAATTTAAGTGTGAGAGATCATGTCAAAAGAAGCATAACAATTAAGTATCTCATTGACACCCACATCAGTGAATCAAGTCTATCAAAACACTTCTTTCTATTTATTGACCTTCAAGAAAATTCATATAATAGTAACGAGACCATGCCAAGGACTTTCTAAGTGATCACTTTGGATTCAATGATAGTTTCCAATTGAAGTCATCAATGACTTTTTTAACACGTTGCATAGCCCTCGAGAATACCAATACTTTTTCCCATAGGTAGCTAGCTACCCATGTCGTCAACTCATAGCCAAAATCAGGAATTATACCTAGATCATTTGCAGGCTAGCAGAATTGTTGGCATACCGAGGTGTGCATTAATAGTTTTATAGACAAGCATTTAAGCAATGTCATACTTTGGATCAGACTTTAGTTTTGGCATGCACCTCAATCACTACTAGACTTCATTTCAATTGAATAACTTCTTTCAAAAGTGCTATCTAGACTATCATTAAATCTATGGAGTTGATTATCTTCAAGGTTAAACTCTTAAGACAATCAAAGCATCACACAAGTCATAATTTGATACATTTTCTTATTGCACATGTTTAGCATAATTATTTCCAAGGCAAGACTCTGTTAATTAACTATAATAACTAGAGCAAAAGGTTACTCAACTACTTACTCATATAAATAAAAAGTTTTACTCTAACTATTTTGAATTACTCCCACTAACATCCTAACAAGACTACTAACTAGCATAAACATTTCAAATTTGTAAAGTGATAGACATATGACATTCCTCTTATGAGTAACTTCACAATTCTCTTCCATATGATGTGTTCATTCAAAACTCTCAAAAGTAGATCACTCTCACAATGATAACAAAGTAAAGAGGCAAATGACGATCCACTTATCATGAATAAAGATAAAATGAAAAATCTTTTTGTATTTTTGAAGATTGGATTTAGAGAATAGAAAAAGATTGGTGACAGAGTAAGAAACTAAAAACAAACGAAAACGAATAGGAGAAGCAAACTGTTGGAACAAGCCTAATGATGATTGCAAGTGCACTTATCAATTGTAGCTAGTTTTTAAATAAGAGTATCGAACCCATAGAGAGCTTTTTTGTTAAGGTCTTTATGCCCCTCGTCACTATTTACCAAAGGATACTTGTAAGTTGCATTTGATTTCTAGCAAAGGATGTTTGAAAGGCTTTGTGTTTGTGTGCAAGAATGTAATAAAAGCAAATAAAGTAAACAAGTAATGGAAACAGTGCTAATGTCTTAGGGATGTAGGATACACCACCAGCATGGGATAATTAATCATAGTTAAGATAGTCTATTTTTCGTCATGATATGTGTGGAGAGAGCTCAATAACAAGATATTCACTACAAGACTCGTGGATAATCGCTTTCTTGAATCAGGTAATAAGGCCATCTCTAAATAACCACTATGATGCCTGAGACCAATCACTCATATAGACCACCAGAATTAAGTGTTTCCCTATGGATATCATAATAAGCTTAGTAAATCTCTCTTTATTCGCCCTTTAACCACACAGGTTATAAGCCAATGCTTGTAGTCACAAAAGTAACAATGGACATACTCCCATACACGTCCTAAGGATATCACCTTCTCTTTAGAACCGGAGGCAAATGATATATGGTCGACTATACATACCATCTAACTAGAGAGCTCAAACACAATATCATAGATCAATGGATCATGGACCAAAATATATATCATCTTTATTTCATTTCATAATAAAGCTAGGGTTTCTCCATCTCCCCAAGAACAAGGTAACTACTCACATATGAAGGAAATCAACACCATGGTAATAATATGGATGGGATATGAGAGTACAATCGAATACAAGTGAAGATCCACACTAGGATTTGGATTACAACCAAGTAGACGAAGGGTATCGGTGTTGAAGACGTTGGTGATGATGATGGTGATGTAGATCGGTGTTGAGGCCTTGAAGATCCAAGTCCCTTCTCCTCTTGAGCAATGGTTATGGTGGAGATCCTGTGGAGGCGGCGGCTATGGAGTTTGCAAGGCGGTAGGGCTCCACGCGTGGAGGTATGTGGAGAGGCTCCTTCTCCCTTGGCTCCTCCCCTCCTTATATAGGCCTAGGAGGGTCTCTCATGGCCCCTCCCACGTTACCTATAACATAAGGAAGGTCCAAGAACAAACAAGGGAAAATTTGTGAAGAAACACGTCTAGAAAGGCCATTTACGTGGTCAAGACCCGTGGTACGGGCAGGCGGTACGACCGGACCCGCCCGTACCAGAGGTCATTCGCCTGGAGATGCTTTTCGTATTTTGGCTGCTATTTCTTCATACGAACTCCGATTTGGGTGTTCTTCGACTCGTTGGATTCGTATGGACGAGAGACACAACACCATGGCATTCTATCTTCATTTAGAGTTTAGAAAAATCCACTTTACCAACCCTCAAATGGCTAAATCTGGTGCCTACAGCTCCTCATATTGCATACTCTTAGCTCCTCCTGCATTGCTTTATCCATAATCCATCAGAACACCTACACACAAGTCAAACACAAGAAAAATTAATAAAATCCTAATAAAAACTAATAGTTATGCAACACTCATATGAAAATGAATGAGAACTAGTAATCATGCATAATAGGCATAGTTGTAGCTAGATATATCATGTGATGAGTGCCAATATGATTGATTTGTATGCTTAAATATGCATCATATTTGCACTCATCAACATCCCCAAGCTAAACGTTGCTCATCCTCGAGCAAGAGAGTTTATGAAATTTAATGCTATCATCTACCTTACCATAGAAGATCGATGCCTTATATCCTTATTTTCCTGCAAGCTAGCTCAAAGTAAGATAGACATATTCATACAAGGAAAGACAAGCTAGTTATGTCAATCCATAAAATATCAATTACAACTTCGATGCTACATGTAAAAAGTAAATCTAGCTTGAAAGCAAACTTGTGATCCTCCTATTGCGCCTTTTATATTTTGTATGTCCTCACTTTTGTAAAGTAAATGCTTAGAAATTAAGAGTGAGATATCATGTCATAAGAAGCATAGCATTAGAGTGTGTCTTATTACACACCCACATCAATAGATCAAGACTATCAAACACCACTATTCCATTCACTAGCTTTCAAGAAAATTCATGTAGTAGTAATGAGACCATGCCAAAGACTGTTTTGTGTGAATCTTTATTTATTTCAAAGATAGTTTCCAACAAAGATCATTGAGTGATCTTTTAAGCAATAGTTTGCACATCCTTTAAGAGTATCAATACTTTTGCCCATTACGGTAATATGTGATACCCATGTCGTCAACTCATATCCAAAATCAGGGGTTGTACCATTGATCGTTCATAGGCCAGCGGAGTTGTTGGCACCCAAAGGTGTGCATTAAAAAATATGTAAATAGGCTTTCAACAATATCACATTTTGACCCACAACATTTTTAGCTTTGGCATGTATATCAATCACCGCTAAACTTTATTTCAATCAAACAACTCCTTTCAAGAGTGCCATCAAGTCTATCAATAAATCTATGGGGTTGAGTATTTATAAGGTTAGACTCTTAAGACAATTAAACATCACTCAGGAAATTATTAGAGGTTTCATCAATATACCTTTAATCATGTTAAGTATAGAAATCATGACAATGTATTCTAGAGGATCACAATATTCTTCTCAAGGTGGATAAAGATTTTAACATAGTGCATGTCGGGGGGATGACCCCCGAGTAGGCCAAGCCAGGCTCAACTGTTCGGCTCTAGGGAGGCCTGGCCAGTTGGCTGCAAGACAAAGGACCACAACTGGGCGGACCGGTTTAGCCAGTCCGCCCACAAGGTTCCCCGGCTGGCCCGTCTAGCTGGGTGACCAGAAGAGTCGGCTGGGTGGACACCTCTACCCGGCCGCCTCGGATCCATTGGCCAAAGGTACGGAGGGGGGTGACGCTCCTTGCTGAGCACACCCCTGACCGGACAGGCTGGCGCGCCGCCTTGCCGGTGCTATAAGACGAGGGTGCCACAGCGCCAAGGCTGGAAGCTGATGAGTAAAGCATCAGATGACGAGTAAAGCACCACCTGACGAGTAGAGCGCCAAGATTATGAGTAAAGAGCCGGGTGATGCCCAAAGTAATGGCGCTGGGACACTGTAGCGTTGTCCCCCCATGTACTGAAGGCTTGACCGTGCCCTGGCCCACCGACTGGGTCCAGCCAGCTGGCCCACTTTGTAAACCCAAAACCTAAACAGTAAACCCTAGAGCCCACATTGTAACCTACCTCTCCCAACCAGTATATAAGGGGGGTAGTGCTAGGGTTCTAGGTAGGCAATTACAAGTTACATGTTCTCTAGATTTGACAAGTTCGATAGTTCTTCTTCCTCTAGCTCTCGATAGCAGCTAGGGAAACAGCTCAAGGAGCACTTGTATTGAGCATTCGCTCCCCATATAGTAGATCCATGTAGGAGTAGGAGTTTTACCTCATCCAGAGGGCTCCAAACCTGGGTATATCGCTATGTTTGCAGTATCTGTGCCCAACCCGTTGTGAGTAGCCACCGATAGCATCCTGATTGTCCCCTTCATGCCATCCCCAATGGCACTCCTGTGTTCCACACCACGACAGTTGGCGCCCACCGTGGCACCGTTGGCACCCAACTGTCGTGGTGTGGAACACGGCAGTTGGCTCCCACTGTGGGGCACGGTGCTTTGGCTAGGGTCATCTTTCGCATGGGACTTCCGCTTGTTGCCGGTGAGCGAGTCGCCTCTGGCCTCGTCCTTACCTTCGGCTCCTTCGACTGCGTCCTCGACAATGCATCCTGCTTCAATAGGGAAACCTTCCCAAGCGACGGCTCTGTCAAGCACTTCGGCGAGCATCGTGTCTATGTTGCCACCATCGTCGAGGATTTCCCTCGCAAGGTCATCACCATCTCCGGCGCACCACCTGGCTTCTCTGCTCCATGCCTCGCTAGCGACAGCGTCGAGGTCATGATGGCCGGTGCAGGCGAAGGCCGTCGCCCGCCTATGGAGCGCGAAGCAGGCACGAACGACGCTAGTCCGTGCGAGGAAGACCCAGATCCGCTGGCCGCCTCCATCCAGAACCTCTGCATCACCATCGCACCCGAGGTGGACCCAGCGGTAGCCGCAACTTTGCTGGAAGCCACGCGCCAGAACCTCTTGGAGGAAACCAACAAGGTCACCGCCCGCTAGCACCGCCTAGACGCGACCACGTGAGTACAGCACCGTGCATGGCTTCACCCGCTTGCCCGGTGCCAACCAGCAGGCTCCGCCTCAAGGTCGTAACTTGGGCTTGGAACTAGACCGTGCTGCTGACTCGCGCGTCCACGCGGCTCAGCCAGTTTATAGTACTTCGGCCAAGAACATGACGGCCGCAAAGCAGTCGCCGTTGAGCTCAGCCACATGGAGGGTGACGAGCTACGTTGCCAGAAGGTACGCGTCTAGCACCTCATCGCTATGGCCAATGAGTAGCAGGCCGAGGCGGGCGCAAGCCTCGGAGGAAATAGCAAGAGCCAGCAGCCTTGCCGGGTGAGGGATCCGGCTGCAGGTGGCCGCAAGGCCTCCTCTCCGAACGCTACAAAGCAGAACAGCCATCCACACGGTGGATCAGACGGCTATGGGCAAAATCCACGTGAAACCACGGTTGTCACCAGCAGAAGCCATGATCCGGCTGACAAAGCCGGAATAACCAATGTGCTACCCAATTCATGCCTTTCAGGACAGCTTGGCCCACTCGAGCCGGAAGAGCCGCAAGATGCGCACGTCCATCAACCTATTGATGCAGTCACGAGCGCTAGAGGAGGAAAGCCCGACTGGCCCAAAATGTTTCAGACCATGCAACTGGAACGAGCCGTTTCCAATGGAATTTCGCTCCCAAGGGACACACCGATGTACAATGGCATGGTTAAGCCGAAGGACTGGCTGGTGGACTACACCACTGCGGTGGGCATCGCAAACGGCAACCACCGGGTAGCCGTGCGCTACGTCCCCCTCATGCTCATCGACTCGACCAGAACATGGCTCAACAGTCTCCCTGACAACAACATTAATGGTTGGATTGACTTCGAGCAGGCGTTCGTCCACAACTTCATCGACACCTACAAACGCCCGGGTCACCCAGCAAGCTCGCCCTTTGCATCGAGGGAAAAGACGAGACCGAACGCTCCTACATCACCTGGTGGACAAGCATACACTGTTGGGTCCGCAGCATAGAAAACAAAAAATTTCCTACGATGAGAACTACATGCCAAGATCTATCTACTAGGTACAAAGTAACGGGTGGACATACATCCAACAAGAACTTACCCTCGAAGACAACGAGTTTTGTTAACGAGTAGGAACTCGTGGTTGATGTAGTCATACACTTGCCGATCTCAAGATCGAGTGGAAGTCCGAGCATCGCAACTCAGCAGCGCATCTGTACTCGCACACACGTTCAAGCCACTGGACAACCTCCACCTCCTCGCTCTAGCGATCCAGCGGAAGCAGCAACTCCTTCCAGATGAAATGCCACTGGGAACATGTATCTCGCTAATCCGAGACCATGGGAGAATAATTCTAGAGGGGGAGAGAGATCCTTCACAAGGAGGTGTGAGGATGAAGGAGGGAGTGGGTGGCCTTTTATAGGAGGAGGGGGGTGCCCCTCCTCTCCATGGCCGGCGCATGGGGGGTGACCCCTCACCTCCCCCATTCATGTGGTGGTAACCCCTCCACATTAAAATTCCTCTTCACATTCCCTTTTAAAGTCTCCACTTTAAATGCATTAAAATTCTCCAAGTTTAATGCTCTCTCATTTAATAAAACTCTTTTATTAAATTTATTCAGAATTTTGTTAATTAATTTAATTAACAAACATTCACATATAGCCCCTTGCAATATTTCAATATCACATGCAGAACCACTTTCTGCAATTTCACCCAAAACAATTTCCGGTTTCTATCGAAACAATTCCTGCGCTTTGCAATTCTTTCGTCTGAAACATATGTGCTCCAAAATGGTGTCCGGTAACTATTAAGTGTGTCACCCTACGGTTCGTGAATAATGCAGACATGATTGAGACTCCTCTCAGATCAATAGTCAGAAGCGGGACCTAGAGATCCATACTGACTCCTGCATATCAACGATGACTTATGTGATCGTGAGAACCTTTTAACGCTTATAACTAAATCCCTTTGTCTCGCAATATATTACATGTCCGAGATTCGATCATCGGCATCCAAATACCTAGTTTGATCTCGTTACCGACATGCACTCTTTTCTCGTTCCCGTGATATAAGATTCTAGTGATCACATCACTTGCTTGCAAGCTATCTCAATGTGATATCATCGAGAGGGCCCAGAGTATATCCGTCATTGGGATTGACAAATTCCACTCTTGATCCATGAGCCTCAACATAACACCTTCATAGTACTGAACCGATCTTTATAGTCACCCTGTTACGATGTGACGTTTGATGTTATCAAGATACTCTTCAGGTGTTAGCAATTAACATGATCTCATGGTCTAAGGATAAAGATTACTTCGTATGATGTTATAGCAATATAAACATAATGACTTGATCATAATGATATACTTCGGATGAATGTTCATCACATCATTCCACCAATGGTGTGACCTTGTTATTAACAATATCCAATGTCCATGATCAGGAAACCTTGATCATTTTGTTAATCAACAAGCTAGTCTATAAGAGAGGCATAACTAGGAACCCTTTTTGTTTATTAAACACACATGTATTGATGTTTCCGATCAATACAATTCTAGCATGTAAAATAAACATTTATCATATATAAGGAATACATAATAAAAACTTTATTATTGCCTCTCAGGGCATATTTCCTTCAGTCTCCCACTTGCACTAGAGACAATAATCTAGTTCACATAGTGATAAATCTAACACCCATGGAGTTCTGGTGTTGATCATGTTTTGCCCTAGGGAGAGCTTTAGTCAACGGATCTGCTATATTTAGGTCCGTGTGTATTTTACAAATCTTTATATCTCCATCCTTGACATGCTCGCGGATGGAGTGAAACCGACGCTTAATATGCTTGGAATTCTTGTGAGACCTTGGTTCCTTTGCGTTGGCTATGGCTCCATTGTTGTCACAATAGATCACCATCGGGTCCAATGCACTAGGAACCACACCTAGTTCCGTAATGAACTCTTTCATCCAAACCGCTTCCTGCGTCGCCTCTGAAGCAGCAACATATTCCGCCGCCATCGTTGATCCAGCCACCACAGGTTGTTTGGAACTCCTACAACTAACTGCTGCTTTGTTCAAGAGAAATACGTATCCGGATTGAGACTTAAAGTCATCCAGATCGGTGTCAAAGCTAGCATCGACATAACACTTAGCGACTAGCTCTTCTTCACCTCCGTATATAAGAAACATATCCCTAGTTCTTCTTAAGTACTTGAGGATGTTCTTGACCGCTATCCAGTGTTCCGAACCTGGATCAGATTGGTACCTACTAGTCAAACTAATAGCATGTGCCATATCCGGTCTTGTACATAGCATGTCATACATAATAGAGCCTATGGCCGAGGCATATGGGATCTTATCCATCATCTCTCTTTCTTCCGCCATAGCCGGACTTTGAGTCTTACTCAATGTCTTGCCTTGCCACATAGGTAAGAACCCCTTCTTACTTCCGTCCATATTAAACTTCTTTAATATCTTATCAAGGTATGTACTCTGTGATAGCCCAATTAGGTGCCTTGATCTATCTCTATAGATTTTAATGCCTAATATATATGACGCTTCACCAAGGTCTTTCATCGAAAATTTGCTGTTTAGATAACTTTTAACACTGTTTAAAAGATCTATATCATTTCCAATCAATAATATGTCATCCACATATAATATCAGAAATCCACATTGCTCCCACTCACTTTCTTGTAAATACAAGCCTCTCCATAAGTTTGGACAAATCCAAACTCTTTGATCACCTCATCAAAGCGGAGATTCCAACTCCGGGATGCTTGCTTCAGTCCATAGATGGATCGCTGAAGTTTGCATAACTTATTAGCATCCTTAGGATCGACAAAACCCTTAGGTTGTATCATATACAACTCTTCTTATTACCATTGAGGAACGCAGTTTTGACATCCATCTGCCATATTTCATAATCGAAATATGCAGCAATTGCTAACATAATCCTAACCGACTTAAGCATCGGTACGGGAGAGAATGTCTCATCGTAGTCAACTCCTTGAATTTGTCGAAACCCCTTTGTGACAAGTCGAGCCTTATAGATGGTCACATTACCATCAGCATCAGTTTTCTTTTGAAAATCCATTTATTCTCAATGGCCTTTCGATCGTGAGGTAAGTCCACCAAGGTCCAAACTTGGTTCTCGTACATGGATTCCATCTCGGATTTCATGGCTTCTAGCCATTTGTTGGAATCCGGGCTCATCATCGCTTCTTCATACGTTGCAGGGTCATCCATTTCATCAACCATGAAATTCACAACAGGATTGCCGTATAGTTCAGGAGCTGCACGTGTCCTGCTTGACCTGCGAGGTTCGGTAGTGTCCTCTTTCGAAGTTTCATGATCAATATCATTAGATCTCTCTTCATTAGGTGAAGTCAACTCCGAAACAACTTCCGGTGCTACGCTACTCGCCATTTCATGAAGAGAAGGTTCAATAACCTCTTCGAGTTCTACCTTCCGACTACTCACAGCTTTCGCGAGAAACTCCTTCTCAAGAAAGGATCCATTCTTGGCAACAAAAACCTTGCCCTCGGATCTGTGATAGAAGGTATACCCAATCGTTTCCTTAGGGTATCCTATGAAGACGCATTTTTCCGCTTTGGGTTCGAGTTTATCTGGCTGAAGTTTCTTTATATAAACATCGCATCCCCAAACTTTAAGAAATGACAGCTTAGGTTTGTTTTCAAACCATAATTCATACGGTGTCGTTTCAACGGATTTAGATGGTGCCCGATTTAAAGTGAATGCAGTTGTTTCCAGTGCATAACCCCAAAATGACAGTGGCAAGTCAGTCAGAGACATCATAGATCGAACCATATCCAATAAAGTACGATTACGACGTTTCGACACACCATTACGTTGTGGTGTTCCGGCAGGCGTGAGTTGTGAAACTATTCCACACTCTTTCATGTGTGTGCTAAACTCGTAACTTAGATACTCTCCTCCACGGTCAGACCGTAGAAATTTGATCTTTCTATTACGATGATTTTCCACTTCATTCTGAAATTCCTTGAACTTTTCAAAAGTTTCAAACTTGTGTTTCATCAAATAGATATACCCGTATCTACTCAAATCATCCATGAAAGTAACAAAATAACGATATCCACCTCGCGCCGACACACTCATTGGTCCACACACATCAGTATGTATGATTTCCAATAAATCTGTCGCCCGTTCCATTGAACTGGAAAACGGCGTTTTTAGTCATCTTGCCCATAAGGCATGGCTCACATGTATCAAATGATTCAAAATCAAGTGATTCCAAAAGTCCATCCGAATGGAGTTTCTTCATGCGTTTAACACCAATATGACCTAGACGGCAGTGTCACATATATACAGATATATCATCATCAAGTTTAATCTTTTAAGCATTAACATTATGAATGTGTGTAATATTACTATCGAGATCCATCAGAAATAAACCATTCAACATAGGTGCATGACCATAAAAGATATCATTCTTATAAATCGAACAACCATTGTTTTCAGATTTAAAGGAATGACCACTTTGCATCAAACACGATCCAGATACAATGTTCATGCTCAGTGCAGGCATCAGATAACAATTATTTAGGTTTATAACTAATCCCGATGGCATATGGAGAGGTAGCGTCCCGACGGCGATCACATCAACTTTTGATCCATTGCCGACCCGCATACTGACCTCATCCCTTGCTAGTTGCCGCTTGTTCCGTAGCCCCTGAACCGAGTTACATATATTAGCAACCGATCCCGTGTCAAATACCTAGGTGCTACTGTGAGTACTAGTCAAGTACACATCAATAACATGTATATCACATATACCTTTGTTTGCCTTGTCGGACTTCTTGTCCGCCAAATACTTGGGGCAGTTGCGCTTCCAATGGCCAGTCCCCTTGCAATAGTAGCACTCGGTGTTAGACTTAGGGCCAGCTCGGGGTTTCTTTTCAGGCGTGGCAACAGATTTGCCACCCTTCTTTCCCTTGTGCTTGCCTTTCTTGTATTTCTTGAAACCGGTGGTCCTATTGATCATCAACACTTGATGTTCTTTCCTAATCTCCACTTCTGCAGTCTTAAGCATTGATAGAAGCTCGGGAAGAGTCTTCTTCATGCCCTGCATATTATAGTTCATCACGAAGCTCTTGTAGCTAGATCGCAGAGATTGGAGAACACGATGTATGCCTAAGTCATTGGGAATCATTATTCCCAAGGACACAAGCTTATCGGCGTACCCAGACATTTTGAGTACGTGCTCACTAACGGAGCTGTCTTCCTCCATTTCGCAGCTGAAGAACTTTTCAAAAGCATTATAACTCTCTACGGCAGCATGGGTATCGAAAATCATTTTCAATTCTCTCATGGTATCAAAGGCATTGCCATTTTTGAAACGCTTTCGAAGTTCTAGCTGTAGCCCATACAGTATGCCGCAATGAACTAAGTTGTGGTCCTCTTGACGAGTCACATAGACATTCTTTTCCTCGTCAGGGGCATCAGGAGCTGGTGGGGGGCCTAGCGGCGCATCTAGCACATATTGCTTTTGTGCAGCAGTGAGGAGAATCCTCAAATTCATAGCCCAGTTGGTGAAGTTGCTACCATTCGCAGCAAGTTTCTCTTTCTCCATGAACACATTGAAATTAAAAGCAGGTGGTGCCATCTACAACAGAATTTGTAAAGTTTATTTAGACTAAGTTTATGATAGAGTGAGTTCAACTAATCCAAATTACTAATGAACCCCACTCAAAAACGACATCCCTCGTGTCCTTTTGGTGATTACATGAAAGAAATCCACTACACCAAGTCCGATCATCACGTGATTTGATGTAGCTTCAAAGGCGAGCATCTCTATGGGTATCATATCAACTATATGACTCATGCTTAACCTTTTGGTCCGTGTTCCGAGGCCATGTCTGTACATGCTAGGCTCGCCAAGTAAGAACCTTAGTATTTGCGTGTGTAAAACTGTCTTACACCCGTGCCTATGAAAGCGTAGATTCGATTACACCCGATCATCACGTGATGTCTCGAAACACGATCCACAGAACGGTGCATACTTAAGGAAGAACACATTTTTATCTTGATATCTAAATGAGGGATCATCTTACAATGCTACAGAAAGCGCCAAACTAGCAGTATAAGATGCTAACATCTAATGTGTAAAGTGAGATGATATGGTCCATGCATTTGATCTCTATCACTTGCATCGTGGTATGATCTCTATCATTCCTTTGTGGGTAAGGCCAAGGTCTATGGAACTTACACATTGAGTGTGTTGTAAGAGTATCTATCATACATCTACTTACAACAATACCATATCAACACACTAGCCCATCAATAATCTAAACTAGACGCCTCTAATTTATCAATTGCAAGTTTTACATGGCTTAGGGCTTTCAGAGATAGAACTGTTCTCACCTACGAACATGAACCACAACGAGGATAACTAAGTTATTAGCAACTCGTTGTAAATCAGATATTGACTATAGTAGGAGAGACAGACACCCGCCAGCCACTTATGCAAAACTAGTTGCATGTCAGTCGTGGAACCGGTCTCATGTACGATGACATGTAAGGTTGGTCCGGGCCGCTTCATCCCACTATGCCACCAATATCCAAAATACATAGAAGATGCAATAACATGATCATCATCGCCCACATATAAACATATGTGTACTACCCGTGCAAAGCACTTACGCATAGATCAGGCTCTGATACCACTGTTGGGTCCGCAGCATAGAAAACAAAAAATTTCCTACGATGAGAACTACACGCCAAGATCTATCTACTAGGTACAAAGCAACGGGTGGACATACATCCAACGAGAACTTACCCTCAAAGACAACGAGTTTTGTTAACGAGTAGGAACTCGTGGTTGATGTAGTCGTACACTTGCCGATCTCAAGATCGAGTGGAAGTCCGAGCGCCGCAACTCAGCAGCGCATCCGTACTCGCACACACGTTCAAGCCACCGGACAACCTCCACCTCCTCGCTTCAGCGATCTAGCGGAAGAAGCAACTCCTTCCAGATGAAATGCCACCGGGAACATGTATCTCGCTAATCCGAGACCATGGGAGAATAATTCTAGAGGGGGAGAGAGATCCTTCACAAGGAGGTGTGAGGATGAAGGAGGGAGTGGGTGGCCTTTTATAGGAGGAGGGGGGTGCCCCTCCTCTCCATGGCCGGCGCATGGGGGGGTGACCCCTCACCTCCCCCATTCATGTGGTGGTAACCCCTCCACATTAAAATGCCTCTTCACATTCCCTTTTAAAGTCTCCACTTTAAATGCATTAAAATTCTCCAAGTTTAATGCTCTCTCATTTAATAAAACTCTTTTATTAAATTTATTCAGAATTTTGTTAATTACTATAATTAACAAACATTCACATATAGCCCCTTGCAATATTTCAATATCACATGCAGAACCACTTTCTGCAATTTCACCCAAAACAATTTCCGGTTTCTATCGAAACAATTCCTGCGCTTTGCAATTCTTTCGTCTGAAACATATGTGCTCCAAAATGGTGTCCGGTAAATCTTAAGTGGGTCACCCTACGGTTCGCGAATAATGCAGACATGATTGACAGTTCTCTCATATCAATAGTCAGAAGCGGGACCTGGAGATCCATACTGACTCCTGCATATTCAACGATGACTTCCGTGATCGTGAGAACTTTTAACGCTTGTAACTAAATCCCTTTGTCTCGCGATATATTACATGTCTGAGATTTGATCTTCGGCATCCAAATACCTAGTTTGATCTCGTTACCGACATGCATTCTTTTCTCGTTCCCGTGATATAACATTCTAGTGATCACATCACTTGCTTGCAAGCTATATCAATGTGATATCACCGAGAGGGCCTAGAGTATATCTATCTGTCATCGGGATTGAAAAATTCCACTCTTGATCCATGAGCCTCAACATAACACCTTCGTAGTACTGAACCCATCTTTATAGTCACCCTGTTACGGTGTGATGTTTGATGTTATCAAGATACTCTTCAGGTGTTAGCAATTAACATGATCTCATGGTCTAAGGATAAAGATTACTTCGTATGATGTTATAGCAATATAAACATAATGACTTGATCGTAATGCTATACTTCGGATGAATGTTCATCACATCATTCCACCAATGGTGTGACTTTGTTATTAACAACATCCAATGTCCATGATCAGGAAACCTTGATCATCTTGTTAATCAACAAGCTAGTCTATAAGAGAGGCATAACTAGGAACCCTTTTTGTTTATTAAACACACATGTATTGATGTTTCCGATCAATACAATTCTAGCATGTAAAATAAACATCTATCATATATAAGGAATACATAATAACAACTTTATTATTGCCTCTCAGGGCATATTGCCTTCATGCACAACTCATGTGAGGGGGTACGTGAGCACCAGGTAGTTGACATCTTCATCAACGGCTGTAGAGATGGCACCATGCTTAAGCATAAGCTCCCGCTGGGTGGATCCCACCACCATGGCCTAGACCATGGAAATCGTGGGCAAGTACGCCACCACCAACACGGCAATGAAAAGATCCATCCGGCTAGACGACCAGGGGCAGATCATCATGGAGGTTGATGGCTGTAAAATATAGCCATCTACATCCACATTTAAACTAGATATTATTCATGTTTTTGATGAAATATCTCTCTAAACCTTGCCACTAATGCCTAATGATCAAAGGGGTATGTAATCCTTTCTTTCTATGTTTCCCTGCGCAGATAATGACGTTTGATGATGGGAATCACAACATTAAAGTCAAAGATACGAGATTTCCAATGACCTAAAGAAACTAGGGGTCGTGAAGTGGAGACAGAAGCTTTAACGACCAACTATACGACGGGAATAAAATTCCGGCCGTATAGTTCCGGTCGTATAGTTGCCATCGACACCGCTAGGTCAAACATAACATCTTTCGTGAAGGGACCCCTATATAAAGAGACTTCGGGCGACGAGAAACAGCGGCCCCCAGAACCCCAAAAACCTACATCCACAACACCGAAGTGCCACCGGAGGAATAGACTTAGATCTAATCTCCAAACCCTTGTCCACCACCATAGCCATATTCCACCACTTGTAATAGTAGATCTCATCTTCGATTGGTGACATTGGAAGACTATTTGCTATCAATCTCATGATTTCCATTGCAATGTTTATGATTATTGATTTCATCTCTATGCGTGAGTAATTCTCTTTGGGGTAAGGGCTTTGGCCTAGCCATGTAGCTTTTGTGCATGTTATTTATCAAAGACGGGATCATGTATTAGTTTGTATGAGGTGATGATTATTATATCCTCTCTTGCTCAATCCAAGGACTTGTCAGGTACCCAAGACCCCGAGGATTGAGCCAGGTATAGGGAGTATGAGTAATGACTAATCTGCAGGTTGGGAACCCAAGTGACAGAAGGGGTAGTATGGCTATATGTGAGGGATTAACAGTGACATCACTATGCATATCATTAGTTCTCTTTCTTCTATGGATGAGACTAGTAGGTTATTGCTATAAGTGGTTGCGGAGGCAATAGAAATTATGGATGCACTGCTCACATATAATTATCTTGCTCTAACAATTACATGCATACTTTATTATTATCTTTTATTCCCATCAAATGTTTTGCACAGCTACAGGTGAAACCGAAAGCCCTAGGCCCTCTCTCTCCATCATTGACAATAGCAAAATACAACAAACTCTTGGTCTGGTAAAACACAAAAAGAATTCTAAAACTCCCGAAGGTCCGTTAAAGTAACTTCACTATGCTTTCTACTTCCCGAGGATTTGATAACCTAGGTCTACTAGGGAAAAAGAGTTATACTACATTCGTAATCTGGATCGAAGGTATCAAAGGTCGCCATGGACTGCCAGACGGAAACAACCATATCTCCAGGCGACACGACAACCGCCATGGCAAGAGGAAGGATGACCAGCCGGATAACCAATATGGTTCCAGGCAGGTGGCGGTCGTCCAAGAGGCCTGGCTATAGGCGGCAACCGGAGGTAGAAGCCTAATGATTGGTCGCCTCGGCCCAAGTACACCATCGAATCGATGCTTGATGGCCCGTGCAAGTTCCATAGTGGCGGCAACAAGCCGGCTACACATACAAATCGCTAGTGCACCTGGACAAATAAGATGGCCAAGGTTTGTGGGCTACCATCGCCACCCCCGCCTCCGCCAGCCGGTGGCCAGCAGGACAACCGCGAATGCTAGAACCGCTAGGATGAGGACATAGGAGACTATCCTCGTCGGGTGGGAAACTACCACATCTTTACCATTGAGCCAGAAACCAAGCATAGCAAGAGGCGCCGCGAGGCGGAGGTGAACGCAATTGTCCCCCTATCCCTCAGTACCTAAACTGGTCTGAGAAAGAGGTCATGTGGAGCTAGAAGGACCAGCCGGACATTCTTCCGCATCCGGGCACATATGCCATGGTCCTAGAGCCCATCATCATCTCCAAGAAGCACTCATACAGGTTCTCCCATGTCCTTGTTGATGGAGGAAGCAACAACAACCTCATGTACCACAGCTCTTTGGACCGGCTCCGCATCAGTGAATCCTAGCTGGAGCCATCCAGTACCTCCTTCCACGGAGCCGTTCCGGGTCTATCGCATTCGCCCATCGGCAAGATCCAACTGGACGTCATCTTTGACACGGAAGACAAGTTCCGTCACGAGCCCATCTGGTTCAAGGTGGTCAACCTCTGCAGCACATACCACGCCATCCTGGGACGCCCAACGCTCACCAAGTTCATGGCGGTGCCACACTATGTGGACCTCAAGATGAAGCTCCCCAGGCAAAAGGGAGTAATCACCATCGCAAGTGACTACAAGAAGTTTGTGGAGTGCACCACTGATGGCTCCAAGATCGCCGAGGCCATGTTCATCGTGGAGGAGAAGCGCATCATCATGCAGAACATGGTGGCCCTACATGCGGACATGCCGGCTGGCGCGCCAAAGCTAGCCGGAGAGGCGCAGTTCAAGCTATCAAAGGGCACCAAGGAGATCCTGCTCAATGAGGCTCAGCCAGACAAGTTCGTCCTGGTCGGAGATGGCCTTGACAGCAAATAGGAAGGCGTGCTCGTCGACTTTCACCTGAGAATCGGGATATCTTCGCATGGTCCCCCAAGGACATGTCTGGTGTTCCGAGGGAGCTTTGATACGTCATAAACATATCTATAATTTTTCATGTTTGATGCGTGTTTAGTATCTACTTTCTTATGTTTTGTTCATACTTTGAGGTATTTTTCTACATTTTCTGGAACTAACCTATTAACAAGATGCCACAACACCAGTTGCCTATTTTCTGCCATTTTTGGTTTCAGAAAAGCTAGTAAGTAAATATTCTCGGAATTGGACCGAACAAAAGCCAAAGTCAATATTTTACCCGACGCAACACGGAGTCCGGAGTGCAGCCGAAGGAGGGCCACGAGGCGACCACACCCTAGGGTGACGCGGCCAGCCCTAGGCACGCCGCCACCTGGCGTGGGCCCCTCGAGCCTCCACCGACCTTGCCCTTCCGCCTATAAAAGCCTCCCGGGACGAAAACCCTAAGTACCCGATCAAAATCCCATAGGAATCGACGGAAGATTCTATAGCCACCGCCATCTTGATCCCCAGATCGGGGGGATCCAAAGCTCTTCCCGGCACCCTACCAGAGGGGAGAGATCACCCCGAAGGCCTTCTTCATCACCATGACTGCCTCCAGTGTGATGCGGGAGTAGTTCATCCTTGGACTACGGGTCCATGTAGTAGCCAGATGGTTGGTTCTTCTCCTTTGTGCTATTATGTTTAGATCTTGTGAGCTCCGTTCATGATCAAGATCATCTATTTGTAATCTTACATGTTGTGTTTGCAGGGATCCGATGGATATTGAGACTCTATTTCAGATTGATTATTGATTCTATCATGTCTATGTTATTTGTGATCTTGCATGATCTCCGTTGTTAGTACCTATCTTGGCCAAGTAGATGCTAGCAACTCCAAGAGGGAGTATTTATGCTCGATAGTGGGTTCATGCCTCTAGTAATCTGGGTAAGTGACATGAATCTCTAAGGTACTAGATGTGTTGTTGCTACTAGGGAGAACATAGCAATCCTTTGTCCATGGGACAATCGTGTTGTTTACTTTACACACTTTACTTAATGCAATTATCAGTTGCTTGCAACTTAATACTGGAGGGGGTTCGGATGATAACCTGAAGGTGGATTATTAGTCATAGATGCAGTTGGATTACGGTCTATGTATAATGTTGTAATGCCCAATCAAATCTCATAGGAGTCAAGATGATTACTATATGCATGGTATGCTTTCTCGAGTCTGTCAATTTTCCCGCTGTAATTTGTTCACCCAACATGTTATTTATCTTAAGGAGAATCACCTCTAGTGAACTATGGACCCTGGTCCATTCTTTTACCATTAATAAACCATCTACTATTTACTGTTTACTGTTTACTTTCTGCAAGCAATTACTATCTTCTACACAATACGTTTAATCCTTTGTTTTTAGCAAAACCGGTGAGATTGACAACCTCACTATAAGTTGGGGCAAAGTTATATGGTTGTGTTGTGCAGGATTCCAAGTTGGAAACAACACCTTGGGGTTGTTTCCTTGCTCCTACTAGTTCGATAACCTTGGTTGAAAACTTGTTGTTGTGCTCATCATGCCTTCCTCTTGGGGTTCTGATACATTGCAAATGTATCTATAATTTTTGATGTTCCATGCTTGGTTTTATCTACTTTCTTATGTTTTGTCCACACTTTGGAGTACTTTTCATCTGATTTCTTGGACTAACCTATTAACAAGATGCCACAGTGCCAGTTGCCTGTTTTCTGCTGTTTTTGGTTCTAGAAGTCAGAAAATGAATATTCTCGGAATTGGATGGGACAAAAGCCAAAGTTGATATTTTACTGGAAGATTCACGGAGCCAAAAGACGAGACAGAAAGGGGCTAGGGGCCAGCCACACCATAGGGTGGCGCGGGTCCCCCTTGGTCGCGCCACCAGGTGGTGTGGGCCCCTCCGGCCTCCATCGACCTTGCCTCTTCGCCTATAAGAAGCCTCCCGAGGCATAAACCCTAAATCGTCAAGCCTCAAGCCACGAAAAGTTCCACAGCGCCGCCGCCACCGAAGGGGAGATTCATGGGACAGAAAGTCTCTATTCCGGCACCCTACCGGGACGGGGAAGTGCCCCAGAGCCATCTCCATCGATCTCCACCGCCATCTCCATCACCATTGCTGATTCCCATGATGAGGAGGGAGTAGTTCTCTCTCGAGGCTAAGGGTTCTACCGGTAGCTATGTGTTCATCTCTCTCTCTATGCATGATATTATTGAGATCATGAGCTTGTAATCTATAGATCTATTCTGTTACTTAAGTGCTTTAATTAATCTCTGCTCTCCCCATGTGTGTGAAAGTGACAGCGTGCTCACCATGGTGGCACTTAGGCTAGAGATTACAAATACTTTTTATGAGTTATATTTGGAAGTGGATTTCTTGAAGAAATTGTGGTGTTTGTTGGACTCATCTAGTGCTCAAGGTGACAGTGTGGGGTTTTCTAGATGGGAAAGGCTTACTTTGAGGAGTGCTGTTATAGCCCTACCAATGATTAGAGTGTCCAACCAGAGAGTAGTATCATAAAGAGAAGATATATTTATATGAGAGTGTTCACTATTGAAAGTATGATCCCTAGGCCTTGTTTCTAAACATCGATACACCGTTTGCTACTAGATCTGTTACATGTTTGCTTGCTTCCATCTTTATTTCAGTTTGCCTTTAGTCTTTTCCACGCCATCAAGTTATCTTCTATCACCGTTACCACTTATAATTATCCATACCACTTGTATTTCACTATCTCTTCGACGAACTAGTGCACCTATACACCTGACAAGTGTATTGGGTGTGTTGGGGACACAAGAGACTTCTTGTATCTTGATTGCAGGGTTGCTTAAGAGGGGATACCTTTGACCACTTCCTCCCTGAGTTCGATAAACCTTGGGTGATCCACTTAAGGGAAAACTTGCTGCTATTCTACAAACCTTTGCACTTGGAGGCCCAACAACTGTCTACAAGAATAGAAGTGCGTAGACATCAGGTTCCCAACGAGCTCGATATATTTTGACCCAGCAAGCTCACAGAGCACTCTTTACATGTTAGGTCGGATGCAAAGCCAGTCAAATAATCACTACATTGCTTTGCTAAGGAGAAGAGAAGAACCATTAGTGAATAAATCACCCGGCTACTTGCAGCCGGATTCATCATGGAGGTTTTCCACCCGGAATGGCTGGCAAACCTAGTGCTGGTGCTGAAAAAGAACAAAGCTTGGTGCATGTGTGTTGACTACACTATCCTCAACAAGGCATGCCCCAAAGATCCGTTCGCCCTGCCAAGGATAGATCAACTAGTCGACTCTATGGCTGGTTGCGAGTTGTTGTCGTTTCTGGATGCGTACTCCGTCTACCACCAGATCTGGTTGAACTCCGCTGATCAAATAAATACATTCATCACCCTGTATGGGGCCTACTGCTACAACACCATGCCATTTGGGCTAAAAATGCAGGTGCCACGTACCGACGCTGCATGAAGAAGTGCCTGCAATCGCAGATCGGCAAGAACGTGCACGCCTACGTCGATGCCATGGTAGTCAAGACAAAGGAGAGACGGACACTCCTCAAAGACCTGAAGGAAACATTCCCCAACGTTTGTCGGTTCCAGATGAAACTGAACCTGGAGAAGTGCGTGTTTGGCATCCCAGTCGGCCAGCCCCTTGGTTTCCTTGTCTTGGATCATGAGATCGAGGCTAACCCGGAGAAGATCGGCGCAATCGAGCACATGCAACCACCATAGAATCTGCGCGACATGCATAAGTTCACTGGGTGCCTAGCCTCCCTTAGCTGGTTTGTTAGCCGGCTGGGCGAGAAGGCACTCCCCCTGTACCAGCTCATGAAGAAAATGGACAAGTTCGTTTGGAAGGCATAGGCAGACGAGGCCTTCCGCGACCTCAAGTGCATGTTATCCTCTCCGCCAATACTGGAGGCCCCGCTGCAAAAGAGCCAATGCTGATGTACATTGCAGCTACCAAACGTGTATTCATCATCGTGGTGGTGGTTGAAAGGCCAGAAGAAGGAAAGGCGTAGCCGGTCCAGTGCCTAGTATACTACCTGAGTGAGGTACTCTCGCTATCAAAGCATAACTACCCTCACTACCAGAAGCTGGTGTATGACATATACATGGCCGCCAAAAACTGAAGCACTACTTCCAAGAGCACTCCATACGGGTAGTGGAGCTAGCCCTCCTTTTGGAGATCATCGGCAATAGAGACGCCACCAGTTGGGTGGCGAAGTGGGCAATAGAGCTCGCCACACACTGCATTCGGTACGAGCCAAGGACGGCGATCAAGTCTCAGGCACTAGCGGATTTCCTCGTCGATTGGGCATAGACACAGTACCTGCCTCCATGCACTGACTCCACGCACTGGAAGCTATAGTTCGACGGCTCCAAAGTGTACGGGGGACTCGGAGCCGAGGTCGTCATCACCTCTCCAAAAGGTGACCGGCTAGAGTACATGCTACAAATCCACTTCCGTGCATCCAACAATGTTGCCGAGTACGATGTGCTCATCCACAACCTCAACATGGCAAAAGAAATTGGCATCAGATGCATCCTCTGCTTTGTCGACTCAGACCTAGTGGTGCAGCAAGTATCAGGCGATTGGGATGCTAGGGACGGAAATATGGCACTATACCGCTTCTTCATACAACATCTATGCCTGCTTCGAAGGATGCGAGTTTCACCATGTGCCTTGAGCAAACAACAAATCTGCGGACGCACTAGCCCGTGTCGGGTCAATAAGAGTAGAAATTCCGCCTGGAGTCGCCCTCAAGCATCTGCGCAAGCCCTCCATCAGGCCATCTCCGAAAATCCGACTCTAGGCGAGCATCTACGCACTAGCTTAGTTTATTTCTGCTTTGTTTGCTTGTTTCTTTTATCAAAAACACACAAAAAATTAGTTGTACTGGTTTGCTTCCTTTATTAAAAACACAAAAAATGAATACTCCAAAAAATACTAAGTTGTGTGACTTCACCGGCACCAACAACAATGATTTCATGTGCACACCTATTGCTCCATATGTTCCTGAAGCTACTTTCTTTCAAATTAAACCTGCTTTGCTCAATCTTGTTATGACAGAACAATTTTCTGGTGTTGGTACTGAAGATGTTGCTGCTCACCTTAATAACTTTGTTGAACTTTGTGAGATGCAAAAACATAGGGATATAGATGGAGATATTATTAAGCTTAAATTGTTTCCTTTCTCTTTGAGAGGAAAAGCTAAAGAATGCTATCCCAAACTAGAAATAGTATTGATTCTTGGACTAAATGCAAAGATGCTTTCATTGGAAAATACTATCCTCCTGCTAAGATTATATCTATGAGAAGTGAAATAATGAAATTTAAACAATCTGATAATGAACATGTTGCTCAAGCTTGGGAAAGAATGAAATCTTTGGTAAAGAATTGTCCCACTCATGGACTGATTACTTGGATGATTATCCAAACCTTTTATGCAGGACTGAATTATTCTTCAAGAAATCTGCTGGATTCTGCTGCTGGAGGTACCTTTATGACCATTACTTTGGGTGCTACAACAAAGCTCCTTGATAATATGATGGTTAACTATTCTGAATGGCACACTCAGAGAGCTCCACAAGGTAAGAAGGTAAATTCTGTTGAAGAAACCTCCTCCTTGAGTGATAAAATTGATGTTATTATGTCTATGCTTGTTAATGGGAAAGCGCATATTGATCCAAATCATGTTCCCTTAGCCTCTTTGGTTGCTCAAGAAGTCCAAGTTAATGTGAACTTTATTAGAAATAATAATTTTGGCAACAATGCTTATAATAATTATAGGCCATATCCTCCCAATAATGGTAATGCTTATGGCAATTCCTACAACGAAAATAGGAGTGCACCCTCTGAACTTGAAGTCATGCTTAAAGAATTTATTAGTAAACAAACTACTTTCAATAAAACTATTGAGGAAAAACTTTTGAATGCTGAAAGAAATATATCATCTTTGTCTGAAGCACAATCCTCTTTGATTAATAAAATGGTTGCTAAACCTGAAACCATGGAAAATCCCTTTGCTGCTACTAATGCCATACAAGTTAGAATTGATGAAAATGTTAGACTATTAGCTGAATTGCATGCTAAGTGGGAAAGAGAAGATCAAATTGCTAGAAATAGTAGTATTTGTACTATCACCACCACTAATGTTGACGCTGGCAAACCACATGAAGTCCCCATTCCTTTTGCAACAATGCCTAGAACCAATGGAACCTTTTCTAATAAAAATGCTGAAATTCTTTGAAATATGGGAAACAATAGCTCTACTACCTTGGATGGTAATTATGATTTTGATCTTGATGGTTACAATATCTCTGAAGTAATTATGTTCCTACAAAAGCTAGCTAAAAGTCCTAATGCTAGTGCTATGAATATGGCCTTTACAAAACACATTACTCATGCTCTCATAAAAATTAAAGAAGAAAAGATGAAACATAAAGCTTATATCCCTATGAAATTAGAAGATGGTTGGGAACCCATCATTAATATGAAAGTGAATGATTTTGATCTAAAAGCTTTGTGTGATATTGATAGTAGTGTTTCTATTATGCCTAGAATTATTTATGAAATGCTTGATTTGCCACTATTAGGAGATTGTTATTTAGATGTCCAACTTGATGATAATGCTAAAAATAAACTCATGGGGAGTATTAATGATGTTCTTATTATGGTTAACAATACCTATGTACCCGTTGATTTCTATGTTTTGGATGTTGAATGCAATGCTTCTTGTCCTATTATTTTGGGAAGACCTTTTCTTAGAACTGTTGGTGCCATTGTTGATATGAAAGAAGGCACCATTAAATATCAATTCCCACTCAAGAAAGGTATAGAACACTTACCTAAGAAGAGAGAGAAGATTACTTTTGCCTCTCCTATTAAAACAAAATTTGGTCTTAATGCTTCTTCATTTGAGGATACTTGATTCTTGCTTCTTATGCCTAGCTCAAAGGCGTTAAGGAAAGCACTTATTGGGAGATAACCCAAATTTTTAGTCAATAAATTTTTCTTTCGTTGGGTCTTGGAAGTTATTGCCTCAGTAATAACCTCTGCTTATCATTTTTGTGTGGTTTTTGTGCCAAGAATAACCTCTAATGAGAGAGAAATAATGCTTGGGAAAGTTGCTGTCCTGAAACAGATTTTTGTGCTTCGCTGTAAAAATTCGTGAAAAATATCTGTACGTCGGATTGAGCTGATTTTTTGTGCTTCTGCGCCAGGTTGTTATCTAACTTCCGTTAGTTTAACACTTTTCGATTTGAGCATCAAAAGGTCTTCGGAAAACTTGATTTTTACCTACTGGTCTGTTTTGACAGATTTCCACCATTATTTGCATTTGCTTCTTAATCTCTTTCTCTTTGAGTTCTCTTTGATCACTTGAACTTTTAAAAGGAATTGCTACAGTAGCTTGTGCTTTAATGGAAGTTTTACTTGTGTTTAAACTGAACCTAAAGACTTATTATCTTGAGTACACTAATGTTGCTAATGCAGATTGTGTGAAGTTTTGTATGAAGGAAATTTTAAAGTGTAGGGAAGAATAATGTGATAAGATGAAGTATGGACAAAAGCTCAAGCTTGGGTATGCCACCCGTGTCACCCCAAGAAATATTCAAGAAGTACAAGCGTCAAAGCTTGGGGATGCCCAAGGCATCCCCTTCTTCATCAATAAAATCTCAGGTTTTCTTCCAAACACTTCATTTTGATTGTTTCATGCACAATTGCGTTGTTCTCGTTTTTGTTTTTTGTTTTCTTTTGTTTAGTTTGCTTAAATAAATTGGTTGGACCCCCGCATTCATACATAGTTTCAAATAAGTTGATTTGGATTGGAGAAGAGTAGGAAAGTTCATGCTTATGAGTGGTACAAAAGGAGCTTGTTTTGACTATGGGCCTAGACTTTATCATGTCATGTTTGATATTGCTATGACTTTACGCTTTGTGATTTTTGGTGTAGCATGACTTGTTACAAACAATTGATATTGCTTAATGTGCCTTGAAAGAATCATGCGTTGTTTTAGCATATAAAAGCAAAATATTGTGGTATTCTCCTTTGATGCTTTATTTGGGTTGACTTGGTGCATGCTCACACCATGTTAAGACTATATCAAGTCACCATAGCCTCTATGATCATTTATTTTTCGACTTGTAATATCACTTTATGCTTTAATTAATATTTTTCTCGCTTTGCATGATTATGGCCATTATTGCTCTCTTAGTTGGTCACTCCCAGTCTTTTGCGAGTCTCCACATGTACCAAGTATGAGTTCCACTCATGCATCCAACTCCAAATAAAACCAAGTTATTCGAAAGAGTCCACCATACCTACCTATTAGCATTATTACTATTCCAAGTATGTTCATGTTTTTATCTACCTTCTGAATTAAACTTGTTGTGTGAAAATTAGTGATTAAAGCTCTCATAAACTTGATGGCATACTTTACTTTATTAAACTTAATAAACTTGAACCATTGTGCCCATCTCTGTTCCGTATATGCTCGCGCTTTGTAAGTTGTGAATTAGCAGAACCATGTTACCATGGGGAACGCTTTCAACATTGCACTTTATTTAGCTGATATCATGTTCTTTTGGTTATGGATCCCAGCGGTGTGAAATTAAAGGGGAGCTTGTAAGCTCATGGAGTTTGTATATGTGTTAGAGAAATGCATGGGCGGCTAGCCTAAGCCATGCCTAATCATGGTGGAAACTTGTAGCATAACCATAGTGAGCAATCTGTGAAGCATCCTCAATAAAAAAACCTATGCAAATAGCAAATAGAAAGATCGCTGAGATGCTCATTGTCTGTTGCCTTGTCATTTTGATATGGGAAAGCTCTTGTATCATGGGGCAAGGGGTACCCCATTGGCGGTTCTCTATGATACACATGTACTTACAATGACAAGAACTTACTCGTGACTAAAGTTGAGTAGCATGAGGTTCGGTACTCGTAATCAAGGGGCATGAGATTTTCAACTTATAACTTGTCAAGCATATCCTCATATTTGTTCACTTTAACCTTGATCACCTAAAGATGCTTATGATAGGGGTAATGAGAGCTGAAAGATAATAAGTACCATAATTTTTGGAAGCTCTTTATGAGACTTGAATCCCTGCTTCCTTCTATGAAGGGCCTTTCTTTTACTTTTATGTTGAGTCTCCATCTTCTATCTTTATGCACCTATTGAGAGAGCATAGTGGTCATTCTTAGTTTAATGTGCATTGTCCCAAAACTTGTTGATTGATTCATAACTTTGATATTGCTTGTTCTTAAATTATTTGTATCTAGTCACCCTTATTTACTTTGAAGGTGTCCTATGCATTTATGTTTTGTTATACCATGAGGGACAAGCTGAATACCATTCTCATTATGTTTTCTATATGTGAAACAAATAAACAAAAGTCTTTCAAATCATTGTTATTCATGAATTTTTTGCTTGTACCTTTTCATGTTACAACATAGTTGTTATGTCTTATTGTTAGAACTATATTTTCCATGTCTATGTTAGAGTACTATGATCCCAGCTATCAATGTTTTACAAATACCTTGATCTAGATTGTGATGGTGCATGTCACCTCAAAAATTATTCTTTTTTATCACTTAACTACTCGAGGACGAGCATGAGTTAATCTTGGGGATGTTGATACGTCGTAAATGTATCTATAATTTTTGATGTTCCATGCTTGTTTAGTATCTACTTTCTTATGTTTTGTTCATACTTTGAGGTATTTATATATATTTTCTAGAACTAACCTATTAACAAGATGCCATAGTGCCAGTTGCCTGTTTTCTGCTGTTTTTGGTTTCATAAAAGCTAGTAAGGACATATTCTCGGAATTGGACCGAACAAAAGCCAAAGTCAATATTTTACCCGAAGCAACACGGAGTCCAGAGGGCAGCCGAAGGGGGGCCACGAGGCGGCCACACCTGTAACTACCTCGGTGAATTACGCTCTTAGTTACATGCCTGGATGAACGAAAGTGGTTAAAATAGTACGGTGGGGCCCAGGGCCACTCACGGTAGACCTTTCGGCCGTCCTAACCACTTTCAGATCATCGGGACAAGAACGAGCGGCGTAATCGGCAGGCGAAGGGATCAACTACATACACAATTGAGTATGTATGCAAGCCACATACAACAGTCCTCAGAGCGATTCCATCTAAAAGAAATTGAAATATTGCAATGCCATACGGCAAGATTCAAATATCCTAGATAGAGATAATAATTTAGGATAGCTCCCCATACAACAAATATTAGAGTATCAGGCGGAAGCGAAAAACAAGATCCGAGTACGGATAAGAAGCAAATCGGCATAAGATGCCACATAAATAAACACATCCCGCCCACAGATCTCACGGATCCCCGATCCCGGAATCTCTACACCGAGTGATTGTTGCCAACATCATCTGTCTCCTCCACCCAGTATCCATCTTGCGAATACACCTGTTCATCTGAATTAAACAATTTATCGTGTGAGACCCTAGGGGTACTCAGCAAGTCTTTATGCCACTAAAGGGGACACAACCTGGGGTGACACAATTGCAGCAAAAGGTATTAGCTAACAATTCTATAGATACTCGCTAACCATCCGCCTAACCAATGATAGACGGATGTCCGTTAATTAAGAACAACAGTTATAACCGTATAATTAACAGATCCATCCTCCTCCTCGCTTACCAACGAGGAAGCGGACGAACAACCCCCCATCATCCGTTGGCAGTTTTATTAACCATTCCATGAGTATTGCACTATTTACTAGTCAAGTACTTAGTCAAATTAAAAGTGGTACTTTAGTTATACTTGTCTATGATCGAGAAACTGTGCTCCAAGTCGTCCATAACCGCGGACACGGCTTTCAGAAAGATTTACCCTACAGGGGTGCACGAATAGCAACACACTCGATCAACCTCGGAAAAACCAAAACAAAACCCAACGAGGCATTCACGACAAAGCAATCACAGGATTCAGAAATATTTCAGGGGGCCACCCCATTAAGCTACCCGCGACGAAGCTAGCTGACTCCGAGACGGACTCAAGGTTTGTGTGGACGGCGGTAAACGACTGGGAACCCGGAAATGTGACTGGGCTTGTCGATACAGCGAAAATGTGTCACGATCCAAAACAGTACAGGATAGTAATAAAGCCCCAAACTAATTGTGGCCCCAAGAAATAAGAATGAATCAAGCTCTAGCTCAGGGGGGTCCATAAGGCCTCCCGAATGTGGATAGTGCGAATAGCCAAGGAATAGGAATCAAGTACTCGGGGTCCTACGGGACACAAGTGAGCATGAAAAACCAAATAGCAGATATTGCTCACCGGTGCCTCTTTCATTAGTTATCCCATTACTACTCAGTTATGTTGTTTAGGTACCTCATTATTCATCAGACACTCACATACCCTACACATGCTTTTCTGCGACTCGCATGGCTCAAACAACTCCTGTAGTAATGGCTCATGGGATGGAGGAACGAGCTTCAGTGGGGTTTAAAAGTAAAGGCTATGCAGTACTTGGGATTCAATTTAATGCAATCGCGACTCAACGATGCAAGAATAAGATAGAGGCAGTAGGTACTATATGTATGCAAGCATGAGGTAGTGCTTGCCTGGCAGCTCAGTTGAAGCGAGAGATGGATCTGTGTAGTACTCCTGTGATTCCTGGTAATTCTCCTGCTGGGCGTCTATTCGAAGAAGAACCAAACAAACAAGGTCCAACATAAATAAAGTGCACAAGCATATGAAATCAAATGCGACAAGCAAACAAGCATGCCATGATGAATGATGCACAATTTGCATGGCATTAAAGTAGCATGGCATGGTGAGGTGTGGAATACAAGAATAAAGCATTTTATTATTTATTTGGTCCAATTTTGTTGTCATAAACAATTCTGATTTATAAATATGGCATGATGCATGCTTCAATTCAGAACAAGGAATGCATATATAGAACGGGCTCGTCACGCCGATCGATTTAGACATATTATTTGCCAAAATTGGAGTTATAGAATTAAAGTTATTAATTTATTAAGAAAAGGGCATTTATTTGTAATTTTAATCAACTCAAACTTTTAAAGTACTCAAATAATATTTTGAATGGCATATTTGAATTCCTCACCTTTTCTGATTCCAAAACATATATCATTTGTATTATTTGGATTTGTATTTTAAAAGTTATTTAAAATCTCATTTGAATTTGAATTTAAACAATTTTGAATTTGTTTTATTAAACAGAGTAGTGGCCAGACGTTTTACGCACAGGCAGAGCCAGACGCAGACACTGACGAGTGGGCCATGCGCTGACTCAGCAGCAGGTGGGGCGCAGTGGTTTGGCCAGCTTTTCTCACCCACTGGGGTTTACCCGCAGCGACCGACAGACGGGCCTGGACAGGTGCGGGGCCACTCGTGCGCGTGGCCAGCAGGGGGCGACACGTGGGCGATCCATGGCAGCGCGGGCGGAGAATCTCCAGACCGCGGGGGCTTTCTTGCAAGAATACACTGGGCCTGACAGGTGGGCTCCTGGGACTGCGGGTTTAGGCGGGAAAAAGGGCAGGGGTGTTTCTGCGAAAACGACAGCGACGCTGGACTGACGGCCGCGCGTCGTCAGCAGAGAACAGGGGGCTCGGTCGGAGTTCTGACGATGATGGCGACTAAACGGCGGCGAATCTCGCCAAGCCGCAAAAAGGAAAGATGTAGAGGGTTGTGCGGGCTACAACTTTCGTTCAGGTGGCGGCGCTGGAGGAGGTCTATGGCGCGCGGGGCACGACGGGGAACAGAGGCAGGACGGAAGCTGCTGCAGCTGCGGCTGTCTGCCAGAGCGCGGCGCGCGGCGGTGCACGAAGGCTGCTCGACGGAGCGCGGCGGTGTTACGGCGAGCTAGAAGGGAAAGGGAGATGTTCGGGAGGTAGAGGTGCTCACCAGCGACCAACCGGTGCAGACAGGCGTGCTCGAGGCAGACCAGATCATCGGCGTGGCTCGCAGCCGGCTTCGTCGGCTCCCTCGCGGTATGGTGGCGACGGCGACGCTCCGGCGAGTTCCAGGCACGGCTGCAGGTCCAGGGCGTCGGTGAAGTAGCAGGGGAAGGTACTGGTACTCCCGGCTCGGATTGACGCCTGCCGGAACGACGAAGGACAGAGGGGGCCGTGTCTAGGGTTTAGGAGGAGAAGATGGCATGGTGGCTTGGGGAGGAAGAAGAGGAAAGGGGAGAGGGACTTGGGCGCCTCATGGAAGGGATCTGAGGTGGGGTGAGGCGGTAGAGAGGACAAGGGGAGCACATGGGGTGGTGGTAGCTTTGCAAAAAGTGAGGAGGGGTGATCGGGTTAGGTATTCTCTCCCTCCTTCTTCTCTTTGTCTTGAAGCCAAAGAAAGGAGTAGGGGGGCAGGTGAGGGTGAGACGTGGTGGGCTTGCCCAAAGGAGAGAGGGGTAGCTCGGGCCTAGCTAGGGAGGGAGGCTCGGGTTAGAGAGGAGGTTAGAGCTAGGGTTAGGGTTTTTGGGCATGATCAAAAAAAAGGCCAAGCAAAAGGTGGGGTTTGGGTGATGGATATAGAGTGAGGGAGGAAGAGAGAAAAAGAGTGGTTTAGGGTTGCTTCAACTCATGCAAACCAAATGACATTTAAAAGAGAGGAAAAGAAAGGGGTGGAAACAAATGTGCATGGCCCATGCATGTTAATTCATTGCCATGTTTTATTCTTGTGACAACAATAATAATACAACATGGCATTATATACATGCATCCCAAAATATGGAGTAAAGGCTAAGCAAAAGAAAATAGAATTGGATCCATCCTAAACCACATGAGCTAAATTAAGTGGCAAGAATAAAATAAAAGCCCATGGGTAATGGGATGGTGGAATTATAAGGTGGTGACAAAGAAAGGTGGTGGAGTGGAATAAAAGTTATGCCCCCAACTCAACTTGGGCATTAAACAATATATCAATAACCAAATACAATACCAAGAGGCAAATACAATTAATAATGCATATGAGAGAAGAACCAAAGAAAGAGGGTTTTATATGATGCTCAAATGCAAGGTGGCATGATGACATGAGCATGATATAATTATGATGCAACAATTATATGTAGGAAGTAGCCATTATATTACTAGACCAAGTAGCATTACAATTGTTAGACAATTGGGATGCTACAACACCCTAGGGTGGCGCGGCCAGCCCTAGGCGCGCCTCCACATGGTGTGGGCCCCTCGAGCCTCCACCGACCTTGCCCTTCCGCCTATAAAAGCCTCCCAGGACGAAAACCCTAAGTACCCGATCAAAATCCCACAGAAATCGATGGAAGAGTTTGTAGTCGCCGCCATCTTGATCCCCAGATCGGGGGGATCCGAAGCTCTTCCCGGCACCCTGTCGGAGGGGAGAGATCACCCTGGAGGCCTTCTTCATCACCATGACTGCCTCCGGTGTGATGCGTGAGTAGTTCATCCTTGGAAAACAGGTCCATGTAGTAGCTAGATGGTTGGTTCTTATCCTTTGTGCTATCATGTTTAGATCTTGTGAGCTCCGTTCATGATCAAGATCATCTATTTGTAATCTTACATGTTGTGTTTGCGGGGATCCGATGGATATTGAGATGCTATTTCAGATTGATTATTGATTTTATCATGTCTATGTTATTTGTGATCTTGCATGCTTTCCATTGTTAGTAGCTATCTTGGTCAAGTAGATGCTAGCAACTCCAAGAGGGAGTATTTATGATCGATAGTGGGTTCATGCCTCTAGTAATCTGGGGAAGTGACAGGAATCTCTAAGGTACTAGATGTGCTGTTGCTACTAGGGAGAAAATAACAATCCTTTGTCCATGGGACAATCGTATTGTTTACTTTACACACTTTGCTTAATGCAATTATCAGTTGCTTGCAACTTAATACTGGAGGGGGTTCGGATGATAATCTGAAGGTGGATTATTAGTCATAGATGCAGTTGGATTACGGTCTATGTATAATGTTGTAATGCCTAATCAAATCTCTAGGAGTCAAGATGATTACTATATGCATGGTATGCTTTCTCGAGTCTGTCAATTGCCCCACTGTAATTTGTTCACCCAACATGTTAATTATCTTAAGGAGAATCACCTCTAGTGAACTATGGACCCTGGTCTATTCTTTTACCATTGATAAACCATCTACTATTTACTGTTTATTGTTTACTTTCTGCAAGAAATTACTATCTTCTACACAATATGTTTAATCCTTTGTTTTCAGCAAAACCGGTGAGATTGAAAACCTCACTATAAGTTGGGGCAAAGTTCTGTGGTTGTGTTGTGCAGGATTCCAAGTTGGAACAACACCTTGGGGTTGTTTCCTTGCTCCTACTGGTTCGATAACCTTGGTTTCATAACTGAGGGAAAACTTGCTGCTGTGCTCATCATATCTTCCTCTTGGGGTTCCCAACGAGCTCGATATATTTTGAGCCATCAAGCTCGTAGAGCACTCTTTACATGCTAGGCCCGATGTAAAGCCAGTCAAATAATCACTACATCGCTCGCAGCCGGATTCATCATGGAGGTTTTCCACCCGGAATGGCTGGCAAACCCAGTGCTGGTGCTGAAAAAGAACAAAGCTTGATGCATGTGTGTTGACTACACTATCCTCAACAAGGCATGCCCCAAAGATCCGTTCGCCCTGCCAAGGATAGATCAAGTGATCGACTCTACAGCTGGTTGCGAGCTATTGTCATTTCTAGATGCGTACTTTGGCTACCAGCAGATCCGGCTGAACCCCGCTGATCAAATAAAGACATTCATCACCCCGTATGGGGCCTACTGCTACAACACCATGCCATTTGGACTAATAAGTGTTGGTGCCATGTACCAACGCTGCATGAAGAAGTGCCTGCAATCGCAGATCGACAGGAACGTGCACACCTACATCAATGACATGGTAGTCAAGGCAAAGGAGAGACGGACAGACCTCGAAGACCTGAAGGAAACATTCTCCAACGTTTGTCGGTTCTAGATGAAACTAAACCCGGAGAAGTGCGTGTTTGGTGTCCCAGTTGGCCAGCCCCTTGGTTTCCTCATCTTGGAACACGGGATCGAGGCCAACCAAGAGAAGATCGGCGCAATCGAGTACATTCAGCCACCATAGAATCTGCACGACATGCAGAAGTTCACTGGGTGCCTAGCCTCCCTTAGCCGGTTCGTTAGCCGACTGGGCGAGACGGCACTCCCCTGTACCAACTCATGAAGAAAATGGACAAGTTCGTCTAGACGACATAGGCGGATGAGGCCTTCCACGACCTCAAGCGCATGTTATCCTCTCCGCCAATACTGGAGGCCCCGCTGTAAAAGAGCCAATGCTGATGTACATTGCAGCTACCGACCGGGTCTTTAGCGTCGTGGTGGTGGTTGAAAGGCCAGAAGAAGGAAAGGCGTAGCCGGTCCAACGCCTAGTATACTACCTGAGTGAGGTACTCTCGCTATCAAAGCATAACTACCCTCACTACCAGAAGCTAGTGTATGACGTATACATGGCCGCCAAAAACTCAAGCACTACTTCCAAGAGCACTCCATACGGGTAGTGGTGCTAGCCCCCCTTTTGGAGATCATCGGCAACAGATACGCCACTAGCCGAGTGGCGAAGTGGCCAATAGAGCTCTCCACACACTACATCCGGTACGAGCCAAGGACGGCGATCAAGTCTTAGGCACTAGCGGATTTCCTCTTCGACTGGGCATAGACGCAGTACCTGCCTCCATGCCCTAACTCCACGCACTGGAAGCTATAGTTCAACGGCTCCAAAATGTACGGGGGACTCGGAGCCGAGGTCGTCATCACCTCTCCAAAAGATGACCGGCTGGAGTACTTGCTGCAGATCCACTTCTGCGCATCTAACAACATCGCCAAGTACGAAGCTCTCATCCACGGCCTCAAGATGGCAAAAGAAATTGGCATCAGATGCGTCCTCTGCTTTGTCGACTCAGACCTAGTGGTGCAACAAGTATCAGGCAATTGGGACGCCAGGGATGCAAACATGGCACTATAACCGCTTCTTCATACAACAGCTATGCGTCTACTTCAAAGGATAGGAGTTTCACCATGTGCCTCGAGCAAACAACGAAGCTGCAGACGCACTAGCCCGCGTCGGGTAAATAAGAGCAGAAATTCTACCCAGAGTCGCCCTCGAGCATCTGCGCAAGCCCTCCATCAGGCTATCTCCGGAAATCCGACTCCATCATACTAGACGTAGACCCGGGGATTGCCGGCTCCAAGCGACCTGAGCCTGCAGCTAAGGCCCCAGGAACTACCGCACCACACCTGGAGACTGCTGCATCACATCCGGGGACTGCTGCGCCACACATGGGGACTACCGCCTGCATCCTGGGGACTGCCAAGTCAAAGGCCGCGACACTCCTAGCCGGTTCCGGTAGCCCGGGGACTGCCGGCTTAGGTCTTCCACCCAGAAGGCCACCCGACGAGCCCGAGCTGTCCGGGAGCAAGGAAATCAAGTTGATCATGGAGACCGTTTGCGCCATCTGCGAAACACCTCCATGGGGCAAGCCATTCATGAATTTCCTGGCTAAAGGGGAGCTGCCTGATGAAGAGGTTGAGGCAAGGCAAATAAAGTGCAGGGCGAGTGCGTACACCATCATCAACAATGAGCTATACAAGTGTAGTGGTGGAGGAATCTACCAGCGCTTTGTGAGCCAAGAAGAAGGAATCCAGCTGTTGGTGGACATTCACCAAGGTGAGTGCGGTTACCACGCATCATCACGAGCCATAGTGGCAAAGGCATTCCGCCATGGGTTCTACTGGCCCACGGCGCTGGAGGATGCCGAGCAGCTGGTAAAGGCATGTAATGGATGCCAACGATTCGCCCAATAGAAACTCACTCCATCGGCGGCACTCAAGACAATCCCCATCACTTGACCATTTGCCGTTTGGGGCTTGGACATGGTGGGCTCCTTCAAAACAGTGCGATCCGGCATGACGCACCTTCTAGTGGCCGTGGACAAGTTTATCAAGTGGATTGAGGCAAATCCAATCAAGAAGCTGGACAAGCCTACAGTGGCCAAGTTCTTCACCGACATCATCACAAGTTTTGGCTACCCCAACAACATCATCACTGACAACGGCACAAACTTTGCCAAAGGGACTTTTGCGCGCTTCTGTGGAGACAAGGGTATCCACCTGGACCTAGCCTATGTCACACACCCCCAGTCTAATGGGCAATGCGAGCAAGCGAACGGTCTGGTCCTAGTTGGAATCAAGCCACGGCTGACCGAGCCACTGATGAGACCCCCGGATGCTGGATAGAGGAGCTGCCGGCTGTGTTGTGGATCCTGCGCACCACGCCAAACCACTCCACCGGTACACACCATTCTTCCTCGTCTACGGAGCAGAGGCGGTCCTCCCAATGGACATCGAGTTCGACGCACCCCGCAAGCTACTATACACTAAGCAGCATGCCAAGGAAGCGCGTGAGGATAGTGTCGATCTCCTCGAAGAAGCATGAGAGCTGGCCTTGTCCAGGTCTACCATCTACTAGCAGGACCCACATCGCTACCATGCTAGCCGGATCCGCAACATCTAATTCCGAGAGGGCGACCTAGTCCTGCGGCTAGTACAAGACACCAAGGGGATGCACAAGCTGTCTCCACCTTGGGAGGGGCCATTCATAATCAGCAGAGCGCTGCAAAACAACGCATACTACCTCATCGACGCCTACCAGCCGGGAAATAACAAGATGGACCGCTCCGGCAAAGAAACTGAGCGCCCGTGGAACGTGAACCTGCTTCGCCCATTCTACACCTGAGTAAAAGGTGCATATATCTTACTTTTATGTAATGAACAAGTTGAGGAGCCTCGACACAATCTCGGTGACTCTGTAATCATTCAACATTCTCTGCTGCATAATTTGATGTTTTCTGGCCGCATTATTTCTAACCCCGGATCCGACAGTCTCTCATGGGGACTCACCGGATGGCCCAGACGGCTACGCATTCCAGAAGGCGAAGTACTGTATGTGTCTCTAAGGGTTTCCTCTTCGATTTCGGCTATAGACCGCAAGCCGACTGATAGACACAGCAAGAGAATAAAACTTGAAGACCCATAGAGGAAAAGTCCCAAGGAAAAAAACATCTGGACGTTCCGGTTGTGCTTGCTCACTCGAGGCCGATAGCCAAAATCCGATGTATTGTGCAGTACGCCAACCAGCAAACCCTTTGATCCCGACTCACGACTGGCAAGGGCACAGCTCGAACGGCCAATGCTCACTAAGAAAAGGACTAAGTTATTAAGCTTTGCGTGAAACGTCAAAGTTTCAAACCAAACAAACAAACTATAGACTATATTTCTCCTATGCATATCTAACGCATAAACCATTATTTATGTTTCATCTTTGCATGAGCCAAAGTACCAGAGCCGGATGCTAATCGCCTCCCAGACGACAGAAGAACAAATAAGGAGCCTCAGCCTGGCTAAATTCTCCAGCCGGCACGAACCTTGGGAACTACACCCTGTGGGTGCGCTCGCGCGCCCCCACACAGAAACTTGCAACTAGAAACAATACAAAGGAGCTTCGACCTGGTTGAATTCTTCAGCCGGTCTGAACCTCGGGGACTACACCCTGTGGGTGCGCTCGCGCGCCCCCACACAAAAACTTGTAACTAGCAAGAATACAAAGGAGCTTCAACCCGGCTGAATTCTCCAGCCAGCCCGAACCTCGGGGACTATACCCTGTGGGTGCACTCGCGTGCTCCCACAGAGAAACATGCACACAACAAGTGCAATACATAGGAAGTGCAAGAAAAAAGCACAAGACAATATCACAAAGGGAGACGAGGCTCCCACTAGAGTTCAATACAGAACAAAAGAAAGTTTTTCACAAAAGAACAAGTCAGTATCATGAAGACAAGTTCCAAACCAATATAAATACACTTGTCATTCTAGGGATTAGGCAGAAGGACCGGAGGCATCCGCTGGGGCATGGCTGAAGGAGATATGCCCTAGAGGCAAATAATAAATAGGTTTTTATTGTCATATCTCAATTAGTTTATAGTAGTTTCATATTGTGCTATAACTATGCCAAGTAGAAACATTGGTACATGTGTGGTATGAAACAACCAAGTCCCTAGTAGTCTCTATTCATACTAGTTCGTTGGTCATGAGGATGATCTGAGTTTTAAGATCATGGGCATTTATACCAATTGACAACGGGATCATATCATTGGAGAATGATGTGATTGGACATTCCTCGAAGGATTGCAACACGATCAAGTCATATAGTTCATTGTTGCAACAACTATACCTAGACTCCTTTTCCTTAGACCGTGAGCTCATATTACTCACTGTTTCCCGAGGCTGCTTAGACTACATCAACCGTCATCTGGTAATACGGTGGCCATAAAGGTGTACGTTGGGTATTCCGAAGGAACAGTAGATAACATGTGGCTGCAAGACCATGATTTGTTCACCCACATGACGGGTAAAGATACATATGGCCGGCTTGGTGAGATTACATCCATAAATGTTGCAACATGTGACTTGGTCACGGGGACGAATATCATGGTAACAAGAAAACAAAACTTGTTGTGAACACGATTGAACAAGGTATGTGATACCAATGATCAGATCTCGGACAAGTCGTATCGAGAAACAAAAGGAATTGGATTCTGCATTTAGCGGTTCAAATGACATTGTCATCAGGAATGCATAGGGGTCACATGGATATCCCTGGTCCCTCTATTGATCATTGATACAAATCATGTCTAGAGCATTCCCGAGCCGTGGGAGGATACACTTAAGGGTACGATGAGAGTGATCATTCGTAAGACGGAATCACAGTAGAGAAAGAGAAAGCCGGAATTGTTCTATAGAGAGATCCGAAGTTGTTTGGAGAATGGATAAAGGGCCGGAATCATTCTGGGAAAGATCCGAAATCGTTTGGAGGAAATCGAAAGGGAACCGAAAGGTGTATCGGGTCAAAACAGATTTTGTAATATGTATTTACATATTAATTAATGTAATTAATATTAAATATAATATTAAAATCTAATTTGAAGGGGTATTCCACTAATGGGCCAAACTTCCTAGGGAAAAAGGGCCCATGAGGGAAAACCGAAGGAGGGAAGTGCCAAGGGCCAAATAGCCAAGGCCCAGGCACCTCAAGGGGCCCCACCCGGCCAGCCTAGGGCTGTGCGCGCGGTGGGGCCCACCCCTAGCCGGCCGGACCATGGTGCCCTAAGGGCCCATGCGCCTCCCCCCTCTCCCTTGATTAGTCCCACATGGGAAACCAAAGGGGAGGGCACACCCCCCCTATATAAAGGGGTGCCCATGGGTGGGATGAGACACACCAATTTTTTGGAGAAGTCCTTTGGTTGACTTCCTCCTTCCCTCTCTCTCTCTATACCTTGTGACCATGGCCCCAAGTCTGGGTTGTGCGATCAAGGCACACCTGCAGTACGCCGTTGCGTTGTGGGGATTCCTAGCCGGATATCAACTTCCGCACTCCCGGCGGGATCGGGGAGCTGGAGGTCTCATCGTGCACCGGATGTGTACGAAGACACGAGGCACAACACTTGGGGTGCTTAAATGTCGTGAGACGGAGCTACTGCATGATGAAGATGAAGAAGGAGCAAGGGGTGACCTGCGAGGAGCTTCGCGACCTTGAGGTCGGATACGAGTACGACTACTTCAACCACGTTCCCCACGGAATGTTAACCGCGTATGGTCTACAAGGGTATGTATTATCTATGCATTGGCCATTACCGCATTACTACATAGATAGATCCTAGACAGTTTTGGGGTTCCATCGTAGGAAACTTTTTGTTTTCTACTACGGATCCCCTTCAATGGCTGCTGGAGGCGATGTCGACAGAGGCAGAGGCTAGTGCAGCCGGGGCGTTGGAATCTGCTAGAGCCGGGAGTGGTTCAAAAGAGTACGGCTCCGCGCCAGACGGGTCGCTGAAGTCCTGGTCCAGCTGGACGAAGATCCTGATCTTGACACTGCAGGAGCGGATGTCAGGAACTTTGGCGCGAAGCTGGTCATAGCTGGTTCCCTGCCAGAATCCCCTGGAGAGACTCCGAAGTCCATGTTAGGGTACCAAGACTTCGACAGTGGAAGCATCATCTCCATGCCTCCGCATGCCGCGCAATCCCATGCAACGTCCATGATATCAGGAGCAGGGAGGAGTTTCTCAGCCAAGGCCTTCATCATAGCCGACAGAGTAGAGTCCGGCCAGCCATACGTGTAGACATCAAGGGCTGCATCACGCAGCTGCTTGGCCTCCACGCACGCAACTTCCACCAACTCCTTCTGATGGAGGTCGTGTCCAGCATCCGCCTTGGGGATGCGGGCCAGAGCTTGGTCAGTCGCCTCAGAATACTGAGCTGCACCCGAGAAAGAAGCAGTTGTTCTACACCGGCTACAACAAATGAAGAAGAAGTTTACTGAAGGATGATTTTGGCAATCTGGCACAGCTCTGCTAGCGTCGCCTTGTCCCGGGACTAAGCAACCTTCAGTGTCTCCGCTTGCTGGGCATAGAGCTTCTTGAGATTCTTGAGCGCCGCAGTCCGGGTATTTGCGACCTTCTTGGTTTGGCCGGCCTTGACCTCCATACGCTTCTGATGCTCCACCAGCTCACCAATTTGGTATTGGCAAGCCCGGTTGGATTCCTCCAGCCGAAGCACCTTCGCCTTCAACCTCTCCACCTCCCGGTCCTTGTCCGCTAGTAGAGCTGCAGGAGGGTACCCAATGGTCAACAAGAAACACGAAAATTCACGCAATCGGGAGGACATGGCAGAGCAAGCAATCTTACGGCCCATGTTCTGCGTGATCTTGGCGGCATTAACAAATGCTTTCTGTGGAAGAGATGAAGTAAAAACAAGGGAACCATTTGAAAGAAAAACGACAAAAATAGTAAGGAGATATTTACCTCAAGGGAAGCCCACAACGCCTTGGCCTGGCCAAGCCCTTGCTCCATCGCCTCGATCAGGTGGCGGGCCTGGCCGAGGGCAACGGGTGCCGACTCAGAGAGCTACGCCAAAGCAGAATCCGATGGCGGCGCGACCTGGGCTGCCCGCCAGCCGGTAACCTGGAGGTCGTCGTCATTGTCGGCAGCCGCACGCGACGCCTCTAGAGCCCCGTCACACGCACCACTAGATCCGGGAGCCACCTCCCGCCCACCGTCTCCAGCGGCCGGCTACGCAGAAGCTTCTGGCGCCACCTCCGTAGGCTCCTCCACCTGATAAGTGGCGGAGCCTGGCTTAGCATCGCTCAACGTCGGGTCCGTGCCCTCCGTAAGACGGAGCGGAGGGGCGGCCGCGGAACCACGCCCCGCCAAGAGAACCTCAACGAGCTTGGAGGCGGCGGAAGCCTGATGCAAAGTCACGGGCGCGGCCGGCGGCACCGACCCCACCGTGCCCACAACAACCTCAGCCAGCACGGTAGCGGAGATCACACCCGGTGCAGTGGGTCCCTCAGCCCCAGCCGGGGGAGGGGCGGACGTGGTGGTGGTGGTCGCGGAGCCAGGCTAGGACATCGCACCGCTACATGCAAGGTGCAAGGGAACATTAAGCAAAAAGCAAACCAATGGTCATAAGCAGAATAGGAGCAAAGACACGTACCCGACGACTCTTCGCGCGGTGGCCGTGGCCCTCGTTTGGAGGGCCCTCTTCGAGCCTCCACCGGCTAGAGCAGTACTGGCCGAGGCAGCCCGCTTCCCCCTAGCCCACGATGTGGCAACCTCAGCCGGGTCCGCGTCCATGCCGTGCGCGGCCGCTCCAGGACATAGGTAGAGCGTCAAGCGTATGGCTAAAGAAGACTAAAACAGATGAAGACTAGGAAAGTATAGTCACCGGGTGGGTGCTCGCAACTCTCGTTGGCCCGGGTAGGGAAGCGCTCCATCTCCTGCGTAGGGTACTACTGCGGCTTGAAATCAGCCGCGAAGGAGGGAAGTTCGTCGTCCCCCATGCCTCCCTCCACCAGCTGTGCCATATAGAGCTACTCAACAAGGGGAAATAAGAAACAGAAAGAAATCCCTCGAGAAAAGTTCGCCCGGAGAAGAAGAAAAGGAGCTAACCTTCGGCGATAGCAGGTCACGGTGGTACGGTCGACATGAGAAGGTCCAGTCCTCCGCTAGCGTCTCCTTCGAGATGGTGGCAATCCACTCTTGAATGGCCCTATATGGCACCTCCAACCGAGACACCCGCGTGGGATCCAGGGAGCCGGATAGGTGGCACATCTTGTGCGACCCCTGCTACAGCGGAAGCACGTGGCTTGTCATCCAGGACAGCAGGATGTCCCAGGCAGTGAGCCGCTCCTTCTCCACCAGCACCTCCACGCGGACGGCCATTCGGTCCATGTCGGCCTGGGCGCCCAGGTTTTGGATGGTCCATGCCTTCCGGGTGGAGGGGACGTTGGCGAAGACCGGCACCTTGATGAGGTCAACGCCAGAGGCATTGCACACATAGAAGTATGAGCGCTGCCATAGCTTAACGGTATCGGGGATCTCCAACCGCGATATCACCGCCGACGGTCGCGGATAGATGACCCTGTAGCCGGTCTCTGTCAGGGGCCGCCCTTCCCCACCTCATGGACCTTGAAGTTGAAAAACTTCAAGAAGTTTGCCGCGTCCGGGCAAACCCCTAGGAAGGCCTCACAATAGGCCGCATGATGTGACAACTGCGCAATGGCGTTGGCCCCTAGTTGGTGGAGCTGAAGGTCGAGCGTCGCGAGGAGCTCAAGGACGAACCTGCTCAGCGGCAGGCCAAGTCCGCGGGCAAAGTGGGTGAGGAAGATGACGGCTTCCCTGGGCTGGGGGTTAGGCACCCGCCCCCTCCAGCGCGAGGCGATGCTTCACCAAGCGCTCCAACGGGAGGAATTTCCCCACCAGTACTTCTAGACAAGATTGTCGGTGACGTACAAGCCACACCAGCCCCCGGCCTATTCAGGCAACATCTTGTTGGGCACAGTGGTTGCGTTAGAGAATCATTGTCTCGTCGTTACGAAGAACAAGCGGCAGTGCTGGTGACCAAGAAATGGAGGCGCAAAGAAGCAATGAGGAGGCAGAACGCAAGGGGCAGAAGCAACGGGCGGATGAAGAAGATGAAGTGGGGAAGGACCCCTCCCTTGCGCCCCTATTTATCGAGGCAGAGCAAGCATGCCCCGTGCGCTCCCTCCACCACGTGGCAAGAAAATGCTCCGCTCCCCCATGACGCTTCAGCTACGGATCGCGTGCGCTAATGTAACTCCCGTAGAATATCCCACAAGAATTACTACGGGAGGCGAGGCACGCATGCGATCTCCAAGAAACCGCAATGATGAAGATGTGTGCGTGGTTACCAAAAACTGCCGCAGTAGACCAAGGGGTCAAACTGACGTGACATGCGCCAAAAGTGGCAGGCGTGGCCAACGTAAGCACTGACATCATCAACCAAGTGATTCATCTACCCCGTCGGTTGCGGCAGCCAGTATATTCAATCTCCGTTCACACCCTATGGGTGGGCCACCGATTCCGTAGCCGATAAATTCTAGCCAGGGAACAACAAGCATCTCGAGCCGGAAAACGACAAGCACTACCAAACAAGCACTACGAGACAAACTTGCGACCAGCTCTTCATCAACAATCATTCTAGCTTAGCCAATGAGCACGCAAGAACTTCTCCACAAGGCAAAGTCTCAACACGCTCAGGGACTAGTGTCGGGGGGATGACGCCCGGGTAGGACAAGCCATGCTCAACTGGTTGGCTCTAGGGAGGCCTGGCCAGTTGGCCGCAAGACAAAGGATCACAACCGGGTGGACCGCTTCAGCCGGTCCGCCCTCAAGGTTCCCCGGTTGGCCCGTCTAGCCGGGTGACTAGAAGAGCCGGCTGGGTGGACAACTCTACCCGGCTGCCTCGGATCCGTTGGCCAAAGGTACGGAGGGGGTGACACTCCTTGCTAATCACACCCCTGACCGGATAGGCTGACGCGCTGCCCTACCGGCACTACAAGACGAGGGCACCAAGTGCCCAAGGCTGGAAGCTGACGAGTAAAGTGCCATATGACAAGTAAAGCACCGGCTGATGAGTAAAGCGCCAAGCTGATGTGTAAAGCGACGGGTGACGCCCAAAGTAACGGTGCTGGGACACTATAGCGCTATCCCCCTATACTGAAGGTTGACCGGGCCTTGGCCCACTGGCTAGGCCCCGCCAGCCGGCCTGGTTTGTAAACCCAAAGCCTAAACAGTAAACCCTAGAGCCCACATTGTAATGTACTTATCCCAACCCGTATATAAGGGGGGTAGTGCTAGGGTTCTAGGTAGGCAATTACAAGTTACAAGTTCTCTAGATTCTACAAGTTCAGTAGTTCTTTTCTTCCTCTAGCTCTCGATACCAGCTAGGGAAACAGCTCAAGGAGCACTGATGAGTGCATATTTGCATCATGTTTTATATTATTGTTTTGCATTATAGTGGTAGGATCTTGGTATTTTACTTTGTTCACATGCACATTTTATGTCTTTTTTCACCAGGATCAGGACATATGGTGGATACAATGGACATAATTCTTGGAGAAGTTGTATTGGGGAGAAAAGGAGTCAAAAACAACGTAAATCGCTTATTTGGGAAATATCAATAACACCAGAAGAAAACCCGAAGAAATCGAGGCATCCAGATGATTTAATGACCAACTATACGGTGGGAATTAATTTTCCGGTTGTATAGTTGGCGCCGCCACTGCCTCCTCAAATAGTTTCACCCCGTGCAACTAGATCAGGGAGACGACATACAGAACAACCAGAAATCATCAAAACCTCACCTCTAGAAGGCATCTGGAGGGGAACTTGCCCAAGGGATCCATCTTCGCCCTACGCAGATTTGGGAGGCCGAGGCATCGATCTTCATCTTCATCAATCGCTGCACCACCATCATGTCCATCCATCCCATCTTCACCCCATCTAGATCTTGTTGTAATTTCCATACTTGTTGTGGATTTATACAAGAACTATTCATTTACAATTGTTTCCATTACCATTGCCATGATGTTGATTGCCTCTATGTCTGAGTAGATCATTAGTTCTTGGGGAGATGGAGAAACCCTAGCATATGATTGAGATAAGATAGAGATTATTATGTTATACATCATTATGTGTATGTGTTAATTGTCTTCATATTGATGTTGGGAGTTGTGCACCTCCTTAATATTTGCCTCTTATGGGGACACGATGAAGGGGATTACTTGTTGCTAGACAGAGGGATTATAACACTTATTGTGACTATAAAGTTGTTGTCATTCTTTACGTACTAACTTGGGGAAACAAGGAGAACTCATAAAGCCATGTCCATGCCACGGAAGAAATCCCTTAATAGCGGGATAATACGATTGATGTCGTTTATCTATCAGTTGTGGTTATGAAGGATGATGTGAGCTGTGGTTGCTGCCTATTTGTCCATATATGGAGCTCCTCCCACATACATACATATCATGAGAATATTGGTTATAATAATCTTGATTGCTTAGTCTAAATTTCTAGCGGTGTATCCACCACTCCCTGAGAACGCATTTTCCCCATTGTAGTTCCAAGCTCTTTTACACTCACTATTCTTACTTTCTGCATTAAGTTTTACTTTACTTTGATTGCTTCATTCAATCAAAAACCCAAAAACAATTCTACTTTTCTTGCATCTCAAAATTAATCTTTAAGTACTTCGTTTAGTTTTAGTTTAAAGAATTTTAGTCTTTCGCCTACCACTCCCAATGGTATCGATATCTTTACTTCAAAACTAGATATAAACGATTTGTGCAGTTGCTGTCATCAAGCTATTTTCTGGTGCCGTTGGTTGGGAGCTTAGCGCTATAAGTCACTTTACTTTTAGTTATTTACTTTCATTGTACTAATTTTTAATTTAAGTTGCGGGACCGCAACAATGGATAACACTCAACATTTAATCCAGCTTGAGGCAGTAAGGAAAATGGATTCGCCCGTGGACGCTTTTATAACTGTCAATAAAAGCATAAATCCAGATGGAATTGAGATCCACCCTTTATTATTTGAACTATTACACTCTAAGAAATTTGCAGGAACCGACAAAGAAAGTCCATATGGACACTTACAACTTTTTGAAAATGTTCTTTGTTCCTTTATATTCGACGAATGTAATCTTGATATGGTTAAAACCCAGTTGTTTAGACAAACTCTCTCTAATAATGTTTGCGAATGGTATAGATCTTTTTGTGTAGAAGCACCAAGGACTTGGATGGAATTGACAACCGATTTCCTATCAAAATATTACTCGGAAAGAAAAGCTCACAGGATGAGAGGTATTATTATCAGTTTCAAAAATAGTCCTGATGAGAGTTTGTATGAAGTGTATCTAAGGTACAAAAGCTATCTAGATAATTGCCCCATCATCGTTTGTCTGATTGGTTAATCACTCATACTTTTTATGGAGGGCTTAATAATAAAAATATAATGAACCTAGACACCGCTTATAATGGTAGTTTTCTCTGTTATACCTATGATGAAGCCTGGAAACTAATAATGAAAATGGGAGAGACAACGGAGAATCTTAAAAATAAGGAGAACATTACGAATAGTTCTTCTGAATATGCTTGTGTTAACGATTTCCTTGCATATGAAAGGTTTTGTGCAATGATTAAAACCCTTTGTATTGATTCTTACTCAGTAAAGAAAATTATTGAGAATTATGCAGGGTGTCGTTGTATTGGGAAAGGTAGTACCTGAGAAGGTTAGATAGAGGTGTGGAGACTAGCAGGGAAGCTCTCGATGGCATCCACATGCGGGATTGGATACGAGCAAGTGTAGCGAGACACAGGAAGTACCCAGGTTCGGAGCCCTCGTGGTGAGGTAAAACTCCTACTCCTGTCGATCTGACTATGAGTAGAGTATAGAGTACAATCGCTCCTCGAGCTATATGAGCTAGCTACCTCTTAACTGCTCCGCCCTTGCTACGAGAGCCTTGCCCCTCCCTATATAGGCAAAGGGGCAACAGTCTGACTGGCCAATCCAGCTAGCGGGTCCCACAGGCGGGCCCCAGCCGGCTGGTCATCTACAATATCCAGTAAGGTATGTCATGTCGAAGTACATGCCGTGCGGGTCGTGGGTACAGTGAACATCGTGCGAGCCTGTCGTCAGCAACTGGCCACTATGCCTATGTCACTCGCAAAGTCTTCGGTATGGCCTCGTAGTTGTGAGTCTTGTCGCTATACCAGGGCGTACCGTGCACTGTGCAGCATGTCGCGCTGTCCTCTTGATTGTGTCCGGCTATGACCATGTAGCCGAATCCGTGTCTTGCGGCCTTTCCTGGTTCCGGCTACCGGCTGGTAGCCGGTACAAAGTGCCTGCGTCCGGCTACGATCTGCTAGCCGGACGCGAGCCTCCTGCCTTAGTTCTTGTCTGGTTGGGGTATCCGGGGCTCATCCCCTCGACACAGGGCATTTACAGGTACCTACAAAATGGGAACCCCATAAACCCCTTGAAGAAGAAGCGTGCAAGAGAAAGTGCGCTAATGGAAGAGTTCTCCTCTACACCTATTCAAGAGAATATCAAGAAAAAGCAAAAAGAGGAAGAACAACTAAAGGGAAGATTAAAGAAACCATAAAAGAACCCCGAAGCTACCAATATAAATAATGTTATATTGAAGGATCTTATGGAAGCACGAATAATGGATAATGAAGTGGTTATGCTAGACTTTGAAACCTCATAATTCATCGAAGGTAAGGTACAAGGTAACAAAACTTCTAAACCTATGACTCCTATATATTGTGGAGAAACTTTCTTATACGGAATTTGTGAGCCGATTTCCACTATAAACATTATGCCTTCATCACTTTATGAGGAACTTCGCTACAATTTAAATAATCCAGATGTGGAACCGGTAGACACTACTATTAAATTGTCTAATAGAACTAATATAAAACCGGAAGGTGTTATCAGAAATATCTATGTCTTTATTGGATCACTCATGTACCCCCTTGATTTTCATATTGTTGATATGCCTTGAGATTCTTTTTGTCCTATTCTTTTAGGTAGGCCTTTTGTTTCCATAACCAAAGCTCGAATTGATAATAAGAAGGAGAATATTTCACTGATGTTTGGAGAAGAGGAAATGACATTCCACTTCGCCAAACTAAAGAAGAGGCCATATGAAGTGGAAGATATCAAGGAAGAGAAAATGATTGTCGAGCTGGCCGCCATTCATTTCAGTACTCCACAAGATGAATTAGAGAGGATCCTTAATTGGGAGGAATCACCGGATGATGTGGAGAGAGAAGACATGGATGATTACCTTGATTCAGTTTCGGAAGCACAAAATCCAGATGACTATGAAGATCTGGTAAGAAAAGGAGATGAATAACATCCGCCAATTGAATTGAAACAACTTCCAGACGATATGAGGTATGAGTTCTTAGATAATGAAAATAAATGTCCTGTTATTATTAGTAAAAATCTATTAGAAAATGAAACAAAGAAACTCATTTGGATCTTGATTAAGAATCGTGAAGCATCTGGATATACTCTAAGTGATATTAAAGGAATAGATGCATCTATTGTAACACATAAGATTACCATGCTTGATGATGCTGAACCGGTAGTCGATACACAAAGAAGGCTTAATTCAAAAATGAAGGAAGTAGTAAGAAAAGAGGTTATATGCTTATTAGATGCTGGCACAATATATCCTATTTCTGACAGTAAGTGGGTTAACCTAGCTCATTGCATAGCAAGACAAGGGGGTCTTGATGCTGCTATGAATGAGGATGGTGAGCTAGTTCCCGTAAAACCTATTGTTGGATATCGCATGTGCATTGATTTTAGGAAACTAAACCGTGAGACATGGAAAGATCATAAACCGATACCATTTCTGGACAAAATTTTAGAAGGACTTAGTAATAATTCTTATTTCTGTTTTCTTGATGGTTTGGTGTATATTCTAAAATTGCTATACAACCGGAAGATCAATAGAAAACAACTTTCACTTGCCCTTATGGCACATATGCTTATAGATTAATTCCGTTTAGCTTATGTAATGCAGTTGTGACTTTTCAAGAATGTGTTTTAAAAATCTTTGATGATCTTGTTGAGAAGACTATAGAAGTTCTAACAAATGATTTCGTTGTTTGTGGAACAACATTTGATAATTGCCTCTACAATTTAACCAAAGTTTTGCAGACATGCAGGCAATCAAATTTGGTTTTGAATTGGGAACAATGCCGTTTCATGGAAAGAGAAGGTAAAGTTTCTGGGCATAAGGTTTCAGAGAGGGGTATAGAAATAGATAAAACTAATATAAATGCTATAAAAAATCTTCCAATACCTTAGGACATAAAAAACTTTAAAATGTTTCTAGGACATGTAGGTTTTTATAAGCGTTTTATAAAAGATTTTTCTAAAATAGCTATGCCTGTCACCAACCTTCTTGAAAAAGAAACTCCATTCTACTTAGATCATGACTGCATTGTAGCTTTTGAGAACCTTAAAAAAAATTAGTTTCAGCACCCATCATGCAATCTCCAAAATGGGATGAACCTTTCGAAATCATGTGTGATGCTAGTGACTATGCTTTAGGGACTATGTTAGGAAAACGAGACGGAAAGAATTTAAATGTTATTTCTTATGCTAGTAGAACTCTTAGTAAGATTCAAAAAAATTATGCTACTATAGAAAAAGAGTTCATAGCCATAATTTTTGCTTGTGAGAAATTTAGATCTTACATCATTAATTCTAAGGTAATAGTTCATACAGATCACCAAGCTTTGCGTCATCTCCTTGTGAAAAAGGATGCGGAGCCTAGGTTGATTAGGTGGGTTTTATTACTACAAGAATATGATTTGCAAATAGTAGATAGGAGGGGTAAGGATAATCCGGTAGCAGATCATCTCTCTAGGATGGAGGGAATAATTACTAACCCCATACCTATAAATGAGTCATTTCTAGGAGAATATTTAGCAAATGTTGAAATTGCGGATCCTTGGTTTGCGGATTATGCTAACTATCATGTAGTAAAATTTGTACCTCCTAGCATGACGAGGAATCAAAGAATGAAATTCTTTAATGATCTTAAATATTTTTTTTGGGATGATCCGTATCTATATCGTCATGTCCCTGACAAAATGATTCGGAAGTGTGTTCCTAACCATGAAATGAATGCAATTTTTCAAGATTGTCATGACATCTCGTATGGAGGACATCATGCAGGCAAGCGAACTACAACAAAGGTACTTCAATCCGGATTCTATTGGCTCGCCTTGCTCAAGGACGCATACAGGTATGTAGAACACCGTGATGCTTGCCAAAGAAGGGGTAATATAGGTAGGAGACAAGAGATGGCAATGAATTATAGTCTTATAATCGAACCATTTGATGTATGGGTAATGGATTACATGTGACCTTGTATAGAATGAAAAGGTTACACTCATATTCTTGTTGCTGTCGATTATGTTACTAAATGGGTTGAAGCTATTCCAAGAAGCCATGCAGATGCAACTGCCTCAGTGAATATGATCAAGGATGTTATATTCCCTAGGTTTGGAGTTCCTAGATTTTTAATCGCTAACGATGGTTCTCATTTTATGAAAGGAACTTTCAGGAAAATTCTCAGCAAATATGGAGTAACCCACCGCGTTGTTTCACCATATCATCCTCAAACGAGTGGTCAAGTGGAACTCTCCAATTGAGAATTAAAGACCATACTCGAGAAGATGGTGGACAAATCAAGAAAATATTGGTCATACAAGTTAAATGACACATATGAGCATACCGTACTGCGTTTAAAAATCCAATGGGAATGACACCTTATAAGATGGTATATGGTAAGGCATGCCATTTACCTTTAGAATTGGAGCACAAAGCTTTTTGGGCGATCAAACCTAAACTATGATCTTAAAGCAGCGAGAGAAAAACGTTTATTAGATATTCATGCTTTAGATGAGTTTAGGAGTGAGGCTTATGATAATGCTAGATTGTTTAAAGAAAAAAGTGAAAATATGGCATGATAGAAAATAGAAAATAAGACTTTTAAAAGTGGAGACAAGGTGTTGCTCTATAATTCTCATCTTAAGTTGTTTCTAGGGAAGCTCAGATCAAAGTGGGAAGGACCCTATATAGTTGAAGAAGCTTATTCATCAGGAGTAGTGAAGCTCCAGGGAAAAACACCATCTCTTTCATGGGTGGTAAGTGGACAACGCTTGAAGCATTATCGAGCAAAAGAAGATATAAGTGCAGTCACCATACAAGTGATCACCCCAGAAGAGTTGATTAAGCAAAGATATACAAGGAATGGCAACTACAAGAAGGATAGAGTCGAGACAAAATGAGCAACACTATGGTCAAGCTATTGACCATAAAACAGCGCTTCATGGGAAGCAACCCATGCAAAATAAAGGTTTGAGTAAGTTTTTAAATTTTCAATTATGTTTTAATCGAGCTTGTGTTAAATAAGGAACATTTGAAGCTCTAGCAAAGAAAAATAAGATTGATAATGCTAAAATCCCGTTCAAAGGATACTGGTCGAAAATTAAGCTGTCATTTTTTGTCAAAACTTGATATTTCATTAAGTTTCAGATTAATAAAGAATTCTCGGAGAAGCAGGTAAATTTGGTGGATCTAGAAGGTTTAACGACCAACTATACAGCGGAAATAAAAATTCTAGCCATATAGTTGCGGTCGTATAGTTGTTTTGACATCACCCTTCCGTTCACGAAAGGTACTGAAGGTTTAACGACCAACTATACGGCAGGAATAAAAATTCCAGCCGTATAGTTACCATCGTATAGATATCGATGCCGTTGTCAGAATTATTTTCTAGGTACTGATATTTTAACGACCAACTATGTGACATGAATAAAAATTCTGCCTATATAGTTGCCGTCATATAGATATCAACCCTTCTAAAAAAATATTTGGAGTGCAGAAGGTTTAACGACCAACTATATGACAGGAATAAAAATTCACGCCCGTATAGTTCTGGCCATATAGTTGGTTCCGCCATAGAAGGAAAATCTATAGTCGGTTCATAACTATACGGCGGGACCTATACAGGCCGCGCCCATATAGTTGCTCGTTACGAATGGTGGCTAGGGTTTTCGACCGCCCCTTTTAAAGCTGATCACATCTAACCTTTTCATTAAGTTTTCGTAGAGCTACAACCTCCGACCTCGAAAAATCCTCGCCATCCCTATACGTACAAGCCCCTTCTAACAATATTTGTGCAGCAAAGCCATGCAGTCCTTCCATGTCAACAAGATTTGGAGGAAGAAAGAAGAGAAGCCCGTGAAGAGGATCGAAGAAGTAGAACCTAAAGGATCATCATCATCGTCCATCTCGGGGATCAAGCCTCTCCCAAACTAGGAGGACATGTTCCCGCAAAGGATGGAGATGATGAGGTAAGCAGAGCGGGGAAAGAGCAAGGATGAGTATCTCCCTAATCCCTATCATCACAACATAGGATCCTATTATAAACCTCCTCTCGGTCCGTTGCCTCTTAAAACTAAGAAGGTGCAGCAAGATGAGATTCATGATAAGATCTATCAGTTGCAAAAAGCTTCGAAGACATGTGTTGAAACAATTGGAGAAGGGATTGACTCCTACTGGATGATGAGCAAAGACCTTGAGAAAAAGGTCAATGACATCGATGGTAGAGTTGGTTTCTTGATTAAAACTATTTTTGAGTTGACAGATGAGAAGAAATTCCTCAAGAAGAAAATTTTGAAGCTTCAATATGACATGGCCAAGCTCAGCATCCGCTTCGCAAGCATAGCTAAAGATTGCAACATAAGGGAAGAAGGCAATACTCTTCCTACCCAGGAGGAGGAATAAGTACCAACAAGGAGTTATTTGATCCCGCCTGACTTGATTCCAAGCTTGGGGAGATCTTTAAGACCTTGTAATCTATCTTATAAGTTTTATATTACTATTTTAGTTTTGCATTAGTTCGATCTTAGAAATAAAGTTTGCAGCATTTGAATTCCCTTAAGGAATAGTCGATCCCATTTGTGAAGTTTCGAGTTTATTATCATATATGGAGCATTACTGAGTTTGTGCTTGTTTTATTGGATATATGAATGGCTTGAGTATAATTTTACGTACACTTGATGATAGCAATAGGAGTCTTCCACACCATTGGTATTAATGGAACATATAAAGATAATTTAATCGATATGTTGTAAGTTCATGGTTTGATTTACAAAAGTAAAAATAATCTGATTAGTCAAGTTGAGAAAGAAACCTCGAACAGAGGAAACATTTAAGAAGTGCTATCAAATAGAGTGAGAACAAGTCGAGATAGAGTCTTCAAGTCATAAAGATGCTTCATATACAATTGGAATTTGGTAATTGAGATTGTTAAACTTTGAATTCCTACATGAAGTGGAATGTATGACTAGCTTCTTTGCACATCACTTAATTTTTTTTGTAAGCACATATATATATATATAATAAGAAGAAAAAGAGCGAACATGCAAAGAGCAAATAGGCATATACCACTATATTGTAGTAAGACGAAGAGACGTTTTGAGATTTTGAATCCCAAGTGTATATGCTAAATCCTAAAACACTTGGAAAATACCTCGCTAACTCATTCGGTCGAACTGAATACTTTTACATCATGTTGAGATTCATCTTTTGTGAACCATTGATCACTAAGGTGTGGAAGCCTGCTAATATTATTCAGATGGTTTGAGTAAAGTACTATTCATGAGCTCACTCCTATGTATGTTATAGGATAAACACATGCTGCAATTGCCTCATTTATTTTATCGACTCAGCTTCATGAATATGAGGATCACATTCACTAAGCCAGCCTTGCTCGGGACGAGCGAGAGTCTAAGCTTGGGGAAGTTGATGAGTGCATATTTGCATCATGTTTTATATTATTGTTTTGCATTATAGTTGTAGGATCTTGGTATTTTACGGTGTTCGCGCGCATGTTTTATGTCTCACCAGGATCAGGACAGATGATGGATACAATGGACACAATTCTTGGAGCAATTCTATTGGGGATAAAAAGAGTCAAAAACAACATAAATCGCTTATTTTGGAAATATCAAAACACCAGAAAAAACCCGAAGCAATCGAGGCATCCAGATGGTTTAACGACCAACTATACGGCGGGAATTAATTTTCTAGCCTAGTTCCGGTCGTATAGTTGGCGCTGCCACCGCCTCCTCAAATAGTTTCACCCCGTGCAACTGGATCGGGGAGATGACATACAAAACACCCAAAAATCGCTGAAACCTCACCTCCGGAAGGCATCTAGAGGGGGAACTTTCCCAAGGGATCCATCTTCGCCCTATGCGGATCTAGGAGGCTGAGGCATCAATCTTCATCTTCATCAACCGCTGCACCACCATCATATCCATCCATCCCATCTTCACCCCATCTAGATCTTGTTGTAATTTCCATACTTGTTGTGGATTTATACAAGAACTATTCATTTACAATTGTTTCCATTACCATTGGCATGATGTTGATTGCCTCTATGTCTGAGTAGATCATTAGTTCTTGGGGAGATGGAGAAACCCTAGCATATGATTGAGATAAGATAGAGATTATTATGTCATACATCATTATGTGTATGTGTTAATTGTCTTCATCTTGATGTTGGGAGTTGTGCACCTCCTTAATATTTGCCTCTTATGGGGACACGATGAAGGGGATTACTTGTTGGTAGACAGAGGGATGATATCACTTACTATGACTATAAAGCTGTTGTCATTCTTTACGTACTAACTTGGGGAAACAAGGAGAACTCATAAAGCCATGTCCATGCCACGGGAGAAATCCCTTAATAGCGGGAGAATACGATTGATGTCGTTTATTTGTCAGCTGTGGTTATGAAGGATGATGTGAGCAGTGGTTGCTGCCTATTTGTCCATGTTGGAGATCCTCCCACATGCATAGATATCATGAGAATATTGGTTATAATAATCTTGATTGCTTAGTCTAAATTGCTAGCAATGTATCCACCACTCCCTGAGAACGCCTTTTTTCCTATTGTAGTTCCAAGCTCTTTTACACTCGCGATTCTTACTTTCTGCATTAAGTTTTACTTTACTTTAATTGCTTCATCCAATCAAAACCCCAAAAACAATTCTACTTTTCTTGCATCTCAAAATTAATCCAAGTACTTTGTTTAGTTTTAGTTAAAAGCATTTTAGTCTTTCGCCTACTGCTCCCAGTGGGATCGATATCTTTATTTCGAAACTAGCTACAAAAGATCTGTGCACTTGCAGTCATCAAGCACTTGTATTGAGCATTCGCTCCCCATATAGTAGATCCATGCAGGAGTAGGAGTTTTACCTCATCTAGAGGGCTCCAAACCTGGGTACATCGCTGTGTTTGCAGTATTTGTGCCCAACCCGTTGCTAGTAGCCACCGATAGCATCCTGATTGTCCCCTTCATGCCATCCCCAATGGCACTGCCGTGTTCCACACCACAACAGTGCATAAAAGTCCTAACTCAACTATTATGGATCCTAACAAAAGCAAGTGCAACCATTATATAAACATTAGACACCACTTACCTAAGAAAGCATTCAAAAAACAGCGAGACACATGATTACATAGAAACTTTATCAAACAAGAACATTGCCCAAGCCTCTACACATGCATAAGTAACTTCCCCAAGCTAGAAATTTTACAAGAACCAAACTTGAATAGATTACTACAAGAAAAGAGAAAAATGCGGTTATCAAAAAGAGAGTGAGTGGTACCTCCCCAAGCCTGAATAAATCAAGGGTGACCCACTTTACTGTTGAGGTACAAATAACCTCACTTTTGATGGTAATGGACCTTTGTTTCAAAAAATACTTCCTTGTTGAAGCATTGAGTTGAAACAACCAAGTGGCTTATGCAAGCATTTGCACGGTTGGCACAAACCATGGACGTCATTGTACAAGGTCCAAGTCCCTACGAAAATAGCAAACGAAGTAAAATCAATAGATTTGGTCTATGAACGGAGTTATTTCACCTAGCCCTAAGAACAAAAGAAAAGAAACATGAAACACTATAGAGAATTATAGGCTAGGGAGTTTCAAAGGTAGGTAAAAGAAAATAAAGTACATGGAACATGTACAAGGTAACCCACTAACCTGAGGTTGTCAACATAAAAAGATTAGGGGTTATAACCTTTTTGTACCCATCCCTGCCCTTGCTGCGCGGTGCTGCTCCTTGGTACAGGAGCGTGGTATGAGCATGTGCCCGTAATGCACCTCGTCTTCTCCTTATTTTCTTTTCTCTCTCTCTTTGGTCCCGTTGAAGTTGGTACGACCGGGTGGTACAGGCAGATTGCGCCCGTGCGGGTGGTCATTAAACCCTTTGGAGGTCTTCACGTTTTCTGCACCTGGTAGAGAGGTCGGTATGGGTGGGTAGTACGGGTACGTCCCGCCGTACGGATGCTCGTTAAGTGCGCGGTAACTTTGTTGGAATTTTTTCTTCTCCTTCCGACGCGTCAGATGAGTGGTACATGCGCGAGGTACGGACGGGTATGCCCGTACTGCTACTCCTTAAATTCACTATAAGCTCCGAAACAAGTTGTTTTCTACGATTTTTTTATTATTGACATGGGTATACCCTGCAGGTACTCGAGTTTAGTATATACGGCCCAGGTACGGTGGAAGTCCACGGTGTTGCCACGGCCCAATGAAGACTTTGAGTGACCCACGGACTCTTGATTACTTGCGAGACAAGAAGAAGTTTAAAGATAGAAAGTTTAAAGGGAAAATCCTAATCTATAACCGACTCGACCATCTACCCGAGACCTGGCCTATCTATATAAAGGCTAGGAGGGGGCCGCGAGGAGGACACACGCAGCCCTAGTTTCCACAACCCTCGCCAGATTGCATCTATGCACCATTGTAATCTTTGATCCCTTCGTTAATTCCAAGAGCCGACAAGTAGGAGTAGGGACCTCTACGAGGCCCGAACCTGGGTAAACCTTGTGTCCCTGTGTGCTTATTTGCTAGCTGATTGATGCTTCTAGCACTCCCTCCTTCTCCAAAACCCAAGTCCATAACAATGGGCATTGATGAGTTAAACTCTTGTCAATTGGCGCCGTCTATGGAAATTTGGAGTGCTGATGTTGCGGCTTCTTCAGCTCCGGATCTGAAAGTTGCGGAAGCAACATCTTCCCCAACCACTTCATGTGCGCCGTCATCAACGCTGGCGATACCAGCGCCAATCGTGAAAACGGTGGCAACGGTTCTGACCCACCCAACGGTGGCATACCTAATGGCGGGCCACCCAATGGCGGCCCCACCAACGGTGGCAATGGCGCGCTCATCAACAACGGAGGGGCAATCGAACCTCCAACCATGGTGAATGAGCACACTGGCGAACGTGTCGTGATCAGGCTCAAAGATCTCGAGTGGGCCCGTTGCCAAGAAGCTCTGCGAGGCAATCCTCTGCCCACAGGCACGTCGTAGGAGATGCTGATGGGATACCATTGGCTACTGAAAGAGGACTACAGACGCCAGCTACAAATAATCGCGCAACTCGAAGCGCGTAAAAAGGCGGTGGACGAGTCAAGCCTTCGACGAGCCGGGCTCTCCTCCCACGGAGGATCCTCCTCCAAAGGCAACGAGTACATGGCCAACAAGAGACGATCTCGAATGGCCCACCTCACCGAGCAAGAGCGCATAGAAGTTGTGAAAGTCCTCGACTTCAGCTCTATGACAGTCGACACTCGAGGCAACGTGGTCCCAAATATGCCGCAAGCAGCGGTGACAGCGGCCACCATGTGCCTACTCAACAACCAGCCGCCGGCTGGAGATCCCCGAGCCGCCATGCACCGATCTATGATCGCGGGCTTGGGGTTAATCGAGGCCGCTCTCGAAAAAGAGCCGACGCTGGAGCCGAAGAAAAACAAGGCTCTGTGAAAACACTATTCCACACCTTCGTCCATCGACGATAGTCACGATCTGTCTCGACGACGCGGCTCACGGCGACACGATCATGACTATGATGCACGTGATGACATCACGCAGCGCAAAATCGACATGTCAAGGGCACGACGTGCTCGGTCGACTGACTCAGAGGACGAAGACGTGGTGCCTTGTGGCGCCAAATGCTTCAGTAGGGCCATCAGACAAAAGCGAATGCCCAAGGGGTTCAAGCTCCCATCGGAGAACCCAAATTTGACGGCCTGCAGGACCCGAAAATCTGGTTGGAGGACCACATCTCCTCCGTCAGGCTCCATGGTGGGAGTCGAAGCACGACCATGCAATGCCAGCAGCTACAGCTACAAGGCGCCCCTCGAGCGTGGCTCAACAACCTCCCGCGCGGATCCATTCGTAGCTGGGAAGAGCTGGTCTACAGCTTTGTGCGCAACTTCAAGGGCACCTACAAAAGGCCCGCATCAATCGAAGAGCTGAGATGCTGCCAGCAAAGGTCGGGCGAATCACTATGCTCGTACATCCAGAGGTGGTCCATCATCAAGAACTCTGCAGAAAATATCTCGGAGGATCGCGCAATCGACGCATTCAACAGCGGCGTTTGCCGCATAGAGCTCAGGGAGGAGCTGGGCTACTTGAAGCCCAAAACCATTGACCGCCTGATGGAAACCGCGAATCGGTGGGCAGATGGAGAAGACTCGGTGAAAAATTGCGTTCACTCTGACGATGAAGCAGAACTCGAGCGTAGACACGACTGCCGAAGCAAACGTCGAATGCGCATCTACGGTGACCGTGACAACGTAAACATGGTCGCAGCCGGCTACACCGACAGGCACGACGACAACCGCAACAACGGCTATCATAGCAGTGGACACCGTGACTCCGGGAAAACCACGCAAGTATGGCAACGCCGTACTCACGACGAGGCAACCGTGACAACAATTGAGGACAAACTGTCTGGGCCGTTGTTGGGGGGATACCCCCAGGTAGGGTCACGCCAGGGTATAAAGGCCTAGTTAGCCGAGCTACGGCAAGGTCAAAGCAAGTGCTGGCCGAGTCACCTCAAGGCAGGCCGGATCAGGGAGTAACCCGGACCAGGGGACGTCCACCTAACTTGGTCTCAACCGACTTAAGCCATATGTCGGTAAAATGTATCTAACTTGTATGTAGGAACAGGTGTGGCCGGATGAACTATGTGGGATCCGGGTTATATCAAGCTTGTAAGAGAAGGAAGGTATCTCGCTGGTCAAAGGTGACTACTGTACGCATAGGGTATGCGAAGCGGACAGAGGTCGGACCACCAAGGCGTGGCCGACAAAGGTGACGAAGCCAATGTCGTGTGACGCAGGCACCGTAGAGGCTCACTAGCCTCTGCATGGATGATGTGGGGGAAAAGTGAGCCGGTCGGCTTACTATTTTGGGAGGAGGCATATTCCTTGGAATATGCCTCCACGTATGCCCTAAGTGGAGACCTAGCCACCCCTATATAAGGAGGGCTAGGGCTTCTGTAGAGGGGGTGGATTTCTGGTTGATTTCTGGTTGGATTCTGAGAGGTTGGTCTCTAGTGTGTAGCGATTTACTAGTGAGTTCCTGAGGGCTAGCTAGTGGCAAGAGTAAGAGAGTTCCTTCTTCCTCCTCTCTCCAATACAGCTCGAGGAGCACTTGTAATCTGTGAAGGTGAATCAAATACAACGCTTCCGTGTGTGGAATCACCACACTATCCCTCCCTGGATTCCCCTAGTGCATTTAGTCCCCACATTTAGCCTATACATGGTATCTGCTGTGACACCACCACGACAGTTGGCGCCCACCGTGGGGCTAGCGGCGCTAGCATGGGTCAAATTCCGGACGGGAAACCTCATCTGCACCGGCGAACGCATCGTCTCTGAGCTCGTTCAGCGCTTTGGAGCGCTGGACTTTGTTAGTGACAATGCTGGCTGCTTCAGCACGCGCCCTCTTCCGCGCAACAACCTCTTCGTCAAGCTCGGCGCGCACAAGGTCTACGTTGCTGTCGATGTGTTGTGCGTTCATCCGCGGCACGTCGTCGAAGGAGGCGAGCCACCCCTTAGCGTGGTTCACGGGGCGCGTATCACTCGCTCCCCGGACCATGCGGAGGTGATGATGACCGTGCTAGGTGCAGGCGCAAGCAAGGATCCTGCACCAGATCCGGAGGTAACACCTAAGGCACCGAGGAAAAGTAGAGGACCTCCACTAGAGAGGCCTGAGAATGTGCTACAGCAGGCAATAGATAGCTTGGAAAACCCAGTAGCAGCAGCAGTAGATCCGGCTCAGGCACATGCCGAGCTAGAGGAAACTAGGCAGAAAATAATAGAGGGTGAGAAAAAGATAGCCGCGGCTCAGCAGTCGTTGAACATGACACTGCGTGAGTATGCAAAGGAAAATAAAGTAGATGCTGTAAAAGTAAAGGGGAGAAACCTCATGAGTGAAATGAACAGAGAGGGTGATACAAGGATTGCGAAATGGGCAATTGAACTAGCACCTTATGCGCCACAATATGACAGAAGAGAGGCAATTAAATCTCAGGCTGTGGCGGACTTTTTTGTGGATTGGGCCGAGGTGCAATATGAGCCACCATTACCAGATCCGAACTACTGGAAAATGCACTTTGACGGATCAAAAACAAAAATCGGGTTAGGTGCCGGAGTTGTGCTTACCTCGCCAAAGAAGGACCAGCTGAAATACGTGCTGCAGATCCACTTCACTGCATCAAACAATGTTGCAGAATACGAAGCACTCATACATGGGGTCAAAGTGGCGAAGGAGGTTGGAATACGTCGGATCCAATGCTTCGGTGACTCGAATCCGTAGTCCAGCAGGTTTCAGGGCAATGGGATGCTTTGGACGCAAACATGGCATTATACAAATTTCATGTGCAGAAGATATCTGGTTATTTTGAGGGATGCAAATTTCACCATATACTTCGGGTGGAAAATGAGGCTGCCGATGTATTGTCGAAGCTCGGTTCAACCCGACAAGCAATCCCACCAGGCGTAGCATTGGAGCACCTTAGAAAACCATCCATCAGGCCATCCCCGGAGTCCGACTCAATTTTTATCCCGGCTAATCCAGAATCAGAGGCTGTGCCCATGGACATTGATGTAGGGAGTGGTTCGCGAAACGCGAGGGCTGCCTTGGCAAACCCGGGGACTGCCACGACAAACCCGGGGACTGCACAGCGCGATCCGTTAGAAGTTATGCCGGTGGATCTAAGGGAAATTGATGAGGATATGTTCCTAGTGAGAGCTGTACCAGCTTGGGCAGTGCCAATATTCCAATTCCTAAAGGATGGAACCTTACCCGCTGAGGAGGTACTTTCCAAGCAAACTCAGAGGAGAGCAAAAGCATACACGATCATCAATTCCGAACTATACAAAAGGAGTGTGACCAATGTCCTCCAGCGATGTGTTGACCCGGAGGAAGGACTTGACATCCTCTGAGATATACATCAAGGGGAATGTGGGCATCATGCCTCATCCAGAGCCTTGGTAGCAAAAGCTTTCCGCCATGGGTTTTACTGGCCAAGTGCCTTAGAACAAGCAGAAGATCTGGTGAGAAAATGCAATGGCTGTCAGAGATATGCGACAAAAACACATATGCCAATGTCGGAGCTCAAGACCATACCAATTACATGGCCATTTGATGTATGGTTCTTGGATATGGTTGGCCTGTTTAAACCAGCAAGAGGCAATATGACTGACATTTTGGTCATCGTGGATAAATTTACAAAGTGGTTGAAGTAAAGCGAATAAGAAAATGTGATGGATTCACTGCCGTAACATTTCTCAAAGACATCATCTTGAGATACGGTTATCCTCACAGTATCATAACAAATAATGGCACAAACTTTGCTAAAGGAGCATTTGCGCATTTCTGCGGGGATAATAAGATCCGGCTGGACGTTGCCTCAGTAGCCCATCCCGCATCGAACGGACAAGTGGAAAGATCCAACAGATTAGTATTATCCGGGATAAAACCCTGGCTCATTGAGCCGCTGCAAAGATCAGCGGGGTGCTGGATAGAAGAACTACCAGCGGTACTATGGAGTATAAGAACAACTCCGAATCGATCAACAGGCTATATGCCATTCTTTCTGGTATATGGGGCAGAAGCTGTATTACCAGCCGACATAGAGCTTGACTCGCCTAGAGTCACCCAATACACAGAAGCCGAAGTGCAAGAGGCCCGGCAAAATGATGTTGATCTGCTGGAAGAAGCGAGAGAATTGGCATTGTCCAGATCCGCCATATATCAGCAAAATCTCCGACGCTATCATAGCCGGAAAGTAAGCCCCCGAGTTTTCCGGGAAGGTGACCTGGTACTCCGGTTGGTATAACGTACTGCTGGCATGTCCCCCCCATGGGAAGGGCCATTCATTGTGAGCAAAGCATTGCACAATGATTCTTATTATCTTATCGATGCAAAACCATAGGAGAAGAACAAGGCGGACAGGTCCGGCGAGGAATCCAAACGTCCATGGAATGTAGCTCTACTTCGTCCTTTCTACACTTAGCAGAGAAATGTTTGTATCCGAGTCTCTCATATGTCGGTATGTATGCCGGCAATGAGCTTATCAATGAAATCTTGGCACCTCGAGCAGTAACTCGAGGACTGCCTTAGTAATTTTAGTTGTCTTCTATATTTCTTATTTATATGTCGGCTGGCGTAAGTTGCTTCAACTTAGGCCAGATTAGTAGTGTGTGAGCACCAAAAACCTAACTCTTCGACTTGCTGCTGTCCAACAAGATTTGGCTTCATGGCAAGCAAGAGAACAAGTTTGGAATTGCGTAGCACATGAAAAACGACTAAGGGAAAAAGCTTAATCGAGCCGACGTTTGTTTTTCGGACTAACATTGCGTGTACTTTAAATTTATCATGCTGAATTATTTTGAGCTAAACCTAAAGTTTCCAAGTACTGTTAAATCAATTTTTGAAGCTCGGACTCGTAAGTCATAAAACCGAACCAAGGTAGACACGAGCCGAGCCAAGAAATTGGAGGAACAGGAAAATGAAACTCGGGGACTACGCCCAAGTTAATCCGGCATAAACTTAGCAGCAAAACATAACTGATGTGCTTAATACAAATTGCACCCGGCATACCGGGGATCTGATAAACTTTAAAGTTTTTTCGCTCAAGGAGCAGCAGGTGGAGGAAGTTCGGCGTCATCTTCGCCGTCTTCGACGTCCAAGGCATCGTCCTCTTCATCCTCATCCGAGCCATCTTCAACGTTTTCGACATCGGCGGCATCTAGGAAGCTTGGTCCCTCGTTTCATTCATGAATGGGGGCATATTCAATGAGGCTATGGGCGCAAGCCTTGCACCGAGCAATCCACTCCGGGTCGCTGGACCATTTGGATCCGGTGCGCATGCGCGCTAGGAGGTTGAGGTCGATCTACTCGTACCATGTGAGCACATAGTGGAGAACAGTCTTAGCTCCGACGCGTCCAGCAGATTCTCTCTAGAGATCGAGCTGAGTCTCGCATTCCATAAGCCGGGCAAAAAGAACAGCTATATTCTCCGGAGTATCTTCTTCAGGCCAAAAGGCATTGCAGATCCGGATTACCACGTCCATGATATCCTTGCCGTAGTTCTTCACAGTCTCGACTCGGGCGGATAAGCTGACTATCAAGTCTTCGAGATCAAGAGGAATGGAGCCAGAACCAGACGGAGTACCCCTCTGCATGCGGAACTTGGTAACAACGTTGGATCCAATGACATTGCTCTCCGGGAATTTGCCTGAAAAAATGACACAGGGGGAGTAAGTAAAGGAAGTAGGCCCGAGGGATCAGTGTCGAACGAAGGAAAAGAACTTACCAGAAATGTGGCTATGAACCCGGGTCAGCTCCTTGATGCAGTTGTCACGCCTCTCCCGGAGTTGCACAAGTTCAGCATTCGCCGACTCAAGCTTGACGTCGGCCTCCTTAAGTAATTCTTGGTCCTTGGCAATCTGGAGGTTGAGGCGCGCCCGCTCTTCAGTATAGTCCTGGCCAGCTTTTTGAAGTTCGGATTGGTGCTGTGCTTTCAACTTCTTCATATCTGCCTTGAGCTTGGCAATCTCGTCATCTTTGCTCCGGAGAAGGGCGAGCTCATCGTATTTATTTTTAAGTTCGGCCTGATGTTGCCCTGCTTGTTCGAGAAAATGCAGCATCATATCAGGCACGGGCACACTATCTTCAAGAGATGCTGAAATAGTTTGTTGACCGGGCAAAGCCGAGGTGTGAATGTTTGCCGAGCCAAGGAGAAAAAGAGATAGAAAGCATAGCAAGGTTGAACAAAATTGACTTACCCTTGATTTGATCCAAATTTTTCCTCATGATGGTATTCTCAGCTTCCACCCCAGCTACGAAAAACCGAAGGATGGGTTAGCTCGGCAGACAAAGATGAAATGAAAATATGTCGAGGAAGAAACTTACCTCTTTTCTCGTGTTCAGCGAGAAGTGCATTATGTTTTGCGCGCAGCATCTTGTGAGTATCAAGGAGACGCTAAAACTCAGCGCTCCGGCGGTTGGTGGTCACCTGAAAGAGCAAAGATGCACAGCTTAGTCTTGTGCATATTTGAAGTGTACAAGATCCAGGCCAAGTGGAACTTAACCTGACTCTAGGTGTGTGCATATTCGAAGTGTACAAGATCCAGGCCAAGTGGAACTGTGTGCATATTCGAAGTGTACAAGATCCGGGCCAAGTGGAACTTAACCCGGCTCTAGGTGTGTGCATATTCGAAGTGTACAAGATCCGGGCCAAGTGGAACTTAACCCGGCTCTAGGTGTGTGCATATTCGAAGTGTACAAGATCCGGGCCATGTGGAACTTAACCCGGATCTAGGTGTGTGCATATTCGAAGTGTACAAGATCCGGGCAAGTGGAACTTAACCCGGCTCTAGGTGTGTGCATATTCGAAGTGTACAAAATCCGGGCCAAGTGGAACTTAACCCGGCTCTAGGTGCGTGCATATCCGAAGTTATTAAGGAGCTATGCTAGTTCTCTAAGGAGCATCCGGCCGAGTAAACAAATTACTCCCCCGGAGGCTCGGGGACTAATGGTTATATCACTACTAATATTCAACATACTAAGGAAGAGATGAAGTAACGTACCTCCATCATCCGACCCGCAAGGTTAATGGCCTTGGCGGCGGTATTCATCTGCGCAGAAAATTCAGCGGGACCGAACTTCTCCGTCGTTGTAGACGAACTCCGCCTTGTTCCAGTTATTTACAAACTCGATCAAGGTCGGAGGGTATCGTTCGCCGCTTAGCATGTGTGGCGCCACTAAACCCTTGGCATGCGCCTCCCTCCTCTCAACTTGGGCAAGGGCCGGGCTGGTGTGCAAAACAAGTTGCGCATCAGCTGGCTCGGCAGGGGCGTCCTTCGGTGGTGGAGTTTTCTTCGAAAGCATGGACGCAAGTGTGTGCTGTCCAGCCTCGACGGACGCTGCCCTCGTAGCCTCAGGTGCCTTCTTGCCCTTGGGCTGCTGCTGAGAGGTTGAGGTTGCTGCAGCGGATTTGCCCTTGGGAGCTGCCTTGGCGCCAGCCTTGGTGCTGCTGATGTCTTCTCGCTGAGCCTTGGAAGACACGGACGAGGTAGAGGGGCTCGGTGCTGCTGCTATTGCTTTTGTTGCTGCTGCTGTTGCTTTGGTTGTTGGTGCTGGTACTGGTGTTGGTTTCTTTTTCTGCGAAGGGGCTGAAGGAACCTCGCTGGTAGCTGGTTGCGGCGGAGCCGAAGTAGTGGTTTCCGCTGCCTCGGCAGAGCCAGTCTCCCCCGCTCCAAGGTTGCCCTCCTCTTGACGAGGTGGGCTGGAACTCGGAGCAGCCGCAGAACCCCCCGAGATAGGGCTCAACGGGCGAGAATCATCGCCACGAGGAGGAGAAGGGCTGCGTCGGAGCAGTTATGCAATGCCGGATCCACTCTGTGGGACCTCCACCGCGGCCCTGCCAAATCAAATGATGAATAATGAGAAACTATAACACAAAAAGAACAAGTGAATGGCAAAAGGTGAAGAGGCTTACTCATCCGAGGTCAGGGGCTCCTTGGGCTTCTGATCCCTCCGCACTGTGGCCTTGGTGGCAGGCTTGGTGGCAGTTTTGTCCCCGGACTTCTTTCGCCTTTTGGCTGGCTGAGAAGGTACGGAGGAAGAAGTTGATGCGGCTCCCCTTTTCTTCTTCGGCGCCACCGGTACAGGATCACCCACGGCAAGGCGAGGATCTTCATGGATCTGCCCACCGGGGTTAGCTGATGCCGGAAAAGCATAAGAAAGGGGGATAGCGTCAAATGCTTCCATCACCTCAATATCCAAATCATCTTCATCGTCGAGCCAATCTCTAATAGAAGAGAGTTTACCGGTGGGTCGTTTCGTTGCATCTGCCATCGGAAGGAACATCTCTTGATCCGGTTCTTCCTCGTCCGAGGTATCCCGGTCAGTCGCCCATTTGAGGGAAGGCTCGGTGCCATCCTCAATAGTTTGCTGAAGAAACAACTAAGGAAAAGGAAAGGCAACAAGATTAAAACCTACAACAAAAGACCGACATATGATTTAATTCAAAAGAAAGTTTGGAGCACGAGACTTATCGAAGGAGGAAGCCTATCTCGACAAAAGTGTTAAATTCCCCACGTCCACTCAGAGGAGAAGTCCTTGTGAGTGGTGAAGAGGGCCTTGACCCGGCGGTAGATTTCTGTATTGCTCAACTCAAAAGACGAGGTCCGGTTGGGGTCGCGGCCCTAGCTCATGTGGCACACTTTATGTGTACGTTTCTGGAGGGGGGGGATCCGGTTGCGGACAAATGTGATCATGGCGTCCTCGTTGCGCAATCCGAGCTCCTTCAGCTCCTTGAACCTCTTGTTGACCTGGTTCGCCAAGACTATGGGCTTCTTGGGGATAATGTCCCACAACTCCAGGTTAGGAGGACCCGAAGTATAGGGCGCAGCCGGATCAAGTCTTCGGTGGTGCTGTTCCGGACATAAAAGAAAGTCCGGGCCCATCCCTTGCAAGAGTCAAGCCCTATGACTCGGGGGAAGATGGACAACTTCCGGGGGGAGATTGACGCAGCACCGAACTGTGTGAGCTGCTTATCCTCCGGATCTAGATCTACATTCGGAATGACGTTCCGGCGAAGGCCGAAGAACTGGATCCATAGCTCCTTCGTGGGCCATAGTCCTGCATAACCTTCGATCGTGGAGGCGAACGCGGAGAGAGACGTGATGGCATTGGCTGGAAGGTGGTGCGGCTGAAGCTCGTATGTGTTTAGCCAGTCATGGAAAAAATCGCTAACTGGCAGACCGAACCCCCGCTGGAAGTGCGATAGGAACACGACATACTCACCTGGATTGGGTGAGGGGCAAGTTCGGCGGAAGCCGGGCGTGCGGCGACGCCCTCTGGGATGCGCCTGGTACAGTAGAGCCAATCCAGGTCATCCTGGTAGACCCAGGATCCGGCCCACGCGCCGCGGTCGGCATGCGCCGCGTCTTCTTCCATCTCCTTCCCGGCGACGGAGAGTTCCTCCTCAGTCATTTCGAGGTCGCTCTCCTCACTTGCGCTAGCGGTGGAGGGAGGCAGCGGCCTGGACTGGCGGGGACCCGTGGCGGAGGAGATGTGCGGAGGTGGCGGCGGCGCTGGAGCACATGGAAGCAGTACGGCGGCGGCGCTACTGCTAAGATGCGGTGGCGGCGGTGCTGTCGATGGAGAAGAAGAGGAAAAAGGCAGAGGCAGAGGGGCGCGAGAGCGGGGAAATGACCCAAGGGGCGCGCCCCTCCCCTATTTAACCACTCCCGTAAGGGGGTAGTGGGATCGCGTTTTGCGGGCGAGCCACACGGATTGGCCGTGTATGGTCCGGATCAGCCAATCAACGACGAGCCACACGAAGGGCCACAGGGCGCAGCGGATCCCACGACATGACGTTATGATGCAGTTAACAAGGAGGCAGGCACGATGTGACACTGACAATTACTGTGGCGGTTACTGTAGCTGGCCCTTAAAATGAGGCGATGTGATGATTAGCCTCCACATGGGGAAGCGTACGAGAGAAGGAAGAATGACCCGGATGGGTATGTGGTAACCCGGCCAGCAAGTAAAAACTTGGAATGTGCTAAGGGAAAGTAAACCCATAGAATCCGGAGTAGGAGGTAACTCGGAGAAGGAGCAAGAAGCTCAGTGAAATTGAACCTGCTATGGCCTTAGCGGCTAAGGCAGCTAAGACCGCACCAGCTTCAGGGACTAATGTTGGGGGGATACCCCCGGGTAGGGTCACGCCGGGGTATATAGGCCTAGTTAGCCGAGGTACGACAAGGTCAAAGCAAGTGCTGGCCGAGTTACCTCAAGGCAGGCCGGATCACGGAGTAACCCGGACCAGGGGACGTCCACCTAACTTGGTCTCAACCGACTTAAGCCATATGTCGGTAAAATGTATCTAACTTGTATGTAGGAACAGGTGTGGCCGGATCAACTATGTGGGATCCGGGTTATATCAAGCTTGTAAGAGAAGGAAGGTATCTCGCTGGTCAAAGGTGACTACTGTACGCATAGTGTATGCGAAGCGGACAGAGGTCGGACCACCGAGGTGTGGCCGACAAAGGTGACGAAGCCAATGTCGGGTGATGCAGGCGCCGTAGAGGCTCACGTAGCCTCTGCATGGATGACGTGGGGGAAAAGTGACCCGGTCGGCTTACTATTTTGGGAGGAGGCATATTCCCTGGAATATGCCTCCACGTATGCCCTAAGTGGAGACCTAGCCACCACTATATAAGGAGGGCTAGGGCTTCTGTAGAGGGGGTGGATTTCTGGTTGATTTCTGGTTGGATTCTGAGAGGTTGGTCTCTAGTGTGTAGCGATTTACTAGTGAGTTCCTGAGGGCTAGCTAGTGGCGAGAGTAAGAGAGTTCCTTCTTCCTCCTCTCTCCAATACAGCTCGAGGAGCACTTGTAATCTATGAAGGTGAATCAAATACAACGCTTCCGTGTGTGGAATCACCACACTATCCCTCCCTGGATTCCCTAGTGCATTTAGTCCCCACATTTAGCCTATACATGGCATCTGCCGTGACACCACCACGACAGCCGTGCAACGTGCACTTCTACATCGACAAGCACGACGGCAAGAAGAAATCCAGCCACCTTCTCAAGGACTGTCGCGAGTTCCTCAAGCTCCACGAGGGTTTGGCGCGGATGAATCGCGACGTAGTCAACAGAGGCTACGGAGTCGCCCCAGGCGCTGTAGCACATGGAGCTCCTCCTCCACCACCTGGAGTGCCACCACCGGTCCATGATCAAGGCGGTGAGCCATACCCACAGGCTATGGGCAACATGATGATCCAAAAGGGACACCCCTCAAATCGGGTACAGAAGGCCATCACTTGCCAATTAAATTTGGCGACAAACTCACCACCATCCACCACTGAGTACCTCAGCAGAACCGACTCCTGCATCACCTTCGACAAGCGCGACCACCCGTGCCAAGTACCCCACCCAGGCCATTGTCCCCTCATACTCGAGGCACAGATTGGAGGCTTCGACATGAGTCGCGTCTTCATGGATCGTGGAAGCGGCATTAACCTTATGTTCGCAAGTACCTTGCGAGCAATGAGGATCCCTCTGACCTGCCTAGAGGTCTCGGACACGACATTCCACGACATCGTCCCAGGCAAGGGAATATATCCCCTGGGAAAAATCAACCTCGACGTCATTTTTGGCACGCCGAAAAACTTTCGACGTGAACGCATCGACTTCGAAGTCGTCGACTGGCCCTCACAGTACCACTGCATCCTCGGACGCGTCGCGTTCGCCAGGTTCATGGCAGTACCACACTATGCCTACCTGTAGATGAAAATGCCGGGCCCAAACGGCGTCATCACAATCAACGGGAGCTTCGAGAGGTCCGACAGCTGCGACAGGGAATTCAACAGAATTTCCCAGTCCTTCGGCATGCAAGAGGAACTCGCAAGATTGAAAGAGTCATCGGACAACAGTCTGCCTCCCCTGAGCTGACCAAGTTCACCCGACCTGTCCTTCGACTCGTCGGTGCACACGAAGAAAGTTCAGGTCCATCCATCAGACCTGGCCAAGACGACCCTCATCGCCAACAACTTGAGTCCCGCATAGGAACTCGCGCTCATCAAATTCCTCCGTGCGCACTGGGAAATCTTCGCCTGGTGTCCAGCGGACATGCCAGGAGTTCCTAGGGAATTCGCCGAGCACGCATTCAATGTCAACCCAGACGCAAGGCCAGTCAAGCAAATAATTTGGCGACTGTCCGATCCAAGAGCAAAAGCGGTCGGAATGGAGATCAACAGACTCCTCGACGCAAATTTCATACGCGAGATCAAGGAAAGTACCTGGCTTGCCAACATGGTACTGGTACCCAAAAAGGACACGGATATCCTACGGATGTGCGTGGATTTCACCTCTCTAAATAAGCACTGCCCAAAGGATCACTTTCCGCTGCCACGAATTGACCAGATCATCGACTCCACCGCGGGATGTGAGGGTCTCTCCTTCCTCGAAGCCTACTCAGGCTATAATCAGATTCGAATGAAGGAGGAAGATCAAGAGAAAATGGCGTTTACAACGCCTTTTGGTGTGTTCTGCTACAACACAATGCCCTTCGGGCTAAAAACACAGGAGCAACCTATCGGCGGTGCATGCAGGCTTGCCTCAAGAACCAACTTGCTCGCAACATCCAAGTCTATGTTGACGACATCGTAATCAAGACCAAAGAGGAAGCCTCGCTAATCGACGATTTACGCGAAACCTTCGCCAACCTCGACCTCTAGCGGATCAAGCTCAATCCGGACAAATGCGATTTCGGCATACCATTTGGGCAACTACTCGGGTATCTCATCTCCACGAGAGGGATCGAGGCAAACCCGAAGAAAATAAAAGCCATACTGGCCATGGAGAAACCGAAGAACGTAAGAGGTGTCCAGCAGTTGGCTGGGCGAATTGCGGCGCTTAGTCGATTCATTAGTCGAATGGGCGAAAAGGCACTGCCCTTCTACCAACTTCTCCTCAAGGCTGACAAGTTCGAGTGGACCAATGAGGCACCGGAAGCATTCGAAGACCTCAAGCGTCTACTGTCTACCTCACTAGTACTAGTGACCCCACGCGAAAGGGAACCACTGTTGCTGTACATCTCTACCACCAACCAGGTGGTCAGCACGGCGCTCGTGGTGGAACGAGCCAAGGAAAACAAGGTCCATGGGGTACAGTGCCCAGTCTACTACCTCAGCGAGGTGCTCACACCAACAAAGCAGCGGTACTCGCACTACCAGAAGTTGGCATATGGTGTCTTCATGACAGCCAGACGACACTGCCACTACTTCCAGGAGCATCCAATCATGGTGGTCAACGACGCCCCGCTTGGGAACATTCTCAACAACCCTGATGCCACCAGACGAGTCGCGCTTTGGGAAATCGAGCTGTCTCCACGAGACATTACATATGAAAAGCGTGACGCGATTAAGTCGCAAGTTCTCCCTGACTTCCTCGTACACTAGATGGAGAATCAGCTCCCTGAAAAACCAGATATGTCTTATCTCTGGACAATGCACTTTGACGGATCCAAGCGAAAGGACGGAGCTGGCGCAGGTGTCATACTAACCTCGCCCCAAGGAGACAAGTTGAAATATATTCTGCGAATGCAGTTCACCTCCTCCAACAATGAAGCTGAATACGAGGCCCTGTTGCACGGGATGCGGATGGCGAAAGCCTGTGGCGCCAAGAGGCTCATCATCTACGATGACTCCAAACTAGTCGTCAACCAGACAATGCACGAGTGCGACGCACTGAACGACAACATGATCACCTATCGCGACCTCTACGACACACTCGAGGGAGACTTCGACGGCTGTGAGCTACGACACGTAGGCCGCGAAAGCAACGAAGAGGCAGACGCACTCGCCAACATTGGCTCTACCTGTGCCCCCATACCACCTGGGGTATTTCTCGAGCGTATCTGCGAACGCTCCATCAAGCCAAAGGCCGCAGAGAAGAAAACAAGCACAATAACGGACTCGGGGGCTACGCCACCCAATGAGCCAATGGCACTCGACAACCTAGAGCTCGACACAGGACTCGAAGGACCAATGGCGGTCATGATGATCGAACCCTCTTGGACTCAACCCTACATCACATACCTTCTTAGTAAGAGGCTGCCGGATGACCCAACTAACGCGTGGCACATCGCATGGCAATCCAAGGCATTCGCCGTCATCAATGGCAAACTATACAAGCGCAGCATCACAGGAGTACTCCAACGGTGCGTCTCCAACGCTGATGGAAGGGCCGTTCTCCTTGACATCCATGAGGGGACTTGCGGGCACCACGCCGGCAATCGCGCCCTCGTCGCCAAAGCTCTACGAGCCGGATTCTACTGGCCCACGGCCATGCGCGACGCCAAGGACATCGTCCAAAGATGCAATGCTTGCCAACGATTCGTGGACAAACGGCACGCACCTGGCGCGGAGCTCCGGCCAATACCATTGGCTTGGCCTTTTGCGCAATGGGGACTCGACATGGTCGGCAAGCTCCCAAAGTCCTCACGAGGAGGCTATGTCTACCTCTTGGTCGCAGTTGACAAATTCACCAAGTGGATAGAGGCCATGCCAGTGACTAACCAGTCAAGTTCCTATCGCTTCGGAGTGCCACACAACATCATCACAGACAATGGAACGAACTTCACCTCTAAGGAGTTCCAGGCTTTCTGCGAAAACCTAGGAATCAATGTAAGCTATGCCTCTGTAGCTCATCCACAGACCAAGGGTCAAGTCAAAAAAGCCAATGGGCTCGTCTGTGGCGGAATCAAGAAACGACTCCTTAGACCACTCGAACAAGCCGCAGGATGCTGGCTAGATGAGCTGCAATCTGTACTCTAGAGCCTACGCACAACCCCAAACAGTTCCACGGGATACACCCTATTTTTCATGGTGCATGGTGCTGAAGCGGTGCTACCCGCAGAGGTACGGTACAAGGCACAACGAGTGGTCGCTTACAACGAGCAGGAGTCAACTCTTGCACTCGAAGACTCCATCGACCTCCTTGATGAGGCACGGGAAATCGTAGTAGAAAGAACGACGATCTACCAGCAGAACCTGCGCAACTACCACAATAGAAGGCTACGCCCTAGGTCCTTCGTCGAAGGAGACCTGGTCCAGCGACTGAAACAACAAGGGCATATCAAGCTGGAGTCCCCTTGGGAAGGACCATACGTGATTACAGAAGTAATCCCAGGTGGCGCCTATCGCCTCAAAGACTTTGAGACAGGAGTCGCGTACTCCAACCCCTGGAACGTCGCGCAGCTGCGGCACTTCTACCCTTAGTCGTCTTTTCTTTCTTACATTACAAATAAGGCTATTTAGCCAAGGCTACTTAGACACACATTGTACCTCATACTGTTCTATGAATAAATAAAACTAAGTGCCCCAAACTCTGCGTTTTTCTATTATTTCTTGCAAATCTATCTACTCGTGGGCTGAGCCACCCTTTACGCATCTATTCTATGAACCAATCGCGATATCCTGAGTAGCTGATGCATTAATCGAACCCTTGGCAAACACCAACCCAGCTGCAACGCACCTGACAGGTTGGCAAGGTGCTGAGATAAACACAAGTCAGGCTAACAAAAAGGAATCGCATAGTGCAACGCACTCACAAAACATACGAGCTAGCAAGCTCCTTACATATCAATATTAATCAATTATATACAACATAACATACGAACTTTATGACACTGGTATACCTATGTGCATGATACAAACTAAACATACGATCCACCGCCTGGTAATGCGAACCATATTCTAGGTAGAGCCTGCTGGCGGCGCCGGAGGTCTAGCAGCAATCGCTGCAACATCCACATCAGGCCTATGCAGTCGCACCAGCGACAGAGCAGCGTTGGCACCAGCCACTAACTATTGCCGCACACACTTGCAGAATCCACTCAAGTCTTGAAATTTAGCAAGAAGAGAAAGCAGGCTCGAGGGAACGATGTCTAGCGGAAACATTGTCTGATAGATATTCCTTAAGCATGACTGTGATTTCTTCAGAAAATGAAGCACTCGTGAGGCACGATCCTGCAGGGTCGTAAGTGCGATTGCACGATCATGATCCACCCAGAAGTACCCACTTGCCTGAAGCTGTTCTTGGGTCAGGTCATTCATGCGAATGGCAATCCTATCCTTCTCATCCTGTGGATGACGCGCACTGACAACTATACCAAGCAAGAGGCAAAAGTATAAAGACAACGAACTACTGCGAGTGGCTACAAGAAAAGATAAGGAGGCAGAAAGCTAACACTTGAATTGGTCGCCCAGCTGCGTCACCTCCCCTAGTAGATACAGCTCTCGGGCAGTGGCCTTCTCCGTCCTCGACTTCCATACATCCGCGTTACCGCGGAGGATGGGCAGTTCACGTTCCAGCTGCTTAACGTGATCGCGCAATCGCGAAAGCGGGGACAGCTCGTCCACCCTTGAGTGTGACTACGCTAAGGTATCACCAGCGGATGGCGGGCCCTGAGGCTCACTCGAAGGACCACTCGACGTACCCTATCACAAGCCAAGCAAGAGAAAAATAAGGGACCAAACAACACATCGACAAAAACTCAAGTGCATCCAGACATATTAAAAGTATTCACAGAAGACACTTAGCCAACGTCATGTTTTCAACAAAAAGGAGTCGCGCTACTAACTATTACAGATAGCACTACTGCTTAGCAGCTGGCCTCTTCCACTTGGACTTCAGTTTCAGGGGCCTCATCGAGTCTGTGGCAGTATCAGACGCCATAGACTTCCCGCCGGCCCCTGACGCCACAGCCTTCGCTGCCTTCTTGGTTCACTGCAACTCCTCAGACTACTTCGCGGCGGTGTTGATGAGCTGCGGCCCGTACTTGCCACAGGCAGTTGCAAAAGGAGCAAAAACTACCTATTGACCATATGCGCCGACAGGCATCGCTTTGGAGACCGCATCGGGATCCACCTCCATGCCATGGGCTTGCACCATCACGAGTGACATGGAAGCGCCAGCCGCACGAAGCGAGTTCTTGAAGCCTGTAGGAATACCTCCAACAAGGGACTCCACTAGATCATCTACGTTCTCGATCAGCTCAGCTTTGGGCGCCAGCTCCTCGCGGAGGCAACTGAGTACACCCTTGGCTTTGGTCAGCGTCCCCTGAATGGAAGCACTGTGATCTTCGACTGCCGCGACGGCGCCTGCCAAGGCATCATCACGACGGAGCGCCTGGGCGTCGAAGCTCAAACCGCCAGCATCTACACAGAGCAAATTGTTGGCAAAATAGGTCAACACAATAACAAAGTCGAAAGAAACGACACAACGGAAATCTAGATGAAGGAATACCTAAAAGAGCCTTAGCAATCGAGAAGATCTGTTCTTCGAACAACTTCTCCCTAGCAGCAATGGAGGCGCGCAAATCTTCTTGGCGTTTCCGCGATTCATCAAGCGCAACGATTGCCTCATTGCGACCCTTCACCGCCGCGGAGAGCGTCTTTTCGAGGGAAGCGGCGTTGCAAAGAAGCGCGTTATGCTCAGCTGCAAAACATACAAAGATAGACCATCAGTCGAGTATATAAAAATATCATAAGGATGATGAAGAAGAAGCAAAAAGCACTAACTTTCAACCACACGATGGCGATTGTCCAGCATTGCATGCTGGCGACCCATTGCAAGCACTTGCTCCGCCAGGCGAGCAGCCTCCTTCACAATAAGCTACAACAGGAGAAAAACAAAAAGGATCAGTAGATAGCATGGATGACTAATTCGACTGCAAGTAATAGCAACATCACACATACGTGATCCTCCAGAGACTCCAAAGTCGATTGCCGCGCAGTCGTCCGGACAACCATCTGGTGCTCCACATCGTGTGGAGAACTTGATGAATTGTGCCCGGAGTGGGCCGCCAATGGAGGAGAAGGAGTTCGCTCAGCCACTTCCTTGGCCTTTGAGTCTGCGACTCCAGATTCTTTCAAAAATTGGACGTCGCCAGAAGATGGCGACGCCGGTTGACTACGGAACAAAAACCAACATCAGGAAAATGCAACTCCAAAAAAGAACCAAGAGGAGAATTGTATACTTACAAATCAAACTTGTCAAAATCGAAGGTTTGGCCCTCCAACTCCGACGACTCCTTCGACAGCCGCATCTTCTTGCGGGAAGATGGCGCCATAGAACTCACAGGAACAGCAGGAATTGGTGACTCCGCACTAGTAGCTGGGCCTCCTAGAGTCGAAGGAGACGACGCATCCAAATCTTCACGCGAACGCTTGCGAGTATCCGGATTGCTGGACTCGGGGGCTTCCTCCTCCTCTTCAAAATGGACGGTCGACTCCGACTCGTCCTCCTCATCTACCTCGTGAGGAATAACCCCCTCAGGAAGAGGGGGCAAACTGGGAGACACCTTCCAATCCTGCATAAAGAAAACAAGTTAGCACACATCAAGAAAAATCAGAAGCACTCAACAAAATAAAGCTACTTCATAGCACAATCATACCTCAGGAGGAGGGTTAGAAGCATCAAATGGGGTCACGACAGGTTCACTGGGGAATATATCCTTGGCAGTGTACTTGGTCAGTAGTCGCACCCTCTTATCTACTTCACTCGCGGAAATTCCATCGGCAGATACGCGAGTGACATCGTCCGCACCAACCCATTGGAACATAGGGTGGATTCTGGCCTGCAGGGGCTGGATGCGATGGTGCAACCATGTGCGAATGAGGGTGCAGCCTCCCTCCTCTTTACCCATGTGACTCTCGAGGTTGCAGATGCGCTTGTACAACACATCTGTCTCCGCAGACTCGCCGGGCATGACCACGTTCTTCCAAGAGCGCCTCCTCCTGCACAGCGCCGCAGGATCGAAAGGTGCGAGTCTGAAGTGGTCTCCGTCGGCCTTCTGGTCGCGGATGTAGAACCACTTGTCCCTCCACCCTTGGACGAACGCCATGAGCTTGATGTCAAAATATGTGACGGAGGGGTCGACATGGATCCCGCAGCCTCCTACATCGTAGACTATGGAGCCAGATGTCGACTGACGCTTCTGCTTGAAGAGCCGTTAGAAGAGACCAAAATGTGGCTCAACTCTGAGCCAGCACTCGCAAAGTGTAATGTAGCATGCGATGTGGAGAATAGAGTTGGGGGACAGCTGGTGCAGCTAGACCCCATAGAAATAAAGGAGACCCCTGAAAAAAGGATGCAGGGGCAGAGATATACCACGGATGATGAATGCTAGGAACATCACCCGGAAACCAGCAGGAGGACAAGGGGTTACCTCACCTCCTGGGACTCGCGAGTCACCAACCGCGGAGGACATAACTCCATCTTGGCGTAGAAGACGGAGCTCAGACGACTTGATGATGGACGCGCATCACACGCCATTGGTGATGCGGGTGCCTGTGCCCTTCTTCTTCATGGCGACAGCGGTGCTCGTGCCCGCAGCGACGGAGCCGCCCTTCTTCTTGGCAGCAACAATGGTGGTGGTGGACTCAGCGGCAGCACGTCCTTTCTTCTTCCCCATCTTGCGGCGGCGATGTGAGCAGAGGAAATAACTAGGAAACACACGGAGTTGGTCCAGCGCCGCGAAACGAGAAGAACTCTAAGAGGCAGAGAGCAACAGCAATGGCGATGGAGGCACAAAGCAGAGAAAAGAGCAGATGAGAAATTACCGCAGCTACGCTGCTACTTAACCCCTGGCGGATGCAATCCAATGGCCAGCAGAAACCCTACTAGATGTGTGGCGTGTATCGTGATCGACACGTGGAAAGGTGGAAGCACGAACCGTCCCCCACTACCCCCATTACACGCGGAAATCGAGGAGGCGCAGTTAAAACGAAAGATTACACATGCCCGGTCAAGTCAGGGTCAGAAAATGGGACCCACCGTTCGTCACGTCCCGTCAAAGCTGCTCATGCGGGCAACTAAGGTCATCACATCGCCAACACTGATGTCATCAAAGATTGAGCACTAGAAGACTTGGAATACTTTAGTCCTTGCTCGAGTCTTCAACTCCACCAAGCACTCGGGGGCTACTCCCATAGGGAGCGCTGGTCACGCACCCTACGATTTTCTTTTTTGCAGAAATATGGACATTCAAAGCATACCCAACCACTCGAATCTATGATTCGACTATGGACATGGGTTACTCCCATAGGGAGCGCCGGGAACAAATTCGACTAAAACAAGCAAACAAAAGACAACAGCAGTCGCAAAAGTTCTTTAGTCCCTGCCTGAGTCTTCGATTCAACCAGGCACTCGGGGGCTACTCCCATAGGGAGCGGTGGTCGCGCACCCTATAATTATTTGTACATCGTACTATGTGTTGATAACATCCACACTCAAAGTCTATGGTGACACCGCCTCATATTTTCCCTACAAAGAGACTGCGTCTCCTGGGTCACCCGAATCATCTCTGCTATGACAAATATTCGGATGCCGCGCTTGCAGCATGAAGATAAGACCTGAATAAGGCCTGGCAACGCATTTGGTGTGCACTACGAGAAATATATCCGTTCCTACAGGTACGATGAAGATGCCTTGACGGACGCGTCGAGTGTTCACACCCATATACTGGAATTCGACTCCTGTAAGACCTCCGCAGCTTGAGTCGAATTACACTAGCACTTTTCCAAATTCGAGTCTAGGGACTCGAGTTCGAGTAGATTGCGTTGTTTTGCCCTAAGGTAGTTAACTGATACCGATACATCGGTTAAATCAGGCACGCATATCAACAAATCCCTATGACATAAACAGAGCACTCGAAAAAATACTCAATCATGCACTCGAAAGGCTTCATAAAGTCTCCAGTCGAATCTACGATTCCATTGGACACTCGGGGGCTACTGACATCGGTATACCCTACAAGTACTCGAGTTCAGTATATACGGTCCAGATACGGTGGAAGCCCACGGTGTTGCCACGGCCCAATGAAGACTTCGAGTGACCCACAGACTCTCGATTACTTGCGAGACAAGAAGAAGTTTAAAGATAGAAAGTTTAAAGGGAAAACCCTAATCTGTAACCGACTCGACCTGCTACTCGAGACCTGGCCTATCTATATAAAGGCTAGGAGGGGGCGGCGAGGAGGACACATGCAACCCTAGTTTCCACAACCCTCGCTAGATTGCATCTACGCACCATTGTAATCTTCGATTCCTTCGTTAATTCCAAGAGCAGACAAGTAGGAGTAGGGACCTGTATGAGGCCTGAACCTAGGTAAACCTTGCGTCCCTGTGTGCTTGTTTGCTAGCCGATTGATGCTTCCAGCGCTCCCTCCTTCTCCAAAACCCAAGTCCATAACAATGGGCATTGATGAGTTAAACCCTCGTCAATTATAGACCCGAAACATTAGTCCAACATCCAAACAAAACATACATATTTTTTTTGTTAAGAAGATTTAACCAAGATAAGAAACACATGATTAGAGCAACAAACAATTCTACCTTTTGAAAATAGTCCCAAGTCAATTCTGATAGTAAATCATGGAAACATACAAGTTCCAATGCAATATGAATGCAACTAAACTCAAGACACAAAATTAAGAAAGACACCTAATGACTTCCGGGTTACCTCCCGGGAAGCGCTTTCTTTAAATCCATAGCTAGGCTTCGATGCTCCATTATTATTTCAATAGATATCAACTACAGAATTATTTATTCTTACCTCACATAGACGTTTGGAGCACTTAGTCTCATAGTTTGGTCGAAGTCGCACCCGCTTATAGTGAATATGAGTTTCGTAGATGAATAAATTGTTGCTTATGATACCTTCGATCTGGATTCACAGATGTAGTATAATAGCTTTTTCCCTAGTAGTCCTAGGTTTAATTGAACCTTGGAAATCAATGCTAAAAGGAAATAAAAAGGACATGTCTACAAGACTTTATTTATTCATTTTACCTTCGTTTACCAAACCAATATAGTTAAGGGGTTGAATTAATGGATGGAGATAGGCCAGGGTTGAAGATCCACCTGCACATCATATGGGATAAAATATAATAATAAGCATAGTCACGTGTAAAGTTTTAATAGGGATAATCTCTTGTGGGAAACACATCCTAATATACTAGAGCCCCCATGATGCAACGAGCATAGCAATAGTCTTTTAATCCAACCGAGTGCACCACGAAGCAACGGGCTACAAATGATTATTAAGTGTAAAATACAGATCAACGCATTAAGTGTGATGTTGTTGTGATCCCGAATGGGTCGCTAAGCATATACCATACTACCCTTTATGTCACTGGGGTTCCTATGAGATCGCCGCTAGCCAAGTATTTCACCTCAAGCCTTTATCAATCTATGGGGTCTTGGGTACCTACGAGTCTAAAGATCGAGACAAGAGACAAAGAAACAAAAGATACAAATCTCTATTTCAAACAATAGACAATGATCCCATAGATTAGATGCACATAATCGTTGCAAGGTTTCTCCCCAACCCGCAGCCCGTGAGGACTACTCACTCATAACAATAAGATCAAGGATAGAAAACATTGTGCAAAATACTTAGATTGAAAATCAAATATTCTCACAATGGTCGCCGAATCACAAGGAGATCTAAAGTACAAAGTAATGGCTATGGATAATGGAGGGGATGAAAAATGGTGTGGATCTCCTTGGGGTGTTTTGTGATGCAATTTGAGAATGACAGCTTCCGCGCGGCGGCTGAGACCTCAAAATATATAGGCATCTTCATGAAAGTTGTAGGGTTTGACGAGATATAGCCACCGCCACATGGTACGGGCGGGCCCTCTGCGTACCAGTGGTCGTTACGGTTGTAGACGCCTGTAATTGACTCCACAATTACTTGCTCATGTGGACTTCCTCAAAAACTTTCATTATGACTCTAGATTTCGCATTAAAAAGCGTGATTTCATGCACAACACAATTCAAAGCAATGGTTTGCATGTCTTTGTAATTATTAGTCATTAGTGGCAAGGATTGAGAGTTTCTTGTCAATTGCTTGATTAAAAACAATGTTTTAACATGGTGGAAGATGGCTATTTTTGGAGCCATCAACCTCCCCAAAACTCAAACCTTGATCGCCCTCGAGCAAGAAGAAACAAAAGAACTATAAGGAATTTAGCGTTTAAACTTGAAACAACAAGAATAAGAATTCACTTACGGTTGGTAATCATATGCGTTCAACACTTCATCCATTTGAAAGGCTTATCAAAATTATAGAGATGAGAAGAATACTATACAAGCTTCAGTAAGTCAAGGCAATCAAAGTAAAGTTTAATATAAGCAGAAATAACTAGAAGTGTAACAATCAATCTAATTCTTCTAGTTAACTCTTAGCTTGCCAAGGAACACTAGGATGTTTAAATAACATAATTGAGTAAGAGAGTTCATGTCCTAAGTAGAATAACAGTGAAGTGTCTTATTGACGCCCACATCAATAAATCAAGGCTATCAAAACACTTCTAATCCAATCATTGTCTTTCAAGAAAATTCATAAAGTAGTAACGAGACCATGCCAAGGACTTGTAATGTGGATCTTCATATATTTTTTCTTCCTCTTTCAAGGATCATTGGGTGTTTATTTTACAAGTGATTGCACAACCTTTGAGAGTACCAATACTTTTTCCCATATATTAAAATGTATGCCACTCATGTTGTCAACTCACAGCCGAAATCTGGGGTTATAACATAGATCGTTCAAAAGCTAGCGGAGTTGTTGGCATCCCAAATGTGTGCATGAGAAACATATAAATTTTTCTCTCTTATCTTTTTTACTAGTACCATGGTTTGATCCACAAGGTTAGCTTTGGCACACATCACAATTACCACTAGACTTCATTTTAATCAAACAACTCCTTTCAAGAGTGCCGTCAAGTCTATGAAAAAATCTATGGGGTTAAGTATCATCAAAGGTATTTTTCTTGAAAGAAAATGATTATTTCAGACTATTTCTTGTTGTACTTATTTGGCAATATTATTTCCAAGGAAGGACTCGGTTAGATAAAAGAACTAGAGCAAAATCTTCCACAGCTAATCATCCTACTAATAAAAATATTTACTCTAACTATTTTGAATTACTCCCACTAGCATGGCATCTTAGCGAATCAACCAACTAAAATAAACAACTCAAACTTCAAAAGTGGGAGACATAGGACATACCTCTCATTAGTGACTTCACAATTCTCTTCCTTATAGGGATGTGTTCCTTCAAAACTCAAGCACGATTATTCCCATAATAATATTAAAGCAAAGAGGCAAACTGCGAATCCACGTTCACGAAAAAAGGAAAAAGGAAAAATCTTTTTGTATTTTTGAGGATAGGGACTAAAGAATATAAAAGAACTTGTGACCAAGCAAGGAACTAATAAAATAAAAACAAACGAAAAACAAAGCAAAGGAAAAAAGCAAAGTGTCAGAACAAACTAGCACGAGTGTTTCAAAGCTCTCAAGGAGCTGGAGTACAACCTCATCATTACACAAATAAAAATTGCCTGGGTAACACATCCCCAAGCTCAGGATTTTGCAAGCCCTTTTGTTGCTCATTGTGGTGGTGGTGGATAATCTCCCATGTTCCATTGGCTTCTCCAATCATGAAACTAGGTGGCAAGGTTGGTAGAAGCATCTCGAAGATTGATGGAGAGGTTGTTCATGTTTTGGATATTTCCTTCGAGAGCATATGCATATTCATAGGTGGTGTACTAGTTTCATGGCCGCACATCTTTTTCGGGTCCTTCTTGTTCTACTTCTTCATCTTCTCCTCCTCCTACCATGGGTATTTCTTGATGGGGTAGAACTGCCTCAACCTGCGCTTCAAAACGCAAACGTCCATCCTCGATAGAGAATAGACCATTAGGCAAAGGAGATGGGATCAAGTGATCCGCTCCAGGTATATCGAGGGAGTATCTACCATTTGTTCTAGAAATCATACCACATGCTCTTAGAGTAGAAAAACCAAGACGGTGACTTCCTATCAACGGTTGGATGTTACCTAAGTTGATGTGAAGTGCGCGTGCAAGAACGGTTACAACTCCTCCTCTGCATATGGGTCCTCGAGATTGCAGAGCTTGATGCTTAAGGTAAAACACAAGAAGGACGCCCAAATTTGGCGTTAAGTTACAATTAATAATGGTAGCTTTTGCGAGGACCATCATGTCCTCCTCATTGACTCTACTAAACTCACCACGTGCCTGCAAGGTGTTAGCAATAACGTAAAACAAATAGCAAATTACATGATGATCAATTTGGTTCCCCTTGGGTGTGTCTCCACGAATTCTCATTAAATTAAAGTACTCCCAAGGTGCATGATTTAAAACAAAGGTGGTGGAGTGTATGTCGATGGTGTTGTTGGCAAACCCAAAACATTGAGCCCATTGGTCAAGCGTCAAGGAGTACTCGCAGTTCATAAGACGGAAGTTGATGCGAGCAACTCCATGCATTTGCTCCTTGAAACAATAGTGAGAGCATACCATATGCATCAAGGTGCTGAGGAACTCAAGCATCAAGCGGTGATACGTGGCGACATCCTGGAATACAAAGTCATACGAACCAACATTGTTGCAAAGTAAATCAAAATCAACACGAATGCCAAGTTGGTTCCCGATAGAGGGACACGCCCACTTGGTGGACTTGATTTCTCGGAGCTTGAGACGGTCGAAACGGTTCAGTTGAAACTCCTCGGTGAACTCAATACCGAGTGACACGGGGGTCAACGTATCAACGGGTGGTGCGGCCGGTTCCGCAACCATCACACATGTACGGCTCCTCGTGTTCATCTAAAAAAAATAAACATTGCTAATTATTTTATAGTCCAATAGAAACATAGCATAAACGATCATCTACACTTGTTACAAAAGAAACTCCTCTAAAAACAATATTAGGCATGCTCAATATCAAGATTAGCTCAACAACAAGACCTAAGTCTAGATTGATAATGGTGAATATTGAGTAGAGTTTTGTTGAAAATAAGTTGAGGATCGGAGGAGAATCATACCTTAGATTGATTGGGTGCGAGGAATCAAAGAAAGATTGAATAAATTTGAAGATCCAATGGAGGTGGTTTGGAGTTTGGAGGAAGAAGAAACATAAAAGTTTGTGTTTGGGGATTTTAGGTTACCTCTTCTGGGCTGTTATGGCGGCCACGTATGTGGTACGGGCAGGTGGTACGGCTAGAGCCTGCCCGTACCAGGTAACATACCTTGGGGGTAACGAACCCCTTCTGGCGATGCACTTAGTACGGGCGTGCGGTACGGTCGTGCATGCCCGTACTCTTGGTCGTTATGTGTTTAGTACTTTTGCTTGAAATCTGATGTTTTGCTCGAGAGTAAGATATGGGCACGCGTTCCAAGCACGTCTGACTGTACCCGTGGTTGTTAGGATCGATATTTCCTGTGGCAAAAATCAGAGTTTCTATTTTTCAATGCCTCGATATGGTACAGGTGCACGGTACGGGCCCTTCCGGCCGTACCACTGGTCGTTATTCGTCCAGTGAGCTAAAAACTCAAAGAATTTGATTGGTAGCTTCGTGCGTCTTTACAAAACTTATCAAAGGACAAAATAATAGCAAATAGACTTCATAAAAATCAGCAATACTTCTTAGGCCATGTGTTAGTAAAAATAAAAGATCGAGGATTACCTTATTTCTTCTCCTCTCTCCAAAGGTCTTCTTGAACACTCATTATTAAAAACAAAAATGAAACAAAAACAAAAACAAACAAACAAAACTAACATAAGAGTAAAAGTTTCATTTCACATGGGTCGCCTCCCATGCACTACAAGAAAAGTTTCCTTCCGCAACGAATTGGCCCGACGGTCATCGTAGAAGGCGCGTCTTCCGCAACGAAATTCTCGGCTCAGCCGTGGCCGATGGAAAACTCTTTTTTCTAGTTTCACGGCCCTCTACTACGACAGATCTGCTAAAAACATGGAGGAAGCTCGGTCAGCGCGTGGCAGAAGCAAGATTTTCGTTTCCTCGCGCGATGTTGACTCGCCGAAATCTTTTGAGGCATGTGGGTCCCGGACGTCAGTGTCTCTAATGGACCATACTTTTTGGTCGCGCCTCCATGATTTGAACTCGATAACGTAGCTCGAGGCGTGTGCCGTTTAGTCAGGCTGCTAGGTCCCACATGTCAGTCTCTCATTAGAAGGATCGTGTGTATGATGGAATTTTTTTCCTTCGCTGGCGCTACCCGCTTCCAAAGTTGATAGCGCTGCTCGATGCATCTACCGTCTAATCAACCTCCTGGGACCCACATGTCATCCTCTCAATTAGAAGAAACGTGTGTATGATGGAATTTTTTCCTTCGCTAGCGCTACCCCGTTCCGAGTTGATAGCGCTGCTCGACGCATCTACCATTTAACCAACCTCCTGAGCCCCACATGTCATCCTCTCATTAGAAGAAACGTGTGTATGATGGATTTTTACCCTTCGCTAGCGTTACCCTGTTCCAAACTTGATAGCGTTGTTCGATACATCTATCGTTTAATCACGATGCTGGGCCCCACATGTCATCCTCTCATTAGAAGAAACATGTGTATACTGGAATTTTTACCCTCTATCGCGCCTTCGTGTTCTGAACTTGATAACATTGCTCGCTGCTTCAGCCGTTTATACAGGCTGGTGGGCCCAGCATGTCAGCCTCCTCTGTGTAGGAAACGTGTGCATGCTAGACTTTTTTCTTCTCTCGCGCCTCCCCGTTTGGAACTTGGCAACGTTGCTTGATACAACACCCGTATAATGTCTCCCTGCTGGGTCCACATGTCAGCCGCCTATGTAGAGGAAACGTGTGTATGTTGGACATGTTTTTGGTCGCGTCCGCCGGTTTGACCTTGGTAACATTGTTCCAAGCGGCAGGTGTGTATTGTCTTGCTGCTGGGGCCCACGTGTCAGCCTCTCTCGACAAGAAACGTGTCGATCTTGGTCTTCTTTTTTCCGGTCGAGACTGTTGTATAAGTACTTTTTAAACGCGCTCGTTAAACTTGATCTCTGATACATTGCAAATGTATCTATAATTTTTGATGTTCCATGCTTGGTTTTATCTACTTTCTTATGTTTTGTCCACACTTTGGAGTACTTTTCATATGATTTCTTGGACTAACCTATTAACAAGAGCCACAGTGCCAGCTGCCTGTTTTCTGCTATTTTTGGTTCCAAGAAAGTCAGAAAATGAATATCCTCTAAATTAGACGGGACAAAAGCCAACGTCATTATTTTACCGAGGGACACCTAGAGCCAAAATATGAGACGAAGAGGGGTTGGGACCCGGCCACACCACCTGGCCACGCGACCAGGCCTGGCCCGCACCAGGGGGTGGTCTGGCTGCCCCAGGAACCCCCTCGTCCTCTCCTTCCACCTATATATTGCCTATAATACGGAAACCCTAAGTACCCGATAAAAATTCCACGAAAGAGTCAGTAGCCGCCGTCATCTCCATCCCTAGATCGGGAGGGATCTGAAGCTCTCCTCGGCACCCTGCCAGAGAGGGGAATTCACCCTGGAGGCCTTCTTCATCATCATGCAAGCCTCCGGTGTGATGCGTGAGTAGTTCATCTCTGGACTATGGGTCCATGTAGTAGTTAGATGGCTGATTCTCCTCCTTTGTGCTATCATGTTTAGATCTTGTGAGCTCCGTTCATGATCAAGATCATCTATTTGTAATTCTGCATGTTGTGTTTGCGGGGATTTGATGGATATTGAGATGATATTTCATATTGATTATTGATTCTATCATGTCTTTGTTATTTGTGATCTTGCATGCTTTCCGTTGTTAGTAGCTATCTTGGCCAAGTGGATGCTAGCAAATCCAAGAGTTAGTATTTATGCTCGATAGTGGGTTCATGCCTCTGGTAATCTGGGGAAGTGACATAAATCTCTAAGGCACTAGATGTGCTATTGCTACTAGGGAGAAAACAACAATCCTTTGTTCATAGAACATTCGTATTGTTTACTTTACACGCAATTCGTAATGCAATTATCCGTTGCTTGCAACTTAATACTGGAGGGGGTTCGGATGATAACCTGAAGGTGGATTATTAGTCATAGATGCAGTTGGATGGCGGTCTATGTATAATTTTGTAATGCCCAATCGAATCTCAAAGGAGTCAAGATGAGTAGTATATGCTTGTATTCTTTCTTGATGTTTGTCAATTGCCCCGCTATAATTTGTTCACCCAGCATGTTATCTATCTTAAGGAGAGCCACCTCTAGTGAACTATGGACCCCGGTCCTTTCTTTTACTTTCAATCTACAAACTGTTTACTGCTTTGTGTTTACTTTCTACAAACTATTACTTTCTTCCATTTGATATGTTTAATCCTTTGTTTTCAGCAAAACTGGTGAGATTGACAACCTCATCGCAAGTTGGGGGCAAAGTTCTATGGTTGTGTTGTGCAGGTCTCCATGTTGCTACTAGCACCGGTTGTGCGCCCTACCAAGGCTAAGCTAGCAACACCTTTGGGGGTGTTTCCTTGCTCCTACTGGTTCAATTAAACCTTGGTTTCATACTGAGGGAAAACTTGCTGTTGTGCTCAGCATACCTTCCTCTTGGGGTTCCCCAACGAGCTCGATATATTTTGGGCCATTAAGCTACTTTTCTAGCGCCGTTGCCGGGGAGTCAAGGACATCTTCACAAGGGGAGTCCCTCATAACCAATCTCTTTACTTTGTTGTTTTTGTTTTGTTTAGTTTACTTTTGCTTTGTTTGTTTGTTTCTTTATCAAAAACACAAAAAAGGTAGTTTTACAAGTTTGCTTTCTTTATTTAAAACACAAAAAAATTAGTTCCTATCTTAAGTTATCATTATGTCTAGCATTGCTCCAATCACTATGTCACCTGAGGAAATGATTTTCACTTTTAAACAAGGAATTGAAGAGGGTTTAGCTTGGTCTAGAATCTCTGATCTATATGAGAAAACTGAACCTAAAATGACCCAAAGCTTGTTCCTTAGTAGTTTTTACCTTGGAATTGCTCTTTGCTATAGATATGCTTTGGATGCTGTTGTGGGAGGAGATTTCCTCCAATGTAATGAGGATGATGCTGTTAATGCCATAAAGAAGTTGATCTTTACTTATAACTTGCCTAGCAAATCTAATTCTTCTTTCATAAACATATTTGCTAGATTTAATACTCTTGAGACCAGCACTGCTAGATTGAAAGATTGCTATAATACGCTTAGAGAGCATCATAACTATGTTCCAATAAACTCTGAACCCTCTGAATGGCTTCCCATAGTAAAGATTCCTATAAACAATGAAACTTTTCATGCTCGTTGTGATATCATGTCTGAATTTTGTCTTATGCCCAAAGATATTTTTGAATCCTTGAATCTTTGGGGGTTTTCTAAAGGAGGAGAAGAAAATTTTCTTGCTAATAATGCCACAATATTACCCATTGGAATAGCTAAAGGAGTGTTTACAAAGATCCTAGGGAAAATGATTTCTATTGATTATCTTATTATTGAATGTGCAGGAAAAGGACAAATCACACTTGGAAGATCCCTATTGAAGCTCCTTGGAGCAATAATAGATGTGGAAAAGGGCACCATGCGCTTTGTTTATCCACCAAGCATTCACAAGTTCCCCAAGGTTAAGAATAAAAGTAAGAGAGGTAAGGGTAAGAAATTTGGTTTTAATACTTCTTCATTTGAGAACACTTGATTCCTTTTCTTGCTTCTTATGTCTAACTTAAAGGCGTTAAAGAAAAGTACTTATTGGGAGATAACCCAAAATTTTTAGATGAGTTTTGGAAGTTATTACCTCTGTAGTAACCGCTTCTTATCCTTTTTATTTTCTTTTTGTGCCAAGAGTAACCTCCAATGAGAGAGAAGTAATGATTGGGAAAGTTGCTGTCCCGAAACAGATTTCTATGCTTCACCGTAAAAATTCGTGTAAAATCTCTATACATCCTTGTGAGGCGTGAATGTTTGTGCTTCTGCCCCAGGTTGTTATCTAAATTACGTTAGTTCAACACTATTTGATTTGAGCAATAGAAGGTCTTCGAAAAAAATCGTATTTACCTGCTGGTCTGTTTTGATAGATTTCTGCCATTTTCTGCATTTGCTTCTTGTTGCTTCCTCTTTGAGTTCTTTTGGGGAATTGAGCTTTTTGAGGGAAGTTCTACAGTAGCTAGTGTTTTAATGGAAGTTTTATTGGTGTTAGAACTGAACCTTAAGACTTATTATCTTGAGTGCATTAATGTTGCTAATAAAGATTGTGTGAAGTTTTGTATGAAGGAAAAATTTCAGGTGTATGGAAGGAATGAGTAATGAGATGAAGGATGGAATAAAGCTCAAGCTTAGGGATTCCATGCGTGTCACTCCAAGAAATATCCAAGAAGTACAAGCGTCAAAGCTTGGGGATGCCCAAGGCATCCCCCTCTTCATCAATAAAAATCCTAGGTTCCTTCCAAATGCTTCATTTTTATTGTTTCATGCACAGTTGTGTTGTTCTTGGAGCGTCTTCTATTTCGTTTTCGTTTTGGTTTTTGTTTGCTTCATTTACTTAGTTTTCTGAATAAATTGGTTGGATCCCCTCTTTCATACATTGGTTTTCAAATAGTTTGGTTTGGATTGGAAAAGAGTAGGAAAGTTCATGCTTAAGTGGTAAAGAGAGCTTGCTTTTGACTGTGTCCTATGCTTTGTCATGCCATGCTTGATATTGTTTTGGCTTTATGCTTAGTATTCTTTGCTGTAGCATGACTTGTTATAAACAATTGAGATTGCTCAATGTGCCTTTGAAGAATCATGCGTTGTTTTAGCATATTAAAGCATAGTATTGTGGTATTCTCCTTTGATGGTTTATTTGGGTTGACTTGGCGCATGCTCACACCATGTTATGACTATCCCAAGTCACCAAAGCCTTTATAATCCTTTATTTTTCAACTTGTAGTATCACATTATGCTTTGATCAATGATGTTTTGTCGCTCTGCATGATTATGGCCATTATTGCTCTCTTAGTTTGTCGCTCCCAGTCTTTTGCTAGCCTCCGTAACCAAGTATGAGTTCTACTCATGCATCCAACTCCTTAAACCAAGTTATTTCAAAGAGTCCACCATACCTACCTACTAGCTTATGCTATTCCAAGTATATTCTTGTTTTTATCTACCTTCCAAATTAAACTTGTTATGAGAAAACTAGTGATTAAAGCTCTCACGAACTTGAGGCACACTTTACTTTTCTTGCACTTAATAAACTTGAACCATTGGGTCCTTCTTTCTTGCGTATATGCTTACGCTTTATAAGTTGAAATTAGCAGAACCATGTATCATGGGGAACGCTTTCAACATTGCACTTGTACTTTGTACCCCGTTGATATCATGTTATTTTGCTTATGGATCCCGGCGGTGTGAAATAAAAGTGGTACTTGTAATATCATGGAGTTTGTATGTGTGTTAGAGAAATGCGTGGGCCGCTAGCCTAAGCTATGCCTAATCATTGTGGAAACTTGCAGCATCACCATAATGAGCACTCTATGAAGCATCCTCAATAAAAACCTATGCAAATAGCAAATAAAAAGATCGTTGAGATGCTCATTGTCTGCTTGCCTTGTCATTTTGATTATGGGATAGCTCCTGTATCATGTGCAAGGGGTACCCCGTTGGCGGTTCTTTATGATACATATGTACTTACAATGACAAGAGCTTACTCATGACTAAAGTTGAGTAGCATGAGGTTCGGTCTTCGTAAGTAAGGGGCATGCGATTTCGGTTTATAACTTGTCAAGCATATCCTATTAGCTGTGTCACTTTAACCTTAATCACCTTCAATATGTTTATGATAGGGGCAATGGGAGCTGAAAGCTAATAAGTACCATAATTTTTGGAAGCTCTTTATGAGACTTGAATCCCCACTTCCTTCTATGAAGGCCTTTCTTTTACTTTTATGTTGAGTCCCCACCTTCTATATTTATGCACCTACTTTGAGAGCATAGTGGCCATTCTTAGTTCTATGTGCATTGTCCCAAGACTTGTTGATTGATGCATACTTTGATATTACTTGTTTTAAACTATTTGTATCTAGTCACTCTTATGAACTTTGAAGGTGTCCTATGCATTTATGTTTTGCTACTCTATGAGGGACAAGCTGAATACTACTATGCTATGTTTTCTTTATGTGAAACAAACAAACATCTTGCAATGCATTGTTATTCAAGAATCTTTTGTTTTGTCTTTTCATGTTGCAACATAGTTTCTTTGTCTTATTGCTAGAACTTTGTCTTTCATGTTATGATTGAGGTACTATGATCCCAGCTTTGAATGTTTTACAAATACTTTGATCAAGTTTATGATGGTGCATGTCACCTCAAAAATTATTCTTTCTTTTTATCACTTACCTACTCGAGGACGAGCAGTAGTTAAGCTTGGGGATGTTGATACATTGCAAATGTATCTATAATTTTTTATGTTCCATGCTTGGTTTTATCTACTTTCTTATGTTTTGTCCACACATTGGAGTACTTTTCATATGATTTCTTGGACTGACCTATTAACAAAAGCCACAGTCCTAGCTGCCTGTTTTCTGCCTTTTTTGGTTCCAGTAAAGTTAGAAAATGAATATTCTTTGAATTGGACGGGACAAAAGCCAAAGTCATTAGTTTACCGAGGGACACCTAGAGCCAGAATACAAGACGGAGAGGGGCTAGGGCCCGGACACACCACCTGGCCACGCGGCCTGGCCCACGCCAGGGGGTGGTCTAGCCGCCCCAGGCACCCCCTCGGCCTCTCCTTCCGCCTATATATTGCCTCTGATACGGAAACCCTAAGTACCCAATCAAAATTCCACGAAAGAGTCTGTAGCCGCCGTCATCTCCATCCCTAGATCAGGAGGGATCTGAAGCTCTTCCCGGCACCCTGCCGGAGAGGGGAATTCACCCTGGAGGCCTTCTTCATCATCATGGAAGCCTCCGGTGTGATGCGTCGTAGTTCATCTCTGGACTATGGGTCCATGTAGTAGCTAGATGGCTGTTTCTCCTCCATTGTGCTATCATGTTTAGATCTTGTGAGCTCCATTCATGATCAATATCATCTATTTGTAATTCTGCATGTTGTGTTTGCGGGGATCCGATGGATATTGAGATGCTATTTCAGATTGATTATTGATTCTATCATGTCTTTGTTATTTGTGATCTTGCATGCTTTCCGTTGTTAGTAGCTATCTTGGCCAAGTAGATGCTAGCAACTCCAAGAGTTAGTATTTATGCTCAATAGTGGGTTCATGCCTCTGGTAATCTGGGGAAGTGAGAGAAATCTCTAAGGTACTAGATGTGCTATTGCTACTAGGGAGAAAACAACAATCCTTTGTTCATAGAACAATCGTATTGTTTACTTTACACGCAATTCGTAATGCAATTATATGTTGTTTGCAACTTAATACTGGAGGGGGTTCAGATGATAACCTGAAGGTGGATTATTAGTCATAGATGCAGTTGGATGGCGGTCTATGTATAATGATGTAATGCCCAATCTAATCTCAAAGGAGTCAAGATGAGTAGTATATGCTTGTAGGCTTTCTTGATGTTTGTCAATTGCCCCGCTGTAATTTGTTCACCCAGCATGTTATCTATCTTAAGGAGAGCCACCTCTAGTGAACTATGGACCCCGGTCCTTTCTTTTACTTTCAATCTACAAACTGTTTACTGCTTTATGTTTACTTTCTGCAAACTATTACTTTCTTCCATTCAATAGGTTTAATCCTTCGTTTTCAGCAAAAGCGGTGAGATTGACAACCTCATCGCAAGTTGGGGGGAAAGTTCCGTGGTTGTGTGGTGCAGGTCTCCACGTTGCTACTAGCACCGGTAGTGCGCCCTGCTAAGGCTCAGCTAGCAACACCTTTGGGGTGTTTCCTTGCTCCTACTGGTTCGATTAAACCTTGGTTTCGTACTGAGGGAAAACTTGCTGCTGTGCTCATCTTGCCTTCCTCTTGGGGTTCCCGAACGAGCTCTATATATTTTGGGCCATCAATCTCCTGTAGGGTAAGGTTGACGGGCGCTAGCTACAAGCAGGTGGTTCGGTCATGTCAGCCTCTCAGTACAAAAATATTGCTACAGATAAACTACATGCCTTGCCACTACACAAAAAAATTGTTATCCTTTTATAAAATGTAAAAAAATGTATACTAACATCGTATATACCTTATTTATTTTTCTTCTTAAAAAATTGCTTGTCCATCTGCTACGCGTGATTGCTAGCAGCTCAACTAAAACATGTTAAGTATAAATAATGTAGTAGGTAGTACTTAAAAACATGGATAGGCGGAGTTTTTTTGGGGTGGGTGGACAGTGCCCAAAAAAGGCCAAATTGAAGAAAAATGGGCCAAGCAGGGATTGATGGGCTATTTTTCATGGGCTCTCGCCCAATCTAACTGGGCTATTTGCACGGCCGAATGACCCAAAACATGGCCGAGTTAGAAGGTCTTGGGCTATAATGAGGCCGGATGGGCTAATTTCTTGGGCTCGATAGTTAAAATCCCAAGGTACGTGCTAGGGCTCGGCTGGATTCGAAACAAAGCCGTCAACAAGGGAAAAAAGGTATAAAATATGAGCGCCTAGATCCCAGGCGCCTGAGAACTTGTTATGTTAAGGAGCTGACGTCACCCTACTAATTGTGTTAATACTCAGTTGTAACCTAGTAGTTACAACTCATTAAATTCCTAGTTACAAGTTGTTGAAACAAATGTGTAACCCTCACGTTGCACCAATCGCGAGGTAAATCCAATGGCGAGAGAGGTGACTCTTGAGAACTGGCAAATCCGATAAAATATTCAGACATATTTCTGTGAAAATTGTGTACAAACACCCCGCGCCCGCCAAAACATTCCGCCGAGACCCCAAACTTTCCTAAGGCCGCCCTCAATCGAGCGACCAACCCCTATCTCTTCAAATTTTGCGCCGTTCTTATGGGAGATGCACCGGATTAGAAACATGCCGCAAACTTCTCCACGCCTTAAAAAAAACTTCTCGACACCTTTCTATCAATAGTGCCGGCCTACCACCATTGGCCGCGCCGTTCTTCACGAGATGCACCGACCGACGGTCAGCTGGGAGATCCCCACGCTTCGCCTGCTAGATTCAGGCACTGGACATTCTTCTTGACTTTGATTTGTTCTCCACCTCTACTAGAAATAGTTAAATCTTGTGACCATCTAGATTTACAAGGTGCTTGCAGATTTGGGTAGGTACGTTCTTTAGGTAAATCTATAGTAAAGCTTTGGACGGAAGAGTTCGAAAACATCTTAAAAGGACTTGGCAGAGATCCTGTGTAAGCTTTTGACCTGATATATTCCCCATCCTTCTTTGATACGATGGAGCATTTGACTGTTGATGTACCTGACGAGGAAGTACTTAGAGGTACAGTATAGTACTGATGGATGTACCCTATAGAATGTCGACTTCGCCTTTCCAAGGAGCGGGAAGATATCCGTAGACAGTTTGATAAGTGAGTGTTATGCAAAGATATCTTCACATATAAGACTGTAGAAAAGTTAGATATATTTAGATGTCTGACTTGGCTATGTTTTGTAGGTTCTGTGGAGACTGACGCAGATGGAGGTTGTCCTAATGAACTTGCACTAGATTGCGTTTAGATTCGAAATCCTGCACTTGACATTGTCGTCCCAAGGAAAATAAGGTTGTTAATCTGGTAATAACGACTTCTGTATAACAAGATGCTAGAGGTGATGATTTATGAATTGCATGTCCCTCTCTATCAATGAAAATGGCATATCGTTTGCCTTGTTTCAAAAATAAATAAATATTTGCATGTCTCCTTGTGTTAGTCGATTCAAAGAAGATACTGTTTTCTGTTCAAGTCATGTGAAAAAATATGTTTGTATGTAGAGACATAAATGCGGATTGGGTGACAAAATCAGCATAAAATTGCCAGATCAACAACACAAGCATAATGGCACTGCAAGAAAAGGAACAAAACCATCTTTTCACCGTGCTTGTGAAAAGGAGATAAGCTAGGAACCACGCCCGCAAGTGGGAGAGGCCAATTCTCGTGTAGCTCAGCTAGCATTGGTTTATTATCGATAATACTAAAGCATCCGAATATTATGATTACATACTAGGAGTGGTTCCAGTTCCACACTATAGTTCAACAGGCAAAAGTGTAAGAAATGCGTAAGGTATCTCCATAATACAGGTTCCAGAGAAAAGCATACAAATCATAAGAAAGAAAGCTCCGCATCACAGTTCACCACCTTCAGGTGCAACCGTTTCTACAGATTGTAAACCCAAATCACCACCTCCTTTAGGTGGCATAATAATTTCGGGAGCGGGATCAGCAGCACCAACAGCAGTGCCAGCACCGGTAGCATGAGTCTCCACAATAGGCGAACTATCGAGCACCACAATGTCCTTTGAAGGCTCTTCACTGCCAGCTCCAGCCGCACAAGTCTCCGCGGATGGTAAAACCAATCCACCACCTTCATCATCTGGCACGACGATGGCAGGTGCAGTCTCATTAGTACCAGCTGCAGCTGCAACTGCTTCAGTCTCCATAGAAGGTAAACAAGGAGGTATCTTAGGTGTAGCGATCTGGCATCGATTTTCTACTCCGTCACCAGGAAAGTGAGAGTCTTCTTCAACTTTGTGCTTCTGTAGTTACAAGATAAACAGAGATTACAACGAAAGCATCTACGCGCAAAGACAAAAAACATATGTCATTCTATTGATTTACCTTGTCATCTGGGATAGCAGAAGTCACAGGATTGGAACCTATTTCATCGAGAATCCTCTTTTTCGCTCCTTCCCCTATCTTCTTCTACAACAAGTTGTAATATTGATTACATGATGTTGATTGACAAATATATGCAAATGTTCAAAATTTTGCGCTGTCGAACTACCAACTTCGAATGGATCCCCACTGTTCTTAGTTATGGGATCTAGCCTAGAAAACAAGCTTCTATGGAATCCTAGTCTACAAAAAAGGATGCATACCCGGGATAAGAACTACTCTACACATGACAATGCTGCGCAACTGACAATAAAAATTTAACCGCATCATCAACTCTATCATGTAAGTTTGGAGTGAATCTAGATACACTCGTTTCACATAAGCTAAAACATCTTATATTATGAAACAGAGCGAATATGTATGAGTGTTCTAGTATTTCACAAACTGCCATTGCTGCCACGGGATAGAGATGACGGATGCTCCACCGCCCTGCAGAAGGTTGCTGTGCCGATCTTGCCGCCACCTGTAGAGGACAGAGCCGAGGAGCTGGTCGGCAACAATATGGAGCGAGAGGCCAGGGGGCGGTAGTGGATGGGAAGAAGGGACTGAGTAAAAGAGACTGTGTGTGCGTGGGGGGAGGCCGGTGAGGGAGTTAAATCCAGCTTGTCTTGGAAGGAACGTTCTGCCACGTGCACCGGCGTGTGCAAAACTCCCTCCCTCTCTCCTTTGGGGCAGCTACTGACAGTAGTACTCCAGCTAGCTTCATCAAGTTCTCTGGTACTCCTACTAGTAGACCTTTACTACTTTTTTTACTACTACTAGGGTAGACAAGGAGTACTTGTTCAGAAGAAGAAAAAAACTAGACTAGCACACCGTCGTACAATATTGCCTTGTCAAATCACTGGTGATGCCATGATGAGCGACATGTTTTTCTGGTAAACCTGGAAACGTCGTGTTCCTTCCACCGCGTGCAGTTTCTGAGCGAAGTACTTACCAACACGTCCAACTTAGGCTTATAGGACCCAAACTGCAGTGAAAAAGAAACATGCAAGGTGTAATACTAATAGTACTACTATTATACAACATTCTGGAAGAAATTATGTACAGAATAGTAGTAGTAGAGTACAACTGTACTCCTAATAAGGTTCTTTTACAATCTTGGTGAAATATACATACTGGAGAAACTATCAACTGTACAAAAGGGGTTTTTGGTCATACAGAGTATTTTACATGGCGGACCGGGTGCAAAACTAAACGCTGAGTATCCGTACATCAGCTAAAAACTAGCCAAAAGAAAGAGTTCAACAGAAGGTCGAGACCAAATGAGCTATCCTTGAATAGGCTCGTTCCACTCCAAGGCGTTTGAGAAGCTTGGGATGAACCAAAATGGAGTCTCCGACCATGTCCAGCGAGTGTTGGTGTGGAAACCAACAACTGCGTCACCATTCAGACTGAAGCGGCAAATTTCAGGACGCGGCCTGTACATGTAGCCAATTTCTTGGTGTGATGTGTAAACACAGTTCCTTCTCGTCAGATGTCCTGGAGGATCATTTGCATCGCCTACTGCAATGATAATCGGATAGTTCACGCTAAGGAAAAGTGAATACGATCCAAGGTCAGTAACCCTTTGTAACATCCTAGCATTAGAGCTTAGAAATAAGCTGAACACAGGTGTGTGCATTGCATTCATGCATAGAAAATCCGAATAATTTTCGCGCTTTTAAATAAAACTTGTCAAAGTGATTGAAGCTTCTCTTAACTTGGTGGAACTAAAGTAGATCATCAAGTTGACCGCGATAAGTTTCAATATGACCTTTGCTAAAACCTTATTTTTGGGTAATATAATTTGATCTAAGGGTAGATCAAATGTAATAAAACTAAGTCACAACACACTACTTAATAAGGAGTACTAGATCTTCTAGAGATCATTACATGGTATTCCATACTACAACTCAAGGATGAATACTTAATATTCTAAAGATGATATTAAGGTACTACCTACCACAAACCTGAATATCAAGTTAAGGATATAACTTAAGTAAAGAAACCCTATAACTAAATCTGGAAACACTTGTTTGCCATAGTTACTCCTACCATGGGTATCATGGTAGTTCATAAACATTTACTCTAATTACAAATAGGGTCGAAATGGAGATTAAACCATTTGATGTTGGAGGAGTTAACTCACTCATGAGTTAACTAGCAGTAGTACCTAAAACCAAGAGTTGAGCTAGTAATTGAGGAGCTATGAGAAGGCTAGTAGTATTAGTACATTGGATAACAATCTTGTTAGGACAAGTGGATATACACTTAGAATAAGCTTGCTTAACAAGATAAGTCTATAGAGAGACTAATACAAGTTTACTACTTAGTTGAGTATAGATCTTGATCAAACTATTAGAAGCCTAAGCTTTGTATGATCAAATGATGGTGGTCATTATTCTTAAGTCACTTGGGAATAGATGATTAGGTGTTGAAGAAGAGTTATGATATACCAAGTTAGGCAAGTCCTAGGAAGCTGAATCATCTAGCTTGAACATTAAAAGTCAAGTTAGAGTATGATAAAGTATATAACATGAATATATGGAGTAGTTGGAAGTGTAGTAGATTTATCAAGTTAATACAAGAACAAACTTGTATTGTGGAGAGTAGTACCATACTTATTCTAGAAGATTTATATCCTTTGTATGTATAGTGAGGATTGTAGTCTTGCAAACCTTGGAAGTAGTTGCAAGATGAAGTTAAGGAAGTTAATAGATGGAGTTAGCAGTAGCTATATTGATAGATGCATCAATGGTAGTTAATTAGAGGAGTTATATACTAGGAGTCAGAATGGAGTAATGTTGAAATGACATGACCATGTCATCATATGATGATGGATATGGTGGAGTCATATGATTGTGTTATTCAGTAAGATGTGATATTTGTGGATAAGATAAGAGAGATTTATAGAGTATATTTAGGAAAGGAATTCCTTATCTCAAGGTAAGCTTAGGGAGGTATTAAGGTAAGGATTCTTTAGAAGCTTTAAACAAGATCATGTCTACTGTATTATTCAAGACCTTAGAATCCAATGGATAGTGAAACCATTTCCGGTTCCTAGGTAACTATTAAACAATACCTCTTGGACAACTAAGGTTTCCAAGAGGTAATTAGAGAACCATATGAGTGTTCAAGAAGCCTTGTCTACCTAATTGTCTTAAACCCTAATAGAAACCTAGAATGATAGAATCATCAGGATCATATTACTAAGTAATTCCAATATCTCACTCTATGTGGAGATATCAAACCACTCATAGATTTAGAAGTAGTATACCAAAATCTTGGCCCTAGTACCTATCTATAATTGAATATGGTTATTAAAACCCTTCAAAACCTATATTACCCCATCATGAACCACAAAGATTAATACTTTATTATGTATATAGATAAATCTTTCATAAAGATAAGTAGAAACAAGATTCTATATACATCAATAATCATCTCAAACTAGTACCATAAAGATTATTAAGTAAGGACAGAATTATTTCTATGAAAACTTATTCTAAGAAATCAATTCCTAAAACCCTAAATTATATTTACCTTATTGAATAAAAGAACCTTGCATATAATAACATATTTTGTATACATCACAAGAAATGTAGAGAAATTGGTTATAATTAACCTTTATCATAATATCCATGTCTTATAAAATTCTGGATATTTGAGTCCTTATGGAAATTCATAATTGAATTGGTTTTGTAAAAAATACAACCCTGAAATCAAAACAGAAAATAGAAAAAGAAAACAGAAAGAAAAAAAAGACCTGGCCAAGCCAGGAGACTAGCTTGGGCCGCAGCCTATCTGCTAAGTGTCGCTCGCGAGCAACAGTAGTAGAAATCCACACGCTTTGCAAAGGCCCAGTACCAGCCCATCTACCTTTATCTCTCTCACTGTCACGTGGGACCTGAGAAGGACCGCGGGTTAATTCGTAGAAACATTAGGGGGTTTTCTGGAAAATGGCGTAGTCGTCACCGCGACGCACACATGCAGCTTGCTGGAGGTCTGCGCCGCCGCTAGATGCGCGTCGCGGGTGTTAGCAGGATCTAACCGCCCAGGTTCTTGCCGCCGCCCTAGCCGAGGATAAGAACGACAATGCGGCATCCTCATCCCCATTCCCCCTCTCGCCAACGCTCTCTAATCCTCTCTCTGTATCCTAACCCTAGCTCGCTGGAGCTCTGAGGAGCCGCCATCTCTGGCATCCACTCGCACATCTGAAGCCACCGACGGAGCCGCCGTGTTTCCTAGTTCTTCTCGCAGAAGGAATCAGCTGCGCGCAGTCATAATCGAGTACAACGTCATCATCTTCATCGGCTCTGACCGAGTGCCGCCGAGAATGTGTCGTCGTCTCCGTCCTCCCCTGCTTCATCTGAGGCCACTAGCGCGTCAAGGGTAAGCCACTGAATCCCCAACACCTCTTAGATCCTTTCCTCACATGATGTATCACCGTTGCAACAACCGCCGCCGTTTACCGTCGTCAGTCGTCATCGGTGATGTTCATCCGGTGACCATATCGTAGTGAAGCCACCACTAGTTGGTTCATCTCATTCTCCTCGTTCGAACCACCCCAACCACGCCTACCAAAACCCTCTCAAACACCGCCGCCGTTCGTAGTCTGGCCGTCTCCGGCGAGATGACGTCACCGTGACGTCAACTCCTCGTCACCACCTGGCCACCTCTACTAGTTTGACTAGTCTCTGCCCACGTGGCGGCAAAGGTGGCAATAGCCCCACCTGTCTATGACTCTGGGTAGATTCAGTTGGGTGTAAATTGGTCTTTATCTCGTGTGGCAGATGACGTGGCCACAGGCCCATTAGTCAGTGTCTATAGCTAGGTTTAGTGTAGTGTAAAAAGTATTATATCTATTAGTAAATAGATAAAACAAATTTGTTTAAATATAAATATAATTCCAGAAAATTAATAAAAGGAATAAATCTTAGAAATCCTATATCTTTTGTTTTGTAATTCAGAAAAATACATATCATATATCAAAATGTTAAGAAAAATAAAAACTATAATTTAACTTTATTAACAAATATTAATGTGTTAACTATTTAAATAATTATTATTTAATAAAGATTTTATAAGTAAGAAAACTTTAAAAATTCATTTTTTAGTATTAGTAAATAAGAAAAATATAAATAATATACCAAAATTCTTATAAAAACAAAATCACCATTTACAAACTTATTTAAATTATTTTTGTATCACTTAACCAATAGTTATTATTTATTAGGTATTTATAAAGTGATAAAACTTGTAAAAATCATATCTTATTATTTAAAATTCACAAAAAAACTTATAATATACCAAAATCATCACAAAAATGACATCTACACAATAAAAATATCAAATCTTACTTTTGAAGTGAAATAAAAGGTAAAGGTCTAATAAATCTTATTTTAACCCCTTTCTTTTATTTTAATGCATTAAAAATATATAAACTTTTACTATTTCCTTTAGTATTTTTTTTAAAGTCCAAAAATATAATAACAAGTTCAAATAATGTTTAATTGAAGTTAACATAAGTCTAACCATTTTAAGTCATACTTACTAAAACTACCATTTCAAAATAAATAAGTTTTACTCTCTAAAAGTATTTTATCAATTGTAAAATCAACAATACTAGTTGTTTTCTACTTTAGTACTTATAACTAATAAGAAAACCTTATAGTGTTAACCTTAAGTTTAAGTACTTTTTACTTTGTAAAGTAGTGTTTTCCTCCAAGGGTATTCTTTTAAGGAACATTAAAAGTGATACTTGAACACTTCTAAGCTCTAATGAAGTCTTAAACTTGTTTAAGAAATATTTCAGATATCATGATACATTTGAATGCTTTAGTGTTGCATATTACTTGTTGCGTTTACTTATTGTTTCACACACACTCTCACAAGCCTTAATAAGACGCACAAGTGTGAATTTGTTATAAAAGTGCAACACATTCTAAAGAACTCATTCCCAGTTTCCAAACCCTAGATTAGATACAACTATTCCGGGAATTCGCGTTTATCAAATTTCATTACATTACTTATGCATCATTGCATCTGGCTTCTTTAAACATTAGTCCTTACCGGACCAATGATGCTATTTACAAAATTTGGATTTTCTAAAGCCTTGAAGACCGTGAGTGCATAATCTTGCAATCACAAAAGGCAAGTTCACAACTTGCTGATGTCCTTTGATTATTTTCTATGCTTGTAACTCAACTGTGTCATCACCTGCATTTCAAAAAGGACAGAAAATACTATTTTCATAATAATAGGATTATGGATTATTTACCAAGTGGTAATAATCTATTGATTTAGTTCCACTGGTAAAGGAACATAATATCTAGGACTTAACAACCAATGTCTCCAGTGATTCTAGCGCCATATATTACACGTCAACCATGAGATTTGGAATGGGACAGAGAAGTCAGCTGTATCTTCTCCCTTTCATATAGAGGCAAGATGACCTTATCGTGAGGCTATTGATTTCTCGTGGAGTTCCAGAGAATCCAGCACATGGGTGGGACCCCTTAGTTCCCCTCGAGTTAGGTGTCTAGATTATCTGTGCAGGCTGTTTGGGTCGGAGTTCACCATAGCTGATGGTGACCACCAGTCAGAGATGCTTACAGAGTCTTCGAGAACTTCCCGGGTTATAGCTTGCCCTAGTTATGCTTACAGAGATGCTTACAAAGTTCACCATAGCTGATTAGCTTGGATCTATACTGGCCCCACACCAAGGAAGTGGACGAGAATGCAACTCGGTTGTGCAACAAGGCTAAGGTCTCTTGTGGGAAAAGTGACGCACCTCTACAGAGTGTAAGACTTGTGACATGTTACTCCCTGTTCCGGGAAGGAGCTACGAACGTGGCAGGAAAGGAACTCCATGAAGTTCTGGTCAACCTGTGAAGGCTGTGGGACATAGTTTTTAGAATAAAAGTAACCTTTGAATAAATGTTTACGAAAACCTACATTGCCTACGACTTATGGTCTGTGGCTGTAGAGGTAGTGCATCATACACTCATTTTTAGTGAACTTGTTGAGTACGTCCGTACTCAACCGTACCTTCTTAACCCTTGCTAGGTTCCAAGCCATTGAAGTCAATGTTAACATCAATGTCTGCTCAAGAAACCATCATTGACAACTCAAGTTCTTCAATAAAGTCAATGAAGTCAACATTTACATCAGCCGAAGTGAAGATAAAGTGTTGGTTTTGATAGGAGTAGATTCTCTAGCCATAAAACCTATTTCTATAGAGCATTGCACTAGCAGCAATGGCAAGCCAAATAGTTTAGATTCTAGTATTAGTTACTAGATATTTCTAGGTTATTATTTCTGGTTCTTCTTTGTAAGAAGTTCTTTCTCTCTCTTTAACCTAGAGTGTTCTCTGGATCTTTTGTAAAGAGTCGAGTTGTCATCTATAGTCATGTCTTGGACCTTCTGTGTTTCTATTGTACCACTCTGAGGGTGTTAATACTAGTGAACGGTGTTTCATTGGTGTTATGTCAACGACTATAGTGTACTACGTCATGCAGTGGTATGCTGGGTCACCGCAGCTGGTATTAGAGCATATGCTTTGACCTTAGGATTAAAACCCTTTTAGGAAGATCTGTATGTTGGATAGTGACTATAGGAGCCATCTTATCTAAACCAAGACTTGTGATGAGTATCCACTTGAGGATAAACCTTGTCACACTTAAGTTGGATACTTTCGTTATCTTTCTTAAGGATTAGTTATGTGTCTTATCTATATAGATGCTATGTTAGTATTTATCTAAATAGGTATAACACCACTAAGATATCTATAGTAAGATAAAATATAAAGTAAGATTAGGACTAAGATCAGGATACCATGTGGAATAGTATTAGTGATGGGGTCTATATTTAGAACCCCTGTGAAGTAGCAGAATTTACCACTAGTTGATACCATTATATCATAGAATGTAGACCATCAGAGTATGTATAGATACAATTGGAAGTAAATCATGTGGCATTCACTTGAGAATTCCATGTGATGGAGTAGAATTTGTTAAGAATCATTACTAGTGAGTTAAGAAGAAGAGTCGTCATGGTGAGATTAGCTCTTTAATCATGATGACTAGGTAGATCGTAACAAGATCATGGTGATAATAGCTCTGAGACCATGATAAGTCTGTAATTAGGACAAGTATTCGGTAACTAATCTAGTAATAACATTAAGCAAAGAACAATGTAGGTCTATGATATAAGTCATAGATATTATAACATTACAATAATTTTGGGATTAAGGTAGTAACTACAATTTTGTAAGTAGTTTTGAGAGATCATGTGAGGATAGTTTATGATAGAATGGAAATTTGATAGTCTTTAGTAGTCCCGAAAGAAAGGTAAGAGGTTAGTTAGAACCAAAATGAGACCACTTTGCTCAAAATTATCCTGTTGCACCTGAGCAATTTGGGTACATATTGAGACAACGAGTAGTTTAAACCCTAAGTGCTAAGTATCACAGAGTAAACCTATACTAGGAGGTGTCATATACTACACAGCTAAGCCTGAATTCTAGAGGTATTATACTCAACTACTATATTCCGGGCTTAGAATGAGGTGTGTTATATGTACCACATTTGGATTTCTTGGTTTTTCTTGCATTTTCTTGATTGACTAGATCTATGCATGAAGTTTGACTTGATGTGCAAATGCATGTTGCATCATCAAGTTATTACTTGATGTTATAGACCTAGATATGAAAGGGAATTCGTGTAAGGGAGTGACGAGTTCCGAAGATCAAGTTGAAGACTTGCAAGAAGAAGGAAGCTAAATATAAGGAGTATCAACATTATTTTGAAGAATGGATCAATTCCAACTTATTTTGAGTTGGCAACAAGAGGGAATATTAGTGCAGCAAAGGTGTAGAGAAACATGAAGGAATGAACTTAAGTTCACTTAAGATAGATGATGTTGCTAAGAAGCTAATGAAGTAGTTGTACCAGGTTCATGGAAGTATCATGAATCAGTGCAAAGAAGAAGTTTGGAAACCGTAGCTGGTATTCAAGCTCTGACAAACTTAGAGAGGATGCTAGTAAGAAGTAAAAAATCGTAGGGTAATTCATATACCTAGGAGGATCCGCAGCTAGTATCCGTAGTTGGTATCCGCAGCTGGTATTAGCTGGTATCCGTAGCTGGTATCCTAACGGTGTAGTGAAGTAAGTCATATCTGTGTAATCTAAAGAGTATAAAACTTGGCTTACGTTAAGTTAGACCTAAGGAAGTACAAGATTAAAGATCGTATTTTGAGACGCTTCGTAAGATCGGACTTACTAAAGCAAAAATGTCCAGAAGGTTGAGGGTAAGTATAGCAACGTTGGAAGATTCATCTCGGAGATCCACAACTGTGTGGGTGTACCGCAAATTCTTTCGTGAAGCCTTATATAGGCAAAGTATAAGCTATACGAAGACCAATGTCCTTACTATTGAGATAATGGATATTATTCATGAAGTTTAGAGACCATTAGGAAATCCCAAGGGGGAGAGTAAACAATAAACACTGAAGTGTTGTAGTCTAACTTTCTGACTAAAGGTTGGAGAAGTACAAATTTATGACGAGATTAAGCCTTATTCTCATAAGGTTATAAGAAATCATATGTATAAGAGTACTCTCTAGAGTATGTCCAGATGAATGACCCAAACAGCTGGTAAGTTATCCTTTAGTGTAAAGAGAGTATTCCAAAGTACATCGGTGTAGAGTAATAGGAAAAACCAGATCGGAGTTGACAAAATGTGTCCAAAAAAATCCTAAGTAAAACTTTAAGGACATAATCCAAGGGATTATCGTAACAGAAACCATAGGATAAATTAGGAATGATAGTTCAAAGTTGCCATGTATGAAGAGGATTCAAGGAAACAGATCTGGATATGGGATACCACAATTATTCCCAGTTGTGATCACAATGGCTTTCGAGAAAGGTCGTGATCAATATAAGTCAACTCCTCATTTTGAAATGCAAGAGAGTACGAACTTTGGGGACGAAGTTTATTTTAAGGGGGAGAGTCTGTAACGCAGCTGTGTGCATTGCATTCATGCATAGAAAATCTAGATAATTTTTGCGCTTTTAAATAAAACTTGTCAAAGTGATTGAAGCTTCTCTTAACTTGGTGGAACTGAAATAGATCATCAAGTTGACTGCGATAAGTTTCAATATTACCTTTGCTAAAACCTTATTTTTGGGTAATATAATTTGATCTAAGGGTAGATCAAATGTAATAAAACTAAGTCACAACACACTACTTAATAAGGAGTACTAGATCTTCTAGGGATCATTACATGGTATTCCATACTACAACTCAAGGATGAATACTTAATATTCTAAAGATGATATTAAGGTACTACCTACCACAAACCTGAATATCAAGTTAAAGATATAACTTAAGTAAAGAAACCCTATAACTAAATATGGAAACACTTGTTTGCCATAGTTACTCCTACCATGGGTATCATGGTAGTTCATAAACATTTACTCTAATTACAAATAGGGTAGAAATGGAGATTAAACCATTTGATGTTGGGGGAGTTAACTCACTCATGGGTTAACTAGAAGCAGTACCTAAAACCAAGAGTTGAGCTAGTAATTGAGGAGCTATGAGAAGGCTAGTAGTATTAGTACATTAGATAACAATCTTGTTAGGACAAGTGGATATAGACTTAGAATAAGCTTGCTTAACAAGATAAGTCTATAGAGAGACTAATACAAGTTTATTACTTAGTTGAGTATAGATCTTGATCAAACAATTAGAAGCCTAATCTTTGTATGATCAAATGATGGTGGTAATTATTCTTAAGTCACTGGGAATAGATGATTAGGTGTTGAAGAAGAGTTATGATATACCAAGTTAGGCAATTCCTAGGAAGCTAAATCATCTAGCATGAACATTAGAAGTCAAGTTAGAGTATGATAAAGTATATAACATGAATATATGGAGTAGTTGGAAGTGTAGTAGATTTATCAAGTTAATACAAGAAAAAACTTGTATTGTGGAGAGTAGTACCATACTTATTCTAGAAGATTGATATCCTTTGTATGTATAGTGAGGATTGTAGTCTTGTAAACCTTAGAAGTAGTTGCAAGATGAAGTTAAGGAAGTTAATAGATGGAGTTAGCAGTAGCTACATTGATAGATGCATCAATGGTAGTTAATTAGAAGAGTTATATACTAGGAGTCAGAATGGAGTAATGTTGAAATGACATGACCATGTCATCATATGATGATGGATATGGTGGAGTCAGATGATTGTCTTATTCAGGAAGATGTGATCTTTGTGGATAAGATAAGAGAGATTTATAGAATATATTTAGGAAAGGAATTCCTTATCTCAAGGTAAGCTTAGGGAGGTATTAAGGTAAGGATTCTTTAGAAGCTTTAACTAAGATCATGTTTACTGTATTATTCAAGACTCTAGAATCAAATGGATAGTGAAACCATTTCCTATTCCTAGGTAACTATTGAATAATACATCTTGGACAACTGAGGTTTCCAAGAGGTAATTAGAGAACCATATGAGTGTTCAAGAAGCCTTGTCTACCTAATTGTCTTAAACCCTAATAGAAACCTAGAATGATGGAATCATCAGGATCATATTACTAAGTAATTCCAATATCTCATTCTATGTGGAGATATCAAACCACTCATAGATTTAGAAGTAGTATACCAAAATCTTGGCCCTTGTACCTATCTATAATTGAATATGGTTATTAAAACCTTTCAAAACCTATATCACCCCATCATGAACCACAAAGATTAATACTTTATTATGTATATAGATAAATCTTTCATAAAGATAAGTAGAAACAAGATTCTATATACATCAATAATCATCTCAAACTAGTACCATAAAGATTATTAAGTAAGGACGGAATTATTTCTATGAAAACTTATTCTAAGAAATCAATTCCTAAAACCCTAAATTATATTTACCTTATTGAATAAAAGAAGCTTGCATATAATAACATATTTTGTATACATCACAAGAAATGTAGATAAATTGGTTATAATTAACCTTTATCATAATATCCATGTCTTATAAAATTCTGGATATTTGAGTCCTTATGGAAATTCAAATTGAATTGGTTTTGTAAAAAATACAACCCTGAAATCAAAACAGAAAATAGAAAAAGAAAACAGAAAAAAGACCTCGCCAAGCTAGGAGACTAAGTGTCGCTCGCGAGAAACAGCAGTAGAAATCCACACGCTTTGCAAAGTCCCAGTACTAGCCCATCTACCTTTATCTCTCTCACTGTCACGTGGGACCCGAGAAGGACCGCAGGTTAATTGGTAGAAACGTTAGGGGGTTTTCCGGAAAATGGCATCGTCGTCACCGCGACGCACACATGCAGCTCGCTGGAGGTCTGTGCCACCACTGGTTGCGCGTCACCGGTGTCAGCAGGATCTAACCGCCCTGGTTCTCGCCGCCACCCTAGCCAAGGATAAGAATGACACCGCAACATCCTCATCCTCATCCCCCCTCTCGCCCACGCTCTGTGTTCCTCTCTCTATATCCTAACCCTAGCTCGCCGGAGCTCTGAGGAGCCACCATCTCCGGCATCCTCTCGCTCATCTGAAGCCACCGGCGGAACCGCCATGTTGTCCTGGTTCTTCTTGCAGATGGAATCGGTCGCGCGCAGTCGTAATCGAGTAAAACGTCATCATCTTCATCGGCTCCGACCGAGCGCCACCGAGAACGTGTCGTCGTCTCCGTCCTCCCCTGCTTCATCTGAGGCCACTAGCGCGACAAGGGTAAGCCACTGAATCCCCAACACCTCTTAGATCCTTTCCTCACATGATGTATTGCCGTTGCATCGAGCGCCACAATTCACCGCCGTCTGTCATCGTCAGTGACGTTGATCCGGTGACCATATCGTATCGTAGCGGAGCCACCACCGGTTGGTTCGTCTCGTTCTCCTCGTTCGAGCCAACCCAAGCACACCTGCCAAAACCCTCTCAAACACCGGCGCCGTTCGTCGTCTGACCGTCTCCGGCGAGATGATGTCACCGTGACATGAGCTCCTCGTCACCCCCTGGCCACCTCTGCTAGTTTGACTAGTCTCTGCCCACGTGGCAATAGTCCCACCTGTCTGTGACTCTGGGGTAGATTCAATTGGGTGTAAATTGGTCTTTATCTCGTGTGGCATATGACGTGGCCACGGGCCCATTAGTCAGTGTCTGTGGCTAGGTTTAGTGTATTATAAAAAGTATTATCTCTGTTAGTAAATAGATAAAACAAATTAGTTTAAATATAAATATAATTCCAGAAAAATAATAAAAGGATTAAATCTTAGGAATCCTATATCTTTTGTTTGTAATTCAGAAAAATACATATTATATATCAAAATATTAAGAAAAATAAAATCTAGAATTTAACTTTATTAACAAATATTATTGTGTTAACTATTTAAATAATTATTATTTAAGATTTTATAAGTAATAAAACTTTAAAAATTCATATTTTAGTATTAGTAAATAAGAAAATATAAATAATATACCAAAATTCTTATAAAGACAAAATATACATTTACAAACTTATTTAAATTATTTTTGTATCACTTAACCAATAGTTATTATTTATTACGTATTTATAAAGTGATAAAACTTGCAAATATCATATCTTATTATTTAAAATTCAAAAAAAACTTATAATATACCAAAATGATCACAAAAATGACATCTACACACTGAAAATATCAAATCTTACTTTTGAAGTAAAATAAAAGGTAAAGGTCTAATAAATCTTATTTTAACCCTTTTCTTTTATTTTAATTCATTAAAAATATATAAACTTTTACAATAATCTTTAGTATTATTTGTTTAAAGTCCAAAAATATAATAACAAGTTCAAATAATGTTTAATTGAAGTTAACATAAGTCTAACCATTTTAAGTCATACTTACTAAAACTACCATTTCAAATTAAATAAGTTTTACTCTCTAAAAGTATTTTATCAACTGTAAAATCAATAATACTAGTTGTTTTCTACTTGAGTACTTATAAGAAATTAGAAAACCTTATAGTGTTAACCTTAAGTTTAAGTACTTTTTACTTTGTAAACTGATGTTTTCCTCCAAGGGTATTCTTTTAAGGAACATTAAAAGTGATACTTGAACACTTCTTTAAAAGCTCTAATGAAGTATTAAACTTGTTTAAGAAATATTCCAGATATCATGATACATTTGAATGCTTTAGTGTTGCATATTACTTGTTGCGTTTACTTATTGTTTCACACGCACTTTCACAAGCCTTAATAAGACGCACAAGTGTGAATTTGTTATCAAAGTGCAACACATTCTAAAGAACTCATTCCTAGTTTCGAAACCCTAGATTAGATACGACTATTGCAGGAATTCGCGTTTATCAAATTGCATTACATTACTTATGCATCATTGCATCTTGCTTCTTTAAACATTAGTCCTTACCGGACCAATGATGCTATTTACAGAATTTGGATTTTCTAAAGTCTTGAAGACCGTGAGTGCATAATCTTGCAATCACAAAAGGAAAGTTCACAACTTGCTCATGTCCTTTGATAATTTTCTATGCTTGTAACTCAACTGTGTCATCACTTGCATTTCAAAATGGACAGAAAATACTATTTTAATAATAATATGATTATGGATTATTTACCAAGTGGTAATAATCTATTGATTTAGTTCCAGTGGTAAAGGAACATAATATATAGGACTTAACAACCAATGTCTCCAGTGATTCTAGCGCCGTATATTATGCGTCAACCATGAGATTTGGAAAGGGACAAAGAAGTCAGCTGTATCTTCTCCCTTTCATATGGAGGCAAGATGACCTTATCGTGAGGCTGTTGATTTCTCGTGGAGTTCTAGAGAATCTAGCACATGGGTGGGACCCCTTAGTTCCCCTCGAGTTAGGTGTCTAGATTATCTGTGCAGGCTGTCTGGGTTGGAGTTCACCATAGTTGATGGTGTCTGCAAGTCAGAGATGCTTACAGAGTCTTTGGGAGCTTCCCTGGTTATATCTTGCCCTAGTTATGCTTATAGAGATGCTTACAAAGTTCACCATAGCTGATTGGCTTGGATCTAGACTGGCCCCACACCAAGGAAGTGGACGAGAATGCAACTCGGTTGTGCAACAAGGCTAAGGTCTCTTGTGGGAAAAGTGACGCACCTCTACAGAGTGTAAGAATTGTGACATGTTACTCCCTGTTCCGGGAAGGAGCTACGAATGTGGCAGGAAAGGAACTCCATGAAGTTCTGGTCAACCTGTGAAGGCTATCGGACATAGTTTTCAGAATAAAAGTAACCTTTGAAGAAATGTTTACGAAAACCTGCATTGCCTAAGACTTATGGTCTGTGGCTATAGAGTTAGTGCATCATACACTCCTTTTTAGTGAACTTGCTGAGTACACCCGTACTCAACCGTACCTTCTTAACCCTTGCTAGGTTCCAAGCCATTCAAGTCGACGTCAACATCAATGTCTGCTCAAGAAACCATCATCGATAACTCAAGTTCTTCAATAAAGTCAATGAAGTCAACATTTACATTAGCCGAAGTGAAGATAAAGTGTCGGTTTAGATAGGAGTAGATTCTCTAGCCATAAAACCTATTTCTGTAGAGCATTGCAATAGCAGCAATGGTAAGCAAATAGTTTAGATTCTAGTCTTAGTTACTAGATATTTCTAGGTTATTATTTATGGTTCTTCTTTGTAAGAAGTTCTTTCTCTCTCTTTAACCTAGAGTGTTCTCTGGATCTTTTGTAAAGAGTCGAGTTGTAATCTATAGTCATGTCTTGGACCTGCTGTGTTTCTGTTGTAGCACTCTGAGGGATGTAATACTAGTGAACGGTGTTTCATTGGTGTTATGTCAACGACTATAGTGTACTACATTATGCAGTGGTATGCTGGGTCACCGCACCCTTTTCCATCGGTTAGCTGCAGTTATTTGGCTTGTGTCCATCGAGAACACCATGCACTCAAACCCAGAAGGATAGGTGCAAATGACGCGACCATAGTGAACAACACTAGTATCATCAGCAATTGCATTACCTGAGACACCATACGTATAGACCAGAAGAAGTCTTGAACCACCGACAGATCATGCTAACCACTACCTACCAGGATCATTCTCCTCATCGTCCTCAACAAACCGATGTGTCAGGTAGAGCACATCGCGTGGCGACAGGATAAGGATAGGACCTTCAAAGGGAAAGGAAATGTAACATGGAAATAATATTGATATTGATCTGACATTGTAGAAGTTGATATACAGCACTATTTTCAAACATCTTGATTATACTTAAGATGTTTAATTGCGTAAAAAATGCCAACCTTGGGAGATGCTATGGAAATTATAATTGTTTTCGAAATGGGGATATGCTATGGAAATTCTCCTAAAGACACGGTTTGATTCATGGGATCAAATGAAATAGGATATAATCCTATAGGATCTTGAATGTAAAGTTCCTAGGGAAAAAAGCAAGGTTGGATCCTACAAGATTTTGGTGTCTTATATACCAAAGGAAAACCAACAAGGATTATTTCTAGGAGGTTTAATATCTTATCTTATCTTATAATAATATTACCATTATGTAGTGTATGAAAAACTTTGAATATTCACTATTGGATCAGGACTTGCGAATCCCAACATTGCCAGTAGTTGGGTCTTCTTTTCCATTCTAGCATCTACTTGAAGATTCCATTGATAGTCTTTAGCACAATAAACACTATGCACAATCCTCAAAATACACTTCTCCATCATTCTAGAATCTTCTCCTTCATTTCTCAAGACCATGTTAACAAAATTTACAAGTACTAGTACCTAATAAACATTGACTTCTACATGATATAAAATACAAGAACTAAATATGCGCCCATACTTTATAGATGTCGATCAAATTTCTAATTTTTTGAGCTTTACCTAGTATTATAATTCTATATAGTTATGATATGTCATATGTATAGTATCCGAGTCTCACGTAAATACTACTAGTAGATACCATATTTTCCATGGATGTACTAGTACTAGGAGACAAGGCAATACTATCAGCAGAACTCAATCCTATGAATCAAATTACTTATATGTAAGAAAACTTCGTAAGGATTGCATTCCTCTAAAATTCCTAGGGAATTCATACGAATCAAAGAGGCTAAACTTGCTATGAAATTCCTACTAACCAAAGAAACTTCAGAAAAATAACTTACATTGATTCAGGAATAATATCTGGATCTCACATAAGTACTTACTACTACGTAGTAGATACCATAGTTTCCATGGGATGTACTAGGAGACGAAGCAATACTATCAACAGAACTCAATCATATGAAACAAACTACTTATATGTAAGAAAACCTCCTAAAGATTGCATTCCTCTGAAATTCCTAGGGAATTCCTTCGAATCAAAGAAACTAAAATTTTAATGGAATTCCTACTAACCAATGAAAGTTCAGAAAAAATAGCTTACATCGATTCAGGAACAGAGCTAATAAAATACGTAGGGAGGAGAATTTACAAAGTTCCAGAGACTTCCATGTATAAACACAGCCGTTCTCGGTCACGGAGAACACACAATCATATTGGATAATAGCATCGCAGTATTTGAAGTAGCCCTGGAACTCGTTCACACAAACTGACCATCCATGACTATCATTCCCATTGATGACATCAATCTTGAATTCGAAAATGGCGACTAGAGAGAAATCTTTGTATCCCCCAGCAGCTGTCGGAACTTGGCAAATGACTATCTTCTGTAGTTTAGTACGTCGACCTTCATCAGCATCATCCTGAAATGTAAGTGCAGAACCTTCAGCCGGTTCAAACCCCGACACTTGCGAAATAACAATCTTGCGACAAGTGTACACGTTGACAAGGTCCCACATGAAATCATGCCCAACTGTGATGATCCAATCTCCATTGTCGCCTGCTCGCTACTCATCAAAACCATTTGGCATCACAACATCAGAGGAGAACTTTTCCAGCGGCATCAGCTTGCACGGGCTGCCCGCCACTTCGAAGCAGTCTTTGGATTTCCATGGTCTCACCGTCGGGTGAGAATGAAGAACACATGGGAGGCCAAACATATGAGAAGAAGGCGTAGTTCCACTCTCTTTTGTTGATTGAAGAATATGTTTGGACGAATCGACGAGGCTCGCAACAGTGGTGGCGTCACAATGGTTGATGAGTACTTGAAGAGGGCCTTCGGTGAACACCTTCTGAAATTGCTCATGATCTTTATAGACCTTGCTCGATCTCACCATTGAAGGAGGCTGCGAATGGTGTTTTGGGGGCTTTCTTTGGGGTGGGGTGGGGTGGGGGAGGGAGGGAAGATCGTCGGCGTGAGCTGGCGGCCGGGGTGCAATGGAGAAGACAAAGGCTGATGGTGCGTTTCTCTACTACTAGTAGTACTGCAGAAGGTGGGAGAGTGGGGGGGGGTGGGTCTCCAATTGAGGCTAGTTGCACAAACCTCCAACAATTAGAGCCATAGTTGCGAAGAGCTCCAACTGTTGAGCCCTGGGTATGTAAGAAATAATGCTAAGAGGGCTAATCAAGAATTTTGTGCTATGTGCAGCATTTGTACCCAAAAGAAATTATAGTACAATAGTTTCTTGCAACTAGACTATCCCGATTATCTCGAGTTTCCTGCAATTTTGAATCCAATTGTTGGAGGTTTGTGCAATTTCCACCCTCCTCGTGTTCCGAGGAAGCTCTATGACCCTATGTTCAAACAAAAAAAATGATCAAAGACAAAAAAAGTAAGACCATCTCTCAGGGCTCGTTTGATTTGCAGGATTCTCAAAACATAAGAAGAGGAAACTACATGAATTTGGATCAAGTATGTGTTTAAATCACATGGAAAGCAAAGGAATACTTTGAAGGAATCTCAATTCCCGTGTTTTTCCTATTCCTATATTTTTCCTATCTTGCGTTCCAAACGGGACATAATTCCTACATATTGGAATCCTATGAATCAAACAAAACAGCGTAGAATTATTTCCTAAGGGACAAGATCCTTCACAAAAACTTTGAATTTTCTTTGAATCAAAGAAGGAATAAAAAAAGGTTTCCTCTCTGAGGAAAACAAGGAACTCCACCTCTTGGAGAAAAAAAGGAAATTCACCTCTTGGAGAAAAAAAGGAACTCCACCTCTTGGACAATTCACTCTCATGAGAGTAGCTACTACTAAAGTCTATATCTAGTACTAGCTGTAGGGCCCAACCGAGCACGTTATTTACAAGTACTAGTACAATATAGTATCAGTCTTTGCAGGTGCCTAGAAGGAAACAAAATAAAGCTCTACAGGTAATAAATGGCCATGTCAATTTCCAAGATACACAATCTTTTGCTTATTCATTTTGATCTAGGCGACAGCCGGAGGATAGAGGAGTAGTAGCTGCTTCGTGTCTTGAGCCATCAAGCTGGAGTAGAAATTTGGATATCTAAAAACCTGAATTGTCCTGTCAAACCAATGCTCGTTGCATACAGCTTGACCAAACAGACTTACTACACTACTTTACTGCGCGTCCAAAAAACTAGGGAGTACAAGAAGTACTAGTACACTAATGTTACACAGAGAGTTTTTTTGAATGCACACATAGAGTTCTACATTCATCTTGTAGTGCCAAAAGCAGAAGTTGTGCCAATATAGTACTGTAGTAGTCACGTCTATAAGAAAAAAATAGTACAATGAGCAACAAGATTTATCTATTTTTGTACTCCTATTTGCTTATCCTAGTAGTACTACTACGTACTTAGGAACGGCACGAGCGTGTGCTCCACTAGTGCGCCTCCACACGTAGGCTAATCTAGTACGGAGTAGATCGCCACCGTATGGTCGCGTGGCATTGGTCCATGCTCTAGTAGTGGGCACGTGCCATAGCAGTAAAAATTTTATGAAAAATAGATTACTCATAAATAATTACTCCCTCCATCCTAAAATAGTAGCTACTACTTGGCTTTGTCTAGATACACTTGTATTTCGACGCATTTTAGTACTTAGATGCTCCCTCATTTCCAAATTAGAAAGCATACATGGTTTTGTCGAAGTCAATATTTATAAAGTTTGACCAACTATATATACAAACATATTAACTTACATAATGTCAAACGCATATAATATGAAAACATGGTTCATGATGATTCTGATAACATTGAGTTGATGTCGTAGATGTCCATATTATTTTCTAGATATTTAGACTAAATTCCAGGGCAGCCTATCCTGCACGCTGGACCCACGTCGATGCGTCGTCCACACTAGCGCAATTTCGACAGCAATCTTGGTTCAAGACTTAAATCAAGTCGAATTGACAAGTTTGCGTATAAAATTTCGTAATCACTGAGTTAGATGACTAAAATCGAAGCACCGTAAAAACGGTTAGTGTGTTTATCTCTTGTCCATATCGTAGAAGTGAACAATTACATAAAAGTCGTAGTAAACCCCTAAATACTCCATAATAACATTAGCAACAAACTTAGTTTATATCCAAAATGCATCCTTCCTAGTACCAAAAGAGAACCTACATGCGACTACTACTAGTAAACTGGAGTAGTAAAATAGTACTACTAGCACTACTATTTATCTGCTAATACATCATTACAGTCTTGATCATCAGCCGTAGTTTAAGATCATTTTTTCCTGTCGATGCAAGTCCAGAAAGATACATGGGTGGACTGTTCAACCTTCATCAGGAACCACAACGGCACCCCGAGGTACGTCCTGAGCTTGTCGGACGGGAGGTTGGCCGGTGACGAGCTGCTCGTCACCTTGATTACTACATTAAGGCTCTCGACCATCGACAAGTCTGCCAACCCTAGCGGGCCAGGCACACACAGTTTCACCGTGTACCGCGACCACAAGCACCTGTCCTGCATTGTGCACACCAAGGATATGACCGCGGCCGTGCCGAGCGCGCTGATGGTCAGGACGAACACGGCACCGTCATCCCCACGAAGGAAGCGCGTGAATCCCCTCATGCTTGTTGGTGGTGGAGTTAGGATGAGGCAAAAGAAGGCGCTGTCATAGATGGCCCTGGTTACTATGACCCCGTGGGCCTCCTTCATGTGGGTAAGGAGCCCTACCGGCGAGGCAATTAAATCACAGGCAGAATCAATGCAGGAGCACGTGCCGTGCAAGCACGCGATCTTGTGCTCGTCGAGCTTTTCAAAGGCGACCAAGCTAAAGCAGCCGTCATAGGGGCACTCAATCATCGCCTCAGACTGGACGGTGTCCATAGCAGTCGGCTCACGGTCGAATCCGCCGACGCAATACACAAACTTGTGGGAGTGGTTACAGAGGGAAGATCGGCACGCCAACGTAGTGCCCGCCAGCCAGAAATCCGGGTTGGGTGGGTATACTGAATAGTATACTGATTGAGTTTCGTACTGTACTAGTACGATTGTACAGGAATACGCTAGGCATGGGCGCACCGGCGACCATCTGCACTTGGCCACTTTTTTCTTAGACAGTGTCCCACACGCTGTACATGCTTCGTCAAAACAAAAAGGCTACAGAAAGTTGACAGGTGAGTAATAAAGCAGGTGCCACGCTGTACTGTACCAGACAGTATAGTACAGACAGAGGGAGAGACCGAGGCAAGAAGGTCTAGCTGAGTGAGAGGCAAGAAGATCTACTCCTGGAGAGAGATGAAAAGCCTGCAACCTGCTGTAGGGTGTACAGTGCTACAGGAGAGAGATCGATGACTGCATGCATGTCTTTGATACCAACCTATAATTAACTATTTTGGTCTTATCAAATTTAAATGGTAATAGTAGTAGTACTACATCTTACAACAAATCAGACAAACCAGTAATGCATTTATTAGTGGTACTTTTTTTGAGAAATTATAGTTAGTAGTAGTACTTAGATATGTGAAAAATCAATCCAAGTTAATACTCCAATAGAGAGTACGATTACTCTGTTTATGGATTCTTGTTTACTATACGTACTAGTAGTAAAAGCTAGAATGTAGATTGTTTCAGAACAAATTTTGGCTCTACAATATCTAGCATACGTGCAAACCTCAAAAGACACTTCATTGCTTAGTTTCAGGGATCTTGTGCTAAATACATGGACTTGGATGCAATTTTCATTTTTATGAGGTCCTTGATGTAACTTGTACTTCCACCGACCGCGTGTTAACTAATAAAGCACCTCGCTCCTACGGGACCTACCACAATTAAAAAATAATTACACTTCCCCGATTATCAGACAAAGTGGAACATGGTTTCTTATAATTCCAAAATTTTAAGAAATAGGATGTTTCAAGCTTCCCATCTAACTTTGCACACCTTAGTGACTTTTTGCCGATTTAACGAAATTAGGTCAAACATTTGCTACACAAGTAAGGGCAATTGATTGCTATTGAATTAAATGTATTTTTAGAGGTAGATGGGTGATGTAGTAAACAATGTCCTAGGTGTTAGTTTCCAACTATCACGAAAGAACATTTAATTCTTAATTTTTCGAGTGATGACGAGATTGTTCTTTTACGTAAAGAAACTTCGAAGAATATGGATCTGAATACGAGAAGACAAGTTTTCAGACCTAAAGAGTGGACCAACATGTTGTGCTGACGATACCCATGTTTTATGAACTTTCAAACTTCCAAGCTAACTCCGCCAACTTGAATGACTTTATGCCAATTATTTATCAAATTTAGGTCAAATTTGAACTACAAGTAAATTGTAGGTTGCGTTGAAAGTTTTATAAAAACTCTTCTGGAGGTACCTATTCAGGGGACAATGAATATATCATAAACCACCGAGAGTTTTGACGACACATTCAACTTCATGCTAAGATTTTGCATCTTGACAGTTTAACAAAATTAGGTCAAACTTGAGCTACAAGTAAGCACGAAAGATCGCGCTTGAATTAAATGTTTATCGATATTTGAATGACTTCCTAGCTAACTCTACCCATTTGAATGACTTTATGTCAATTTATCGAAATTAGGTCAAATTTGAAACTACAAGTAAATTGTAGGTTGCTTTGAAAGTTCTACGAAAAAGCTTTTGGCGGGGCACCCAGCGAGGGGTCACAATCAATATGTTAGAAACCACCGAGAGTTTTGACGATAGTTTCAACTTTTTGCTAAGATTTTGCATCCTGACTATTTAACGAAATTAGGTCAAACTTGAGCTACAGGCAAGTAAGCATGATTGATTTCTCTTGAATTAAATGTCTTTTCTAGGATAGATGGGTGCATCTTCTTGTAGTAAACAATGCTGTTAGTGTGAGTTTCCAACTATCGGGAAAGAACATTCTCAATTTTTCGATTTATATCGAGATTATTCTCTCCTATAAAGGAAGTCCGAAGAATAAGGATCTAAATGCCACAAGCCAAGTTTTCACACATATATAGTGGACCAACATATTGTACTTATGATTTCCTGTGTTTTATGAGTTCTCAAACTTCCTATAGCTTATTGCTCTACCCACTTGAATGACTTTATATGTCGATTAATCAAAATTAGGTCAAATTTGAACTATATACTACAAGTTTTGTAGGTTGCTATGATAGTTATACGAAAAGATTTTGGAGGTACCCATCGGGGGTTCATAATAAATATATGAGAAACAACCGAGAGTTTTGACAACTGGTTTGACTTTATGCTAAGATTTTGCATCATGACACTATTTAACGAAATTGGGTCAAACTTGAGCTACAATATAAGCGCGATAGATTGCTCTTGAAATATATGACTTTTTAGAGGTAGATGGGTGTATTTTCCTATAGTAAATAATGTCGTCGGTGTGATTTTCCAACTATCAGGAAATAACATTCAATTCTCAATTTTTCGAGTGATGACGAGCGAGGTTGTTATTTTCCGTAAAGAAATGTCCGAAGAATATTGGATCTGAATGCCAGAAGCCAATTTACTGACATATATAGTGGACCAACATGTTGTACCAACAATTCCCATGTTTTATGAGTTTTAAAACTTTCTAGCTAACTCTGCCCATTTGACTGAATGACTTTATGTCGATTTATAAAATTACGTCAAATTTGAAACTTCAAGTAAAATATAGGTTGCTTTGGTAGTTTTACAAAAAAAACTTTTGGAGGTACCCATCGACGGGTCACAATTAATATATCATTGTCAACACCCGGATTTTTAATCCCAGATGCTTGTTATGCCATACATCACAATCCTAGGATTACCATTTTTGCGAGACATAACAGATTGGATATCACAGTACATCACCATTACAAACCATAATAAGGTTTTACACAAATAAAGGATCTCATGATCCAGTCTTAATACAAACTAGATAGACCTAGTTTTATACTCGTTATGCTATCTATACTAAAAGTAAAGAACTTTGGTAAAGTAAAAGAGTAAAGCTTGCAATTAAAACTTAGGAGGTTATAAATCAAAGGTATATAACTAAAGCTTGCCTAATGCATATTGCTTAGGTTATCTTGTATAATTCTAGCTTGCCAATAATAGCTTGCATAGTTAAGAAACTTGCAAGTGTTAGCTTGCCTTGATTGGTGTAGTGATTGAAGTTTTCTTCGTCTTCTTTGGGGTAGAACTCCTCCTCCTCGTATCCTTGGTCGATACTATCGTCTATAAATGAATATGGGGTACACAATCACCAAACAATACTTAACTAAGTCTATTTAGCACACTAAGGCTCACACTTGATGATCTAGCATCATCACACTCATCACATGAAATAAAGAACTAGTTTTATTTATCTTATTTGAGAGAGGTAATTTCTACTCATTGAAATTAATTAAGATTTAATATTCTCCAAATAGAATATGGGATCATGGGGACACATGTCATCACCACATATTCTAAAACATGGGAATGTGATTTAAAGGGTTGGTCACATTTTATAAAGTTTAAGATTATTATTTAATAGATTTAAAGTGACTAGAAATGCCCTAATAGCATTCTTTTGGTACTAGTCCAATGTCACTACATGCAATCCTAGATATTTTTACATATTCAGATAGGTATTGTCAAATGTGATTTTTGAGAGTTGGAATCAACTCAAAAGCTATTATGGTTGATTTTTAAAAAATGTTTGAAGTTGAAAAAGTCTCTGTCTTATTATTTTTTCTATAGCTTATCTCTAATTCCAAGTGATTTAAATCCAATGGGATTGGATAGATAATTTAATTTCCTTTCTAGCAAAATTTGAATCATGCCATTTGGTTCGGTGAAACTCTCTAGATTGATTTTTGAATAAGTGGACAGAAGCTAGTTTAAACTAAAAACGAAAAACAATATTTGAATTTCTAGGCCTGGGCGGGAAAGCTAAACGGGCCAGCCCAGCTGCACTACGTGGCGCAGCAGGCTACTGACAGGCGTCCACTAGTCAGCGACACTTCTAACGCGAAACGGTATCAACGAATCTGGACCATGCGATCAAACTCTAATCTAACGGTCGTGCATCATCGTCGACGACGAACAGCTCCGGCGAGAAATCTGACCTAGCACGGCGGTGGGGGTCTCGCGGGGCTCACCTGGGCTCCAGCTAGGGTCGGAGACGGGGCAATCGACGTGGTAGGCAACGGTGAGGCGAGGCGCGGTCACGACAAGGCTTGGGGTGGTCGGAATCGCTGGCGCCCTTCTCCTCCAGCAGCGGCGGGCTCTAGTGAAATTCCAGCAAGGTGGTGCTCGCCTTGCTCTGGGGAGAAATAGGGAAGGCCGGTGAGAGGTGGGGAGTCGAGTGGTGTGGAGAATGGAGGCGGGGGTGGCCTCCTTTTATAGCGCGGCGAGGGGACCGAGCCATGTGGTAGTGAGCTCAACGGTGGCATCGCTACAGGCGACTATGGCATGGGCGAGGGCGTAGGACGGTGCGGTGCTCCCTGTTGGTTCTCACAGACTTAATGGCGCGGCATGGGGCAGCGTGGTTTGCTCGGGAGCGTGCGGTGCTCCGCGCAGCGGCAGAAGTGTTTGCGGCGGCGTGCGGCAGCTGCGGGTCGCGCGGCGATGAACGAGGGTGTCTGCTGGGTTGGCGTGATCATGGCGAAGATGCATGTGCATGGTGAGGGCAAGGCACGAGCTGGCGGGGCTGGTCGGGTATAGTGCTCTGGCGTGCTCTAGACATGGCGCAGAGGCACGGTGCGCGACACGACTAGGGTGGTCCATGGCTTGGCTGGGGTCGTGGCCTAGACAAGGGGTGGCGGTAGAGTGCGGCGTAGCTCCTGGACATCCTGTATGGGCGCGGGGCGGTCTACTATGAGCTGGCCGTGGTCGGCCGGTGATGACCAATTTCAGGCGGTGCTCCAATGTGCTCCACGACGAAGGGGGGATTGGTCAGGGTGCTGGTTAGACTCAGAGGGGACCAGAGGGTTAAGAGGGTACCAAATGGTCGATGATCACTGTACAAAACAGTGAAGTTAGGCCAGGGGTTTAATTAGTGCACACAAGGTGTTTGTGTTAATGGCCGCATGAGTTTTACTTTTGAATTTTTGATTCAATTTTTTTGAATGATCTTAGATTAAGCTTGAGAGTCTATGTTTGCTTAGAGAGGTCAAGGGGAATTGATTTGGTGGGTTTTTGAAAAAGTGGGATCTTAACACATATACTTGATTCATTTTCAACTGTCCATTAAATTTATTTGCTAGATGTTTTTGTAAGTTTGTAAAGTGGGCCTTGATACACTTTTACTTGGTCTAGCAAGGGGTGAAAATAAGTGGAATTGTTTCTGTTAGAAATCTTCTTCTAGGAACACTCAAAGTGGCCTAGTGGTTAAGTTTTGTCAAAATGACCATTTGGTTGATTTATTCATATTTGATTTCTTTCTCTTTGGATTTGGTTTGTAAATGGTCTAGATGATGTAACATTCATCTTTAAACCATTTCATATCATTTAGAACAATCAAGCATGGCATATACACTCAAATCTATACTAATGCAAACACACATGCATTCATATTCATTTTCTTAATAAAAGTTTTTGTTAACCCTAAATTGGGTGATTAGAACTTGATTAACTTGATTTGAAGTTTTGGGATGTTACAAACCTTCCCTCCTTAAACAAAATCTAGTCCCGAGATTTCAGAAAAACTAGGAACTAAAGAGATCTGGAAACTCAGTCCTAATGTAATCTTCTCGCTCCCAAGTAGCTTCTTCTTCGGTATGGTTTCTCCATTGGATCTTGAGAAATTTGATACTCCGGGTCCTGGTGGTTCTGAAGGCTTCCTCAAAAATACGGATGGGTACTTCATGATACGTCAGATCCTTGTTGATATCAATGGCTCAGTGATCGATGTTCTTGAAAACTTCGATCTTCTTTGGAACTTCTAGGCATTTGCGAAGTAACGAGATATGGAACACATCATGGATGGCTGACATCTCCTCTAGCAGTTCTAGTTGATAAGATACTTCTCCTCGGCGATTCAAAATCTTGAAGGGTCCAATATATCTGGGGGCTAACTTTCCTTTCAGCTGAAAACACTACATTCCTTTCAAAGGCGACACTTTGATATACACAAAATCTCCGACATTGAAAGTTAGGTCTCTACGTCTCTTGTCGGCATAACTCTTCTGTCTGGATTGGGCGGTCTTGAGGTTCTCACAAACTTTGTGAACCTTCTCTTCTGCTTCTCGTAGGATATGAGATCCAAAAATTTGACTCGCTCCTACTTGCGACCAATTCAAGGGGGTACGACATTTTCTTCCATACAAGAACTCGAATGGGGCCATTTGCAAGCTGGCTTGATAACTTTTGTTGTATGAGAATTCTGCGAAAGGCAGACAATCTTCCCATTTTGATCCATACTCTAACACACAAGCTCTCAACATATCCTCTAAGATTTGGTTGACTCTTTCAGTCTGTCCATCGGTCTGTGGGTGATAAGCGGTGCTGAAATTCAACTTGGTTCCTAATCTTTCTTGGACTTTCTGTCAAAATATTGAGGTAAATTGGGTTCCTCAATCTGACACTATGGTCTTGGGAGTTCCATGCAAACTGACAATTCTAGCAATGTACGACTCTGCTAGCTTCGAACTCTGGTAAGTGGTCTTGACAGGTATAAAATGGGCTACCTTGGACAGTCTATCAACTATGACCCAAATAGAGTCATTTCCCCTACTAGAAGTAGGCAAACCGGTGATAAAGTCCATTTTGACGGAATCCCATTTTCATTCTAGAATCTACAATGGTTGCAAAAGTCCTGCGGGTCTCTAATGTTCCTCCTTGACTATCTGATAGATATCACACTTGGCGATGTGCTTCCGATTTCTCTCTTCATCTTGTGCCACCAAAATTGCTCATTCAAATCCTGATACATCTTCGTTCCTCCGGGGTGGATAGAATAAAGAGTATCATGGGCTTCCTGCATGATAACTTATTTCAACTCCGAATCTGCTAGCACACATATATGTCCTTTGTACCACAAAACTCCTTCTTCATCTTCTGTGAATTCTGGGTACCTTCCTTGTACCAATACGATGTTTGATTCCGTCGATAGTTGCATTTACCTTGTGGGTTTCCTTGATCTGACTGATCAACATGGGTTGAAGTTCAATGCTAGCTAAGAATCCTTTGCTAACTAGCTCTATTCTAAACTGCTCCAACTCCTCATGAAAATTTGGCTAGGCTTCTTTGATCATAGTGTTTAATCTACACGGCAATCTGCTAAGAGCATCCGCTACCACATTGGCTTTGCCAGGGTGATAGTGAATATCAAGGTCATAATCCTTGATTAACTCTATCCATCTCCTTTGCCTCATATTCAGCTCCTTCCGAGTGAAAATATACTTCAAACTCTTGTGATCCAAATAAATCTCACAGCGGTTACCTATAAGGTAATGACGCCATGTCTTCAAAGCTAAAACTACAACTGCTAGTTCAAGAACATGGGTAGGGTAGTTTTGCTCATGCTGCTTCAGTTGTCTGGACATATATGCTATGACTTTTCCTTCTTGCATCAACACACATCCGAGACCAATCTTGGATGCATCACAATACACATCAAAAGGCTTCTTGATATTTGACATAATCAATATTGGGGCTGAAATCAATCTCTTTTTGAGCTCTTGAAAACTGCCTTCACATTTATCCGTCCATTCAAAAAATTTATCTTTCTTCAATAGTTGGGTCATCGGTCTTGCGATGCTCGAAAATCCTTTAACAAACTTGTGGTAATATCCCGCTAATCCGAGAAATGCACGGACTTGGGTTTGAGTGGTTGGGGCTTCCCATTCTTCAACATCTTTGATCTTGGCGGGATCAACAATGACTCCTCATGCCGACACAATATGTCCGAGGAATCCTACTTCCTTCAACTGGAACTCACATTTGTTAAACTTAGCATACAACTGATGCTCTCTAAGGGTTTCAAGGATGGTTCTCAGGTGTTGGTCATGGTCTTCTTCTGACTTGGAATAGATTAGAATATCGTTGATAAACACAACGACAAACTTATCCAGAAAATTCATAAAAATCTTATTCATGAGATTCATGAAATAAGCGGGGGCATTGGTTAATCCAAAAGACATGATCGTATACTCATACAATCCATATCTGGTGGTAAAGGCGGTCTTTGGAATATCCGTTGCACGAATCTTGAGTTGGTGGTAACCAGTCGTAAGGTTAATCTTAGAGAACACTCTGGCACTAGTCAACTAATCAAATAGATCCTCAATCTTGGGCAGTGGGTACTTGTTCTTGATGGTGACATCATTCAGCTTCCTGTAATCCGTGCACAAACGGTTACCTCCATCTTTCTTGTCCACAAACAGAACAGGCGATCTCCATGGTGATGCGCTTGGTTGAATCAAACCTTTCGCCAACATAGCATCAAGTTGCTTCTTCAGCTCCACTAGTTCAGATGGGTTCATACTATAAGGTCTCTGAGCTATGGGTCCAGTTCTAGGAATTTTTTTGAGGTAATGTCCAGTTCCAGGAGTTAGTTCAATGATAAACTCGATATCTCGATCTGGGGGCATACTAGGCAATTCATCGGGGAATACGGCGGGGTATTCACAGACTACAATGACTTGGTCTATGGTTGGTTGGGCTAGACTCTTGTTGCATTTGAACTGATGGGGCAAGGTTTCAGATACATGCTCTACTGATACTCCAGAGCTACTGGTCATGGTTATGGCTTTCTTGGCATAGTAGATTAATCCTTTATGTTTCGACATCCAATCCATTCCTAGTACGACTTCCAAACCTTTGGTTCCAAGTACTATTAGATTGGCATAAAAATCTATCCCATGGATTCTGATAGGTATAGCCTTGCAAATTGTTCTAGCTTTGGTGGTTGAACTAGGTATTTGAACTATCATAACATGCTTCAATTTTGTTGGTTGAATCTTACTAGTGCATGCAAATTCTTTTGTAACAAATGAGTGCGATGCTCCAGAATCAAACAACACTCTTGCAAGTACTGAGTTAACAGAAAACATACCCAAAACGACATCAGGCGCTTCTTGGGCTTCTTCAGCATTCATGTGAAACAGACGACCGTTGCGGTTGAGCGAATTCACTAGGGTGAATCTCCTTCCTGGCTGTACACGGTGCTGCTGCTGAGCTGGGGCATTCACATTGATGGTGGCTACAAGCTTCTTGGGACACTCATTGGAGTAGTGACCCTTGACTCCACATTCAAAGCAAGTAATCTGGGACTTGTCTTTGGCTGCAACATGCACAACATTGCTTCCAGTCCTTGGGGCAGTATTGTTGTTGTTTTTGTTGTTGTTGGACTTGGGCGGTGCACGGTTGAAACTGTTGGAGTTGTCGGGGTTGTTGTTGTGGTTTCCTCTGGACTTCAGGTTTCCTCTGCTACGATTGGGGTAGCTTGGACGGTTCATCGGGGGTCTATTTTTTCTTGGGACATATCCTCCAGACGGGTTGGGGCGATACTTCTGGGTATTGTGGGACCCAGTCTGATGCATCATTCTGCGCTTGCGGTTGTCATTGGCCTAGTTGATCTTCCCTTCCATCCGGATGGCAGAGTCTACTAGCTCTTCTAGGTCTTCAAAACGGACATTGACTAACACAGGCTGCATCTCATCATGCAGTCCATTCAGGAATCTCTCCTTCTTCTTGGCTTCAGTGCTGATCTCATCAGGAGCATATCTAGCTAGCGATAGAAATTTGTCACGATACTCAACTACCGTCATCCTTCCTTGCTTCAGTTCCCTGAACTCATCTCTCATTCTGGTGACTAAACCTTGGGGCACATGGGTGCGGCTGAACTTGATCTTGAAAGCTTCCCACATCATGATCTGACCGTGGTTCATAGTACGGGTGTTATTCCCCTAGGCTCTTGCATCTCCTGCCAGATAGTGGGTGGAAAACAGTACCTTATCTTTGGCTTCAACTCCTGCGACTTCCAGATTATTCTCCATGGTTTATAGCCAGTCATCAGCATCTAAGGGATCCTCAGATTTGTTAAAGATAGGGGTATTGGTATTTTGAAAGTTTTTAAGCTTGGATCCATGATGATCTTGGTTTCCATGGCCTTGATTATTGTTGGCCATCTGAGCTATCTGTTGAAGAGTGGATAGATTGGCTTGGCGTTCGACTCTACTAGCTTCACGGTCCAAAACTAGCATTTGCAGAATCTGCAACATCGGGTCCTGCGATGAGCTGCTTCATCCTAGTTTCCACGAGTCATCTGAAGATTGAGATAGATAATGAGGTAAGAGGGAAAGTTCTAAGGTTCATGGTTTTGTTTCAAAAGCTCTAAACTTTGAGTTTTACTTAGGTTTTTCAAACTAACAACTTCCTTTCATTCATTCATTCATTTATTCAAAGCACACCATACAAACAGACACCACACACAAATGGAAAACAGAGGGTTTTAAGAACCATTCTATGAAACTAAGATACAGTGGGACTGGTACAACTCATTCCTATAGTAGTGATCAGGTGCATCTACTCATCATCAATGAAGTTGGAATCATCATCATTGGTGTAGAAATCCATGGCATCATCCTCTAGGTAGTCGTTGTCATCACTGAGGTAGGAGTGAAGATCTCCCTGGATTTCTTCACCTTCTTCCTCTTCCTTTGCTTCAAGCTGGACTTCTTGCTCACGGATGGTCTTCTCGAGGTTGGCCACCTTCTTGCGAAGACGAGCGATGGTGCGATCCTTCTTCCCGCGTTGACGACGAAGTGATTGGCGATCCTTGACGAGCATGGCGAGATTCTGGTCCTTCTTGGTGGCAATGGCAAGGTTGTGGTTGGCGTAGGCTCGAGCATTGTCCAATTCCTTCTGCCTATCATACAATAGGAAGTCAAGATTCTCCACTTGGTGCTTCATCTGTGGGTGACTTGGCATCTCTAGTGGCACCCCATAGAATCACGCCTTGCGTAGTGCGCAAATCGAGTTCCCTGGATCAAGTTGATGTTTTTCCCACACAGACGGGCAAGAGCTTCATGCATAGCCCTGGCTAATCCATCTAGCTAGTTGTTCTCTCGCACGGTGAATTGAATATTCTCAGAAAGGGGTGCTTCCATTTTGCCTCTGAGATCTGCAACTATCAGCCATTACAGATCTCCTCCCGGGTAATCCTTGAGTTGAGCCCCGAAGAATTCCGGATGCGGGCGCTCAAGGTACTCTGACAATGCATCAAGATCCCTTTCGAAGATCAGCTGGCCTCCGTTGCCCAACAGGTAAAACTTGCAATACAGAACTTCCATCTATAAGAATTTAGGATGAGTAAGTTAGTGAGGTGATCAAGTGTGTCAAATTTTATGTAGTAATGTAAGAATTTTGAGGAACATGATTTTTTTTGAAAGAATCAAGGATAAGAGTGGGAATAGGTTTTCATAAATACTCACTTCTTTTGTTTTGAAACTAAGTTTTTGTCCAGACGTCCATTCTAACTAGGGTCTCCTATGGTCAGGATGGCTTTGATACCAACTTGTCAACCCGGATTTTTAATCCCAAATGCCTATTATGCCATACATCGCAATCCCAGGATTACCATTTTTGCGAGACATAACAGATTGGATATCACAGTACATCATCCATTACAAACCATAATAAGGTTTTACACAAATAAAGGATATTGTGATCCAGTATTAATACAAACAAGAAGCAGAATAGTAAGCATAGTAGTGGGCTCCATCTTCAGTGTCACAAGCAATGCTGACTATGGGATATGATCCTAGTTCTCGTAGCCGTCCTGCTATCCATCTTCCTGATAGTCCTCCTCATAATCTTTCCACAGGAATAGCCAGGGACCAAGCCATGAGTATTCTTTAAGTACTCGCAAACTATCACTAACAAGTAAGGTAGTTCTAATAGGAATCCTAAGCTCTAAGTTTATTTGCACAAAGCCAAATTTATCTAAATGGAGTTCAGAAGTAAAGAAAACTAAGTAAAAGTTCAAAATCACTTGGGGGAAACCTAGTTTTCATATTCACAATCCTGTTGTGGTCAAGTCAAAATCATAGTTCACTTCACAAGTCATTTTGAAAACATCTGACGACAGAACATTATAGCCACTCCAACTATCCATGACCGCGGATGCGGCTATTCGAATAGTTTGACACTCTGTAGAGGTGGTACAGTTTCACCACAAAATTCGATACATCAGTCAGGGATAACCCTGAATCATCATACTTAGTATGCGGATAATCAATCATAACCTTTCAATTACACACTCTAGTATAGGCACCTCCCCTATGAGCTTGGCCTCCCAGCCATGGCCATCTTCCATCCTGGGCAATGCATAGGTGGAAATCATCAAGAGGTAGCCACAGCTCAAACCTCTTCCACGAGGGAACACTAATGCATATAAACTTCTGGCTAAGCCTTACCCAATTCAGGTATTGTGGTTGTATGGTAAAATTGGAATGGTATCGCATCCGAACCCAACCATCAGTTTTTATAAAGGGCTAAGGCTCATGCCTCAACATTTTCATCATCAAATCCATTTGTGTTTCGCATACATGTCAAAAGATTTCAATAGAATGAAGTATCATTCCAAGGTTTTCATAATCATTTTCACCAAGTATTCCCATCTAAAGTGATCAAGTTTTATGCTTAGCACTAGCCACTAAGGTTAAGTATGTTCACTAATGAGGGGTGCTAATCTTCAATTTCATGCCATAGAATGACATCTAAGTACAACTAGAAAGACCTAGTTTTATACTCGTTATGCTATCTATACTAAAAGTAAAGAACTTTGGTAAAGTAAAAGAGTAAAGCTTGCAAGTAAAACTTAGGAGGGTATAAATCAAAGGTATATAACCAAAGCATGCCTAATGCATCTTGCTTAGGTTATCTTGTATAATTATAGCTTGCAAATAATATCTTGCATAGTTAAGACACTTGCAAGTGTTAGCTTGCCTTGATTGGTGTAGTGATTGAAGTCTTCTTTGTCTTCTTCGGGGTAGAAATCCTCCTCCTTGTATCCTTGGTCGGTACTATCATCTATAAATGAATACGGGGTACACAATCACCAAACAATACTTAACTAAGTCTATTTAGCACACTAGGGCTCACACTTGATGATCTAGAATCATCAGACTCATCACATGAAATAAAGAACTAGTTTTATATATCTTATTTGAGAGAAGTAATTTCTACTCATTGAAATTAATTAAGATTTAATATTCTCCAAATAGAATATGGGATCGTGGGGACACATGTCATCACCACATATTCTAAAACATGGGAATGTGATTTAAAGGGTTGGTCACATTTTATAAAGTTTAAGATTATTATTTAATAGATTTAAAGTGACTAGAAATTCCCTAATAGAATTCTTTTGGTACTATTCCAATTTCACTGCATGCAATCCTAGATATATTTACATATTCAGATAGGTATTGTCAAATGTGATTTTTGAGAGTTGGAGTCAACTCAAAAGCTATTATGGTTGATTTTTGAAAAATGTTTGAAGTTTCAAAAGTCTCTGTCTTATTATTTTTGCTATAGATAATCTCTAACTCCAAATGATTTAAATCCAACAGGCTTGGATAGATAATTCAATTTCCTTTCTAGCAAAATTTGAATCATGCCATTTGGTTTAGTGGAACTCGCTGAATTGATTTTTGAATAAGTGGACAAAATGTAATTTAAACTAAAAAGGAAAAATAATATTTGAATTTCCAGGCCTGGGCGGGAAAGCTAAACGGGACGGCCCAGCTGCACTACGCGGCGCAGTGGGCTACTGACATGCGGGGTCCACCAGTCAGCGACACTTCTAACGTGAAATGGTATCAACGAATCTGGACCGTGCGATCAAACTCTAATCTTACGGTCGTGCGTCATCATCGATGATGAACAGCTCCGGCGAGAAATGTAACCTAGCACGGCGGTGGGGGTCTCGCGGGGCTCACCTAGGCTCCAGCTAGGGTCAGCAACGGGGGAAATCGACGTGGTAGACGACGACGAGGCGAGGTGCGGTCATGACAGGGCTTGGGGTGGTCGGAATCGCTGGCGCCCTTCTCCTCCAGCAGCGGCGGGCTCCGGTGAAATTCCGGCATGATGGTGCTTGCCTTGCTCCAGGGAGAAGTGGGGAAGGTCAGGGAGAGGTGGGGAGTCGAGTGGTGTGGAGAATGGAGGCGGGGGTGGCCTCCTTTTATAGCACGGCGACATGACTGAGCGGCGTGGCGGTGAGCTCGACGGTGGCGTCGCTACAGGTGGCTAACAGCATGGGTGAGGGCGTAGGACGGTTCGGTGCTCCCTGGCGGTTCTCATGGACTTAATGGCACGGCGTGGGGTGGCCTGGTTCGGTTGGGATCATGCGGTGCTCCGCGTGGCGGCAGAAGTGTTTGCGGCGGCGTGCGGTAGCTCTGGCTCACGTGGCGGTGAACAGGGGTGTCTGCTAGGTTGGCGTGATCATGGCGAAGCTGCGCGTGCGCGGTGAGGGCATGGCGCGAGCTGGCAGGGCTGGTCGGGCATGGCGCTCTGGCACGCTTTGGACATGGCGCAGAGGCACGGTGCGCGGCGCGACTAGGGTGGTCCATGGCTTGGCTGGGGTCGTGGGCTGGACAGGGGGTGGCGGTAGAGTGCGACGTAGCTCCTGGACATGCTGGATGGGTGTGGGACGGTCTACTGCGAGCTGGCCGTGGTCGATCAGCGATGACATTTTTTGGGCGGTGCTCCACTGTGCTCCACGACGAAGGGGGATTGGTCTGGTGTGACACCCCCGGGATCAGGGTTAAATAAATCCAGACCTTAGCCTGACATAAGCTTAACCTAGAGCTCGAGGATATCCAGTGAGAAATCGGTAACACAACAGTAACCCTACGACACCAAAAATTGCAACAAGCTCATAATTGAGCGAAGAACCAAAATATTACAAGCAGAGGTCACTGACCACAAACATCAAACAACGGAAGGCAAATTATGCTATTAAGTATAGCAAACTTAACAAATGGCCTAAGAGGCCTGAAGCATAATGATGACATCCCAGCCCATTGATTCCAGGCTGCCGGCCGGGAACCCCAAGATACTCGTCGGTGTCGATGTTGTACGGAACTCATCTTCATGGAACACTTACTCTGCTACAAAAATATCAACAAAGCAAGGGTGAGTACATGTTTACTCCGCAAGACTTATGGCTGGTGGGGTTATTTTGCATAAAGCCATCTTTGTTTGTAAAACAAGAGGGGGAAGAAGCTCGTCTAATCAGAATATTTTAGAAGAGGATAAGAGAGCGACATCTCCGAAGAATTGATCAGCATCTTTTGATATCCACCAAAGTAATCCTCATCTCACAACTAGGATCACCCCTCGTACCCGTGAGGAAGCATCCTTAAGCACACGTTGAACTACCAAGTTTTATGATTAGGTTATAGTTCTCTATGATCTTAGAATTTGGTCACCAAGCGTTCATAACCGTGAACACGGCTTTTCAAAAGGATTTAACCCTGTAGGGGTGTACAACTTTACCCACACGTACTAACCGACTCTTAATGCCAGAATCATTAGCCCTCTTCCTTGGAAGGCCAGCAGAGGGTGGTTAGACACGACCTTTACCTTGCTTTCACCGAGACCATGAGTCACGCCCTAAGGATGGTTCCACCGTAATGGGTCAAATCCCGAAGCCGGTACCTAGAGATATGTGTCAGGGTTGGTTTACCAGGGGCACCATCTACCCCAAGCAACCTCGGCCACGCTTACCTACCTATTAGGATGCACCTTCACCCGCCAAATCTTTCAAAACATTTTCTATGCATATGTCAAATGGAACACCGAACTATGTGACTCATGGAATCTACTAGGCAAGCTAGTCAGCGGAGGGGTCCCCATAAACCCCTTATGGCTATATGCTCGTCTTGGTCCAAAGGCAAGAACTTGGTTCCTAGTGGTGGCGAGCATGGGACTACAAAAACCACATCCCATCGAGGCCTCCCATACAACCTTAGCATATTTAACCTTTACCACTGATCTTACCTCATCAGTATATCTCGTTCTCCTGTCATACTATATTCTCTGCATTTGGCACATCTTCTGGATGAACCAGCACTGACAGCTATGCATGGCTAAGCAAGACACATATATAAGCTCTAGAAGTGCACACAAGCCAAACCTAATTATGCTAGGAGCAATGGATCAGGTAATGTAAGCTCAAGGGAGTAATGCAATAGAGAGGATACTCTATCTATCGATAAAAGACCACAATAGAATCGTATGCATCATGGCAAGACTGAAATACTTTTGAAATCATAGGATTTGATCATGTGTGGGGCTATGCTTGCCTTGTTTGTTGATTCCCAGATATAGATCTTCGGATATCTTGTACTTGACTTGATTAAAGTTGGTCAAGTATTGGTCGTCAATCTTCGATGGTTTTGATCTTGGTCTTCGATCTCGATCTTGATATCGTCTTCTACCGGGAAGAACCAAACACCGAAAAGAAAAGGAAGCAATAATCAACACATGGCATCGATGCAATGCTCAAGCAAGGATAATGATATGACAAGTTAAATTGTATTTGAATTAACCCCTAGGGCATGCTTAATCATTTTAAATAGGGTCCAAAGGGTACAAACCCTAGGACAGGGGAACCCCGGAACACCTATGAGGGGTTGATTTAGTTCTCTAATTAAACTTGTCATTAAAGTTGTTTAACAATGCATGATTATGAGTATACTATAAGTTATTGATTTTACAAGTTCATATCAAATTCTAGCATTATTAAAGCCTTTATTACATCAGGCTGACGTCAGCTTATCCTAACCCTAATACTTTTCTCACCGAAGCTTAGGCTACCCACTGTGACTGACCTGTGGGCCAGTGGCCATGTCAGCGGACACGCTGGTGGGCAGCGGTCCACGACCCACGTCAGCACGACGTCGGTGTGAATTCACGCGACAGCCACTGCCAGGTGGTCACCGGCAACGGCGGAGGAGGGCAACCTGGGAAGCACGGTTATGCGCACTAGATGCAGCGCGACGCGACGAGCCAACCTACAGTGGCGCCACCGAGTTTTGGTCACTAAAGTACAGGATCCGGTGGTGCGCGGCGGCGGGGCTTGTAGAGCATCGACGCGGTGGCAAACTAGAGAGGGAGGAGAGGCGCAGATTTGTGCCAGAGCACCCTGAGCTCACGATGGTTGTGTTGGAGATATGCCCAATAGGCAATAATAAAAGTGATTATTATTATATCTTTGTGTTTATGATGAATGTTTACATCCCATGCTATAATTGTATTATTAGGAAACACTAATACATGTGTGTTTTGTAAACATGTAAGAGTCCCTAGTAAGCCTCTTGTTGAACTAGCTTGTTGATTGATTGATGATCATGGTTTCCTGATCATGGACATAAGGATGTGATTAATAACAAGGTTATATCATTAGGAGAATGATGTGATGGACATACACCCATAGTAAGCGTAGCATAAGATCAAGTCATTAAGTTCGTATTGCTATAGGCTTTTAAATACATAGTAACCTAATCATTCGACCATGAGGTTGTGTTAATCACCATCACCGGATGGGTACTTTGATGACATCAAACACCGCTTCGTAACTGGGTGGTTATAAAGGTGTCATTGGGTATTCTGAAAGTATGTGTTGAAGCGCATGGACCAAGATTGGGATTTGTCCATCCATATGACGGATAGATATGCTCTGGGCCCTCTCGGTGAAATGTCGTCTAGTTAGCTTGCAAGCATGTGACTGGGTCACAAGGGATGACATATCACGGAACAAGTAAAGAGTACTTATCAGTAACGAGGTAGAACTAGGTATGGAGATACCGACGATCAAACCTCTGATAAGTATAGTATCGTGTGACAAAGGGAATTGGTTTCATATGTAAATGGTTCAATCGATCACGAAGTCATCGTTGAGTATGTGGGAGCCATTATGGATCTCCAGGTCCCGCTAATGGTTATTGATAGGAGATGTGTCTCTGTCATGTCTGCATATTCACGAACCGTAGGGTGACACACTTAAGGTTCGAAGTTGTTTTAAGTAGATACGGAATGTGCGTTGGAGACCGAATGTTGTTCGGAGTCTTGGAATGGATCCGGGAGATCACGAGGAGATCCGGAATTGTCCGGAGAATAAGATTCATATATTGGGGATCATTTTCTGAGTTAGGAAATGTTTTGGAGTATTTGTATGAGGATTCTAGAAGGTTTCGGAATGTTCCGGAAGGTTCTAGAAGATTTCTTGGAGTTTGCTTGAAAACCAAGGAAGGGGTCAAGGAGTCCTGGTGGGTCAAGACAAGGAGTCGTGGGGGAGGAGGACTCCTCCCCCCTCCCCAATCCGCCGGCCCAAGGAGGTGGGGAGTCCTACTAGGACTCCCCCTCCCCAGGCGCCCTCCCTCCTTTAAATAGAAGGGGGAGGCGCCACCCCTTGCTCCTCCTCAAGAACACCCAATCTCCGCCGCCTCTCTCCTCCTCCTTTCTTCTGCACAGGCATAGGCGAAGCCCTGCAGAATTCTCTACTCCACCACCACCACCACGCTGTCGTGCTGCTGTGATTCCGTGGAGAAGATCTACTACCTCCGCTGCTCGCTGGAACGAGGAGAGGAAGGTCTGCTTCGACTCCGCACGTGTGACCGACTGCGGAAGCGCTGCCCAAACGCGGCGCCGGAAGGATCGTCCACTTGACCGACTGCGGAAGCGCTGCCAGAACGCGACGCCGGAAGGATCGTCCACACGATCTTGAGATCGGCAAGTGATCGACTACATCAACCACGAGATCTAATCTAGTTAACACTTTCGGATCTACGAGGGTTAGTTCCTATCTATCTCGTTGCACATGTCTAATAGATTAGATCTTGGCTTTTATCTAGATTAGATCTGGGTTTTGTTCGTTCTTGCGGTAGAAATTTTTTGTTTTCCATGATACGAACGCATCAGTGGTATCAGAGCCGTATCTATGCGTAGATCTGTTGCACGAGTAGAACACAATGTATTTGTGGGCGTTGATGCTTTTGTTGTCGGTGTCTTAGCGTGTACTTTGCATCTTGCGGCCTGGTGGGATGAAGCGGCTCGGGCTAACATTACATGTCATCGCACATGAGACTTGCTCCACGCTTGACGTGCAACTTGCTTTGCACAAGTGGCTTTGCGGGTGTCTGTCTCTCCCACCATAGTTAAGATTCAATTTACAATGAGCATCTGACAACACTTGTATCAACGTTGTGGTTCTTGTTCGTAGGTAAGATCGGTCTTATGCGAAAGCCCCAAACCACGTAAAACATGCAAAGAAAATTAGAGGCGTCTACTTGTTTTTGCAGGGGTTTTGTGATGTGATATGGCCATCATGTGATTGTGATTGTATTTGATGTATGCAATGATCCTTGTTGTAATATGGCAACCGGCAGGAGCCTAATGGTTGTCTTTAATTCTGTTAAGACCTGCGTGTCTATTCATCTTGTAATAGCTTTATTCCAAGTAGTTGTAATAGTTGCTGGTGATGATGGACAACCATGAAGCGGCGCCACTGACCTTGACGCAATGCTGGTGATGATGGAGATCATGTTCGTGCTTTGGAGATGGAGATCAAAGGCGCAAGAAGAAAAGGCCATATCATATCACACTAATTATGAATTGCCTGTGATGTTAATCCTTTATGCATCCTGTATTGCTTAGATCGCGACGGTAGCATTATAAGATGATCCCTCTCACTAAATATCAAGTAATAAAGTGTTCACCCTTAGTTGGCACCGTTGCTAAGACTCGTCGTTTCGAAGCATCTCGTGATGATCGGGTGTGATAGATTCTACGTGTGCATACAACGGGTGCAAGCCAGATTTGCACATGCGGAAACTAAGGTTATCTTGACGAGCCTAGCATGTACAGACATGGAATACCGAAAGGTAGAGCATGAGTCATATAAATGATATGATAAACATGAAGATTGTTCGCCGATGAAACTACATCTTCTCTCGTGAAGATCGGACTTGGTGTAGTGGACTTGGTTTGTGTAATCACTAAGACAATGTGAGGGATGTTGTTTTGAGTGGGATTTCACCTAGTTAGTTTAAGAATTAAATTTGAACTCAATTTGTCATAAACTTAGTCTAAACTACTTGCAAATTGTTGTAGATTATGGCGACCCCCTCCATCAATTTCAATGCGTTCCTAGAGAAAGAAAAGCTTAAGAACAATGGAAGCAATTTCACGGACTGGTTCCGTGGACTGAAGATCATCCTCAGGGCTGGTCAGTTAACCTATGTGCTCGAAGCACCGCTAGGTGACCCACCTGCAGATGATGCCACCGATGACGTAAAGAATGTTTACGCCACTCGGAAAAATCATTACTCCACAGTTCAGTGTGCCATCCTGTATGGTTTAGAAGCGGAGCTCCAGAAGCGTTTTGAGCACCACGACCCGTTCGAGATCATTAAGGAGCTCAAGCTAATTTTTGAGACTCGCGCGGCCATGGAGAGCTATGAGGCCTCCGAAAAGTTCTTTAACTGTAAGATGGAAGAGGGAAGCTCCGTTAGCGAGCATGTGCTCACCATGTCTGGGAACGCAAACAAGCTCCAAGAGTTGGGAATATCGATTCCTAATGAGTTGGGGATTCACCGTCTCCTCCAATCACTGCCACCAAGTTACAAGAACTTTGTGATGAACTACAACATGCATTGCATGAACAAGACGTTGCCTGAACTATCCTCCATGCTGAAAACTGCTGAAGTAGAGATCAAGAAGGAGCACCAAGTGTTGATGGTCAATAAGACCACAAATTTCAAGAGACAGGGCAAGCCTAGGAACAAGGGCAACTTCAAGAAGGACGGCAAAAAAGCTGCCGCACCTGCTAAGAATCCCAAGGCTGGTCCTAAGCCTGAAACTGAGTGCTTCTACTGCAAGGGTGCTGGTCACTGGAAGCGTAACTGCCCCAAGTACCTGGCGGATCTGAAGAACGGCAACATCAAGAAGAAAGGTATATTTGATATATGTGTTATAGATGTGTATCTTACTAGTAATCATAGTAGTGCCTGGGTATTTGATACTGGTTCGGTTGCTCATATTTGTAACTCGAAACAGGAGCTGTGGAATAAACGAAGACTGGCAAGAGACGAGGTGACGGTGCGCGTTGGAAATGGCTCCAAGGTTGATGTGATCGCCGTCGGCACGCTCCCTCTACATCTACCTTCGGGATTAGTTTTAAATTTGAATAATTGTTATTTGGTGCCTGCGTTAAGCATGAACATTATATCTGGATCCTGTTTATTGCGAGATGGTTACTCTTTTAAGTCCGAGAATAAAGGTTGTTCGATTTATATGAGTAATATCTTTTATGGTAATGCACCTGAGATGAATGGTTTATTCTTACTGAATCTCAATAGTAGTGATACACATGTGCACAACATAGATGCTAAACGAATAAAACTGAATGATAATTCTACATACATGTGGCACTGTCGTCTTGGTCACATTGGAGTGAAGCGTATGAAGAAACTCCATTCTGATGGACTTCTTGAATCACTTGATTTTGAATCACTTGAAAGATGCGAAGCATGTCTAATGGGAAAAATGACTAAGACTCCATTCTCTGGAATAATGGAGCGAGCTACAGACTTATTGGAAATAATACATACCGATGTGTGCGGTCCAATGAGTGTAGCATCGCGTGGTGGATATTTTTATGTTCTCACTTTCACAGATGACTTGAGTAGATATGGGTATGTCTACTTTATGAAACATAAGTCCGAAACTTTCGAGAAGTTTAAGGAATTTCAAAGTGAAGTGGAAAATCATCGTAACAAGAAGATTAAGTTTCTGCGTTCTGATCGCGGAGGTGAATATCTGAGTTATGAGTTTGGCATGCATTTAAAGAAATGTGGAATACTTTCACAGTTGACACCGCCGGGAACACCACAGCGTAATGGTTTGTCCGAACGTCGTAATAGAACTCTCTTAGATATGGTTCGGTCTATGATGTCTCTTATAGATTTACCGTTATCATTTTGGGGCTATGCATTAGAGACAGCCGCATTCACTTTAAATAGGGCACCATCTAAATCCGTTGAAACGACACCGTACGAATTGTGGTTTGGTAAGAAACCTAAGTTGTCGTTCCTTAAAGTTTGGGGTTGCGAAGCATATGTAAAGTTACAACCTGATAAGCTAGAACCCAAAGCAGAGAAATGCGTCTTCATAGGATATCCTAAAGAAACAATTGGGTATACCTTCTATCATAGATCCGAAGGCAAAGTTTTCGTTGCAAAGAATGGATCCTTTCTTGAGAAGGAGTTTCTCTCGAAGGAGGTGACTGGAAGGAAAGTAGAACTTGATGAGGTTATTGAACCTTCTCTCGGATTTGAGAGTAGCGTAGCACCGGAAGATGTTTTTGTGCCGCCTGCACCAATTGAAGAGGAAGCTAACGATAATGATCATGAAACTTCAAACGAAGTTACTACTGAACCTCGCAGGTCAACGAGGGTTCGTACCACTCCTGATTGGTATGACTCTGCCTTGAACGTCATGTTGGTGGACAACGCTGATGACCCTGTGACGTATGAAGAAGCTATGGTGAGCCCAGATTCCGACAAATGGCTAGAAGCCATGAAATCCGAAATGGGATCCATGTACGAAAACCAAGTGTGGACTTTGGTGGACTTACCGGATGGCCGTAAGGCTGTCGAGAACAAATGGATTTTCAAGAGAAAAACTGATGTTGATGGTAATGTTACCGTCTATAAAGCTCGACTTATCGCGAAAGGGTTCCGACAAATTCAAGGAGTTGACTATGATGAGACATTCTCACTAGTAGCGAAGCTAAAGTCTGTGAGGATTTTGTTAGCAATTGCTGCATATTTCGATTATGAGATTTGGCAGATGGATGTCAAAATGGCGTTCCTTAATGGTGACATTGAGGAAGAGTTGTATATGGTACAACCCAAGGGTTTTGTCGATCCTAAAGATGCTGACAAGGTATGCAAACTTCAGCGCTCCATTTATGGACTGAAGCAAGCATCCCGGAGTTGGAATCAACGTTTTGATAAAGTAATCAAAAACTTTGGGTTTATACAAACTTATGGAGAAGCTTGTATTTACAAGAAAGTGAGTGGGAGCTCTGTAGCATTCCTAGTACTATATGTAGATGACATATTGTTGATTGGGAATGTTATAGAACTTCTTAATAGCGTCAAAACCTATTTGAATAATAGTTTTTCAATGAAGGATCTTGGCAAAGCGGAATACATTCTAGGCATCAAGATTTATAGGGATAGATCAAGACGCCTAATAGCGCTTTCACAAAGTACATACTTGGACAAAGTTCTAAAGAAGTTTAGAATGGAAGATAGCAAGAAAGGGTTTGTGCCCATGTTGTCAGGTAAGACCTTGAGTAAGACTCAAAGTCCAGCTACGGCAGAAGATGGAGTGAAAATGAATAATATTCCCTATGCCTCGGCCATAGGTTCTATCATGTATGCCATGCTGTGTACAAGACCAGATATAGCACATGCTATTAGTTTGACTGGCAGATATCAAAGTGATCCTGGAATGGAGCACTGGACAGCGGTCAAGAATATCCTAAACTACCTAAATATGACTAAGGATATGGTTCTTTCTTATGGAGGTGATGAACAGCTTGTTGTAAACGGTTACACCGATGCTAGTTGGAACACCGACCCGGATGACTCAAAGTCACAATCGGGATACGTATTTATTTTGAATGGTGCTGCAGTGAGCTGGAGGAGTGCGAAGCAAAGCATTGTGGCGAAATCTTCAACTGAATCGGAATACATAGCTGCTTCGGAGGCTGCACAAGAAGCCGTTTGGATGAAGGAATTCATTACTGAAATTGGCATGGTTCCCAGTGCGTTGGACCCAATGGCCATCTACTGTGACAATACAGGTGCCATAGCTAATGCACAGGAGCCAAGGTCACATAGCAAGCTGAAGCACATCAAGCTACGTTTCCACGCTATTTGGGAGTATGTCCGAGATGGTGACATAAAGATTTGCAAAGTACACACTGATCTGAATGTGGCAGATCCGTTGACTAAACCTGTCCCTAGGGCAAAGCATGACCAACACTAGAACGCCATGGGTGTTCGGTATATTACCATGTAATCTAGATTATTGACTCTAGTGCAAGTGGGAGACTGTTGGAGATATGCCCAAGAGGCAATAATAAAAGTGATTATTATTATATCTTTGTGTTTATGATGAATGTTTACATCCCATGCTATAATTGTATTATTAGGAAACACTAATACATGTGTGTTTTGTAAACATGTAAGAGTCCCTAGTAAGCCTCTTGTTGAACTAGCTTGTTGATTGATTGATGATCATGGTTTCCTGATCATGGACATAAGGATGTGATTAATAACAAGGTTATATCATTAGGAGAATGATGTGATGGACATACACCCATAGTAAGCGTAGCATAAGATCAAGTCATTAAGTTCGTATTGCTATAGGCTTTTAAATACATAGTAACCTAATCATTCGACCATGAGGTTGTGTTAATCACCATCACCGGATGGGTACTTTGATGACATCAAACACCGCTTCGTAACTGGGTGGTTATAAAGGTGTCATTGGGTATTCTGAAAGTATGTGTTGAAGCGCATGGACCAAGATTGGGATTTGTCCATCCATATGACGGATAGATATGCTCTGGGCCCTCTCGGTGAAATGTCGTCTAGTTAGCTTGCAAGCATGTGACTGGGTCACAAGGGATGACATATCACGGAACAAGTAAAGAGTACTTATCAGTAACGAGGTAGAACTAGGTATGGAGATACCGACGATCAAACCTCTGATAAGTATAGTATCGTGTGACAAAGGGAATTGGTTTCATATGTAAATGGTTCAATCGATCACGAAGTCATCGTTGAGTATGTGGGAGCCATTATGGATCTCCAGGTCCCGCTAATGGTTATTGATAGGAGATGTGTCTCTGTCATGTCTGCATATTCACGAACCGTAGGGTGACACACTTAAGGTTCGAAGTTGTTTTAAGTAGATACGGAATGTGCGTTGGAGACCGAATGTTGTTCGGAGTCTTGGAATGGATCCGGGAGATCACGAGGAGATCCGGAATTGTCCGGAGAATAAGATTCATATATTGGGGATCATTTTCTGAGTTAGGAAATGTTTTGGAGTATTTGTATGAGGATTCTAGAAGGTTTCGGAATGTTCCGGAAGGTTCTAGAAGATTTCTTGGAGTTTGCTTGAAAACCAAGGAAGGGGTCAAGGAGTCCTGGTGGGTCAAGACAAGGAGTCGTGGGGGAGGAGGACTCCTCCCCCCTCCCCAATCCGCCGGCCCAAGGAGGTGGGGAGTCCTACTAGGACTCCCCCTCCCCAGGCGCCCTCCCTCCTTTAAATAGAAGGGGGAGGCGCCACCCCTTGCTCCTCCTCAAGAACACCCAATCTCCGCCGCCTCTCTCCTCCTCCTTTCTTCTGCACAGGCATAGGCGAAGCCCTGCAGAATTCTCTACTCCACAACCACCACCACGCTGTCGTGCTGCTGTGATTCCGTGGAGAAGATCTACTACCTCCGCTGCTCGCTGGAACGAGGAGAGGAAGGTCTGCTTCGACTCCGCACGTGTGACCGACTGCGGAAGCGCTGCCCAAACGCGGCGCCGGAAGGATCGTCCACTTGACCGACTGCGGAAGCGCTGCCAGAACGCGACGCCGGAAGGATCGTCCACACGATCTTGAGATCGGCAAGTGATCGACTACATCAACCACGAGATCTAATCTCGTTAACACTTTCGGATCTACGAGGGTTAGTTCCTATCTATCTCGTTGCACATGTCTAATAGATTAGATCTTGGCTTTTATCTAGATTAGATCTGGGTTTTGTTCGTTCTTGCGGTAGAAATTTTTTGTTTTCCATGATACGAACGCATTAGTGGTATCAGAGCCGTATCTATGCGTAGATCTGTTGCACGAGTAGAACACAATGTATTTGTGGGCGTTGATGCTTTTGTTGTCGGTGTCTTAGCGTGTACTTTGCATCTTGCGGCCTGGTGGGATGAAGCGGCTCGGGCTAACATTACATGTCATCGCACATGAGACTTGCTCCACGCTTGACGTGCAACTTGCTTTGCACAAGTGGCTTTGCGGGTGTCTGTCTCTCCCACCATAGTTAAGATTCAATTTACAATGAGCATCTGACAACACTTGTATCAACGTTGTGGTTCTTGTTCGTAGGTAAGATCGGTCTTATGCGAAAGCCCCAAACCACGTAAAACATGCAAAGAAAATTAGAGGCGTCTACTTGTTTTTGCAGGGGTTTTGTGATGTGATATGGCCATCATGTGATTGTGATTGTATTTGATGTATGCAATGATCCTTGTTGTAATATGGCAACCGGCAGGAGCCTAATGGTTGTCTTTAATTCTGTTAAGACCTGCGTGTCTATTCATCTTGTAATAGCTTTATTCCAAGTAGTTGTAATAGTTGCTGGTGATGATGGACAACCATGAAGCGGCGCCACTGACCTTGACGCAATGCTGGTGATGATGGAGATCATGTTCGTGCTTTGGAGATGGAGATCAAAGGCGCAAGAAGAAAAGGCCATATCATATCACACTAATTATGAATTGCCTGTGATGTTAATCCTTTATGCATCCTGTATTGCTTAGATCGCGACGGTAGCATTATAAGATGATCCCTCTCACTAAATATCAAGTAATAAAGTGTTCACCCTTAGTTGGCACCGTTGCTAAGACTCGTCGTTTCGAAGCATCTCGTGATGATCGGGTGTGATAGATTCTACGTGTGCATACAACGGGTGCAAGCCAGATTTGCACATGCGGAAACTAAGGTTATCTTGACGAGCCTAGCATGTACAGACATGGAATACCGAAAGGTAGAGCATGAGTCATATAAATGATATGATAAACATGAAGATTGTTCGCCGATGAAACTACATCTTCTCTCGTGAAGATCGGACTTGGTGTAGTGGACTTGGTTTGTGTAATCACTAAGACAATGTGAGGGATGTTGTTTTGAGTGGGATTTCACCTAGTTAGTTTAAGAATTAAATTTGAACTCAATTTGTCATAAACTTAGTCTAAACTACTTGCAAATTGTTGTAGATTATGGCGACCCCCTCCATCAATTTCAATGCGTTCCTAGAGAAAGAAAAGCTTAAGAACAATGGAAGCAATTTCACGGACTGGTTCCGTGGACTGAAGATCATCCTCAGGGCTGGTCAGTTAACCTATGTGCTCGAAGCACCGCTAGGTGACCCACCTGCAGATGATGCCACCGATGACGTAAAGAATGTTTACGCCACTCGGAAAAATCATTACTCCACAGTTCAGTGTGCCATCCTGTATGGTTTAGAAGCGGAGCTCCAGAAGCGTTTTGAGCACCACGACCCGTTCGAGATCATTAAGGAGCTCAAGCTAATTTTTGAGACTCGCGCGGCCATGGAGAGCTATGAGGCCTCCGAAAAGTTCTTTAACTGTAAGATGGAAGAGGGAAGCTCCGTTAGCGAGCATGTGCTCACCATGTCTGGGAACGCAAACAAGCTCCAAGAGTTGGGAATATCGATTCCTAATGAGTTGGGGATTCACCGTCTCCTCCAATCACTGCCACCAAGTTACAAGAACTTTGTGATGAACTACAACATGCATTGCATGAACAAGACGTTGCCTGAACTATCCTCCATGCTGAAAACTGCTGAGGTAGAGATCAAGAAGGAGCACCAAGTGTTGATGGTCAATAAGACCACAAATTTCAAGAGACAGGGCAAGCCTAGGAACAAGGGCAACTTCAAGAAGGACGGCAAAAAAGCTGCCGCACCTGCTAAGAATCCCAAGGCTGGTCCTAAGCCTGAAACTGAGTGCTTCTACTGCAAGGGTGCTGGTCACTGGAAGCGTAACTGCCCCAAGTACCTGGCGGATCTGAAGAACGGCAACATCAAGAAGAAAGGTATATTTGATATATGTGTTATAGATGTGTATCTTACTAGTAATCATAGTAGTGCCTGGGTATTTGATACTGGTTCGGTTGCTCATATTTGTAACTCGAAACAGGAGCTGTGGAATAAACGAAGACTGGCAAGAGACGAGGTGACGGTGCGCGTTGGAAATGGCTCCAAGGTTGATGTGATCGCCGTCGGCACGCTCCCTCTACATCTACCTTCGGGATTAGTTTTAAATTTGAATAATTGTTATTTGGTGCCTGCGTTAAGCATGAACATTATATCTGGATCCTGTTTATTGCGAGATGGTTACTCTTTTAAGTCCGAGAATAAAGGTTGTTCGATTTATATGAGTAATATCTTTTATGGTAATGCACCTGAGATGAATGGTTTATTCTTACTGAATCTCAATAGTAGTGATACACATGTGCACAACATAGATGCTAAACGAATAAAACTGAATGATAATTCTACATACATGTGGCACTGTCGTCTTGGTCACATTGGAGTGAAGCGTATGAAGAAACTCCATTCTGATGGACTTCTTGAATCACTTGATTTTGAATCACTTGAAAGATGCGAAGCATGTCTAATGGGAAAAATGACTAAGACTCCATTCTCTGGAATAATGGAGCGAGCTACAGACTTATTGGAAATAATACATACCGATGTGTGCGGTCCAATGAGTGTAGCATCGCGTGGTGGATATTTTTATGTTCTCACTTTCACAGATGACTTGAGTAGATATGGGTATGTCTACTTTATGAAACATAAGTCCGAAACTTTCGAGAAGTTTAAGGAATTTCAAAGTGAAGTGGAAAATCATCGTAACAAGAAGATTAAGTTTCTGCGTTCTGATCGCGGAGGTGAATATCTGAGTTATGAGTTTGGCATGCATTTAAAGAAATGTGGAATACTTTCACAGTTGACACCGCCGGGAACACCACAGCGTAATGGTTTGTCCGAACGTCGTAATAGAACTCTCTTAGATATGGTTCGGTCTATGATGTCTCTTATAGATTTACCGTTATCATTTTGGGGCTATGCATTAGAGACAGCCGCATTCACTTTAAATAGGGCACCATCTAAATCCGTTGAAACGACACCGTACGAATTGTGGTTTGGTAAGAAACCTAAGTTGTCGTTCCTTAAAGTTTGGGGTTGCGAAGCATATGTAAAGTTACAACCTGATAAGCTAGAACCCAAAGCAGAGAAATGCGTCTTCATAGGATATCCTAAAGAAACAATTGGGTATACCTTCTATCATAGATCCGAAGGCAAAGTTTTCGTTGCAAAGAATGGATCCTTTCTTGAGAAGGAGTTTCTCTCGAAGGAGGTGACTGGAAGGAAAGTAGAACTTGATGAGGTTATTGAACCTTCTCTCGGATTTGAGAGTAGCGTAGCACCGGAAGATGTTTTTGTGCCGCCTGCACCAATTGAAGAGGAAGCTAACGATAATGATCATGAAACTTCAAACGAAGTTACTACTGAACCTCGCAGGTCAACGAGGGTTCGTACCACTCCTGATTGGTATGACTCTGCCTTGAACGTCATGTTGGTGGACAACGCTGATGACCCTGTGACGTATGAAGAAGCTATGGTGAGCCCAGATTCCGACAAATGGCTAGAAGCCATGAAATCCGAAATGGGATCCATGTACGAAAACCAAGTGTGGACTTTGGTGGACTTACCGGATGGCCGTAAGGCTGTCGAGAACAAATGGATTTTCAAGAGAAAAACTGATGTTGATGGTAATGTTACCGTCTATAAAGCTCGACTTATCGCGAAAGGGTTCCGACAAATTCAAGGAGTTGACTATGATGAGACATTCTCACTAGTAGCGAAGCTAAAGTCTGTGAGGATTTTGTTAGCAATTGCTGCATATTTCGATTATGAGATTTGGCAGATGGATGTCAAAATGGCGTTCCTTAATGGTGACATTGAGGAAGAGTTGTATATGGTACAACCCAAGGGTTTTGTCGATCCTAAAGATGCTGACAAGGTATGCAAACTTCAGCGCTCCATTTATGGACTGAAGCAAGCATCCCGGAGTTGGAATCAACGTTTTGATAAAGTAATCAAAAACTTTGGGTTTATACAAACTTATGGAGAAGCTTGTATTTACAAGAAAGTGAGTGGGAGCTCTGTAGCATTCCTAGTACTATATGTAGATGACATATTGTTGATTGGGAATGTTATAGAACTTCTTAATAGCGTCAAAACCTATTTGAATAATAGTTTTTCAATGAAGGATCTTGGCAAAGCGGAATACATTCTAGGCATCAAGATTTATAGGGATAGATCAAGACGCCTAATAGCGCTTTCACAAAGTACATACTTGGACAAAGTTCTAAAGAAGTTTAGAATGGAAGATAGCAAGAAAGGGTTTGTGCCCATGTTGTCAGGTAAGACCTTGAGTAAGACTCAAAGTCCAGCTACGGCAGAAGATGGAGTGAAAATGAATAATATTCCCTATGCCTCGGCCATAGGTTCTATCATGTATGCCATGCTGTGTACAAGACCAGATATAGCACATGCTATTAGTTTGACTGGCAGATATCAAAGTGATCCTGGAATGGAGCACTGGACAGCGGTCAAGAATATCCTAAACTACCTAAATATGACTAAGGATATGGTTCTTTCTTATGGAGGTGATGAACAGCTTGTTGTAAACGGTTACACCGATGCTAGTTGGAACACCGACCCGGATGACTCAAAGTCACAATCGGGATACATATTTATTTTGAATGGTGCTGCAGTGAGCTGGAGGAGTGCGAAGCAAAGCATTGTGGCGAAATCTTCAACTGAATCGGAATACATAGCTGCTTCGGAGGCTGCACAAGAAGCCGTTTGGATGAAGGAATTCATTACTGAAATTGGCATGGTTCCCAGTGCGTTGGACCCAATGGCCATCTACTGTGACAATACAGGTGCCATAGCTAATGCACAGGAGCCAAGGTCACATAGCAAGCTGAAGCACATCAAGCTACGTTTCCACGCTATTTGGGAGTATGTCCGAGATGGTGACATAAAGATTTGCAAAGTACACACTGATCTGAATGTGGCAGATCCGTTGACTAAACCTGTCCCTAGGGCAAAGCATGACCAACACTAGAACGCCATGGGTGTTCGGTATATTACCATGTAATCTAGATTATTGACTCTAGTGCAAGTGGGAGACTGTTGGAGATATGCCCAAGAGGCAATAATAAAAGTGATTATTATTATATCTTTGTGTTTATGATGAATGTTTACATCCCATGCTATAATTGTATTATTAGGAAACACTAATACATGTGTGTTTTGTAAACATGTAAGAGTCCCTAGTAAGCCTCTTGTTGAACTAGCTTGTTGATTGATTGATGATCATGGTTTCCTGATCATGGACATAAGGATGTGATTAATAACAAGGTTATATCATTAGGAGAATGATGTGATGGACATACACCCATAGTAAGCGTAGCATAAGATCAAGTCATTAAGTTCGTATTGCTATAGGCTTTTAAATACATAGTAACCTAATCCTTCGACCATGAGGTTGTGTTAATCACCATCACCGGATGGGTACTTTGATGACATCAAACACCGCTTCGTAACTGGGTGGTCATAAAGGTGTCATTGGGTATTCTGAAAGTATGTGTTGAAGCGCATGGACCAAGATTGGGATTTGTCCATCCATGTGACGGATAGATATGCTCTGGGCCCTCTCGGTGAAATGTCGTCTAGTTAGCTTGCAAGCATGTGACTGGGTCACAAGGGATGACATATCACAGAACGAGTAAAGAGTACTTATCAGTAACGAGGTAGAACTAGGTATGGAGATACCGACGATCAAACCTCGGATAAGTATAGTATCGTGTGACAAAGGGAATTGGTTTCGTATGTAAATGGTTCAATCGATCACGAAGTCATCGTTGAGTATGTGGGAGACATTATGGATCTCCAGGTCCCACTAATGGTTATTGATAGGAGATGTGTCTCTGTCATGTCTGCATATTCACGAACCGTAGGGTGACACACTTAAGGTTCGAAGTTGTTTTAAGTATATATGGAATATGCGTTGGAGACCGAATGTTGTTCGGAGTCTGGGAATGGATCCGGGACATCACGAGGAGATCCGGAATTGTCCGGAGAATAAGATTCATATATTGGGGATTATTTTCTGAGTTAGGAAATGTTCTGGAGTATTTGTATGAGGATTCTAGAAGGTTTCGGAATGTTCTGGAAGGTTCTAGAAGATTTCTTGGAGTTTGCTTGAAAACCAAGGAAGGGGTCAAGGAGTCCTGGTGGGTCAAGACAAGGAGTCGTGGGGGAGGAGGACTCCTCCCCCCCTCCCCAATCCGCCGGCCCAAGGAGGTGGGGAGTCCTACTAGGACTCCCCCTCCCCAGGCGCCCTCCCTCCTTTAAATAGAAGGGGGAGGCGCCACCCCTTGCTCCTCCTCAAGAACACCCAATCTTCGCCGCCTCTCTCCTCCTCCTTTCTTCTGCACAGGCATAGGCGAAGCCCTACAGAATTCTCTACTCCACCACCACCACCACGCTGTCGTGCTGCTGTGATTCCGTGGAGAAGATCTACTACCTGCGCTGCTCACTGGAACGAGGAGAGGAAGGTCTGCTTCCACTCCGCACGTGTGACCGACTGTGGAAGCGCTGCCCGAACGCGGCGCCGGAAGGATCGTCCACTTGACCGACTGCGGAAGCGCTGCCAGAGCGCGACGCCGGAAGGATCGTCCACACAATCTTGAGATCGGCAAGTGATCGACTACATCAACCATGAGATCTAATCTCGTTAACACTTTCGGATCTACGAGGGTTAGTTCCTATCTATCTCATTGCACATGTCTAATAGATTAGATCTTGGCTTTTATCTAGATTAGATCTGGGTTTTGTTCGTTCTTGCGGTAGAATTTTTTTGTTTTCCATGCTACGAACCCATCAGGTTGTAGTAGTGGCGTCGGTGAAGAGCGGGGAGGTCTGAATCAACGGCGATTGATGACGATGGTGGCGGCCGGAATCGGGAACGAGGGTTCGATCTGGACGCCTGGGAGCATGCTGGCTAACGCAAGCAGGGGCAAAAGAACAAGCCGAGCAATGCAGAGCTTTTGGCGCGAGCGACAAGGCACGGGGTGGGCGGGAGTGAGCTCTAGCTCGAGGCCATGGCAGGCTAGGGTTCGGGTGAGGAGGGGAAAACTGCGAGAGGACTCGAGGGGAAGTGCGATAGGTATGAGGAGAGAGAGCAGATCACGACGGTTCTCGTGGCGTTCTTATCTTCGCGAGGTGATCACCGCGGCGGCGGGAATCGCAGCGGCGAGGCGACGGACGACATCGGCGATGACACCGAGCAGCTTGTGGCGCGAGGAAGACGACATCGAAACGGTAAGCAGGCCTGGGCTGCATGTGGGCTACGAGCGGGCTGCTAGATTCTGCATGCGGAGCTACAGACAGGCGAGGGAGAGAGGGAGGAAAGGAGATGGGCTGGCCTACTGAGGGTCTAGCTTTGTTTTTTTATTGCAAAACCCTTTTTCATTTTTCTGTTTTCTATTTGTAATTTAAATACAAAACAGTTTTGGGGATTTCAAAAATACCAGAGGCATTACAAAATTATAGAAAATATTGCAGGTCCCTTTAATCAATTTGGGCTCCACTAATTTGGTGGTTCTCAAAATTCAAAACCATTTTTAATAGGTTTTAGAGAGAGGGGTAAATAGCTAGGGTTTTAGGGTTTTGCATTCTTTTCTTTAGATGTACTTTTAAGGAATGATGCTCATGGATGCACAATCAAAGCCCTAATTATGATTAACTAAAACTGGGGTGTTATAACTCTATCCCCCTTACGAGAATCTCGACCCGAGATTCCAAAGGTAGGAAGAGAGAGAAGGAAACAGGGTCACTCTAAGGATAAGAGGGAAACACACTGAACAACACACAGAGTATCTCATGGTCAACTCATGATGGAGTGTTTAGAAACAACTCTGAGATGACGACATGAAATGCATCAAGGTAATAGAGGAAACAATAGGAGATATGTTTCAAGTTGATAGATAGCTGGTCCTCATAAGGATTGAGAGCATGGAGTTTCAGAAGATCTTAAGCTTCTGAAAAGGAGAGCTTACAACCGAAAAAACATGACCACAGACTTCAAGAGATGAACCTCTACTAAATAGCTTAAGTAGGGCTTCAGGGGTTAAAGAGATACAGATAACCAAGCGGTTGATCTACTTTTGATATAGAAGGATCACTCATCGTTCAACAGAAGATTAAGATAGAAAGGTGTTTTGTGGCGAGGACTCGTAAGAGTCACAAGGAAGATGTAACAAGAGAAACTTTTGATTACCAAAATCATCATCACACTTGAACATGGTCGAGAAGGGAAGGCAACTCTTTATTCATCCAGGGTTACCAAAATCTTTGCCAAAGATTACGATATCACTTTACACCACCAGATGAATAGGTAAGAAGATTCCTGATGACACGAGGAAAAAGAAACTTCATTCTCAGACTTCAGTTACTTGGCACAAGGAGAGGCTTACCATTGTAAAAGGGTCTGGAGGATCGACCGAGAGACATTTAGCAATACTACTTTAAATGTTCCCCTTGATGTTCGAGTCACGAAACATCAAGTAAAGGCTAGACTTCGGAGACAAAGGAAACCATGAGCACAATTTCTATAATAAATCATAGAAGAAGTCTCATGAAGAGTGGTTGTTATTTGCTGATTCAAGAGAATTTGACGATAGGCATTCCGACTAGTTGTGTCAACCATTACATCAATCTTGCCGGATTTACAAAGAGACCTATGTCAAAACCTTGAGGAACGCCAACCATCGTAGCTGCTTGAGATTCAACTCTGGTTAGGTGGGATGATACTTCAGACTCAGCATGTCCGAATAGAAAGTTTGCAACATTTACCGTAAAGGTAAAGTCACTAGATTCTCAAGATATGGACTATAGTGTCAAGCTCCAAAAGACTGAGCTAGATTTCTAGGTATTAACAACTTGTCAAAGGACAATTTCTCATACATCGAGTACTTGCAACAAAACACAAGTGTCCATAAGGAAACATAGATAACTCTACTCGAATCCATGGCGACATCTTTCACCAATTTCCCGTGAATCGGAGAAGGTTACTTCTAGCATCCAGAACACGTACTTCGAGATAACACGAAGGAGGTTCTCAAAAGTTTCCAACATTAATGCCAAATGTTCCATATGAATCTATTACAGCAGAGAGAAGTTAAGGATATTGTTGATGGGCTCAACAACAAACTTTTCGAGATACTCCAGGAAGATGGACTCATATGTTGCATCAACGAGGCAAATGTATTGGTCAGACCAACGGACATGAAGATGTACTCAAGTGAAACATCACGAATAGCAACATCATCAAGATTGTCCTTGGAACTGAGTTTGATCTAATGATAACCCAAGTCAAATCAAAGGTGGGGACGATAACATTTCCACGAAGGAAACACTATCTTTCTTCAGCACGAACAACACTAAACATCCCTTTAGATAAACTAAGTCAGATAGAAATTTTGGCTTACAACTCTCCAAGTTGTTGTTTAAGCTCAACCAACTAGTTCAGGGGTATCCAATACGGATCCTTGGAGAAAGGAGCAGTTCAGCGAACTTGCTTGCTCATTATCTTGACCATACAATCATGTGGCAACATGGCGATACTTCTAAAAGACGTCCAGAATATCACGAACCACCGATATGTCACTTAGTTCTAGAGGAAACTTGCTTGGATAGGCAAGAAGACGTAGTCTCGGAGCTTTGGCACAAGCCTAACTCTTTGACCAAAGAGATTGTACCAGAATAGCGGACTTGGTAGCACAATCATCCTTTGCTTAGTGATAGGGTTAACCAATCACGCTAAGAATGACACAAATGTCCTTAGGGTTCAAAACAATAAGAATTGCTAATAATATCAGATGGTCACATTATTACGCACACACATCATTCACGAGCACAAAAGCTCGGAGGAAGGGTGGGTAAATATGTGTAGAAGCATCACTTCATTAAGGGGTCATGAAGCTCAGCACGACCTCTTAGTATATAAGAGTGTGATACTGTAAGGTAGAACAGATGGAAGCTAATCATGCCTCTTGATTTGCGGATTACAACACTTTGTCCTGATCCTAGATATGACGAGGTATGTGAGTTTGTTTCTCTTGACATTCCGAAATGGTTTGTCTTTACGGACCACAAGTGTATCTTGCATCAGAAAACACCAATGCACATTTACTACTTGGCTACCAACTGATAGACAAAGGTCAGAAAGCAACACGGGAAAAGAACATGCTCAGGATAAAATCTCGAGATGTGGATGCATAGTTTATCAATCTTCTGAAAACCAATGCATAGAAGGGAGGGTGTGGCAGAGTCACGAATATAGAGGCGAGAATCACGAGGAGTACTCTTGTCGTGATCTATTTGGTTCCATTAAGAACATCTGCCATAGCTAGTGGTAGGGGAAGTCCTTAATTTTCACGATTCAGTAGCGACAATAACCACAAGATTGAAGGCTAGGATTGTAATACCAGCCATACTGAGGTAATGTGTGAACATAAGCAATAGGGGTCAATGGAATGGATCTTGGATTAAAGATCGGCTTCATGTACACGATTCACAATACTAGAATCCAGCACAATCCGGGATCTTCGGTTCAAGTCCAAGGGTTAAAACCCAAGAAAGGAATAACTACTACTTGAGTAATACAACGTACATTGCAAGGTAGTAATCACGAGGTAGCTTCCAAGAGAAGAAAGAACTTCTGAAGTACCCAAACAAATAGAAAGGGTGCACACGAGGCGAAAGGGAACCTCGAAGCCTAGAACAGAACACTGTGGATCCTTCAATATAATATTGTGGGTCCATAAGGTAGACAAATCATGATGGAAAGGAATCTCTCAGCTGAAACAAAGCAATGGGAAACAAGGAATACACAACACACACAACTCTAGAGAACTCTGCACTATGTCAACTGGTTGAGAAACGACATGCCTCGAAGGCACCTAAGTTTGAAAGACTAGAAGAGATATCAAAATTTTTTAAAGTCAACACAAGATGAGATGACCCAGAGTTAGAGCGAAACTGGATAAGGAGAAAAAGAAGCATACTAGAGTTTTTGCAAATACTTTTCATCTTTAAAGTAGTTTTCACAAACACTAGACTCAACATCGACCAATAGCAAGGTTTTCCTACGGTCGGTACTGCTCTAATACCAAGAACTATGACACCCCCAGGCTCAGGGTTAAACAAATCCAGACCTTAGCCTAACATAAGCTTAACCTAGAGCTCGAGGATATCTAGTGAGAAATCGATAACACAACAGTAACCCTGCGACACATTTTTTTTGCAATAAGCTCATAACTGAGCGAAGAACCAAAATATTACAAGTAGAGGTCACTGACCACAAACATCAAACAACGGAAGGCAAATTATGCTATTAAGTATAGCAAACTTAACAAATGGCCTAAGAGGCCTGAACCATAACGATGACATCCTAGCCCATAGATTCCAGGCTGCCGGCCGGGAACCCCAAGCTACTCGTCGGTGTCGATGTCGTACGGAACTCATCTTCATGGAACACTTACTCTGCTACAAAAATATCAACAAAGCAAGGGTGAGTGCAGGGTATACTCCGCAAGACTTGTGGCTGGTGGGGTTATTTTGCATAAAGCCATCTTTGTTTGTAAAACAAGAGGGGGAAGAAGCTCGTCTAATCAGAATATTTTAAAAGAGGATAAGAGAGAGACATCTCCGAAGAGTTGATCATCATCTTTTGATATCCACCAAAGTAATCCTCATCTCACAACTAGGATCACCCCCTCGTACCCGTGAGGAAGCATCCTTAAGCACATGTTGAACTACCAAGTTTTACGATTAGGTTATAGTTCTCTATGATCCTAGAATTCGGTCACCAAGCGTTCATAACCATGAACACGGTTCGAAAAGATTTAACCCTACAGGGGTGTACAGCTTTACCCACACATAACTGACTCTTAATGCTAGAATCATTAGCCCTCTTCCTTGGAAGGCCGGTAGAGGGTGGTTAGACACGACCTTTACCTTGCTTTCGCGGAGACCATGAGTCACACCCTAAGGATGGTTCCGCCGTAATGGGTCAAATCCCGAAGCCGGTCCCTAGAGATGTGTGTCAGGGTTGGTTTACCAGGGGCGCCATCTACCCCAAGAAACCTCGGCCACGCTTACCTACCTGTTAGGATGCATCTTCACCCGCCAAATCTTTCAAAATGTTTTCTATGCATATGACGAATAGAACACCGAACTATGTGACTCATGGAATCTACTAGGCAAGTTAGTCAGCGGAGGGGTCCCCATAAACCTCGTGTGGCTGTATGCTCATCTTGGTCCAAAGGCAAGAACTCGGTTCCTAGTGGTGGCGAGCATGGGACTACAAAAACCACATCCCACCGAGGCCTCCCATACAAGCCTTAGCATGTTTAACCTTTACCACTGATCTTACCTCATCAGTATATCTCGTTCTCCTGTCATACTAGATTCTCTGCATTTGGCACATCTTCTGGATGAACCAGCACTGACAGCTATGCATGGCTAAGCAAGACACATATATAAGCTCTAGCAGTGCAGACAAGCCAAACCTAACTATGCTAGGAGCAGTGGATCAGGTAATGTAAGCTCAAGGGAGTAATGCAATAGATAGGGTACTCTATCTATCGATAAAAGACCATAGTATAATCGTATGCATCATGGCAAGAATGAAATACTTTTGAAATCATAGGATTTTATCATGTGTGGGGCTATGCTTGCCTTGTTTGTTGATACCCAGATATAGATCTTTGGAAATCTTGTACTTGACTTGATTACATTTGGTCAAGTATTGGTCATCGATCTTCGATGGTGTTGATCTCGGTCTTCGATCTCGACCTTGATATCGTATTCTACTGGGAAGAAACAAACACCGAAACAAAAAGGAAACAATAATCAACACATGACATCGATGCAATGCTCACGCAAGGATGATGATATTCCAAGTTAAATTGTATTGAAATGAACCCCTAGGGCATGCTTGATCATTTTAAACAGGGTCCAAAGGGTATAAACCCTAGGATAGGGGAACCCCGGAACACCTGTGAGGGGTTGATTTAGTTCTCTAATTAAATTTGTCATTAAAGTTGTTTAACAATGCATGATTATGAGTCTACTATAAAGATCTCAATTTTTTGAACATTTTGATATATTATACATATTTTTCTTACTTATAATGATTAAGTTATTGATTCTACAAGTTTATATAAAATTCTGCAATTATTAAAGCGTTTATTACATAAGGCTGACGTCAGCTTATCCGAACCCTAATACTTTTCTTACCGAAGCTTGGGCTACCCACTATGACTGACGTGTGGACCAGTGGCCATGTTAGCAGACACGGTGGTGGGCAGCGGTCCACGGCCCACGTTAGCGCGACGTCAGTGTGACGTCACGCGATAGCCACCACCAGGTGGTCACCGGCAACGACAGAGGAGGGCGATCTGGGAAGGGCGGTTATGCGCGCTAGATGCAGCGCGATGCAACGAGCCTACCTACGGTGGCACCATCGAGTTTTGGTCACTGGAGTACAGGATCCAGCGGCGCGCGGCGGTGGGGCTTGCAGAGCATCGATGCGGTGGCAAACTAGAGAGGGAGGGGAGGCGCAGATTAGTGCCAGAGCACCTTGAGCTCACCGTGGTTGTAGTAGTGGCGTTGGCAAAGAGCGGGGAGGCCGGAATCGACAACGATTGATGACGACGGTGGCGGCCGGAATCAGGGACGAGTGTTTGATCTAGATGCCTAGGAGCATGTTGGCTAACGCAAGCAGGGGAAAAAGAACAAGTCGAGCAAGGCGGAGCTTTTGGCCCGAGCGGTAGGGCACGGGGTAGCCGGGAGTGAGCTCTAGCTCGAGGCCATGGTGGGCTAGGGTTCGGGTGAGGGAGGGGAAATTGCAAGAGGACTCGAGGGGAAGTGTGATGGGTATGAGGAGAGAGAGCGGACCACGGCAGTTCTCGTGGCATTCTTATCTTCGCGAGGTGATCACTGTGGCAGCGGGAATCGCAGCGGCGAGGCGATGGATGGCATCGGCGATGACACCAAGCATCTTGCGGCGCGAGGAAGACGATAGCGAAATGGTATGCAAGCCTAGGCTGCGAGTGGGCTGCTAGCTGCTGCGTGCGGAGCGGCAGACAGGCAAGGGAGAGAGGGAGGAAAGGAGATGGGCCAGCCTACTGAGGGTCTGGCTTTGTTTTTTATTGCAAAACCTTTTTCCTTTTTCTGTTTTCTATTTGTAATTCAAATATAAAACAATTTTGGGGATTTCAAAAATACCAGAGGCATTATGAAATTATAGAAAATATTGTATGGCCTTTTAATCAATTTGGATTCCACTAATTTGGTGTTTTTCAAAATTCAAAACCATTTTGAATAGGTTTTAGAGAGAGGGGTAAATAGCTAGGGTTTTGCATTCTTTTATTTAGATGCACTATTAAGGAATGATGCTCATGGATGCACAATCAAAGCCCTAATTATGATTAAATAAAACTGGGGTGTTACATCTGGGTGCTGGTTAGACTCCGAGGGGACCGGAGGGTTAAGGGGGAACCAAATGGTCGATGATCACTATACAAAACAGTGAAGTTAGGCCAGGGGTTTAATTAGTGCGGACAAGGTGTTTGTGTTAATGGCCACATGAGTTTTACTTTTGAATTTTTGATTCAATTTTTTTCAGTGATCTTAGATTAAGCTTGAGAGTGTATGTTTGCTTGGAGAGGTCAAGGGGAATTGATTTGGTGGGTTTTTGAAAATGTGGGATCTTAACACATATACTTGATTCAATTTTCAACTGTCCATTAAATTTATTTGCTAGTTGTTTTTGTAAGTTTGTAAAGTGGGCCTTGATACACTTTTACTTGGTCTAGCAAGGGGTGAAAAGAAGTGTAATTGTTTATGTTAGAAATCTTCTTCTAGGAACACTCAAATTGGCCTAGTGGTTAAGTTTTGTCAAAATGACCATTTGGTTGATTTATTCATATTTGATTTCTTTCTCTTTGGATTTGATTTGTAAATGGTCTATATGATGTAGCATTCATCTTTAAACCATTTCATATCATCTAGAACAATCAAGGATGGCATATACACTCAAATCTATACTAATGCAAACACACATGCATTCATATTCATTTTCTTAATAAAAGTTTTTGTTAACCCTAAATTGGGTGATTAGAACTTGATTAACTTGATTTGAAGTATTGGGATGTTACAATCATAAAACACCGAGAGTTTTGACGACAGGATCAACTTGACAATTTAACGAAATTAGGTCAAACCTGATCTACAAGTAACTAAGCGCGATAGATTGCTCTTGAAATTAAATGTATTTTCAGAGGTAGATCAGTGTATGTTGTTGTAGTAAACAATGTCATTGGTGTGAGTTTCCAACTATCAGGAAAGAACATTCAATTCTTCATTTTCCAAGTGAAGATGAGCGAGGTTGTTCTTTTTGGTAAGAAGTCCGGAGAATATTGGATGTGATTGCCACGCCAAGTTTACAGACATATATAGTGGACCAACATGTTGTATCAACGATTCCCATGTTTTAAATTATGAGTTTTCAAACTTCCTAGCTAACTCTGCCCATTTGACCGAATGACTATATGTCGATTTATCAAAATTAGGTCAAATTTGAAACTACAAGTAAATTGTAGGTTGCTTTCAAAGTACTAATAAAAATCTTTTGGAGGTACCCATCGAGGAGTCATAATTAATATATATGAAAACAACAAGAGTTTTGATGATAGGTTAACCTTCTTGCTAAGATTTTGCATCTTGACAATTTAACGAAATTAGGTCAAAACTGATCTACAAGTAATTAAGCGCGATAGATTGCTCTTGAAATTAAATGTATTTTTAGAGTTAGATGGGTGTATCTCGTTGTAGTAAACAATGCCATCAATGTGAGTTTCCATCTATCAGGAAAGAACATTCAATTCTACATTTTCCAAGTGAAGACGAGCGAGGTTGTTCTTTTTTGTAAGAAGTCCGGAGAATATTGGATGTGAATGCCACGCCAAGTTTACAGACATATATAGTGGACCAACATGTTGTACCAACGATTCCCATGTTTTATTTATGAGTTTTCAAACTTCCTAGCTAACTCTGCCCATTTGATCGAATAACTATATGTCGATTTATCAAAATTAGGTCAAATTTGAAACTACAAGTAAATTGTAGGTTACTTTGAAAGTTTTAAGAAAAATCTTTTGGCTGTACCCATCGAGGGGTCACAGTTAATATATCTAAAAACAACGAGAGTTTTGATGATAGGTTCAACTTCTTGCTAAGATTTTGCATCTTGACAATTTAATGAAATTAATTAGGTCAAGCTTGAGCTACAAGTAATCGCGATAGATATCTCTTGAATTAAATGTCATTTCAGAGGTAGACGGGTGCATTTTCTGGTAGTAAGCAGTGTCGTGGGTGTGAGTGTCCAACTACTAGGAAAGAACATTGAATTCTATGTTTTCCGAGTGAAGACGAACGAGGTTAGTTGTTCTTTTCCGTAAAGAGAAGCCCAAAGAATATTGGATGTGGATTCCACAAGCCAAGTTGACAGACCTATATATATTTATACATATTCAGCACCCAGGGTGCAGAATAGTTATTTTGCACCCCGCATATTTTTGAGGATCGACAACATGTTGTACTTGTGATTCCCATGTTTTATGGGTTTTAAAGCTTCCTATAGCTAACCCGACACATTTGAATAACTTTATGTCGATATCTCGGAATTAGGTCAAATTTGAAACTACAATTAAATTTTACCCATCGAGGGTTCAAAATTAATATACCAGAAACCAGCGAGAGCTTCAACGATAGGTTCAACTTCTTGCTAAGATTTTGCATATTGGTAATTTAACGAAATTATGTCAAACTTGAGCTAGCTACAAGTAAACGCCATAGATTACTCTTGAATTAAATGTCTTTTGATAGGTAGATCATCGATGCATCTTCTTGTAGTAAACAGTGTCATCGGTGTGAGTTTCCAACTATCAAGAAAGAACATTCAATTCTACATTTTCCGAGTGAAGAATACGAGCAAGGTTGTTATTTTTCCTAAAGAAAAGTCTTAAGAATATTGGATCTTAATGGCACAAGCCAAGTTTACATACATATATATTGGACCAACATGTTGTACCAATGATTCCCATGTTTTATGAGTTTTCAAACTTTCCAGCTAACTTTGCCCATTAGAATGACTTTATGTCGATTTATCAAATTAGGTCAAATTTGAAACTAGAAGTACTAGTAAATTGCACGTGCCCTGCACGTGAGACTCGGATAATAGACATCTAGCATATCATCACTATATAAAATTATAATAGGGAAAGAGGAAAAAATATAATAGGCAAAATTTGAACTACTACAAGTAAACTGTGTAGGTTGGTTTGAAAGTTTTACGGAAAAGCTCTTAGAGGTACCTATCGGAGGGGGCTCGCGCGGGGGGGGGGGGGGGGGGGTGGGGGGAGGGGGTGGGGGGGGGGGGGGGTTGGGTGGGGAGAGTTCTGACGGCAGGTTCATCTTCTTGATAAGATTTTGTGTCTTGACAGTTTAATGAAATTAGGTCAAACTTGAGCTACAACTAAGTGCGATAGATTGCTCTTGAATTTAATGAAATGAGGTCAAACTTGAAATACATGTAATAAATTGTATGTTGCTTTGAAAGTTTTATGAAAAAAGCTTTTGGAGGTACCGATCGAGCGGTTAATTAATATATCATAAACCACAGAGAGTTTTGATGAGTAGTTCGACTTCTAGCTAAGATTTTGCATCATGAAAATTTTGAACACCTTTTGAAAACGATCACATGAAACAGGGAGAGAGGGGAAATGATATTTCTATTCTCTATGGGCAACCCACAAGCTTGAGGTGCACCTTAGGCTTAAAGATAACTTTATTTTTTCCACTATGTATAAGGTGAACCTTAGCGGATGCCACATAGTAGGTCATTTTTTTGAATGGGTAGTAGGCCATATTAATGTGTGCTTTTTTACATAATGCTTGGAGTAGTATATTTCTTTGCTTAGACATATGGTCACCTCCGTCCACGTGCTGTACATGCTGAGAGAAGAAAACGTTGGCAGGGGAAGAGGGCAGCAGCAAACATAAGTTGAAGGCGGTTCCATGTCAGAGCAAAGTTATGATGGGTTTCTAACACGAGGTACTCCTGCAGCCTTACAATATACTACACTATGCTAGTACTAGTAAATTTCAGGACCTATGCACGCAAAACAAATTGTGTGTTTTCTCTCTCCTTCGCTGCCTCTCACCATCCATCCTCCCTCTCTCCTACCCTTTCCCCTCGCGCACTGGCCCAACTGATCTCTCCCTCGGTCACAGCGTGGTGCTACGCACGTGTGCCTTGGTACGGTGGCTCTATGTCTCTGGCATGTTCGGCAGCCGCGTTGGTGTGGAGTAGGGACGAGGAGTACATAGGAAGGAAAGCACTTTGGTCCTTGGCGGCAAAAAATTTCAAACTTTTCCAGTTTTTGAAATTTTCACTTGCTTCCCAAACATCGGGAGGGATGGTTACTCAAAAGATCAGCCATTCGCAGTACTTCTTATGTTATCTTTATCTTGTCTTATCTCTTACAATACCATACCATACCATACCATACCACTGTATAGTGTACGGATAACTTCGAACACTGACCGTTGGATCAAGACCAGCAAATACGAACATTGCTAACCATTGGATCTTCTTTTCCATTCTTAGCATCTACAAATATTCTACTGACAGTCTTTAGCACGATGAACGCTAGTATGCGTAAACCTCAAAACACACACTTCATTGCTCAGTTTCAGGGTCCTTGTGCTAAATGCATAGACTTGGGTGCAATTTTCATTTTTATGAGGTCCTTGATGTAACTTGTACTTCCACCGACCGTTTAACTCTCAAGCACCTCGCTCCTACGAGACCTACCACGGTTAAAAGAAAATGCAACCACCCCAATTATCAAACAATCTGGACCAGAGTTTCTTATACGTAATACCCAAGTTTTTAGTACTAGGATTTTTCAAGCTTCCTAGCTAACTTCAGACACTTCAGTGACTTCTTGTCGATTAACGAAATTAGGTCAAACTTGAGCTACAAGTAAGCACGATAGATTGCTCTTGAATTAAATGTATTTTCGGAGGTAGATGTGTGCATCTTCTTGTAGTAAACAATGTCGTCAGTGTGAGTTTCCAACTATTAGGAAATAAAATTCTCAGTTTTCCGAGTGATGACGAGATGGTTCTTTTCTGTAAAGAAAGCTCGAAGCAGAATATGGATCTCAATGCCATAAGCCAAGCTTCTAGACATATTAAGTGGACCAACATGTTTTACTTACGATCCCCATATGTTTTTTAAGTTTTCAAATTCCCTAGCTAATTAACTCCGCCCACTTGAATGGCTACATGTCAATTTATCGAAATTAGGTCAAACTTGAACTATAACTAAATTGTAGGTTGCTCTGAAAGTTTTACGAAAAAGCTTTTGGAGGTACCGTACCGATCGGGAGGGGTGTCACAATAATATATGAGAAAAAACCGAGAGTTTTGACAACTGGTTTGACTTCTTGCTAAGATTTTTCATCGCATGACACCATTTAACGAAATTGGGTCAAACTTGAGCTACAAGTAAGTGCGATAGATTGCTGTTGAAATATATGACTTTTCAGAGAGGTAGATGGGTGCATTTTCTTGTAGTAAACAGTGTCGTCGGTATGGTGTGATTTTCGAACTATATTAGGAAAGAAGATTCAATTATTCTCAATTTTTCGAGTGATGACGAGCGAGGTTGTTCTTTTCCGTAAAGAAATGTGTGAAGAATAATATTAGATCTGAATGCCAGAAGCTAAGTTTACCGACATATATAGTGGACCAACATGTTGTACCAACGATTACCATCTTTTATTTATAAGTTTTCAAGCTTCCTAGCTAACTCTGCCAATTTGACCGGATGACTTCATGTCGATTTATCGAAATTATGTCAAACTAGCGCGGTGGCCCTCGCGAATGCGAGGGCAGAACTATTATGGCTTTACTGTATTATACTAATGCATCTTGATTCATCGAGTCCGGAATGGACTCATAATAGCAAAAAATTATATAGGATGACAATTCACTTATGTGGGCGGGTCATTTTACTTTTTTACATTGTGACATTAACAGCCTTATGTGTGCGTAAAATGAAGTTTGGACCATGATGAAGCCATCATTAATTCCTAGTATCTTATGTGTCTTGTATGTGATATTAGATCGGTATGTTCAGGTAAACAATCTCACTAGTTTAGAGGCATGGAAACATATCAGTCTAACAATTATTTCAATGTGACATGACTCTTCCTTTTTATGTACTACCATATCTACCATATGGATGCACATAAATTCAAATCATGAGTCAGTAATGATTTAGTTTTGTCTGATTCCATTTGGTTGGTTGTGCTGAATATCAACACATGACCTGAAAGTTCAAATGGTGAGTTGGATGTTTATGTTTAACTTGGTTTTAGATTACTAAGTACTAAAATTTAGGTTTGATCATCGAGGTAGTCTTTGGTTTGTTTTGCAAAGAATTCAATAGTTAGAGTTGCATGTTGAAGAACATACACGCAAAGTCCAAAATGTCATGTATCCATGGAATTAATTATTTTTTAAGAATAAATATATTAATGTTGAATATCCAATGAGAGCTAAAATACCAGAAGGGATGGTTTATATTTGGAAAGATCAATAATCCAAGAATTTTTGTTACTACTCTCATACTCCCAAAACCTTGGGTGTTATATAGAAAGATGGCTACTTGGTCAACTCAAAGAATGGAGGGGTGAAGTGGCCTATAGGCTCTTTTCACGTACTAAGAGTATTTACATGTAAAAAAAATACTTCATAGTGTTTACACAATGCTAGTGTCGAGCTTGAGATATGCACTTAATAGATTGCACTAATATAATACAAACAAATAGAGAAACATTACTCTATCTCATTTTTTGTACTTTTAATAAAGCACCGTCAAACAACAAACTTATCGAAGTGGTACAAAAAAGGGCAGGTAATTAGGAACAATGGATGAAAATGGAAAATCAGGAATAATGCAAGGTAAACATATGCTGCGAATTTAAAACGTTTGTACATAGTATAGTAACAACATGCAAGAAATTCAGGAGTTAACCAAGATAGATGTATGAACATCATACAATTTTTTGGGTGAACAATTCGTCGATAAAATACTGTTCGGTACCTCACAGGAACTCATCTTGAAAGCCTTCATGTCCTCGTGTATGATTATTTAGTCAGGAATAAAAATGTACTCGGCAATTGAAATAGGGGAGAAATTAAACTCAAGCTAGATATATGGCCGTCATACTATTTTTTGGTCGATTCATCATTAAAATATTATTGGTAACTCCCAACACTCACCTCGAGAGCCTTCACATCCTCATCTAGGATTTTTTGAGTCAGGAACAAAAGGTACTCGTCCATTGAAACGGATGCAACAATCTCGTTCCCATTTTTGGAATAATCGAAAATTCACGCTCTTGTTTTCAGTTTCACTATGTCACTAGTATCATTCATGAACTCCATCTGAACTGTTTGGCATGCTATTTTGTTATAAATTAAACCTTTGGTTGGACATGTAAAAGGCCACAATACAATGTGTACAACCATTCGTTGACAATTTTATTTGTTATTGGATCAAACAATTAAGTTGCAACTTGATAAAAAGCACACATGCGTGCCTATAACAAATGAGCATCCCTACACTGTTTCTAGGTATAAAACAATTCGGGTAACTTGTAGCAGATTTAGAAACTCTGTGCCGAAAGGTTCTAACTTCTTTTGGTATGCCACTATCTAACTTCAATTTTCTTATAACGGTTGTTACGAAGTTGAAAAATAAATTTATATCATAAAGAACATTTCCTTACTAATTTTTCAAGCTCTCCTCTACATTGATCATTGGTTACTGTGTATAAATACAAGCATCTTTACAAACCCTGCAAATCAAAGTTAAAGAAAATTTACGAAACAACATTACTTGTAGGAAATTATTACTTCCAAATTAACATGGACAATGCTCAACATCTCACTTCTACAAATTAAATGTGCCTCAGATGTGAATGGTTCAGATATAAAATAAAAGAACAAAGCTCCATTCCTCATGGATTGAATTTCGGGTGTCTGACGGAAGTGAGCCCTGAACTTGGCCCCAAACGGAAGACACACACACACATGTCTGCCCTTTCATTGAGACATCATGTGTGTTTTGAAGGATCTAGAGATGTCCGATCTATTTCTACTTGTGTAAGGCACACATATTGCGGTGTGATTTAGGCGTGTGTGAGTAGTATTCATCCACCATATACATCTGAAAAAACACGTAACTCAAGCCTAAGCAAAGGTCTAATGCATTATGTTTTTCTCTCAATAGGTGATCTGGAAGAACATAAGAAAAACAGTATAGGTGAAGAAAAAATAACTTAATCTACAAACATTTAGAATGAAGTGTGCGTACGTACATTTTGGTAGTCCTCATATGCATCTCAGCCTATCCTGGTGCCAATGGCAACAAATGCGATGAGGTATGCATGGTACCAACAGTTTTTTGCCGGTCTGGTACCAACAGTTTTGATATTGTATGAATTTACATAGGATTACCTTTAATAATTAATCAGCAGCCTTGACACCTCAGAAGATAATATCTAGCGACCGATACACTCACTTTGATTGCATGCATTAGTGTTCCTGTGAACCTCAATATCCCTGAACCTGGAAAAACAGTTATACGTAATCAGTTCAGATCGAATCAACAAAGTTCAATGCATCGTCTTTGATGGTTATAGAGGTCTCGCGATCATACATGGTTATAGAGGAAAGATTACATATAATTCAGAATCCAGTAAATTTTCCAAAGCATACATGGTTATAGAGGTCTCACGATCATAGATGCTCACCTTGTTGATGGTTAAATTATCGTCACATGTTGCTCGTATGATATCCTTAGTTCACTTCTTTGGAGATATCTAAATTAACTTGGATGTTTATGATGCATCCACAGACAACCAAACCAAAACCCAACTTGATTTGATCACGTGAAACCCAGGAGGAGAGATGTGGACCGCAGCTACAGGCACATATCGAGGATATCGTGCAGCAACACCGGCGTTATAACTGGACCGGACCGGCGCTCGCCACCGTTAGGATGCTCGAGCAACCTGAACCTAGAAGGGGGTGAGGAGGACGGCCTTAGTTGCGCCGATAGCTGGAGGCGGTGAGGCAGTCGATTGTGCATTTGCCATCATCGTAGGTGCCACAGGTAGTTGATGCGGCCGTCGGAGACCAGGTCGATGCACGTAGAACACTCACCATCTTCACCTCCAAAGCCCTCCTCTCGTATCTATTGATGTCAATTGATCTTTTCATGACTATACCAAGAAAACTATTAAATAGAAAGTTTGCTTCTCCTTCACTCGAAAGCTCACGATGAAAACCTTGGAGATTGATTATACCTCCTTCTTGGCTATCTCTAGGAGGAGAAGTGCCTGACCAATATGAATCTTGTAGAGATAGAAAGCTGCACGTGCACTGGTGATCTACTGCATGCATCGGCAAGTAAGATTGGAACTTCAAGAACCGATCAACGGGAGTAGGTCAGCTAGCCAGAGGAGCAAAGTAAAATACTGGCGTGCAGAGCTAGTGAGATGCACGTGCACTGGTGATCTGCTACATGCATCTGCAAGTATGTTCAGAACTTCAAGAACTGATCAACGGGAGTAGGTCTGCTGGCCAAAGGAGCAAAGTAAAATACTGGCTTGCGGCGGCGCGCATGAGGATCACTGGGAGAGAGCTTAGTTTAGGGTTTTTAGACATACGTAACCTATCTAAGGAGTAGGCGGAAAATAATAAGGGGCATTGGTGGGTAATTTTGAGTAACTTTTAGATCCATGGGCTGTCATTAGCTATCTAGTTGAAATTGATGGTCAGATGTTTCTGATTTTTGTGAGATTTTCTAGAGTATTTCTCTTATTTCTGGTGAGCCCATAATGTACTTTTAATATATAATAGATAGATTTGAAACTACAAGTAAATTGCAGGTTGCTTTGAAAGTTTTACGAAAAATCTTTTGGAGGTACCCATTGAGGGGTCACAATTAATATATCATAAAACACCGAGAGTTTTGACGAGATGTTCAACTTCTTGCTAAGATTTTGCATCTTGACAATTAACGAAATTAGGTCAAACTTGAGATACAAGTAAGAGCAATAGATTTCTCTTGAATTAAATGTATTTTTGGAGGTAGATCGATGCACCTTCTTGTAGTAAACAATGCCGTCAGTGTGAGTTTCCAACTATCAGGAAAGAACATTCAATTCTACATTTTTCGAGTGAAGATGAGCGACACTACTAGTTGTTATTTTTCGTAAAGAGAAGTCCAAAGAATATTGGATGTGGATGCCACAATCCAAGTTGACAAACATATATAGTCGATTGAAAACATGTACGATTCCCATGTTTTATGAGCTTTCAAACTTCCTAGCTAGCTCTGCCCATTTTAATGACTTTAAGTCGATTTATCGAAATTAGGTCAATTTTGAAACTACAAGTAAATTGTAGGTTTTGCTTTTTAACTTTTACGAAAAAGCTTTTAATTCGGAGGTACCCATCAAGGGATCACAATTAATATATCTGAAAACAACAAGAGTTTTGACGATAGGTTCAGCTTCCTGCTAAGATTTTGTATCTTGACAATTTAACAAAATTAATTAGGTCAAACTTGAGCTACAAGTAAGAGATAGATAACTCTTGAATTAAATGTCATTTTAGAGATAGATGGGTACATTTTCTAGTAGTAAGCAGTGCCGTGGGTGTGAATGTCCAACTACCAGAAAAGAACAATGAATTCTACGTTTTCTGAGTGAAGACGAACAAGGTTAGTTATTGTTTTCCATAAAGAAAAGTCCAAAGAATATTGCATGTGGATGCCACAAGCCAAGTTGACATATATATATATATATATATAGTGGATCGACAACATGTTGTACTTGTGATTCCCAGTTTTATGGGTTTTGAAGCTTCCTATAGCTAACCCCGCACATTTGAATAAATTTATGTCGATATCTCAAAATTAGGTCAAATTTGAAACTACAAGTAAATTGTAGGTTTTGCTTTGATAGATTTACGAAAAAACTTTTGGACGTACCCATCAAGGGTTCAAAATTAATATACTAGAAACCAACGAGAGTTTCAACGATAGGTGCAACTTCTTGCTAAGACTTTGCATATTGGTAATTTAACAAAATTAGGTCAAACTTGAGCTAGCTACAAGTAAACGCCATAGATTGCTCTTGAATTAAATGTCTTTTCATAGGTAGATCATCGGTGCATCTTCTTGTAGTAAACAGTGTCGTCGGTGTGGGTTTCCAACTATCAAGAAAGAACATTCAATTCTACATTTTCCGAGTGAAGAATACGAGTGAGGTTGTTCTTTTTCCTAAAGAAAAGTCCGAAGAATATTGGATCTCAATGCCACAAGCCAAGTTTACATAGATATATATTGGACCAAAATGTTGTACCAATGATTCCCATGTTTTATGAGTTTTCAAACGTCCCAGCTAACTCTGCCCATTAGAATGACTTTATGTCGATTTATCGAAATTAGGTCAAATTTGAAACTACAAGTACTAGTAAATTGCATGTGCCCTCTACGTGAGACTCATATAATAGACATTTGACACATCATCACTATATAAAATTATAATAGGCAATCCGGAAAAAATATAATAGGCAAAATTTGAACTACTACAAGTAAACCGTGTAGGTTGCTTTGAAAGTTTTATGGAAAAGCTCTTAGAGGTACCCATCGGAGGGGGCACGCAGGGGGGCGGGGGAATTAATATACTACCAGGAACCAAAAGAGAGTTCTGATGGCAGGTTCATCTTCTTGCTAAGATTTTGCATCTTGAGAATTTAATGAAATTAGGTTAAACTTGACCTACAACTAAGTGCGATAGATTGCTCTTGAATTTAATGAAATTAGGTCAAGCTTGAACTACAAGTAATAAATTGTAGGTTTCTTTGAATATTTTATGAAAAAAGCTTTTGGAGGTACCCTTCGAGCGGTTAATTAATATATCAGAAACCACAGAGAGTTTTGATGAGTGGTTCGACTTCTAGCTAAGACTTTCCATCATGAAAATTTTGAACACCTTTTGAAAACAATCCCGTGCATCCGGACATAGTTCGTGCCCCAAAATTTCAGATACTTCGAAATTCCCATTCGACCCCTATTAAATTCAGTAGGTGGGGGGCTTCACTCGTAATTTTCCTAGTATAGTGCTAGCAGTACCTAAACCCAACCCCCTCCCCCTCTCTCTCCTCAAGGAATACGTCACCGGCCGAAACATCCCCGCTGGACTTTAGCCGGCGTACCCGCACACCTGATCTACTCAACGAACCCTCTTGTCCAGCGTGCTGATCAAATCATCGGCCACCTAGGATCTGCTCCATGGACACCGTGGTCCAGCATTCTGCTTGTATCCTCGCCCGCCTAGGATCTGCTTCCCCGTTGTTGACACCCACTACGACCGTAGCACCTTCGGCGACCTCGACGTGACCCATGAGGATGCGGAGGAGGCCTAAACGCCGCCCAACCGAGGTAAAACTAGATCTCCATACGAGATTTGTTTGTTGGCAATGTACTGTATTCGTGGTAAATTTCCTAACTAACAGGTTCTTTACTTGATATACACCTGTTATGTACTCCATCTGTTTCAAAATATAAGATGCTTTAGCTTTGTGAAAGAAGTGTATGCAGACTCACTTTAGTGTGTAGGTTCACTCCAAACCTAGATGAACCTACACACTAAAAGAGGTCTAGATGCACTCTTTTCACAAAGCTAAAACATCTTACATTTTGAAACGGAGGGAGTACTAAATTAACCCGTTGTGGTTACGCTTAAACTCCACGCATTGAACTATCTTTATGTACTGTACTATTTCTTTGTTTACATTCTCTGTTGTACCTGTCCACATGAGATATGATTATCTAATATCTCTCTCATTCACCGATTTATGAACTATAGTATTTCCATCGTGCTATTGTCCTGCTATCCTATACTACACGTTTACACACGTCATACTAATTGACCATTATGTACTGTCGATTTGATCCCTCTTAACCTGCGGCTCAACTGTTTGCTATTATTATGCAAGGAGCAGCCTCAGTTTTCACACAAGATCATAGAGTGAATGGCTCCTATAATCTCGTAAGACCCCATCACTTTTGTTTCACTTCATGCCAACGTATATCATGTTGGAACTTGTTTGTATTTACAGTTAGCCTTACCTTTATGCAGAGGAGCAACAATGGAGTACAAACTCCGCGCGTCCACACAAGCCACCGTAGATCTCATGTAACACCTACCGTAAGGCCCCCACCCAAAGTTTGGTCCTTGCCACATTTACCATTTGGCTTTCTTGTTTTCATATTTTTTTGCCAAAAATTAGCGCAAACATTTTAGCCCCACTATGGTCTACTTTTGTTCCATGTGCTTAGTTCAATTTCCTAGATATGGAGAGGCCAGGTGTATTGCATCTGAGTTGTCTAATAATAAGAACAAGGCCACACTAGCGATAAGATCCACACATGTATCATAAGGAACTCTGTGCAGTTCATCTCACTCTTGTATCTACTTTGTATCATAGTTAAATGAACTGGCTATTTTAATACGAGGCACTTGATGGTTCAGTTTGTTGTTCTCGGGCCACCGAAGCATTGAAATTATTTGGCTATTTCATGAATAATTCAATGTATGATTGCTTGATTCATTGTTTGTCTGAAATTATCTGGCTAGCATATTCAGCCTCACAATTGATGTGTTTTTATTGGCCGAGTTACTGTTTTTTTTGTCTATGATTAAATCAGTGGCAGATTTCGTTGTGTAGTTCCTGGCTAGTTTATATATGAGAAACATAATGGCTTAGTTTTAATATTCGTTTTATTCATGTTCTACACATTCTAGTTTGAGCAGTCTGCATCAGGCACTTTCGTTGATTGCTCGCATTGTTATTCAAAATGAACTTGTAGTTTGTTTCCCAAGTATGTTGTTTAAGTAACTTGTTTTGTCTTGTTCTCGGCCATCTTCAAGTAGAGAAGTCATTTCATAGAGCAGCACATGCTCGCATCGCTCCATGGCGCCAGCTGGTCCACTTATTCAAGAAGAAATAGATGTATGCGCCACAACTATTAATTGCTTCTTATATATTACTGCATTGACACATTTAAAATTCATGGTGGTGTGATTGCATGGTAATGCTGTTATAACTTGTTTTGTGTTTGTTTCAGGCTGCACATGACACTCTGAATGCCGAATAAAGACCCACTTCTCCAAGTTTAGATTTTGTTTCACACAGCAGCAGTGACAATACCTATTGCTCATGGCACACCGCTTCGACTGATCCTTGTTTTTCAGCCAAAATATTATTTGAGGATGCCCTCCAAGATGCTCGTGATATTGTTGAGCAAGAAGCCAACAAAACAGATTCGGTAATCACCATATCACGCAAAGACTTATATGAATTGAAAAACAGGCAAGCCTTAACGCAGAACATACTTAATAATCTCATCTGCAACTCTCATGGGAAGCCAGTTGTTACATGTCTCAGGATGCAAGCTCCATAGAGACCTTTTTTTGTAACACGAGTTATGGTGTTTTTTAGTTGTCTGGAATCTGCTGCAACTTTTATGCTTCATTTTATTACTATCAAGTTTTCCGAGGATTGTAATAATCTACTATAATTTGCAGTTGTAAGTTGCTTGAGGATTGTTGCAAACTGAGCATCTATCAGAATTACTACACACACATGAAAAACAGTGATATTGTAAGAGGTACAACACACGATCTACCGGAACAGGGAGAACGTCCATTGTATTACACGGGCACCATAGAACTTGCAAAATTCATAGACGTTCACTCAACAAAGTGAACACATAAAGAGCAGACCTGAAGAGAATACATCAGGAGCAGACCCACACAATCCATCAATCTGACGGATAGACTTCGTAGTAATCGTAGTGGGTGGTACCATCCTCGCCATATGGTGGCACCGTCTGTTGCTCAGAATGCTCGACGATTGTGCAATACTCCACCAGCAATCCATCGAGTTCGAAAGGACGGTCATTCCATAATCCTCCTACTCCATACCCATATACAACGCTTGGCTCCTCTTCCCACACAAGAGCCTCAAAGTTGTAAGATCTAATCTCGGATAGATCCGCATAGTATATGCTGCCGGCCTGCACCGTGGGTACCCTAGTGCTGTCGATGCAGACGCACCGATTCTCAGCAGCAAAGAGAGCACGACTTCCGATGCCTCTAACCGGCTGAAGGACACGGTTCTGGGTATCAACCCGGTAAACAACCGGCCTGCTGTCATAGACCGGTCCACTCACAATGAACATCAACTCCCCATCAGACTCAACAAGGTAAAAACGATTCTGTGGGAACTGGCACCCCGGAACAGGGCCCGCAATGGTGGGATGCATCTCCAGGGTTCGTGCGGAGCGCTGTAGCTGCACATCTCCATTAGCAGCATCACACATAGTCGACATGACAGACCCATATCTTTCTATGACCAAAACATCACCGACATAAGAGGCATGCTACGGAGTTCCACGAAGTCATACAGCGAGTACCACCCTTCACTAAAGACCGGGCGACTCCCTTCCTCCGTGCTCTCATCCTCCCATCGAATGGTGGTGTTCTGATTGTTTCTTGTAAACACCATCAATGACGGGAACATCGTCACAACGACAGAAGCCACCCGCTCGGTCGGTATCTCCGCCCTCAAGCGCTTGATAGCACCCGAGAAGGGCTTGTACAACCGGGTCTTGTACGGCTGCACCCTTTGTCCAAGCACAAGGAGGCCGCCATTTATACTATCGACATAAAAGTACCTTCTAGAGATAGAGAGAGGAGAAACAGAGATTCAGTGAAGGTAAACAGACTGAAATTCAATCAAGGTAAACCATGGAGAAAAACCCTAGGCAACAAGTGGACGAAGAAACAGAACTTGAAAAATAGATAGTATAGGATGTGAATGCAAAAATGGATCGCATATATACAGATGAATATAAAGAAAGCACTTGCGAATAAACCGGCTAATCTTCTTCTCAAGGTGGTGGCTAGTTCTCACATTTAGCAACGTGATGGCGGCATCTTCTACCTGATACTCCTCCGACAACTGGTGCACTAGAACACTCCAGTTGGCTGACATAAAGCGCTCCTCCGTGAAGCCGCGCTAGGCGCTGCAGACTGCCCGAAAGGCGGCATAGTTCTCGAAGTCGTCCGTCGAAAGGAAGATGTCACCTATCTTCTAGACGAGTCCCTCAGGGAGACCAGCCCATGGCGAGTCCTCCTACTTCTTGCTGGCCATGGATGATGGTGTTCGTGTGGTCTCGGTCCCACCGACTGGCACATGAAGCGGTTCCAGAGACACACATTTAAACAAAGGCATGGGAAAGCTAAGCGAATCCTGTGGAAACGAGACGACGACATGCACACAGCAACCGCAAGCGCGTTTCATCAAACTGGCACAGGCACGCGCATGCGCATGCGCACTAATTACGGTACAACGGTCGTGCGCACACCAGCTTTACAACTCCTGGGAGCACACGAGTGTGTAGGTGTAGGATGATACTAGTAGTAGTATTATCATAACCTCATTGTATTTAATTATCCCAAAACTAAGAAGAAAACCTACGCTCCCTGGTCCTCAGGGCACACACAAACACAGGGAATTTTCCATTTTTTGCATGGCATTTTCCATTTTTCAATTTCACTTTTTGGCTGTGCCCTTGGATACTCACCATGTGGCCGGATGGGGTATATGCTCCGTGGAGCTAAAAACCTCATGTTCTCTCAATAGCACGGTTGTTAATTATTGAGGTATATATGGTTTTAGTCCCACAACTTGCACCGCGGGAGCGTTTTAGTCCCACATCTTGCAAAGTGAGAAACACTAGCCCCACAACTTGTAACCAGGAACATTTTAGTCCAATTCAATCAAATATCTGTGATTTTGTCCGAATTCGCTGTAACTAATTCTGGAAGTGACACATGGCATCATATTTTTTGCAAAATGCCCCCTGTGTATTTTCTGCCTGGCAGTTGTGACCTTGGTACGACTTGACAGGAGGATCTGAATAAGAAAACAAATAACAAAAACTACCAATGCATTGTAGGGTATCGAACTGATTACCTGCGCTACTGAAGAAATCAACCTTGCCACTACAACATGTACACATAAGTGATTAACTGAAGAGCGCTCTGGCTGATGTGTTCTTTATTTTGGATATTCAAAAATATGTGTTCTGGGGTACAATAACAACTCAACTTTATTCCTTTTCATTTTTGCGAATAAGAAAAACTCAAGTTTATTCTAGACACTGCAGCTAGCTACTAGGTTAACGACAAAGTTATATAATTGATATTATGGACCGTGCCAACATAGACGTGAGCATTCTTTGTGTTCGTATGTGCTTTTTATTGTATAAATAATTACTTCCCCCCAAGTACTCCTCGTCTGGCATAATTACATACTCTCAAGTACTCCTTGTCTCACATGAGTAGTCGTGGGCATGTACCGGCATAGTGGCTTGTGGGCGTGTGTGTGTCGGTGTACAAAAGTGTTAAGTTTGAATCCATTCTCCTCTTAGAGATTGAACTATTTTATTTGTACGTCTACTAACAGGTGGCCCACTTATCAGTCCACATAGGGACACAAATGACATAAAAAAATATAGAGGGGTCATTTAAAAAAAATCAACGTCATTTGTGGACAAATTAAGTCAAATTCACTGAAATTCCATTAAATTAGACTAAAATGCTTCGAGATATAAGTTGAGGGACTAGTATTGCTCATTTTTCAATATGTGGGACTAAAACGCTCTCGCGGTGCAAGATGTGGGACTAAAGGTGTATATACCTCTTAATTGTTTTACAGCCTCCATTGCTAGGCCAGAGGACCAATTAATGCTCCTAGTTTTGCTCAATTACTCCTCTAGTTGACCGTAAAATATGAACCACCAAGTCGTGTAATGCTCCTGGCCAATCATGTTGTTAAAATGGGAGTGCATCTATTGGCCTGCATGTTTTCAATTAGATGCGGTGGCCACGAGCATTGCCTGGATTTTAGGATTACTACTGCATGTAATAACTAGCTATAAAGCGAGTAGGTGAAGTTAATTCTCCGAACTAGTAATACTCCGGCCTAGTAATACCGAACACAGGGAGTACCTCAAGTGTCGTTATATGGATGATCAGTTGATGTGACTCTCGACCATGAATTCCTGACCATATAGCTGTACATTCTACCACCTTTTTTTACTACTACTACTAGTAGTAGTACATGGACGCTAGCAAAATTCAAAATCTCAAACGAACGGCAAAGTCACACACACCAACTTCGAAGCATTTCCCGCCCAACCCTTTCAAAAACTTTGAGCCAAAATCTCCCACCCAGGGAGTACCATTTTTATATTATTATTATTATCAGATGGACGCTTGTCAAATTCAAAATCTCAATCGAGTGGCAAAACCGCACACCTACTTTGAAGCATTTCCCGCCCCACCGTTTCAAAAACTTTGAGGCAAAATCTCCCACCGGGGCTGTACCATTTTTGTATTATTATCATATGAGTGTTTGTCAAATTTAAAATCTCAATCGAGCACCTAAACCATACACTGACTTTGAAGCATTTCCCGCCCCTCAGTTTCAAAAACTTTGAGGCAAAATATCCCACCAGGGCCATTTTTATATTATTATTAGATGGATGGTCGCCAAATTCAATATCTCAATCAAGCGGCAAAATGACACACCGATCTTGAAGCATTTTCTGCCCCTCAGTTTCAAAAACTTTTGACTTCAAATTTCCGATTCTACCCATTCTTCTGACGCCCCATGGGCAAGATAAAGTCGGTAGCTTGGGGCACGATCGTAATTTAAATTTCTGTTCACCTCCTTAGTCCGGATTCGCGCAAATTTTCCCGCTGGTCCTTCAAAAAATCCCAGCCCCTCTCTCCCACACCCTCACCTCCACGACCACGATGCACACCGGCCGGGGGAAATTCCACGGCGACTGGACCCACTTGAGCAGCGGTCTCGTGCACCATCACGGAGCCGCTTCACCGATGCTCACCCACCGAATCTGGTTCACCGGGTCTCTCTGCCATTGTACTGGAGCTGCGGTGTCGTTCACCATGCCGATGGCGTTATCGACCGCCCAAGCTCTGCTTCCCAACGACCGAAAGCTACCCAACCGTACCGGATCCGCTTCATCGGTGTACATCAGACGTGATCTTGTTCCGGGAGTTCCATGTCCACCACTCTAGACTAGCTGCTCTGCCATCACCATTCACTGCACTGGATCTGCCTCAACGACGCTCTCATCCACTGCTCTCAAGCCGGCATCGACCGCCCAAGATCTGCTTCCCCGACGCCAATAACCATCGCAACTGCAGCACCCGATGATGCTTAGACGCCTCTTCGACAAAGGTTAACCAAATCTGCAACCCTTTTTTGTTTTGTCGGCAGTATAGCAGGTTCAAGCCTATCGCAATGAACTGCATTTTTGTCATCGTGCTCGTACATACAAGTCAGTGGGCATGCCTGTTCTTCGTGCTAGTACATACAAGGTCGTTAGACATGTTGGTTTGCATGCGCTACTCTACAAATTTCAAGTCATGGACATGTCTGTTATTTTGCCATACACATGTTCTTAGCTACTCCATACAACAGTAATTGCCTTCTACCGTGTAATTCTTGCAAAATCTAAAGTCAACGAAAAATATTAGTGTGGATTCCCTGCTCTACAGTTGCGGAATCCATCTGTTTTGTCCTGAGATCAGTTCGTGCTATTATTTTCTCCTTGGCATCGTTCTACTATCCTGTAGTAGCCGTTTAAACTCTTCGTACTAATTTGATTATAATTTTGTTGTTGCCATCTGCTTCTTCAAAAGCTGCATCACTAACTATTTCCTTTTTCTTGATATAGTTCAAAATAGAACAATGAACATATTGGTTTGCATAGCCTATTCTATAGGTTCACAAGGGATGCCATTAATTCCTTATCTGGTGCTTGTTTGTCCTTACAACGGCATAATTGTCCTCTACTATGTAGTTCACTCGTGGTTTGCATTCCTGCTCTAGACGTTCTCTTATGATGCCATTATAATTTCTATCTGGCTGATTCTTAGCTATGACATCAACTACATGCCATTTTGTAGCTCACCGCAAATTCTAAGACACCCAACGACTATGCATTCCAGGAGATTCCACTACTTCCATATATATTTGCTAAAATGACCTCGTTTGTTTATATTTGCTGAAATTCTAAGAAACACTTTGTTTGATTGCTCATTTCATTCTAGGCACACTTGTCTAATGCTTGTTTGTCCCACTCTACAGGTTCACGAGCGACGCCTTTATATCTTGCATCTGGTTCTGGGTCTGGTTCGTCCTAAGTCACGACATAACTATCCTCTACAATATATAGTTCATTCGTGGTTTGCATTCCTGCTCTACAAGTTCTCGTATGATACGGTTATAATTTCTATCTAGTTCATTCTTTGCTATGACAGTAACTGCATGCCATTTTGTGTCTCAGCGGAAATTGCGAGTCACCTGACGTCTCTTGCATTTTAGGGTATAGAACTACTTCCACATATTTTTGTTGAAATGACCGGGCTAGTTTATTTTTGCTGAAATTCTAAGACACACACACATTTTTTGATTGCTCGTTCGACGGTAGGCACACTTGTTTAATGCATGCTTGCTTGTCCTGTTTGTTTGACGTGTTGGTAAATAATTGAACCATTGACCAGTTGTAAACTCCAGATCATAGCTCCTGTCATATCAGTCAAATGAGTAGTTTGTCTTGTTGATGTATTAACTTGTTATTACTTAGTTTCAGGGTGCAATTATTGCTATTGCCACCAAAGAGGGGGCTGCAAGATCATGTCTCCTCCAATGTAGCTGTCACACTCAAAGGAAGATGTAGGTGATCAATTGAGGACTCTGCTATCAACTTGATTGTCAACTGAAATGCCAATTTTTCTTTCCCTTGATTTGATAATATGTAATAATTTTAAGAAGTTTACAACTGATGTAATATCTAGATAACTCGTGTAGGCCATGTATGTATTTAGTTGACGCCGTCCACATATGCGGTAGTCATTATGGTAATTACGCCAGGCAGGTCGTTTAGGCAATAGTACCATGCTTTGTTATTGGCCCGTCGTGTATTCGGCCGACGATGAATAGTAAAAAATGCTAGATTATATAAACATTTTATGATATTGTTATGGGCTTCAGAAAAGGCTGAAACTGTAAAAGGCCATAAACATAATGGGCCGACCTACAAGTTGTAACTGGACGAAACAGTAACATGCCGTAAGAGTAACATGTCATAGCTGTAACAGGCCATAACAGTAAAAGGCCTTAACAGTAGCAGGACGTAACAGAAACCGCCCATCGTTGTAACAGGCAAGATACCTTGAAATCCCAAAATGGTAACATGCCAAAACAGTAGCCGGCCGGAACAGTAATGGGCCGCAACAGTGGAAGTCCAGAATAGTGACAAGCCAGAACAGTAACGACCCGAGAAATTTCCAGGCTAGGGCAGTAACATGCCGACACATTTACCAGACTAGAACAGTAAAGGGCTGCTTGTGGGCCTGAACAGGTAAAGCACGGAATAGTGAAAGGCCAGGACAATAACAGGCCTGAACAGTAACATGCCATCTCAGACAAGGGTTGTTAGTAGGCCGCCTACGATGAGCTGCGATAAACAATGATGGGCTGCCCACAGGCCTTAAATGTACAGGAGCGACTTGGTGCAGGCTGCTAATGGGTCGTAGAGTGTTGGACCATCATGGGCCTTCTTTAGGCCGAAACATTATTGGGCCTGAAAGCTCGTGGGCCGCTACTGGCTACAACTTTGGGCCCATTTCAAACAGTACAGGATAAAACATTAACATGCCATCTTCTTATTGGGCTCCCTTAATGGGCCGGCCCAGTTAGAATTTAGCAGGCCTTGGCTGGGCCTAGCTTCTGCCACAGTTTCTATGGTCGTTAACGGCGGTAACTGACCACTAACGGTGGCTGCCACGTGGCAGTTTGGATGCCGTCAGTAGTCAACACGGCTGGCGAACAGATCTACGACGGAACAAGTTTTCATGGCTGAAGGTTGCGATCCGCCATGGTCAGGAAAATAACCGTGGTAGATTCTTTTGTGAGAGGGCTTTTACCACGATGGCCATCTGTCGTAGAAGACTTTTTAGCCACGAAAAACAGGCCTTCAACCATGAAAATCGTCCGTTGTAAAAGCCAACTTTTCTTGTAGTGATGAAGCGCTTCTAGTTAAGGTCAATTAGCTTGACCCATATGGTGATCATTTAGGTTCAATGAGTGGAACACCCACTCCAAGGTAATTGGCTTTCAATGTAATTATACCATCATCATCATTAGGCTTGGCCCTTCTTCTTTATAGCGAAGGACTATAAAAGGATCTCAAGACGGTAGTCCTATGCTCACATTCCCTTCAGGTAAATTGATTAAAGCTTTAATAGTTCTTAGGAAGGTCCTACCAAAATTATAGGTGCTAGGGGATCTTCAGGCATGTCCACAATAACAAGATCAATAAGAGCGGGACTACCTTTAATTTCAACAACTATGTTCACTTTTATCCCAACAACTTGTTTATAAGTTGAATCCGCTAGATGGAGTCTTAATTTAGTAGTTGCAAATGGCCCAAATTTAGCTTATCAATAGGCTTTTGGAAATCATTGAGACGCTTGCACCAAGATCACAAAGTGCAATCTCACCCCAATCTTAATTTTAATAGTGGGCTCAAATATATGATCTAGCTTAGCAAGAAGCTTATCAGCTAGTCTCCTATACTCCAGCTCAAAATCTCGAAGTTTAGATGCTACTTGTTGAATAAATTGTTGGTACATAGCATCATTACCTTGTTCTATACCGGGATTCTTCAGGGTGATCATCTTTAGCAGATCTTCCACGGTATATTCAGGTGTTAGTGCATTGCTATAATCCAGCTCTTCATGCTTCTCTTCATTTGTTACTATCCTCATGATCTTGAGGTCTTCTACCGGATTTGGCTCGGGCTTCCTATTAAAATTTTCTAGTATCAGAGCTTGCCTACAGCTACCTTGCCCAATTGAACCTCCACGGTCTTTGTCCTTTTTGCTATAGAGCCCGCACATCATTTCTAATTGCAATGACTTGGTTAGATAATTTACCTATACTACTTTCATGTCTCTCCGTAGTTTTAATAAGCATATTATTTTGCTTGGTTAGATCTTGCATAAAAGTTCTAACAGTTTTCTCAAACGAGAGATTGCCATGATTTGCTCAATTATGATTATCATAATTATTGTAAGGAGCTCCTGCTAGATTAGAATAATGTTTTTGAACATTAGAAGCAAATTTTTTGTTCTTCCAAGCAGGGTTATTAGGAGTGCGAGCTATAAAATTAATATCATTAACATCATAGCGATAGCATTAGGTTAGGTATCTTCCTTACCCTTTACCATGTTGAGTAACTTATCTACCTTAGATGTAAACTCTTCATTGTTTACCTTGGTGATCGAACTTACTCTTTTTGAGGTTCTTTCCACATGCCATTGGGCATGGTTGTTTTGCATATCATCAAGTAATTTCTTTGCAACAGTCACTTGCTTTCCCATGATTGTTCCTCCTGCTACAACATCTAGCATAGATTTAAACATTGGGTTAAGGCCATCATAAAATAAATGTAATATAAGTCATTCTTCCATCCCATGACTAGGACAGTTCTGTTGGGTTCGCAACATAGAAAACAAAAAAATTCTACGATGGGAACTATACGCCAAGATCTATCTACTAGATACAAGCAACGGGTGGATATACATCCATAGAGAACTTACCCTTGAAGACAACAAAGCTTTGTTAACGAGTTGGAACTCGTGGATGATGTAGTCATACACTTGCCGATCTCAAGATCATGATGAAGTCCTTCAGGTCCAGCAGCTCCAGCACCATCAGGTCCAGCACCATCAAGTCCACCACCGCAAAATAGCGGTGCATCCGTGATCGCACACACATTCGGTCCACCGAACAACCTCCGCCTCCTCGCTCCAGCGGAAGCAGGAACTCCTTTCCAGATAAAGCCACCGGGAACATGTATCTCGCTAATCCGAGACCATGGGGAATAACCTGAGGGAGAAGAGAACCTTCACGAGGAGGTGGTGCAAGAGGAGAGGAGGAGGAGGTGCTCCTTATATAGGGGAGGGGGGCAGCCCAAGGGGGCATGGCGCCGGCCATGGTGGGTGCCCCCACCTCTCCCTCATTCATGTGGGTGGAGCTCCCACTCACATAAATACACACCTTCACTCATGTCCACTCACATGCATTAAATTTCCACCAAATTTAATGGAAGCTCTTATTAAATAAAACAATTTTATTTATTTTATTCAGAATCTTGTTAATTACTTTAATTAACAAACATTCACATAAAACTCCCTGCAACATTTCAATATCACATGAAGAACCAGTTTCAACAATTTCACCCAAAACATTTCCAGTTTCCATCAAAATGATTCCAGCGGTTTCTTATTTTTATCTGAAACATATTTCTCCTAAATGGTGTCGGTATCTCTTAAGTGTGTCACCCTACAGTTCGCGAATAAGGCAGACATGATCGAGACCCCTCTCCGATCAATAATCAGCAGCGGGACCTGGAGATCCGTACTGACTCCCACACATTCAACGATGACCCTTGTGATCGTGTGAACCTTTAATGTCATAACTAAATCCCTTTGTCTCGTGATATATTACATGTCCGAGATTCGATCATTGGCATCCAAATATCTAGTTTGATCTCGTTACCGACATGCACTCTTTTCTCGTTCTTGTGATATAACATTCTAGTGATCACATCACTTGCTTGCAAGCTATTCCAATGTGATATCACCGAGAGGGCCCAGAGTATATCTATCCATCATCGGGATGGAAAAATCCCACTCTTGATCCATGAGCCTCAACATAACACCTTCGTAGCACTGAACCCACATTTATAGTCACCCTGTTACGGTGTGACGTTTGATGTTATGAAGATACTCTTCCGGTGTTAGCAATTAACATGATCTCATGGTCTAAAGACTAACATTACTTCGTATGATGTTATAGCAATATAAACATAATGAGTCTGATCATAATGCTATACTTCGGATGAATGTTCATCACATCATTCCACCAATGCTGTGACCTCATTATTAACAACATCCAATGTCCATGATCAGGAAACCTTGATCATCTTGTTAATCAACAAGCTAGTTTATATGAGATGCATTACTAGGAACTTTGTATTTTGTTTGTTAAACACACATGTATTAACGTTTCCAATTAATACAATTTTTTATTATAACCGCTTTATTATTGCCTCTAGGGCATATTCCCTTCAGTCTCCCACTTGCACTAGAGTCAATAATCTAGTTTGAAAAACTTTGCGTATTAAACCTATGGCTTTCTGGTGTTGCATATACGTGATTTCTAGTGGTTAACATAATCTCCGGATCTGACAGTTTCAGGTCCATGTGTATTTGCATGCACTACTAGGAAAACGACTATAGGTAATACGCACATCCGTGGCGCACGTGCTAGTGGTGCCCCACGGCTAAAATAGGCGTGGCGCACTTCATAGAGGTGCCCTACGGATAACTACAGTAAGCGTGGCGCACATGGGCGCGGTGCACCACGGATGTGTGTGGGCTAGGGCACTGCCGGCCATATACCACATAGCCGTAGTGCACCTACAGCTAGTACGCTTTGAGTGTGACCGGCAGTTGTGGCGCACTTGGGCACCATGCGCTATAGGAAAAACCAGGCCACACTATTGTGCAACTGGGAAAACAAGTCTGTGGCGCACTGGTGCTATGTGCGCCATAGCTGTTCTTTATGCCTGTGGCGCACCACGCCACGTGCGCCCCGGATGTGCGTGCTGCCTGCTACATTTTGGCAAATAACCTTTTGCACATTGCCTAGATCCACCATCTCCCACTTCACTTTCCCCTCCTTCTTCCTCTTTGGATCTTGCCCCCTCCTCCTTACCACCTCAATTTCTCCACTCTTTCACCATTTGTAGCTTGTAAAACTTACCTTGGATGCTACATACATAATAGAGGAAGGCTCTCCTTCCGGCCACCATCTCTCGGTCTCTCACCTCTCCTTCGAGATCTTCTCGCGGTCTCTTGTCTCGGTAAGTTGTCTATGTAAGAGGGATGTGTTTATGTGTATGGATGATATGGTCACATATCTATGGAGAGGATCGATGCTCTCATGTGTTTGGAGAGCATGCATGCATGCTCTCTCATATATTGGCATTGTTTTGCCAAAATGTTGATTTATTTCCATTTTGGCAAGACTTTGGCATTTGGCAAAGGTCCGAATTTTAGGATAGGTCATGCCGAAATTTTCCATCGACCGTTGCATGCATGCATTGGTTCTGTGGTTGTAATAAACTTCTAATTCTACCGTGTACACCGCGCAGGCAACCTTGGTCCGCATAATGAGCGAAGGCATTATGGCTAGATTTTTGAAATGCGCGATGGCCGACATGATACGAAATAACATGACGGAGATAAGATGTCCGTGCAGAAGATGCAAACTCAATTGGTTGATCGACCCAGATTCCGGAAATCTGCAGGCGCACCTGCTCCGCCATGGTTTCATGGATGGCTACACTCGGTGGATAAGTGATGACGAAGACGATGAGGCCGTAAATGGGGCGGCGGAAAATGAGGAAGGCGGACAACATGATCATGATCACGGCAAGGACGGTCGAGATGAAGAAGAGTCTCCTGAAGATGGTGAAGGTGCGGAAGCAGACCAAGATGATGATGATCTAGACACCGGAGCAGACGATGGAACAACGTCAGGCTAGGTGCAGGACCCTTATGTTCAAGAACTGGTTCTCAAGCAGACGAGTAACGCCAGGGTTGCCGCTAGAGAGAAAGCCAAGCTTGCGCAACTTGAGAAAGACGCGGTTACTCCATTGTATGAAGGATGCAAGCCCAATGATACCCAGTTGAATGTAACGCTCAAGGCTATGGAGATGAAGTCAAAACATGAATGGACCGACGCAAGCTTCGACGATATGATGGCATTCTGGCATGATCGTCTCCCAGAGGGGAACACGTGTCCAACTAGTATCGAGGATGCCAAGAAAATCGTGTGTCCTCTTGATCTACCGCACATTAGATACCACGTCTGCATCAACGATTGCATCATTTATCGGGGCGAGGACGCGGAGAAAACCACATGCCTGGTGTGCGGCGTTAGTCGATACAAGAAAGGGAAGAAAGCTCCTCGAAAAGTGGCATGGTACTTTCCTATCACTCCTCGTCTGTAGCGCTATTTCGTAGACCCTAAGGAAGCAAATCTCATGCGCTGGCATGCGGAAAGAAAGAAGCCAGGAGATGACGATGACCCTAAAAAGGATGAGCTGCTGACGCACCCTTCAGATGGTAGACAGTGGAAAGCATTAGACCTCGAATTCCCAGAATTCGGTGGAGATTCGAGGAACATCAGGCTAGGTGCAAGCACGGATGGACTCAATCCGTTCGGTAGCCAGAGCAGCACGCACAACACTTGGCCCGTGTTTGTATGGATGTACAACCTCCCTCCCTGGTTGTGCATGAAAAAGAAGTACATACAAATGAGTATGCTAATTCAAGGGCCAAAACAACCTGGTACCGACATCAATCTATATCTCGGGCTGTTGAAAGAGGAGCTAGCCATGTTATGGGAATCCGGAGCCAATACGTATGACGTTGTCGCACAAGATTATTTCACTATGAGAGCCGCGCTGGTCACTACGGTGCAAGACTATCCAGGTTGCGGATATTTCTCGGGGTAGGTTATCCAAGGATTCTACGCATGCGTTAGGTGCATGGATAACATGACCTACCTCCAACTAGAGAAAGATCCAGGGTCTTCGAAAACCGTGTTCATGGGGCACCAAAGGTGGCTTGGAAAGAATGATGCATGGAGAAAACGTGGAGATCTGTTCAATGGAAAATCCGAGACCCGAGGAATCCCAGAGCAGAGGAGCAGCGAAGAAGTGGATGAATTGCTGAAAAACTGGAAAAAGTGTCCTAAACCGGGAAAGAAGCGAAAGAGGCAGCAAGACAAGCCGTTGATGAAGGTATGGAAAACAAGGTCTGTTTTCTGGGAGTTGCCATACTGGAAGTTTCTCCGCACGCCTCATAGCCTTGACATCATGCATATCACGAAGAATGTGTGCAAGAGTCTAGTCACCACCCTAATCAACATGCCAGATAGGACGAAAGATGGTCCTAAAGCAAGGAACGACTTGATATTCATGGGCATCTGGAAGGATCTTCATGGAGGACGCCCTACTCCTGATGATCAGGAAGATGACGATGATCATCAGTCGGAGGTGACACAAGGTCGTCGAAAGGGTAAAAAGGTCAAGAAGAACGAATATTACTGCCCCCTTCGTGCTTCACACTAAGCTAGGATGAGATCAAACAGTTTTTCAAGTGCCTTCTAGGAGTCAAATTTCCTTAAGGCTACGCGGGCAAGATAAGTAGGTACCTAGATGAGGCTAAGCAGAGGTTTAGTGGGATGAAGTCTCACGACTGTGCCGTGCTAATGACGCAGATACTTCCGGTTGCACTACGAGGTATAATGGACGAGCATGTCCAAGAAACATTGTTTGGGCTCTACAAGTTTTTCGACGTCGTCTCTCGAAAGTCAATTGGCGTGAAACAGCTCGGGAGGCTACAAGAGGAGATCGTGGTGATACTATGCGAGCTCGAGATCTACTTCCCGCCTGCATTCTTTGACATTATGGTGCATCTGCTGGTCCATATTGTGGAGGATAACATCCAACTCGGGCCGATGTTCCTCCCCAGCATGATGTCGTTCGAAAGGATGAACGAACACATCAAAGGATACGTTCGCAACATGTCCCATCCAGATGGAAGCATATCCAAGGGCTTTCTGGCCGAAGAGTGCATCTCTTTCTGCACGAATTATCTAGGCATCGAGAACCCTGTTGGTCTTCCTGTCAATAGGCACCTTGGCAAGCTCGATGGATCGGGTCACCGAGAGGGTCGTCGCGTACTGCATGCAGACTACGATTGTCGATGCGCAGACTTTGATAGAGCAAACCTAGTCGTGCTACAACATTGAGAATTGGTCGATCCTTGGGTACAAAAGCACAAAAGGTCAATCGAGAAGAAGTATAGTGACCAGGGCATACAGAGGACACAGGGAGAAATAATCAAAGAGTACAACTCAGATTTCACGCGTTGGTTTAGGCAGACGCTCCTAGATAATCCCCTGCAATCGCATTCTGTGGAGGAAAACATCATATTCACCTTGTCGCAGGGACCCATGCGCAACCTGGTGACCTATCAGGCGTATGATATCAACGGCTACACATTCTACACGGAGGAAAAGGACAAAAAGTGTGACTATCAGAACTCAGGCGTAACATCGGAATTCTACACCGATGACAACATGAAGGAAAGATTTTACGGAAGGATCGAGGAGATCTGGGAGCTCGACTACTGTGGAGAAAAGGTGCCGATGTTCCATGTCAGATGGGCCAAGAGCATCGAAAGAGAAGACCGGTATTTCACAACCATGTTAATACCTGAAGCAGCCAAATCCAAGGCCGCCGGTGTGCACGTCGCCGCGAAAAATGAACCATGGGTACTGGCTAGCAAAGTGGACCAATGTTTTTTTATTAGCGACCCAACAAAGCGTGAGGAGAGGAAAAAGAAACATCATCGGAATGGATGGAATCGCCAACGAGTAAGACTTCGACCAATACGGTGATCCAAAGATTGAAGATGACGACGACTACGATGAAGAAACATACATCACAAGAAGAAAAAGGACAACCTTACCCAAAAAAGGTAGCCCGTTCGAGTGAAGAAACATAAAAGTGCCTGGGCTAAATTATTCAACCGCGACAAAGAAGGGAAAAAAAATTGTAAAACGCTAGCTCAAAAAAGATTGTAAAACGCATGCTCAAAAAAGATTATATTGATGCATATGGATGGCATATTATTAATGGACACATTATTATTTAATTTCTTTCTACTTTGAATCACTTTTGTACCACTTTTGATGATATATATGTACCGTTTTTGTCATATAAAACATATAACAAATATTTTATATAGTTTACATAATTTTTGGGATATTTTTTAACATTTCAAAGTAGTTTTAAAATAAAAACAAAAATTGGGGGCACCAGGGTTCGAACCTGGGTGCTCTAGGTTTAGTGAACAAACGGGGCGGCAGCCTCTTGTTTGACTTCACACGACACTTAGCCGTAGCGCAACCCTATCTAGTGCGCTACAGTTACCCGTAGCGCACTAGGTAAGGGTGCGCTACGGCTAAGTGTTGTGACAAGTCTGCTGCGCACGGTCATCTCCCATCTCCCATCTATCTCATAACCTAAGCTGCTACCGACGCGCCGCCGCCTCCGCTCGATCTGCCGCCTCCGCTCGCCCGCTGCCTGCCGAGGAGGAGGAGAGGAGGCCGCCGCGTCCGTGGAGGAGGAGAGGAGGCCGCCACAAGGAGGAGGAGAGGAGGCCACCGTGTCCGTGGAGGAGGAGAGGAGGCCGTCGGGTCCGAGGAGGAGGAGAGGAGGCCACCGCACATCCATGGAGGAGCTCCGTCCGCGCTCTTCGTCATCGTCCGTGCGCTCTTCGTCGTCGTCGTCTTTGAGGTGAGGGTCCCCTCTCCCCACTCTCCCTCTCTCCCCTCTCTGACCTAGGGTCCCTCTGCATCGTGCTCTTCTTACTTGATTCGCAGACAAAAACATAGGGCTTCCTGCCGAGGGTTTCCTGACCTAGAACACAAAATTTCAACCCTAATTAGGGTTTCCTCCTATCTTTGGTGTCTGATAGTGGACAGTGTTTTACCTAGTGATTAGCTTCGAGCACATGAACCCTAGCTTGATTCAGTGATAGAGTTGTTGGTGATACACGAGGAATATACTGAAATGATTTGTAGAAATACTTTCTAGGAAATTGTTTTGTTTTCTATCAAATCTAACAGTGTAATAATGTATAGGTTTGATGGATGACCAATATGAATATGATTAAGTAGAGATGGATAAGGGGCAGCAACAGTATGAATACTCTGTCCAATCAGATTAAGTAGACATGAAGCCTAGCTTGATTAAGTAGACATGAACCCTAGCTTGATTCAGACATGAACCCATACTCTGTCCAATCAGATTATGAATATGATTAAGTAGACATGAACCCTAGCTTGATTCAGATTTGATAGGTTTTCTATCAAATCATTTGTAAGTAGAGATGGATGACCAATATGAATACTCTGTCCATGTGACATCAATAGTTTAATTGATTCCTTGTACCCTAAGAAGTTGATTATTTAAATTGTTTGGATAAGGGGCTAACCTTGGCTTAAATGGATGCCACTATCAAACCTCCTGCTGGATGGTACACAGTGGTAACCCCATATGCTGAATTAGAAATATGTTTTACCTAATTTGTATATGCTACACAAGCATAGCTTTCATGTGCTTGTGATGTTGCTAATAGAACAGTATTCCTTCAGGAATGTCTAGATGATTTATCAAAGGAATATGATTTAAATTTATACTCTGAGTGCTTGCAATGATTCCTGGCTAAACTAGCTAGGAAGATGATAAGAAAAATATTTACTTCTATTTAGCACATGATCTTAAGTGGCTTCTGTAGGTGGTATAGCTGCATGCTATGGTAAAATATGATTACATGATACTATTCTTGTTTTCTTTCATTCTTGACAGTAATTGTATAAAGATCTGATTCATAAGTTGGTTGTTAGGAAAATGATGAATTACATTTAGAAAGATTTTACTAAATGATTAACTAGCCAATATATCATGTAATGGTTGTTTCTTGTACTGATGTCTTTGGGTACTAGTTTGATCTCTGGTAGTTCTAATGGAGAGATGTCTTTGGCTACTAGTTTGATCTCTGCTACTATAATTTGCTTGTTTTCAAGACCACCTGAAAGTTCTACATCTGATATATGTTCCCGCCTTCCACCATTCTTGGTTATGCTCTCCTTTAAATCCCAGTTAGAGTGGTTGCTGTGCTTTGTTGTATTCGTAGCTATATTACCCTGCCTAGTTGTATTCGTATGCAGGTGCTTGTACGAAATAAGTCCCGATTTTCGCCGAAATGTTGATTAATTTCTGTTTCGGCAGAAATCGAGCACTCCTAGTTTAACAAAAATGAGCAAAGGTCATGCTGGATTTTTCCGCACACTTTACTAACCATTATTTGCCTTTTATTAGTGTAAACATGTGTGACAACGACGCAGCTAGATCTTCTCAGCGTATCAATGCTGAAGGAGAAGTGAGACCTCAAAACAGACCCTTGTCATTCTGGGAGGAGGTCGAGCGGCTAGAAAGAATGACAGAGGGTGATGAAGAATACAACCCTTCCGAGAGCGATGCCGATGAGATGGAAGACGCGGAGGAAGAAGAAGCGGCTGAAGGAACGGCGGATGATGAAACCACTGATGGCGGTGAGGGCACAACAAGTGGTATTAATCCGCCTAAGAAGAAGAAGGAAAGGCGCCCGAATACGGTCGGCACCGTTAGAGAGGAAATTACCGAAGTGAGCCCAATAGGGGTTCCTTTGGTGCCTGACCATGTGGTCAAAGGGTACAGTGGGCAAGTGGCGGCTATCACCCGGACCGCCATCTCGATCAACACCGAGAATCTCTGGCATAAAGATAATGGCCATTTGCATACACTCCTCTTCGAGAAGCTGCACGCAAGATACAAGTTCCCCCTTCAGTATCAGAACACAAATTATCATGGGAATGAAGTAAATAAATCCGCCCTCACGAGGATGAGCACCGCCCTGGCCAGCTGGAGAACCCGGATAAAGAAGAAGATATTTAAAGAAGGGAAAAGTCTCGAGGAGATCCAGAAGATTGACCCGCAGATCACCGAAGATCAATTCTAGGAGTTCAAGGCCAAGTGCAAATCCGAAGCAGCCAAGGCCTTGAGTAAGCGGGGAAAGGAATTGCAGGCGATGAATATAGGTCACCACCATCTCGGATCTGGTGGTTACAGAGCTGTGGAGCCCAAATCGGATAAGGAGGACGACAAGTATAGAGCTAAGGGGATACCTAACCCCTTTTCGAAATTCAAAAACAAGCAGCTTTGAAACTTTATCAGGGCTCGTTACCATGTGGACCCCAAAACCAAAGAACTCACCGCGGAAACTAAGGTGAAGGACTTCGAGGTTCTTGCGGTAAGTAATTTAATTACTGCGGATCAAGTTGATTACATTCTAATCGATCAAGTCGAATTTCTAAACGGTTCACGTTACTTCTTCTGCAGGAGCAGGAAATTGCTAGTCAGGGATCCCATGGTTCCTCATCCCACGGGTCGACGGTGGCCACCCGGTGGGATAACCCTTTTAACAGGGCGATGAACCGGGCCAAGAAAATCACGCCGGTTACAAAGAAGCCATCGTCGGCTGGCCGTCTGGCCGGCTTCGGGGCTAAGAATTGGGTGGATCATTTTGGTCCACCCTCGAGGATGCGTGTAGAGGGAAGGAGCGACGAGGAAAACCGCGAGGTTCAGGAACTTAAGGAACAAGTGGTGCGGATCCCGCAGATCGTCCAAGACAACCTGGCAATCACCCTCACCTCCATCCTGCCTACCTTGGTGGAGTCAATAGAGAACTGGAGTGTGGGTGGTCAACAAGGGCCGTGCCCGATTCCAAGCATGGTCAGTAGCCACTCAAACAATGCGGCGCCGGCGAACACGGTGAATTATGTGTTCGTGACTCCACCCGCTAGCACGGCGGCGCCGGAAGCATTGGTGACTCCGCCCGCTAGCACGGCGGTGCCGAAAGCATTGGTGACTCCCCCTGCCATCACCGCGGCGCCGGAGCTTAATGAACCTAATAGGGAGAATACACCGGCGGCCGGCAACGCGCCATCAAGCAGCCCCTCCGTCTCTTGCACGCCCATCATCGTATGCGGTGCCTCGACATTAGCCGAGCTCGACGCCATCATGGTAGACCAAATACTTTACCGCCTTGCCATTTATTACTCTTATGGCATCTTTTTAATGCCATACATGTTTTTCACAGACGGATGTTCCATGCACTCTCTTAAGCTTCGTGAACAACGAGTTGAGGGATGTTACCAAGGGTACCATCATTCAACCCTTGCACCGCACGTTCCATTCAAAGCCGATGCCAGATAGCGTGCATAGGGTTAAAATAATCCGGGTGCTAAGGGGCTGCGACGACCTGGAACCTCCTATTCAACCCCCAGGAGCGGATGAAGAAGAGCCGGCTGTCCTCAGAAGTTGCTTCGGCTTATTCCTGCTATGGCCAAAGAGCATGATTCATTTGGGGACGTCCGGGGCCATCACCCCACAGACAACAACACTGCCTGTCGTGCTAGCGCCAAGCCATGGCAAGACCCCCACACCGCTACCGCAGTCACCTCCACACGATTATTCGGCTGGTCATATTGACATGACCATGGCGCAGGATCCAAACAAGGATGATGAAGATTACTTCGATGATTTCATCAACACTAATCTTTTCCCTGGCAACCTAAACGAAGACCCAGCTGGTGGACCCGCAGAGAAAGCCACTTGCAACAAACGTCTCTTTGGTTCTTAGGAGACGCCTCCAGCTTGCACCTTCACCGAGCCAGCGGATACATCCAACCGGCCCTTTGTTCTAAACCCTGACACACTACATAGGGTGATCGATGCTCAGATTGCGGTGCCTACCCACTTCCCAAAAGGCAAGAAGACCAGGAAAAGAAAATCTCGCAGCTCGAGCCAGCCGGTGGCGTCAACTGCGAATCCGATCAGGTTTCAGGACGGGCCACCAAGACCCAAGGGTATTATGTGGAGGATGCATGTGACGGGTGAGCCCATGCTAACTAAGAAATTGCTCAGGCTCGCCACTTTAGAAATGAGGAGTGTGCATGATAGTTTGCTGACGATAGAGAGACGCCTCCTTGCGGAGAAAGATCCCTCGCACCCGGTATTCGTTGTTAAGGTGCCACGAGGCTTGGGCTTCGTCGATAATGTCCCCGCGGATCTGTTCTTCCTGCGGTTTGATGACATCTTTAATATGTTCCACCTGTATCCGCTACACTATACCATGGTACACTTGTTTTCTCTCAACCTGGCCATTCAAATCATTAGATAGAACACCCCGGGCATCGCTATAGTGGACCCCTACTACATGCGTGATGGCTGCTTGGGAAGCGCCATTGAACAGCAATTTGTGGCCTCGTACCTCCAAGGCATCTTGGTGGCGAACAAGACAAAGGAATACATTCTCGTGCCTTTCTTTCCCGAGTAAGTCATTATTCACTCGCCGCCATAACATGCTTTATTATATTTTCATCATTCTTTTTCCAACACATTCCGTTTGAATTGTTTTGCGCAGAGATCAACACTGCACACTCATCTGCTTGTCGCCGAAACATTCGCAAGCCACGTATTTCGACTCAGGGAGTCAAGAAAAGAAGAAAAACTACGACAAGATCAAGGAAGTTTTGGATGATGCTCTCACCGGCTATGCCTCAGCGGAAGGCGCCACCTTCGTGCGTAAGAAGCTAAAGTTTGGGAGGCACGTCTTCACCCATGTGACGGAATTCCCCTGCATGAAGCAGCCGGCAGGCAGTCAGAAGGAAGCCTACTATGCACTCCATCACATGAGGGCGTTCCTACTAGAGCAACATAATTCTACGCTGCCAGATCATCTCAAACGGTGGGCCGAAGTCAAAGCCAGGATCAATGATTCATATATTAGACAAGAGATGTATCGCATCCAGCAACAGTTTGGGGCAATCATCAGCTGTGATGTCATGACTTCAGGGGGGGGGGGGTCTTCTACGGAGGCAATCCCCCGAATAACCGTGACGTTGTAGATCTCCTAAAGATGCAGGGTGACTATAGGGCGTTCACAACGAAATAAGGCGTCCTCCCGTTCCCTGAGCTGAGCCAGAAGTCTTGATGTGTTGGTCTAGTTGTAGTTCTTTATCCCCACAAGTACTTGTGTGTGTCAACATGTACATGCTACTACTTGGTATTTTTTGCTTACTTTGTTACCTTATTTGATAAGTATATCTTGATATGCGACTTTTACTTGTTTTTTCACCCACCATTTAATTATTATTGCCAACTTTTAGATTACGTGGTACGTCATGTACAAGGGACGGGTTCCCGGAGTCTACGCTAATTGGGAAGACTGCCGGAGACAGGTGCACCGTCTCAACGGCAATAGCTACAAAGGGTACAACACTATGGTGGAGGCGGAAGCTAGATACGCGCGCTATCTAGCGGGAGTTAGGACGAGGAACCGGATGAAGACCTATACCTCCGTCACGGTGATGGTTATCATCCTTGGTTGTCTGTCCTGTATGTTCCTACTTTAGATGTCTAGGCGAGTTTCCACGAGCTCTAACTTGGTTGAGACATGTATTCATGTCATCATGAGCTACTTTGTAACTTGATTGAAATAATGTAACTTATATTGTGTATTTATGTATGTGACTTATCTATATGTATTTGTTTCTATCTTATCTGTGTATTTATTTATGTACTGTATATCTGTGTATATCAGCTGTATTGTATATAATCTATATTGAATATCATCTGTATTGAGTATTTTTTTTGAAAAGCTTAGCCGTGGCGCACATATACTTGGTTAGTGGCGCAGTACGTTGATGGCGCACGTTGTCAAATACTAGTAGCGCACTATGCCATGCGCCACAGGAAAAACAATAGTGGCGCACAAGGCAGTGCGCTACCACTAACTAGATACTAGTAACGCACTATGTCATGCTCCATAGGAAAAATAGTAGTGACGCACAAGGCAGTGCGCCACCACTAACTCGAGATACCTATAGCGCACTTGGCAGTACCCTACAAGCACTTTTTAGCCGTAGCGCAGAAGTCGTGGCGCACCCCTAGTGCGCCACGGAAGGGGAAAATAGGTGCGCCACAGACATGCGTTTTCCTAGTAGTGATGTCTTTGCGTCTCTACGTATCACCCATTCTCAAATGAGATGGCATTGTATAAATTTGGTCCTTTGGTAAGACCTTTAGTTTGTTCGGGTTAAAATATGTTGATATTATTGTCATACAATATATCTTCATAGTATTAGCCCACTTTGAACCACACCTAGTTTGATAACAAACTACTTAACACAAATGCCCTCCTTTACTGCTACTATAGCAGTCATATATTTAGCCTTTTGTTGTAGTATCCGTCACAACACCTCAACTTTGGAACTTATCCAAATCCATCATGGAACATCCTTTCCATTACATTGTGCCACCCATAGTCTAAATTGAGATAAATTTAATTTGTATCTTGTGAGAAAACTAGTATCAATGTAACACTTTACAATGAACTACCTTTTGTTGAGAAATAGAGCAATTTTCTAAGAGATTTAACCAAAATAAAAGGCAGAATAATAGAAAAAGACCAAAAGATGATATACATCATGGTAGAGGAACCGCTGGTGTTCCCATTAGCGTTGGCACTGTCGTCAGCCATGTTGTCGAGGAAAAGGTTGGTGATGTCGGGGAAGAAGTCGTCGTTGGGGAAGATGTCGCTGCAGTTGCTATCCGTGAAGGAGTCCGTGATGAAGCCAGTAGTCGCGCTGGTAGCGCTCCGCAAAAACCTTATCGCCCTTCTCCCGTACAAGACTCGAAGCAGCGGGGTCTCGGAGGCCTACTATCCCAGCTCACGGTGCACGCCGCAAGACGGGATGGGGAAGATCTAAGCAGCGCAATGCTCTGAAACTGGAGGCGCAGGGTGTGTGCGTTGGTGTGTCTAAGGAGAGGAGTGACCTCTCACTCTTATAGGCACGGGTAGGCAGGGGAACAGTCAGCGTTGGGAGAGGAAACAAACAGGCATTGACCGAAGCCGAATCTCCACTGAGTTCGTGCGTATTAAAAGAAAGAGAAGCTCTCAGCTCGAGGCATTCCCGCAACCCGCGGCGCACGCGCGCGCGCGCGTCATGACGAGGCGAGGCGAGGCGGGCGGCGGAGGAGGAGGAGCGCGCGTGTATATGTCTTCTCTTCTCAAGCTCGTACAAGTGGTGGAAGAGATCTCCTTATAAGCTGGTCCAACTTCCACTCAACTAGCAATGTGGGACTAAACTCTTGTCCCACCTTTTTGCCTTGCATGAATGGGCCAAGTGGGCCTCTAGGATTTCATGAATTGTTGAATAATATAAATGGGCTGGGCCTTTATTAGGCAAAATTCCAACAATCCCCCACCAGATCCTAGAGGCACACATAAATTTGCCTATGGTTCCAAAACATTGTTTATATACTGGTACTAGTGGAGACTGTTAAGTTGAACTTCCACCTAGAACTCTATGCTACACTAGTTTGCAACTTGTACAGTGGATTATGCCTTGAACTGCAAGTTTGCTGCATTCTAGCTTTACACAAAGCCTTGACCAATACTGGGTTGCCGTGGGGCTTCCCCTCGGGTGGAGCTTATGCGTCATACTCCATAGCCTTTCATGAGTTTATTAGAGAGCACCCAACTCTCATAGACCGTGACGTTTAACAATCAGACTCATATAGGTGTGTTCTTCAAAAGATGTTCTGCAGGACAACATCTCTGCTTAAACTAAGCCACTTAGAACACATTAAGATAAATCAACCTGCCATGCAGAATAGGAAAGTATTGCATCTTCACGGAGTGGTGTTTTAAAGTAGGGATACTGTCCTCTCAGTTAACTAACAGCTTTTCTCCCAATTCTAATTCACGGGATCTCCGATCACATAGAGTGGTTTACCACTGTGGAAAACTTATATTGTGGGTCTCATACCCATCTCCTTTGATGCATTTTCTATCACGTTACGTGATAGACCCTTTGTGAAGGGATCTGCCAGATTCTTAGATGTTTGGATATAATCCAATGCAATAACTCCGGAGTTTCTCATTTTATTGACATATTTCAATCTCCTCTTCACATGTCTTGAGGACTTCATATTATCCTTAGAACTGTTAACTTTAACAATCACAGTTTGATTATCACAGTTCATTGGGATTGCGGGTATAGGTTTCTCAACCATAGGTAAGTCCATCAAGAGTTCTCGAAGCCACTCTGCTTTGACAGTGGCTGTGTCTAATGCTGCGAGTTCTGCTTCCATAGTTGACCTCGTTAAGATGGTTTGCTTGCAAGACTTCCAAAAAACAGCACCACCACCAAGTGTAAATATATATCCACTCGTGGCCTTTATCTCATCAGCATCAGATATCCAATTTGAATCACTATATCCCTCCAGCACCCTTGGGTACCCAGTATAGTGAATGCCGTAGCTCGCAGTGCCATTTAGATAGCGCATGACTCTCTCAAGAGCTTGCCAATGATCATCTCCAAGATTTGAAACAAAACGACTGAGTTTTCTTACAGCAAAAGCGATGTCAGGCCTCGTAGTGCTAGCTAAATACATAAGCGACCCAATAATCTGAGAATATGTCAATTGATCTCAGTGCCTCTATTTTTTCGAAGTAACACACTAGGATCATACGGTGTTGGAGAAGACTTGTAGTTGCTATACCCAAAGCGACTCAAGATCTTTTCCACATAGTGAGACTGAAGCAGTGTGATCCCACCATTATCATCTCTCAATAGCTTGATGTTTAAAATAACATCAGCTACTCCTAGATCCTTCATCTCAAAAGACCGAGATAAGAAATCCTTGACTTCCTTAATCACATTAAGATTGGTCCCAAAAATCAGTATGTCATCAACATACAAACAAAGAATTACTCCCTCGCTCCCACCATACCGGTAGTATACACATTTGTCAGCTTCGTTTACAGCAAAACCTGCAGTGGTTAGGGTTCTCTCAAACTTCTCGTGCCACTGCTTAGGTGCTTGTTTAAGGCCATATAAAGACTTCAACAACTTACACACTTTTCCTTCTTGACCACTCACTACAAATCCATCTGGCTGATCCATATAAATTTCCTCGTCCAACTCTCCATTTAGGAAAGCCGTCTTAACGTCCATTTGATGAACGAGAAGACCATGTGAGGCAGCCAAAGATAGTAGTACGCGAATGGTAGTCAATATGGCTACGGGTGAGTAAGTATCAAAGAAGTCCTCACCTTCTTTTTGGGTATAACCCTTGGCTACAAGTCTTGCCTTGTACTTCTCAATAGTACCATCAGGCCTAAGTTTCTTCTTAAACACCCATCTGCATCCTACGGGTTTGCACCCATAAGGACGATCGGTGATCTCCCATGTTCAATTCGCTAAGATGGAATCCATCTCACTACGAACGGCTTCCTTCTAGTAGTCAGCATCAGGAGATGCATAGGCTTCTGAAATAGAGGTAGGAGTATCATCCACAAGGTACACAATGAAATCATTACCAAAGGATTTTACAGTCCTCTGTCTCTTACTCCTCTTAGGAATTTCATTATCATCCTCCTCAGGTTTTTCCGAGTGTTCAATAGGAATGGTATGTTCAGGAATTATGGGTATTTCCTGATTCAATGAGTCAGGTATCTCTTGATTTGATGAGCTAGGTATATCCTTCATGGGAAAGATATCCTCAAAGAAAGTCACATCAGTTGACTCCATGATTGTACCAACATGCATGTCTGGTACTCCAGACTTTACTATCAAGAATCTATAGCCAATGCTATGAAAAGCATATCCCAGAAAAACACAGTCCACGGTTTTTGGTCCAAGTTTGCGCTTCTTTGGGATTGGCACATGAACCTTTGCCAGATAGCCCCAAGTTCGCAAGTAAGAAAGATTTAATCTTTTCTTTTCCCATTCTTCAAATGGAGTAATCTCTTTGTTCTTAGTGGGAACTCGGTTTAGGACATGACATGTAGTCAGTAATGCCTCCCCCCACCATTCCTTGGAGAGACCCGATGTGTCTAACATGGCGTTAACCAAATCTGTTAGAGTACGGTTCTTTCTTTCGGCTACCCCGTTTGACTGGGGCGAGTAGGGAGGCTTCCTCTCATGGATTATACCATGTTCCGCACAAAAAGAATCAAACTCGTTGGAAAAATACTCTCCACCATGATCAGACCTAAGCCTCTTAATCTTTCGATCAAGTTGGTTTTCTGCTTCAGCTTTATAGATTTTGAAGTAACTCAAAGCCTCATCTTTTGATTTTAGAAGATGCACATGACAATATCTCGTAGAGTCATCGATCAATGTCATAAAATATTTCTTTCCACCTTTTGTTAACACACCATTCATCTCACAAAGATCTGAATGTATGAGCTCTAGGGGCGCCAAATCTCTCACCTCTGCAGTCGTATGTGACTTGCGAGGTTGCTTTGCTTGCACACAAGTTTGGCATTTAGATCCCTTCACAGTAGTGAATTTTGGGATTATATTCATTTTAGCTAACCGCGTCATGCAACCAAAATTAACATGACAAAGACGTGAATGCCAGACATTTGACACAAGATCAGATGAAACATGATTCACGACTTTATTACACACATCTGACAGTGACAGGCGAAACAAACCTCCACACGCATAACCTTTACCAAAAAATGTTCCAAACTTAGACAGTACACATTTATTGGACTCAAACACAATCTTGTAGCCATCACGACATATAAGTGATCCACTAACAAGATTCTTATTTATTGAGGGAACATGATGCATGTTCTTCAGGCGCACGGTCTTTCCCGAAGTGAACTTTAGATCGACCGTACCAACACCAAGAACAGAAGCATGCGAGCCGTTCCCCATCAGCACAGACTGAGCCACTCTGACCTGATATGAAGAAAACATGGAAACATCAGAACAAACATGTACATTAGCGCCCGTGTCAATCCACCAATCAGGAGAATGACATAATGAAAGAACATTAGGTAATATACCATACCCAACATCTTTCATCTCAACGTCTCCATGACAATATTAGCAGTCTTTCTGCCTTTTCCATGCTAGCGCTTGTCAAAGCGGTTGGGGCAAGCAGGAGCCCGATGATTAGGATCACCGCACACATGACAAGCACCTTTCTTCTTATCAGTCTTCTTCTTGAAGCTAGTAGACTGTGAGGCTTTGGTCTTTCCATCGAACTTTCCTTTTCCATCAAACTTTCCCTTGTTCTTGGACTTGTATGACTGGAAGTTATTTTTCTGTACCAGATTGGCACTTGAACCTCCCGCAGCACCTCGAGCACGTGTGTCTTTTGCTCTCGCCTTCTCTTCCACATCAAGAGTACCAATGAGATCCGAAACGGAAAACTCTTGTCTCTTGTGTTTCAGGGAAGTAGCAAAGTTCCTCCACGAAGGGGGAAGTTTGGCAATAATGCCCCCGGCAATGAACTTGTCCGGAAAACACAAGGGAAGTCCTCAAGCTCTTTGGCCAGTGACTGTATTTCATGAGCCTGCTCAACCATGGAGCGGTCATCAGTTATCTTGTAGTCATAGAGTTGTTCCATGACATACAGTTCACTACCAGCGTCCGAGACCCCAAACTTGGCCTCGAGCGCATCCCACATGTCCTTGCCATTATCAAATGACATATAGGGTTCAACAATGTTATCCCCTAGAATAGATAGCAAAGCAGCCTTGAACAGGGTATCAGTTTTCCAAAAAACTTGTTCCTGAGCAGGAGTAAGCTCTCCCTCAGGCTTGCCAAGAGTGGCGTCATAGCAGTTCATGTTCTGAAACCAGAGAACTGCTCTCACGCGCCACCTCTTATAATGCGTACCCTCAAAAACAGGTGGCTTCATAGAAGCAACAAAACCACTTGGAGAAAATTGCCTATAATAAGGTTTTTGGATTGTTGAGAAATAGAGCAATTTTCCAAGAGATTTAACCAAAATAAAAGGAAGAATAATAGAAAAATACCAAAAGATGATATACATCACGGTAGAGGAACCGCCGGTGTTCCCGTTAGTGTTGGCACTATCGTCAACCATGTTGTCGAAGAAAAGGTTGTTGATGTCGGGGAAGAAGTCGTCGTTGGGGAAGACGTCGCTGTAGTCGCTATCCGTGAAGGAGTCCGTGATGAAGCTAGTAGTCGCGCTGGTAGCGCTCCCCAAAAACCTTATCGCCCTTCTCCCGTACAGGACTCGAAGCAGCGGGGTCTCGGAGGCCTACTGTCCCATCTCACGGTGCACGCCGCAAGACGGGATGTGGAAGATCTAAGCAGCGCAATGCTCTGAAACTGGAGGCGCAGGGCGTGCACGTTGGTGTGTCTAAAGAGAGGAGCGACCTCTCACTCTTATAGGCACGGGTAGGCAGGCGAACAGTCGGCATCGGTAGAGGAAACGAACAGGCATCGACCGAAGCCAAACAGCCTCCACTAAGCTCGAATTAAATCTCCACTGAGTTCGTGCATATTAAAAATACACTCACGCAGACTGTTCAAATTATTATCCATTTATGCGTGGCAAAAAGAAAGAGAAGATCTCGGCTCGAGGCATTCCCGCAACCCGCGGCGCACGCGCGCGCGCGCGTCGTGACGAGGCGAGGCATGGCGAGGTGGGCGGCGGAGGAGGAGGAGCGCGCGTGTATATGTCTTCTCTTCTCAAGCTCGTACAAGTGGCGGAAGAGCTCTCCTTATAAGCTGGTCCAACTTCCACTCAACTAGCAATGTGGGACTAAACTCTTGTCCCACCTCTTTGCCTTGCATGAATGGGCCAAGTGGGCCTCTAGGATTTCAAGAATTGTTGAATAATATAAATGGGCTGGGCCTTTATTAGGCAAAATTCCAACACCTTTAACTATTTGTCACTTATATATGATATATTCTTAGTTCTTCCAGAGATCATAAGAATATCTTTATTATCGTCCAGTGATCATCTTATGAATCATTCTGGTATGTGCTCATAACATTTAGAGCATAGGACATATTTGGATATATACATACCACGGTATAATCGATCAAAATATTCATGTGATTTTAATCACCAAGTGTTGAAACACTTGAATCTTGATAGAATCCTTTCCATGTAGCAAGAACCTTTCTTGTTGTTTCCATATTGAACTCTTTCAATATCCCATATATGTATGTCTGGCATATCCATATTAGCGCCTCGGTCTATCCATATAGACATTGATGCCAAATATTCCAGTTTTGCGCAAGTCTTTCATCGAAATCCTATTTTAATGAAATTCTTAACTTGTGTCAATAAAAGATACATCATTTCCAATCAACAATATGTGCTCTGCATAATGTATTGGAAATTTGTCTCAGTGCTCCCACTTAATTTCTTGCAAATGCAAGCATCTTCATCATCTTCGATGACATTAAACTCCTTTAACATTTTCATCATGGTGAAGATTCCAACTCCGCTATGCTCACTTCAACTATTGAAGTTTGCATGCCCTTTTAGCACCCTTTGAATTAACAAAACCTATCGGACCGTGTCATGTACATGTGCTAGGTAACCATTCTATTAGAAGAACCTTGTTTTGTTTATTCAACTACCATATACCAAATTATATGTAGTGGTTGCTACATTAATCCGTCAAGACTAAATATCGCTATGAATGATCAAATCTTGTCATAGTCAACTCCTTGAACATTGTTGTAAACTTCTTTCTGACATGTCGACTATTTCATAGATGTTAAACATCCATGTCTATTTCTTTATAGATCCAAACACAACCGATAGGCTTCACGCCTTTCTAGAGGGTCTTCCAAGTTCAGAAACTCGATTTCTCGTGTATGGATACTATCACGGATTCTATGACTTCCAGTCATTTTATGGAGTCAGGGCCCATCATCGCTTCTTTGCATGCAGTCGGTTCATCATTGTCAAAACAATAACGACTTCTGTTTCAAATCTTACTATTTGATTCTTACCGACCCACATGGTTCAATAAGAACTCTAATCTACAAGATCACACCCTTTGTAATCACGGGAGCCATGAGCATTGTGGCCACCACCGGGACACTTTCCGGCGCTGCGCTACTTAGCACATATAGGTAAGGTTCAACAACCTTATCAAAGTTCTATTGTCCTCCCACTTAACTTTTCACGAAAAATTCCTTCTCAAGAAACTTGACGTTCCAAGCGACAAACTCTTTTGTCCTCGGTGTTATGGAGGAATTCCCAACAAATTCTTTGGGATAACCTACAAAGACGTGCTTAGCCGACTTTGGTTGTAAACATTTTACTGATGCATAGCATACCAACATTTAAGAAAAAAATTCAGGTTTTATCCCAAACCACAACTCATATGGTGTCATTTCAACGGATCACGATGGTGCTCTATTCAGTGTAAAAGCGGTAGTCTCGAAAGCTTTAATCCTTAAAACATAATGGCAGTTTTATAAATGACATCTTTGATCTTACCATGTCAAACAAGGTTAGATTTGATCTCTCAAACATACCATACTCCTGTGGTTTATCGGGAAATGCAAATTCATGGAACAATTCCTGAAATCTTAGGTGTTTTGCTAAACATGTAACTCAAATATCTTCCTTTATGATCAAATCATAAACTCTTTTATTTTCTTGTTACAATGATTTTTCACTTCATCTTGAAAGTCTTTGAACAATTTTCAAATGTTTCATACTTCTTCCTTATTAAGTAAATATATAGATATATTCACTCAAATTTCTAGAGAAAGCATATGAAGCAAAAAGATCCATCGCATATGGCTACACATAATGGACTATATACATTAACATGCATATTATCCAATAAGTTAGTCATCCGTTCCTCTTTGGCCTATGGACGGAGTTTTAATTATCTCGAGGAAAGTTTCACAAGCGTCAATTGATCCAAATCAAAAGACTCAGTTTCTTCATGTTTACTTTCCAATATAATTCAAACAGTGATGTCACTTCATAAGTGATCCTCCAATCATTTGTCTTACGACATTTTAGCAATAATGTTTATGGATGTGATTTCTCCAACTAGACTTGTAAAAGTTCATCCATCCTTTATGGAATACGGTAATTATTTGAACAACCATTGTTCTCGTAATACCGGAACAAAATAACAATTATTAAAACAAATCTTGAAGGCTAGGTTTGACAAAAAACGAAAAACACAATAACACTTTATTTGTTTTCGATGAACATGATCACATATTCTTTTGCTAGTTACTTTGGCCATTTCAGTTCATGAATTTTGTTGTTCTGTATGACACTTCATACCAACCAATTTGGTATCCAATACCTAATAACCACATTGTTTAACAAGCAAGGAATACAACCATAACATGTATATCTTCTATATACCTAAGTTGGACATCTCCAACCTTTTCTTTTCTGCCAAATATTTTATAGATTCTCTTTCAACAATTCCTTTTCTTTTAAAATAATCTGTCAACATCAATAGTGGTGTCATTTACATGACACATAGTACAAAGAGTATATAGTCAAATACTAATACCTTTGGACTTGCACTTTGAAGTGGATCACCATCATCAAATGTTTGGTGTTCTTTCAAAAATCCATTCTTTAGTAATTTATTAGTGTAGTAAACATTTTACTTACATCTTCTATTCATCCTTATATGACAACTTTCAAGATCAAGCTACTATAGCCTATAAGGAAGAATCGCGAGTATAATGTTAGTTCCCAAAACCTTTTTGGGAGATCCGGATGCCTAGCATCTCCATCCTTCACAAATTCTCATACAATATGAGAACATGTATTTTGCTAAATTATACTTTATCATAATGCAACCAAAGACATTGTTTCAGATATCACAATATCTTTCACACATGATGGTTTCTGAAACAATTTTTCAGCTCCTAGATAATCTTGATATTAAAACAACTTTTGAATATCAATAATCATGGAGGCAAACATGATACTTTAGATACTAACATTGGAATTCTTACTCTTGATTTAATACTACTTATTAAACTTCATGGAGTAAATAGAGTTTGCTGAAAGTTTGCAATAGGACTTCTAAACTTTAAATTGACATTCAAAAACAATACGATACTAGTTCGTAAAGTAAATATCCAGAATTCTATAGTTCTATTATCTCAATTAAAACTAAGCATAAGGTAGAGAACAGATGCCAATGACTACAACAAATTATGCAAATTCACTTTAATTTTATGACAAATTGAGTTCGACTAATCCAAATTAAAAATGAACTCCCACTCAAAAACGACATCCCTCGTGCCTTTTTGGTGATTACATGAACCAAATCCACTACACCAAGTCTGATCATCACGTGAGTCGGTGTACCTTCAAAGGCAAGCATCAATGTGGGCATCACATCAACTATATGACTCATGTTTAACCTTTCGGTCCGTGTTCCGAGGCCATGTCTGTACATGCTAGGCTTGCCAAGTAAGAACCTTAGTACCCACGTGTGTAAAACTGTCTTAGACCCGTTGTATGAAAGCACGAAGTCGAGTACACCCGATCATCACGTGATGTCTGGAAACACGATCCATAGAACGGTGCATACTTAAGGAAGAACTCATTTTATCTTGATATCTAAATGAGAGATCATCTTACAATGCTACTAAAAAGCGCCAAACTAGCAGTATAAGATGCAAACCTCTAATGTGTAAAGTGAGATGATATGGTCCATGCATTTGATCTCTATCATTTGCATCGTGGTATGATCTCTATCATTCCTTTGTGTGTAAGGCCAAGGTCTATGGAACTTACACGTTAAGTGTGTTGTAAGAGTATCTATCATACATCTACTTACAACAATACCATATCAAGACACTAGCCCAGCAATGATCTAAACTAGACGCCTCTAATTTATCAATTGCAAGTTTTACGTGGCTTAGGGCTTTCGGAGATAGAACCGGTCTTACCTACGAATATGAACCACTGATGTCTACGCACTTCTATTCTTGTAGACAGTTGTTGGGCCTCCAAGTGTAGAGGTTTGTAGAACAGTAGCAAGTTTTCCCTTAAGTGGATCACCCAAGGTCTATCGAACTCAGGGAGGAAGTGGTCAAAGGTATTCCCTCTCAAGCAACCCTGCAATCAAGATACAAGAAGTCTCTTGTGTCCCCAACACACCCAATACGCTTGTCAGGTGTATAGGTGCACTAGTTCGGCAAAGAGATAGTGAAATAAAAGTGGTCTGGATAATTATAAGTGGTAACGGTGATAGAAAATAACTTGATGGCGTGGAAAAGACTAACGGCAGACTGAAACATGTAACAGATCTAGTAGCAAACGGTGTTTCAGTGCTTAGAAACAAGGCCTAGGGGATCATACTTTCACTAGTGAACACTCCCATATAAATATCTTCTCTTTATGATACTACTCTTAACTACTCTCCGGTTGGACACTCTAATCGATGGTAGGGCTATAACAGCACACCTCAAAGTTCATCTTTCCCATCTAGATAACCCCACACTGTCACCTTGAGTACTAGATGAGTCCAACAAACACCACAATTTCATAGAAACATCCAACTCCAAATATAACTCATAACAAGTATTTGTAATTTCTAGCCTAAGTGCCACCATGGTGAGCACGCTGTCACTTTCACACACATGGGGAGAGCAGAGATTCATTAAAGCACTTGAGTAGAAAGGTAGATCTACTTGATTACAAAGCTCATGACCACAGGAAGATCATGCATAGATAGAGAGATGAACACATAGCTACCGGTAGAACTCTTAGCCTCGAGAGAGAACTACTCCCTCCTCATCATGGGACTCAGCAATGGTGATGGAGATGGTGGTGGAGATCGATGGAGATGGCTCCGGGGGCACTTCCCCGTCCCGGCAGGGTGCCGGAACAGAGACTTTCTGTCCCCCGAATCTCCCCTTCGGTGGTGGCGGCGCTGTGGAACTTTTCGTGGATTTCTGATCGACCCTTTAGGGTTTTGGTATCGGGAGGCTCTTATAGGCAAAGGAGGCAAGGTCGATGGACAGCCAGGGGGCCCACACCATGCCCTGGCACGGCCTAGGTGGACCCGTGCCATGGGGTGGTGTGGCCACCCTGTGGCCCCTCTCCGACTCTCCTTCTGGCTCCGTGAGTCTTCCGGTAAAATAGGAACTTTGGCTTTTGTCCCGTCCAATTCCGAGAATATTCATTTTCTGACTTCCTGGAACCAAAAACAGCAAAAAACAGGCAACTGGCACTGTGGCATCTTGTTAATAGGTTAGTCCAAGAAATTATATGAAAAGTACTCCAAAGTGTGGACACAACACAAGAAAGTAGATAAAACCAAGCATGGAACATCAAAAATTACAGATACATTTGCAATGTATCAACATCCCCAAGCTTAACTCCTGCTCGTCCTCGAGTAGGTAAGTGATAAAAAGAAAGAATAATTTTTGGGGTGACATTCACCATCATAAACTTGATCAAAGTATTTGTAAAACATTGATAGCTGGGATCATAGTACTTCAATCATAATCATGAAAGACAAAGTTCTAGAAATAAGACAAAGCAACTATGTTGCAACATGAAAAGACACGAACAAAAGATTCATGAATAACAATGCTTTGCAAGATGTTTGTTTGTTTAACATAAAGAAAACATAGCATAGTAGTGTTCAGCTTGTCCCTCATAGAGTAGCAAATATAAATGCATAGGACACCTTTAAAGTTCATAAGAGTGACTAGATACAAATAGTTTAAAACAAGCAATATCAAGATATACATCAATCAACAAGTCTTGGGACAATGCACATAGAACTAACAATGGCCACTATGCTCTCAAAGTAGGTGCATAAAGATAGAAGGTGGAGACTCAATATATATAAGTGGAAGAAAGGCCTTCATAGAAGGAAGTAGGGATTCAAGTCTCATAAAGAGCTTCCAAAAATTATGGTACTTAATAGCTTTCAGCTCTCATTGCCCCTATCATAAGCATCTTGAAGTGATTAAGGTTAAATTGAACAAACTATGGTGTACATGCTTGATGAAGTATAAGTTAGAAATCTCATGTCCCTTGTATACGAGGGCTGCTCCTCATGCTACTCAAGTTTAGTCACCGGTAAGTTCTTGTTATCGTAAGTACATGTGTATCATAGAGAACCGCCAACGGGGTACCCCTTGCCCGATGATACGGAAGAATCCCCATATCAAAATGACAATGCAAGCAGACAATGAGCATCTCATCAATCTTCTTATTTACCATGGGAATATGGTGCTTTTTTCTCTCTTTCCTCTTTTCATAATCTTTTTTTATTTTTCTCTTTTTTCTCAATATAGGACTCTTTTTTCGTAAGAAGAATGCTTCATAGACAGCTCATTATGGTTACGCTGCAGGTTTCCACCATGTTAGCATGGATTAGACCAGCGGCCTGGGCGTTTCTCTAACACATATACATAACTCCATGGACTTACAAGCTCCCCTTTCATTTCACATCGACGACATCCATATACAAGAGAGCATGATACCAACTAGGTACAAGTACCAAGTGCAATGTTGAAAGCGTTCCCCATGAAAGCATGGTTTTGATAATTCCCAACAAATAAGTGCAAGCATATAAAACATAGAAGACACAATGGTTCAGGTTTATTAAGGGCAAGTAAAGTAAAGTGTGACATCAAATTGTCAGAGCTTTAATCATTAGTTTTCTCATAACAAGTTTAATTTGGAAGGTAAACAAAAGCATGAATATACTTGGAATAGCATAAGCTAATAGGTAGGTATGGTGGACTCTTTGGAATAACTTGGTTTAGGGAGTTGCATGCATGAGTGGAACTCTGCTTTGTTGTGGAGGCTAGCAAAAGACTAGGAGCGACAAACTAAGAGAGAAATAATGGCCATAATCATGCAGAGTGACAAAACATCATTGATTAAAGCATAAAGTGATATTACAAGTTGAAATCTAAAGGATCATCAAGGCTATGGTGACTTGGGATAGTCATAACATGGTGTGAGCATGTGCCAAGTCAACCCAAATAAAGCATCAAAGGAGAATACCACAATACTATGCTTTAATATGCTAAAACAACGCATGATCCTTCCAAGGAACATTAAGCAATCTCAATTGTTTATAACATGTCATGATACAGCAAAGAATACAAAGCATAAAGCCAAAACAATATCAAGCATGTCATGACAAAGCATAGGCCATAGTAAAAAACAAGCTCTCTTTACCACTTCAGCATGAACTTTCCTACTCTTTTCCAATCCAAACCAAACTATTTGAAAACCAATGTATGAAAGAGGGGGTCCAACGAATTTATTCATCAAACTAAGAAAACTAAGAAAACGAATAACCAAAACGAAAACGAAAAAGAAGACGCTCCAAGAACAACACAAGTATGCATGAAACAATAAAAATGAAGTGTTTGGAAGAAACCTGGGGTTTTTATTGATGAACAAGGGGATGCCTTGGGCATCCCCAAGCTTTAACGCTTGTACTTCTTGGATATTTCTTCGGGTGACACGCGTGGCATCCCCAAGCTTGAGCTTTAGTCCATCCTTCATCTCATTACTCATTCCTTCCATACACCTGAAATTTTTCCTTCATACAAAACTTCACACAATCTTTATTAGCAACATTAGTGCACTCAAGATAATAGGTCTTAAGGTTCAGTTCTAACACCAAATAAACTTCCACTAAAACACAAACTACTGTATCACTTCCCTAAAAAAATCTCAATTCCCCAAAAGACTCAAAAAGGAACCAACAAGAAGCAAATGCAAATAATGGCAGAAATCTGTCAAAACAGACCAGTAGTTAAAGACGAATTTTTTGGAAGGCCTTATGTTGCTCAAATCAAAAATTGTTGAACTAACGAAAGTTAGATAACAACCTGGGGCAGAAGCACAAAAATTCCCGCCTAAAAAGGACTTACAGAGATTTTACCAGAATTTTTACGGTGAAGCACAGAAATATGTTTTGGGACAACAACTTTCCCAATCATTACTTCTCTCTCATTAGAGGTTACTCTTGGCACAAAAAGCAAATAAAAAGGATAAGGAGTGTTTATTACAGAGGAATAACTTCCAAGACTCATCTAAAACTTTTAGGTTATCTCCCAATAAGTACTTTTCTTTAACGCCTTTAATTTAGGCATGATAATTTGAGAAGATGCTCACATAAGACATATGAATTGAATTAAAAGAGAGCATCAAGAAGGAAATTCAAAACACATTTAAGTCTAACCCACTTCCTATGCATAGGAATCTTGTAAAGAAACAAGTCATGAAAGCACAAAGCTACAAGCATAGGAAAGCAAAACAAGTGCAACTTCAAGACTTTCAACATAAAGAGGGGAAACTTAATATTGTTGAGATACATAAAACCATGTTTCCCTCTCTCATAATAACCTTCAGTAGCATCATGAATAAAATTAACAATATAACTATCATATAAAACATTCTTATCATGATCCACATGCATAATCGAATTAATACTCTCCACATAAGCATAGTCATTCTTATTAATTGTAGCGGGAGCAAATTCAACAAAATAGCTATCATTATTATTCTCATCACCATAATCATCAAATATAGGAGGCATATTGTAGTCATAATTAATTGCCTCCTCAATAGTAGGTGGGCTGAAAATATCATATTCATCATTGTAATCATCATATATTGTATCATCATAAGCAATAGAATAGCTATCTTCCAAAGTTGGGGAACTAAAAAGATCATTTTCATAAGAACTAACTTCCCCAAGCTTAGACTTTTCCATAGCATTAGCAATAATGGTGTCCAAAGAATTCATTCTAACAAAGTTGTTATTAGCATGCAAATAAAGTTCCATAGGATTTTTAATTTTCACTTCAAACACTTCATGTCCTAACTCAAGATAAATACTATAAAGCTCTCTAATTTTGTTGTTGTTTTCCATTAAGCCTAACTAGTGAAAACAAGAAACAAAAAGACAAAATTGCAGAATCTAAAGGAAATAACTTCGAGCACTCACACTTGAGGATGAGAGTACCTTTTACCTTACCTCACCGGCAACGGCGCCAGAAAATAGGCGTTTGCCGTGGGAGGTTCTTCTTCTTTAATCCTCCAGTGTGAATACCTTTTACCTTTCCTCCCAGCAACGGCGCCAGAAAATAGCTTGATGTCTACGCACTTCTATTCTTGTAGACAGTTGTTGGGCCTCCAAGTGCAGAGGTTGGTAGAACAGCAGCAAGTTTTCCCTTAAGTGGATCATCCAAGGTTTATCGAACTCAGGGAGGAAGTGGTCAAAGGTATTCCCTCTCAAGCAACCCTAGAATCAAGATACAAGAAGTCTCTTGTGTCCCTGACACACCCAATACACTTGTCAGGTGTATAGATGCACTAGTTTGGCGAAGAGATAGTGAAATACAAGTGGTATGGATAATTATAAGTGGTAACGGTGATAGAAAATAGCTTGATGGCGTGGAAGAGACTAAAGGCAAACTGAAATAAAGATGGAAGCAAGCAAACTTGTAACAGATCTAGTAGCAAACGGTGTTTCAATGCTTAGAAACGAGGCCTAGGGATCATACTTTCACTAGTGAACAATCTCATATAAATATATTCTTCTTTATGATACTACTCTTAACTACTCTCCGGTTGAATACTCTAATCGATGGTAGGGCTATAACAACACACCTCAAAGTAAGTCTTTCCCATCTAGAAAACCCCACACTGTCACCTTGATCACTAGATGCTTCCAACAAAGACCACAATTTCATAAAGACATCCAACTCCAAATATAACTCATAACAAGTATTTGTAACCTCTAGCCTAAGTGCCACCATGGTGTGCACGGTGTCACTTTCAAAAACATGGGGAGAGAAGAGATCTATTAAAGCACTTGAGTAGCAAGGTAGATCTATAGATTACAAGCTCATGATCTCAATAAGATCATGCATAGAGAGTGAGATGAACACATAACTACCGGTAGAACCCTTAGCCTCGAGGAAGAACTACTCCCTCCTCATCATGGGAATCAGCAATGGTGATGGAGATGGCAGTGGAGATCGATGCAGATGGCTCTGGGGGCACTTTCCCGTCCCGACAGGGTGCCGGAACAGAGACTTTTTGTCCCCCGAATCTCCCCTTCGGTGGCGGCGGCGCTGTGGAACTTTTCGTGACTGGATGATTGACGATTTAGGGTTTATGCATCGGGAGGCTCTTATAGGCGAGAGGGGCAAGGTCGGTGGCTGGCTAGGGGGGCCACACCATGCCCTGGCGCGGCCTAGGGGGACCCGCACCTAGGGGTGGTCTAGACAACCGGTGGCCCCTCTCTGGCTCTCCTTCTGGCTCCGTGAATCATCCGGGAAAATATCGACTTTGGCTTTTATTTGGTCCAATTCCGAGAATATTGATTTTCTGACTTTCCTGGAACCAAAAACAGCAGAAAACAGGGAACTGGCATTGTGGCATCTTGTTAATAGGTTAGTCCAAGAAAGTCTATGAAAAGTACTCCAAAGTTGGAACAAAACATAAGAAAGTAGATAAAACCATGCATGGAACATCAAAAATTATAGATACATTTGCAATGTATCAACATCCCCAAGCTTAACTCCTGCTCGTCCTCGAGTAGGTAAGTGATAAAAAGAAAGAATAATTTTTGAGGTGACATGCACCACCATAAACCTGATCAAAGTATTTGTAAAACATTCAAAGCTGGGATCATAGTACTTCAATCATAACATGAAAGACAAAGTTCTAGCAATAAGACAAAGAAACTATGTTGCAACATGAAAAGTTACAAACAAAAGATTAATGAATGACAATGATTTGCAAGACGTTTGTTTGTTTCACATAAAGAAAACATAGCATAGTGGCATTCAGCTTGTCCCTCATAGAGTAGCAAACATAAATGCATAGGACACCTTCAAAGTTCATAAGAGTGACTAGATACAAATAGTTTAAAACAAGTAATATCAAGTTATGCATCAATCAACTAGTCTTGGGACAGTGCACATAGAACTAAGAATGGCCACTATGCTCTCAAAGTAGGTGCATAAAGGTAGAAGGTGGAGAATCAATATAATGGTGGAAGAAAGGGCCTTCCTAGAAGGAAGTAGGGATTCAAGTCTCATAAAGAGCTTCCAAAAATTATGGTACTTATAGCTTTCAGCTCTCATTGCCCCTATCATAAGCATCTTGAAGTGATTAAGGTTAAAGTGAATAAACTATGGTGTACATGCTTGATGAAGTATAAGTTAGAAATCTCATGTCCCTTGTATACGAGGGCTGCTCCTCATGCTACTCAAGTTTAGTCACCGGTAAGTTCTTGTCATTGTAAGTACATGTGTATCATAGAGAACCGCCAACGGGGTACCCCTTGCCCGATGATACAGAAGAATACCCATATCAAAATGACAAGGCAAGCAAACAACGAGCATCTCATCAATCTTCTTATTTACCATGGGAAAATGGTGCTTTTTTCTCTCTTTCCTCTTTTCTGATATCTCTTTTTTTTCTTTTCTTTTTCTCTTTTTTCTCAATATCTGACTCTTTTTTATAAGAAGAATGCTTCATAGACAGCTCATTATGGTTACGCTGCAGGTTTCCACCATGACATCGTGGATTAAACCAGTGGCCCAGGCGTTTCGCTAACACATATGCATAACTCCATGGACTTACAAGCTCCCCTTTCATTTCACACCGACGACATCCATATACAAAAGAGCATGATATCAACTAGGGACAAGTACCCGTGCAATGTTGAAAGCGTTCCCCATGACAGCATGGTTCTGCTAATTCCCAACAAATAAGTGCAAGCATATACAACATAGACGACACAATGGTTCAACTTTATTAAGGGCAAGAAAAGTAAAGTGTGCCATCAAGTTCGTGAGAGCTTTAATCACTAGTTTTCTCATAACAAGTTTAATTTGGAAGGTAAATAAAAGCATGAATATACTTGGAATAGCATAAGCTAGTAGGTAGGTATGGTGGACTCTTTGGAATAACTTGGTTTAGGGAGTTGGATGCATGAGTGGAACTCATACTTGCTTGTGGAGGCTAGCAAAAGACTAGGAGCGACAAACTAAGAGAACAATAATGGCCATAATCATGCAGAGCGACAAAACATCATTGATCAAAGCATAAAGTGATACTACAAGTTGAAAACTAAAGGATCATAAAGGCTTATGGTGACTTTGGATAGTCATAACATGGTGTGAGCATGCACCAAGTCAACCCAAATAAAGCATCAAAGGAGAATACCACAATACTATGCTTTAATATGCTAAAACAAAGCATGATTCATCCAAGACACATTAAGCAATCTCAATTGTTTATAACAAGTCATGCTACAACAAAGAATACTAAGCATAAAGCCAAAACAATATCAAGCATGGCATGACAAAGCATAGGCCACAGTCAAAAACAAGCTCTCTTTAACACGTAATCATGAACTTTCCTACTCTTTTCCAAACCAAACCAAACTATTTGAAAACCAATGTATGAAAGAGAGGGTCCAACCAATTTATTCAGCAAACTAAGCAAACCAAGCAAACGAAAAACAAAAACGAAAACGAAAAAGAAGATGCTCCAAGAACAACACAACTGTGCATGAAACAATAAAAATGAAGCGTTTGGAAGAATTCTGGGATTTTTATTGATGAAGAGGGGGATGTCTTGGGCATCCCCAAGCTTTGATGCTTGTACTTCTTGGATATTTCTTGGGGTGACACGCGTGACATCCCCAAGCTTGAGCTTTAGTCCATTCTTCATCTCATTACTCATTCCTTCTATACACCTGAATTTTTTCCTTCATACAAAACTTCACACAATCTTTATTAGCAACATTAGTACACTCAAGATAGTAAGTCTTTAGGTTCAGTTCTAACACCAATAAACTTCCATTAGAACACTAGCTACTGTAGCACTTTCCTCAAAAACCTCAATTCCCCAAAAGAACTCAAAAAGGAACCAACAAGAAGCAAATGCAAATAATGACAAAAATTTGTCAAAACAGACCAGCAGGTAAAGACGAATTTTTTTGAATACCTTCTGTTGCTCAAATCAAAAAGTGTTGATCTAACAAAAGTTAGATAACAACCTGGGACAGAAGCACAAACATTCACACCTCAAAAGGATGTACAGAGATTTTACACGAATTTTTACGGTGAAGCACAGAAATCTGTTTCGGGACAACAACTTTCCCAATCATTACTTCTCTCTCATTAGAGGTTACTCTTGGTAGAAAAAGCAAATAAAAAGGATAACGAGCGGTTATTACAGAGGTAATAACTTCCAAGACTCATCTAAAACTTTTGGGTTATCTCCCAATAAGTACTTTTCTTTAAAGCCTTTAAGTTAGGCATGATAGTTTGAGAAGATGCTCACATAAGAAATATGAATTGAAGTAAAAGAGAGCATGAAGAAGCAAATTCAAAACACATTTAAGTCTAACCCACTTCCTATGCATAGGAATTTTGTAAATAAACAAGTCATGAAAGCACAAAGCAACAAGCATAGTAAAGCAAAGCAAGTGCAACTTCAAGGCTTTCAACATAAAGAGGGGAAACTTAATATTATTGAGATGCATAAAACCATGTTTCCCTATCTCATAATAACTTTCAGTAGCATCATGAATGAAATTAATAATATAATTATCACATAAAACATTCTTATCATAAGCCACATGCATAAACGAATTAATACTCCCTACATAAACATAGTCATTCTTATTAATTATAGTGGGAGCAAATTCAACAAAATAGCTATCATTTATATTTTCATCACCATAATCATCAAATATAGGAGGCATATTCTATTCATAATTAATTTTCTCCTCAATAGTAGGTGGACTAAAAATATCATATTCATCATTGTAATCATCATATATTGGACGTTTTGTATCATCATAAGCAATAGAATAGCTATCTTCCAAAGCTGGGGAACTAAAAAGATCATTTTCATAAAGACTAGCTTCCCCAAGCTTATACTTTTCCATAGCATTAGCAATAATGGTGTCCAAAGAATTCATACTAACAACATTGCTATTACCATGCAAATAAAGTTCCATAGGTTTTTTAATTTTCTCTTCAAACACTTCATGTCCTAACTCAAGATAAATACTATAAAGCTCTCTAATTTTGTTGTTGTTTTCCATTAAGCCTAACTAGTGAAAATAAAAAAAATAAAAAAAGACAAAATTGCAGAATCTAAAGGAAATAACTTCGAGCACTCACACCGGAGGATGTGAGTACCTTTTACCTTACCTCCCCGATAGCGGTGCCAGAAAATAGGCGTTTGCCATGGGAGGTTCTTCTTCTTTAATCCTCCAGTGTGAATACCTTTTACCTTACCTCCCCGACAATGGCACCAGAAAATAGCTTGATGTCTATGCACTTCTATTCTTGTAGACAGTTGTTGGGCCTCCAAGTGCAGAGGTTTTTAGAACAGCAGCAAGTTTTCCCTTAAGTGGATCACCCAAGGTTTATCGAACTCAGGAAGGAAGTGGTCAAAGGTTTTCCCTCTCAAGCAACCCTAGAATGAAGATACAAGAAGTCTCTTGTGTCTCCAACACACCCAATACACTTGTCAGGTGTATAGGTGCACTAGTTCAGGGAAGAGATAGTGAAATACAAGTGGTATGGATAATTATAAGTGGTAACGGTGATAGAAAATAACTTGATGGCGTGGAAAAGACTAACGGCAGACTGAAATAAAGATGGAAGTAAACAAACATGTTACAGATCTTGTAGCAAACGGTGTTTCAGTGCTTAGAAACAAGGCCTAGGGATCATACTTTCACTAGTGAACACTCTCATATAAATATCTTCTCTTTACGATACTACTCTTAACTACTCTCCGGTTGGACACTCTAATCGATGGTAGGGCTATAATAGCACACCTCAAAGTTCATGTTTCCCATCTAGATAACCCCACACTGTCACCTTGAGTACTAGATGAGTCCAACAAACACCACAATTTCATAGAAACATCCAACTCCAAATATAACTCATAACAAGTATTTGTAATCTCTAGCCTAAGTGCCACCATGGTGAGCACGCTGTCACTCTCACACACATGGGGAGAGCAGAGATTCATTAAAGCACTTGAGTAGAAAGGTAGATCTACTTGATTACAAAGCTCATGACCACAACAAGATCATGCATAGATAGAGAGATGAACACACAGCTACCGGTAGAACTCTTAGCGTCGAGAGAGAACTAATCCCTCCTCATCATGGGAATCGGCAATGGTGATGGAGATGGTGGTGGATATTGATGGATATGCCTCCAGGGGCACTTCCCCATCCCGACAGGGTGCCGGAACAGAGACTTTCTGTCCCCCGAATCTCCCCTTCGTTGGCGGCGGCGCTGTGGAACTTTTCGTGGCAGGATGATTGACGATTTAGGGTTTATGCCTCAGGAGGCTTCTTATAGGCCAGAGGGCAAGGTCGGTGGGCGGCCAGGGGGGCCACACCATGCCCTAGCGCGACCTGGGGGGACCCGCGCCATGGGGTGGTGTGGCCACCCTGTGGCCCCTCTCCGACTCTCCTTTTGGACCCGTGAGTCTTCCGGGAAAATATCAACTTTGGCTTTTGTCCGGTCCAATTCCGAGAATATTCATTTTCTGACTTTTTGGAACCAAAAACAGCATAATACAGGCAACTGGCACTGTGGCTCTTGTTAATTGGTTAGTCCAAGAAATCATATGAAAAGTACTCCAAAGTGTGGACAAAACACAAGAAAGTAGATAAAACCAAGCATGGAACATCAAAAATTATAGACACATTTGCAATGTATCAACCACAAAGAGGATAACCAAGTTATTAGCAACTCGGTGTAAATCATATATTGACTATAGTAGGAGAGACAGACACCCGCTAGCCACTTATGCAAAACTAGTTGCATGTTAGTCGTGGAACCGGTCTCATGTACGATGACATGTAAGGTTGGTCTGGGCTGCTTCATCCCACTATGCCACCAATATCCAAAATACATAGAAGATGCAATAACATGATCATCATCACCCACATATAAACATATGTGTACTACCCGTGCAAAGTACATACGCATAGATCAGGCTCCGATACCACTGTTGGGTTCGCAGCATAGAAAACAAAAAATTTCCTACGATGGGAGCTATACGCCAAGATCTATATACTAGATACAAACAACAGGTGGATATACATCCATAGAGAACTTACCCTCGAAGTCAACAAAGCTTTGTTAACGAGTTGGAACTCGTGGATGATGTAGTCGTACACTTGCTGATCTCAAGATCGTGATGAAGTCCTTCAGGTCTAGCAGCTCCAGCACCATCCAGTCCAGCATCGCAAAGTAGCGGTGCGTCCGTGATCGCACACACGTTCGGTCCACCGAACAACCTCCGCCTCCTCACTCCAGCCATGCAGCAGAAGCAACAACTCCTTTCTAGATAAAGCCACCGGGAACATGTATCTCGCTAATCCGAGACCATGGGGAATAACTAGAGGGAGAAGAGAACCTTCACGAGGAGGTGGTGCAAGAGGAGAGGAGGAGGAGATGCTCCTTATATAGGGGAGAGGGGTAGCCCAAGGGGGCATGGTGCCGGCCATGGTGGGTGCCCCTACCTCTCCCTCATTCATGTGGGTGGAGCTCCCACTCACATAAATACACTCCTCCACTCATGTCCACTCACATGCATTAAATTTCCACCAAATTTAAGGCAAACTCTTATTAAATAAAACACTTTTACGTATTTTATTCAGACTTTTATTAATTACTTTAATTTACATTCACATAAAAATCCCTGCAACATTTCAATATCACATGCAAAACCAGTTTTAGCAATTTCACCTGAAACAATTCCGGTTTCCATCTAAATGATTCCAGCGCTTTCTTATTTTTTATCTGAAATATATTTCTCCTAAATGGTGTCGGTATCCCTTAAGTGTGTCACCCTATGGTTCGCAAATAATGCAGACATGATCGAGACCCCTCTCCGATCAATAATCAGTAGCGGGACCTGGAGATCCGTACTGACTCCCACACATTCAACGATGACCCTTGTGATCGTGTGAACCTTTAACGTCGTAACTAAATCCATTTGTCTTGCGATATATTACATGTCCGAGATTCGATCATTCGCATCCAAATACCTAGTTTGATCTTGTTAACGACATGCACTCTTTTCTCGTTCCCGTGATATAACATTCTAGTGATCACATCACTTGCTTGCAAGCTATTCCAATGTGATATCATCGAGAGGGCCTAGAGTATATCTATCCGTCATCGGGATGGAAAAATCCCACTCTTGATCCATGAGCCTCAACATAACACCTTCGTAGCACTGAACCCACCTTTATAGTCACCCTGTTACGGTGTGACGTTTGATGTTATCAAGATACTCTTCCGGTGCTAGCAATTAACATGATCTCATGGTCTAAGGACTAAGATTACTTCGTATGATGTTATAGTAATATAAAAATAATAACTCTAATCGTAATGCTATACTTCGGATGAATGTTCATCACATCATTCCACCAATGCTTTGACCTCGTTATTAACAACATCCAATGTCCATGATCAGGAAACCTTGATCATCTTGTTAATCAACAAGCTAGTTTATATGAGGGGCATTACTAGGAACTTTGTATTTTGTTTATTAAACACACATGTATTAATGTTTCCAATTAATACAATTATAGCATGCAAAATAAACATTTATCATAAACATGGAATAGGATAATAACCACTTTATTATTGCCTCTCGGGCATATTCCCTTCAAGTTCATTAGAGCTTCTTGCATCCTTTCCCATGCAAGCGCTAGTGACTCGCGATTTTCTTGTCTAAAGCTTGTAATGTTGGATCTTAGTTGCATAGTTTTAGCTAGGGCGGAGGGAATTAGTCATAAACATAATAGTGCATTCCTCCAAGATTTAATAGTGCCCTAAGGTAGAGCTAGAAACCAGTCCTTAGCCTTTCCTCTAAGAGAGAAAGGAAACAATCTTATAATAGCATTTGGATCTACATCCTTAATACGCATCATGTTGCAAATTTTAGTAAAACTATTTAGGTGCAAACTTGAATCCTCAGACGATGAGCCTCCAAATTGGTTTTGCTAAACCAAACTTAGAAGGTTATGCTTAATTTCATATGCTTCCGGATCAAAAGTGGGCTGAGTGATAGGTGCACGAATAAAATCATCAGTGGGAGTACCATACTTCCCAAGTATCTTTTGAGCCATGGCTCTTATATTTTTGGTATTTTTAAGTAAAGAAAACAAATAACAACTAACTTTTTTGGGGTTTTCAAATAGATAACTAGAAAGTAATCTAATAACAAGAAATAAACTACAAACAAATAATAAAACTAAAAACCTAGTCTCTAGTGACCTCACTAGGATAGCGAAATTGCTTCCCCGGCAATAGCGCCAGAAAAAGGGTTGATACCTTCGATCCGGATTCACGGATGTAGTATAATAGCTTTTTCCCTAGTAGAACTAGGTTTAATCGAACCTTGGAAAGCAATGCTAAAAGGAAATAAAAAGGACACATCTACAAGACTTTTTTTCTTTGTTTTACCTTCATTTATTGGACCAATCTAGTTTACTTTTATAATGGGTTGGTTCAATGGATGGAGATAGGCCAGGGTTGAAGATCCACCTACAGCTGCACATCATATGTGATAAAAGATAATAATAATAAGCATATTCATGTGTAAAGTTTTAATGGGGATAATCTCTCGTGGGCAACACATACTAATATACTAGAGACCACGTGATGCAGTGGGCATACCAATAGTCTTTTAATACAACCGAGTCCACCATGAAGGAACATGCTTCAAATGACTATTAAGTGTAAAACACAGATCAAAGCATTAAGTGGTGATGTTGTTGTGATCCCGAATGGGTCGCTAAGCGAAGACCGTACTACCCTTTCTGTCACTCAGCTTCCTATGAGATCGTCGCTAGCCAAGTATCTCACCTCAAGCCTTTATCTATGGGGTCTTGGGTACCTATAAGTCCAAAGATCGAGACAAGAGACAAAGAAACAATATATACAAATATCTATTGCAAACAATACACAATGCTCCCATAGATTAGATGCACATAATCGCTACGAGGTTTCTCCCCAGCCTACAGCCCGTGAGGACTACTCACTCATAACAATAATATCAAGGATACAGAACATTGTGGCAAATACTTTGATTGAAATCAAATATTCTTACAATGGTCACCAAACCACAAGGAGAACTAAAGTACAAAGTAATGGCTATGGCTAATGGAGGGGATGGACAATGCCGTGGATCTCCTTGGGGTTTCTTGTGATGCAATCTGAGAATGGTGGCCTTCTGCACGACAGATGAGACCTCAAAATATATAGGCATCTTCACAAAAGTTGTAGGGTTTGATGAGACGGGGCCGCCGCCACATGGTACGGGCGGACAGTACGGGTGGGCCCTACCCGTACCAGTGGTCGTTATGGCTGTAGATGCCTGGAATTAACTCCACAATTACTTGGTCATGTGGACTTCCTCAAAAACCTTCATTATGACTCCAGATTTCGCATTGAAAAGTGTGATTTCCTGCACAACACAATTTAAAGCAATGGTTTGCATATCTTTGCAATTATTAGTCATTAGAAGCAAGGATTGAGAGTTTCTTGTCAATTGCTTGACTAAAAACAATGTTTAAACACGGTGGAAGATGGCTATTTTTGGAGCCATCAGCTTCCAAGTGATGCTGGATATGTCATGTATGGCGAGCATGCCTCCATAGATAGCTTCATCAAAAGTATTAGAGACTTACATATGAATTGAAATGGTTTACCTTGGTTGGCATCATAAGGATATAATTCACAATACTCCTCCTTAATTACACTATCACAGGGCAACACTTCAGAGCACCTTTATTTTGTAACATGGAAAAATTCAAAGGTGTCTTTCTCCTCTAGTTCATCACACTTTCTAGCAAGTTCATCAGTTCTAGAGATATCTAGCCACTCACAAAAGGAAGCATCATCAACAAATGTTTTATTCACAATGTGCTCTTCTTGTCCCTGTACATCAGTACTACAAGATTCTATCTCCAATTCATCATTATTTATGTTCTCCAAATGAGTACCTAGGCACCAGGCCTCCACAGATAAATTATCTTCAGTTTCAACATAATAAGAATCATTACTAGAGAGATAGGTATCATGAACAAATTTGTCATTTTTAATATGACAAATTGGTTCCTGCTCATGAGTATCAAATATATGATTGGAATTTGGAGTGGAGGGTATAGGTGAGTGATCACTTAGGTCATCCTCCTATTCTTGTTCCTCGCCTTCCATTAATTCATCTTGTGCCTCATGCAAATGGTCAGTTTCGAGAGCCGTGGTTTCACACCTCTCCTTACTTTTCACAAGTGCATGATCACTAAGATGTTTTTGGCAACAATCAACAATATATTGCAAAATTTCATAAGCCATTTCTGAACGAATATCATATTCACTTATCATAAGTTCTTAATTTTCTTATGCAGCTCAAGGACACCTTCAAAAATAACACACTTCATCACTTCACTAGTAACATCACCATTATTGTAGGATACTAAGGATTGATTATAAGTAGGAGAGCATTGAAAAAAGTTCCCTGTAGTGATGCAACGAGTATATACTATTTCATCTGAAGAACATAACCTTTCAGCAAAATCCATTATGTGGCAATACATTTTTCTTACCATCATCTCTCCATTGGTAATATATTCTTCGTACCATTCCTCATTCTCCCCCATTGAGGATTCCTATATCATATTAGTAGCATCGCAAGATTCACAAAGAAGTTCCATCTCTAGTTCATCGTTTCGAAAATACCCAAAATATTTATCTAGGAACAAGGCCTCTTCGAAACAATTGTCATCAGTTTGACTCTTATATGAATCATTATTAGAGAATGAGATATCATTTGTATTCATAGTATTTGTGTATGGGAAGTTATTTTCAGAAGTAGGAGATTCAAGTGGTTGATCAAGTTTCTCCTCTTCATTCTTACTAAGGTAATTTGTGAGTAGCTCAATGATAGTCTTACCTTCAGGCTTACCTTGTATAAGTTGAGAAGACATAGCTAGCTTAGCAATAGTTTTACCTATTGGTTTACCTTCCACTAGTTGAGGGGGTGCAACATCAAGTGTTACCTCTTTATTAACAATACATTCTCGTGGTTTAGGTGGAGGTTCTTTAAGTGGAGTGCCCTCCACATCATCCTTTGGAGCACCCTGCAAAAGGTTAGATTATGCCTTGGCGGCTTTAATCTGCTCACAATAAATGCATTATTAAGGAAGTTGTCTTGGCAATAGCAGTATATAGGGTGAACTGCTTTATAGATCATATCAAGTGATTTACTTTCTACTCGTATATCTCTCAGTGAAATAACAACCCTTGGCAACCGGTAAAAAGCACAATTGTACTCTATCCTCACTAGCATGGCGTTTAAACTCATCACTATTATAGTTTGCTAGTTCGATATCGAAATTATACTCACATTGATAATTGAGGTGATCTAGAGATTCGCAACATTCACAATATAATTGATAAGCAACACATAGTATGGATGAATACTTGTCGACCTAAGCCAGCTAGTCTTTCAATATGCCATGCCTCTTCATCAAATTTCCCATAATCTACCCCTTTTACTCCTCCATTATAAATTTCATCTATTGAAAGGTAGTCATCTCGGAAGACATGATTAGTAACAATTTTTTTTATAAATTTTCGGTTTTGTATTTTTTTCTTGTTTTCAAATAAAGTAAAAGAAAAAGGAAAAAAGCAATAAACGATAATAACTTGAAACTTAAACTACTTTAGTAAAGAAATAAATAATCAGGAACTAAGAACAAAGACCAAAACCTCTTAGCTCTCTGCCAACAACGCTAGAAAATAGCTTAATGATTACATTGATTGATTGTAGCTAGTTTTTAGATAAGAGTATCGAACCCACATAGAGCTATTTTGTTAAGGTCTTTATGCCCCTCGTCACTATTTACCAAAGGATACTTGTAAGATACCTTTGATTTCAAGCAAAGGGTGTTTGGAAGGTTTTGTGTTTGTGTGCAAGAAAGTAATAAAAGCAAATAAAGTAAACAAGTAATGAAAATGCTTGGAAATGGTGTTGGAACTCAATAAGACTAAAATGTTCTCGGGGATGAAGGATACACCACTAGCATGGGATAATTAATCATAATTAGGATAATCTATTTATTTCGTCATGATATGTGTAGTGAGAGCTCAATAATAATATGCTCACTACAAGACTCATGGGCAGTCACTTTCTTGAATCAGGTAATGAGGTCATCTCTAAATAACCACTGTGATACCTAAAAGAAATCACTCATACAGACCACCAGAATCAAAGGTTTCCCCATGGATATCATAATAAGCTTAGTGAATCTCTCACTATAGGAAATTTTTCCTTCCGCAACAACTTGGCTTGACGGTCATCGTACAAGGCGCGTCTTCTGTGACGAAACTCTCGGCTCGACCGTGGCTGATGGAAAACTTTTTTTCTGGTTTCACGGCCCTCTACTACGACGGAACTGCTAAAAATGTGGAGGAAGCTCCGCTGCCGCATGGCAAAAGCAAGATTTTTGGTTCCTCACGCGATGTTGACTAGCCGAAGTCTTTTCAGGCGTGTGGGTCCTAGACGTCAGTGTCTCTAGCGGACCATACTTTTTGGCCGTGCCTCCCTGATTTGAACTTGATAACGTTGCTGGATGCGTTTGCCATTTAGTTAGGCTACTAGGTCCCACAGGCCAGCCTCTTATTAGAAGAATCTTGTGTATGATGGCTTTTTTTTTTCGCTCGTGCTACCATGTTCCAAACTTGATAGCGTTGCTCGATGCATCTCTAGTTTAATTAGGTTGCTGGGTCCCACATGTCATTCTCTCATTAGAAGAAACTTGTGCATGATGGAATTTTTTTCCTTGGCTATTGCCTCCCTAATTTCAACTCGATAACATTGCTCGATCTATTTGCCATTTAGTCACGCTGCTAGGTCCCTCATGTCAGCCTAACATTACAAGAATCGTGTGTATGATGAAATTTTTTCTTCGCTGATGCTACCCTATTCCGAACTTGATAGCGCTGCTCGGTGCATCTACCATTTAATCAAACTCCTGGACCCACATGTCATCCTCTCATTCAAAGAAACGTGTGCACGATAGAATTTTTTCCCTCGGTCGCACCTCCGTACTCCGAACTTCATAGCGTTTCTCGCTGCATCTACCGTTTAATCACGCTGCTAGGCCCCACATGTCATCCACTCATTAGAAGAAACATGTGTAGGATGAAAATTTTGCCCTTAGTCGTGCCTTTGTGTTTTGAACTTGATAGCGTTGCTTGATGCATCAGCCGTTTTTCAGGCTGCTGGGTCTCCCATGTGAGCCTCTCACTAGAAGAAACATTTGCATGTTGGACGTTTTTCCCGCTTGCGCCTCCCTATTTCAAACTTGGCAACGTTGCTCAAGGAAGCACCTGTATAACGCCGCGCTACTAGGTCCCACATGGCGTTCTCTCTGTAAATGGAACATGTGCATGATGGAATTTTTTTCAGTCGTGTCCGCTGTTTTGACCTTACAAACGTTGCTCGATGCGGCAGTCGTGTATGGTCTTGCTGCTGAGGCCCCCATGTCATCCTCTCTAGTATGTTCTGGCTTGTGGGTCCCTAATGGAGCCTTGTATGTTCTAGCGGGTGGGTCCCTATAACATCCCAAAACTTTAATCCAAGTGATCAAGATCAAATCCACCCAATTTAGGGTTAACAAAAACATTTTCTACTTAAAAATCTTTAAGCATTCATAAGTGTGTGCATTTAAAGTAGGAGTTGTTTGAATTGCCATGATTGAGTGATGTATTGATTGTAAAATGACTCTACAGTGAATTCCACATCATCTAGATCATCCCCAAGCAAATCCCAAAGAAAAACAAATGAAAATAAGTATTAAGCAAATGGTCACTTTTGTCATTTTAATCAAATAGCCTACTTTGGCTATTCCTAGCACTCAAATCTTAACAAAAACAATTGTGGTTCCTTGCACCCCTTGCTAGTACAAGTAGTGATGTACCAAGGCCCACTTTGTTTCATCCCAAAAACTTTCAAACTCTAAACTTAAATGAAATTTAAAAATTGAATATAGTTCATATGTATAGATCACACTTTCTCAAAAAAACTACTCAAATGAACTCCATTTCAAAATCCCAAGAAAACATAGATACTCAAGCATAAGTTACACCACTCCACCAAAAATCTTTCAAAAATTCAAAACTTTCTCTCATGAGGCCATTTGATCGAACAGTTGGCAGGCAGACGAAATGTGGCCTAACTATTACTGTTTTGGAGAAATTTTTGTCGAGCCAATTGGTGTGAATTTATCATCTTGGTCTCCCCCGGGCCCACCCAGACCAAACCCACCTCTATCCCTAGCCCCTGGCGCCAGTGCCATGCCGTCCCGATGCCATGCTCGCCGGCCAAGTGTGCACAAGGCGCAGGAAACCGCCAGCCCCTCTCCGCCACTCCAGGAAGTTAGGCGCCACCTCACCACCGCCCACGGTCCACCCCATGGCCGCAGATAGCCCCTGGACCACCCCACAGCCTCGTCACCCTTTCTCTCTACACGCAGCCAGAGCGCGATCGCCGCCAGCACGCCACAGACCGCGCCCCGACACCATATCACGCACGCCGCTCTTCCATCAACCCAGCACCCCGCCAGACACGGCCGTGCATCGCCGCGCGACCCACAGTCGCCGGGAGCCAAGTCGAGCACCACCTCTGTCTCCCTAAGCGCGGGAAGCTCCCGACCGTTAGGCACCGCCCCTAGCTGTGCCATTGCACCATAGCTGACCGCCAGCAGACCGCCCACCATCCGCCTACCTCGCCCATGCCGGTAGCCCTCTGTACCTCCCTCGTCAGAGACGCATGCCCACACCCGTCGGTCCCCTCTTCGAACCTATATAAGGAGGCCACCCCAGCCTCAATCGCCACACCATCTCACTCCCCTCTCTCCACTGATCGTCATCCACCAGGTTGTTTGCCCACTTCGCTGCACTAGCTGGAGCCCTGGTACGTCCCTAGTAGACCCCCACCGGCCGTTTAGGGTTCAGTCTCGCCGGCGACGAGTCTGTCGTCGACGACGACCGTGAGCCATTGATCTGCGTTCTAATCGTGTGGCCTAAATCATCATGTACCGTTTCGGGTTTTAAGTGTCGCTGACATGTGGACCCCCCTTGTCAGTCGCCCTCTGCGCCGCTGAGCGTCACTGGGCCGGCCCATTTACTTTCCCGCGCGACCCAGTTATTTCAAATATAGATTTTTCTATTTTAGACTTAAATCCATTCTGTCCCTTAGTTCAAAAATAAATTCGGAGAGTTTTATAAATCCAAATTGAGTGATTCCAATTTTGTTGGAAAGCTACTGAAAAGTTCTATCCTAGCCCGTTGGATTTAAATCATTTAGAGTTAGAGATCTATCCTAGTAAAAACAACAAGACAGAAGCTTTTGCACCTTCAGACATTTTTATAAAATCAACCATAATAGCTTTTGAGTTGATTCCAACTCTCAAAAATCACACTTAACCATACCTATCTGAATATGTAATAATATTAAGGTTTACATGCAGTGACTTTCGACTAGTACCAAAATAATGCTATATAGGCATTTCTAGTCAGTTTAATTCATTAATTATTAAACTTAAACTTAATAAAATGTGATCCAACCTTTAAATCACTTTCCCATATGTTAGAATATGTGGTGATGACATGTGTCCACATGATACCATATTTTAATTGGAGAATATTAACTCTTAGTTAATTTCAATGAGTAGAAATTACCTTTCTCAAATAAAAAGAATGAAGTTAGTAAATTAAACCTTGTGATGATAATAGATCATCAAATGTGTGCCTTAGTAGACTAATTAAGTATTGTTTGCTGATCGTCTATCCCGTATGTATTTATAGACGATAGTACCGACCAAGCTTTCGAGGAGGAGGAGTTCTACCAAGAGGAGGAGGAAGAAAACTTCAACCACTACACTGTACAAGGCAAGCCATCATTAACAATGCAAGCTAACCGTGGCAAACTAGATAACCTAAGCAAGATGCATTAGGCATGCTTTGGTTATAACATTTTAACTTATACCTATTCTAAGTTCATTTACAAGTTTTACTTTTCTTTCCTTTACAAAGTCCTTTACTTGTTTGAAGGTAGCATAAAGAGTATAAAACTTGACCTATCTAGTTAGACTTAGATGTCATTCTATGGCATGAGATTGTGATTAGCATCCCACATTAGTGAACACTCTTAACTTAGTAGTTTGGAGCTAAACCAAAACTTGATTCACTTTAGATGGGAATACTTGGTGAAAATGATTTGTGAAAACCTTGGAATGATGAGTCATTCTATTGAGATGTTTTGACATGTGTTGAGAAACACAAATGGTTTATGATGATGATCACAATGTTTAGGCATGAGCCTTAGCCCTTTTACAAAACTGATGGTTGGGTTCGGATGCGATACCATTCCAATTTTACCGTACAACCACAATACCTGAATTGGGTAAGGCTTAGCCGGAAGTTTATATGCATTAGTATTAGTTCCCTCGCGGGAGAGGTTTGAGCTAAGGCTACCTCTCAATGTGGTCCACCTATGCAGTGCCCAAGATGACAGATGGTCATGGTTGGGAGGACATGCTCATAGGAGAGGTGCTTATACTAGGGTGTGTAAAGGAAAGGTTATGTTTGATTATCTGCATACTAAGTATGCTGATTCAGGGTTATCCCTGACAGATGTATCGAATCTTGTGGTGAAAGTGTACCACCTCTACAGAGTGTTAAACTATTCGAATAGCCACGTCCGCGGTTATGGACAGTTGAAGTGGCCATACTGTTCCGTTGTCAGATGTTTGCAAAACAACTTATGAAATGAATTGTGACATGACTTGACCACAACAGAGTTGTGACTATGATGATTAAGTTCCCACTTAGGTGTTTTCAAACTTCTTTTATCTTTATTTGTTTTAGAACTCAGCTTAGGTTTCAAACTTAACTTCACAATTAAACTTAGAATTAGTATTCCTATTAGAACTATCTTACTTGTTAGTGATAGTTTGCGAGTACTTAAAGAGTACTCATGGCTTTTCTCCCTAGCTATTCCCGTGGCCAGACTATGAAGGAGACTACCAAGACAAAGGACAGTAGATAACTAGGATCAGCTCCCATCGTCAGCATTGCCTGTGACTCTGAAGATGGACCCCACCGCTATGCTATTTATTTCGCTACTTGATTGTACTAAGACTAGATCATGAGATCCTTTATTTGTGTAAGACCTTATTTATGGTTTGTAATGGATGTTGTACTGTGATATCCAATCTGTTATGTCTCGCAAAAATGGTAATCTTGGGATTGCGAGGTATGGCATAACAGGCATCTGGGATTAAAAATCTGGGTGTTGACAAGTTGGTATCAGAGCCATCCTGACCATAGGAGACCCTTAGAATTGACGTCCGAACAAAAACTTAGTTTCAAAAACCAAAGGGAGTACTTATGAAAACTATTTCCTCTCTTACCCTTGGAAATTCTTTCTTTCAAAAAAATTCATGTTCCTCCAAATTCTTACATTACTACATAAAACTTTGACACACTTGATCACTTCACTAACTTTCTCATCCTAAATTCTTATAGATGGAAGCCCAATACAGCAAGTTCTACCAGTTGGGGAACGGAGGCCAACTGATCTTTGAGAGGGATTTGGATGCACTGTCTGAGTTCTTGGAGCGTCCTCATCCGGAATTCCTTGGAGCTCAACTCCCGGGTCCACCAGGAGGAGATTTGCAATGGCTAGTGACTGCTGATCTTCGAGGCAAGATAGAAGCACCAGTATCTAGGAGGATTCAGTTCTCCGTGAGAGAGAACAACTGGCTAGATGGATTAGCCAGGGCAATGCATGAAGCTCTCGCACGTCTATGTGCCCTCAGTGTCAACCTAATCCAAGGAACCCGCTTTGTTCACTATGCAAGACGTGATTCCATGGGAATGCCGCTAGAGATGCCAAGTCACCCAATACTGAAGCGCCAAGTGGAGAACCTCGACTTCCTACTGTATGACAGACATAAGGAGTTGGACAATGCAAGAGAGCTCGCCAACCACAACCTCGCTATTGCTGCCCAGAAGGCCCAGAACTTCTCACTGCTAGTCCGAGATCGCCAGTCTCTCGCCGTTAGCGTGCCAAGAAGGATCGCACCATCAACCGTCTTCGAAAGAAGGTGGCCGACCTCGAGAAGACCATCAAGGAGCAAGAAGCTCAGCTTGCCATAAAGGAAGAGAAAAAGGAAGGTGAAGATATCCAAGGGGATATTGACTCCTACCTCAGTAATGATGATGACTTTCTAGAAGAAGATGCCGTGGACTTTTACACTGACGGTGATGACTCTGCCTTCATCGATGATGAGTAGATGCACTAGAGCACTGTCGTAGCATGAGATGTATCGGTCCCATTGTATCGTAGCTTACAGAATGGTTCCTAAAACCATCTGGTTTCCTTTGATGTTGTGGTGTGTGTGTGTTTGTACCGTGTGCTTTGCTTGAATGAATGAAAGAAGTTAGTTAACAAAAACCAGAGTCAAACTCAAAGTTTTAGCTTTGAAATCAAAACCATAAACCATAGAAATTTCCCTCTTACCCCTTTATCTACCTCAATCTTGAGATGACTCGTGGAAACCAAGGAGGGAGCAGCTCATCGCAAGACCCAATGCTGCAGATTCTGCGGACTCTCATTGCAGACCGTGAAGCAAGCAGGGCGGAGCGCCAAGCTAATCTACCGACACTACAGTAGATCGCCCAGATGGCTCACAACAACCAGAACCATGGAAATTAGGATCATCATGGATCCAAAGTCAAAAACTTCCAGAATACAAATCCCCCAATCTTTAGCCAGTCTGAAAACCCACTAGATGCTGATGACTGGTTGCAGACAATGGAGAACAACTTAGAAGTAGTAGGAGTGGATGCAAACGAGAAAGTTCTTTTTGCCACCCACTATTTCGCAGGAGATGCAAGAGCATGGTGGAACAACGTCCGCACAATGAACCATGGTCAAGTGATGACATGGGAAGCCTTCAAAATTAAGTTCAGCCGCACCCACGTGCCGCAGGGTCTAGTCACCAGAATGAGGGATGAATTCAGAGAGCTGAAGCAAGGCAGAATGACTGTAGTGGAGTACCGTGACAGATTCTTGTCCCTTGCCAGGTATGCACCTGATGAGATCAACACGGAGGCCAAGAAGAAGGAGAGATTCCTGAACTGACTGCATGATGAGATGCAGACTATCCTCGTCAACATCCGTTTCCAGGATCTCGAAGAGCTAGTCGACTCTGCCATTCAGATGGAAGGGAAGATTAATCAGGCAAACGACAACCGCAAACGTCGTATGATGCACCAAGATGGATCCAACAGTCACCAGAAGTACCGTCCCAACCCTTCTACCTGATATGCACTGAGGAACAATCGACCCCCAATGTCTCGCCGAAGCTACCCCAACCGTAGCGGAGGAAATGTGAAGTCCGGAGGAAACAACAATCACCCCGGAAACTCTAGCAATTTCAATTGTGCCCCTCCTAGGAGCAGCAAAAAAACAACAACAACAACACTGCACCCAGAACTGGAAGCAATGCTGTGCCCGTGGCAGCCAAAGACAAGTCTCAGATCACTTGTTTCGAGTGTGGAGTGAAGGGTCACTATTCCAATGAGTGCCCCAAGAAGATTGCCACCACTTCAAATGTGAATGCCCCAGCTCAACAGCAGCGTCATGTTCAACCAGGAAGAAGATTTGCCCCAGGGAACCCTCACAACCGCAATGAACGCCGAAGAAGCCCAGGAAGCGCCATATGTCGTGCTGGGTATGTTTTCTGTCAACTCAGTTTTTGCAAGAGTTGTGGGCTCCCCGGATTATTCATCCGAGAAATCCCTGTTATGCATACCTCCACGTTCCCATGATCAGTGAGCCATGGAACATAACCGACATGTACCATTACAACATCCGAAACTTAACAAAAATACAAGACTTACATAATTGCCATTATGGCTACATCAATCTCAGCAGTGGAACAACGCCAAGCGCAGAGCCCAATCATGCCTCAACCTACAGGTAGCTGACTGGGGAGACAACCTAGTTCGCTGGATGTCACCTTAATCTCCTGAAAGTCTGGCCAAGTAAATAGCTAGGGACACAGCCGTGAGTACTTTGAATGTACTCGCATACCACCAAGATAAGTGAACAAAGGAAATGCAATTCTGGTTGTGGCGAGATAGCTCTATTTGGGGTTGCTTTTGAAAAGGCCTAACCTAACTTTGAAATTCTGGCATCTCCATATCTTTGTTGAAAAATAGTTTTGAAAACATGCTTCTGTTTTATAAACCAAGACATCTCCATATCTTTGTTGAAAAAGAGTTTTGAAAACAGTTTTGTGGTTGAAAACCCTTTTTGAACATTTTAGACCCCTCGGGTCAAAACAAAGTTCTCGAATTCGGGTTCCCCCGTAACCTTCGTCCTCAAAGTACTTGTTTTCCCAAACAAGCACAGTTTGGGTACTCCTAGCCAACACCTTTACAACCGTCCTTGACCGTGGATACGGCTATTCGAATAGGTTATACTCTATAGAATTTGCACACTTTACACACAAGAATCAATACATCCGCCGGGATACAACCATGGCCCACTACCACTGTAGATGGGGATCCGGATAATCAAACCTAACTTTTCGCTTGTCTACACTAGCAAAGGCATGCTTTTCCTCTTGGGTTTATCTCCCCGGTAACGCGTATGTGGCTCCCAGCCATAGTCCTTCCTTCCGTACACGCGCATACCCAAGCCACAACTTGGCGTTTACCTTAAATTTGGTGACTCCTCTTCCTTGCATGCTACCTAAGTCATACCGTCCGCGGGAGACCCAATTGTTGCACCAGACTCCTGATTGTTCAGGCTCATTCTTGCCGAGGCAAGCGACAGGCTTTAGATCCTAGATCTGGGACGCCGACCCGGGATTCCAGGGATTTCTCCCTATAAGCATGGTAGAAGTTACCTCGGCTAAAGCGGACAAACTACAAGTTAGGCCCTAGCAACCTGGGGTAATGTGGTTGCGCGGATAAAAAATGTTCCTGTAAATGCGTAGAACATCCCATCACATTTCCACTTCCTCTTTCTCCTCATCACCATTTATTTTGTTAAAACTTCCACTGGGAACGATGCCTCTTCCCAGAGTTTTACAAAAGGTTTTGAAACATTTTTTGGTGGGGGTAAATCCCAAAACAGTTTATTTTCTCAAGGCCAGGGTTTCCAAGGAGGTAGGATGCTAACCATCGTACTCTCGGTCTAAAGGGGATACGTGATGGGTTCATCGGGGTGGTGCCTCAAAGGACACGAAACCATAACTTGGAGGAGCCAAGTTACTAATGCAGTATATATAAAGCAAAACATGAAGGTAAAGTATGCAATTGATAAAGAGGATATAAAACAGGTAAAAGATAATAGGACATATAACATAGTTCGGGAATGGTGGCTTGCCTGTGATCAGCACTAAGTCCCTGGACACATGCAAGCAATACGAGGCAAGCAGACAATATCACAATCAATACAAGGCATACAAACATCAAACCATACAGAAAACAAACAAAAGGATTACTACTGGACTTGGGAGGTATTTGTAGAAGTGGGATTCAAGTGGTGGAAATTACAAGATTGCCACTAGGGTGTTTTCTCTTGGAAGATAGTTGTCTAGGCTAGATACAAGGGACTCGGATTAGGGTTATGGGTCAGTAGGATATCAATGTGCAAAAGTGATATCCTCTGCTAGGTCTTGTCAAGACAAAACCATCACAAGTGGTTTCACTTGATTATCACTTTTCTAGAATTAGCTAAGCTTTTAAGGTGGAATAAACTCTAGGTTAAGGAAATAATTCACCAGAAAAGTTTTGGAGCTCCAAAAATTATTTCCTTGGATGGTTAGGTAGTACTTGATGTACTGAACCACCTAGAGTTGGAATTGGGTCAAAAGAATTATCAGAATGCCCTCAGGAAGTTCCCAAAGACAGTTTTGTATGATTCTTCTCCTTTTTACCAGATTAATTCTACAGAATATATTGAGTTCATTCCAAGGGTATGTTCTAGGTATTTAGAATACCTCTATACAGGAATTGGATTCACCCTTTTTGGAGTTGCCAAACTCCTGGAGTGATTTATTTAGTGAAAATACCCTTTAGAGAGGTATTTAATTCACTAAAATTTAACAATAGCTCAATAAATTCAGAGCTACTATGGTTGGACAGATACTGATCCTAGGAGGTACTGGGAGGTGGAATCAGGTCCATACAACCTTTGGTTAGACCTGTGGATTTAATCTAATACAGAAGGTTGCTGGTTTTTTTATTCTTACTAAAGGTAGGATATGGTTCAAATTGACATGGGACGTGTGCTGGATAATAGGTATTTCCAATAATTTCCAGTAGGTCCTTGGTTCGACTCAAATGGATTTGTAAAACTCTCTGTAGAAATTAATTAGTGTATCAGATATATTCTAGCAGATTAATTACTAGTAATTAGAGGAAATGATTTTGGCCATGGGGTTGCCTCTGCATGTTTGAGAAAACGTCAGAGAACCACCAGAAATTTGGATCTAGGCATTTGGCATTGTTTTACCATTTTAGTTGGATTTATTTCTAACAGGAGCTTTTTTCTGGAATAATGGTTAGCTAAAAAGAAAAGAAAAGGAGGGGCAGCGGGCCGGATCTGGGGAGAGCTGGGCCGGCCGGGAGGCAAACGGCCCACGACGCACGGGACGACACGCGGGAGCCGGCGCTCGAACCTGCCAGGCGGGTCCCGACAGTCAGCGAGAGAGGGAGGCCGAAAGGGTATAGGCGGTTCTCGGCCGTTGGATCAAGTGGCGATGGACGGCGCTTAGTCGTCGTCTACACGATAGAGGGTGGCCGGCGACGGGAACCCTAGGCGGAGCGGGGAGGAACGGGGAGGATACCTGAGGGCTCGGGGGAGGTCGAGGAGGCGGTAGGGTGACGCGGTCGTCGACGATGAGCCGAACGAGGGGTGGCACGCGGTGGGTTGACGCCAGGAGCTAGCTCGAGCGACAACGGCCGAGGATGAACTCGTCGGTGCTCAATGGCGACGGCGGAGGGGAGGGTCCTAGGCAAAAAGAAGGGCACTGTTAGATGCAGGAGAGCGAGGGGAACTCATGGGCCGACATGCAGAAGAAACATGGCAGAGGGGAGAGAGCCTTGCTCGCTTTTTGGAGAGGAGGCCGAGAGCTCCTCTTCTCCTTCCTTCGGACAACACAGAGCAGAGGAGGAGGTGGGGTGCTCAGGGGAGGCAAGTGGGAGTGAGAGGGGCAAATGGAGGCAGGGGCGAGCTGGGGAGGGGCTACTGGCCTCTGTACCAAGAGGAGGGAGTGGATGGAGCAATTTACCAATTGGACAACGTGGGAAGGGAGTGCTGGCCAATGATTGGTCCAGAGGGAGGTGGGCGGGGGTAGGATGGTAAATGGGTCGTGCTGGACCAGAGGGAGAGGTGGTGGCATCAGTGGTAAATAATGGGGGGGACAAATCTTGTAAGATATTTGTTGTTGCTCTCTCATTCTACTAGTACAAGGGCAAAATGGGTAATTTGTTGGGGTAGAGCTACAGTGGTGGTCGACCAGTGGGGTGCTTGATGTTGAGGATAAGCATTGATCAAGAATTGATGGAAAAAAGGAAGTGCTTAGAGTGGTGATTTGCTTAAATGACAAATATTGATGTAATAGAGGGTTGTGAAGGAAGTCTAAAAAGTTACATAGAAACAGAGGAGAAAATGGTACTGATAGATAGATGGGGTAAACATAGACTCCTAGGATTTATTTGAGATTTATCAGACGAGTTTTAGTCCTCCTAAATCGAATTACTCAAAAAGGACAGAAGTGATTTCTAAAAGATCATTTTATAAATTTTCATTGTTCAAGGATGGATTTTGGTGTCGAATGGTCCCAAATGTGAATACACACTTAGGGGAATTTTCCCAAGGTTTATTCCAAATGTGAATACACCCTTAGGGGAATTTTCCCAAGGTTTATTGGTGATTAAAAGTATTTAAAACAACTATTATTCCAAATCAGCCATTTTAGAAAATGGGCAAAAAGAAATAATAAAGCTTCTCAAAAATATTTCTTTTTGAGATGGAAAGATAAGGTATGATTTGTGGGACTAACAGGAGTCAAAATTTGGGGAAAAGGTTTGGTAAAAACCAAACTTTCCTTTATGGAGGGGGTTTTGGGAGGTTTTAACTATTTAAGAAATTAAATAGTTTTGGGGCTATAATAATTATGGATAATTATTGATAAATATTGAGGATCAATGTTGATGAGGTATACAAGGTGTAGCAAGCATTTGCAACCTTGTGGGATGAAATTCCAACTTCAATAAGGTGGAACACAAGGAGTTAAGGATCTAGGGTGATGTTATTTTTATACCACCAAAGCATGCTTGCATCTTGGAGCTTACACCTCACATTGGTTCAAGGGATAGATGGTTGAGTAGACCAGGTCGTATATATGAACATGGAAAAAGGAGTTTGAATTAGTTGTATTTGAGGTGTTCTAGAAGTGATGGCAAACTTTGCTAAAAATAAGGCTGCATGAAATGTGGGTCATGAAGCCTTATAAACCATGTGGGTTTAATAAGCTCAAGGGTCCACTTGGGACAAGTGAAGTAGGTTTAGATAGACATCAAATAGTAGAACACAACCATGCAGAGAATTGATCCATAGGGGTTTGGATGGTGATGTGAGCTTCTACCAAAGTAGGCATGATGACTAGTTTTGCAGGAAATGTAATTTTCTTGTCTGCAAAACCATCATGGAGAAGTGGGTTGGAAGAGGATCTAGCCAGTGGCCAATGTGGGACTTGGTAGTACTTAGGATGTTTAACAATAGGGTTCAAGTGCATTTCCAAAAATTCACTTGGTTTGAGAAAAGGAGGCATTCCAAAAGGTGATGTTGGAACTTGTTTGCGGACTTAGCCAAATTTGGCCATTTTGAGGAATTTGACTAGAGTATGAGAGGGAATGTTCTTGGAGGAGTTGCAAGGTATCAGAGCTTTAACCAGTGGGTGATATTGAAGTGTAGAGTGAGTAGAAGAGATCCTTGCTTGATGTTGGTCATAAGGACTTGGGAACAACTAGGATGGAGATCATCAGCATAGATCTGGTTAAGGGTTTTAAATGATCACCTAGTGGCTAGGGATGACAACAAGGTTTGCAAACTTTCTTACTTAGGGATTGATGATTGGGAAACATCTTGATCCTAGTGATGAGCTTCTAAAGTAGCTCAATCTACTTCCTAAGCAAACAACTCAATCAACAGATCAAGGCAACTCATCTTATAAACAAATCAACTACTCTAGGGTTACCATCAAGCCTAGCTTGAGGTAAAGCTGGGGGCATTTTGAAGGGGTTGAGTTTTGAATAAGATGAGGGTTCTTAGTATCTCTACCAAGAGTAGAATTCAAAAGCTTTGAACAAGAGTTTTGAGAAAACTAGAGGTAAGATTAGTTGAGTGCTCTGTCTTGAAAACATAAGGAGATTGTATTATATATCTCTCCATAGTTTTGTCAATAGAAGCTACCAAATAGGTTTTGGTTGCATAGGCATCTTGGCTCCTGTTTTGAAATGCCAGAACGTTTGAGAATATGTAAAGTAAGCCAAGATAGTTTTGGTAAATAGCTTTTGCCAACTGGGGTTGAGGTGACGAGTATCCTAAGATACACTTCATAAGCACAAGTGCAATCAAACAACAAGCAAGCACTGCACTAAAGCACAAGAATTTTTTTTTGTTCCCCCTGATTTTTGCATTCTGGACAACAAATCAGGATTGCTGAAATTGGGATGTTACAGACGTTTCCCGCTTAAAAGAATCTCGCCCCGAGATTCCGGAGAGTAAGGTTAGGGGATTTGTCTCGGAGGTAGTTCTATGGGTTTCTTGCGGGCTAACTTGTCGACTTTGCCTTCGAGCAGAAACACCTTGATAGCGAGGTTAAACTTCAATCTTCTTGAGAGTCGGAGGTCGAGCTGGCTTCCACAATGATTGCGGGGAGGGATCTTTCTTCTGAAAGGGTCTACGGTACTCCTCTTAAGTGGGTTGTTGCATCCAAGTCTGTGACCAAGTCTGTAAAGTTTGGGATAAGTCTGTGCTATGGGATTTGTGTCTTCGGGTCACAGGGTCAAGCAGAGAGGTTATCTATTTTGCAGGAAAGAAGCGGTCTTTCCCCCTTAGGATTAGACTTGGGTAGATCGGAGAGTCTCAACTACGGGACTTTCTTAGGAGGGTGACAAAAGAGGGTTCTTAAGGTAGCGGGCATCTACTTAAGAGAGGGTAGCATCACAGGTGGCGTTCCATGGGGAGGGGATAGGGCTAGTTTAATACAGGCTACACTCGTCGGCTTTCAGGAAGTCCTTGAGTGGGTGAAAGGGCTTCTCTCTGGGTCTTTACTTCCACAGGGCGCTGTCACTTAGGAAGGCGCGGGACATCTTCAGTCTTGAGCTGCGCGGCAGCGAGCGGTAGGGTGACCATCTTTTCTAAGGGAGGGGACCTTGGATGTCTTCGAGCTTCTCTGCCAGGTAAGTCTTTGCGGATTTTCTCTCGGGGCATTCTCTCTTGAAGTGACCAGGTAGTCCACACGTGAAGCAGGGGCTCTTCTTTCGTCATGGCTGAGTTGACGACTTTTCTAGGCTGTTGTCGGGAGGTTGACAGGCCATGCCAATGAGGGGATATATTGGGCATTTGAAAGGGACATGGTCTTGGCCTTCACAGAGGAAACAATTGATAAGTCGAGTTGGGCAAGCTTTTTGGGAATGGGGTTCTCCGCAGTTGGGACAGTGGCCGGAGCATCTGTTGGCTGGGTGTCCTTCGTCTCCGTAGTGACTACATGCCTTCTTCGAGCTTCCGGTCTTCATGGCCATCCAGGGGAAGGTCTTATTGGTGGCAGACGAATCGGGTTGGGTCTGATGCAACGACTTGGGTAAAGCACGCAAAAAGGAACATTTCAAGCAAGTATAGCAATCAAGGAAGTCCTTACATACCAACCAAATCTGCACCCGAGGGTGCTAACAGTACTTAGGCATTACAAAACGCGTTCAGGGACGATACACAACTATTCCTTATTGCTAAACGGGAGAGTACTGCGACGTAGGGTGATTACTCAGAGGGTGCATCTGTGGAGTCGGGGCTAGCTTGGAGAAGATTAGGGGAGGTTTCCTGCGCTTTCTTGAGGGGCTTGAACCTACGGAGGTACTGACATGCGGTGGTGTACTTCTTGCTTTTCTTGGGGGCGGCTTCCTTCGAGGTTCCTTCAGTTGCAGTTGTTCGTGCTTGATTCCTTTGCAGGGTTTCTAGAGCTTCCTTACGGGTGAGAATGGCTTGCAGGCGATTGAGCTCCATCTGGGAGTGGCGGTATTCATGAATAACTGCGGTTAACGCCTCATTGCTAGAGTAGCTATAACGAGTCTGAAAGGAGAGGGCAGGATACGCCAGGCTGGGGTCTTGAGTTCCTCCAGTGTAGTCGACATTTCCCTTCATGGGGAGGTAGAAGGTTGTGGGATGCCTCATCTCTGGGAGGGAACTACGGATGCGCATCAAAGCTTCTCTGGCTACCAGGTCAATAGTAAGCACGGGACTAGGCATCCAGGGTCCGGTGGAGTAGATAGGGCTCCCATTGGTTCCTGGCTTGGCTAGTATGGCAATCTGTCCCACATAATCTCCTTATTCTAATGCCTTGTGGAGGGTGTAGGTAGGTTTCTTCTGGTAACCGCACAGTTGCATCGAGTCCCATAGGATTTGGGGAAAACCAATCTTCAGCCACTCTTCATCAATAGGTTCCATCTATAGAAGTGTTTAGGTTCAGGTTGGGTTAGTGACAGGTGTGCAGTATTTTAAGCTTAGGAGTTCATATTAATTTAAGTAGTTTTTCGAAATAGAGGAGGAGAAGACTTAAGCACTTTTGCAAATAGTCATCTTTTCTCCCTTGTCTTTGAGAAAATATGTTTGTCGTTTCCTGCCTAACGTCCATGCTATCTAAGGTCTCCTACAGTCAGGATGGCTCTTATACCAAGTCTGTGGGCTCCCCGGATTATTCATCCGAGAAATCCCTGTTATGCATACCTCCACGTTTCGATGATCAGTGAGCCGTGGAACATAACCGACAGGTACCATTATAACATCCGAAACTTAACGAAAATACAAGACTTACATAATTATCGTTATGGCTACATCAATCTCAGCAGCGGAACAACGCCAATCGCAGAGCCCAATAAGGCCTCAATCTACAGGCAGCTGATTGGGAAGACGGCCTAGTTCGCTGGACGTCACCTTAATCTCCAGAAAGTCTGGCCAAGTAAATAGCCAGGGACATAGCCGTGAGTACTTTGAATGTACTCGCAAACCACCAAGATAAGTGAACAAAGGAAATGCAATTCTGGCTGTGGCGAGATAGCTCTATCTGGGGTTGCTTTTGAAAAGGCCTAACCTAACTTTGAAATTATGGCATCTCCATATCTTTGTTGAAAAAGAGTTTTGAAAACATACTTCTGTTTTATAAACCAAGACATCTCCATATCTTTGTTGCAAAACAGTTTTGAAAACAGTTTTGTGGTTGAAAACCCTTTTTGAACATTTTAGACCCCTCGGGTCAAAACAAAGTTCTCGAACTCGGGTTCCCCCGGAACCTTTGTCCACAAAGTACTTGTTTTCCCAAACAAGCATAGTTTGGGTACTCCTAGCCAACACCTTTACAACCGTCCTTGACCGTGGACACGGCTATTCGAATAGGTTATACTCTGCAGAGTTTGCACACTTTACCCACAAGAATCAATACACCCGCCGGGATACAACCACGGCCCACTCCCACTGTAGATGGGGGTCCGAATAATCAAACCTAACTTTTCGCTTGTCTACACTAGCAAAGGCATGCTTTTCCTCTTGGGTTTATCTCCCCGGCAACGCGTATGTGGCTCCCAGCCATAGTCCTTCCTTCCATACACGCGCATACCTGAGCCGCAACTTGGCGTATACCTTAAATTTTGTGACTCCTCTTCCTTCCGTACTACCTAAGTCATACCGTCCGCGGGAGACCCAATTGTTGCACCGGACTCCTGATTGTTCAGGCTCATTCTTGCCGAGGCAAGCGACAGGCTTCAGATCCTAGATCTGGGACGCCGGCCCGGGATTCCAGGGATTTCTCCCTATAAGCATGGTAGAAGTTGCCTCGGCTAAAGCGAACAAACTACGAGTTAAGCCCCAGCAACCTGGGGTAATGTGGTTGTGTGGATAAAAATTGTTCCAGTAAAGGCGTAGAACATCCCATCACATTTCCACTTCTTCCTCCTCATCACCATTTATTTTTTTAAAACTTCCACTGGTAATGATGCCTCTTCCCAGAGTTTTGCAAAAGGTTTTGAAACATTTTTTTTGGTGGGCGTAAATCCCAAAACAGTTTATTTTCTCAAGGCCGGGGTTTCCAAGGAGATAGGATGCTAACCATCGTACTCTCGGTCTAAAGGGGATAAGTGATGGGTTCATCGGGGTGGTGCCTCGAAGAACACGAAACCATAACTTGGAGGAGCCAAGTTACTAACGCAGTATTTATAAATCAAAACATGCAGGTAAAGTATGCAATTGATAAAGAGGATATAAAACAGGTAAAAGAGAATAGGACATATAACATAGTTCGGGAATGGTGGCTTGCCTGTGATCAGCACTAATTCCCTGGACTTTTTCAGATGACCAAGAATACCCAATATATAATAAAAAGAAATCCCATCCTTCTTATCGTCAGACACTCCTACTATCGTCGTCATTGGGTACACATGCAAGCAGACAATATCACAACCAATACGAGGCATACAAACATCAAACCATACAGCAACCAAATAAAAGGATTACTACTGGACTTGGGAGGTGTTTGGAGAAGTGGGATTCAAGTGGTGGAAATTACAAGATTGCCACTTGGGTATTTTCTCTTGGAAGATAGTTGTCTAGGCTAGATACAAGGGACTTGGATTAGGGTTATGGGGTCAGTAGGATATCAATGTGCAAAAGTGATATCCTCTGCTAGGTCTTGTCAAGACAAAACCATCACAAGTGGTTTCACTTGATTATCACTTTTCTAGAATTAGCTAAGCTTTTAAGGTGGAATAAACTCTAGTTTAAGGAAATAATTCACCAGAAAAGTTCTGGAGCTCCAAAAATTATTTCCTTGGATGGTTAGGTAGTACTTGATGTACTGAACCACCTAGAGTTGGAATTGGGTCAAAAGAATTAAGAATGCCCTCAGGAAATTCCCAAAGACAGTTCTGTATGATTCTTCTCCTTTTTACCAGATTAATTCTACGGAATATATTGAGTTCGTTCCAAGGGTATGTGCTAGGTATTTAGAATACCTCTCTATAGGAATTGGATTCACCCTTTTTGGAGTTGCCAAACTCCTGGAGTGATTTATTTAGTGAAAATACCCTTTACAAAGGTATTTAATTCACTAAAATTTAACAATAGCTCAATAAATTCAGAGCTACTGTGGTTGGACAGATACTGATCCTAGGAGGTACTAGGAGGTGGAATCAGGTCCATACAACCTTTGGTTAGACCTGTGGATTTAATCTAAGACAGAAGGTTGCTGGTTTTGTTATTCTTACTAAAGGTAGGATATGGTTCAAATTGACATGGGGCCTGTGCTGGATAATAGGTATTTCCAATAATTTCCAGTAGGTATTTGGTTCAACTAAAATGGATTTGTAAAACTCTCTGTAGAAATTAATTAGTGTATCAGATATATTCTAGCATATTAATTACTAGTAATTAAAGGAAATGATTTTGGCCATGGGGTTGCCTCTGCATGTTTGAGAAAACATCAGGGAACCATCAGAAATTTGGATCTAGGCATTTGGAATTGTTTTACCATTTTAGTTGGATTTATTTCTAACAGGAGCTTTTCTGGAATAATGGTTAGCTAAAAAGAAAAGAAAAGGAGGGGCAGCGGGCCGTATCTGGGGAGAGCTGGGCCGGCCGGGAGGGAAACGACCCACGACACACGGGACGATGCGCGGGAGCCAGCGCTCGAACCTGCCAGGCGGGGCCCGACAGTCAGCGAGAGAGGGAGGCCGAAAGGGTATAGGCGGATCTCAGTCGTTGGATCAAGTGGCGATGGATGGCGCTTAGTCGTTGTGTACATGACAGAGGGTGGCCGGCGACCGAAACCCTAGGCGGAGCAGGGAGGAACGGGGAGGATACCTAGGGGCTCGGGGGAGGTCAAGGAGGCGGTAGGGCAACGCGGTGGTCGACAATGAGCCGAACGAGGGGCGGCACGCGGTGGGTTGACGCCGGGAGCTAGCTCGAGCGACGGCGGCTGAGGATGAACTCGTCGGTGCTCAATGGCGACGACGGAGGGGAGGGTCCTAGGCAAAAAGAAGGGCACCGTTAGATGCAAGAGAGCGAGGGGAACTCATGGGCCGACATGCAGAAGAAACGGGGAAGAGGGGAGAGAGCCTTGCTCGCTTTTTGGAGAGGAGGCCGAGAGCTCCTCTTCTCCTTCCTTCGGACAGCACAGAGTAGAGGAGGAGGTGGGGTGCTCGGGGGAGGCAAGTGGGAGTGAGAGGGGCAAATGGAGGCAGGGGCGAGCTGGGGAGGGGCTGCTGGCCTCTATACCAAGAGGAGGGAGTGGATGTAGCAATTTACCAAATTGGACAAGGTGGGCGGGGGTAGGATGGTAAATGGGTAGTGCTGGACCAGAGGGAGAGGTGGTGGCATCAGTGGTAAATAATGGGCGGGGGGGACAAATCTTGTATGATATTTGTTGTCGCTCTCTCATTCTACTAGTACAAGGGCAAAATGGGTAATTTGTTGGGGCAGAGCTACAGTGGTGGTCGACCAGTGGGGTGCTTGATGTTGAGGATAAGCATTGATCAAGAATTGATGGAGAAAAGGAAGTGCTTAGAGTGGTGATTTGCTTAAATGACAAATATTGATGTAATAGAGGGTTGTGAAGGAAGTCTAAAAAGTTACATAGAAACAGAGGAGAAAATGGTACTGATAGATAGATGGGGTAAACGTAGACTCCTAGGATTTATTTGAGATTTATCAGAGGAGTTTTAGTCCTCCTAAATCCAATTACTCAAAAAGGACATAAGTGATTTCTAGAAGATCATTTGATAAATTTTCATTGGTCAAGGATGGATTTTGGTTTGGAATGGTCCCAAATGTGAATACACCCTTAGGGGAATTTTCCCAAGGTTTATTGGGGATTAAAAGTATTTAAAACAATTATTATTCCAAATCAGCCATTTTAGAAAATGGGCAAAAAGAAATAATAAAGCTTTTCAAAAATATTTATTTTTGAGATGGAAAGATAGGGTATGATTTGTGGGACTAACACGAGTCAAAAGTTGGGGAAAAGGTTTGGTAAAAACCAAACTTTCCTTTATGCAGGGGGTTTTGGTTGGTTTTAACTATTTAAGAAATTAAATAGTTTTGGGGCCATAATAATTATGGATAATTATTGATAAATATTGAGGATCAATGTAGATGAGGTATACAAGGTGTGGCAAGCATTTTCACCCTTTTGGGATGAAATTCCAACTTGAATAAGATGGAACACAAGGAGTTAAGGATCTAGGATGATGTTATTTTTATACCACCAAAACATCTTGCATCTTGGAGCTTAGAGCTCACCTTGGTGCAAGTGATAGATGGTTGAGTAGACCAGGTCGTATAGATGAACATGGCAGAAAGAGTTTGAGTTAGTTGTATTTGAGGTGTTCTAGAAGTGATGGCAAACTTTGTTGAAAATAAGGCTGCATGAAATGTGGGTCATGAAGCCTTATAAACCATGTGGGTTTAATAAGCTCAAGGGTCCACTTGGGACAAGTGAAGTAGTTTTAGATAGACATCAAAGAGTAGAACACAACCATGTAGAGAGTTGATCCATAGGGGTTTGGATGGTGATGTGAGCTTCTACCAAAGTAGGCATGAGGACTAGTTTTGCAGGAAATGTTATTTCCTGTCTGCAAAACCATCATGGACAAGTGGGTTGGAAGAGGATCTAGCCAGTGGCCAATGTGGGCCTTGGTAGTCCTTAGGATGGTTAACAATAGGGTTCAAGTGCATTTCCAAAAATGCACTTGGTTTGAGAAAAGGATGCATTCCAAAAGGTGATGTTGGAACCTGTTTCTAGACTTAGCCAAATTTGGCCATTTTGAGGAATTTGACTAGAGTATGAGAGGGAATGTTCTTGGAGGAGTTGCAAGGTATCAGAGCTTTAACCAGTGGGTGATATTGAAATGTAGAGTGCATAGAAGAGATCCTTGCTTGATGTTGGTCATAAGGACTTGGGAACAACTAGGATGGAGATCCTTAGAATAGATCTGGTTAAGGGTTTTAAATGATCACCTAGTGGCTAGGGATCACAACAAGGTTTGCAAACTTTCTTACTTAGGGATTGATGATTGGGAAACATCTTGATCCTAGTGATGAGCTTCTAAAGTAGCTCAATCTACTATCTAAGCAAACAACTCAATCAGCAGATCAAGGCAACTCATCAGACAGCAGATCAAGGCAACTCATCTTATAAACAAATCAACTACTCTAGGGTTACCATCAAGCCTAGCTTGAGTTAAAGCTGGGGGCATTTTGAAGGGGTTGAGTTTTGAATAAGATGAGGGTTCTTGGTATCTCTACCAAGAGTAGAATTCAAAAGCTTTGAACAAGAGTTTTGAGAAAACTAGAGCTAAGATTAGTTGAGTGCTGTGTATTGAAAACATAAGGAGATTGTATTATATATCTCTCCATAGTTTTGTCAATATAAGCTACCAAATAGGTTTTGGTTACATAGGCATCTTAGCTCTTGTTTTGAAATGCCAGAACGTTTGAGAATATGTAAAGTAAGCCAAGATAGTTTTGGTAAATAGCTTTTGCCAACTGGGGTTGAGGTGAGGAGTATCCTAAGATACACTTCATAAGCACAAGTGCAATCAAACAACAAGCAAGCACTGCACTAAAGCACAAGAAAAAGTTTTTGTTCCCCATGATTTTTGCAATCTAGACAACAAATCAGGATTGCTGAAATTGGGATGTTACAAGAGTGTTGCTTAATTCTGGAGCATCGCACTCATTTGTCACGGAAGAATTTGCATGCACTAGTAAGATTCACCCAACCAACTTGAAGCATGTCATGATAGTTAAAATCCCCGGTTCAACTACAAAAGCTAGAAAATTTTGCAAAGTTATGCCTGTCAGAATACATGGGATAGATTTTTATGCCAATCTAATAGTACTTGGAACCAAAGGTTTGGAAGTAGTACTAGGAATGGATTGGATGTCAAAGCATAAAGGATTGATTGACTGTGCTAAGAAAGCCATCACCATGACCAGTAGCTCTGGAGTCTCAGTAGAGCATATATCTGAAACCTTGCCCCGCCAATTCAAGTGTAACAAGAGTTTAGCCCTGCCCACCATTGACCAAGTCCGAGTAGTCTGTCAATACCCCGACGTATTCCTAGATGAATTGCCCGGTATGCCCCTGGATAGGGATATTGAGTTCATTATTGAGATAATCCCCGTAACCGGACCCATAGCCTAGAGACCCTATAGCATGAACCCCTCAGAGTTAGTGGAACTGAAGAAGCAGCTGGATGCTATGTTGGCAACATGCTTGATTCAACCAAGTGCATCGCCATGGAGATCACCAGTGTTATTCATTGACAAAAAAGATGGAGGCAACCGTTTGTGCACAGATTACAGGAAGCTGAATGACGTCACCATCAAAAACAAGTATCCTTTGCCAAAGATAGAGGATCTATTTGATCAGTTGACTAGAGAAAATGTGTTCTCTAAGATTGATCTTAGGACTGGTTATCACCAACTTAAGATTCGTGCAACGGATATTCCAAAGACTGCCTTTACTACTCGTTATGGTTTATACGAGTATACAGTTATGTCTTTTGGATTAACCAATGCCCCGGCTTATTTCATGAATCTCATGAATAAGATCTTTATGAATTTTCTGGATAAGTTTGTCGTTGTGTTTATCGACGATATCCTTATCTACTCCAAGTCAGAAGAAGAGCATGAGCAACATCTAAGAATCATCCTTGAAACCCTTAGAGAGCATCGGTTGTATGCCAAGTTCAGCAAGTGTGAGTTTTGGCTGAAAGAAGTAGGATTCCTAGGACATATTGTGTCCGGAGGAGTCCCTGTTGATCCTGCCAAGATCAAAGATGTCGAAGAATGGGAAGCCCCAACCACTCAAACCCAAGTCCGTGCATTTCTCGGATTAGCGGGATATTACCGCAAGTTCGTAGAAGGATTCTCGAGCATCGCCAGACCCATGACCCAACTGTTTAAGAAGGACAAGAAGTTTGAATGGACCGACAAGTGTGAAGCAAGTTTCCAAGAGCTGAAGAAGAGATTGATTTCAGCCCCAATATTGATTATGCTAGATATCAAGAAGCCGTTTGATGTGTATTGTGATGCATCCAAGATTGGTCTCGGATGTGTATTGATGCAAGAATGCAAAGTCATCGCTTATCTGTCTCAACAACTGAAGTAGCATGAGCAGAATTATCCGACCCATGATCTTGAGTTAGCAGCCATAGTGTTGGCATTGAAGACATGGCGTCATTATCTTATGGGTAATCGTTGTGAGATTTACTCAGATCACAAAAGCTTGAAGTATATTTTCGCACAGAAGGAGCTGAATTTGAGGCAAAGGAGATGGATAGAGTTAATCAAGGATTATGACCTTGACATTCACTATCACCCCGACAAAGCCAATGTGGTAGCAGATGCTCTTAGCAGATTGCCATGTAGGCTAAACACTATGATCAAGGAGAAGCAACCAAGTTTGTATGAGGAGTTGGAGCAGTTTAGGACTGAGCTGGGTAGCAAAGGATTCTTAGCTAGCATTGAACTTTAACCCACTTTGCTTTGCCAAATCAGGGAAGCCAAGAAGGGAAATGAAAGTATCGACGAAATCAAACATCGTATTGGTACAGGAAAGGTACCGGGATTCACCGAAGACGAAGAAGGAGTTCTGTGGTACAAAGGCCATATCTGTGTGCCAACAGATTTGGAGCTGAATCAAGTTATCATGCAAGAAGCTCATGATACTCTTTATTCTATCCACCCCGGAGGAACAAAGATGTATCAGGATTTGAAAGAGCAATTTTGGTGGCACAAGATGAAGAGAGAATCGGAAGCTACATCGCGAAGTGTCATATGTGTCAAAGAGTCAAAGCGGAACATCAGAGACCCGCAGGACTATTTCAACCATTGCAGATCCCAGAATGGAAATGGGATTCCGTCGGAATGGACTTTATCACTGGTTTACCTACTTCTAGTAGGGGAAATGACTCAATCTGGGTCATCGTTGCTAGACTATCCAAGGTAGCTCATTTTATAACTGTTAAGAGAACCTACCAGAGTTCGAAGCTAGCAGAGGTGTACATTGCTAGAATTGTTAGTCTACATGGAACCCCCAAGACCATAGTATCCGATCGAGGAACCCAATTTACCTCGAGATTTTGGCAGAAAGTCCAAGAAGGATTAGGAACCAAGTTGAATTTCAGTACGGCTTATCACCCGCAAACCGATGGACATACTGAAAGATTCAACCAAATCTTAGAGGATATGTTGAGAGCTTGTGTGTTAGAATATGGATCAAAATGGGAAGATTGCCTGCTTTTCACAGAATTCTCATATAACAATAGTTACCAAGCCAGTTTGCAAATGGCACCATTGGAGTTCCTATACCGAAGGAAGTGTCGTACCCCTTTGAATTGGTCGCAAGTATGAGAGAGTTAGATTTTTGGAACTGACATTCTACGAGAAGCTGAAGAGAAGGTTCACAAAGTCTGTGAGCACCTCAAGACCGCCCAATCTAGACAGAAGAGTTATGCTGACAAGAGAAGGAGAGACCTGACTTGCAATGTCGGAGATTTTGTGTATCTCAAGGTTTCACCATTGAAGGGAACCCAACGTCTTAGTCTGAAAGGAAAGTTAGCCCCCAGATATATTGGACCCTTCAAGATTCTAAATCATCGAGGAGAAGTATCATATCAACTAGAACTACCTGAAGAGATGCCAGCCATCCACAATGTGTTCCATATCTCGTTACTTCGCAAATGCTTAGAAGTGCCAGAAAAGACCGAAGTTTTCAAGAACATCGATCACCGAGCTGTTGATATCAACAAGGACCTGACATATCATGAAGTGCCCATCCGTATCTTGGAGTAAGCCTACAGAGCCACCAGGACCAGGAGTATCAAATTTCTCAATATTCAATGGAGCAACCATACCGAAGAAGCCACTTGGGAGCGAGAAGATCACATTAGGACTGAGTTCCCAGATCTCTTTAGCTCCAACTTTTCTTTCTTAAATCACGGGAGAAGATTTTGTTTAAGGGGGGAAGGTTTGTAACATCCCAAAACTTTAATCCAAGTGATCAAGATCAAATCCACCCAATTTAGGGTTAACAAAACCTTTTTCTACTTAAAAATCTTTAAGCATTCATAAGTGTGTGCATTTAAAGTAGGAGTTGTTTGAATTGCCATAATTGAGTGATCTATTGATTGTAAAATGACTCGAAGGTGAATTACACATCATCTAGATCATCCCCAAGCAAATCCCAAAGAAAAACAAATCAAAAGAATTAATTAAGCAAATGGTCACTTTTGCCATTTTAATCACATAACCTCCTTTGGCTATTCCTAGCACTCAAATCTTAACAGAAACAATTCTGGTTCCTTGTACCCCTTGCTAGTACAAGTAGTGATGTACCAAGGCCCACTTTGTTTCATCCAAAAAACTTTAAACTCTAAATTTAAATGACATTTAAAAATTGAATGTAGTTCATATGTATAGATCACACTTTCTCAAAAACTACTCAAATGAACTCCATTTCAAAATCCCAAGCAAACCTAGATACTCAAGCATAATTTACACCACTCCACCAAAAATCTTTCAAAATTTCAAAACTTTCTCTCATGCGGCCATTTGCTCGAATAGTTGGTAGGCAGACAAAATGTGGCCAAACTATTACTGTTTTGGAGCAATTTTTGTCGAGCCAATTAGTGTGCATTGATCATCTTGGTCTCCCCCAGACCAAACCCACCTCTATCCCTAGCCCCTGGCGCTAGTGCCATGCCGCCCCGACGCCATGCTCGCCGGCCAAGCATGCACAAGGCGTAGGAGACCGCCAGCCCCTCTCCGCCGCTCCAGGAAGTTAGGCGCCACCTCACCGCCGCCCACGGTCCACCCCACGTCCACAGATAGACCCTAGACCACCCCACATCCTCGCCGCCCTTTCTCTCTGCGCGCAGCTAGAGCACGCTAGAGCGCGATCGCCGCCAGCACGCCACAGACCACACCCCGACAACATATCATGCACGCCGCTCCGCCATCAACCCAGCACCCCGCCAGACATGGTCGTGCACCGCCGCGCGACCCACAGTCGCCGGGAGCCGCATCGAGCATCGCCTCTGTCTCCCAGAGCACAGGAAGCTCCCAACCATTAGGCACCGCCCCTAGCCGCGTCATTGCACCGTAGCTGACCGCCAAAAAAGCGCCCACCGTCCGCCTACCTCGCCCACGCCGGTAGCCCTCTGTACCGCCCTCGCCGGAGACGCATGCCCATACCCGTCGGTCCCCTCATCGAACCTATATAAGGAGGCGACCTTCAGCCTCAATCACCACACCATATCACTCCCCTCTCTCCAATGACTGTTTCCCCTCTCTCTGTGGAGCCGCTCGAGCCGCCGTTTGCCAGAATTACACCGGAGGTAGCCGTTGCAGAGGAGGAGAAGTTGCCGTCTATTCCGTCCACCTGAGCCCCTGCCGCGGCCTCTCCTAAGCCTGATGTCGTCCACCAGTTTGTTTGCCCGCCTCACCGCACTAGATGGAGCCCTGGTACATCCCCAGTAGACCCCCACCGGCCGTTTAGGGTTCAGTCCCGCTGGCGACGAGTCTATCATCGATGACAACCGTGAGCCGTTGATCTGCATTCTAATCCTGTGGCCTAGATCGCCCCGTACCGTTTCGGGTTTTAAGTGTCGCTGACATGCGGACCCCCCTTGTCAGTCTCCGTCTGCCTCGCTGAGCGTCACTGGGCCGGCCCATTTACTTTCCCGCGCGACCCAGTTATTTCAAATATGGTTTTTTCTATTTTATACTTAAATCCATTTTGTCCCTTAGTTCCAAAATCAATTCAGAGAATTTTATAAATCCAAATTGAGTGATTCCAATTTTGTTGGAAAGCTAATGAAATACTCTATCCAATCCCATTGGATATAAATCATTTAGAGTAGATATCTCTCCTAGTAAAAATAACAAGACAGAAGCTTTTGCACCTTCAAACATTTTTATGAAATCAACCATAATAGCTTTTGAGTTGATTCCAACTCTCAAAAATCACATTTAACCATACCTATCTGAATATGTAATAATATTAAGGTTTACATCTAGTGACTTTGGACTAGTACCAAAATAATGCTATATAGGCATTTCTAGTCACTTTAATTCATTTATTATTAAACTTAAACTTAATAAAATGTGATCCAAACTTTAAATATCTTTACCATATGTTAGAATATGTGGTGATGACATGTGTCCACAGGATCCCATATTTTAATTGGAGAATATTAACTCTTAGTTAATTACAATGAGTAGAAATTACTTTTCTCAAATAAAAAGAATGAAGTTAGTAAATTAAACCTTGTGATGCTTGTGATGATAATAGATCATCAAATGTGTCCCTTAGTGTGCTAAGTAGACTAGTTAAGTATTGTTTGGTGATTGTGTATCCCGTATGTATTTATAAACAATAGTATCGACCAAACTTTTGAGGAGGAGGAGTTCTACCAAGAGGAGGAGGAAGAAAACTTCAACCACTGCACTTCACAAGGCAAGCCATCATTAACAATGCAAGCTAACCCTTGCAAACTAGATAACCTAAGAAAGATGCATTAGGCATGCTTTGGTTATACCATTTTAACTTATACCTATTCTAAGTTCATTTACAAGTTTTACTTTTCTTTCCTTTACAAAGTCCTTTACTTGTTTGAAGGTAGCATAAAGAGTATAAAACTTGACCTATCTAGTTAGACTTAGATGTCATTCTATGGCATTAGATTGAGATTAGCATCCCACATTAGTGAACACTCTTAACTTAGTAGTTTGGAGCTAAACCAAAACTTGATTCACTTTAGATGGGAATACTTGGTGAAAATGATTTGTGAAAACATTGGAATGATGTCAACACCCGGATTTTTAATCCCAGATGCCCGTTATGCCATACCTCGCAATCCCAGGATTACCATTTTTGTGAGACATAACGGATTGGATATCACAGTACATCATCCATTACCAACCATACATAAGGTTCTTACACGAATAAGGATCTCCTGATCCAGTCTTAATACAGCAAGCAGCGGAAATAAAAGATAGCGTAGCGGTGGGGTCCATCTTCAGGGGCACATGCAATGCTGACGAAGGCAGATAGTCCTAATTATCATAGCCATCTTGCTGACCATCCTCTTGATAGTCTCCTTCATAGTCTGGCCATGATAATAGCCAGGGACAAAAGCCATGAGTACTCTTTAAGTACTCGCAAACTACCACTAATAAGTATTATAAATCTAAGTTAAAGTGCTAACTCTATGTTTAACTATCAAGTTAAGTTTGAAACCTAAGCTGAGTTCTGAAGCAAAGAAAGGTAAGATAAAACTCTAGAATCACTTAAGTTGGGGAAACTATTGTCATAAACACAACCCTGTGGTGGTCAAGTCAAGATTCATCATTCTTTCCAAATTATTTAGGAATCATTTGACAACGAAATAGTATGGCCATTCCAACTGTCCATAACCGCGGATGCGGCTATTCGAATAGTTTGACACTCTGCAGAGGTAGTACACTTTCACCACAAGATTCGATACATCTGTCAGGGATAACCCTGAATCATCATACTTAGTATGCAGATAATCAAACATAACCTTCCCTTTACACACCCTAGTATAAGCACCTCTCCTATGAGCATGGCCTCCCAACGATGACCATTAGTCATCTTGGGCACTTCATAGGTGGACAACATTGAGAGGTAGCCTCAGCTCAAACCTATCCCGTGAGGGAACTAATACTAATGCATATAAATTTCTAGCTAAGCCTTACCCAATTTAGGTAGTGTGGTTGTACGGTAAATTTGGAATGGTATCGCACCCGAATCCAACCATCAGTTTTATAAAAGGGTTAAAGCTCATGCCTCAACATTTTCCTCATCATCAACCATTTGTGTTTCTCAACACATGTCAAAACATCTCAATAGAATGACTCATCATTCCAAGGTTTTCTCAATTCATTTTCACCAAGTGTTCCCATCGAAAGTGACTCAAGTTTTTGATCGACTATAAACTACTAAGTTAAGTGTGTTCACTAAGGTGGAACATATGGGTTCAATCTCATGCCATATAATAACATCCAAAGGGTGCTAAATAGGTCAAGTTTTATTCTTTTTATGCTACCTTCAAATCAACTAAAGGACTTTGTATAACCTAAGAAGGGTAAAACTTGTAACTAAGACTCGGGGTACTAATAGTCAAAAGGGAGGGTGATCAAAGCATGCTTAGGGCATCTTTACTAAACCATATAGTTTGATTCTAGTTTGTTAAGTACTACACTTGCAAGTACTAATTTTCAAGGGTTAATCTTGGATAATGTTAGCTTGCTAATAGTAGCTTACCTTGGTTGGTGTAGTGGTTGAAGTTTTCTTCTTCTTCTTCTAGGTAGAACTCCTCCTCCTCGAGAGCTTAGTCAGTACTATCGTCTATAAATACATAGGGAGTGCACAATCACCAAACAATACTTAACTAGGCTAAATAGTATTCTAAGACACACATTTGATGATCTATTATCATCACAACATCACAAGTTTAAATTTCAATAGCTTCATCCTTTTTTATTTTAGAAAAGTAATTTCTACTCATTGAAATATTAACTACAATTTAATATTCACCACCAAAATATGGGATCATGTGGACACATGTCCTCACCACATATTCTAACATGTGGGAATGAAATTTAAGGGTTGGATCAACATTACTTTGGTTCAAGTTCATTAGTAAATGATTTAAAGTGACTAGAAATGCCTATATAGCATTGTTTCGGTACTAGTCCATAGTCACTGCATGTAAACCTTAATATTATTACATATTTGGATAGATATGGTGAAACGTGATTTTTAAGAGTTGGAATCAACTCAAGAGCTAACTTGGTTGATTTTATAAAAATGTTGTAAGTTGCAAAAGCTTCTGTCTTCTTATTTTTATTAGGAGAGACCTATAACTCTAAATGAATTAAACCCAATGGGCTTGGATAGATCACTTCAATACCTTTCAGGAAAAATTAGTTTCATGCAATTTGGATTTGTAAAACTCACAGAATTAAATTTTGAAATACTGGACATAAACTAGATTTAACTAAAAAGAAAAATCTAGATTTGAATGGGTGGGCTAGCGCGGGAAAAGGAATGGGCCGGCCCAGTGGCGCACCGCGGCGCGGGGCTCAGCTGACAGGGGGTCCCGCTTGTCAGCGGCACATAACACGCGAAACGGTACGCGCGCTGTGGGCCATAGGATTAGAAGCGAGATCTTCGGCTAAGGGTCGTCGTCGACGACGAATAGGTTGCCGTCGAGCTCGAACCCTAGCGGCTCGGTGGGGGTCTGCTGGGGGCGTACCAGGGTTCTAGCGGGGTTGGCGAGACGGGCAAACGACGTGGAAGATGACGGTGGGGCGAGGCGTGGTCGCGGTGGAGCTTGGGGTTGTCGCAATCAACGGCGCCCTTCTCCTCCTGCTGCAGCTGCTCCGGCTCCAATTCCGGCGAGGCAGAGCTCGCCTTGCTCCGGCTAGAGGTGGGGGAGGTTCAGAGAGGTGAGGGGAGTGGAATGGTGTGGAGTGGAGAGGTTGGGGAGGACTCCTTTTATAGGCCCGACGGTGAGACCGAGCGGGATGGGCGGTCGATGGTGGCGACATGGCTACGGCGGGGTAGAGGCATGGCAGTTCCCTGGTGGTGCTCTAGAACTTAAATGCGGCCATAGGGGCGGTGACACGTGGTCGGGGCGAGGTGGCGCTCTGCGCGGTAGAGGCGGCGGTGTCCACGGCGAGCGGTGGCTGTGAGGCTTTGGGCGGCGAACGGGGATGTCTGGGGTGTTCTCCAGGTCGAGGCGGAGCGGTGGGCGCGGGCTGGTGCCAAGGGGCGGTCGGTGCGAGCGGGGACAGGGCGTGCTCTAGGGGCGGCGTCGGCATGGTCGACCAGCTCCGGGCGTGGCGGTTCCTGGCCGCTCTGCCCTCTGTCTCTGTCCTGGGGCTGGTTGGGCGGTGGAGGTGGACCACAAGCAATTTGTTAGACATGAGGAGAGATGCTGGAGAGGGCTGCTATTGGGAGTGCACTATCGGCCGGCGAGGTGGTGCTCGGCATGGCATGGCAGTGCAGCTAGGGGGTAGGGGAGATGCTGGTTAGGCTCTGGTTAGATCAAGAGGGGACAAGGGGATTAAATGGGGATCAATTGGGGGCAAAACCCTGTAGTAAACAGTGAGCTAGGATTAGAGGAGAGATTATGCACGCCAAGTGTTTGATTAAATGGCCGCATGAAAGAAACTTTTCAATTTTGGTTTCAAATTTTTTGAGTGATCTCCACTAGTGATAGGTAGTCTCTGGTTGCAAGGGTTTTGAAAGTGGAGCTCAAAAAGATGGGTTTTGAAATAGGGGTGATCTATGCATATGCATTAGATTCAATTTTAAAATAGTTAACCTAATGTTTTTAGCAGATCAAAAGGTGGGCCTTGGTACCTCATTATGTGTACTAGCGAGGGGTACAAAGATCAAGAATTGTTTCTGTTATGTTCTGAGTACTAGGAATAGCCAAAGTAGGCATGAGAGTTAAATTTGCCAAAATGACCATTCCTCCTTTTTAATTCTTTTTGAATTGATTTTCTTTAGGCAAAGTTTGGGAATGGTGTAGATGATGTTTAAATCACCTAAGAAACATTTTACAAGCATTGGATCACTCAATCATGGCAATTCAAACAACTCCTATTTTAAATGCACACATATATGGATGCTTTCATATTAAATTTGGAAAAGTTTTTGTTAACCCCATTTTTGGTTGATTTGATCTTTGATAAACTTGGATTGAAGTTTTGGGATGTTACAAACCTTCCCCCCTTAAACAAAATATCGTCCCGAGATTTACAAAGAAAACTAGGAACTAAAGAGATCTGGGAACTATGTCCTAATGTAATCTTCGCGCTCCCAAGTAGCTTCCTCTTCGTTATGGTTGCTCCACTGAATCTTGAGAAACTTGATACTCCTGGTCCTGGTGGTTCTGTAGGCTTCTTCCAAGATACGAATGGGCACTTCCCGATAGGTCAGGTCATTGTTGATTTCCACAGCTCTGTGATTGATGTTCTTGAAAACTTCTGTCTTCCCGGGCACTTCTAGACATTTGCGAAGTAACAAGATATGGAACACATTGTGGATGGCTGACATCTCTTCAGGAAGTTCCAACTGATACGATACTTCTCCTCGACGGTTCAGAATCTTGAAAGGTCTGATATATCTGGGGGCTAACTTTCTCTTCAGACTAAAGCGTTGAGTTCCTTTCAAGGGTGAAACCTTGAGATATACAAAATCTCCGACATTGAAGGTCAGGTCTCTCCTTCTTTTGTTAGCATAGCTCTTCTGTCTGGACTGGGCGGTCTTGAGGTGCTCACGGACTTTGTGAACTTTCTCTTCTGCTTCGTGGAGAATGTCGGGTCCAAAGATCTGACTCTCTCCTACTTGCAACCAATTCAAAGGTGTACGGAACTTTCTTCCGTATAGTAATTCAAATGGTGCCATCTGCAAACTAGCTTGATAACTGTTGTTATATGAGAATTCTGCGAAAGGCAGGCAGTCTTCCCATTTGGATCCATATTCCAATACACAAGCTCTAAGCATATCCTCTAGGATCTGGTTGACTCTCTCAGTCTGTCCATCTGTTTGCGGGTGATACGCGGTACTGAAGTTCAACTTGGTTCCTAAACCTTCCTGCACTTTCTACCAAAATCTTGAGGTAAACTAGGTTCCTCGATCTGATACGATGGTCTTGGGGGTTCCATGTAGACTAACAATCCTAGCAATGTATAGTTCTGCTAACTTTGCACTCTGGTAAGTGGTCTTGACAGGTATAAAATGGGCTACCTTGGACAGTCTATCAACTATGACCCAGATTGAGTCATTTCCCTACTAGAAGTAGGTAAACCAGTGATAAAGTCCATTTCGACGGAATCCCATTTCCATTCCGAAATCTGCAATGGTTGCAACAGTCCTACAGGTCTCTGATGCTCTGCCTTGACTCTTTGACAGATGTCACATTTGGCGATGTAGCTTCCGATCTCTCTCTTCATCTTGTGCCACCAAAATTGTTCTTTCAAATCCTAATACATCTTTGTTCCTCCGGGGTGGATAGAATAAAGAGTATCATGGGCTTCCTTCATGATAAATTCCTTCAACTCCGAATCTGCTAGCACACAGATACGTCCTTTGTATCACAGTAGTCCTTCTTCGTCTTCGGTGAATCCAGGTACCTTTCCTGTACTAATACGACGTTTGATTCCGTCGATACTTTCATTCCCCTTCTGGGCTTCCTTGATTTGGCTAATCAAAGTGGGTTGAAGTTCAATGCTTGCTAAGAATCCTTGGCTAACTAATTCAGTCCTGAATTGCTCCAACTCCTCATACAAACTGGGTTGCTTCTCCTTGATCATGGTGTTAAGCCTACATAGCAATCTGCTAACAGCATCCGCTACCACATTGGCTTTGCCGGGGTGATAGTGAATGTCAAGGTCATAATCCTTGATTAACTCTATCCATCTTCTTTGCCTCATATCCAGCTCCTTCTGAGTGAAGATATACTTCAAGCTCTTATGATCTGAGTAAATCTCACAGCAATTACCCATCAAATAATGACGCTAGGTCTTCAGTGCTAGAACTACAGCTGCTAGCTCAAGATCATGGGTCAGATAGTTCTGCTGATGCTGCTTTAGTTGTCGAGACAGATACGCGATGACTTTGCCTTCTTGCATCAATACGCATCCTAAACCAATCTTGGATGTGTCACAATACACATCAAAGGGCTTCTTGATGTCCGGCATGACTAAAATTGGGGCTGAAATCAATCTCTTCTTCAGCTCTTGGAAACTTGCTTCACACTTGTCGCTCCATTCAAACTTCTTGTCCTTCTTAAACAGTTGGGTCATGGGTCTGGCGATGCTCGAGAATCCTTCTACGAACTTGCGGTAATATCCCGCTAATCCGAGAAATGCACGGACTTGGGTTTGAGTGGTTGGGGCTTCCCATTCTTCGACATCTTTGATCTTGGCAGGATCAACAGGGACTCCTCCGGCAGCACAATATGTCCTAGGAATCCTACTTCTTTCAGCCAAAACTCACACTTCCTGAACTTGGGATATAGCTGATGCTTCCTCAGGGTTTCTACGATGGTTCTCAGCTGTTGCTCATGCTCTTCTTCAGACTTGGAGTAGATAAGGATGTCGTCGATAAAGACAACTATAAACTTATCTAGGAAATTCATAAAGATCTTATTCATGAGATTCATGAAATAAGCAAGGGCATTGGTTAATCCAAAAGACATAACCGTATACTCGTATAAACCATAGCGAGTAGTAAAGGCGGTCTTCGGAATATCCGTTGCACGAATCTTAAGTTGGTGATAACTAGTCCTAAGATCAACCTTTGAGAATACCTAGGCTCCAGTCAACTGATCAAATAGATCCTCTATCTTTGGCAAAGGGTACTTGTTCTTGATGGTAACATCATTCAACTTTCGGTAATCTGTGCACAAACGGTTGCCTCCATCCTTCTTGTCGACAAATAACACTGGTGATCTCCATGGTGATGCACTTGGTTGAATTAAACCTTTGGCTAGCATAGCAACCAACTGCTTCTTCAGTTCCACTAACTCTGATGGGTTCATGCTATAGGGTCTCCGGGCTATAGGTCCGGTTCCGGGGATTAGTTCGATAATGAACTCAATATCCCTATCCGGGGGCATACCTAGCAATTCATCTGGGAATACGTCGGGTTATTCACAGACTACTCTGACTTGGTCAATGGTGGGCAAGGCTACACTCTGGTTGCACTTGAATTGACGGGCTAAGGTTTCAGAGATATGCTCTACTGTGACTCCAGAACTACTGGTCATGGTGATGGCTTTCTTAGCACAGTCTATCAACCCTTTATGCCTTGACATCCAGTCCATACCTAGTACTACTTCCAATCCTTTGGTTCCAAGTACAATTAGGTTGGCATAAAAATCTATCCCATGTATTCTAATAGGTACAGCTTTGCAAATTTTTCTAGCTTTTGTTGTTGAACCAGGGATTTGAACTATCATGACATGCTTCAGGTTGGTTGGACGAATCTTACTAGTGCATGCAAATTCTTCGGTGACAAATGAATGCGATGCTCCCGAATCAAACAATACTCTTGCTAAGACTGAGTTGACAGAAAACATACCCAGCACTACATCTGGCGCTTCCTGGGCTTCTTCTGCATTCATGTGGAAGAGACGGCCGTTGCGGTTGTGAGGGTTCCCTGGGGCAAATCTCCTTCCTGGCTGAACATACCGCTGTTGCTGAGCTGGGGCATTCACATTGGCATTGGCTGCAGTCTTCTTGGGACACTCATTGGAGTAGTGACCCTTCACTCCACACTCAAAACAAGTGATCTGGGACTTGTCCTTGACTGCGACAGGCACATCATTGCTGCCAGTTCTGGGTAAAGTGTTGCTGTTGTTGTTGTTGTTGTGGTTCTTGGGAGGTGCACGGTTGAAATTGTTGGCATTACCAGAGTTGTGATTGTTTCCTCCGAACTTCACATTGCTTCCGCTACGGTTGGGGTAGCTTGGGCGAGAATTTGGGGGTCGGTTGTTCCTTGGTACATATCCTGGTGAAGGGTTGGGACGGTACTTCTGGTGACTGTTGGATCCAGACTGCTGCATCATACAACGCTTAAGATAGTCGTTTCCCTGGTTAATCTTCCCTTCCATCTGGATGGCAGAGTTGACTAGCTCTTCGAGATCCGCGAAACAGATGTTGACGAGGACAGTCTGCATCTCATCATGCAGTCCGTTCAAGAATCTCTCCTTCTTCTTGGCCTCCGTGTTGATCTCATCAGGTGCATATCTGGAAAGTGACAGGAATCTATCACGGTACTCCACCACAGTCATTCTTCCTTGCTTCAATTTGCGGAACTCATCTCTCATCCGGTTGACTAGACCTTGCGGCACGTGGGTGCGGCTGAACTTGACTTTGAATTCTTCCCATGTCATCACTTGACCATGGCTCATATTGTGGATGCTATTCCACCAAGATCTGGCATCTCTCGCCAGATAGTGGGTGGCGAAGTGAACTTTCTCATTGTCATCAACTCCTGCAACTTCGAGATTGTTTTCCATGGTCTGCAACCAGTCATCAGCATCTAGTGGGTTCTCAGATTGGTTGAAGATTGGGGGATTAGTGTTCTGTAAATTTTTGAGTTTGGATCCATGGTGGTCCTGATTTCCATGTCCTTGGTTGTTGAGAGCCATCTGGGCGATCTGTTGAAGTGTTGCTAAGTTGGCTTGGGGCTCTGCCCTACTTGCTTCACGGTCTGCGATGAGATTCTGCAAGATCTGCAGCATTGGGTCCTGCAATGAGCTGCTCCCTCCTTGGTTTCCACGAGTCATCTAAGGATTGAGATAGATATAGGGGTAAGAGGGAAATTCTAAGGTTCATGGGTTTGGGGTTTTCAAAGCTAAAACATTGAGTTAAACTCAGGTTTTTCAACTAACTTCATTTTCATTCATGCAAGCAAGCACACGATACAACACACACCACAACAATCAAAGGGAAAACAGATGGTTTGAAGAACCATTCTGCAAGCTACGATACAACGAGATGATACATCTCAGGCTACGATAGTGCTCTAGTGCATCTACTCATCGTCAATGAAGTCAGAGTCCTCCTCCTCAGTGTAGAAGTCCACGACATCCTCCTCCAGAAAATCATCATCGTTGCTGAGGTAAGAATCCATGTCTCCCTAGATGTCTTCACCCTCATCTTCTTCTTCTTTTGCTGCAAGCGGAGCTTCCTGCTCCTTGATGGTCTTCTCGAGGTCGGCCACCTTCTTGCGAAGACGGGCAATGGTGCGATCCTTCTTGGCACGCTGGCGGTGAAGAGACTGACGGTCTTGGACAAGCAGTGCGAAAGTCTGGGCCTTCTGGTCGGCAATGGCACGGTTCTGGTTGGCTAACTCTCTGGCATTGTCCAGTTCCTGCTGTCTGTCGTGAAGCAGTCAAGGTTCTCCACTTGACGCCTCAACTCGGGGTGGCCCGGCATTTCCATTAGAAGTCCCATGAAGTCACGTCTTGCGTAGTGAGCAAAACGGGTTCCTTGGGTCTTGTTGACGCTGAGGGCACATAGACGTGCGAGAGATTCATGCATTGCCCTAGCTAATCCATCAGTTGTTCTCTCTCACGAAGAACTGAATTCTTCCAAAAGTTGGTGCTTCAATGCTTCCTCTAAGATCTGCTGTGACTAGCCACTGTAGGTATCCTCCTGGGGGTCCTGGAAGTTGAGCTCCAAGAAACTCCAGGTGCGGGCGTCCCAGTAACTCCGACAGTGAATCCAAATCCCTCTCAAAGATCAGCTGACCTCCGTTTCCCAACTGGTAAAACTTTCTGAACTGAGTCTCCATCTACAGAAATTAAGGATGAGGAAGTTAGAGAAGTGATCAAGTGTGTCAAATTTTAAGTAGTAGTATAAGGGTTTTGAGGAACATGATTTTTTTGAGAAGGAAGAATTCCCAAGGGTAAGAGAGGAGATAGTTTTTCATAAATACTCACTTTGGTTTTGAAACTAGGTTTTTGTTTGACGTCCATTCTAACTAGGGTCATCTATGGTCAGGATGGCTCTGATACCAACTTGTCAACACCCGGATTTTTAATCCCAGATGCCCGTTATGCCATACCTCGCAATCCCATGATTACCATTTTTGCGAGACATAACAGATTGGATATCACAGTACATCATCCATTACCAACCATACATAAGGTTCTCTGATGCTCCATTTGGAAAAGTTTTTGTTAACCCCATTTTTGGTTGATTTAATCTTTCATAAACTTGGATTGAAGTTTTGGGATGTTACAAATGATGAGTCATTCTATTGAGATGTTTTGACATGTAGAAAACACATATGGTTTATGATGAAGATGAAAATGTTGAGGCATGAGCCTTAGCCCTTTTACAAAACTGATGGTTGGGTTCAGATGCGATACCATTCCAATTTTACCGTACAACCACAATACCTGAATTGGGTAAGGCTTAGCCGGAAGTTTATATGCATTAGTATTAGTTCCCTCGCGGGAGAGGTTTGAGCTGAGGCTATCTCTCAATATGGTCCACCTATGCAGTGCCCAAGATGACAGATGGTCATGGTTGGGAGGCCATGCTCATAGGAGAGGTGCTTATACTAGGGTGTGTAAAGGAAAGGTTATGTTTGATTATCTGCATACTAAGTATGAGGATTCAGGGTTATCCCTGACGGATGTATCGAATCTTGTGGTGAAAGTGTACCACCTCTGCAGAGTGTCAAACTATTCGAATAGCCGCGTCCGCGGTTACGGACAGTTGGAGTGGCCATACTATTCCGTTGTCAGATGTTTTCAAAACAACTTATGAAATGAATTGTGACATGACTTGACCACAACAGTGTTGTGACTATGATGATTAAGTTCCCACTTAGGTGTTTTCAGACTTCTTTTATCTTTCTTTGTTTCATAACTCAGCTTAGGTTTCAAACTTAACTTCACAATTAAACTTAGAGTTAGCATTCCTATTAGAACTATCTTACTTGTTAGTGATAGTTTGCGAGTACTTAAAGAGTACTCATGGCTTTTGTCCCTGGCTATTCATGTGGCCAGACTATGAAGGAGACTACCAAGACGAAGGACAACAGGATGGCTATGATAACTAGGATTAGCTCCCATCGTCAGCATTGCCTGTGACTCTTAAGATGGACCCCACTGCTACGCTATTTATTCCGCTACTTGATTATACTAAGACTGGATCGTGAGATCCTTTATTTGTGTAAGACCTTATTTATGGTTTGTAATGGATGTTGTACTGTGATATCCAATCTGTTATGTCTCGCAAAAATGGTAATCCTGGGATTGCGAGGTATTGCATAACAGGCATTTGGGATTAAAAATCCGAGTGTTGACAAGTTGGTATCAGAGCCATCCTGACCATAGGAGACCCTAGTTCGAATGGACGTCCAAAAAAGAACTTAGTTTCAAAAACCAAAGGGAGTACTTATGAAAACTATTTCCACTCTTACCCTTGGAAATTCTTTCTTTCAAAAAATTCATGTTCCTCCAAACTCTTACATTACTACATAAAACTTTGACACACTTGATCACTTCACTAACTTTCTCATCCTAAATTCTTATAGATGGAAGCCCAATACAACAAGTTCTACCAGTTGGGCAACGGAGGCCAACCTATATTCGAGAGGGATTTGGATGCACTATCTGAGTTCTTGGAGCGTACTCATTCGGAATTCCTCGGAGCTCAACTCCTGGGTCCACCAGGAGGAGATTTGCAATGGCTAGTGACTGCTGATCTTCGAGGCAAGATAGAAGCACCAGTATCTGGGAGGATTCAGTTCTCTGTGAGAGAGAACAACTGGCTAGATGGATTAGCGAGGGCAATGCATGAAGCTCTCGCATGTCTGTGTGCCCTTAGTGTCAACCTAATCCAAGGAACCCGCTTTGTTCACTATGCAAGGCATGATTCCATGGGAATGCCGCTAGAGATGCCAAGTCACCCAATACTGAAGCGCCAAGTGGAGAACCTCGACTTCCTACTGTACGATAGACACAAGGAGTTGGACAATGCAAGAGAGCTCGCCAACCACAACCTCGCTATTGCTGCCCAGAAGGCCCAGACTTTCTCACTGCTAGTCTAGGATCCCCAGTCTCTTCATCGTCAGCGTGCCAAGAAGGATCGCACCATCGACCATCTTTGAAATAAGGTGGCCGACCTCGAGAAGACCATCAAGGAGCAAGAAGCTCAGCTTGCCATAAAGGAAGAAGAAAAGGAAGGTGAAGATATCCAAGGGCATATTGACTCCTACCTCAGTAATGATGATGACTTTCTGGAGGAAGATGCCGTGGACTTCTACACTAACGATGATGACTCCGCCTTCATCGATGATGAGTAGATGCACTGGAGCACTATCGTAGCATGAGATGTATCGGTCCCATTGTGTCGTAGCTTACAAAATGGTTCCTAAAACCGTCTGTTTTCCTTTGATGTTGTGGTGTGTGTGTGTTTGTATCATGTTCTTTCCTTGAATGAATGAAAGAAGTTAGTTGCCAAAAACCTGAGTCAAACTCAAAGTTTTAGCTTTAAAATCAAAACCATAAACCATAGAACTTTCCCTCTTACCCCATTATCTACCTCAATCTTCAGATGACTCGTGGAAACCAAGGAGGGAGCAGCTAATCGCAAGACCCAATGCTTCAGACTCTGCAGACTCTCATTGCAGACCGTGAAGCAAGCAGGGCAGAGCGCCAAGCTAATCTAGCGACACTACAACAGATCGCCCAGATGGCTCACAACAACCAGAACCATGGAAATCAGGATCATCATGGATCCAAACTCAAAAACTTCCAGCATACAAATCCCCCAATATTTAGCCAGTCTGAAAACCCACTGGATGCTGATGACTGGTTGCCGACAATGGAGAACAACTTAGAAGTAGCAGGAGTGGATGAAAACGAGAAAGGTTTTTGGCCACCCACTATTTGGCAGAAGATGCAAGAGCATGGTGTAACAACGTCCGCACAATGAACCATGGTCAAGTGATGACATGGGAAGCCTTCAAAATCAAGTTCAGCCGCACCCACGTGCCGCAGGGTCTAGTCACCAGAATGAGGGATGAATTCAGAGAGTTGAAGCAAGGCAGAATGACTGTAGTGGAGTACCGTGATAGATTCTTGTCCCTTGCCAGGTATGCACCTGATGGGATCAACATGGAGGCCAAGAAGAAGGAGATATTCCTGAATGGACTGCATGATGATATGCAGACTGTCCTCGTCATCATCCATTTCCAGGATCTCGAAGAGCTAGTCGACTTTGCCATTCAGATGGAACGGAAGATTAATCAGGAAAACGACAACCACAAACATTGTATGAGGCACCAAGCTGGATCCAATAGTCACCAGAAGTACCATCCCAACCCTTCTGCGGGATATGCACCGAGGGACAATCGACCCCCAATGTCTCGCCCAAGCTACCCCAACCCTAGCGAAAGAAATGTGAAGTCCAGAGGAAACAACAATCACCTCGGCAACTCCAGCAATTTCAAACTCGAGGGATGCTGCAGGTGTTGGGTTCGCAGCATAGAAAACAAAAAAATTCCTACGATGGGAACTATACGCCAAGATCTATCTACTAGATACAAGCAACGGGTGGATATGCATCCATAGAGAACTTACCCTCGAAGACAACATAGCTTTGTTAACGAGTTGGAACTCGTGGATGATGTAGTCGTACACTTGCCGATCTCAAGATCGTGATGAAGTCCAGCAGGTCCGGCTCCAGCACGTCCATCAGATCCAGCTCCAGCAAGTCCAGCACCACCAAGTCCCGCACCGCAAAGGAGCGGTGCATCTGTGATCGCACACACATCTGGTACCCCGACAACCTCCATCCCTCGCTCCAGCAAAGCAGCGGAAGCAGCAACTCCTTTCCAGATAAAGCCACCGGGAACATGTATCTCGCTAATCCGAGACCATGGGGAATAACTAGAGGGGGAGAGAGATCCTTCACGAGGAGGTGTGGTTTGTGAGGAGGAGAGGGGGACCTTTTATAGGGAAGAGGGGAGGCACCCAAGGGCCATGGCGTGGCAGCCATGGTGGTGCCTCACCTCTTCCACATTCATGTGGGTGGAGCTCACACTCCCATAAAAAACCGCCACTCAAAATTCCACTCACACATGCATTAAATTTCCACCCAATTTAATGCAAGATCTCATTAAATAAAACTATTTTATTTATTTTATTCAGATTTTTGTTAATTACATTAATTAACAAACATTCACATAAAACCCCCTGCAACATTTCAATATCACATGCAGAACCAGTTTTAGCAATTTCACCCGAAACAATTCCGGTTTCCATCGAAATGATTCCAGCGCTTTCTTAAATCTTTATCTGAAACTTATTTTCTCCTAAATGGTGTCGGTATCCCTTAAGTGTGTCACCCTACGGTTCGCGAATAATGCAGACATGATCGAGACCCCTCTCCGATCAATAATCAGCAGCGGGACCTGGAGATCCGTACTAACTCCCACATATTCAACGATGACTCTTGTGATCGTGTGAACCTTTAATGTCATAACTAAATCCCTTTGTCTCGCGATATATTACATGTCCGAGATTTGATCATCGGTATCCAAATACCTAGTTTGATCTCGTTACCGACATGCACTCTTTTCTCGTTCCCGTGATATAACATTCTAGTGATCACATCACTTGCTTGCAAGCTATTTCAATGTGATATCACCGCGAGGGCCCAGAGTATATCTATCCATAATCGGGATGGACAAATCCCACTCTTGATCCATGAGCCTCAACATAACACATTCATAGCACTGAACCCACCTTTATAGTCGCCCTGTTACGGTGTGATGTTTGATGTTATCAAGATACTCTTCCGGTGTTAGCAATTAACATGATCTCATGGTCTAAGGACCAAGATTACTTCGTATGATGTTATAGAAATATAAACATAATGACTCTGATCGTAATGCTATACTTTGGGTGAATGTTCATCACATCATTCCACCAATGTTGTGACATCGTTATTAACAACATCCAATGTCCATGATCAGGAAACCTTGATCGTCTTGTTAATCAACGAGCTAGTTTATATGAGAGGCATTACTAGGAACTTTCTTTTTGTTTACTAAACACACATGTATTCACGTTTCCAAATTAATATAATTATAGCATGCAAAATAAACATTTATCATAAACATGGAATAAGATAATAACCACTTTATTATTGCCTCTCGGGCATATTCCCTTCAGTCTCCCACTTGCACTAGAGTCAATAATCTAGTTTGAAAAACTTTGCGTATTGAACACCTATGGCTTTCTGGTGTTGCATATACGCGATTTCTAGTGCTTAACATAATCTCCGGCTCTGACAGTTTCAGGTCCGTGTGTATTTGCATGTCTTTGCATCTCTATGCATCACTCATTCTCAAATGAGATGGCATTGTATAAATTTGGTCTTCTAGTGAGACCTTTAGTTCATTCGGGTTAAAATATGTTGATATTATTGTCATACAATATATCTTCATAGTATTAGCCCACTTTGAACTACACCTAGTTTGATAACAAACTTCTTAACACAAATGCCCTCCTTTGTTGCTACAATAGCAGTCATATTCTTAGCCTTTTGTTGTAGTATCCGTCACAATGTCTCAAGTTTGGAACTCATCCAAATCCATCATGGAACATCCTTTCCATTACATTGTGCCACCCATAGTCTAAATTGAGATAAATTTAATTTGTATCTTGTGACAAAACTAGTATCAATGTAACACTTTACAATGAACTACCTTTAACTATTTGTCACTTATACATGATATATTCTTAGTTATTCCAAAGCTCATAAGAATATCTTTACTATCGTCCAATGATCATCTTATGAATAATTCTATTATGTGCTCATAACATTTTAGAGCATAGGACATATCTCGATATATACATATCACGGTATAATCGATTAAAATATTCATGTGATTTTACTCACCAAGTGTTGAAACACTTGAATCTTGATACAATCATTTCCATGCAGCAAGAACCTTTCTTGTTTTTCCATATTGAACCCTTTCAATATCTCATATATGTACGTCTGGCATACCCATATTAGCGCCTCAATCTATCCATATAGACATTGATGCCGAATATTCCGGTTTTGCCCAAGTCTTTCATCGAAATCCTATTTTAATGAAATTCTTAACTTGTGTCAATACAAGATACATCATTTCCAATCAACAATATGTACTCTGCATAATGTATTGGAAATTTGTCTCAGCGCTCCCACTTAATTTCTTGCAAATGCAAGAATCTTCATCATCTCTGATGAAATTAAACTCCTTTAACATTTTCATCATGGTGAAGATTCCAACTCCGCTATGCTCGCTTCAACTATTGAAGTTTGCATGCCCTTTTAGCATCCTTTGAATTGACAAAACCCGTCAGACCGTGTCATGTACACGTCCCAGGTAACCATTCTATTAGAAGAACCTTGTTTTGTTTATTCAACTACCATATACAAAATTATATGTAGTGGTTGCTACATTAATCCGTCAAGACTAAATATCGCTATGAAAGATCAATCTTGTCATAGTCAACTCCTTGAACATTGCCGTAAACTTCTTTCCGACATGTCAACTATTTCATAGATGTTAAACATCCATGTCTATTTCTTTATAGATCCAAACACGAACGATAGGCTTCACGCCTGTCCAGAGGGTCTTCCAAGTTCAGAAACTTGATTTCTCGTGTATGGATACTATCACGGATTCTATGACTTCTAGTCATTTTATGGAGTCAGGGCCCATCACCGCTTCTTTGCATGCAGTTGGTTCATCATTGTCAAAACAATAACGACTTCTGTTTCAAATCTTACTATTTGATTTTTACCGACCCACATGGTTCAATAGGGACTCTAATCTCCAAGATCACACCCTTTGTAATCATGGGAGCCATGAGCACTGTGGCCGCCACTGGGACACTTTCCGGCGCTGTGCTAGTTAGCACATATAGCTAAGGTTCAACAACCTTATCAAAGTTCTATTGTCCTCCCACTTGACTGTTCACGAAAAATTCCTTCTCAAGAAACTTGACGTTCCAAGCGATAAACTCTTTTGTCCTCGGTGTTATGGAGGAATTCCCAACAAATTCTTTGGCATAACCTACAAAGACGTGCTTATCCGACTTTGGTTGTAAACATTTTACTTATGCATAGCATACCAAAATTTAAGAAAATACAATTCGGGTTTTATCCCAAACCATAACTCATATGGTGTCATTTCAACGGATCATGATGGTGCTCTTTTCAGTGTAAAAGCGGTAGTCTCTAAAGTTTAATCCATCAAACATAATGGCAGTTATATAAATGACACCTTTGATCTTACCATGTCAAACAAGGTTTGATTTGATCTCTTGAACATACCATACTCCTGTGGTTTATTGGGAAATGCAAATTCATTGAACAATTCCTAAAACCTTAGGTGTTTTGCTAAACCTGTAACTCAAATATCTTCCTTTATGATCAAATCATAAACTCTTTTATTTTCTTGTTACAATGATTTTTCACTTTATCTTGAAAGTCTTTGAACAATTTTCAAATGTTTCATACTTCTTCCTTATTAAGTAAATATATAAATGTATTCACTCAAATTTCTGAAGAAAGCATATGAAGCAAAAGCTCCATCGCATATGGCTACACATAATGGACTATATACATCAACATGCATAATATCCAATAAGTTAGTAATCCGTTCCTCTTTGTCCTATGGACGGAGTTTCAATTATCTCGAGGAAACTTTCACAAGCGTCAATTGATCAAAATCAAAAAGACTCCAAAAATCCATCATCATGGAGTTTCTTCATGTTTACTTTCCAATATAATTCAAACAGCGATGTCACTTCATAAGTGATCTTCCAATCATTTGTCTTATGACATTTTAGCAATAATATTTATGGATGTGATTTCTCCAACTAGACTTGTAAAACTTCATCCATCCTTTATGGAATACGGTAATTATTTGAACAACCATTGTTCTCGTAATACCGAAACAAAATAACAATTATTAAAAACAAATCTTGAAGTCTAGGTTTGACGACAAGGAAAACGCAATAACACTTTATTTGTTTTCGATGAACATCATCACTTATTCTCTTGCCAGTTACTTAGGCCGTTGCAGTTCATGAACTGTGTTGTTCTGTATGACACTTCACACCAACCAATTCGGTATCCAATACCTCAGAACCACATTGTTTAACAAGCAAGGAATACAGCCATAACATGTATATCTTCTATATACCTAAGTTGGACATCTCCAACCTTTTCTTTTCTGCCAAATATTTTATAGATTCTCTTTCAACAATTCCTTTTCTTTTAAAAGAATCTATCAACATTAATAGTGGTGTCATTCACATGACACATAGTAGAAAGTGTATATAGTCAAATACTAATACCTTTGGACTTGCACTTTGAAGTGGATCACCACTATCAAATGTTTGGTGTTCTTTCAAAAATCCATTATTTAGTAATATACTAGTGTAGTAAACATTTTACTTACATCTTCTATTCATCCTCATCATGACAACTTTCATGATCAAGCTACTATAGCCTATAAGGAAGAATCACGAGTACAATGTTAGTTCCCAAAATCTTTTTGGGAGATCCAGATGCCTAGCATCTCCATCCTTCACAAATTCTCATACAATATGAGAACATGTATTTTTTAAATTATACTCTATCATAATGCAACCAAAAAACATTGTTTCAGATATCACAATATCTTCCACACATGATGGTTTCTGAAACAATTTTTCAGCTCCTAGATAATCTTGATATTAAAAACAACTTTTGAATATCAATAATCATGGAGGCAAACATGATACTTTAGATACTAACATTGGAATTCTTACTCTTGATTTAATACTACTTATTAATCTTCATGGAGTAAATAGAGTTTGCTGAAAGTTTGCAATATGACTTCTAAACTTTAAATTGACATTCAAAACAATACGATACCAGTTTGTAAAGTAAATATCTAGAATTCTACAGTTCTATTATCTCAATTAAAACTAAGCATAAGGTAGTGAACAGATGCCAATGACTACAACAAATTATGCAAATTCACTTCAATTTAGTTTATGACAAATTTAGTTCGACTAATCCAAATTAGAAATGAACTCCCACTCAAAAACGACATCCGTCGTGCCTTTTTTGTGATTACATGAACCAAATCCACTACACCAAGTCCGATCATCGCGTGAGTCGGTGTAGCTTCAAAGGCGAGCATCAGTATGGTCATCACATCAACTATATGACTCATGCTTAACCTTACGGTCCGTGTTCTGAGGCCATGTCTGTACATGCTAGGATCGCCAAGTAAGAACCTTAGTATTCGCGTATGTAAAAATGTCTTACACCCGTTGCATGAAAGCGTAGAGTCGAGTACACCCGATCATCACGAGATGTCTCGAAACACGATCCATAGAACGGTGCATAATTTAAGGAAGAACACATTTTATCTTGATATTTAAATAAGGGATCATCTTACAATGCTACTAAAAGCGCCAAACTAGCAATATAAGATGCAAACATCTAATGTGTAAAGTGAGATGATATGGTCCATGCATTTGATCACCATCATATGCATCGTGGTATGATCTCTATCATTCCTTTGTGTGTAAGGCCAAGGTCTATGGAACGTACACGTTAAGTGTGTTGTAAGAGTATCTACCATACATCTACTTACAACATTACCATATCAATACACTAGCCTAGCAACGATCTAAACTAGACGCCTCTAATTTATCAATTGCAAGTTTTACGTGGCTTAGGGCTTTCGGAGATAGAACCGGTCTTACCTACGAACATGAACCACAACGAGGATAACCAAGTTATTAGCAACTCGTTGTAAATCAGATAATGACTATAGTAGGAGAGACAGACACCCGCCAGCCACTTATGCAAAACTAGTTGCATGTCAGTCGTGGAACCGGTCTCATGTGCGATGACATGTAAGGTTGGTCCGGGCCGCTTCATCCCACTATGCCACCAATATCCAAAATACATAGAAGATGCAATAACATGATCATCATCACCAACATATAAACATATGTGTACTACCTGTGCAAAGCACCTACGCATAGATCAGGCTCTGATACCACTGTTGGGTTCGCATCATAGAAAACAAAATTTTTCCTATGATCATCATCCATTTCCAGGATCTCGAAGAGCTAGTCGACTTTGCCATTCAGATGGAACGGAAGATTAATCAGGAAAACGACAACCACAAACATTGTATGATGCACCAAGCTGGATCCAACAGTCACCAGAAGTACCGTCCCAACCCTTCTGCGGGATATGCACCGAGGGAAAATCGACCCCCAATGTCTCGCCCAAGCTACCCCAACCCTAGCGGAAGAAATGTGAAGTCCAGAGGAAACAACAACCACCTCGGCAACTCTAGCAATTTCAAACTCGAGGGATGCTGCAAGTGTTGGGTTCGCATCATAGAAAACAAAAAATTTCCTACGATGGGAACTATACGCCAATATCTATCTACTAGATACAAGCGACGGGTGGATATACATCCATAGAGAACTTACCCTCGAAGACAACATAGCTTTGCTAACGAGTTGGAACTCGTGGATGATGTAGTCGTACACTTGCCGATCTCAAGATCGTGATGAAGTCCAGCAGGTCCGGCTCCAGCAAGTCCATCAGATCCAGCTCCAGCAAGTCCAGCACCACCAAGTCCAGCACCGCAAAGGAGCGGTGCATCCGTGATCGCACACACATCTGGTACCCCGCCAACCTCCATCCCTCGCTCCAGCAAAGCAGCGGAAGCAGCAACTCCTTTCCAGATAAAGCCACCGGGAACATGTATCTCGCTAATCCGAGACCATGGGGAATAACTAGAGGGGGAGAGAGATCCTTCACGAGGAGGTGTGGTTTGTGAGGAGGAGAGGGGGACCTTTTATAGGGAAGAGGGGAGGCACCCAAGGGCCATGGCGTGGCAGCCATGGTGGTGCCCCACCTCTTCCACATTCATGCGGGTGGAGCTCCCACTCCCATAAAAAACCTCCACTCAAAATTCCACTCCCACATGCATTAAATTTCCACCACATTTAATGCAAGATCTCATTAAATAAAACTATTTTATTTATTTTATTCAGAATTTTGTTAACTACATTAATTAAAAAACATTCACCTAAAACCCCTGCAACATTTCAATAGCACTTGCAGAACTAGTTTCAGCAATTTCACCCGAAACAATTCTGGTTTCCATCGAAATGATTCTAGCGCTTTCTTAAATCTTTATCTGAAACATATTTGCTCCTAAATGGTGTCGGTATCCCTTAAGTGTGTCACCCTATGGTTCACGAATAATGAAGACATGATCGAGACCCCTCTCCGATCAATAATCAACAACGGGACCTGGAGATCCGTACTGACTCCCACATATTCAATGATGACTCTTGTGATCATTTGAACCTTTAATGTCATAACGAAATACCTTTGTCTTGCGATATATTACATGTCCGAGATTCGATTATTGGTATCCAAATACCTAGTTTGATCTCGTTACTGACATGCACTGTTTTCTCGTTCCTGTGATATAACATTCTAGTGATCACATCACTTGCTTGCAAGCTATTTCAATGTGATATCACCGAGAGGGCCCAGAGTATATATATCCGTCATCGGGATGGACAAATCCCACTCTTGATCCATGAGCCGCAACATAAAACCTTGATAGCACTGAACCCACCTTTATAGTCACCCTGTTACGGTGTGACGTTTGATGTTATTAAGATACTCTTCCGGTGTTAGCAATTAACATGATCTCATGGTCTAAGGACTAAGATTACTTCGTATGATGTTATAGCAATATAAACATAATGACTCTGATCGTAATGCTATACTTTGGATGAATGTTCATCACATCATTCCACCAATGTTGTGACCTCGTTATTAAGAACATCCAATGTCCATGATCAGGAAACCTTGATCATCTTGTTAATCAATGAGGTAGTTTATATGAGAGGCATTATTAGGAACTTTTTTTTATTAAACACACATGTATTAAAGTTTCCAAATTAATACAATTATAGCACGCAAAATAAAAATTTATCATAAACATGGAATAAGATAATAACCACTTTATTATTGCCTCTCGGGCATATTCCCTTCAGTAGGCTGGTGGTTCCACGATGTCAGCCTTTCCATTATGCGATATTAAAATGTAAACCCTTTCTCAAAAAAATGTAAACCCAAGATATATATATATATATCTACACATAGGGGATTCAAACTGCAGACCTTCAAATCAAATCACATAGATGTAAACTGAGTGCTTTGCTAGTACACCAAAGATATTTACAGAAATTAAATCATTAAACATGTATTAGTACTACAACTTATGTATCAATCTTTAAAAAAATATTTTGCGTGTCAACGTTTATCTATTTTTATTAAAATATAAAATGGCAGTGCTCAAGCATCTCAATTTATAAAATGCCACATAATGGAGCATTTTAAAACATGGGTAGGTAAGTCCCCATCTCCCTCTCATTAGAAGTAGAGTGTCCATGCTAGAGTTTTTCCTCGCTCACGCCTCCCTATTTCGAACTTGGCAATGTTGCTTGATGCAACACCTGTATAAGGTCTTACTACTAGGTCCCACATGTCAGTCTCTATGTAAATGAAACGTGTGTATGATGGAATTTGTTCGGCTACATCTACTATTTCGACCTTGGATACATTGCTCGATGCCGCTTGTGGTCTTGCTGCAGGGTCCCACATGTCAGCCTCCCTGGTATGTTCTGGCTTGTGCATGTCAGCCTACCTGGTATGTTCTGGCTTGTGGGTCCCTGATGCAAGCCTCTCTATACAAGTACTTAACCTCTTTTTTTTAAACCCACCCATTAAACTCGAGTGACGCTGCAGGCTAGTGGGTCCGTGATGTCAGCCTCTCCAAAACCAGTATTGCTATATGAACAAAAATTAAACCCAAATAAATATATGTCAAGCACACAAGATTCAAACTCAAAACCTCAACAAATATAAACTTATGCTTTACCACTACACAAAAGAAATCAGACAAAAATTATCATTAAAAGCTTTATAGTACCTATAACTTATGTATTAGTCTTCTTAGAAATATTTTGTGTGTCCATGTTTCTCTCTCTTAAAATAAAAGGGCAGTGCTACTGGAACCTCAATTTATAAAAAGCCACATAATGGATTAGTTTCTTAAAAACATGGGTAGGCATAGTTTTTTTAGATGTGGGGGGTAATGCAAAAAAGGCCAAATTAAAAAGTTTTTGGGTTATGGTTAATGGGCTCCTATCTCAAATTTCACTAGACTGTTGCTCGCCGGATTCAAACATAGACCTCACCGAGGGAGGAAAAAGGGATAATTCCTTTGACAAATACTTATGTAAAAATATCTAAAGAACACACATCACGTGCACCAAAACAGGGCTGGTATCCAATGACTTCACTTGGTGAAATCACGCTGTATATCTTTACCCTCTAATCTCTGTCCAATACACATCCAACAGTTCCGATGACACACAGGCAAAAGCTCTAGAACAAGCAGCCAGCAGCAACGACATAACTTTTGACAAATTCAGTAGCATCTAAAATATTAAGGATTATAGAATAATAAGACATAAAAAATATCGACAGATTCCTCATTCATATTGAGCAGCACTTGACCAACTCATAAGTATTTCAAAGTGACTGATTCAGTAATATAGACACTGAAATTTAATAGCAGTACGGAGAGAGCAAGTTCTTGTTTTAGCTCTAAAAACCATGTCACATGATCAGTTTGCCCTTTTCTCCAAACACACTCGATCACTGGAACACAATCATTTTCATAATATTTGGTCATATAGTAAACCATCATATAGATACAGATATACCATACTAGTACATACTACTCATAGCTCTAATCCAGCAAAAGATTATCACAGTTTTACCACCCATATATGATCAGTACAGATAAGACATCCACATAATTAATTATAATAACATGCGACTAAAGAGCTAGACAATTAGGAAGTTCATGAAAAGCATGCGGCATTCAGGGTAGCCAGATACATCGACCTTGACCTTTCTTCCAATGCTAAGTTTGGATGCTTTCCGGAACTTGATCCACCTAGAAGTAGCTGCCAAGCGCCCATCAGTCGAGTTAATAGCATAGCGTCCCTCGATTTGTAGTCCTTCGCTCTGCATCGTGTAGTCTATTGTGACATTTCGTCTGACCTAGAGTTGCTTTGTGGCACTCTTAGGCATTTTCTAAGTCAAAGCAAGAGATAGACGCATAATTACTAAGAGCAATGCACTGAATCATGTGAAACTTGAGAAGACATTCAAAGCAATTTATCTACCGCAATATACTCACAAACATAATCCGGTGAGACATTATGATGACACAAGTGTAGGATATGCTCTGAGAAGGCACTACCCGGGGTGATGAAGGAGCTTGTGCCAGTGCCTGTGCTGGGGCGGGTGCGGTAGCTGGTACTGGTGCAGGAGATGGTGCCACAAATTGTAGAGGGGCTGGTGCAGGAGCTAGAAGGTCCAGAACCGGTGTCAGCGCCAACAACTTGATGCTAGAGTCCTTCTGAGGGGTAGCTAAGCAGACTGTAGGGATGGTAGAGGCAGATGAGATGTGTACAAGCAAAACGGTCTCTTATACAATAGTTACTCACAAGACAGTGATTAGACGATATGATGAGTATACAAGCAAATTAAGTTACTACCTCCATTCTTTCTCCTTAGGTCAACAAGTGCTGGAGCAGGAACTAGGGCCAGTGCCGGTGTGGGTGCCAGCAGCTTGATGCTGGTTACCTTCTGCGGGGTAGGTAAGGGGACTGCAGGAGTGGTCAGAGAGGCCTATGAGATGTTTACAAGCAAAATGGTTTCTTATACAATAGTTACTCTTAGATAGAGATGAGAGTATACAAGAAAATTAAGTTACTACCTCTATTCTTTCTCCTAAGGTCAACAGGTGGCGTTGCAGGAACTGGGGCCGGTGCCGGTTCCAGCAGCTTGATGCTGGCAACCTTCTGGGGGGTACATAAGGGGAAGCGAACTGGAGAAGTGGTCAGGTTCATATGATGAGTAAATACAATGGTGTAGAATAGTTAGTCGCAAGAAAATCATTAGAGGTTGTGATGAGTATAGAAGCAAATTAATTAGTACTATCTCTGTTCTTGGTCCTTAGGTCAACAGGTGTACGAGGGCATGCAAGTATCTGCCTAGGCTTGCTAAAATCGAATGTTACCTTGTCCCCCTGCTTTAGACCATTCTCGTGGACATACTTGGACCAACCTTGGCCACCCAAATAGGTGGTGGCCGTCATCTGGAAGACATCCACATCATATAGTTGCTGCATGCCTTTAGGGCCCTAGCTATACAGAGTTAGAAACTTGTCGTTTCCGAACATCTTGTTTATAATGGGTCGAGCGACACAAGGGACAACCTTCATGAGAAAATTGATAGAGAAGTAAGGTGACAACACAAAAAGTGAGATACAAGATCTTACATTAAGTCGGTCTAAACCACTTGGAATCCATACCTGATATAGTACTAGCTGATAACAATAACATGGAAATCATAACATGTGAATTGTGGATTTCCAAATTATACCCACTTCTTAGAGAGGTCACTGCTCACCTGGGTACTATGTTGGCGCTTCCTCGTCGTGTAGACAATGTCTGCTTTTGGTGTGGGCATCAGCAATCAACTAGCCTCTACAATAGCGTCTGCTTCTGCAACAGCACCTTTAATCTGCATAAATAGCAACAGAGCTCAACAGTTCAATACAATACTTAGTAGTCATATACTAACTGTATGAGATAGTTAGACAGATCCAGATATGGATTCACATAAACACAGTGCCAAAATTAATAAAACCACACATATGTTTCTGAATATCTGATAAGCATGAATGACACCAAGTGGGTAATAATTAAATCAGACTGCACCATGGTAATAAGGGTATTAAGAAAAAATACCTTTCTCTTTAAGCTGGGGCCTCCCAGCTGGTCAGTGGCCTTGTGCTTGTTTGGTGAGTAGTGGTATTGGCCGCATCCTGCGACATATGGAGGTATCATCCTGTTTTGCCACACTTGGAGCACCGCACGTTCGCAGGTATGTACCACCGTGCTACAGTAAATAAAGAAGAGATGGTGTCACAGAGGCTTCCACAAAAATAGGATGCGGTCAGAGAAAACTTTTAGCACAAGGATACATCCAGGTTGCAGCCAACCACTTTTAGCATTGGAAAGAATGGAAGAGCGCAACGAATATACTACTACATTACCTTCTCAGGCAACTTTTAAGGAAACCGACGAGACCATCCCTATCCATAGTGGTCGTGCACGCCACTGACCCATAGTTCTCCATACAAATCTGACGCAAAATCCACTACACATTACGAGTAGCAACTAAAGGTTACAGAAGTGAAGAACACCAAAATCGAACCCAACCAAATACCCCAATCAGAACAGCGGTGACCATGCCTCGATCCTGAATCCTTACGAAATCAGTACCTCCCCAAACCCCCAAACCCCCACCCCCACCCAAATGACCCAATCGATCAGAGTAGAGGGAAAATATCCTGATTAGGTGATTCGAGGTGAGAAATAAGCAAGAACTCCACAATCAAAGCATACCGAATACTACTACTAGTACTAATAGTACCCCCAATGGCCCAATCGGAAGCAAATTAAACAAATATGGATTTCGAGGTGAGTAAATACACCCACCTATTTCAGCAAGAACTCCCCAATCGAAGGTGCACCAGTTCCAACAGCTGCTTGTTGGATGGGAGCTAGCTAGTGGTGGTTTCTTGTCTTGTTGTCGGTAGAAAGGCATGGGAAGGGGAGTAGTAGTACCAATAGTAGGGTTGGGCAGTACACTTTTTCTACAATAAGTATTTTTAAGTGGCAGTGGCCGGAACATTTTGCCGGGAGAGATTCCCGAATTTTTGATCCCAGCTATCACATGGGGCCTACAGCTGTTTCAAGCAGGACCCATGTCAGGGGTAAGTTTAAGCGGGTCCCACATAAGGGGGTGAGATAATTGACCGAGCCAACCTCCTCCTTCCCTTGGTACTCCTTCCAAGGACCAAGAAAATCGCCCCTCTTCGAATCAAATTGATCCCAGCTTATATAGTATATCCTTTTGTTGATTCGGCTCATGGAGCATTGAGGGAAGGGGAGGGCTAGCAACATAGGGCACCAACGCTGGGGCCTCAAAAACCGTTTAGGCACCGATAAAAGCATAAGCACAGATTTCAGACTAGAAACACACACAAACACACATATATATACATACTAATATATGGAATAGTTTCCAATTACAGTTCTTCTAACAAAGGCCTAGAAATCATAAGGTAGCTCCATATTACAGAACTACGATAGTAGCGAACCAATCATGGGATAGCTCTACACCCCAAGAGTTTTGCAACTGGGCTAGTGGTCATGAGACTACGCATGACACCAAAAGTACACCCCTGATGATCAGCAGCCCTGCATCAAATCCATCCAGAAGCAGTGTAACCGATCCACATCCTCAGGTGTAGGCTCATCAATGAACATGTCATTGTCTTTACCATCAAAGTACTCTTCGGTCGTCTGCTTCTGCTATTAGTAGATTAACAGATATGTTTATAGAGAAACATCAAAGACACAGAACCTAAACATTTGTCATTCTACAGATATACCTTGTCATCTAGCATAGCGGTAGTACCAGAAATGAAACCCGTTTCATGCAGCTTGCGCTTTTTCTCTCCCACCTTCTCCAAGTTGATCTAGATGCTTAGGAGCTACCTCTGTTAGTTGATCTAGTTGATCAACATGTGCTTCCCCTACTTGATCTTGATGATAAAGATGTGCTTCCCCCAGTTCATATGAGGATCATATGGTTCACCATGAAATACCCATCTAACATATGTGCTTAGCATCCCAAATGTAAAAATATGGTCTTCCACTATACTTTTAGGCAGCACCATACGATTCACACACAACCGACAGGGGCAATGTACTTTTGAGTTATCACAATGAGCTCTAACAAAACCCATAAATGGTAGAACACCAAGGATATATGTTTAGCGCTGCCTAATGGAGCAATCTCTATCCAAAATCTGCCCATCTGTGTAATTATGACATACAAGGTTGGTTATTATTAAAATAAAAGAAGGAAACATATGGATGGAGTAAAAAAACTATATATGCCTATGTATTTCAGCAAACATATTGACAACAAAAATCGCCGAAGGTATTAGTAACAGAAATTGAATGCAAAATAAACTATGATCATGCAAATTGAAGATAAATTAAACTACGTATTTGAGGACGCAAATCGGGTGAAAGGGTAATAAAATTCCAACCAGATCGAGCTAGAGATAGAAGGACTACCGTGGGATTGACGTGCCCACCGGTACATCTCAAGAAGACCGACAAGTAGGGAAAGCTTGTTCGCGCACGGTGTGTGGAAGCGGATGAGGAGCGGCTGTGAGCGTGTCTGTTTTGTGGGCAAGGGGGTGAGGAGCTAGGCGGCGGAGGGTGGAAGTTATTACACATCATGAAGGGGTGGGGAGGGATAACTTTGGAAATTCTGACCTACCCTGCTTTGGGCACCACCATATACGTGGCCCACCTGCCAGTCAACATGGATAAAAATTATCCAAAAGTTGTCAAAGTACAAGTTTATGTTTCACCATGGAAACTAATGCACATAGAATAACACTTTGTGAATGAATGGCTTTATTTCAACATATATTTAATTTCGTCCCTATTTTTTTCAAAAATGGCCAAATTTGGAAATTTGAAAGTAAACTTCAAATTTTGAAATAGACATATTGGTTGATTTTCCAAGATGCACCGATATACCAAATGCGTACACGTCATCATAAATTATGGCCATGACCTTGGTCACCTTTTTTTTGGACGATGTTTTTGAAAGCCTTGAATTGTTTGATAACTTCCAAAAATGCCCAAAAACTCATTTAAATATTGGAAAGCAACTCTCATTGGCATGCGGGTATAGAGTGTAACAGCGCATCTGAGTGGCCCCACGTCGGAGCAGCGTATGTTTGAAGCTTCGACCTCAAAATTTTGGTACTGCGCCCAAACATCGCACACATCCATGCAAATATCCCGCGCATCCATTCAGACATACTTCATATTTTTTTAGAATTCATAATTCCTCTTTTATCCGTGCTCCTCTTGTTTGAAAGCCTTGAATTAATGTTCATTAATTTTGGCAGATGTCTATCAAGTCATTAAATGCTGGAAAGCATACATGCTTGTGGGTCTATCTGACGGGGACAGCATCCCAAGTGGGAGTAGCGTACCTTAGAAGCTTCAACTTCAAAATTTCAGCAGAGCGCCGAAATATCCCACCCATTCAAGCAGCCCGCCAATCCATTCAAACATCTAGCCCCAAAAATTATTTTATTGCACAAAGTTTGCCTAGAAGTTTGAAAGGGCATTATACATTGTGTGAAAAAAGGGGGCGGTGGAATTTTGAGCCATCATCTTTGTAGTTGCTCCACAACAAAACGGATTGTTGTTACTTGGAAATTCGAAAACAAACTTCAAATTTGGAACCAGACATATTGGTTGAGTTGCCAAGATGCACCGATCTACCGAATGCAGACACGTTATCACGAACTATTTCCATGACCTTGGTCACCTTTTTTTGGATAATGGTCATCTTCCTGAAAGCCTTGAATTGTTTGAAAATTTCAAAAAATGCCTAGAAACTCGTTTAAATGCTGGAAAGCAAATCTCGCTGGCGTGTGGGTCTACACGATGACAGCGCATCTGAGAAGCCCCAGCCAGAGTAGCATATGCTAGAAGCTTTGACTTCAAAATTTTGGTACGACGCCCAAACATCGCACCCAATCATTAAATATCACGCGCATCAATTCAAATATGCTTCACCTCTTTCTAGAATGCAAAATATGTAGTTATGCATCGATCTACTAAACATGGACACGTTATCATAAACTATGGCAAACATATTGCCATGACCTTGGTCATCTCATTTGAAAGCCATGAATGTTCATACATGGTACACCATATTGTTAAACAAGTTTCTTCGAAAGTTGTCAAATTTTAGCATACTTTTTCATGGAAACTAGGAAGTGCACATAACAAAATACTCTGTGAAAGAAAGACATTGCTTCAATTATATATTTTTTATTTAGATCTTTCTTTCAAAATGTCCCAAATTAGGCTGCATTATTAGCATTCATATCAAGAAGATGAGGGGTTGTTTGGTTAAGCTTATCTATTGCTTTTAGCTTTATTTTATAAGAGACTTCAGATTTTGCTATTGGCTTATACCATCATTCAGTTATGTTAGAGTAAAAGATAAACAACAAAGCCAAAAACACGTTTCTCGCTTTATAAGCCAAAAATCAAAAGCCAAAATTAGAGCCCAACCAAACAGCGCCTAAATCTCACAGAACTCTTGATGTTTCTCCCTTGTTTTAGTACTTGGGTACCTTTAATTGTTTAACAAAAATATAACCAAGCAGGGTATCATCAATGTGTAGATGAAATTTTGAGATACTTTCATTAAATTGCGGTAACACCATTCTATTCCACTAATATATATATATATATAACCATATGGTTTGAACATATTATTGAGAATTCACGGAATCCTAAACCATAAAATCTAAACCCCTAAACCCTAACCAAGCAGGTATCGTGCACTTATAGATCAAAATTTGAGATACTTTTGTTAAATTGGGTAACCCCATCATGTTCCATGTATATAAGCATAAAGCTTGAACATTATTGAAAATTCCTGAAACCCTAATCCCTAGATAAACCCCTAAAACCCAAACCGTAGACCCCTATACCCCAAAACCTGAACAAGCACGTAGCATGCACTTATAGATCAAAATTTGAGATACTTTCGTTAAATTGGGTAACACCATTCTATTTGACGAATATAATCATAAATCGTTGGCATTATCAAAAATTACCTAAACCCTAAAACCCTCATCCCAAAAACCCTAACCAAGCAGGTGCCATGCACTCATAGATCAAAATTTTAGATACTTTCATTATTTCAGGTAATGCCATTTTATTAGACTAATACAAGCATAAATCCTAAGCATTATTGAAAATTTGCTAAACCATAAACCAGAAACAACCCATAAAACTAAACCATATTACCCTAAACCCTCGACCCATAAACTCTAACCAAGCAGGTATCATGCACTGATAGATCAAAATTGGAGATACTTTCATTAAATTGCGGCAACGCTATTCTATTCCATGAATATAAGCATAAAGCTTGAACAATATTGAAAATTTCCGAAACCCTAAACCCCTAAAACCGAAACCCTTACCAAACACGTAACATGCACTTATAGATCCAAATTTGATATACTTTCATTAAATTTTCTATTTGACAAATATAAACATAAATATTTAGCATTATCGAAAAATTCCCTAAACCCTAAATAAACCCTAAAACCTAAACCTTAATAAAACCTGAAACCCCCAACCCTCAACCCATAAACCCTAACCAAGCAGGTATCATGCACTTATAGATCAAAATTTGAGATACTTTCAATGAATTAGGTTACACCATTCTATTCGACGAATATAAGCATAAAGCCTGAGCATTATTAAAAATCTCTAAAGCCCCTAAACCCTATACAATCCATAAAACCTAAACCGTAAAACCCTAAACCCTTGACCCATAAACCCTAACCAAGCAGGTACCATGCACTTAAAGATCAAAATCTGAGATACTTTCATTAAATTGTGGTAATGCCATTCTATTATAGGAATATAAGTATAAAGCTTGAACTTTATTGAAAATTACCAAAACCCTAAACCCCTAAAACCCAAACCCTTACCAAACACGTAACATGCACTTATAGATCAAAATTTGATATACTTTCATTAAATTGGTAATGTTGTTCTATTCGAAAAATATAAGCATAAATGTTGAGCATTATCAAAAAGTCCCTAAACCCTAAACAAACCCTAAAATCTAAACCCTAAAACCCTAAACCCTCATAAACCCTAACCAAGCAGGTATCATGCACTTAAAGATCAAAATTTGAGATACTTTCAATGAATTAGGTAATGCCATTCTATCCGACGAATACAAGCATAAAGCCTGAGCATTATTGAAAATTCGCTAAACCCTGAAACCCTATACAATCCATAAAACCTAAATCGTAAAACCCTAAAACCCTAAATCCTAACCAAGCAGGTACCGTGCACTTATAGATCAAAATCTGAGATTCTTTCATTAATATGCGGTAACGCCATTCTATTCCACGAATATAACCATAAAGCTTGAACATTATTGAAAATGCCCTAAACCCTAAACCCTAAAACCCGCCTAAACGTCCCTAGAAAATGAGGTATCATGCACTTGTAGATCTAAATCTTAGATATACTTTCATAAAATTGTGTAACCGCCATTCCATTCCACGAATATAAGCATAAAGAAGCTTAAACATTATCGAAAATTCCCCAAAAACCTAAACCCTAAATCCCTAAACCCTAAAAACCATAAACCCTAAACCCTCATCCCATCAATCCCTTATCAAGCAGGTATCATGCACTTATAGATCAAAATCCGAGATACTTTCATTAAATTGTGATAACACCAGTCTATTCCACGAATATATATAAGCATATATATAAAGCTTGAACATTATTATTGGAAATTCTCTAATAAATCCTAAAACCTAGAAAACCCTAAACCGTCAATCCTGAACCCTAAACCCTAAATACCAACCTTAAACTCCTAAACCCTAAAATCCTAATCCATATACCATAAACCCTAAACCCCAAAACCCTCAAGCCAAAAAATACGAACCCTAAACCCCAGGCTATATATATCTTGTGTGAAAACTAGGGCATTGCGATTTTGAGCCATACTTATTTGTAGTTTCTTCATGACAAAAGCCATTGTCGTCGCTTGAAAAATTGAAAATAACTTCAAATTCAGAAGATTCCTTTGTACATAATATTTTAAATGCAACACACTAATCTACCAAATATGGAGATGTTGTTATAAACTATATCAAAGATATGGCCACGATCTTGGTCATCTGGTTTGGAAGTCATGCATATTCATAGATGGTACACCATATGTCGTATGACAAAATTAAAGCCATTATTATCGATTGGGGCTTTTAGAATAACTTCAAATATGGAAGCTCTTTTTGTAAACAATGTTGAAATAATGCCAATATCCACCAATCTACCAAACATGTTACATTATCATTAAGTATGGTAACACATATGGCCTTACAATGGTCATCTAGTTTTTGATAGCCATAAATGTTCAAACATGGTACGCCATATTGTCAAACGAGTTTTTCAAGAGTTATCAAATTTTATATATTTTTCATGAAAATTAGCTAATGCACATAGTGAGACACCAACGTAGAAATAAATGGTTGTATTTCGTTTTAGATTTTGTTTCTTTATTTTTTTTAAAGCTGGCCCAAATTTGGTGTCATTACCATTCATATCAAAAAGTTGAAATCTTGCAAAACTCTCGGTGGTTCTCCAATATTTGAATAATTCGGTACATTTAAATTATTTTTACAAAGTCAAGAGCAAGCTATATCACACACTTTGTAGTTTGTAATTAGACATACTTACTTTAAATTGTCAAAAGGTTATTTTATTGCACATCTTCAGCTAGAAAGCTTGGAAACTCATGAAAGTAGGGCATTATCCATCAAATCTAGAATCTCCTTTTGTAAACAATTGCTTGAAATGCCAAGATGCACCGATTTACCAAATATGAACACGTTTGTAAGCTTGATTAGCGAATATGCTTCAATGTACGGAGTAGTACAAAACATGAAAAAGGTACAGAAACTTTGGTTGTGACCTTGCTCCTCTTGTTTAAAAGCCTTGAATTATTGTTAATTAATTTAGACTGATGTCTATCAAGTCATTAAATCCTAGAAAGCATACATGCCTATGGGTCTATGTCACGGGGACAACATCCCAATTGGGAGCAGCATACCTTAGAAGCTTCAACTTCAGAATTTCGGCAGAGTGCCCAAATATCCCGCCCACCCATTCAAACATCCCGCCCATCCATTCAAAACATCTAGCCCCAAAAATTATTTTATTGCACAAATTTAGCTTGGAAGCTTGAAAGGAAGTTATACATTGTGTGAAAAAGGGGTGGTGGCATTTTGAGCCATCATCTTTGTAGTTGCTCCACAACAAAACACATTGTTGTTACTTGGAAATTCAAAAACAAACTTCATATTTGGAACCAGACATATTGGTTGATTTGCCAAGATGCATCGATGTACCAAATGTGGACACGTCATCATAAACTATTTCCATGACCTTGGTCACCTTTTTTTGGACCATGGTGATCTTCTTGAAAGCCTTAAACTGTTCGAAAATTTCACCAAATGCCTAGAAACTCATTTAAATGCTGGAAAGCAACTCTCGCTGGCGTGTGGGTTTAGACGGCGAAAACACATCTAAGAGGCCCCACGCAAGAGTACCGTATGCTAGAAGCTTCGACCTCAAATTTTGGTATGGCGCCCAAACATCGCATCCATCCATTAAAATATCCTAGGCATCCATTCAAACATGCTTCACCTCTTTCTATAATGCAAATTTCCTCTTCTATCCCTGCTCCAGAAACAAGAATCCAAGGAGCACTACAATAACAGAGGGATATAGGTGGTAAATTTGCATTCTCCTGATACGTCGTAAACGTTTCTATAATTTTTGATGCTCCATGCGTGTTTTATATCAAATTTCTTATGTTTTGTTCACACTTTGAGGTATTTTTATACATTTTCTGGAACTAACCTATTAACAAGATGCCACAGTGCCAGTTGCCTGTTTTCTGCTGTTTTTGGTTTCAGAAAAGCTAGTAAGGAAATATTCTTGGAATTGGATGGGACAAAAGACAAAGTTAATATTTTACCCAAACAAGATGGAGTCCAAAGCAGAGACGGAGGAGGGCGCCTTGGCAGCAACACCCTAGGGTGGCACGGCCCCCCTGGGCACGCCGCCACCTGGTGTGGGACCCTTGGGCCACCACCGACCTTGCCCTTTTGCCTATAAAAGTGTCCCGATGCGAAAACCCTAAGGACCCGATTAGAAATCCACGAAAGAGTCTTTAAACGCTGCCATATCCATCCCTAGATCGGGGGATCCGAAGTTCTTCCCGGCACCCTACCGGAGGGGAGAGATCATCCTGGAGGCCTTCTTCATCACCATGTCTGCCTCCGGTGTGTAAGCCATGAATTTGGGAAATATTAATAATACTAGAAGAAATCTTGACGCGATCAAGGGAGACAGACGGTTCAACGACCAACTATATGACTGGAATAAATTTTCCAGCCGTATAGTTCTGGTCGTATAGTTGGCGTCACCACCGCCTCCTCAAATAGTTTCACCCCATGCAACTGGATCAAAGAGACGACACACAAAACACCCAGAAACCATCGAAACCTCACCTCCGGAAGGCATTTGGAGGGGGAACTCATCCACCAGGGATCCATCTTTGCCCTGCGCAGATTCGGGAGGCTAAGACATCGATCTTGATCATCCACCGCTGCATCACCACCATCTCTATCCATCCCATCTACAACTTGTCTAGATCTTGTTTTAATTTCCATACTCATGGATTTATACAAGTACTATTCATCTATGATAGATTCCATTGTTATTGCCATGATGTTGATCGCCTCCATGTGTGAGTAGATCATTAGTTCTTGGGTAGATGGAGAAACCCTAGTATGAGATTGAAATAAGATAAAGTCTATTATGATATTCATCGCTGTGACCATGTGTTAGATTGTCTTCATCCTGATGTTGAGAGAAGTCGACCTCTCAATATTTGCCTCTCATGGGGACTTGATGGAGGGAACTACTTGTTGGTAGACGGAGGTGTGCTGGCACTTACAGTGACTATAAAGTTGTTGGCACTCCTTACGTATCAACTTGGGAAACCGAGGAAACTCATAGAACACTATCCATGCCATGGGATATGTCCTATGGGATTATGTCCCTTAATAGCGTAGTTATTCGATTGATGTCGATTGCTGAGTGTTGTGGTTATGAGGATGATGTGAGCAGTGGTTGCTGCCTATTTTTTCAAATACGGAGTTCCTCCCACACATACATAGTTGAGAATGTTCATGATAATAATCTTTACCTTAGCTCTTCATAAGGCTAGTGGTGTATCCGCTTCTCCCTGAGAACGCTTTTCCCTATTGAAGTTCCAATATCTCTTGCATACGCGATACTTACTTTCTATATTCAGTTGTTATACTTTATTTATTGTTGCTCTTATACCAAAAACTCCAAAACACCTTTTTACACAATACTCGCATTTTATCTTGTCACTTAGAACTTTATTTAGCATTTCTATTGTAATATTTATTTCAAGAGTTCTTAGACTTCATACTCCTGCTCCCTGTGGGATCGATATCTTTATTTCGAAACTGGCTACAAACGATTTGTGCACTTGCAGTCATCAAGCTATTTTCTGGTGCCGTTGCTGGGGAGCTAAGAGCTGTATGTCTTTTAGTATTTTATTATTTATTTTTGACTTGCTAAGTTTTGTTTTGAGTTATAGGTTTCCACCAACATGATGGAGTCTGAGCATATGACTAGTGCTAACCCACTCAACCACTTTGGGAAGCCCTATGCTATTTATAAAATAGACAACTCCAATGAGAAAACAAGGGGGTTTGAAATAAATCATCTACTACTCGTTATTCTACACAAGAAGCAATTTACTGGAGACGAAGAACATCCTAATCCATATGAGCATATTGAATGTTTCAAAGATATATGTGGCACTTTTCAATTGATGGGATATACCGCTGATGAGGTAAGGGTTAAACTTTTTAGTCATACTTTGACTAGTACAACTCTCTCATGGTATAGATCTCTACCCCTTAAGCCACTGCTACTTGGGATAATCTAGCCTGTGAATTTCTAGAAAAATATTCTCCATTATCAAAATCTTTTGGAATCAGGTGTCTTATAATGACTTGGAGGAACCATTCTAATGAAGGACTAGTAAGAGCTTATATCGGATTTAAAGATTTACTACGTCTATGTCCTCATCATGATTTGCCTAAATGGTATATATTGCTTATCTTTTATGGCGGTTTAATTGAACCTAATAAAATTGAACTAGACTCTTTCGCAGAAGGAGCCTTTATGAATCTTCCTATAACTAAAGCTTGGGCTTTACTTAATAGAATTCGTGATCATAGGGTTTCATGGAATTTTGGTCTAGGAAGTGAAGGAGGCGTAGAAATAGAACATGATTGTATTCATGACTATAATAAAAAGGGCCATGTTAAAGAATTATCTAAAGAACTTTATTTGGATTCAGATCTCTTGTTGCAAGTTGTTAAAGCTTTTACAGAACATATCAAAGCTCCAAAAGAGGGTGCTGTCAAATATGATCCACCACCCAAACCTGAGAAGAAGAGAGAAGTTAAAGCAACACTGGCCTCCCTAGAGCCAATACATGAGATGCCTTTCCCTAACACTGCACAAAAGCATATTCTTGAATATGAATTGGTCAAAGAAGTACAAGAGAAGAAGGAAGAAGAAAGTATGCCATAAGTCGTGGAACGTCTGGAAGAAACCAAAGATGAAGAGGTAACCAAGGAAGCAATTATGGCTATGTATGCACATTGTAGCATAGTTGAACTTGATGAAGAGACTCCCGTATTGGTTGAAGGTTAAACAAAGGTAAAAGATGTGGGTAAGCCTATTCTTCCCTACATATTTAAAGAAACCCCGCATTATGGTTTATGCGGTCTTGGCACTGAAGTTAATGTTATATCTTATGATTTCAACTTAGAAATAAAAGAAGAAATAGAATCAGCTACAATTGAAAATACTGATATGACAATTATGTTATCCAATAAAAATCTTAGAATTCCAATGAGAGTAGTTGATGATGCAACTGTCACAATTGCCAACAAAAACATTCCTATCGATTTTGTAGTTGTTGATATGCCAGCTGACACTCTTTGCCCAATTATATTTGGAAGAAACTTTTTGAGTGATATAGGTGCCTATGTTGACCGGAAAAGGAATTCCACTTTTCCAAATTTAAAGACAGGCCTCCACAAATACAAGAAGAAGAGGAAGAGAAAACTATTGAGGAAATGGCGGCTCTTTTCTTTAATAATCAAGAAGAAGAAATAAATGAAGACTCAAATTATGAAGAAATAGTTATGAAGGACAGGTCCCTAGAAGAACTAGAAGATGATTTTGCTTCACTTCCCATTATGGGACCTCCAACTGATGAGGCTTTTGAAGAGCCGGGAAAGAGAGGGGACAAGGAATTACCACCCCCAGAGTTGAAGACTCTACAGATAATCTTAAATTCAGGTTTTAGATGATACAAATAAATTTCCTATTATTATTAGTGCTAAACTTTCAGGAGAAGAAGAATAAGAACTCATGAAAATACTTAAGGAACATCGCAATGCCTTTGAGTACTCAATGGATGATTTGAAGGGTATTAGTCCCATGATAATCGTCCATCGGATATTCATGGAAGAAGGTGATAAACCAGTTGCTAAATTTAAGAGAAGATTGAGGCCTGAAATGAAGGAAGTGGTAAGAAAAGAAATTATATGCCTACTGGACGCAGGTATAACCTATCCTGTTAAAGAAAGTGAATGGGTAAGTCTTGTTCATTGTGTCCCTAAGAAGGGCGGTTTTACTATTGTTCCTAATGAAAACATTGAATTGATACCTACTAGAACTATTGTTGCGCATAGGATGTGCATAGACTTTAGGAAATTAAACAAAGAAACTAGGAAAGATCACTATCCTTTATCGTTCATAGATCAAACCTTAGAAAGCTTAGCAAACCACACTCATTTTTGCTACTTGGACGGATACTCTGGTTATTCTCAAATAGCTGTTCATCCGGATGACCAACTTAAAACAACTTTCATTAGTCCTTATGGTTTACATGCTTACCGACGTATGCCTTTTGGTTTATGTAATGCTCCAGCTACTTTTCAAAGATGCATGATTGCTATTTTTGCGGATTTTATAGAACTGGTTGTTGGAAATATGCCCTAGAGACAAATAGTAATAAGGACTATTATCATATTTCATAACTGTATTGAGTGGAAACATCAATACACGTGTGATATATAAACAACTAGGGGTTCCTAGTGAAACTCTAGTTACTGGTTCATTGGTCAACAGATGATCATGTTTCCTGATCATGTGGCATTTATGCTAGTTGGAAATGGAGTCAACTCATTCCGAGAATGAGATGATGAACCAATACCCAACCTAAACATCGTGACCTGATCATGTCACGAAGTTCAAGTTACGATGGTTAGAAATGGATCCGCGTATACTATTCCTTAGACCGTGAGGCTATATCAATCACTGTCTCTCGAGAGTGCTTAGATAGCATCAAGCGCCACTTGGTAATATAGTGGTTATAAAGGTGTGTTCAGGTACTCGCAGGAAACCGTAGAGGAAATATATGTCAAGGGAGGGATTTGTCTATCCACGTGACGGAAAGATACTCAAGGGCCCTGTTGGCCCAAAATATATCGAGCTTGTTGGGGAACCCCAAGAGGAAGGTATGATGAGCACAGCAACAAGTTTTACCTCAGTACAAAACCAAGGTTTAATCGAACCAGTAGGAGCAAGGAAACACCCCAAAGGTGTTGCTAGCTGAGCCTTGGCAGGGCGCACTACCGGTGGTAGTGGCAACGTGGAGACCTGCACAACACAACCACAGAACTTTGCCCCAACTTACGATGAGGTTGTAAATCTCACCGGTTTTGCTGAAAACAAAGGATTAAACGTATCGAATGGAAGGAAGTAATAGTTTGCAGAAAGTAAACACAAAGCAGTAAATAGTTGATTGTAGATTGTATGTAGAAGAAAGGACCGGGGTCCATAGTTCACTAGAGGTGGCTCTCCTTAAGATAGATAACATGCTGGGTGAACAAATTACAGCGGGGCAATTGACAAACATCGAGAAAGCATACAAGCATATACTAATCATCTTGACTCCTTTGGAACTTGATTGGGCATTACAACGTTATACATAGACCGCCATCCAACTGCATCTATGACTAATAATCCACCTTCAGGTTATCATCCGAACCACCTCCAGTATTAAGTTGCAAGCAACAGATTATTGTATTACAAATTGCACGTAATGTAAACAATATGATTATTCTATGAGCAAAGGATTGTTGTTTTCTCCCTAGTAGCAACAGCACATCTAGTACCTTAGAGATTTCTGTGACTTCCCCAGATTACCAGAGGCATGAACCCACTATCAAGCATAAATACTAACTCTTGGAGTTGCTAGCATCTACTTGTCCAAGATAGCTACTAACAATGGAAAGCATGCAAGATCACAAATAACAAAGACATGATAGAATCAATAATCAATCTAAAATAGCATCTCAATGTCCATCAGATCCCCGCAAACACAACATGCAGAATTACAAATAGATGATCTTGATCATGAACGGAGCTCACAAGATCTAGACATTAATGCACAAAGGAGGAGAACCAGCCATCTAGCTACTACATGGACCCGTAGTCCAGAGATGAACTACTCACGCATCACACCTGAGGCTTGCATGGTGATGAAGAAGGCCTCCAGGGTGAATTCCCCTCTCCGGCAGGGTGCCGGGAAGAGCATCAGATCCCTCCCGATCTAGGGATGGAGATGACAGCGGCTACAGACTCTTTCGTGGAATTTTGATCGGGTATCTAGGGTTTCCATATCAGAGGCAATATATAGGCGGAAGGAGAGGCCGAGGGGGTGCTGGGGTCGGCTAGACCACCCCCTGGCGCGGGCCAGGCCTGGCCGCGAGGCCAGGCTCCAGCCCCTCTCCGTCTCGTATTCTGGCTCCAACTATCTCCCAGTAAAATAATGACTTTGGCTTTTGTCCGTCCAATTCCGAGAATATTCATTTTCTGACTTTCCTGGAACCAAAAACAGCAGAAAATAGGCAGCTGGCACTATGGCTCTTGTTAATAGGTTAGTCCAAGAAATCATATGAAAAGTACTCCAAAGTGTGGAGGAAACACAAGAAAGTAGATAAAACCAAGCATGGAACAAGAAAAATTATAGATACATTTGCAATGTATCAGGCCCACTCGGAGAAGTTATATCCAATAGATGCGTAGCATGTGATTTGATCACAGGGATATCACTTGTCAGAATGAGTCAAGTATCATTTTTTGGTAACGAGATTGAACACGACATGGTGATGTCATTGATCAGATCTCGGGCAATGCAAGTATCGAGAGCCAAAGGGAATAAGATTCGACTGTCTCGGTTCAAACGACGAAAGATCTTCGTGGAACGCACAGGGGTCACATGGCCATCCAGGTGCCTCTGTCAATCATTAGTGCGGGAGTGTCTCAACCATGTCTAGAGTGTTCCCGAACCGTGGGGTATCATGCTTAAGGGCTTGATGATTCTTAGAGAGTGTTTATAGGATTGGTAGAATCGCCGAAGAATAGTAGAGAGAAAACTGGAACGATTTCGGTAAGTCTGAAGGATGTCCAGAGTGGAGGTGGAAGGTGTTCCATGGCCACGGAGGTTGCATAATATGTGAATAAATATTAAATATTGATTTAGTCATTTATTCATAATTATTCAATAAAGAGAAAATCAATTTAAAAGGTCAAAAGGCTTAATGGGCCAATTCCCGGACGGGAGAGGGCCCATTAGGGAAAGGAGAGAGGGAGAAGGGGCAAGGGGTCGCCGGCTGGGCCTAGCCCTCCCCCCATGCGAGGCCTACTAGGGCCGGCCGGCGGTTGCCCCTCCCCCTCCTCTCCTTTAGTCTCACCTCGGGACTTTGAGGGAGGTAGTACCTCCTTTTTCCCTATATATAGTGGGGGTATTTGGCTAGATAAATACACACAATATTAAATAAAGGTCTTCTCACTTTTGGGAGGACCTCCAGTTGATATTCTCTCTCTCTCTCTCCTCTCTCTCTCTATATCTCTCTCTCTATCTCTCTCTGTCTCTCTCTCTCTCTCTCTCTCATGACCGTGGTCCCAAGTCCGGACTGCGCGAACGAGAGACATCTTCACCGTGGAGCACCATCGCGCTGTGAGATTCGGATCCAGGAGCTCTACTTCCGCAACTGCTACTAGATCGGGGAAGCGGGAGTCATCGTCAGGCACTGGACATGTGTAACTCCCCACGAGGTATCGTACTTGAGGCACTCAAGTCGCTGGAGCCGCACGAGCGCAAGGACTTCATCACGACCTTAAGGTCAGCTTCGGCTCGTCTATATAAACCACGGTCTCCTGGGCGTTGACAGCGCTTTTCGGTCTTCATGGGTAAATTCGTGAAAAGCCCCTCCCGTTACTGTATTACTAATAGATAGGTCCTGGCGCATCAGGGGTCAGGGGCGAAGGGTAAAATTTATTGTTTTCATGCGTGGAACCCCTGCAGTGTTATCAGAGCTAGATCTATCTGTAGTAATGCTAGTACAGGTAGAACACACGAGATGTAGCGTGTAGGCGTTGATCTTTTAGTTGTTAACCTCCAACGTGTACTTGTGTATATCGCAGTAATGCTTGATGAAGCGGCCCCTAACCGACTTTACGCTTTCATTTGCGAGACTGGTCCATGCTTGGCATACGGCTTGTACCATATAAAGTGGCTTAGGGGGTGTCTGTCTCTCTCGCATTAGTTGGTATGCCGTTTGCAATAGAGGGCCCCGAAAGGGGTGTAGTAGAGACACCTACTTGATCAGTCTTGTGCTGAAAGTTCGTAGGTAAGAAAGGTTCATGTGCGAAAGCCCATTCAGCCACGTAAAACATGCAAAGATAAAGTAGAGGCATCTAACTTTGTTTTATAGGGGGGTGTTGCTTTGTGATATGGTTATGGCCAAGGTAAAGTGATTACCTTATGTTACGTAGTAGTAGATAGTCACGAAGGTGACGGACTACCACGCCAGAAAGACACCGGTACCCTGGTGTCTATGGCGCCAGAACCCTGGCGCCGGAATCCGGTGACGACGGATGGAGATGACGACGTGAAGGACCATATCACATCGCATTTACATTCAATGTTATTGTTTGTATATCTTATTGTGAGCTAGTATTAGATACTCGACGGTAGCCTAATAAGACGATCCCTGTTAAAATTACCAACGATTGTGTTCCCCCTTAGTGTGCACCACCTAGAAAGTTCTTCGGTATGAGGCGATCCACAGTACAAGCGTGGGTGTCAAACATATCTACGTTCACATACAGTGGGTGTAAGCCATGTTGCATAGCGAATACACTAAGGTTGAGTTGGCGAGCCTAGCATGTGCAGACATGGCCTCGGAATGTGGATGGTCAAAAGATTGAGCACGAGTCGAATGAATGATGTGACCGAGGTTTAGCGTCCACCCTTGAACCCATATTGATGGCCGTGACGATCGAGGGAGATGTGGCTGATAGGGGTCGTGTTATCACTAGGAACCCTTATGCAGATAGGTGTTTCTGAGTGGAGTTATTATTAACTCATTTAATTATAAACTTAGTCTAAATTCCTTTTTGCAATTGTAAATGTAGATAAGTTCTCCCTGATGCCACCTTTCCTGTTGAAGATTGATTTGTTAGAAGGAGAGAAGCTCAGATTAGATGGATAACACTTCTCTATATGGGTTGTACGTCTCCATGTTCTCCTTAGCGAGAATGACGTGGTCGACTACATACTCGACGGGATGTATTTGAATCAGCCCATTGACCTAGAGACCCCAGAGCAGCGGGAAGACCGCTATCACCATCGGGAGATGGCCTCCTTCATTTCAGTTACAATGCGTTTCGGAATGGTGGACGAGCTGTGGCATGTCGTGGGTAATGTCAACCCTCGTACAGTAATGCTATAGCTTAGGACACATTTTGTGGAACAAGCACGCATATGGGAGCATGAGCTGATGGGAGACTTCCTCTCCATTAAGATGGAGGAAAACTCATCACCTGACGACCACTTGGAGTGCATGCATGATGTGTACATGAGGCCTGCATACTTCCTAGATAGCTGGATGACAGGCTCTTTTGCAAATGGCGTTGTGCTGCGGTCGATGCCACCAAGCTACGAAGCACAAGTTAGGACTTGCATTATGAGAGGTACGCGGAATCAATGGAGTTCCACCGGTTCGTAACACATCTTAGGAATGTGTTGGTAGAACCAAATGTCGCTGAGGTCATCAATGACAAAGGTATATATTTGACATTCAATTTTATAAATGTTATAATCTTGCAAATACATTTGCAGTGTTAAGTATATTTGATACTTGTTTTGTTTTGCTGAAAACAGGTCCTTCTGCATGAGAGGTGCTTGCTGGAGAGGAGGTGACATTTTGTGTTGATGGCGAGCATGATGATGATGGCCGACGACGCTCTCCCTCGACATTTATCATTTAGTTTATGTTTTGGATAGTTATTGTAATCAAAATATTATGAACTTCTTTAGTGTGTCTCACACTTTGTGAGATGGTTATTCATATCAGTTTGTAACAAACAGTTGTTCCACTTTTATGAATGATTTTTATTTGTGTTCATATCTTGTTTGATTACATATGAATTATCCTTGTTGTTTGAAACTAATTGATAATACATGAACATTTGTAAAATATTGAAATGCCTTAAAATACCCAACTTAAATGATATTCATTACTAAATGAAAACCATTGTTTAAATTCAAAGTTATGTTGATAATATGTGAAATACATTCAATTTCCTGTCACATATAAATCATGCCTAAGTTCGGCAAAATAACTTGAACACCGTGTATTACATGAATACAAAATGTTTAATGAATTTTTGAAAGTAAATACATATTCGATGTATTGTGTTTTAACGAAATGGTAATTATCATGATATGATTGTTTAAATGTGTAAATAAGTTTACCAAAGGAAACATAAGTATGAAACTATTTGATATGATCAAATTATTTCATCAAGAAAGGGTATAAATATAAAAGAGAATCTAATTACTATGATTTGATCAATAGTAATGAAATTCAACTCTATAAGATTGGCATAAAAGAAATTGTGAAATGCAAAGCGTTTTGAAACGTCAAAATGCAAAGCATCACAATGTGATATTAGATATCAAATTGGGTGAATAGATGGCACCAAATAAATCGTTGTAGTGTAGATGTAGAGACCATTAGTTACAAATAGTTAGAACTCAATTAGAATATATGGTGAACCACTTGAATTTTTGAAAGTTTTGGGGTTATTTGATATAACCAAAACAATAGCGAATAATTCCTTGTAGAGTATTCATTGGAAACTTTGAATACGAAATCCATAGCTGAAACTAAAAGAAAAGCAAAACTAGTATAGCTTGGTGTTTGGTGCATTTTCGAGAAAGTTCACATTGAGTGATATTTCTCGATTATGGAACAATTGGAAGATAGTGAAAAACACGATGAGGATTCAAAACCCTGCATCAGAGTATTGGGAAGCACAATGGAAAACGTTCCCGAATGATTCTCTTCATGAAGGAAAGAACCAATGATATTGATCATTGTGTTTTCCCACTGGTGTTTTCACTACATGAAGTAGGATTCAAAATGTAATTCATATCATGTATGGAGACATTTGTGAATCATTTGTCATGATTCTTGGAATATGACATACCTACGAGCTACTAAGGAAATAATGGTAAACTAGAATTATGAGAAATCCTAGAAGCAAAATTCACTTGAGATTAGAAAGCAATTCATTTCTGAATCTCACAAGTAAAAAGGGTTACTTGGAATTTCCCCAAATGACTGCAAAGCAATAGTGGAAAAGGGGGTAAATGATAAAAGCACAATTTGTCAAGTATTGGACGAATTCAAATGAATTTGATTCATGTGTGCGTAATGTCTAGTGGATTTAAGACTAGTAAAAGTACTAGTATCTCATAGTAAATCTCCAAGTTTGATATTTGATCAAAGATTTTGAAGTTGGTCAAAATAGTGAGTAGATATGAAATTTGCATGAAATTGAGTTGGAGCTATGAAAGTCTTCCTAAAATAATATGTGAATTGTGGGGCCTCTAGATTAATCCTCTGAGAATCCCTGTTATGCATACACCATGATCCCATGATCAGTTAGTCGTGGCACATAACCGACAAGTATCAAAGTAAACATCCATTACTTAAGCGGATACCTGTCATACCTTACATGCCATTATGGCTACATCAATATTCATCAGTGGAACTTCATCAAGCGTAGATCCCGAGCCATGCCTTAACCTACAGGCAACTGACTGGGAGAAAGTCCTAGCTCCCATAGTCATCAATGTCACCTTCTTCTTCATATCTGACCAAGTTAATAGCCAGGGACAATGCCAGTGATTACTTTGAATGTACAGGCAAACCACCTTAAGATAACAATAATAACAAGAGCATATGCATTATGGCTATGTTATTAGGAGGGCTCTAATGGAGGTTCTTATCTCAAATATTTTCTCTTGTAGATATAGCATCTAATAACTTTGTTGAAAACTTTTGTAGAACATTTTGGAAACCATTTGAAGAGTTTTGGAAATTACTAGGATTGGGTCACCCATTTGTTCATTCTTCTGGTCATCCCATGACCAAACTCCTTTCCTTCATTTCCATCCATCCCATGGTCAAAACATGATTCCTTTTCGACCTTCCCATGGTCAAAACATTTCCAAAGCCATTGCTTTTCCGAAATCCTTTTTGAAACCAAAACCAGCACCACTCTACAGTAGTTTGTCCAACCGTCCATAACTGTGGACATGGCTATTCGAATAGATTTACACTCTGTAGAGGTTGTACACTTTGCCCACACCATCCGGGTACCCTACCCTGATCTACACCGATCGTGGGTCGAGTAACCGATCAAGACTCTCCAGATGCCCACTCCAATATAAGTGCCTACCCTATGAGAGTTGTTCCCCTCAAGACCGGGACGCCCTATATAGTTCCCAAGCCAACCGGAGCGCTTTTTGCACTAGATAAAGTGTGTGCTTTCAATGAGGGGCTCATAGTAACTCGTGGAGGCCCGTAGGCCCTTCGTTCCTTCTCCAGGTCGATGTCCCACGTGGACCTTTCCAGTAGAAGGCCCACCCTCCAGGGATTTTTAAACCCCCTGTAGTAGTTGTAGACAACTTATACCAGAGTAAACAAACATCAAGCCCAGCCCTGTCCCATTCCAGAGTAATGTGGTTACACAGATTAAGTTGTTATAGCTAAAGCAGCCAAGAACCGGGTGCATTTTTGTAAACATATTACCTCCTCTTTCCTTCAGCATCTTTTGTAAAAGGAAAACCTTTTTCTTTCTCAAACATCTCTTGGTAGGTCAAACCTCACCAAGGTTTCATCATAAAACATTTTGTAAACTTTTTCGGGGTCTTCCCATACTGTAGATTTGCTTCGGCTAAAACAGGGTCTCCAAAGGGTTATGGGGATTATACACCATGTATTCTACTAGGGGCCAGTAGGTGTCATCAAGGGGGTTGTACTTAATAGTACAAAAGTGTAATAGTTCGGAGGAGCCAAACCACTACCCAAAATAGATCTTCATAATATAAAACAATGCATACATCAATAGCAGATAAAACATGCATAAGTAAAATATTAGGACAAGGCTTATGAGCAAGAAGGTGGCTTGCTTGAGATCAGAAATCTGGCAATATATGTCCCTATACTTCTCCTTAGAAAACCATAATAACCAATAATAATAACCAACTTCTTCTGGTCTCCGATATAATATTTTAACACAATGCATCTATCGTCGATATGGATGACATGCAAGCAAACAAATGACACAGTCAACACCAGGCATACAAACATCAATACATACATCAAGCAATGAACAATACAAGTTTACAATTCAGTAGGTTTTGAGTGGTTGGCTTCTACACAAGTGGAATTACAGGAAACGCCTTTATGGGTTTTCTTTAATGATTTGGATGCCAAAACTACTTAATTAAGGGGTTTAAATATAAGGTCCAAGTTCTGTAGGATACCTTTGTATAAAAATGTTACCATCAGATAGGTAGTGATAATATGAAACCAACAGAAGTGGTTTTGCTATTTTATCGTTTTCCTTTGATTTAATATGCATTTTCTAGTGATAAAAGCTCTAGTTTTAGGAAATAATTCAGCAGAAAAGTTATGTGTGTCCAAGAATTATTTCATTGGATGCTTAAGTAGGAGTTGATGTACTGGTTCAGTGAGAGTTGGATTCATCTCAAAATATTTACCAAAATGCCCTTGGGAAATTCCCAAAGTCAGTTCTGTAGTATATTTTTCTTTTTAACCATATTTATTCTACAAGTCCAAGTGATATGAGGTAAAGGATAATGGATAGGTATTGCAAATACCTTCTAGTAAAAATTCGAGTCACTATTTTTGGAGTTGTTAAGCTTCTGAAATAAATTATTTAGTGATAAAACCACATACAGAAGTATTTGATTTATTAAAATTCAACAGAGGCTCAAAAATTCATGGGCTCATGGTATTTGATAAGTATTGCTATAACTAACCACAGAGAGTTGTAACTTGGTCAATAAAAAATTTGGTTTGAGTTAGAGAAATTCCTAAAGGCAGATTAGAGCTATATTTGTTATTTTTTCTACAGGCAGAATGTAGCTTAGCATGGCATGAGATAAATTCTCACTAATAGGTGAATCAAATACCTTTCAGGCGAACTTGGGTTACTCCATTTGGAGATGTGAATCTCCCTAAGGGGTATATTGATTGAGATAGATACATTTTAGTAGATAAATTGCCAGTAAATAATAAAGACTATTTTTGGAAGAGGGCCAACTCTGCATGTTGCAAAAAACATGGATGAACAAAGATGAATTTAGATCTAGAGATTATGCATTGATTTCCATTTTTCAAGCGATTTAAATCAGACTGCCATTATTAGATCTGGAAATACAGGAAAAAGGAAAAAGGAAAAGGGGCTTCGCGAGCCAGATCTGGAGGGAAACAGACCGCACAGAGGCAGACCAGCCCAACTTCGCCAGCGGGAGCGCGTGCGCTGGCGAGTTCAAAACGCGGCGTGGGGCCCACCCGTCAGTGGCTCGACGGGGTGAAGAGGTATAGGACGCCCCTGTCCGTTCGATTATGGGCCGATCGACGGCTCGCGATCGTCTCTCTCCTCACGACGGTGCTCAGGAGGGGAAACCCTAGCTAGGTTCCGGCAGCGCGGGGGAGCTCACCTGAATGGCGGGGAAGCGCCGGAAGGGGTGCTGGTGGGGGCGACGCACCGAGACGCCTCCAACGATGGGCGACACGAGGGTGTTTGCTTCCCGAGGGTGGCTCGCGCGAGAACCACGGCGACGCATGCGGCGGGCCTCGTCGGAAATACTTCCAGGGGCCATCCTGGGCCAAACAAAAACATGGGGGAAGTCAGAGGAGGTAGGGGAGCATGATAGGGTGACATCCAGAGGGTGAGAGAAGGAGAGGGAGGATCTATGCTCGAGTTCTTGGAGGAGACCGAAGCTCCTTTTTCTTCTTCTCCCGGACAGAGCAGGATAGGGGTGGAGGAATGGGGCTTGGGGGTGGTAGGTGGGAGTAGGGAGGAGCAAATGAGCTAGAGGAGGGTTGCCTGGGTGGCTTGTGGCCTTTTATCCGAGTGGGGAGGGTGTAGGAAGGACCAAGTCCATGGAGGTCTTGGGAGGAGAGCTAGGGTGCTGGTTGGGTGAGCTGGGCGGTGCTGGGAGGTGGGTGTGGCCTGGGCACGACCAGAGAGAGAGGGGAGTGGTTGCTGCCTAGATTTTGATATAAAGAGGGACACACCAATAAATGAGATATCTTTTTCCTCCTTTTAAGGGGTAAATGACATGGGAGAGGGTGATTCTACAGTTATTTCGACCAGAGGGTGATGGTGGTTGCTGTGGAGAAGTATTGGAGAGGTTTGAGGGAGGTTTGACTTGGTTTTGATCATAGTTTAGATTAATATCAAATATTGGCCAAACTAGTAGTTCTGATGGAATTTCTCCAACATGATCTTGGCAAGATAGGATAAAGGTGCTGGTAGATAGGTATAGTCAGGGTGTACCTCCAGGAATTTTGTGGCATTTATTGGGTCATTTTAGATCATGTTTATCTCATTTATTCAAATAGTGCAGAAATGGTTTCTAGGGGCTCATTTGATATTTTCCCATTGAGCAGGGTTTATTTTTTATGTGATATGGTCTTAGATATGAATCCATACCTTGCGGAATTTTCCCATTTATTAGGGAATAAAAGTAATTAAAACAATTATTATTCCATTTCTGCCATTTAAGAAAAAGGGAAAAAATAAATAATAAAGCTCTTCAAATATATTTATTTTTGGAGTGGGAAGATAGGGCATGGTATATATGCCTTATATGTGCTTAAATTTAGGCAAGTGTTTTGGAGAAACACACTCTTTCTTTCATAGAAGGAGATTTGGAGATTTTGTCCCTTAAAAGCATTAAATATGTTTTGGGCTATAATAACTATGGATAATATTTGTTAATATTTATAATCAATGTAGATGATGTAAACAAGGCGTATCTGGCATTTTCAACCCTAGGTGTTGAGGATCAGAGTTGATTTTGGTGAGAAACAAGGAGGGATCTAGGGTGATGTTATTTTCATACCAACAAAACCTTGTTGGATCTTGGAGCTCAAAGCTCCCCTTGGGGCAGGGAGTATATGGATGGATATAACAAGTGATGTAGATCACCATGATGCAAGAAGTTGAGCTTGATCAGGCTTGAACTCACCAAGTATTGATTCCAAACTTGGAATAAAATATGCCTACCAAGGTAGACTATCAAATAGGCTTCAAAACCTTGTGGGTTTTGGAAGCACAAGGTTCCAATTGGAACAAGTGAACTAGGGATTAACAAAACTTATTGAGTAGATTATATTCATGCAAAGAGTTGGTCCAAAGAATGTAGGATGAAGGTGTGAGCTTCTGACCAAGTAGGCTAGTTGATAAGATTTGCAGAAAAAGTTAATTTCTTGCCTGCAAAACCATCAAGAACAAGTGGGTTAAAGGGTGAGATATCCAAGGGAAAGAGTGGTCCTTGGTAGTCCTTAGGATGTTTTACAAGATGATTAAAGTTCATTTCGAAAAATGCACAAGGGTTGATAAAGGGAGGCATTCAAAGAAGTAATGTTGAAATAGTTTCCAGACTTAGTCAAATTTGGCAGATTTAGGGTTTTTGACTAGAATATGAGTGGGGATGTTTTTGAGGGTTTACAAGGTATCAAAGCATCATCAAGTGGATGATTTTGAACTGTAGATTGGGTAGAATAGATCCACACTAGATATTGGTCTTCATTGACTTGGAAACTCCTAGAATGGATCACTTCAGAATTGATCTGGTTAAGGGTTTTAGATGATCACCTAGTGGCTAGAGATCAGATCCATCTTGTATTCTTGATTAGGGTTTGGGCATTTTAAAGTATTTTGATCCTAGAGGATGAGCTCCTAGAGTAGCTCATACTACTTCTAAGCAATCACGTCAAACAGCAGATCAATGTAACTCATCTTACAAAGAAATCAACTACTACTGGGGTTACCATCAAGCTTAGCTTGAGATAAGGATGGGCAATTTTGAAAGGTTGGAGTTTGAATAAGGTAAGAGTCCTTGGTATCCCTACCAAGAGTAGAATTCAAAAGTTTTATACAAGGTTTTGGAAATCCTAGAGTTAAGAGTAGTTGAAGGTTCTATCTTGAAAACATAAGGAGATTATAGCTCTCCATAGTTTTGTCAATAGAAGCTACTAAAATAGTTTTGGTTACAGAAGCATCTTGGGTCATGTTTGAAATGCGAGAACATTTGAGAATATGTAAAATGAGCCAGAATAGTTTTGTTAAATGGCTTTTGACACTGATGTGGAGGTAAGGAGTATATCATGATCTATACCATCAGAAGCATAGGCACAAACAACAACAAACATGCACTGCACCATTAAATAAGAATTTTTTTTGTTCCCCCTGATTTTTGCAATTTGGACAACTAATCAGGGTTGCTGAAATTGGGATGTTATAGATCTTTCCCCCTTAAAAGAATCTCGTCCTGAGATTTGGGAGAGTAAGGCTAGGGAATTTTTTGTTGGAGTTTGTGCTACGTGTTTCTCGCATACTAACTTATCGGCTTTGTCTCAACAGGGTCACTACGACAGTGAGGTTGAACTTCAATCGTCTTGGATACACGAGTATTGAGCAGGCTTCAATCGGGATTGTGAGGGGTGATATTCCTTCGGTAAGGATTTACAACGTCTCTCTGAAGGGATTATCGTATCCTAGTTTATGTCTTTGGGTCTATCTGCTCGATTGCTTCTGGCAAAGGGTTATTCTATTTTGTGGGAATGACGCAGTCTTTCCCCCTTAGGGTTAAACTAGGGTGGCTCAGAGTTAACGCAGTCCTTCCTTCTTGGAGTCGTCAGATGATGTTAGGTGGATATCGCAATCTTTTGCCCGGAGTTGAAACCTTCCGATGACGTCCGCAGACGAGGTGTTATGAGGCTTATATACTACTTTTATTCGTACTTAGCCGATCGGAGTAGTTGAATTAGTGGATCATCCAAACTGTTTAGAACTAACGGGGTTAGCGAATCTGTGGTTCCTTAGGGTGGTCTTAAGCTGAAGTAGCCGAGGCTTCATAGAATCTTTAGTTAGTTTCTCCTCTGATGACTCGCGAGTTGCTGTTTGGCGAAAAGGCGTCGGATCTGGAGATCTTTTCCAGTAGACAACCTTTGGGATTTGAGTAGGAAAGAAGCAGTCTTTTCCACCTTGGAGCTTCACTAAGGTTCTTTGAGAAGGGTGTAGATCTTCTATCTTGAGGTGCCGACGTGATACTAAAGAAGGTTGTATCTCCTTGGGTCTTGAGTTGAGGTCCTCGAGTGACATTCTATTGCATAACCTTGTCGGGGTGGGCTCCTAGTGAAGCCCTAAGGAGTTAGCTTAGGACAAGTTAGCAGTTATGGCTCTTCTAGTTAGTCTCCAGTCAGGTTGGAGACATCCAGCTTCAGATAAGTTGTCTTCACTAGAAATTTTGATGTTTCTTCTGCACGATGGTGGAGTAGACTCGTTGTCTACATGCAGTCCGGTCTTTAGGATTTTGGAGTATTCTAGCCTTCTGGTGAGGAACTTCTCGTCGTTTGGGCAGGGTCAACTAGAATAGTTAGTCTCTTGAGGGGGTCCGAAGCTCTTATATACCGAAGGTTGGTGGAGTTAGCTCTTTACTTGTTGTCTTAGTTATTAGGTCTTGTGGTTTCTTGTGGGTCGTGAGGATCCTCTGGTGGTAGACTTCCGTCTTCAACGGGATTCTTGCCATAATAGACTTATGGATAATGGAGTGCTACGATATCGACAAGTCTTGAGTGGTGAGTTTGGCGGGGTATGCCATCCTGCTGAGGAGGAGCCTTCACGTGGTTCTAACTTGATGATGTCAAACTCCTTGTTCTGGCGATGTTTTGCCTCTCATGACCCCTAGTAGGGTTCTCATTAGCGACAACAAATAGGGGTTCCTGAGGCACTAGGTGGGCTATCGATCCTCGATTCACATTTAACTAAGGTTCAAACAAGCCACAACACACATCAAGCAACACATTGTGCACTTAGGCAAGCAAACACAATTAACGTTAGTGACCAAGGTGTTCACTACTCGCGGTATAAGGGAATCCTATCCTAGTACTAGTTATCCTAGACGTTATCGTTCTTAGGGTCTTAGTCACTATCTTGCAGATGAAACTTATGTCGAGTTGTCAGACGCTTCTCGATAGTGCAGTACTTGATTTCTTCTGGTTATAGGGTTCCGCTTGTAGGGCGATCTTGTAGTCTCCTTATGTTTGCTGGTAGTTGCTTCTCTTTATCTTGTTCTCATCGTCTTCACCTAGTTCAAGGTCCTATTTTTTTGAAATCCGCATGTTTGAAATTTTGATGAGAGATAGAGGAAGTCATTTTCAAAATCATTTAAACTAGAATGAGATAAGAAGTAGAATCTTTCGAAATGTTTTGGAGGAATTAGTTTTCAAAAGCCGGTCTTTCCAAAATAGTTTTCATGTCTAATGACCATGCTAACTAAGGTCTCCTACAGTCAGGATGGCTCTGATACCAAGTCCATGGGGCCTCCGGATTAATCCTCTGAGAATCCCTGTTATGCATACACCATGATCCCATGATCAATTAGTCATGGCACATAACCGACAAGTATCAAAGTAAACATCCATTACTTCAGCGGAGACCTATCATACCTTACATACCATTATGGCTACATCAATATTCATCAGCGGAACTTCATCAAGCATAGAGGCCAAGCCATTCCTTAACCTACAGGCAATTGACTAGGAGAAAGTCCTAGGTCGCATAGTCATCAATGTCACCTTCTTCTTGATATCTGACCAAGGTAATAGGCAGGGACAATGCTAGTGAGTACTTTGAATGTACTCGCAACCACCTTAAGATAACAATAATAACAAGAGGATATGCATTACGGCTATGGTAGTAGGAGGGCTCTAATGGAGGTTCTTTTCTCAAATAGTTTGTCTTGTATATATAACATCTACATAAATTTGTTGAAAACTTTTGTAGAACATTTTGGAAACTAGTTGAAGATTTTTGGAAATCACTAGGATTGGGTCACCCATTTGTTCATCCTTCTGGTCATCCCATGACCAAACTCCTTTCCTTCATTTCCGACCATCCCATGGTCAAAACATGAATCCTTTTCCACCATCCCATGGTCAAAACATGAATCCTTTTTGATCATCCCATGGTCAAAACATTTCCAAAGCCATTGCTTTTCTGAAATCCTTTTTGAAATCAAAACCAGCACCGCTCTACAGTAGTTTCTCCAACCCGTCCATAACCGTGGACACGGCTATTCGAATAGATTTGCACTCTACAGAGGTTGTACACTTTACCCACACCATCCGGGTACCCTACCCTTATCTACACCCATCGTGGGTCGAGTAACCGATCAAGACCCCCGGAGGCCCACTACAATATAAGTGCCTACCCTATGAGAATTGTTCCCCTCAACACCGGGATGCCCTATATAGCTCCCAATCCAACCAGAGCGCTTTTTGCACTGCATAAAGTGTGCGCTTTCAATGAGGGGCTCATAGTAATGCGTGGAGGCCCGTAGACCCTTCGTTCCTTCTCCAGGTCGATGTCCCACATGGACCTTACAGGAGAAGGCCTACCCTCCAGGGATTTTTGAATCCCCTGTAGTAGTTGTAGACAACTTATACCAGAGTAAGCAAACATCAAGCCAAACCCTGTCCCATTCCAAAGTAATGTGGTTGCACGGATTAAGTTGTTATAGCTAAAGCTGCAAAGAACCGGGTGCGTTTTCGTAAACATTTTACCTCCTCTTTCCTTCAGCATATTTTGTAAAATGAAAACCTTTTTCTTTCTCAAAATTCTCTTGGTAGGTCAAACCTCACCAAGGTTTCGTCATAAAACATTTTGTAAACTTTTTTAGGGTCTTCCCATACTATAGCTTTGCTTCGGCTAAAACAGGGTCTCCAAAGGGTTATGGTGTTATACACCATCTATTCTACTAGGGGCCAGTCAGTGTCATCAAGGGGATTGTACTTAATAGTACAAAAGTGTAATAGTTCGGAGGAGCCAAACCACTACCCAAAATAGGTCTACATAATATAAAACAATGCATACATAAATAGTGGATAAAACATGCATAAGTAAAATATTAGGACAAGGCTTATAAGAAAGAAGGAGGTTTGCCTGAGATCAGCAATCTGGCAATATATGTCCCTAGACTTCTCCTTAGAAAACCATAATAACCAATAATAGTAACCAACTTCTTCTTGTCTCCGATATAATCGCATCTATCATCGATATGGATGACATGCAAGCAAACAAATGACACAATCAACACCAGGCATACAAACATCAATACATACAGTAAGCAATGAACAATACAAGTTTACAATTCAGTAGGTTTTGAGTGGATGGCTTCTACACAAGTGGAATTACTTGAAATGCCTTTGTGGGTTTTCTTTAATGATTTGGATGCCAAAACTACTTAATTAAGGGGTTTAAATATTACTTCCAAGTTCTATAGGATACCTTTGTATAAAAATGTTACCATCAGATAGGTAGTGATAATACGAAACCAACAAAAGTGGTTTCACTATTTTATCGTTTTCCTTTGATTTAATATGCATTTTCTTGTGATAAAAGCTCTAGTTTAAGGAAATAATTCAGCAAAAAAGTTATGTGTGTCCAAGAATTATTTCCTTGGATGCTTAAGATGGAGTTTATGTACTGGTTCAGTGAGAGTTGGATTCATCTCAAACTATTTAGCAGAATGCCCTTGGGAAATTCCCAAAGATAGTTCTATAGTATATTTGTCTTTTTAACCATCTTTATTATACAGGTCCAAATGATATGAGGTAAAGGATAATGGATTGGTATTGGAAATACCTTCCAGTAAAAATTGGAATCACTAATTTTGGAGTTGCTAAGCTTATGAAATTAATTATTTAGTGATAAAACCACATACATAAGTATTCAATTTAATAAAATTCAATAGAGGCTCAAAAATTCATGGGCTCATGGTATTTGATAATTATTGCTATAGCTAACCACTGAGAGTTGGAACTTGGTTAATAACAAATTTGGTTTGAGTCAGAGAAATTCCTAAAGGCAGATTAGAGCTATATTTGTTATTTTTTCTACAGGCAGAATGTAGCTTAACATGGAATTAGATAAATTCTCACTAATAGGTGAATTAAATACCTTTCAGGGGAACTTGGGCTTACTCCATTTGGAGATGTGAATCTCCCTAAGGGGTATATTGATTGCTATAGATACTTTTTAGTAGATAAATTGCCAGTAAATAATAAAGATTATTTTTGGTGGAGGGCCAACTCTGCATGTTGCACAAAACATGCATGAACAAAGATGAATTTAGATCTAGCGATTTTGCATTGATTTCCATTTTTCAAGCGATTTAAATCAGACTTCCATTATTAGATCTGGAAATATAGGAAAAAGGAAAAAAAGGAAAAGGGGCTTCGCGGGCCAGATCTGGAGGGAAATAGGCTGCACAGAGGTTGGCCGACCCAACTTCGCCAGCAGGAGCGTGCGCGCTGGCAAGTTCAAAACGCGGCCCGGGGCCCACCCGTCAGCGGCTCGACGGGGCGAAGAGGTATGGGACGCCCCTATCCGTCTGATTAGGGGCCAATCGACGGCTCACGCTCGTCTCTCTCCTCCCGACGATACTCAGGAGGGGAAACCCTAGCTGGGTTCGAGCGGCGCGGGGGAGCTCACCTGAGTGGCGGGGAGGCGCCAGAAGGGGTGCTGGCGGGGGCGGCGCACCGAGACGCCTCTAGCGATGGGCGGCACGAGGGTGTTTGCTTCCCGAGGGTGGCTCGCGCGAGAACCATGGCGACGCATGCGGCAGGCCTCGTCGGAGATGCTTCCAGGGGCCATCCTGGGCGAAACAAAAACATGGGGGAAGTCAGAGGAGGTAGGGGAGCATGATAAGGTGACATGCGGAGGGTGAGCGAAGGAGAGGGAGGAGCTATGCTTGAGTTCTTGGAGGAGACCGAAGCTCCTTTTTCTTCTTCTCCCGGACAGAGCAGGACATGGGAGGAGGAATGGGGCTTGGGGGTGGTAGGTGGGAGTAGGGAGGAGCAAATGAGGCAGAGGATGGTTGCCTGGGTGGCCTGTGGCCTTTTATCCAAGTGGGGAGGGTGTAGGATGGACCAAGTCCATGGAGGTCTTGGGGAGGAGAGCTAGGGTATTGGTTGGGTGAGCTGGGTGGTGCTGGGAGGTGGGTGGGGCCTAGGCATGACCAGAGAGAGAGGAGGAGTGGTTGCTGCCTAGCTTTTGATATAAAGAGGGACACACCAATAAATGACATATTGTTTTCCTCCTTTTAAGGGTTAAAGGACACGGGAGAGGGTGATGCTACAGTTATTTCGACCAGAGGGTGATGGTGGTTGCTGTGGAGAAGTATTGGAGAGGTTTGAGGGAGGTTTGACTTGGTTTTGATCATAGTTTAGATTAATTTCAAATATTGGCCAAACTAGTAGTTATGATGGAATTTCTCCAACATGATCTTGGCAAGATGGGATAAAGGTGCTGATAGATAGGTATAGTCAGGGTGTACCTCTAGGAATTTTGTGGCATTTATTGGGTCATTTTAGATCATGTTTATCTCATTTATTCAAATAGTGCAGAAATGTTTTCTAGGGGATCATTTGATATTTTCCCATTGAACAGGGTTTGTTTTTGATGTGAGAAGGTCTTAGATATGAATCCATACCTTAAGGAATTTTCCCATGATTTATTAGGGACTAAAAGTAATTAAAACAATTATTATTCCATTTTTGCCATTTAAGAAAAAGGGCAAAAATAAATAGTAAAGCTCTTCAAAAATATTTATTTTTGGAGTGGGAAGATAGGGCATGATATATATATGCCTCAGATGTGCTTAAATTAGGCAAGTGTTTTGGAGAAACACACTCTTTCTTTCATAGAAGGAGATTTGGAGATTTTGTCCCTTAAAATCATTAAATAGGTTTTGGGCCATAATAATTATGGATAATATTTGATAAATATTTATAATCAATGTAGATGATGTAAACAAGGCGTATCTGGCATTTTCAACCCACGGTGTTGATGATCAGAGTCGATTTTGGTGAGAAACAAGGAAGGAGGGATCTAGGGTGATGTTATTTTCATACCAACGAAACCTTGTCGGATCTTGGAGCTCAAAGCTCCCCTTGGGGCAGGGAGTATATGGATGGATATAAAAAATTATGTAGATCACATGATGCAAGAAGTTGAGCTTGATCATGCTTGAGCTCACCAAGGGTTGATTCCAAACTTGGAATAAAATAAGCCCGCCAAGGCAGATTATCAAATAGGCTTCAAAACCTTGTGAATTTTGGAAGCACAAGGATCCAATTGGAAGAATTGAATTAGGTATTGAGATACCTTAATGAGTACATTAGATTCATGCAAAGAGTTGGTGCAAATAATGTAGGATGAAGGTGTGAGCTTCCGACTAAGTAGGCTAGTTGATAAGATTTGCAGAAAAAGTTAATTCCTTGCCTGCAAAACCATTGAGAACAAGTGGGTTAAAGAGTGAGCTATCCAAGGGAAAGAGTGGTCCTTCGTAGTCCTTAGGATGGTTTACAAGATGATTAAAGTGCATTTCCAATAATGCACAAGGGTTGATAAAGGTAGGCATTCAAAGAAGTAATGTTGAAATAGTTTCCAGACTTAGTCAAATTTGGCAGATTTAGGGTTTTTGACTAGAATATGAGTGGGGATGTTTTTGAGGGTTTACAAGGTATCAAAGCATCATCAAGTGGATGATTTTGAAGTGCAGATTGGATAGAATAGATCCACGCTTGATATTGGTCTTCATTGACTTGGAAACTTCTAGAATGGATCACTTCAGAATTGATCTAGTTAAGGGTTTTAGATGATCACCTAGTGGCTAGAGATCAGATCCATCTTGTATTCTTGATTAGGGTTTGGGGATTTTAAAGTATCTTTATCCTAGAGGATGAGATCCTAGAGTAGCTCATACTACTTCTAAGCAATCAAGTCAAATAGCAGATCAAGGCAACTCATCTTAAAAACAAATCAACTACTACTGGGGTTACCATCAAGCTTAGCTTGAGATAAGGATGGGCAATTTTGAAAGGTTGGAGTTTGAATAAGGTAAGAGTCCTTGGTATCCCTACCAAGAGTAGAATTCAAAATTTTTATACAAGGTTTTGGAAATCCTAGAGGTAAGATTAGTTGAAGCTTATGTCTTGAAAACATAAGGAGATTATAGCTCTCCATAGTTTTGTCAATAGAAGCTACTAAAATAGTTTTGGTTACAGAAGCATCTTGGCTCATGTTTGAAATGCGAGAACATTTGAGAATGTGTAAAATGAGCCAGGATAGTTTTTTTAAATATCTTTTGACACTGATGTTGAGGTAAGGAGTATACCATGAGCTATACCATCGGAAGCATAAGCACAAACAACAACAAACAAGAACTGCACCATTAAATAAGAAAAAGTTTTTGTTCCCCCTAATTTTTGCATTCTGGACAACTAATCAGGGTTGCTGAAATTGGGATGTTACATGAATGACATATTTTTTAGTGGGAGCAATATAAGTTTCATATTCAAATATGTAGGAACATAGTTTGAGTAAGAGTAGTGACTCGTACACAAAAATTTTAGGAACATATTTTGAGTGGGAGCTTATGGAGTAATTCTTAAGAATAAAAGTGCAAGTACTTATAAATAATGATTGATAAGGTGTAGAAGTTAATAATAAGTGTATTATGATATTATGTAGTATTCCTTAAGGCATTCTGGAAAGAGTTTCAGAATAGAAGTTAATTAAGGAACTGGTCCTTAATGACTCAAGTTAGGAATAGTATTAAGTTGAACATCAATGGTTGAAAGAAAGAAAAATATGATCATCATCCACTATGTTAAGACATAGGTTCTATCTTAGATAACCATGATGATAACTTAACATAATATATGATCCAATAAGGAACGTTTAAATGTGATTAAGTTTGAATCACGGAACATTGAGCTAAGTTTGTCCGTAGTGTCTAATAGAAAACTGTAGACATATTTTCCAAATCCGTAAAGTATGACATATCTTAAAACATAAAGGGTTATGTTATAAGGGAATATGTTGGAAACTCTTGTAAATACCGATTAAACTCAAGTAGGAAGCGAGGTGAACAAAACATCAAAAGTTGCACAGAGTGCACTAGTGTTTTGATGAATACATTTATAATAATAGATAAGGGTACCATATAAGGTGTTGTATAATGTTGTGGCGGGGCTAGTTCGCTTTTAACGTAGAATGATGTGTGCCAAGGCACAGTGCCCATGAGAAAGCCCTCGAGGTTGATCTTAAGTCATTGTAGGCTCCTAGAATCAGGCCTCGTTTTGCTGCCATAGCGACGATGCGTACACACAGATGTTATCATGTGATGATAAAGTATTAATGTCAATCAAGGTGACATTAGTAAGTTGCAAAGGATTTGGGACTATAAATTATAGACCCAAGACTCAACCTCTTCCATGAGCAAGCATGTTCAGGGTACCGGATATGGTGTCAATGATTAAGAACAAATGCAGCTAGTTTATTTGTACTATAGTGCAAGTGGGAGACTGTTGGAAATATGCCCTAGAGACAAATAGTAGTAAGGACTATTATCATATTTCATATAGTTTATGATTATGTTTTATATCATGCTACAACTATATTGAGTGGAAACATCAATACATGTGTGATATATAAACAACCAAGGGTTCCCCGTGAAACTCTAGTCACTGGTTCATTGGTCAACAGATGATCATGTTTCCTGATCATGTGGCATTTATGCCAGTTTGAAATGGAGTTAACTCATTCTGAGAATGAGATGATGAACCAATACCCAACCTAAACATCGTGACCCGATCATGTCACAAAGTTCAAGTTACGATAATTAGAAATGGATCCTCATAGACTATTCCTTAGACCGTGAGGCTGTATCAATCACTGTCTCCCGGGAGTGCTTAGATAGCATCAAGCGCCACTTGGTAATACAGTGGTTATAAAGGTGTGTTCAGGTCCCCGGAGGAAACCATAAAGGAAATATATGTCAAGAGCAGGATTTGTCTGTCCACGTGACGGAAATATACTCAAGGTCCCACTTGGAGAAGTTATATCCAATAGCTGCGTAGCATGTGATTTTATCACATGGATATCACTTGTCGGAACGAGTCAAGTAGAATTGTTCGGTAATGAGATTTAACACGACATGGTAATGTCATTGATCGGATCTCGGGCAAAGCAAGTATCGATAGACAAAGGGAATAAGACACGACTGTCCCGGTTCAAACGACGAAAGATCTTCGTGGAACGCACAGGGGTCACCTGGCCATCTAGGTCCCTCTGTCGATCATTGGTGCGGGTGTGTCCCGACCATGTCTGGAGTGTTCCCGAACCGTGGGGTATCACGCTTAAGGGCTTGGTGATGCTTAGAGAGTGTTTATAAGATTGGTAGAATTGCCGAAGAATAGTAGAGAGAAAATCGGAAGGGTTTCGGTAAGTCCGGAGGATGTCCGGAGTGGAGGTGGAAGGTGTTCCATGGCCATGGAGGTTGCATAATATGTGAATAAATGTTAAATATTGATTTAATCATTTATTCATAATTATTTAATAAAGAGAAAATCAATTTAAAAGGTCAAAAGGCTTAATGGGCCAATTCCCGGAGGGGAGATGGCCCATTAGGGAAAGGAGAGAGGGAGAAGGGGCAAGGGGGTGGCCGGATGGGCCTAGCCCCACCTCCCCTCGCGCAGGGCCCACTAGGGCTGGCCAGCGGTTGACCCTCCCCCTCCTCTCCTTTAGTCCCACCCCGGGACTTTGAGGGAGGTAGTACCTCCTTTTCCCCTATATATAGTGGGGGTATTTGGCCAGATAAATACACACAATATTCAATAAAGGTCTTCTTACTTTTGGGAGGACCTCCAGTTGATATTCTCTCTCTCTCTCTCTCTCTCTCTCTCTCTCTCTCTCTCTCGTGACAGTGGTCCCAAGTTCGGACTACACGAACGAGAGACATCTTCACCGTGGAGCGCCGTCGTGCTGCGGGATTCAGATCCAGGAGCTCTACTTCCCCAACTGCTACTAGATCGGGGAAGCGGGAGTCATTATCAGGCATCGGACGTGTGTAACTCCCCACGAGGTGTCGCACTTGAGGCACTCAAGTCATTGGAGCCGCAGGATCGCAAGGACTTCATCACGACCTTGATGTCGGCTTCGGCTCGTCTACATCAACCACGCTCTCCTGAGTGTTGACAATGCTTTTCGGTCTTCAAGGGTAAGTTCGCGAAAATCCCCTCCCGTTACTTTATTACTAATAGATAGGTCCTGGCAGCATCAGGGGTTCAGGGGCGTAGGGTAAAATTTATTGTTTTAATGCGTGGAACCCCTACACTGATAATTGAAGTATTTATGGATGACTTTTCTGTCTATGGGACTTTGTTTACTAGTTGCTTGGATAATCTCAAAAGAGTTTTGCAACATTGCAAAGAAACTAATCTTGTTCTAAACTGGGAGAAGTGCTATTTTATGGTCAAAGAAGGTATAGTCCTTGGACATAAGGTATCAGGTAAGGGAATTGAAGTGGATAGAGGTAAGGTTGAGGCCATAGAGAGAATGCCACAACCTAGGGATATTAAAGGTATAAGAAGTTTCCTTGGTCATGTGGGTTTTGACAAAAGGTTCATTAGAAATTTCTCTGGAATTTCTAAACCTTTGACTAACCTCCTGCAAAAGGGAGTAAGATTTAATTTTGATGTTAAATGTCTTGAAGCTTTTGATAAACTCAAAAATGCTTTATCCCGTGCCCCTATCATTAAACCACCTATCTAGGATACGACCTTTGACTTAATACATGAAGCTAGTGATGATGCTATAGGAGTAACTCTAGGACAACACATTGGTCGCAGATTTAATATTATACATCATGCTAGTAGAACTCTTAATGGTGCTCAAAAGAATTACCCTAAGGAAGAAAGGGAACTTTTTGCTGTATTTTTCTCTTGTGATAAATTTTGTTCTTACATAGTTGATGCGAAGGTAAGAGTTCATACGGATCATGATGGTTTAAAGGAACTCCTTGAGAGGAAAGACCATAAGCCAAGACTGATCTGTTGGATTCTTTCACTTCAAGAATTTGAGTTGCAGATTATGCAGAGACGAGAAATAAAGATGTTAGATATAGTGTCCATGTTTGCCAGCAAAACACCAATCTTGTTTAGAGGAACTTTAGTCCCGGTGATTTTCGCTTACGAGAATTATTTAATCAACTAAGGTCACTTCCTCCAAACGAGAAGAAGTCTTTGTTGTTGGAGGAGATTTTCATCCCCAAATAAACAAAAGTTAAGTTCGAGGTAAGTATTCCTACTCAAATAAGTGATTTATTTTTACAGATTTTACTTCTAAATTTTTTGCTTTTGAATTCCTCATGTTTTTCTGAAGTTTCTGAGGGTTTTTACCAACTATACAGGCGGAACTATACGACCGGAGAAAACTCTCCCGCCATATAGTTCGTCGTTAAACTCTCTGTATCCTTTTCCTGAATTTTTTTTTGATGTCTGGACCTATACGGGCAGAACTATATGCCTGGAGCCAATTTTCTAGCTGTATAGTTTGTAACATCCCAATTTCAGCAACCTTGATTAGTTGTCTAGAACGCAAAAATCAGGGGGAACAAAAACTTTTTCTGGTTTAGTGGCGAAGTGTTTGTCTGTTGTTTGACAATGTTTATGCTTATGTATGTGTATTAGAAGATATACTTCTTACCTCAACACAAGTTGAAAAAAGCTACTTCCCAAAACTATCTTGGCTTACTTTCCATATTCTCAAATGTTCTGGCATTTCTAAACCCGAGCCAAGAATCCTTTGCAAACCAACTAGTTTTGTAGCTTCTATTTCCCTAAACTATGGAGAGCAACCTATTATAATCTCCTTATGTTTTATAGACAGAACCTTCAACCATTCTTATCTCTAGGTTTCCGAAAACCTCCTTTTATAGCTATTGAATTCTACTCTTGGTAGAGATACCAAGGACTCTCATCTTATCCAAACCACAACCTTTTCAAAATACCCATCTTTCCCTCGAGCTAGGCTTGATGGTAACCCTAGTATTAGGTTTGCTTAGTTCATAAGATGAGTTGCCTTGATCTACTGTCTCGTGAATTGCCTTGATCTGCTGCTTGATTTGTCTACTTAGGATATATTATGAGCTACTCTAGGAGATCATCACTAGGATCTAGAGGTTTCCAATCACCACACCCTAAGCAAGAATACAAGATGGATCTGATCTCTAGCCAATAGGTGATCATCTAAAATCCTTAATCAAATCAATTCTGAAGTGATCCATTCTAGAAATTTCCAAGTCAATGAAGACCAATATCAAGCATGGATCCCTTCTACTCAATCTACTCTTCAACCTCATCCACCTGATGATGCTTTGGTACCTTGCAACCCATCAAAATCATCACCACCCACATTCTAGTTAAAAACCCTAAATCTGCCAAATTTGGCTAAGTCTGGAATTTGTTCCAACGTCACCTTTTTGAATGCCTCCTTTTCTCAACCCTTGTGCATTTTTGAAAATGCATATGAACCATATTGTTAAACATCCTAAGGACTACCAAGGACCACTCTTTCCCTTGGTTATATCATCCTCCAACTCACTTTTTCTTGATGGTTTTGCAGGCAAGAAAATAACTTCTCCTGCAAATCTAGTCAACATGCCTACTTTGACAGAAGCTCACACCATCATCCAACCTTCTATGGTCCAACTAGTTACATGGTTGTGTTCTACTCTTATAGGTATATAACCTTCTACTTCACTTGTTCCAAGTGGATCTTTGTGCTTCTTAAACCCACATGGTTTATAAGGCATCATGACTCATCTGGTAAGGCAGCCTTATTTTCAACAAAGTTTTCCATCACTTCCAGACCACCTCAAATGTAACCAATCCAAACTCCCTCTTCCATGATCATCTATATGACTTAGTATAACTATCCATCTATCCCTTGCATCAAGGTGAGCTCTGAGCTCCAAGATCCAACAAGGTTTTGGTGGCATGAAAACAATCTTACCCAAGATCCTTAAAAATCTAGTTTTCACCAAAATCAACTTGGATTCTCCAATCCCAAGGTTGCAATTGCTTGTTACACCTTTTGTACATCATCTACCTTGATCATCAAGATTTATCAAATACTATCCATAATTATTATGGCTCCAAATCTAATTAATCTCTTAAATAGACAAAATCTCCAGAACTCCTTTCCCAAGGGAAAGTTTGGTTTTTGCCAAAGCACTTCCCCAAATTTTGGCTCATTTGAGATCCATGTTTCATACTCTACCTTCCCAACTCAAAAATAAATATTTTTGAGAAGCTTTATTATTTATTTTTGCCTATTTTCTTAAATGGCAAAAATGGAACCATCTCACATCAAAAACACCACCTGCCCAATTCAAAAATACCAAATAAAATCCTCAAAACCATCTCTGCACTATTTGAATAATTGATACAAAGTGCATCTAGAATTCCCGGAAAAATCTCAAATAAATCTCAGGGATGCATCTTAACCTTACCCATCTACCAGCATCCTTATCTCAGTTGGTCAAGATCAAAAATGAAGACTTACCACTTGATCATCCCTTATGGAAGATTTGAACATTTAGCCTTTTTGTATCAAAAACCAAACCAAACCCTCTCTCCAACCTTACCAAGCAAGCTTGTACAGCACCCACCCCTTCTCTGGTCGTGCTCGACTATAGCACTACACTGTAGCAAGGCCATTCTTTTGTCTTTAGCTCTTGGAGCAAGCAAGTGAGAGAAACCCCATATCTTTGCATATCTTGTGGAGTAATCACCACAGCAGCTACAGCCCTTCTCCTGTCTCTCTCTCTCTGCTCGAACCCAGGACCCTTCAGCACTCCTTACCCCACCTATCAGCCTCCATGGCTAGCCCTAGCCCTCCTCCTCTCCATTTCTTTTTTTGGGCTAAAGGATAGAGAGAGGTCCCATCCTCTCAGTACTAGCCCCTACAGCCACCTCTGTACCACCCTTGACCTCTTAACCGACCAACAACACCGCCCATAATGCCCAATCCCTGGCCACCTCTTCCCCCTATCCTCTCCTTGAGCATAGTCCACCATGGACTACTCCCTCTCGGTTTTAAAGGCCAGAGGCCACCCTGCGCCTACCTCTGCCCCTCATTCCGCTCCTCTCGCTTCCACTTACCTCCCCAAAGCTCCTCTCCCTCACCCATACTCTGTGCTTCCCAAGAGAAGGAGGAGAAGGAGCCTCAGCCCTTTTCCAAAATCGAGCAAGGCCCCTCTCCCGAGTTTCCCCCTCTCTCCTTGTTACCCTCCCGAGATCCCTGTTACTTTCTTCATCTCACCATCCCTCCGTGTTGCTCAGGAACCTCTCAACTGGTGTCACCGTCGAGCCCCGACGAGCCTGCTTTGGGTGCCACCGCGCGAAGCACCGCTCGGTGTGGAGCCTGATACTGCCGCCTAGGGACCTGCTCGTGGAGCTTCACCTCGTCGCCTCCGACCCTCCTTGACCGCCGGCGAGCCCCCAGGCACCCTCCCTGCTCCTCCCAGCATCGCCCAGGGTTCCCAGCGCCACCACCTGCCTACTGTTGGGACGACGATGGGGAGCCGTCGGATCTAGCCTAATCGAACGTCCCGCGTCGCCCCTTACTGCTTCGGCGTCCGTGCGCCGCTGACAGGCGGGCCCCACCCCGTGGCCTTTTGAATCGCGCTCCTGCGCGAGCAGCTGCCGGATGGGCCGGTTCATCTCAGTGCGGCCCAGATCCGGTCAAACTATGGCCCAGTAATCCCTCTGCCCCCTTTTCTTCTAAATATTTCTCCAGATCTCAAAAAATAGCTGCCAGGTTTAAATGCAAAATAAATTGGAAAATGCCAGAAAACACCCATATCTAAATTTTGTCACGTTCTACAGTGTTTTCACAAACATTCAAAACAATCCAATTGGACAAACTCATAATTATGTTTTTCTGGGAAATATTCTTCTTTGATCTATCATTTTTACCGAATAGTGATTTAAGAGGGTTTGGTAATCCCAAATTGGGTGAACTCCATCCCCTCTGGATGGTTTATGAAATACCTAACCTATAGACTTGGTCCCATGCCAAGGTGAACTAACTTTTTACCTCAGTAAAAATAACAAAAGCAAGACCAATCTAACTTTAGAAAATTCTCTAGACCAAACCATGAGTTTCTTTGACCTGATTCAAACTCCCATAGAAGTGGTACCTCTTTATCTATCAGAAATCGGGAGCTGAGGATTTTATTGGTCCTCTGTTAAATTCTAGTGAATTAAATACTTCTGCATGTGACTTTATCACTAGATAAATCACTACAGTAGCTCTGCAACTCCAAAAGGAGTGAATCCAATTCCTAAAGAAAGGTATTCTAAATGCCTACCATGTGACCTTGGAATGAAATCAAAATCTTATGTAGATCTAATTTGGTGAAAAATACAAACAGCTCCAGAACTGCCTTTGGGAATTTCCTAAGGGCATTCTGTTAAATATTTTGACATGACTCCAAGTCTATTTGGATCAGTACATAAAACTCTACCTGACCATCCAAGGAAATAATTTTTGGAGCTCCAGAACTTTTATGGTAAATTATTTCCTAAAACTAGAGCTTTTATCACTAGAATATTCATAAGAAATTAAAGAAAAGTGATAAAATAGTGAAACCACTTTTGTTGATTTCATTTTATCAACTCCTATCTGTTGGTATCATTTTTACACAATGGTATCATACAGAATATGTCCTTGGTCCAAAACCCCTCTTAGGTAATTCCTCGGCTATAAATCCTGAGGGATTTTTCTTCCAGGTTTCCAAGACAAGGTCAATCTTATTAAATCCATTCTTCCTAGGACCTACTGATTTGTAAACTTGTATTGTTCATTGTCAGATATATGTAGTGTTTCTTGTATGCCTTGTGTTGATTGTGCTCTTGCTTGTTTGCATGTGTGCTCCCTGACGACGATATTTGCGATTATCTCCGAGATCAGAAGAAGATGGTTATTATTGTATATTATTGGGTATTCTAAGAGGAAGTCCAGGGACAATTATGCCATATTTTTGATCTCAGGAAAGCCACCTTCTTGCTCATAAGCCTTGTCCTACTATTTTACTTATGCATGTTTTATCTACTGTTTATCAAAACTGCATTGTTTACTATATGTTGATGTGTATATGGTAGTGGTTTGGCTCCTCTAAAATATTACACTTTTGTACTATTAAGTACAATCCCCTTGATGACACCTACTTGTCCGTAGTATGGTATATGGTGTAATACACCATTCCCTTTGGAGACCCCCGATTTAGCCGAAGCAAAGCTATAGGATGGGAAGACCCCTGAAAAAGTTTTACCAAATGTTTTATGGTAAAACCTTGGTGAGGTGGGAACTCCCGAGAGATGTTGAGAAACAATAAGGTTTTATTTTACAAAATGCTGAAAGAAAGCTGGAGGAAAAAGGTTTATGAAAGCGCACCCGGTTCTTTGCAGTCTTGCTAGAACAACTGAACATGTGCAACCACATTACTCTGGAATGGGACAGGGCTGGATTTGATGTTTGTCTATTCTGGTATAAGCTGCCTCACAACTACTACAGGGGGTCACAATCCCCGGAGGCTGGGCCTTCTCCCGTAAAGGTCCATGTGGGACATCAACCTAGAGAAGGAACGAACTGTCTGTGGGCAGCCAGGCGTTACTATGAGACCCTCATTGAAAGTGCCCATTGTATGAAGTGTAAAATGCGCTCCGGTTGGTCTTCGGTACCCGGTGTCCCGGTTTTGAGGGGAACAACACTCATAGGGTAGGCACTTATATTGGAGTGGTCATCCAAAGAGTCTTGACCGGTTACTCGACCCACGGTCGGTGTAGATCAGGGTTGTGTACCGAGATGGTGTGGGTATAGTGTGCAACCTTTGTAGAGTGTAAATCTATTCGAATAGTCGTGTCCACGATCATGGACGGTTGGGAAGGTTGCTGTAGAGCGGTGCTGGTTTTTGTTTTCAAAAAGGATTTCGGAAAGGAAATGGCTTGGAAATGTTTTGACCATGGGATGCACATAAAGGAGAAAGATTTGACCATGGGATGGTCGGAAGGAGGAGAAAGGAGTTTGGTCGTGGGACGACCTGAAGACGGAAACAAATGGGTACCCCAATCCTACTGTTTACAAAACATTTAAAAATGTTTCCAAAATGGTTTACAAAAGTTTTCAACAAAGATATGTAGATGTTATATCTACAAGAAAAACTAATTGAGAAAAGAACCTCTCTTGGAGCCCTCCTACTACCACAGCCATAATGCATATCCTCTTGTTATTATCGTTATCTTAAGGTAGTTTGCGAGTACATTCAAAGTACTTACTAGCATTGTCTCTGGCTATTACCTTGGTCAGATATCAAGAAGAGGATGAAGTTTACGGCTATATGACCTAGGACGTCCTCCCAGTCAGTTGCCTGTAGGTTGAGGCATGATTGGGCTCTGTGCGTGATGATGTTCTGCTGCTAAAGATTGGTATAGCCATAACGACATTTATGTAAGTCTTGTAATTCGGTATATCTCAGATGTTGTAGTGATACTTGTCGGTTATGTTCCACGGATCACTGATCATGGGAACATGGATATATAAATAACATGGATTTCTCGGATGGTTAATCCGGGGGCCCCACATAGTTGGTCATTAAACTCTCAGACACTTTCAATTTTTGGTGTCTATATCTATACGGTCGCAACTATACGACTGGAGCAAATTCTCTGGCCGTATAGTTGGTTGTTAAACTACCAGACACTTTTTCGTTTGCCTTTTTTTCATTAAAAACATTATTGTCGGTTCTGCGTCATGACTAAATCGACCTGGACTCGAGATATTTGGAAATATCTGCCCGGAACCAACTATACGACTAGAGCTACATGGGGCGTGCCCGTATAGTTGGGCTTTACGCAGCAGGACTCTTCCAAATCCGTGATTTGTTTCCTTGTTTCGTTAAGATTCTTTTCTTGGGTGCCAATTTGGTGTTTCTCATGAGTTTTACCGACCTCTGACCACCCTTATATACTACCATTGTCTCTCTCTAATCATAATCGCCAGAAAGCAATCCACCTCTTGTTCACACGTGCGGACACGTGACCAGGGATAGAAGCCAAGAAGAAAGGCTCCTATGGAGATCGGGAGCAATAGAGAGCAAGGCAAGGAGATCAAGACCATCCCTATGGAGCTCCTCGACACCGACAATGCACGCTGAAAGAGGGATTTGAAGTTCCTCGAGCTAAAGATTGAAGAGATTGATAGGGAGAAGCCAGGGACACCCAAACATCTTTGATTGTTGCGACTTTATCTTGACAAACTTGATGAAGATATCAAGCAGACAACCGAAGCAGGTTTTTGCTATAAGTCTTAAGGTGCTACAAACACTGTAGGAGAACAATGAGTTCATTAAAGAACAAGTGAAAGTGCTTGAGAGGAATAATCTTTTCTACAAGCTACGTGTGAAAGAATTAGAAGTTGTCAATCAATCCCTTCGTCTTAGGCTGGCCCGTGAGGAGAAGATACCACGCGCCATGGTGCCATAGTGATGTACAATAATCACGGTATCAAATAATCGCAAGGGTTTATTTTATCCCGCCTGGCTTGATTCCAAGCTTGGGGAGATGTAACATCCCAAAACTTTAATCAAGGTTATCAAGATCCAAAGCACCCAATTTAGGGTTAACAAAAACTTGTTATCATTAAAATAATTAAGAATGCATATGTGTGTTGCATTAATATAGAATTGTTTTGAATTGCCATGTTTGTTTGTTCTAATGGTTGTAAAATGATTCAAAGATAAATTCCACATAGTCTAGATCATTCCTAAGAAAAATCCAAAGAAAAAGAAATCAAATGGAATTAATAAATGCAAATGGTCGTTTGTGCCATTTTAATCCACTAGGTCACTTTAGGTGTTCCTAGGAGTCAAATTCAAACAGAAACAATTCTAACTCTTTGCACCCATTGCTAGTAAGAGTAAAGATCTACCAAGGCCCACATTGAAATCTTATAAAAAAATTAAACACTAAATTTAAAGGGCATTTGAAAATGGAATCCATTCCATATGCATAGATCACACTTTTGTAAAAACCACTCAAATGAGTTCACCTTGACAATCCCAAGCAACCACAGATGCTTAAGCATATGACTAACACATCCACCAAAAAACTTTTCAAAATTCAATTAAAAGTTTCATGCGGCCTTTTTGTCGAACAGTTGGCAGGCAGAGAAATATTGGCCTAACTAATACTGTTGCCAATTGATTTCTTGTCTCCCATTTAAACCTCACATCTCTCCTCTGTCCCCTCTTAGCCTAACTAACCCGCAGACAACCCCTCTCCAACCCCGCAGTGCTAGTACCGCGTCGCCCGTTCTTGGTCGCCGCCGGACGAGCGTGGGCAACGTGCCAGAGACAGCGCCGCGCCAAACCAGCTTGCCCCTTAGCTCTGCCACAGCCTACTGTGACCCCCTGTCCACCCCACAGACACAGCCAACCCCTGGACCACTGTAGACAGCTCGTGCCCCACCGCCTCTACGCCATGCACGGAGCACACCAGAGCACCGTCCCCGAGAGTCCATCACAAGTCGTGCCTCGACCCCAGCTTGCACGCGCCACTCCGCCTTAACCTCAGCACACTGCCAGACACGCCCTTTTTCCGCCGCATGACCAGCAGCCGCCTTGAACCGCGTCGAGCACCACCTCTGTCACGCAGAGCGTCCCCCTTTCCCGACCAAATGCCACCACCCCTAGTGTCGCCTTTAAGCCACCGTCCGCCTACACCGCCCATGCCTCTAGCGCCCTGTACCATCGTCTCCGACGAGCCGCGCCCATGCCGCTCTGCCCCTTCGCCGACCCTATATAAGGAGCCCTCCCCATCACCAATTATCCACACTCCAACCCTCCCCTCTCACCACTGATACTTCCCCACCTTTCGCCGGAGCCACTCGAGCAGCCATTCGCCGGAATTTCCACCGGAGCCACCGCAGCAGAGGAGGAAGAGCCCCGTCGTTTTCGTCCACCCTAGGAGCCGCCGCGACCTTGCCTGAGCTCACCGTCATCTCCTTGTTCGATCGCTCCCATTTCCACATTAGCTGGAGCCCTAGTAAGCCCCCATTGCACCCCCACCGAGCCGCTAGGGTTCCGTCTCGCCGGCGACCAGTTCGTCATCGACGATGAACCACCACCGTCGATCTAGGTTATAATCGCACGGTCCACATCACCTCGTACCGCTTCGCTTTGAGTTGTCCCGCTGACATGTGGACCCCGCTTGTTAGATGACATCTGTGCTGCAGAGTGTAACTGGGCCGGCCCGTTAGTGTTCCCGCGCTGGCCCTAGATTTCAAATTTAGGTTTTCTATTTAGGCTTAATCTAGTTTTTGTCCACTAGTTTGAAAATCAATTCAGAAAGATTTACTTAACCAAATTGAATGATTCAAATTTTGTGGAAAAGATAATTAAATTATCTATTCAAGCCCGTTGGATTTAAATCAATTAGAGTTATAGATCACATATACCAAAAATAACAAACATAGACTTTTCTACATTCAAACATTTTTCAAAAATCAACCATAATAGCTTTTGAGTTGATTCCAACTCTCAAAAAATCACATTTGAATATACCTATCTGAATATGTAATAATATTTAGGTTTGCATGCAGTGACTTTGGAGGAGTATTGTTTGGTGATTGTGTATTCCGTATATATTTATAGACGATAGTACCGACCAAGTCTACGAGGAGGAGGAGTTCTACCCTGAAGAAGAAGAGGAGAATTTCAACCACTGCACCAATCAAGGCAAGCCATCATTAACAATCCAAGCTAACACTTGCAAGTTTCTTAACTATGCAAGCTATTATTGGCAAGCTAAAACTTGCAAGCCATCACTAGATGGAAGTTAACCTAAGCAAGGTGCATTAGGCATGCTTTGGTTATACCTGTTTGATTTATACCAACCCCAAGTTTTACTTACAAGCTTTACTTTCTTTTACTTTACCAAGGTTCTTTACTTGGTTTATAAATAGCATAAAGAGTATAAAACTTGGCCTATCTAGTTAGACTTAGATGTCATTCTATGGCATGAGATTGAGATTAGCATCCCACATTAGTGAACACTCTTAACTTAGTAGTTTAGAGCTAAACCAAAAACTTAATCTCTTTAGATGGGAATACTTGGTGAAAATGCTTATGAAAACCTTGGAATGATGAGTCATTCTATTGAGATGTTTTGACATGTGTTGAGAAACACAAATAGTTTTTGATGATGAAAATGTCGAGGCATGAGCCTTAGCCCTTTTATAAAAACTGATGGTTGGGTTCGGATGCGATACCATTCCAATTTTACCATACAACCACAATACCTAAATTGGGTAAGGCTTAGCCGGAAGCTTATATGCATTAGTATGAGTTCCCTCACAGGAGAGGTTTGAGATGAGGCTACCTCTCAATGTTGTCCACCTATGCAGTGCCCAGGATGGCAGATGGCCATGGCTGGGAGGCCAAGCTCATAGGAGAGGTGCTTATACTAGAGTGTGTAAAGGAAAGGTTATGTTTGATTATCTGCATACTCAGTATGATGATTTGGGGGTACCCCTGAAAGATGTATCGAATTTTGTGGTGAAAGTGTACCACCTATGTAGAGTATCAAACTATTCAAATATCCGCATCCGCGGTTATGGACAGTTGGAGGGGCCATACTATTCTGTTGTCAGATGTTTTCAGAATGACTTATGAAATGAATTGTGACATGACTTGACCACAACAGAGTTGTGACTATGACAACTAAGTTCCCACTTAGGTGATTTAGAACTTTATTTTATCTTTCTTTGTTTCTGAACTCTGCTTAGGTTTCAAACTTAACTTTACAAATACACTTAGAACTTAGAATTCCTATTAGAACTACTTTACTTGTTAGTGATAGTTTGCGAGTACTTAAAGAGTACTCATGGCTTTATCCCTGGCTATTCCCGTGGCCAGACTATGAGGAGGACTATCTGGAAGAAGGACAGCAGGACGGCTACGACAACTAGGATCATCTCCCATCGTCAGCATTGCCTGTGACACTAAAGATGGAGCCCACCGCTACGCTATTTATTCCGTTACTTGTTTGTACTAAGACTGGATCATGAGATCCTTTATTTGTGTAAGACCTTCTTATGGTTTGTAATGGATGATGTACTGTGATATCCAATATGTTTTGTCTCGCAAAAATAATAATCCTGGGATTGCGATGTATGGCATAACATGCATTCTGGATTAAAAATCTGGGTGTTGACAGGAGATCTTTAAGACCTTGTAATCTATCTTATAAGTTTTACATTAATATTTTAGTTTTGCATTAGTTCAAACTAGAAATAAAGTTTGCATCATTAGAATTCCCTTCAAGAATAGTCGATCCCTTTTATGAAATTCTGAGTTTATTATTATTATGGAACAATATTGAGTTTGTGCTTATCTTATTGGATATATGAATGGCTTGAGTATAATTTTACTTGCACTTTATGATAGCAATAGAAGTCTTCCACACCATTGGTATTAATGGAACACATAAAGATAATTTGGTCAATATGTTGTAAGTCTACGGTTTGATTTACAAAGAAAAACTATCTATGAAGTTAAGCCGAAAAAGAAACCTTGAACAAAGGAAAATTAAAGTGTTATCGAAATAGAGTGAGAACAAGTGGAATGTATGGCTAGCTCCTTTGTACATCACTTAAACAAAGGACAATTAAAGTGCTATCAAAATAGAGTGAGAACAAGTCAAGTCATAATAATGCTTCATATACATTTGGAATTTGATAATTGAGATCGTTAAACTTTGAATTTCTACATGAAGTGGAATGTATGGCTAGCTCCTTTGCACGTCACTTAAACAAAAGTGTGAGCGTATATACAAAAGATAAGAAAAGAAAGAATAAAAAGAGCGAGTGTGCAAAGAGCAAATAGTCATATACCACTATATTGTAGTATGACAAAGAGATACTTTTGTGATTTTGAATCCCAATTGAATACGTTGATCCCAAAACAATTGGGACTACCTCGCTAACTCTTTCGGTTGAATCGGATACTTTTATACTATGTTGAGATTCATCTTTTGTGAACTGTTGATCACTAAGGTGTGGAAGCCTTCTAATACTATTCAGATGGTTCGAGTAAGGTACTATTCATGAACTTATTCCTATGTATCATATATAATAAACACATGTTGCAACTGCCTCATTTATTTTATCAACTTAGCTTCATGAATATGAGGATCACATCCATTAAGCTAAACTTTCTCGGGATGAGCAAGAGTCTAAGCTTGGGGAAGTTGATGGGGTGCATATTTGTATCATGTTTTACACTATTATTTTGCATTGTAGATGTAGGATCTTGGTATTTTATGGCACTCGCACGCACATTTTATGTTTGTTTTCACCAGGATCAGGACAGATGATGGATCCAATGGACACAATTCTTGGAGCAGTTGTACTGAGGAGAAAAGAGTCAAAAACAAAGTAAATCGCTTATTTGGGAAATATTAATAATACCAGAAGAAAACCCGAGGCGATCAAGGGAGACAGACGATTCAACGACCAACTATACGACTGGAATAAATTTTCTGGCTGTATAGTTCCGGTCGTATAGTTGGCGCCACCACCGCCTCCTCAAATAGTTTCACCCTGTGCAACTGGATCAGAGAGACGACATACAGAACACCTAGAAATCGCCAAAACCTCACCTCCGGAAGGCATCTGGAGGGGGAACTCATCCACCGGGGATCCATCTTCGCCCTGCGCAGATCCGGGAAGCTAAGGCATCGATCTTCATCATCCACCGCTGCATCACCACCATCTCCATCCATCCCATCTACATCTTGTCTAGATCTTGTTGTAATTTATGTACTCTTTGTGGATTTATACAAGTACTATTAATCTATGATAGATTCCATTGTTATTGCCATGATGTTGATCGTCTCCATGTCTGAGTAGATTATTAGTTCTTGGGGAGATGAAGAAACCCTAGTAGGAGATTAAACTAAGAAAAAGTCTATTATGATATCCATCGCCGTGACCATGTGTTAGATTATCTTCATCTTGATGTTGAGAGAATCGACCTCTCAATATTTTCTTCTCATGGGGAATTGATGGAGGGAACTACTTGTTGGTAGACGGAGGTGTGGTTGCACTTATAGTGACTATAAAGCTATTGGTAGTCCTTATATATCAACTTGGGAAACCGAGGAAACTCACAGAACACTATCCATGCCATGGGATACGTCCTACGGGATTATGTCCCTTAATAGCGTAGTAATTTGATTGATGTGTATTGCTGGCTGCTGTGGTTATGAGGATGATGTGAGCAGCGGTTGCTGCCTATTTGTCCAAATACAGAGTTCCTCCCACACATACATAGTTGAGAATATTCATGATAATAATCTTTACCTTAGCTCTTTATAATGCTAGTGGTGTATCCGCTACTCCCTGAGAATGCTTTTTTCCCTATTGTTGTTCCAATTGCTCCTACATAGGCGAAAGAAAGACATTGCTTCAATTTATAGTTTTTTGGATTTTTCTTTCAAAAGGTCCCAAATTAGGCTGCATTATTAGCATTCATATCAAGAAGTTGAGGGGTTGTTTGGTTAAGCTTATCCATCGCCTTTAGCTAATTTGTTTTATAAGCCACTTTAGATTTTTTCTTTTGGCTTATACCATCATTCAACTATGTCAGAGTAAAATCTAAATAAACAAAGCCAAAAACACGTTCCTTACTTTATAAGACAAAAATCAAAAGCCGGAATTAGAGACCAACCAAATAGCACCTAAATCTCATGGAACTATTGGTGTTTCTCCCTTGTTTTAGTACTTGGGTACCTTCAATTGTATTTAACATAAAATATGACCAAACAGGGTATCATCGACTTGTAGATCAAATTTTAAGATATTTTCATTAAATTGCGGTAACACCATTCTATTCCACTAATATATATAACCATAAAGTCTGAACATATCATTGAGAATTCAAGGAAACCAAAACCGTAAACTCTAAACCCCTAAACCCTAACCAAGCATGTATCATGCACTTAGAGATCAAAATTTGAGATACTTTCGTTAAATTGGGTAACGCCATTCTATTCCATGAATATAAGCATAAAGCTTGAACATTATTGAAAATTCCCGAAACCCTAAACCCTAAACCCCTAAAACCCAAATCCTAAACCCCTAAACCCTATAACCCTAAACCCTCACCAAGAACGTAGCATGTACTTATAGATCAAAATTTAAGATAATTACGTTAAATTGGGTAACACCATTCGATTTGACGAATATAAGAATAAATCCTGAGCAAAATTCCCTAAACCCTAAACAACCCATAAAACCTAAACCCTAAACCCTAAAGCCCTAAACCCTCAGCCCTAAACCCTAACCAAGAAGGTGTCATGCATTCATTGATCAAAATTTGAAATACTTTCATTAAATCAGCTAACACCATTCTATTCTATGAATATAAGCATAAATATTGAGCATTATTTAAAATGCGCTAAACCCTAAACTACCCATAAAACTAAACCGTAAAACCGTAAACCCTCAATCCATAAACCCTAACCAAGAAGGTACCGTGCACTTATAGATCCAAATTTGAGATACTTTCAATAAATTGATGTAACCCCATTCTATTCCACGAATGTAAGCATAAAGCAGACTGAACATTATTGAAAATTCACGAAACCCTAAACCCTAAAACCCTAAAACCTAAAACCCCAAACCCTAAACCCTTACCAAGCATATAGCATGCACTTATAGATCAAAATTTGATATACATTTGTTTAATTGGTAACGCCATTCTATTCGACGAATATAAGCATAAATATTGAGCATTATCGAAAATTCCCTAAACCCTAAACCCTAAACAACCCCTAAAACCTAAACCCTAAAATCCCAAATCCTCAACCCATAAACACTAACCAAGCAGGTATCATGCACTTATAGATCAAAATTTGAGATACTTTCAAGAAATTAGGTAACGCCATTCTATTCGATGAATATAAGCATAAAGCTTGAGCATTATTATAAATTCGATAAACCCTAAACCCTATACAACCATAAAACCTAAACTATAAAATGCTAAAACTCAAAACCCACGATCCATAAACCCTAACCAAGCAGGTATCATGCACTTAGAGACCAAAGTTTGAGATACTTTCATTAAATCAGGTAATGCCATTCTATTCGATAAATATAATCATAAATCTTTGAGCATTATTGAAAAATCGCTAATACCTAGACCGTAAAAAACCCATACAACCTAAACCGTAAAACCATAAAACCCTAAATCCTCGACCCATAAACCCTAAACCTAGCAGGTACCGTGCACTTATAGATCAAAATTTGAGATACTTTCATTAAATTGTGGTAACACCATTCTATTCCATGAATATAAGCATAGAGCTTGAACATTATTGAAAATCAAAAAACCTTAGCCCAAAACCCTAACCTCCTAACCCTAGAATCCTAACCTCCTAACCCTAGAACCCTAGACACTTACCAAGCAGGTATAATGTACTTATAGATCAAAATTTGAGATACTTTCCTTAAATTGATGCCATTCTATTCCATGAATATAACCATATATATAAAGCTCGAACATTATTATTGAAAATTCCCTAAACCCTAAAACCTAAACAATCATAAACCCTAAAACCCTAAACAACCCTAAACCCTAAATCATGAACCCTAAACCCCTAATCCCTAAAAGCCTAAACCCTAAAATCCTAAACCATAAACCATGAACCCCTAACCCACAACCCAAAATAAACCCCGAACCCTAAACTTAACCCTAGGCTATATATACTTGTCTGAAAACTGGGGCAGTGGGATTTTGAGCCATGTTTTGTAGTTGCTTCATGACAAAAGTCATTGTTGTGACTTAGAAAGTTGAAATAACTTAGAATTCAGAAGCTTCCTTTGTAAATAATATTTTAAATGCCAATATGCACCAACTACCAAATATATGGACTTGTTATTATAAACTATAGAAAATATATGGCCATGACCTTGGTCATCTGGTTTGAAATCCATGCATATTCATACATTGTACTCCATATATTGTGATACAATTTTTTTGAAAAGTTATCAAATATATTGTAGTCAAGCGGTGACCTGGTGTAAAACTTGCAATAAAATTACAGGATTATGAACACTCAGAAACAAGTTCACGACCACTCGCATATCAATCTGGGTGAGCGAAGTACTACAACGTCTTCCCTATGAAAAAGAAGAATATTAATGACAACTTTTGTGGCTCGGATAGCATAAGATCTGTTGGTGGGAACTTACCTCAAACTTGAATGAGACTTGAGTTCTGGAAAAATAATAATCGGGTTCCAAATATACAAGGGAATACCTGATAAACATCAATGGGCGAGAATGGAAGAAAACACTCGGGTAGTTCTATCAAGACATCAAGATTTAGAATGTTTCATTTGTTCCTAATGTAGCTACACATGACCTTGTAAGAAAATCCTACTCCCTCCCATCCTAAATAGCAAGTGTTGCTATTTTGAACTAGGTCAGGGACACTTATTTATGATCGGAGAGAATACAATACTTTCTCTGTTCACCCGTAATAGCTCAGCCATTGCTGGAAATCCTCACCGTAATCATCAGTTGAGTCATCATACAAAAATGCAAGATTCTCGACGCAAAAATGCACCCGGTCATGAGTAAAGTCATAACGGGAGAGTTTCTCCCTGATGACCCGGGGAAACTTGAGGCGAAGGCTGCTATCATCAGTTCGGACAAAGAGGCAACTGTGCAGGTCAAGCAGCTCTAGGTGTGGGCAGTTTTCAAGGATGGCTGATAGCCCTGCATTGTCCATCTGGTCAGCAAGGAGCTGCAATGTAAGCAAATTGGGCATTCTTGCAATTGCAAAGGCTTCCATGTTGTGGGAATCGCGTCTAGCGGCGTAAAAATTGTCCCAGCTACTACTTTATTTAAGATACTTTTACTACTCCTAAAGGAAGGAGTAGTATAAATTGATCGACTGGTTAATAAGCATGGGTAATTTAGACATTTCCTCGGAAAGTGTTTTCCCCGATGGAGCTGTCGCCTAGCATCCCGTTAGGCTTAACGCCTTATTTCCGAGATTAATGGCGGTCGCAATGCTTCCTTCCATGGAAACTAGCTAGTGCACATAGTGAGACACGGAGAGAGAAAAGAATGGTTGTATTTCGTTTTATATTTTGTTTCTTTGTATTTTTTTAAAAATGGCCAAAATTTCATGTCATTGCCATTCATATAAAAAAGTTGAATTTTGCGAAACTCTCGGTGGTTCTCCAATATTTGACTACTTGGTATCTTTGAATATTTTTAAAAAGTCAAGAGCAAGGTATATCACACACTTTGTAGTTCAAAATTAGATATACTTACTTTAGATTGTCAAAAAGTCATTTTATTGCATAGATTTAGCTAGGAAGTTTGGAAATTCATGAAAGTTGGGCTTTATCCATCAAATCTAGAATCTTATTTTGAAATGCCAAGATGCAGGAATCTACCAGATATGGACACGCTATCATAAACTATAGCATAGATATGGCCGTGACCTTGGTCATCTTGTATGAAAGCATTCAAAGTATAATGTTTATCAATTTCGACAAATGTGTGGAAACTCATTTATATGTTGGTAAGTATACTATCGCTGGCGTGTGGGTCTAGACGGGGTCAACACATGAGAGTTGCCGCATCGGAGTATCATACGTTGGAAGATTCAACCTCAAAATTTCTGCAAGGCGCCAAAACATCCCGCACACATATATTCAAATGCCCCGCATATCTATTCAAATATCCCACCCCGCTTTTTGCAAATGCGAAATTCCTCTTCTATCCCTTCTTTGGAAACAAGGACTGCGGGAGTACTGCAATAATAGAGGGGTATAGGTGGTAGATGTGCATCATCCCACCTATATCCCCCTATCGTCTGTTCCCGGCCCACACTCCTCCAACCTCGACCTTCCTCTAGCTGCTGCACTAGAGCTCCTCCACTACCGGCGCTCTTCACAGGAACTATTTTACTGACTCCCTCGCTGCACCGGCTCTGCTTCACCAATGCTATTGTCTTCCCTATAGGGGTCGCTTCACTAAATCACTCATCGCTGACCCTAAAATGCCGACCCGCTTCCCCCGCTGCCCTCTTGGCCGTCCCACCCGTCCTCGCTGTGCAGCGGTAGTTTCTCTTGCCCGTTTGCTATATTTTTGGTACTCGTAAGCTGTGTAATCATTAGAATGTTGCTCAATATCATGCATGCTTGCCATTTCGTTTGCATCCCACATATGGTAGGTTCTATCCACATCATTAGCTTCTCACTTTTATTCCCTTTCTTACATTCTCACGCTACCGGTTTAATCCTCCAAAACCAACTCATAGATGATATTCTTTCCGAGCGCTTGCATGGGTCATGCAAATAGCTCATAGAGGATACAACACTAACAATCTGATGCCCAACATGGCTGAAGTCTGAGGTTCTTGTGTTACTTAGGCCAGTTTCTTGTCATGTTAACGAGTTGTATAACCTGCATGCATAATAAGTTAATAAGTCATTCTACCTAAGACCTTGCCATGGAATTTTCATTCATGTTCTATTGTGTTTCTATCTGGAAATGCTTAATTCAGAAAATGTCCATCTAGTTTGAATCATATATCTGGTCATTCTTAATGCTATATTTTGGTGTTTTCACCTTCTTTCATCCTTCCAAACCAGCTATCTAGTTTGAATTATACATCTGGTAATTTTTAATGCTATGTTTTTGGTGTTTGTTAAGAGTTTTCATCCTTCCAAACCAGCTAACTTGGTTTTAAATGTCACGCCTTAATGTAGAGAAATGAAAATGGAGTACAAGGACCAGAGTTCCAACTGCTCGGCTCATATTCTTCTAGCAGATTGACCAAATATATACACCATACTTTATAGATGTTGATCAAATTTATATTTTTAATGCTTTACCAATTATAATTTTATATAGATATGTCATACGTCTACTATCTTAGTCTCACGTGCAAGACACGTGCAACTTACTAGTAGCTAATAATCGTTGACTTCTACATGATATTACCACTATATAGTGTACGAACAACTTTGAATATTGACCGTTGGATCAAGACTCGCGAATCCCAACATTTCTAGGTGTTAGATCTTGTTTTCCATTCTAACATCTTGAAGATTCTATTGATAATCTTCATTACAATGAATGCAATGAACAAAACTCACGTCTCCATCATTCTAGAATCTTCTCCCTCGTTTCTCTAGACGATGTTACCAAAATTCTAAAGTTTTAGATAGCTAAAAATCATTGACATACGTCTACATGATATACAAAGTACAAGAACCAAATATATATGTACACCCATATTTTATAGATGTTGATCAAATTTATATTTTTTCTTTTTTACCTGTTATAATCTCAGCACTATATAGTGTACAAGTAACTTTGAATATTGACTGTTGGATCAAGACTCGCGAATCCCAACATTTCCAGCCGTTGGATATTCATTTCCATTCTAGCATGGAGAAGATTCTATTTTTTTAATGGTCTAGAAGATTCTATTGATAATCTTCATCACAATGAATGCTACGCACAAAACTCGAAACACACTTTCCTCATAATTCTAGAATCTTCTCCCTCGTTTCTCTAGACAATGTTACCAAAAAATCATGTTTTACATAGCTAATAATATTTAATTTCTACATGATCTTACCACTATATAGTGTACGAACAACTTTGAATATTGACCGTTGGATCAAGACTCGTGAATCCCATCATTTCGAGCCGTTGGATATTCTTTTCCATTCAAGCATCTAGAAGATTCTATTGATAGTCTACATCACTATGAATATTATGCACGAAACTCAAATAACACGTATCATTCTAGAATATTCTCCCCCGTTTCTCTAGACCATGTTACCAAAATTTTAAAGTTTTAGATAGCTAATAATCGTTGACCTCTACATGATATCCAATAGCTAGAAATGCCGGGATTCGCGAATCTTGATCCAACGGTCAACATTCAAAGTTATTCGTACACTATATAGTGGTAAGATAAGATAAGATCATGTAGAAGTCAACAATTATTAGCTATGAGGGAGAATATTCTAGTATGATGGAGAAGTGTGTTTTGAGGTTTGTGCACAGCATTCATTATGCTGAAGACTATCGATAGAATCTTCTAGATGCTAGAATGGAAAAGAAGATCCAACGACTAGAAATGTTGGGATTCATGAGTCTTGATCATATTCAAAGTTATTCATACACTATATAGTGGTAAGATATCTCTATCTCTACTACTATAATGGAGCAGTTTTGAATTGGATCCATAGCACCAATCCTAACCGTTGGGCTATTAGATCCAATAATGGTTCAGAGAAGCTGGATTCATGTTGAATAGTACCTAGAGCAAACTCCACCATGCATGTTCTAGAACCATCATGCCACCGCCCCCAAAATTTCATAGCATAGTAGGCTGTATTCTCTCTACTACTGTAGTGGAGCAGTTTTGAATTGGATCCATAGCACCAATCTTGACCGTTGGGCTATTAGATCCAATGGTTCAGAGCAACTGGTTTCATGTTGAATATATAGTACAGACCTAGAGCAAACTCCACCATGTTCTAGAACCATCATGTCACCACCCCCAAAATGCATGAATTAAGTCTATTAATAATAACTATCTACACATATTGAGAATACAACCTACTGTGCTATGAAATTTTGGGGGTGGTGAAATGATGGTTCTAGAACATGGTGGAGTTTACTCTAGGTACTATTTAACACAAATATAGCTGCTCTGAACCATTGGATCTAACAGCCTAACGGTTAGGATTGTTTCTATGGATCCAATTCAAAACTGCTCAATTATAATAGTAGAGACAATTTTATATAGTGATGATATGTCAGGCGTCTATTATCTGAGTCTAACGTGCAGGGTATGTGCAATTTACTAATAGTGGTAAGATACGAATAACTTTGAATGATGAACGTTGGATCAATACTCTTGAATCCCAATATTTCCAACCGTTCGATCTTCTTTTCCATTCGAGCATTCAGAAAATTCTATAGATAGTCTTCAGCGGAATGAATGTTATGCACAAACCACAAAACACACTTCTCCATCATACTCCTAGAATCCTCTCCCTCATTTCTCTAGACCATGTCACCAAAAATCTCAAGTGTTAGGTAGCTAATAATCTTTGACTTCTACATGATGATACAAAGTATAAGAACCAAATATACACCCATACTTTATATATGTTGATCAAATTTATATTTTTTGTGCTTTACCTATTATAATTTTTTATAATGATGATATGTCATATGACTATTATCTGAGTCTCACGTGCATGGCACGTGCAATTTACTAGTAGCCTACAATGTATGAACATTCTTGGGTTTCAGTCCAAAGGACCAATAAGGTCATGGCCATATATATATCGATACCATAGCCACACTTTATGATATAGTTCTCACATCGGGTAGATGGGTGCGTCTTGGCGTAGTAAACAATGGTGACCGTGGGAGTTTCGAACAACTATGAAACAACATTTTTCACTTTTCCGAGTGATTACGAGGATGTTTCGTACTAGTAAAGAAAATCAGAAGAATTTGGCTCGGAATGCAACAAGCACGCCATGTTTCCGGACATTCCAGAGCATGCATGTTTTCCTTGTGATTCCTAGGTTCTATCAGTTTTATGATTCATATCTAAATTAAACCACTTAAATTACAGTGTTATCTGCCTAAATTAGTTCAAATGAGTTGGCATATGCATATGCGCACCGTTTAGCTAAGAAACCCAAGTTCACTCAGTTGTTTCGCTCACTACAGTATATGGGCCCCATTCATACAAATTACTTTGAATTCTGATCGCTGGGTCAATTATTTGATGTATTTACACGAAATTGAAATATTTATTTATTTTTTATGAGGGCCACGGTTGGCAGCCAGCACCACCCCAATTTTATTTTTCATCTATCTTCCACCGTACTAGACTCCGACTTTTCTTCACAAGCTACACATGCCACCGTCCCATCGCATTCAATGCGTGCTGCTTTTCGAGCCTTCCTTTTAATACTACTTGGGAGACGATTCAGCACTAAATTTTCGCGTGATATTGGCAGGATCTTCTAGTTCAAAATTTTAGAGGATTATTGGCGGGACCCTCCCTTCTACCTTTCCCAAAATTTAACCCTTCCTTCACTTCTCAGTTCTCGGCAAATGCTAGCTACCTCCATACTGACGGGGCCTCTCGCTCGCTCGCCCACCAACTCCACAATCCATACTCACATCATCCTCTATCCCATCCCTCCTTAGCCAACTTCCAGGTCGCTAGAGTCTACTCAGCGATGGTGTCATCCACGCTACCATTTTTGCTTCATCGCATCTGCTTCCTCGACTCAGAGTGTCAACTTCCCCACCACCCCAACCGAGAGATGCGGATGCCACGTGGACCCCTCACCAAGGCGATGGTTAGAACTCCATACAACTGAGACGAAGGTTGTTGCACACTTACTATGCCCGCTTTCCTTGCACTTTACTACTACTTCCGAATGTAGTTCATCGCTTCCTTGTTGTGCCTTCTCGTTACCAATTATTTCTAATGTACGCTACTTGCAGTACCACGGGATCTATTCAAAGAGAAAAGAAAGCAACTGCTAGTCGTCAAGCCAAATTGGTTATCTCACACTAGTACGAAGCCTCACCAGCCCAATGATAACCCCCAACAATCCTCCCTAGACAATGGTTTGCCTCCATTTTACATATATGTGCGCTGTCGTTACTTAGAGTAGTTCAGCCTTTGCTTGTCCTGTTTTGTCATACTAGTATATATTTTTTGTAAGGCATGGAAGATGATGTACTGCCGAAACATGCCATGTGTTGCCAATGAATCCTGAAGAGTTTTGGACATGCGGATCTAGCCCCGCTCGACACAACACAACTAGTACAGAAACATGGCCTGGTCGACTACCCTAAACATGGATATTTGTTGCATCTTGCGTGTTATTTACTGATTGATTTGCTGCATTGCAATTTGCAGAAGCAAGTGCATGATCATGTCCCTGCCAAGGAGGTTCGCAGCACAGATATTCAGCGTGCCAGTGATACAGCCATTTCTAGGAACGAAACCAAAGAATGGTGCATGGCCGAAGGTAAGATTAGGCTTCTCCAAAAGGATTTGGACACATGCACTCGGCAGATCAGAGAATTAAACCGAGGATGGATTTATACTATTGAAGATGGCCTTGATGCTGCCGCTGATCTTCAGAAGTTAGTCGCTGAAAATCGTGTTCCCAATTCGGCTGATGCAGATGTCAATGAGATCAACGTGATGGTTTTGGAACAGGTGAAAGCACGAGCAGAGATTATCCGCGCATCTTTGCAGGCAAATGATTTTTGAAGGGTGATGAAAGAGCTGCCATGCGAATAGATTGTTATTTCGAATAATGAGGATGACTTACGTTGTTTTGTCAGCCTGATATTTTCTTTGGCACGCTGTAAGAAACTGTACTGTACCTAATTGTTGCATCTGGGCAATGTATCCCAGTCTCATTCTAGCCATTCAGAAAATGGACAAGTAACATTTTCCCATGATAAACTTGAAACCTTATTTTTCACTTTCGTTTAGATCTGTAGACACACGTGATACATTGCAAATGTATCAAGAAATTTTGATGTTTCATGCTTGGTTTTATCCACTTTCTTGTGTTTTGTCCACACTTTGGAGTACTTTTCATATGATTTCTTGGACTAACCTATTAACAAGAGCCACAGTGTCAGCTGCCTGTTTTCTACTGTTTTTGGTTCCAGGAAAGTTAGAAAATGAATATTCTCGGAATTGGACGGGACAAAAGCCAAAGTGCCTATTTTTCCGGAAGTCATCACATGCCAGAATACGAGACGGAGAGGGGCCAGAGGCCGGCCACACCACCTGGTCGCGCGCCCAGGCTGGGCCCGCACCAGGGGGTGGTGTGGTAGTCCCCGGCACCCCCTCGGCCTCCCCTTCCGACTATAAGATGCCCTCGGGACGTAAACCCTAAGTGCCCGATCAAAAATCCACGAAAGAGTCTGTAGCCATTGTCCTCACCATCCCTAGATCGGGAGGGATCTGAAGCTCTTCCCGGCACCCTCCCGGAGAGGGGAATTCACCATGGAGGCCTTCTTCATCACCATGCAAGCCTCCGGTGTGATGCGTGAGTAGTTCATCCTTAGACTACGGATCCATGTAGTAGCTAGATGGCTGGTTCTCCTCCTTTGTGTTTTCATGTTTAGATCTTGTGAGCTCCGTTCATGATCAAGATCATCTATTTGTAATTCTACATGTTGTGTTTGCGGGGATCTGATGGATATTGAGATGCTATTTCAGATTGATTATTGATTCTATCATGTCTTTGTTATTTGTGATCTTGCATGCTTTCCGTTGTTAGTAGCTATCTTGGCCAAGTAGATGCTAGCAACTCCAAGAGTTAGTATTTATGCTCGATAGTGGGTTCATGCCTCTGGTAATCTGGGCAAGTGACATAAATCTCTAAGGTACTAGATGTGCTGTTGCTACTAGGGAGAAAACAACAATCCTTTGTTCATAGAACAATCGTATTGTTTACTTTACACGCAGTTCGTAAAGCAATAATCTGTTGCTTGCAACTTAATACTGGAGGGGGTTCGGATGATAACCTGAAGGTGGATTATTAGTCATAGATGCAGTTGGATGGCGGTCTATGTATAATGTTGTAATGCCCAATCGAATCTCAAAGGAGTCAAGATGATTATTATATGCATGTATTGCTTTCTCGATGTTTGTCAATTTCCCCGCTGTAATTTGTTCACCCAGCATGTTATCTATCTTAATGAGAGCCACCTCTAGTGAACTATGGATCCAACTCCTTGTCTTTTACATTCAATCTACAATCTTTTACCGTTTTGTGTTTACTTTCTGCAAACTTTTAGTTCTTTCCATTCGATATGTTTAATCCTTTGTTTTTCGCAAAACACGGTGAGATTGACAACCTCATTGCAAGTTGGGGACAAAGTTCTGTGGTTGTGTTGTGCAGGTCTCCACATTGCTACTAGCACCGGTAGTGTGCCCTGCCAAAGCTCAGCTCGTAACACCTTTGGGGTGTTTCCTTGCGCCTACTCGTTCGATTAAACCTTGGTTTCATACTGAGGGAAACTTGTTGTTGTGTTCATCATACCTTCCTGTTAGGGTTCCCAACGAGCTCTACATCAACACCGCACCAGCACTTTTCTGGCGCCATGCATTGAGCCATCAACATGTTTTGCTGAAAATTAACACATTACTAGGAAAGGTAGTTCGTGCCCATTATCGTGAATAAATTTGTGCACTATATCCTTGTGTAGTTGTGTGGCCCTAAACTCAAACTTTTAGACTGCAGTAGTAGATCGAGTACAAAACAAATCAACTGAGCGATAAACCACAAGCTGAAATCACCTCTTCCACCAAGCAGTGCGCTAGAAACATCCGCCACAATGGGCTCCTGGGTCCAAAATTCAAACGGTACTAAATTTTCATCTCGCCCTTCGGTTCAGAAACAACGCGCCAAAGGCCATTCCTCAAAATGGTTTCTCTTGTAAATTGCCACGCGCCACACAATTCAAAGTTTCAAACATACTAGTAGCAACCGCGCCCTTTAGGCCGAATCCCTCGATCACCTTACACGACCATGGCCGTGCTCCTTCCGTCCCATCTCCCCGTCACAGCCTCTCCACCGGCATGCCACCGTAGCAACCTCGAAGACGTTTTACCAGCTCCCGACGTCGGCCTGCACCAGATCAGCTCCTCTGTACACGAGGTCCACGGAGCCAGAGCCGGCTCAGCAACACCGTCGCAGCTTCGTTGGATCCACTTCCCTGACTCCACGGCACTGGATCTGCTTCCTCGACCTTGTCCACGGCGCCGGAGAGATGGGGAGGCAAACCCGCTCAAGGGCAAATAGCGAGGTCGTGGCTCAAGGCACGGGAAGGAAATCGCGCAATCGTGGTCACACTACAAGAAAATTTTCCTTCCGCAACGAATTGGTCCGACGATCGTCGTAGAAGGCACGTATTCCGTGATGAAACTCTCGGCTCGGCCGTGGCCGATGGAAAACTTTTTTTTCCAGTTTTGCGGCCCTCTACTACGACGGATCTGCTAAAAACATGGAGGAAGCTCGGCCAGCGCGTGGCAGGAGCAAGATTTTCGTTTCCTCGTGCGATGCTAACTCGCCGAAGTCTTTTGAGGCATGTGGGTCCTGGACATCAGTGTCTCTAGCGGACCATACTTTTTGGTCGTGCTTCCCTGACTTGAACTCGATAACGTTGCTCGAGGCGTCTGCCGTTTAGTCAGGCTGCTAGGTCCCACGTGTCAGCCTCTCATTAGAAGGATCATGTGTATGATGGAATTTTTTCCTTCTCTTGCGCTACCCTGTTCCGAAGTTGATAGCGCTGCTTGATGCATCTACTGTCTAATCAACCTCCGGGCACCCACATGTCATCCTCTCATTAGAAGCAACGTGTGTATGATGGAATTTTTTCCTTCGCTGGTGCTACCCCATTCCGAGTTGATAGTGCTGCTCGACGCATCTACCGTTTAACCAACCTCCTGAGCCCCACATGGCATCCTCTCTTTAGAAGAAACATGTGTATGATGGATATTTTTCCTTGGCTCGCGCTACCCTGTTATGAACTTGATAGCACTGTTTGATGCATCTACCGTTTAAGAACGATGTTGGGCCCCACATGGCATCCTCTCATTAGAAGAAACGTGTGTATGATGGATTTTTTTCCTTCGCTGATGCGACCCCGTTCTGAGTTGATAGCGCTGCTCGACGCATCTACCATTTAACCAACCTCCTGAGCCCCACGTGTCATCCTCTCATTAGAAGAAACATGTGTATGATAGATTTTTTCCCTTGGGTCGCGCTACCCTCCTCCGAACTTTATAGCGTTGTTCGATGCATCTACCGTTTAATCACGATGCTGGGCCCCACATTTCATCCTCTCATTAGAAGAAACGTGTGTATGATGGATTTTTTACCCTCTATCGCGCCTTCGTGTTTTGAACTTGGCTTTGCTCGGTGCATCAGCCGTTTATTCAGGCTGGTGGGTCCCTTATGTCAGCCTCACATTAGAAGAATCATGGGTATGATGGAATTTTTTCTTCTCTAGCGCTACCATGTTCCGAACTAGATAGCGTTGCTCGATGAATCTGCAATTTGATCACGCTGTTGGGTCCCCCATTTCAGCCTCTCATTAAAAGAAATGTGTACATGCTGAACTTTTATCTCGCTCACGCCTCCCTGTTTCGAACTGGCTACGTTGCTCGATGCAGCATCTGTATAAGGTAGTGCTGTTGGGTCCCACATATCAGCCTCTCTGTAAATGAAACGTGTGTATGATGTACTTTTTTTGGCCATGTTCGCTATTTTGACCTTGGCAACTTGCTGGGTCCCAGATGCCAACCCCCTCTGTGCAGGAAATGTGTCTATGTTGGGTCCTAGCTGACAGCCTCTATTTGAAAGAAACGTGTGTATGTTGGACTGTTTTTTCGGGTCCCAGATGTCAGCCTCGGAGTACAAAAAATGCTCAGAAAGGACGAATTAAAAAGATTATGGGCTAACTCGGGGCAGATGCCCTATTCGTCACGACGAATTAAAAAGACGCCATGGGCTCACCATTAAATTGAATAGGCTACTATCGGTGGCCACAAGACTACAAAAATTCCGAACTAAAAGGTATTGGGTTATGCTTGGGGCTGATAGGCTAATTTCTTGGGCTATGCTTGGAGAATATCATTTTGCGGCCCGAAAGTTGGGGTTGACAGGCAACGCGGTACCCAAGTTGATTTTTATCACCGCGATTCGAAAAGTTGGGGCACCAATTGCTGAGAGGGGTCTTTCGAGTGAATGATGGCCAAACCAAATATTTTCAAATCGCGCCCGTTAAGTCAGGATATTCCGTTACACTAGTTCCTGTTGTGCCCCTTCGCCGGTGACTCTTCTTAGCCACCCTGCACGTGTCGTAGAGGCAAATCCATTACTATACTTTCCAAACTCTCGACACTGGATCTTGCTGCGGCGGCGGTCCCTTTTCTTCCCTTCCCCGACCCTAAATCTGCCGGCGGCGGAGGACCTTTTTTCTCCCTCCCCCGACACTGAATCCGGTGGCGGTGGCCCAGCATGTCTTGCAAGGCGAAGGTTGTAGCTACGTCGCCGACTGAAAAGGGTCCGTCGGGGCCCAAGTCTGAGGCTCAACGCGTAGCTGCGGCGAGGTCTTCAGCCCCGGTTAGCGAGGAGGCCAGCAAGGATTCTGCTCCCAAGGTACCTACGGGCAGCGGGTTGAAGAGAAAAGCAAGGCCGACGGCGGATTGTTCGGCTCCGGTGGACGGATGCAGCACTCAGATCTCGAAGAAAAAAATCCGGGAGAAGAGCGAGAGGTGAATTTTTCTTATCTGTGCCTTATCTTGCAAGTAGATTAGTTAAGGCATAATAGAATCGAATGAACTGAAATGTTCCCCTTTTTAATCAAATAAGGCACAGTTTTGATACAAGTGACCTATATAAGTTCACAGTTCATGTTTGGCAGTACATTGCAAAGTTTGATTTTGGTTGCGAGAGGGTTGTGTTCGGGCAAGATGTGCATCTGCTTGTGAATTGCAAAGAGGTTGTGTCTGTTTCGCAGCTGGTAGATATGCTTGCCGCTAGAATTCCCTGGGGTTCTAGACAGAGGTCAAAATTGGTGTGGCGCAACATGAATGATACCTATCAGCAAATTGAGCACTCCCATGAGCTTCAGATGGTTTGGGAGTGTTGTGCAGCTGATCATAAGGTGAAAGTTGAAGCGATGATTGATGATATGTATGCAGATGCTGGAGATCTTGCTGCCATAGCTTCTTCTCCTAGAGAATACGGACGAATAGATGCTGATCTAGATAAGTTCAGTATACGCATAGAGGTGGATTCATACATGGCAAAACTTGATGAGGGAGTTAATAGGCCAGTTTCGTCATGTACTGTGGAGATCACTGTCGATTCCAAAAACATAACTCTTGATGAAATGAGAGAGATGATCGGTAAGGAAATCACTATTTGCCCTAAGCAGATGGCTAAAATCCAATGGTGGCATCATAAGAAGCAGCAATTCATAGATGTTTTGGATACTGAAGATCTTATGCAGATTATGCGGCGAAAGAAGCGAACCAGGAAGGTGTTCTTCCTTGGTACCATTTCTGATGTTGTTGAACAGGTTATAGTGGATGTAGATGCCCCTGTAATGGCTGAACAGAATGAGGTGGTCGGCGTTGATGAGATCTGATGAGAGCTGCTACCCTGGGCTTGTCATATGGACCGCGGGGTTCCCCTGCCTGTATTTGTAATATTGACTGTTGTTTCATTTAGAGCGTGCTTCTGTGATTATGTTTGTTGAGATATTGCGATATAATGTTGTGCGAGCTATTGAGATTTTCGGACATGTCACTCACTGAAACCATCGCTGTTGTAATAAGACATAAGTACATTATAGTTGACATGATTATGTTTCTTAAGATGATGTACCATACTTGTTTCAGTTATTATGTTTGTTGGGACATTGTAATGTAATGTTTTGTGAAACCAGGACTAGACTAGTGATGCATAAATACATTGTAGTTGACTTGATTATGTTTCTTGATATGATGTACTATACTTGTTTCTGATATTTTGTTTGTTGAGAGACTGTAATGTAATGTTTTGCGAAACCATGACAGGACAAGTGATGTGTAAGTACCTTGTAGTCGACATGATTTTGTTTCTTGAGTTGATGTAATATACTTGTTTCTGTGATTACGTTTGTTGAGAGATTGTAATGTGATGTTTTGTGAAACCATGTTGTGGTTATGTTTGTTGGGAGATTATAATGTAATGTTTTGTGAAACCATGACTGAAGAAGTGATGCATAAGTACCTTGTAGTTGACATGATTTTGTTTATTTAGATGATGTAATATACTGGTATGTTTTCGTTAGGCAATGAAATTGGGATGGAGGGAGTGCAGGTTTAATATTTGAAATGAGAATGTGTGAAGAGAATCCATATCAGGTAGGATACAGTAATCCAGGGAAAGGGCATGGTATCCATTAAACTATTTTAACATGCCAATTTAGTCATCATTGCAGCGGTAGAAGGGCTGCTCTCTCTCTCTCTCTCTCTCTCTCTCTCTCCCACCGCCGCCATCGCCGTTGCATTCGCCATGCTGTCTTGAACGGCGAGGACGACTAGTCGAGCAGCGACAGCCTTCTCTCCGACATCGAGTATTCCTTCCACGATGTGAGTTCCTCTGTTTTCTCGGGCTAGGGTTAGGCAATGGTAAATCACTCGATCTGAGCCCGACCAGATGTGCATGCAATCGTGTTCGATTTCAGCTTTGCGTACCTATAGGTACCAAGGATGATCTACGACTCCGAATGGGAGGGCCTAGATCTCGATGGAGAAGTGCCATGTGACCATGGGCTAAAACTGAGGAGATATGTTGCATTCGTAGGCAGTAACACTGGGAGAAGGTTTTTGGGCTGTACAAATCAGGTTTGTTTACAATATGTGCAACTGTGACATGAAGTAAAATGTATCGTGCATGTTCATAACACTATAGTGTGTGTGTTTTTAGGTTGGCCCGGTGTGTAAAGCAGTAGAGTGGGTGGATCTTGAGTGGCCAGATGCACTTAAGAAATGTTTGGCATAGTTATGGGAGATGTATGAGTTGGAAAGGTCGGGGAGATTTATGGATGTAAGTGATGTAGCTGAAAAAAATTATAAGCTGTCGGTACGAAATAAGGAGCTGGAACAAGAAATCGAGAATTTGCAGTCAAAGCTAACTGACGGAATCGATGGGAGCTTGGTTGTTGGAACTGCAAAGAAGCTTCAGGATAGTCACAGGTTGCTGATTCATAATGCAGAAAAGGAGAGGGATCAGCTCAGGGAAGACAAGAAGAAGCTAGAGTGTTGCATTGCGGATCTGTTGAAGGAACTGAAGAAGGCGCGCGAGGGTGAACAAGGACAGACTATAGAGGATAAAGGAAATTCGAGATGAATAATTTATGTTGTAACAATGCCTGAAACTAGTTAATTGTAAGACTTGCAGTTGCGCTTTCCGAACTAAGCCAAACTCAATCCTCGAGCAAACTAATTTCGGACAAACACACATATCGTGCATAGAGTTAAGTTCACGCTTACAAAATCACCACTGCAGAGGATAAACCAGGCAGTTCAGTACTAAATAGACATATGTTGTGTTCAAGCGAGCCTGGCCCGGAGCTGCCTGTTTTCCTCCCTAAGATTGGCCAGCTCCTTCAGTACTATGCCGTGCTTCAGCTGTAGGTTCCAGCGCTCCGTCACATGGCAGAGTATTTTGTCCGTAGCCATACGATTTTCCTTCAAGATCCTTTTCATGATCTCCGTCTGCTTCCTAGCCGGGGCATGACCTTCACTGTGTAGCTTCGCCCATTCGGCGTTTAACTCCTTCAGTTTCTGGCACTTGTCAGAAAGGACCGCGAATTCAGCACGTAGTTGGGCAAAGGCCAGTTTCTGGGAATTCCGCTTCTCCCTTTGGATTGCTATCTTGGCATTTAGCCAGGTCCCCAGGTCCTGGTCGATCTTTTGCCTCTTTCCCTGCAACAAAAATACATGGTATGGTTTGTTCAGTTCACCAGGACAAGCTGGTTAGTTTCCATAATTAACTGAATCGACTAGTGGCACTGTCATAATTTCAAGGAAGAAGCAATCTAGGACTAATCAACATTTTATGAATCGACTAGTGGTACTGTCATATTTCAATTTCGAAGACAAATAAGATTTATCAGCAGTTTAGTGTGCTGTGGGTTTTTCCCAATATCACCAAATAGTAGTGGGAGAGTGGCAAACTCATAATGCAGAAACCCATGTCCAGATACATATGGAAAGAGAACATGGTGTCCATTCATGAACATGAACACCAACACATGTCTAGATAGATAAGGAGTTGCCCTAGGATTCTTATTGCACCCTATAATGGGAAGCAGACATGGGCATTGCTCCCTGAATCCTAAACATTACAAAAGGAGAGGAGGACGAACTGGTATTCGTGTCCCCGCTAACGGGAATCAGACTTGGGCATTGCTCCGATACGCCTCCAGACATGCCCTTAGCTCCTCGTTCTCTTTCCGAACACCCTCGAGTACGGTGATCCCTCTGCTCATGTCCGCCTTCATCTCCTTGACTGCATCTAGGCAACGGTTCCTGTCATGGTAGGCTCGGATGGTAGCCTTCGTTTCCTCGACGCGTCCTCTGAGTGCCTTGCTGACTTCGTCCTGCAGGAGAATGCACCTTTCCACGAGATTCTTCTTCTCCTCCGTGAGCTCGTTGATTATCTTAATGGCCTGTTCTTGCCTGATCAAGTTACGGTCGAGCACTTTCTGTAGCCTAACGACGTCACGTGAAAAATCTAGCGAGATCTCCTTCTGCACAGATAATTGCTTGCGTAGGCTCTCATTAGCTTGGGTGAGGGAGCGTGCAAGCTCATGTTGGTTGGCAATCTTGGAACTGATCGCGGCCACCTTCTCATGGTACTCGGCCTTCGATCGTTGCATCGTTCATGTTAATTGAAATAGGAATTCTACAATTACACTCCAGGTCCCAAGTGAATACTAATACAGATCAAAAAAATCCCTGTTGAATCTATTGGCCGCAGTGTTAAAAAATGGACCTGGAGATCTATTCATGACCACGATAAACTAATCCTAATCACAAAAAATCCATAGTGAATCTATGAACAGCGGTATTAAGGAAAGACCAAGAGATCCAGTCATATTCATGAAAACAAATACAACTCGCAAAAGAAGAAGAAAAACCAATGCGGGGCGGACAGCATCTAAGAAATCCACATCATAACTCGGAGAAATAACAACGCGGAGATTTGCTACCTCACTAAGACATGGAACAGGGCCGAACGGGTCTTGCAACGCCTCCGTCGTGGTGGATTCGGGCTCCACGGCCGACTTGTAACACGTAGAAGAGGAAGAGCCAGAAGAAGAAGAAAAACAAGAAGAAGCTGATTAAGATCATGATGGAGAGGGAGATGGAGAAGAAGTAGAATAAGGAGACCGTACCAGGAGGAGCCCTCGCCTGCTAGAACATTCGGTGCCATTGTCAGCGGAGATTGGGCCTCGATGAGAGGGTGGGCTTGAGCGGCTGGTAGAGCAAGAAGTGCCTCATGGCGATTTCTCTCCCTTTCCTCCGCGAGGATTGTCGACGGGCCTCTCCCCCTCCTCAGTGGAGCCATGGCTTGCAGGGTGAGTGTGGTGGAGGCAGGAGGAAGGAGATAGTGATTATTAGTGTGGGAGAAGAGTAAAGAGTACAGGATGTGGTCCCGTAGTACTAGTACTAATATACAAGACCACCGTGTATGGTCTACCTTCTCAAAGAAGCTAGTGAGACAGGGGTAGGGAATCGATGGGACTTGTCTTTATTGTGATGGACACTTGAATGGTCTTCGGCGCCGCCCAAAATCCAGTATATAATAAGGGGAGTGCGAGCCGGGTGGTCGTCACGGGAATCGGCGCGCACATCCCGCGTGCATGTGTCACGTGTTGATGGGGCAATGACGCGCACAACTGCTGCACGATCACGTCGGCATGTCCAACTCCGTCGAACTCCACATGACAGGCACGCACGGGATATTTACGAGTCTAGAATACGCTGTGTCACTTTAGTTGTGATCAAATTATGTTCAGGACGCGAGATATTACTTATTTTTTTTCTGACAATTGACAAATGCACGCATGGACATGACACACGAAACCGCTGCTCGCCCTTGATCATATTGGCACCCCACTCTGTGTACCCACCATCGACCATTCGGAGCAACTACCTCGAGCACGATGCCCCCTCGACGTGGCAATGGCAGGTCCAAGCCATCCACTGACTGTCCAGCGTCCCCGGCTCTTCGCTGCATCGTCCGCGCTCGCGAGTCACCTGCTGAGGCAGCACGTCGTGTCCGACCACGCCAGGATCCATCGACATCGGCACTCGAGGACACCGTGACGTCGAAGCTCGTACCGGCCACGCAGGAGGAGCGTGGGGTACCTACAACGTCGAACGAGCGCAAAGTAGTAGCCAGGACGAGGGACGTGTTGCACCGGCGAGTATGGGCAAGAAGAGGAACGAGAAGAAGACTAGTAAGAAGAGAGGAGATAGCTATTTGGACGAGTCCGACTCGGCCAACGAGGAGGCGTTCATCGATCAGTTAGAGGCGGGAGCGGAGGAGAGTGACGTGGACCCGTGGGACTACGAAGAGGAGGAGGAGGACTCCGAAGAGGAGATAACGCGCTTATTCGAGGAAGGGGGCGGTGTCGAGTCGTCAGAGGAGGGCACCGACGGCGGCGATGTCGGGGAACATGGCGTTGACGAAGACGAGGACGAACCGGAAGACGAAGACAATGGCTTCTTCGAAATATGATCATTTATTTTATTTATTTTAGTTAGACAAATGGATTTTCACTTGTTTATGGGGGTTTAGTATCGGTGGCACGGATAAAGAGGTGGCACGGATTGACCATGCATAAAAAAAGAGGAGAAGGGAGGGGTTATCCTGCCCGTTGGATCACATGGGATCAACGGTTGGTGGAGACGATCCGCGTGACAGCTCTGTCAGCCAAGCAGGGCATAGCACCCAGAGTGAGCACATGTTTGGGATGTCCACACGTTTGGGCTTTTGTGAGATTTGTGAAAGAGAGAGAGAGGGAAAATCTCTTTTCACAATCCGCCTATGGATCCACCTGTACCATTCAAATGTCATTGCATTTGTGCTCTTTTCACAATCCACCCATGGATCCACCAGTGTCATTTTGCATGTGTGTTCTTTTTAGTAACAACAACCAGAGTCATTTTGCATGTGTGATCTCTTCACATACCACCTATGGATCCACCAATGTCATTGCATGTGTGTTCTTTTTAGTAACAACAACCAGAGTCATTTTGCATGTGTGTTCTTTCACATACCACTTATGAATCCACCAGTGTCATTGAAATGTGTGTTCATTTCACAATCCACCCATGGATCCACCACTTTCATTGCATGTGTGTTCTTTTTAGTAACAACAGCCAGAGTCATTTTGCATGTGTGATCTCTACACATACCACCTATGGTTCCACCGGTGTCATTGCATGTGTGTTCTTTTAAGTAACAACAACAAGATTCATTGCATGTGTTTTCTTTTCACAATCCACCCATGGATCCCACCAGTGTCATTGCATGTGTGTTCATTTCACAATCCACCTATGGATCCACCAGTGTCATTGCATGTGTGTTCTTTTTAGTAACAACAACCAGAGTCATTTTTCATGTGTGTTCTTCTCACATACCACCTATGCATCCACCAGTGTCATTGCATGTGTGTTCTTTTCACTAATAACAACCAGTGTCATTGCATGTGTGTTCTCTTCACAATCCACCTATGGATCCACCAGTGTCATTGAAATGCGTGTTCTCTACAGAGACCACACATGGAGCCACCAGTGTAATTGCATGTGTGTTCTTTTAACTAACAACAACCAGAGTCATTGCATTTGTGCTCTTTTCACAATCCACCCATGGATCCACTAGTGTCATTGCATGTGTGTTCTTTTTAGTAACAACAACCAGAGTCATTTTGCATGTGTGTTCTTTTCACAAACCACCTATGGATCCACCAGTCTCATTGAAATGTGTGGTCATTTCACAATCCACCCATGGATCCAACAGTGTCATTGCATGTGTGTTCTTTTTAGTAACAACAACCATAGTCATTTTGCATGTGTGACCTCTTCACATAGCACCTATGGATCCACCAGTGTGATTGCATGTGTGTTCTTTTCACTAACAACAACCAGTGTCATTGCATGTGTGTTCTCTTCACAATCCACCTATGGATCCACCAGTGTGATTGAAATGCGTGTTCTCTACATAGACCACACATGGATCAACCAGTGTCATTGCATGCGTGTTCTTTTTAGTAACAAACAGAGTAGTTTTGCATGTGTGTTCTTCTCACATACCACCTATGAATCCGAAAGTGTCATTGCATGTGTGTTCTCTTCACAATCCACATATCGATCCACCAGTGTCATTGCATGTGCGTTCTTTTTAGTAACAACAACCAGTGTCATTGCGTGTGTGTTCTCTTCAGAGACCACACATGGATCCACCAGTGTTATTGCATGTGTGTTCTTTTTACTAACAACAACAAGAGTCATTGAAATGTGTGCTCTCTTCAGAGACCACACATGGATCCACCAGTGTCATTGCATGTGTGTTCTTTTCACTAATAACAACCAGAGTCATTGCATGTGTGTTCTTTTCACATACAACATATGGATCCACCAGTGTCATTGCATGTGTGCTCTTTTCACAATCCACCCATGGATCCACTAGTGTCATTGCATGTGTGTTCTTTTTAGTAACAACAACCAGAGTCATTTTGCATGTGTGTTCTTTTCACATACCACCTATGGATCCACCAGTGTCATTGAAATGTGTGTTCATTTCGCAATCCACCAATGGATCCACCAGTGTCATTGCATGTGTGTTCTTTTTAGTAACAACAACCAGAGTCATTTTGCATGTGTGATCTGTTCACATACCACCTATGGATCCGCCAGTGTCATTGCATGTGTGTTCTTTTTAGTAACAACAACCAGAGTCATTGAAATGTGTGTTCTTCTCACATACCACCTATGGATCCACTAGTGTGATTGCATGTGTGTTCATTTCACTAACACCAACCAGAGTCATTGCATGTGTGTTCTTTTCACATACCACATATGGATCCACCAGTGTGATTGAAATGTGTGTTCTCTACATAGACCACACATGGATCCACCAGTGTCATTGTATGCGTGTTCTTTTTTGTAACAACCAGAGTCATTTTGCATGTGTGTTCTTCTCAGATACCACCTATGCATCCACCAGTGTCATTGCATCTGTGTTCTCTTCACAATCCACCTATGGATCCACCAGTGTCATTGCATGTGTGTTCTTTTTAGTAACAACAACCAGTGTCATTGCATGTGTCTTCTCTTCAGAGACCACACATGGATCCACCAGTGTCATTGCATGTGTGTTATTTTTACTAACAACAACAAGAGTCATTGAAATGTGTGCTCTCTTCAGAGACCACACATGGATCCACCAGTGTCATTGCATCTGTGTTCTTTTCACTAACAACAACCAAAGTCAGTGCATGTGTGTTCTTTTCACATACCACATATGGATCTACCAGTGTCATTGCATGTGTGCTCTTTTCACAATCCACCCATGGATCCACCAGTGTCATTGCATGTGTGTTCTTTTTAGTAACAACAACCAGAGTCATTTTGCATGTGTGTTCTTTTCACATACCACCTCTGAATCCAACAGTGTCAATTAAATGTGTGTTCATTTCACAATCCACCCATGGATCCACCACTGTCATTGCATGTGTGTTCTTTTTCGTAACAACAACCACTCATTTTGCATGTGTGATGTCTTCACATACCACCTATGGATCCACCAGTGTCATTGCATGTGTGTTCTTTTTAGTAACCACAACCATAGTCATTGCATGTGTTTTCTTTTCAGAATCCAGCATGGAACCCACCAGTGTCATTGCATGTGTGTTCATTTCACAATCCACCTATGGATCCACCTGTGTCATTGCATGTGTGTTCTTTTTAGTAACAACAACCATAGTCATTTTGCATGTGTGACCTCTTCACATAGCACCTATGGATCCACCAGTGTCATTGCATGTGTGTTCTTTTCACTAACAACAACCAGTGTCATTGCATGTGTGTTCTCTTCACAATCCACCTATGGATCCACCAGTGTGATTGAAATGCGTGTTCTCTACATAGACCACACATGGATCAACCAGTGTCATTGCATGCGTGTTCTTTTTAGTAACAAACAGAGTAGTTTTGCATGTGTGTTCTTCTCACATACCACCTATGAATCCACAAGTGTCATTGCATGTGTGTTCTCTTCACAATCCACATATGGATCCACCAGTGTCATTGCATGTGTGTTCTTTTTAGTAACAACAACCAGTGTCATTGCATGTGTGTTCTCTTCAGAGACCACACATGGATCCACCAGTGTTATTGCATGTGTGTTCTTTTTACTAACAACAACAAGAGTCATTGAAATGTGTGCTCTCTTCAGAGACCACACATGGATCCACCAGTGTCATTGCATGTGTGTTCTTTTCACTAATAACAACCAGAGTCATTGCATGTGTGTTCTTTTCACATACAACATATGGATCCACCAGTGTCATTGCATGTGTGCTCTTTTCACAATCCACCCATGGATCCACTAGTGTCATTGCATGTGTGTTCTTTTTAGTAACAACAACCAGAGTCATTTTGCATGTGTGTTCTTTTCACATACCACCTATGGATCCACCAGTGTCATTGAAATGTGTGTTCATTTCGCAATCCACCAATGGATCCACCAGTGTCATTGCATGTGTGTTCTTTTTAGTAACAACAACCAGAGTCATTTTGCATGTGTGATCTGTTCACATACCACCTATGGATCCGCCAGTGTCATTGCATGTGTGTTCTTTTTAGTAACAACAACCAGAGTCATTGAAATGTGTGTTCTTCTCACATACCACCTATGGATCCACTAGTGTGATTGCATGTGTGTTCATTTCACTAACACCAACCAGAGTCATTGCATGTGTGTTCTTTTCACATACCACATATGGATCCACCAGTGTGATTGAAATGTGTGTTCTCTACATAGACCACACATGGATCCACCAGTGTCATTGTATGCGTGTTCTTTTTTGTAACAACCAGAGTCATTTTGCATGTGTGTTCTTCTCAGATACCACCTATGGATCCACCAGTGTCATTGCATGTGTGTTCTCTTCACAATCCACCTATGGATCCACCAGTGTCATTGCATGTGTGTTCTTTTTAGTAACAACAACCAGTGTCATTGCATGTGTCTTCTCTTCAGAGACCACACATGGATCCACCAGTGTCATTGCATGTGTGTTATTTTTACTAACAACAACAAGAGTCATTGAAATGTGTGCTCTCTTCAGAGACCACACATGGATCCACCAGTGTCATTGCATCTGTGTTCTTTTCACTAACAACAACCAAAGTCAGTGCATGTGTGTTCTTTTCACATACCACATATGGATCTACCAGTGTCATTGCATGTGTGCTCTTTTCACAATCCACCCATGGATCCACCAGTGTCATTGCATGTGTGTTCTTTTTAGTAACAACAACCAGAGTCATTTTGCATGTGTGTTCTTTTCACATACCACCTCTGAATCCAACAGTGTCAATTAAATGTGTGTTCATTTCACAATCCACCCATGGATCCACCACTGTCATTGCATGTGTGTTCTTTTTCGTAACAACAACCACTCATTTTGCATGTGTGATGTCTTCACATACCACCTATGGATCCACCAGTGTCATTGCATGTGTGTTCTTTTTAGTAACCACAACCATAGTCATTGCATGTGTTTTCTTTTCAGAATCCAGCATGGAACCCACCAGTGTCATTGCATGTGTGTTCATTTCACAATCCACCTATGGATCCACCTGTGTCATTGCATGTGTGTTCTTTTTAGTAACAACAACCATAGTCATTTTGCATGTGTGACCTCTTCACATAGCACCTATGGATCCACCAGTGTCATTGCATGTGTGTTCTTTTCACTAACAACAACCAGTGTCATTGCATGTGTGTTCTCTTCACAATCCACCTATGGATCCACCAGTGTGATTGAAATGCGTGTTCTCTACATAGACCACACATGGATCAACCAGTGTCATTGCATGCGTGTTCTTTTTAGTAACAAACAGAGTAGTTTTGCATGTGTGTTCTTCTCACATACCACCTATGAATCCACAAGTGTCATTGCATGTGTGTTCTCTTCACAATCCACATATGGATCCACCAGTGTCATTGCATGTGTGTTCTTTTTAGTAACAACAACCAGTGTCATTGCATGTGTGTTCTCTTCAGAGACCACACATGGATCCACCAGTGTTATTGCATGTGTGTTCTTTTTACTAACAACAACAAGAGTCATTGAAATGTGTGCTCTCTTCAGAGACCACACATGGATCCACCAGTGTCATTGCATGTGTGTTCTTTTCACTAATAACAACCAGAGTCATTGCATGTGTGTTCTTTTCACATACAACATATGGATCCACCAGTGTCATTGCATGTGTGCTCTTTTCACAATCCACCCATGGATCCACTAGTGTCATTGCATGTGTGTTCTTTTTAGTAACAACAACCAGAGTCATTTTGCATGTGTGTTCTTTTCACATACCACCTATGGATCCACCAGTGTCATTGAAATGTGTGTTCATTTCGCAATCCACCAATGGATCCACCAGTGTCATTGCATGTGTGTTCTTTTTAGTAACAACAACCAGAGTCATTTTGCATGTGTGATCTGTTCACATACCACCTATGGATCCGCCAGTGTCATTGCATGTGTGTTCTTTTTAGTAACAACAACCAGAGTCATTGAAATGTGTGTTCTTCTCACATACCACCTATGGATCCACTAGTGTGATTGCATGTGTGTTCATTTCACTAACACCAACCAGAGTCATTGCATGTGTGTTCTTTTCACATACCACATATGGATCCACCAGTGTGATTGAAATGTGTGTTCTCTACATAGACCACACATGGATCCACCAGTGTCATTGTATGCGTGTTCTTTTTTGTAACAACCAGAGTCATTTTGCATGTGTGTTCTTCTCAGATACCACCTATGGATCCACCAGTGTCATTGCATGTGTGTTCTCTTCACAATCCACCTATGGATCCACCAGTGTCATTGCATGTGTGTTCTTTTTAGTAACAACAACCAGTGTCATTGCATGTGTCTTCTCTTCAGAGACCACACATGGATCCACCAGTGTCATTGCATGTGTGTTATTTTTACTAACAACAACAAGAGTCATTGAAATGTGTGCTCTCTTCAGAGACCACACATGGATCCACCAGTGTCATTGCATCTGTGTTCTTTTCACTAACAACAACCAAAGTCAGTGCATGTGTGTTCTTTTCACATACCACATATGGATCCACCAGTGTCATTGCATGTGTGCTCTTTTCACAATCCACCCATGGATCCACCAGTTTCATTGCATGTGTGTTCTTTTTAGTAACAACAACCAGAGTCATTTTGCATGTGTGTTCTTTTCACATACCACCTCTGAATCCAACAATGTCAATTAAATGTGTGTTCATTTCACAATCCACCCATGGATCCACCACTGTCATTGCATCTGTGTTCTTTTTCGTAACAACAACCAGTCATTTTGCATGTGTGATGTCTTCACATACCACCTATGGATCCACCAGTGTCATTGCATGTGTGTTCTTTTTAGTAACCACAACCATAGTCATTGCATGTGTTTTCTTTTCAGAATCCAGCATGGAACCCACCAGTGTCATTGCATGTGTGTTCATTTCACAATCCACCTATGGATCCACCTGTGTCATTGCATGTGTGTTCTTTTTAGTAACAACAACCATAGTCATTTTGCATGTGTGTTCTTCTCACATACCACCTATGTATCCACCAGTGTCATTGCATGTGTGTTCTTTTCACTAATAACAACCAGTGTCATTGCATGTGTGATCTCTTCACAATCCACCTATGGATCCACCAGTGTCATTGAAATGTGTGTTCTCTACAGAGACCACACATGGATCCACCAGTGTCATTGCATGTGTGTTCTTTTTAGTAACAACAACCTGTTATTTTGCATGTGTGTTCTTTTCACATACCACTATTGATCCACCAGTGTCATTGCATATGTGTTCTTTTTAGTAACAACAGCAAGTGTCATTGCATGTGTGTTCTCTTTAGAGACCACACATGGATCATGTGGCGCCCTGCAAAAACCACTACTAGAAAATCGCGTTGTTTTTGTGCATTGCATCATCATGACCGCATGCTCATGTCATCATGCCACATTGCATTTGAGCATCGTCATCATCTTGCATGGTTTTGTCTAAAACTATTTCTAAACGCCTATCACGCACCCTACCGCCGCCTGCCGTTTTCCCGCCTCACGCGCGCATCGCACCTCTGCCCCACACCGACACGCGGGCGTCAGTCACACAACCCAGTCCCGTGACCGACCGACACATGCACGCGCTTGATCGAGCCCGCACTCCCGCGAACGTGCCGCACGCCACACCACGCCCCTACCCAGCGTTCTACCTAGCTACAACGTGACACCAACCTGTCTCGCGTCCATCCCATCCTCTCTCCTCTCTCACACCCGGATCGAACCGCGCGCAGCAAAAGCCCCACCAACCACCGCTCACCCCGCCCACCTGGTCCCTCCTCGAACCCCCACCCCACGTGCTAGCCCGCGCCCACCCCGCGTGAACCACCTACCCGCTAGGCCCCGCGCTCGCCGCGGTCTTCTCCTACCCTGCATCCCCCGCTCGAGCTCCGGCCCGCCGCGCTCGCCGTCCCGGGCCCCGTCCCTCTCGAGCCGGACCGCCGCCGGGGCCGCCCTTTCCCTCCGCCAACCGAGCTCCGCCTCGCGTCCCCGGTCCACCGCGCGCCTTCGCCTCAGGCGTCCTCTACTCTGGCCGAGCCCGGCCACCCTCGCTCCGCCCTCCGCCGCTCGCAATCCGTTCCGGCCGCCGCCAAGGCCCGGGGCTTCCTCGACCTAGTCGTCGTCGCCTCGGCCCGTGGTCGCCCGTCCCCGCGCCGGCCTCCTCCAGCGTCCCACCTCCCACCGTCCGCCTCCATCGCCTCCCTCCTCCGCCTCGAGCTCCGGCCTCCCCGCCGCCAGGGGCCGGCCTCTGCTCCGCCCGCGGGCGACCCCCTCCTGGCCTCCGTTCTTCACCGCGTCGCCGGCCGTCAGCCGCCTCGCCCTGAGCCACGCCGCCCTTCTCTCCCGACCTTCGGCGCCTCGTCCGTCCACGTCGCGCCCCGCAGCGCCACCCTGCTCCCTCTGCTCGACCGCCTCCAGGGACGGGAGCCCGTCCCCAGTCGATCTCCGTCCCGCTGCCATCGGTAGCGCCGCCGCCCTGCAGCGCCATCCCACGACCGTCAGCCGCCCCTGTCTGCGTCTCTTCCCGCCGCGACCTTGACCTACCCCACGGTGGCCCCACCCCCTGCAGACCGGCCTCGAGCGCAGCCGCCTGCTGTGGCCCTTCACCGCCTCGCGCTGGTCACTTTTATTCCATGTCCCGCACGTCTTCACGAACCAGGTCCTGTGGTCTCTTCTGCTCTAGCAAGTCCACGAAAGTCATGCCCGGTGCCTGCAACTTGTATGTGTGTCTTTGCTGCGTGGATGTGTTGATGGGTGACACGGTAGCGTGGCCGTGGAGATGCTATAGGATGTGAAGACCAGGACTCACCAAGATCGACCTCGAGCCCACCTTTCGACAAGATCTTCACGTTGGCCCGGTACCTCGGAAGGATCGACCGGGCCAAGATCTACCGATGACCAAACACCGCAACCCGAGTCCGGCACCGACACCCGAGAACCTCAACAAATGATGCCAAGATCTACATCATGGATCCGCTGGGCGAGACCTCGAAGGCCATCGACGCGTGAAGATGTACCCTCGGAATTCCGAGCAGATCGGCAAGAACTCCTACACTGACGCCACTACCCGGGAACCCGGACGCCAAGGTCGTCGACACGGATACGCCAAGTACTTCCTCGAGGATGCCAAGTTCTTCACCCCGGACGCCAAGCCTGACCCGGTACGCGGACCCGACAAGATCTTCGCGACGACAAGAGCGACATCGACCAGGGCGGGTTCGAGGATCCTCCGACGCCAAAACAAGTCCTCCTTCCCGGAATATCAAGCTCTCCTTCCGTTGTCCGTGAGCGATTCCGTCAAACCCCGAACCCCTCGGAGCACAAGTTCGCCAAACCCTAATGTGATTCCCTATTCGAGACCCCCATTATTTTTTTATATTATGACATTATCGACTGTCGCATATTAAATTGTTCATCTCGCATGCATATCATAATCATGCCAGATCTTCTGCCGTAGTATTAAATATTGCATCCGGTGTTTCTTCTAGTGTTTGCTTCTTCGCGGACTAGGCCGATGAGTTGATGCGAGTATCGACAAGTTCCCCGGTTATGATCCTTCGGAAATGTTTTCCCAGGCGAGCATCTCTCCCCCTTCTACCTATTTTGCATTTATAGTCTTTATTTCCTCCTGATGATCTATTGCTATCTGTGTCGCGATGCTTTAGTTTCCGTACCCCAGTTATATCCTGTGCAACCTCTATATTGCCTTGGACACCTCCTACTACCCGTGTTTGGTAGACAACTAGCCTTGCGAGTCGTAGTTGCTTGCTCAGGTGCGATCTCATGTTGTCAAGCACCACAGTTGCTGGAATGCTGGCAGATGTTATTTGGTGGAGATGCTTAATGGTGGTGCTGATCATGATTCTAATTATAGTTTATTAAATAATGTTGATGGTAGATTAATGTAGAGGCACCGGTGGGTAATAGTAATTATTTGGTTCTTAACCGCTCACTAGTGTCCCCTAGGACCCGAGTTCTTGACACATGTTCCGAGATCGAGCGCGCTAACCACAGGTGGGGTGTGTGGGCACCCCCATCGGCTTACTACCTGATTTCAAAGTATTGTACCGGGGGCCACAAGTAGTTTGGGGCTTTATTACTATTCTGTACTTATGCCATGCTTTACTGCTTTATTTAAGATTGTGCGTGGAGAACCTGTACTGTTTAGGATGTGGAATGTTTTCGCGGTATCGACAAGCCCAGTCACACTTTTCGGGTTCCCAGTCGTTTACAGCCATTGGCACAAACCCTGGGTCCGTTCTAGAGCCGACCGACTTTGTTGCGGGTAGCTTAGTGGGGTGGCCCCCATGTACTTGCTTTGGGTCTGGGAAACGTCATGACTTAGGCCCCGCCGACATACCGATGGGTGTATGTTAATTGATCTGGCAAAAAGGGTCGAAGTGCGTGTGGATACTTTGGTGCACCCCTGCAGGGTTAAATCTTTTCGAAAAGCCGTGTCCGCGGTTATGGACGACTTGGAGCGCAATTTCTCGACCATAGACAACTATATCTAAAGTTTACCGTTATAATTTGACCTGTATCTGAGATGAATAGTAAGTTGGATAACTGCCATGAAAAGATTAAATAAAACTGCCAACCGTGTGAATTTTCCTCGGCTTGACTTCCTCGTTTGGTCTCGAGGGGGGAATACCAGGATGGTTATGTGTGGTGTTAGTATTAGGTTGGATTCGCATAGGTCTTTCTTATCCCTCTCTAATAGCCGCCAGTTTTACTGAGTCTCTATAGGTTGATTAGTGCTGCTGGGCTGCCGCTTCAGTCCACCATACCTATGTAGGCGAGAGCCGCCGAATTCTAGCCTCGCCGTGTACTGGCCTCAGTATTGACGCTCCTCTTTTTCCTTTGTCCTTTGTCGGCACCCGTTTTGATTGAGCAGGTTTGAGATCGACGTCATTAGCAGGGTTACCCTTCCGGCTTGGCCTGGGCAGGGTTATGGACGCCATTGGTTATTCTTCAGGGCTCTTAGCCCCATTTGCATCTTGTCCGTACTCGGACGCTATGTCGTTTTCAAGGTGATTTGGATCTTTGTATTGTATATCTGTATTCTTGACTCTTGGGCTAAAACTTGCATAGGGTGGATTCGAGGGTGTTACAGAGTGGTATCAGAGCCCAACAGTTGTGATACCCCACAAGTCCAGCCTGTAGGGTAACCTAGCTAACGGCCGAAGTAGAGTGACAAAACTATTTTTGAAAAATCGGTTGGATAGATCCGATTAGGTCTGCTTTTACTCCTTACCCCTCTGCTGTTCTCCTCTTACCTCTACGTGTTTTGAATCTGCTCTCTTCCCTTTCTGCGAGTCCAGGAATTCTCGTGGTTGGGTTTCCTTCGTACCTTCAGGGTTTCGCTTCCTCCTTTGGTAACGGTGTTGCTACATCCGGTCTTCATGCTATCTGAATAATCCTTCATCTGTTGGACTTCTCTTTGTTCCTTGTCGTGCCTTTCGGTGTTTTTCGACGCGATGACATCCTCTACCTTAGATCCGATGCAAAGTCTGCTTTCTCCTTTGTTCCGAACCTCGCTTGTCGAGATCTTCAGTCTAATTCCGAGAGTTGGTTGTATAATCCACCTATCCGTGTGCAGAGTAAGGTTAGAGTGCGGGATGGAGTCATGACCATACCACTACTCTTCTCATTTGCTTTTGTACATCAAATCGGTGGATCAATGCAATTTTCACTCCTTCCACGGAAGTTAAAGGTGGCCTTATCCTTTGAGACCTTTATCTTTGTCTTTGTTTCTCCGGAGTGTTCTCTCAACGAACGCGGAAAACGACCTCTTGTTAGTGGTGTCGCGAGGATCTACACCAAGCATGAAGAATCTGATCGTCGATCTTCTTCCCCGTACCACGAGGCGGATCTCGAGGGCGAGATCCATTATTAGTTGTGTCGAATTGTGGCGCCCCGCAAAAACCACTACTAGAAAATCGCGTTGTTTTTGTGCATTGCATCATCACGACCGCATGCTCATGTCATCATGCCACATTGCATTTGAGCATCGTCATCATCTTGCATGGTTTTGTCTAAAACTATTTTCTAAACGCCTAGTTTTGTTTTCTAAATATCCTCTCGCCTTTATTTCACATCAAAACCCCGGGCTATCCGGAATATTTTGTTTCGTCTACAAACAGTTTTCAAACGCCCCATTTTAAACAAATAAAATTTTATATTATTTTTAGGGGGCAGCCCGCCAGGCCCGAACCGGCCTAGCCGGCCACCCCCAAAATATCTAGCCAGCCCTCCACACCCAGCGCCACCTGCCACACCCTCCACCTCAACCCAGCCAACCATTGGCCGCCACCTCACCCCACCAACGCCACCTCAGCCCACCTGGCGCGCACCCTACCGCCGTCTGCCGTTTTCCCGCCTCGCGCACGCGTCGCACCTCTGCACCACACCGAGACGCGGGCGTCAGTCACACAACCCAGTCCCGTGACCGACCGACACATGCACGCGCTTGATCGAGCCCGCACTCCCACGAACGTGTCGCATGCCACACCACGCCCCTACCCAGCGTTGTACCTAGCTACAACGTGACACCAACGTGTCTCGCGTCCACCCCATCCTCTCTCCTCTCTCACACCCGATTCGAACCTCGCGCAGCAAAAGCCCCATCAACCACCGCTCACCCCGCCCACCTGGTCCCTCCTCGAACCCCCACCCCACGTGCTAGCCCACACCCACCCTGCGTGAACCACCTACCCCGCTAGGCCCCGCACTCGCTGCTGTCTTCTCCTACCCCGGCCCTCTCGAGCTGGCCCGCCGCCGGGGCCGCCCTTTCCCTCCGCCGACCAAGCTCCGCCTCGCGTCCCCGGTCCACCGCGTGCCTCCGCCTCGGGCGTCCTCTGCTCTGGCCGAGCCCAGCCACCCTCGCTCCGCCCTCCCCCGCTCGCCTCCGTTCCGGCCGCTGCCTGGGCCCGGGGCTTCCTTGACCTAGTCGTCGTCGCCTCGGCCCGTGGTCGCCTGTCCCCGCGCCGGCCTCCTCCAGCGTCCCACCTCCCGCAGTCCGCCTCCATCACCTCCGTCCTCCGCCTCGAGCTCCGGCCTCTCCACCGCCAGGGCCGCCCTCTGCTTCGCCCGCGGGAGACCCCCTCCTGGCCTCCGTTCTTCACTGCGCCGTCGGCCGTCAGCCGCTGTAACTACCTCGGTGAATTACGCTCTTAGTTACATGCCTGGATGAACGAAAGTGGTTAAAATAGTACGGTGGGGCCCAGGGCCACTCACGGTAGACCTTTTGGCCGTCCTAACCACTTTCGGAGCAACGGGACAAGAACGAGCGGCGTAATCGGCAGGCAAAGGGATCAACTAGATACACAAATGAGTATGTATGAAAGCCACATACAACAGTCCTCAGAGCCATTCCATCTAAAAGAAATAGAAATATTGCAATGCCATACGGCAAGATTCAAATATCCTAGATAGAGATAATAATTTAGGATAGCCCCTCATACAACAAACATCAGAGTATCAGGCGGAAGCGGAAAACAAGATCCGAGTACGGATAAGAAGCAAATCGGCATAAGATTCCCCATAAATAAACACATCCCGCCCACAGATCTCACGGATCCCCGTTCCCGGAATCTCTACACCGAATGATCGTTGCCAACATCATCTGTCTCCTCCACCCAGTATCCATCTTGCGAATATACCTGTTCATATGAATCAAACAATTTATCGTGCGAGACCCTAGGGGTACTTAGCAAGTCTTTATGCCACTAAAGGGGACACAACCTGGGGTGACGCAATTGCAGCAAAAGATAATAGCTAACAATTCTATAGATACTCGCTAACCATCCGCCTAACCAATGATAGACGGATGTCCGTGAATAAAGAACAACAGTTATAATAGTATATTTAATAGATCCATCCTCCTCCTCGCTTACCAACGAGGAAGCGGACGAACAACCCCCCATCATCCGTTGGCAGATTTATTAACCATTCCATGAGCGTTGCACTATTTACTAATCAAGTACTTAGTCAAATTAAAAGCGGCACTTTAGTTATACTTGTCTACGATCGAGAAACTGTGCTCCAAGTCGTCCATAACCGCAGACACGGCTTTCAGAAAGATTTACCCTGCAGGGGTGCACGAATAGCAACACACACTCGATCAACCTCGAAAAAACCAAATCAAAACCCAACGAGGCATTCACGACAAAGCGATCACAGGATTCAGAAATATTTCAGGGGGCCACCCCATTAAGCTACCCGCAACGAAGTTGGCCGGCTCTGAGACGGACCCAAGGTTTGTGTGGACGGCGGTAAATGACTGGGAACCCGAAAATGTGACTGGGCTTGTCGATACAGCGAAAACATGTCACGATCCAAAACAGTACAGGTGCTTCGCGCACAATCTTAAATAAAGCAGTAACATGGCATAAGTACAGGATAGTAATAAAGCCCCAAACTAATTGTGGCCCCAAGAAATAAGAATGAATCAAGCTCTGGCTCAGGGGGGTCCATAAGGCCTCCCGGATGTGGATAGTGTGAATAAACAAGGAACATGAATCAAGTACTCGGGGTCCTACGGGACACAAGTGAGCATGAAAAACCAAATAGCAGATATTGCTCACCAGTGCCTCTTTCATTAGTTATCCCATTACTACTAAGGTTATGTTGTTTAGGTACCTCATTATCCATCAGACACTCACATACCCTACACATGCTTTTCTACGACTCGCATGGCTCAAACAACTCCTGTAGTAATGGCTCATGGGATGGGGGAACAAGCTTCGGTGGGGTTTAAAAGTAAAGGCTATGCAGTACTTGGGATTCAATTTAATGCAATCACGACTCAATGATGCAAGAATAAGATAGAGGCAATAGGTACTGTATGTATGCAAGCATGTGGAAGTGCTTGCCTGGCAGCTCAGTTGAAGCGAGAGATGGATCTGGGTAGTACTCCTGAGATTCCTGGTAATTCTCCTGTTGGGCGTCTATTCGAAGAAGAACCAAACAAGCAAGGGCCAACATAAATAAAGTGCACAAGCATATGAATTAAAATGCGACAAGCAAACAAGCATGCCATGATGAATGATGCACAATTTACATGGCATTAAAGTAGCATGGCATGGTGAGGTGTGAGATACAAGAATAAAGCATTTTATGATTTATTTAGTCAAATTTTATTGGCATATACAATTCAGATTTTTTATAATGACATGATGCATGCTTCAATTCAGAACAAGGACTGCATAGATAGAACGGGCTCATCGCGCTGATCGATTTAGACATATTATTTGCCAAATTTGGAGTTATAGAATTACAGTTATTAATTTATTAAGAAAAGGGCATTTTATTGTAATTTTTAATCATCTCGAAATTTTAAAGTGTCCAAACAATATTTTGAAGGGCATATTTGAATTCCTCACATTTTTCTGATTCAAAACATTTATTATTTGTATTGTTTGGATTTATATTTGAAAAGTTATTTAAATCTGATTTGAATTTGTATTTAAACAATTTCTGAAAAGTTTATTTAAAAACAGAAAACAGAAAAACGTTTTACACTCGGGCAAACCTAGCCACAGTCTCAGACAGGTGGGCCGCTGCTGACTGGACGAGATCCGCGCGCAAAAGGCTTTCATCACCGCGGCCTTAGCTAGCCCAGGCGGCTGACATGCGGGCCCGACGGAGACGTAGGTCCCACGTGACAGCGAGGGGCAAGGGTGGACCACGTGGCGCAGCGAGGGGAGTGCGGGTTGAGGCCGGGAAAACTGGGGGGTTTTCTTGAAAGATTTCCCTGTGGCTGGCTAGTGGGGTCACTGGGGCTGCTAGGGGCCTGGGCGTGATCGACAAAGCGCGGGGTGGGTCCTTTCGGAAAACGCCGCCCGTGCTCTGTCTGAACCCGATGCTGCTCTCTGAATCGCGACGACGACTGACGACGGCGAGGTTTTCCGGTGAGGGTGGCGTCGCAACCGCGGCGAGATAGATCTTGCCGTAAAAACGAAAAAGAAAGAGGGCAGCTCCAGCTACGGATCTTGTTCAGGAAGGATCGGCGGTTGCGGGCTGCACGGGTCGGGGCGTCTCGGGGAACAGAGGGGGAACGCAATTCTGGGCTGCTCGCCGGCGGGGCAGATCATCGGTGGGGGTCGCAATCGGGTGGCGCCCGCACGCGGAGGCAGAAGAAGGGGAAGGGAGAAGAGGGTGGCGCTCACCTCGTTCGATTCCACAGGGATTCGGAGGACGGGGTGGTCGGAGCGGAGGGGGACGGCGAGGCTGCAGCGGTGGCGCACGGTGCTCTGACAAGGGGGAGGCTCCGGGCGAGCTTGGCGTCTCCCAGCGGGCGGGATCAACTCCATGGTCTGCGGCGACGCTCCCCGGCGAGTTCCCGGTCACCGGCGAGGGCGGCAACGGCGTCGTGGCCCTCAGACTGGCGGCGGCACGCGGAGAAGAGAATGAGGGGAGCGGAGCAGGTAGCTAGGGTTACAGAAAAGGCGGCTCGGTGCGAGGATAAGGAGGAGGGACTGGCGTGCGGTGGCGCAAGCTGACGGCGGAGGACGGCCACCTGCCGCGCAACTGCTTTCCGTCTGCTGCCGAGAGAGAGAGCGGCTGAAACGGCGTCAGACGAGGAGGAAGAGAAACAGGGCCGCGTCGGCATGACGGCGAAGCGATACGGGCTGGGGAGGCAGGCTGGGCCGCGGCTGGGATAAGTGGGCCGGGAGGGGCTGCGAACAGGTAAGGGCTGCTGGGCTGCGGCTGATAGGTAAGCTGCTCCTCTCTTTATCTCTTTTTATTTTTTAATAACTGTTTTGATTTTATTTTGTTTTGTTGCAGATTTAAACAAACCCAAGAAATACCCCTTTTTGGAAGTTTTTGCAAATTTTGATTAATAGAACAGAGATAGCTATGGAGTGAGGAGAGGGCTTGGTGGATGAGCATAAATTGTTGGTGGGGAAAGCACAAAAGAGAGAGAGAGGTGGGGTCTAAAATTAAATAAAAAGAGGATCCCATATGAACATGCTTGATGGAGAAATGGTTTTGTTGGGGCAAGGACATGGTGGAGAGAGGTGGAAAAGATCCCACAAAGAAAAATACACTAATCAAAAAAACAAAGGAGCTAAAGGTGTTGATGATGGTTGCATGGCCCATGCAAAAACAATAAATGCCAAGGTTTATTCTTGTGAAAACAATAATATTAACACGGCATTATTCTTATGCATTCCCAAAAAGCGGAAATAAAGGCCAAGCAAAAGAAATTAGAATTGGCTCCATCCTATCTCCCATGAGCTAGATTAAATACCATAAGAAAATAAAGGCCCATGGTAAATGGAATGGTGGAATATAAAGTGGTGACAAAGAAAGGTGGTAGAGTGGAATAAAAAGATATGCCCCCAACTCAACTTGGGCATCAAGCAGTATATCAATAACCAAATACAATATCAAGATGCAAATACAAATAATAATGCATATGAGGGAAGAACCAAAGAAAGAGGGTTTTATATGATGCTCAGATGCAAGGTGGCATGATGACATGAGCAAGATATAATTATGATGCAACAATTATATATATGAAGTAGCCATTATGTTACTAGACCAAGTAGCATTACAATTGTTAGACAATTGGGGTGCTACAGCCGCCTCGCCCTGAGACGCGCCGCCCTTCTCTCCCCACCTTCGGCGCCTCGTCCCTCCACGTCGCGCCCGCAGCGCCACCCTGCTCCCTCTACTCGACCGCCTCCAGGGATGGGATCCCGTCCCCGGTCGATCGCCGCCCCGCTGCCATCAGCAGCGCCGCCGCCCTGCAGCGTAGTCCCACGACCATCAGCCGGCGCCGTCTGCGTCTCTTCTCGCCACGACCTCGACCTACCCCACGGTGGCCCCATCCCCTGCAGACCGGCCTCGAGCGCAGCCGCCTGCTGCGGCCCTTCACCGCCTCGCGCTGGTCACTTTTATTCCATGTCCCGCGCTTCTTCAGGAACCAGGTCCTATGGTCTCTACTGCTCTAGCAAGTCCACGAAAGTCATGCCCGATGCCTGCAACTTGTATGTGTGTCTTTGCTGCGTGGATGTGTTGACGGGTGACATGGTAGCGTGCCCGTGGAGATGCTATAGGATGTGAAGACCAGGACTCACCAAGATCGACCTCGAGCCCACCTTTCGACAAGATCTTTGCGTTGGCCTGGTACCTCAGAAGGATCGACCGGGCCAAGACCTACCGATGACCGAACACCGCAACCTAAGTCCGGCACCGATACCCAAGAACCTCAACAAATGACGCCAAGATCAACATCATGGATCCGCTGGGCGAGACCTCGAAGGCCATCGACGCGTGAAGATGTACCCTCGGAATTCCGAGCAGATCGGAAAGAACTCCTACACGGACGCCACTACCCGGGAACCTGGACACCAAGGTCGTCGACACGGATATGCCAAGTACTTCCTCGAGGATGCCAAGTTCTTCACCCCGGACGCCAAGACCAACCTGGTACGTGGACCCGACAAGATCTTCGCGACGACAAGAGCGACACCGACCAGGGCGGGTTTGAGGATCCTCCGACGCCAAAACAAGTCCTCCTTCCCCGAACATCAAGCTCTCCTTCTGTTTTCCATGACCGATTCCGTTGAACCGTTTCCCCTGTCGAACCCTGTCGAACCACGAACCCCTCGGATCCCAAGTTCGCCGAACCCTAATGTGATTCCCTATCCGAGACCCCCATTATTTTTTATAATATGACATTATCGACTGTCGCATATTAAATTGTTCATCTCGCATGCATATCATAATCATGCCGGATCTTCTGCCGTAGTATTAAATATTGCATCCGGTGTTTCTTCTAGTGTTTGCTTCTTCGCGGACTAGGCCGATGATTTGATGCGAGTATCGACAAGTTCTCCGGTTATGATCCTTCGGCAGTGTTTTCCCAGGCAAGCATCTCTCCCCCTTCTACCTATTTTGCATTTATTGTCTTTATTTCCTCCTGATGATCTATTGCTATCCATGTCGTGATGCTTTAGTTTCCGTACCCCAGTTATATCCCGTGAAGCCTCTATATTGCCTTGGACACCTCCTATTACCCGTGTTTGGTAGACAACTGGCCTTGCGAGTCGTAGTTGCTTGCTCAGGTGCGATCTCGTGTTGTCAAGTACCACAGTTGCTGGAATGCTGGAAGATGCTATTGGTGGAGATGGTTAATGGTGGTGTTGATCATGATTCTAATTACAGTTTATTAAATAATGTTGATGGTAGATTAATGTAGAGGCACCGGTGGGTAATAGTAATTATTTGGTTCTTAACCGCTCACTAGTGTCCCCTAGGACCCGAGTTCTTGACACCTGTTCCGAGATCGAGCGCGCTAACCACAGGTGGGGTGTGTGGGCACCCCCATCGGCTTACTACCTGATTTCAAAGTATTGTACCGGGGGCCACAAGTAGTTTGGGGCTTTATTACTATTCTGTACTTATGCCATGCTTTACTGCTTTATTTAAGATTGTGCGTGGAGCACCTGTATTGTTTAGGATGTGGAATGTTTTCACAGTATCGACAAGCCCAGTCACACTTTTCGGGCTCCCAGTCGTTTACAGCCATTAGCACAAACCCTGGGTCCGTTCCGGAGCCGGCCGACTTTGTTGCGGGTAGCTTAGTGGAGTGGCCCCCATGTACTTGCTTTGGGTCTGGGAAACGTCATGACTTAGGCCCCGCCGACATACCGATGGGTGTATGTTAATTGATCTGGCAAAAAGGGTCGAAGTGCGTGTGGATACTTTGGTGCACCCCTGCAGGGTTAAATCTTTTCGAAAAGCCGTGTCCGCGGTTATGGACGACTTGGAGCGCAATTTCTCGACCATAGACAACTATAACTAAAGTTTACTGTTATAATTTGACCTGTATCTGAGATGAATAGTAAGTTGGATAACTGCCATGAAAAGATTAAATAAAACTGCCAACCGTGTGAATTTTCCTCGCTTGACTTCCTCATTTGGTCTCGAGGGGGGAATACCAGGATGGGTATGTGTGGTGTTAGTATCAGGTTGGATTCGCATAGGTCTTTCTTATCCCTCTCTAATAGCCACCAGTTTTACTGAGTCTCTATAGGTTGATTAGTGCTGCTGTGCTGCCGCTTCAGTCCACCATACCTATGTAGGCGAGAGCCGCCGAATTCTAGCCTCGCCGTGTACTGGCCTCAGTATTGACGCTCCTCTTTTTCCTTTGTCCTTTGTCGGCACCCGTTTTGATTTAGCAGGTTTGAGATCGACGTCATTAGCAGGGTTACCCTTCCGGCTTGGCCTGGGCAGGGTTATGGACGCCATTGGTTATTCTTCAGGGCTCTTAGCCCCATTTGCATCTTGTCTGTACTCGGACGCCATGTCGTTTTCAAGGTGATTTGGATCTTTGTATTGTATATTTGTATTCTTGACTCTTGGAGTCGTGTTATGTATATATATGTTCTGTGGGTCCCATCGAGGACTGGTGTGTAATGGTATTACTTCGTTTTCCACCTGGATGAAAGTGCCGTGTGGGCGTCCTTGAATTGTTTCTATGCGGGTTTGGTGGAAAGGGCTAAAACTTGCATAGGGTCGATTCGAGGGTGTTATAGATCCACCAGTGTCATTGCATGTGTGTTCTTTTTACTAACAACAACAAGAGTCATGGAAATGTGTGCTCTCTTTAGAGACCACACATGGATCCACCAGTGTCATTGCATGTGTGTTCTTTTCACTAATAACAACCAAAGTCATTGCATGTGTGTTCTTTTCACATAGCACATATGGATCCACCAATGTCATTGCATGTGTGCTCTTTTCGCAATCCACCCATTGATCCACCAGTGTCATTGCATGTGTGTTCTTTTTAGTACCAACAACCAGAGTCACTTTGCATGTGTGTTCTTTTCACATACCACCCATGGATCCACCAATGTCATTGAAATGTGTGTTCATTTCACAATCCACCCACGGATCCACCAGTGTCATTGCATGTGTGTTCTTTTTAGTAACAACAACCAGAGTCATTTTGCATGTGTGATCTCTTCACATACCACCTATGGATCCACCAGTGTCATTGCATCTGTGTTCTTTTTAGTAACAAAAACCAGAGTCATTGAAATGTGTGTTCTTCTCACATACCACCTATGGATCCACCAGTGTCATTGCATGTGTGTTCTTTCATGTGTGTTCTCTTCACATTCCACCTATGGATCAACCAGTGTGATTGAAATGCGTGTTCTCTACATAGACCACACATGGATCCACCAGTGTCATTGCATGCGTGTTCTTTTTAGTAATAACCAGAGTCATTTTGCATGTGTGTTTTTCTCACATACCACCTATGGATCCACCAGTGTCATTGCATGTGTGTTCTCTTCACAATCCACATATGGATCCACCAGTGTCATTGCATGTGTGTTCTTTTAGTAACAACAACCAGTGTCATTGCATGTGTGTTCTCTTTAGAGACCACACATGGATCCACCAGTGTCATTGCATGTGTGTTCTTTTTACTAACAACAACAAGAGTCATTGAAATGTGTGCTCTCTTCAGAGACCACACATGGATCCACCAGTGTCATTACATGTGTGTTCTTTTCACTAACAACCACCAGAGTCATTGCATGTGTGTTCTTTTCACATACCACATATGGATCCACCAGTGTCATTGCATGTGTGCTCTTTTCACAATCCACCCATGGATCCACCAGTGTCATTGCATGTGTATTCTTTTTAGTAACAACAACCAGAGTCATTTTGCATGTGTGTTCTTTTCACATACCACCTATGGATCCACCAGTGTCATTGAGATGTGTGTTAATTTCACAATCCATACATGGATCGACCAGTGTCATTGCATTTGTGTTCTTTTTAGTAACAACAATCAGAGTGATTTTGCATGTGTGATCTCTTCACATACCACCTATGGATCCACCAGTGTCATTGCATATGTGTTCTTTTTAGTACCAACCACCAGAGTCATTTTGCATCTGTGTTCTTTTCACATACCACATATGGATCCACCAGTGTTATTGCATGTGTGTTCTTTTCACTAACAACAACCAGTGTCATTGCATGTGTGTATCCACCAGTGTCATTGCATGTGTGTTCTCTTCACAATCCACCTATGCATCCACCCGTGTCATTGCATGTGTGTTCTTTTTAGTAACAACAACTAGTGTCATTGCATGTGTGTTCTTTTTACTAACAACAACAAGAGTCATTGAAATGTGTGCTCTCTTCAGAGACCACACATGGATCCACCAGTGTCATTGCATGTGTGTTCTTTTCACTAATAACAACCAGAGTGATTGCATGTGTGTTCTTTTCACATACCACATATGGATCCACTAGTGTCATTGCATGTGTGCTCTTTTCACAATCCACCCATGGATCCACCAGTGTCATTGCATGTGTGTTCTTTTTAGTAACAATAACCAGAGTCATTTTGCATGTGTGTTCTTTTCACATACCACCTATGGATCCACCAGTGTCATTGAAATGTGTGTTCATTTCACAATCCTCCCATGGATCCACCAGTTTCATTGCATGTGTGTTCTTTTTAGTAACAACAACCAGAGTCATTTTGCATCTGTGATCTCTTCACATACCACCTATGGATCCACCAGTGTCATTGCATGTGTGTTCTTTTTAGTAACAACAACCAGAGTCATTGAAATGTGTGTTCTTCTCACATACCACCTATGGATCCACTAGTGTCATTGCATGTGTGTTCATTTCACTAACAACAACCAGAGTCATTGCATGTGTGTTCTTTTCAGATACCACATATGGATCCACCAGTGTGATTGAAATGTGTGTTCTCTACATAGACCTCACATGGATCCACCAGTGTCATTGTATGCGTGTTCTTTTTAGTAACAACCAGAGTCATTTTGCATGTGTGTTCTTCTCACATACCACCTATGGATCCACCAGTGTCATTGCATGTGTGTTCTCTTCACAATCCACCTATGGATCCACCAGTGTCATTGCATGTGTGTTCTTTTTAGTAACAAGAACCAGTGTCATTGCATGCGTGTTCTCTTCAGAGACCACACATGGATCCACCAGTGTCATTGCATGTGTGTTCTTTTTACTAACAATAACAAGAGTCATTGAAATGTGCGCTCTCTTCTGAGACCACACATGGATCCACCAGTGTCATTGCATGTGTGTTCTTTTCACTAACAACAACCAGAGTCATTGCATGTGTGTTCTTTTCATATACCACATATGGATCCACCAGTGTCATTGCATGTGTGCTCTTTTCACAATCCACCCATGGATCCACCAGTGTCATTGCATGTGTGTTCTTTTTAGTACCAACAACCAGAGTCATTTTGCATGTGTGTTCTTTTCACATACCACCTATGAATCCACTAGTGTCATTGAAATGTGTGTTCATTTCACAATCCACCCATGGATCCACCGGTGTCATTGCATGTGTGTTCTTTTTAGTAACAACAACCAGAGTCATTTTGCATGTGTGATCTCTTCACATACCACCTATGGATCCATCAGTGTCATTGCATGTGTGTTCTTTTTATTAACAAGAACTAGAGTCATTGCATGTGTTTTCTTTTCACAATCCACCCATGGATCCCAGCAGTGTCATTGCATGTGTGTTCATTTCACAATCCACCTATGGATCCACCAGTGTCATTGCATGTGTGTTCTTTTTAGTAACAACAACTAGAGTCATTTTGCATGTGTGTTCTTCTCACATACCACCTATGGATCCACTAGTGTCATTGCATGTGTGTTCTTTTCACTAACAACAACCAGTGTCATTGCATGTGTGTTCTCTTCACAATCCACCTATGGATCCACCAGTGTCATTGCATGTGTGTTCTTTTTAGTAACAACAACCAGTGTCAGTGCATGTGTGTTCTCTTTAGAGACCACACATGGATCCACCAGTGTCATTGCATGTGTGTTCTTTTTACTAACAACAACAAGAGTCATTGAAATGTGTGATCTCTTCAGAGACCACACATGGATCCACCAGTGTCATTGCATGTGTGTTCTTTTCACTAACAACAACCAGAGTCATTCCATGTGTGTTCTTTTCACATACCACATATGGATCCACCAGTGTCATTGCATGTGTGCTCTTTTCACAATCCACCCATGGATCCACCAGTGTCATTGCATGTGTGTTCTTTTTAGTACCAACAACTAGAGTCATTTTGCATGTGTGTTCTTTTCACATACCACCTATGAATCCACTAGTTTCATTCAAATGTGTGTTAATTTCACAATCCACCCATGGATCCACCAGTGTCATTGCATGTGTGTTCTTTTTAGTAACAACAACCAGAGTCATTTTGCATGTGTGATCTCTTCACATACCACCTATGGATCCACCAGTGTCATTGCATGTGTGTTCTTTTTAGTAACAACAACCAGAGTCATTGCATGTGTTTTCTTTTCACAATCCACCCATGGATCCCACCAGTGTCATTGCATGTGTGTTCATTTCACTATCCACCTATGGATCCACCAGTGTCATTGCATGTGTGTTCTTTTTAGTAACAACAACTAGAGTCATTTTGCATGTGTGTTCTTCTCACATACCACCTATGGATCCACCAGTGTCATTGCATGTGTGTTCTTTTCACTAACAACAACCAGTGTCATTGCATGTGTGTTCTTTTCACTAACAACAACCAGTGTCATTGCATGTGTGTTCTCTTCACAATCTACCTATGGATCCACCAGTGTCATTGAAATGCGTGTTCTCTACAGGGACCACACATGGATCCACTAGTGTCATTGCATGTGTGTTCTTTTTAGTAACAACAACCAGAGTCATTGCATGTGTGTTCTTTTCACATACCACATATGGATCCACCAGTGTCATTGCATGTGTGCTCTTTTCACAATCCACCCATGGATCCACCAGTGTCATTGCATGTGTGTTCTTTCTAGTACCAACAACCAGAGTCATTTTGCATGTGTGTTCTTTTCACATACCACTTATGAATCCACTAGTGTCATTGAAATGTGTGTTAATTTCACAATCCACCCATGGATCGACTAGTGTCATTGCATGTTTATTCTTTTTAGTAACAACAACCAGAGTCATTTTGCATGTGTGATCTCTTCACATACCACCTATGGATCCACCAGTGTCATTGCATGTGTGTTCTTTTTAGTAACAACAACCAGAGTCATTGCTTTTGTTTTCTTTTCACAATCCACCCATGGATTCCACCAGTGTCATTGCATGTGTGGTCATTTCACAATCCACCTATGGATCCACCAGTGTCATTGCATGTGTGTTCTTTTTAGTAACAACCACCAAAGTCATTTTGCATGTGTGTTCTCTTCACAATCCACCCATGCATCCACCAGTGTCATTGCATGTGTGTTCTTTTTAGTAACAACAACCGGTGCCATTGCATGTGTGTTCTCTTTAGAGATCACACATGGATCCACCAGTGTCATTGCATGTGTGTTCTTTTTACTAACAACAACAAGAGTCATTGAAATGTGTGCTCTCTTCAGAGACCACACATGGATCCACCAGTGTCATTGCATGTGTGTTCTTTTCACCAACAACAACCAGAGTCATTGCATGTGTGTTCTTTTCACATACCACATATGGATCCACCAGTGTCATTGCATCTGTGCTCTTTTCACAATCCACCCCTGGATCCACCAGTGTCATTGCATGTGTGTTCTTTTTAGTAACAACCAGAGTCATTTTGCATGTGTGTTCTTTTCACAAACCACCTATTGATCCACCATAGTCATTGAAATGTGTGTTCATTTCACAATCCACCCATGGATCCACCAGTTTCATTGCATGTGTGTTCTTTTTAGTAACAACAACCAGAGTCATTTTGCATGTGTGATCTCTTCGCATACCACCTATGGATCCACCAGTGTCATTGCATGTGTGTTCTATTTAGTAACAACAACCAGAGTCATTGAAATGTGTGTTCTTCTCACATACCACCTATGGATCCACCAGTGTCATTGCATGTGTGTTCTTTTTAGTAACAACCACCAGTGCCATTGCATGTGTGTTCTCTTCAGAGACCACAAATGGATCCACCAGTGTCATTGCATGTGTGTTCTTTTTGCTAACAATAACAAGAGTCATTGAATTGTGCGCTCTCTTCTGAGACTACACATGGATCCACCAGTGTCATCGCATGTGTGCTCTTTTCACTAACAACAACCAGAGTCATTGCATGTGTGTTCTTTTCACATACCACATATGGATCCACCAGTGTCATTGCATGTGTGCTCTTTTCACAATCCACCCATGGATCCACCAGTGTCATTGCATGTGTGTTCTTTTTAGTACCCACAACTAGAGTCATTTTGCATGTGTGTTCTTTTCACATACCACCTATGAATCCACTACTGTCATTGAAATGTGTGTTCATTTCATAATCCACCCATGGATCCACCAGTCTCATTGCATGTGTGTTCTTTTTAGTAACAACAACCAGAGTCATTTTGCATGTGTGATCTCTTGACATACCACCTATGGATCCACCAGTGTCATTGCATGTGTGTTCTTTTTATTAACAACAACTAGAGTCATTGCATGTGTTTTCTTTTCACAATCCACCCATGGATCCCACCAGTGTCAGTGCATGTGTGTTCATTTCACAATCCACCTATGGATCCACCAGTGTCATTGCATATGTGTTCTTTTTAGCAACAACAACTAGAGTCATTTTGCATGTGTGTTCTTCTCACATACCACCTATGGATCCACCAGTGTCATTGCATGTGTGTTCTTTTCACTAACAACAACCAGTGTCATTGCATGTGTGTTCTCTTCACAATCCACCTATGGATCCACCAGTGTCATTGCATGTGTGTTCTTTTTAGTAACAACAACCAGTGTCATTACATGTGTGTTCTCTTCAGAGACCACACATGGATCCACTAGTGTCATTGCATGTGTGTTCTTTTTACTAACAACAACAAGAGTCATTGAAATGTGTGCTCTCTTCAGAGACCACACATGGATCCACCAGTGTCATTGCATGTGTGTTATTTTCACTAACAACAACCAGAGTCATTGCATGTGTGTTCTTTTCACATACCACATATGGATCCACAAGTGTCATTGCATGTGTGCTCTTTTCACAATCCACCCATGGATCCACCAGTGTCATTGCTTGTGTGTTCTTTTTAGTACCAACAACCAGAGTCATTTTGCATGTGTGTTCTATTCACATACCACCTATGAATCCACTAGTGTCATTAAAATGTGTGTTAATTTCACAATCCACCCATGGATCCACCAGTGTCATTGCATGTGTGTTCTTTTTAGTAACAACAACTAGAGTCATTTTGCATGTGTGATCTCTTCACATACCACCTATGGATCCACCAGTGTCATTGCATGTGTGTTCTTTTTAGTAACAACAACCAGAGTCATTGCATGTGTTTTCTTTTCACAATCCACCCATGGGTCCCACCAGTGTCATTGCATGTGTGTTCATTTCACAATCCACCTATGGATCCACCAGTGTCATTGCATGTGTGTTCTTTTTAGTAACAACAACTAGAGTCATTTTGCATGTGTGTTCTTCTCACATACCACCTATGGATCCACCAGTGTCATTGCATGTGTGTTCTTTTCACTAACAACAATCAGTGTCATTGCACGTGTGTTCTCTTCACAATCCACCTATGGATCCACCAGTGTCATTGAAATGTGTGCTCTCTTCAGAGACCACACATGGATCCACTAGTGTCATTGCATGTGTGTTATTTTCACTAACAACAACCAGAGTCATTGCATGTGTGTTCTTTTCACATACCACATATGGATCCACCAGTGTCATTGCATGTGTGCTCTTTTCACAATCCACCCATGGATCCACCAGTGTCATTGCATGTGTGTTATTTTTAGTAACAACAACCAGTGTCATTTTGCATGTGTGTTCTTCTCACATACCACCTATGGATCCACCAGTGTCATTGCATGTGTGTTCTTTTCACTAACAACAACCAGAGTCATTCCATGTGTGTTCTTTTCACATACCACATATGGATCCACAAGTGTCATTGCATGTGTGCTCTTTTCAAAATCCACCCATGGATCCACCAGTGTCATTGCATGTGTGTTCTTTTTAGTAACAATAACCAGAGTCATTTTGCATGTGTGTTCTTTTCACATACCACCTATGGATCCACCAGTGTCATTGAAATGTGTGTTCATTTCATAATCCTCCCATGGATCCACCAGTTTCATTGCATGTGTGTTCTTTTTAGTAACAACAACCAGAGTCATTTTGCATCTGTGATCTCTTCACATACCACCTATGGATCCACCAGTGTCATTGCATGTGTGTTCTTTTTAGTAACAACAACCAGAGTCATTGAAATGTGTGTTCTTCTCACATACCACCTATGGATCCACTAGTGTCATTGCATGTGTGTTCATTTCACTAACAACAACCAGAGTCATTGCATGTGTGTTCTTTTCAGATACCACATATGGATCCACCAGTGTGATTGAAATGTTTGTTCTCTACATAGACCTCACATGGATCCACCAGTGTCATTGTATGCGTGTTCTTTTAGTAACAACCAGAGTCATTTTGCATGTGTGTTCTTCTCACATACCACCTATGGATCCACCAGTGTCATTGCACGTGTGTTCTCTTCACAATCCACCTATGGATCCACCAGTGTCATTGCATGTGTGTTCTTTTTAGTAACAAGAACCAGTGTCATTGCATGCGTGTTCTCTTCAGAGACCACACATGGATCCACCAGTGTCATTGCATGTGTGTTCTTTTACTAACAATAACAAGAGTCATTGAAATGTGCGCTCTCTTCTGAGACCACACATGGATCCACCAGTGTCATTGCATGTGTGTTCTTTTCACTAACAACAACCAGAGTCATTGCATGTGTGTTCTTTTCATATACCACATATGGATCCACCAGTGGCATTGCATGTGTGCTCTTTTCACAATCCGCCCATGGATCCACCAGTGTCATTGCATGTGTGTTCTTTTTAGTACCAACACCAGAGTCATTTTGCATGTG